>OY390734.1:41083703-42511203 GCA_959613385.1 Geotrupes spiniger | reverse complement strand
CGAAAACTTCAGAAAACGCGCTCTAAAGTTTACGATCAGGACAAATGTTAATTTTCGATTACTTACGGAATATCTCGTTATAATCCTACTATAGCTCTTACGAATTCAAAATATTATTGTTTCGAACGAACGATTGAACTTTTTTCAGTACATAGTTCGGTGTTATGTGACTGCGGGGAGGGGCGCGCGCTTCGTTTGTCCGAGCGTTCGTGCGTTCGTCTATTTTTTGCTCGACACCTCACTGTCTTTAGTGCTGTATCTTTCAAAATATTGCGAATTAGCCGCTATAACTTGTTATACATATTCTTAGATATATTAGGCATAGATTTGAGCCTTCTAAAGCAGGATTCCCCTTAAGTATAAGAAAGTAAGAAGCATCGAAATTGATATCGTTCACTACAAGTACGCAACACAATGCAAGCAAATACTTACGAAACGATACGTCTTAAGACTAAAGAAGAAGGTAAAATATTTGCGAAAAAACTACAATAAAAATAATTTGGCCAAAGAGAATACACGGAGAACAATATAAACCACGAGATAGTAGTAATATTGGGAGGAGAAATTGTAGGAAAATAATTAAGTCTAAGAGAATGTGATGGTATGGGCACAATATAGAAGGGAATACCAATGATTAATAATGAAAATTTCGTTTTATCAAACAGACATTAGCCAAAGACGGAGATCAAGAATAACGTAATTATGATTAGTTCATTAAAAGATGTATGGGAAAGATATAGCAGCAGATAGGAAAAATGATTCATAAAAATTTTTACGAGCTTTTTATCCAGCAACGTAATAATTACGACCGACTAATTATAATTTCATAAGAGCGATTATTTTATGTTATAATATCTTTATTAATCGTTTATTTTTCGTGGTTCATATACCACATTATCAGGAAAATTTATAAATAGAAGATATCAAGGATCTATGGTATAATTTACTCAATTGAGACGTTAGACATGCGATAAAATTAAGGAGTAACAATGATACGAATTTAATCATAGACAGCTGAAATATAATAAATTGGTTGATTTGAGTAAAGAATCAACTAAAATAAAAGATATGTCGATTACTACCATCATTGATGTTCCACTTCCCAATGATGTTAAATCTATACCTACATTGGGCCTTAAATTCCCTAAATTTTGTATGGCACTTGTTAACAAAAACTTGAACATCAAGAAACTATTCAACAGATGGGAAAACTTAGACCTAGATTTACGAATATTTCAACTAACTGTTTATAATAATAAGTTACCAGGAAATATATTTTATAGCCTTTTCTATAGTTGTAAAAGATGTAAAGAACCCTCCCGATCTATTATTTTTGAAATTTGACAAGCGTAGCATTGAAGTCAAAAGATTTTTATGTTAAACTAACAAAAGACCCAAGAAATAGCATTCGAACTAGGAACAACGAAATAAATACATCGCTCGAGATAAACATGATATTGATAAAGTAGTAGTTAAATCTCTCATGTCATATAATGGCATTGCACCTATACTTTATGGATCTCCTAAACATCATAAAGAAGGCACACTTCTTCGTCCAATAGTGTCATGTTTAAATACCAGTTTGGAACATCTTACAAAGTTTATTATTTATTAATTTGAACTATATCATATAATAATGATAATACATTTTTCAGAGGAGAGTTTGTTCAATTTGTTGACCTTATCAATGCTCTGGTTTTGTCATATGATTACCTTCTAATCAGCCTTGATGTTATTTCGCTATTTAATAATATACCTAAATGTCTGATTACTGGTTATATTGCTGATAATTTGTAACTTTACTTAATTACCATGAGGTAAATTTATTAAGATTCTTAACTTCATTTTCGGATCCAATAATTCGTTAGTGAAGGTGAATTCTATTCTCAGAACATGGGTTGTCCAATGGGCTCTAGAATCACTCCTATTTTAGCATAATTGGTTATGGACAAATTATCACATATGTGCATACATAGCTTATCATCTGTGCAGCTCCAGGAGATAAATTCCATAAAATATTTTATATGTTTAATAATTGCAATGCGAACATAGAATTACTTAATTATTTAAAATGAAGACATTCATAATTCCAAAGCCTCCTTAGACACTAAGCTTATTAGGATTAATACCACCATAATTCTTGATTGGCATCGTAAACATGCAGTATCAAACCGACGTTTCGATGAAATCCCATCCATCAGCTTATCGGTGTACCTGCTTTAGGGTAAAGCAGAGGGCGAGGAAGCGAGCTTTCTCAATTTAGCGAGTTAATTAGTCAGCACCTCTTCTGAGTATGGGGAATACGGATAAAGAATCAGGACGAACTCTTATTTGAGCCTGTAATCAGATATCACTCATAATTAGTATCAGCCGGAACGAAACTATATGGGGCGCACTCGATTAGTACATCGATAATGTTTTCATAGGGATGTGCACATAAATAGCCCTTAGTGTTCATTACTATCAACACTGATATAGCTATTGAATTGATTCGAGACTTGGCAGCCAGTACATACCATGGCTAACAACACGACCAAGATATTCGGAAATTTCTTCTTCAATAAAGTTGCAAATTAGTCGGACCTCTTAGATTTCAGGGCAAAATCATTATGTCATAAAATAAGCTTCGCTGGTAGGACCAAATGTAAACCTCATGACCTTTGGAAATGTTCAAGATTACTATGGTACGAGTCATCGAGATTTTCCCTACGAGTGACACGCATTTATCAGTTGTGCTACGTCCAAACAGACTTTAAAAAATATATAGCAATAATATGGTGTTCGACGTTAATTCGCTTTCGCGTGCCGAACCGGTGTGGTTGTTGAAGCACCGTTCTCCGGCCTAGCTCAGTTGGTGCGCGGCGTGGGACGTTGTATGTCCCGACAATTATAGTTAAAAATTTTGGGCGCCAATCGGATTTGCCGCAATTACCAGAGAAGCTGTATTAGTGACAATTATAATCCGATAATTAATATCACTCAGAAAAAAAATACTTGCCCTCCTTGTTTACGCTTACTCGCTTTAAAACTTTCTATTTAACTCAGAGAAGGCAATGCGATAGGGAGATACAAATAAAAGAGATGATCTTGAAAACAATTATATTTACAAATAACCCAAAGTTGCTACTCAAAATAATGGGATAGATTTAGTTCATCTACTCCGTATAAATTAACGAAATTATTAACTAAAATTAAAACGACGATTTCAATCAACAATTTAACCTAAAACTGCCCTACAACCCGTCAACCCCCAAAAAAATACGAAAGTTGGAAAGCAGTTGATATACACATAAAAAAAATTATAATACAGGTCCGGAAATCACTTAGCTTATGCAAATTTCTTTATTGCACACTACATAAATGCATCATTAAAATTGAATTCAAACGAAACGATTTACACTAACGATTATTTTCCCCATGTAAATGATTAGTAAAATCTACTCAAATAAAATATGATCATATAATATAATGATCGAATTCCGATTATTACGGTTAACAGCAGCGTCAAACTATCGACAAGTTCGGAAGGATATTCTTAAACGGCTTAATTATAATGACCTTCCGATATTTAATGAAGAACCGTAACTTTATAAACGCGTAAAACCATGCACCATTGTTATTAAATAATAGGTATACATATCTTTATGGGCTTGGTCGGGTTCGAATGGTGAACCTTGTTCATTACTCGGCCCCAACTTCGGGAGGTGGCGATCTGAACGGCCCCGGTCTTCCAAACGTTGATTGGTCCTACCAGGAGTATGTTGGCTTCAATATTTCGGTGTTTAACCGAACGGAGGTCGGCAAGATCGGCTTAAAATCGATATAATCGTTTACTGGAACTTTCCAAAAAAATCTGGATCTCAATCGAATCACTAATAATCGTAACCATACGATTCAAAGGCGCTTTGCGACGGATTCTCTCTCTTGATCACTTCAAAAACTATATTTCAATAGCACACGAGCCGAATTCAATTTACCAACGCTGGCCGCTCACACACTTCTCTCTGCGTCTCCGTACATCGGAACAATCTTTTTTTTCCAAAAAAAATTCCGTTGCCAACACACTTTTGGACCCAAAAGAAAAAATATTGCCCATCTCATTTTCGACGCAGCTCTCTCGAGTACAACTTCGAGTTTGCGCTAAACATTTGGTAATTGCATTCAACGGTACCGGGTCTCCGACGCGCGGCTTTTCGACTTGCATTAACCAACACCGGCGACGCGGCGTTCACCAACACGTAAATGTTTTTATTTATTTTGTAAATCCGCACAGTTGATCTAAGAAGCCAGCGATTCGAAAGAGACGCATATAGTTACAAAGTTAACTTTGCCAGTACCACCATAAGAAAATATGATAACTTTATGACAGAGCACGAGCTATGTTATGTGCAACGGCATTGACGGCCGATTCTTGCAACTTTTTGGGTTGTTGAGTTGTATTGTGCACATAGTTGTTGTGTGTGTCAACTTAGTAGATCGCTGGACATCCCGCTTGGCTAGTAGAGGGGGACTGCCCTAGTGAATTTAGATCGTCCACGATTGTTCGTCGGTGGCGAGCTACGTTCTACGACCGAAGGTTGGGTCGAGGTATATTTAGCCAATCATTTTTGTGGAGGCTTGGAAGTCTATGTTTGTGAATTTCGCCCCGTTTTGTGGTATTTGACACCCCAACTAAGATTATTTTGAATGCGAGAGATTTCATGTCAGTTGTGGAAACAGACGCCATTTTGCGTAGTTCGCTATATGTCGGAGAAACTAGGTTATTACGCTACTTTCATTCATTGTTAAACTGGTGAGATTTATGTGTTGATTTGTCAAGAAAAATATCGTTGCTAATTTATGCATTTCATAATCAAAGTTTTTACGCCGAATCATTTTTATGTTGGATTTTTATTCCGGATCGTTAACTCGTGGATTGTTAAAATTTGGATGTTGTAACTTTGGATTGGAATTGCCGATGTCTGTTGGTAGAATCCCGAATATATTCTGAATGCGACTTGTCCCGCCGATATTTTCGACACATCACCGAATGTTCGAGAAACGGTGACATTACTATCGAGGTTGTCGAGCGGAGTTCGATTCTATATCGACCAGCGGCCGCGCACTCACAGCGTGCTCAGGAAATAAACCAGCTGATCCCATTTCATCTGTATTTGCGAACCGATCAACGAATTTTAATTTGACGGCATTTAATTTGACTGTATTTAATTTAACGGTGAAACCATATTCAATTTAACCTATATCTTTTTATGAACGAGAATTTTGTGTTTTGTTAGTAACTTGTACTTAATTCAATTTCATATTAACCTTTAAATTTTGTGCATCTCGTGTTTTATCTTCACCCTTATGCTTATACGTAATATTAATATCACTTTGTGGTATTGGGCAATTGTTTGTAGTATTTTGTGTCTCATATTTAGGTGCGCAATGTTGTTAAGTCAATACTAGCCTGGCTCGCCTTCCTTTGGACCGGACCTGGATGTCCGTGGTGAGATATCAACCATTACATTTTTGTGTGTTCAGATATCGCTTTGGTGAAGGATTATTTGTGTCCGACGTCAACTTTTCAATCTCTGTATATTTTTTAATAAATTCTGGTAAATAATTTAAAGCTAGAACGCGCTTTATTTAATATATCTCGTTCCGATGCGATGCTCGCTGATCCATATGGCCGAGGGCTGTATAAATTTTATATCGGATTGCGCCTTAAAGTTATTGTGACCAGTCCCCACTTTCCACTAGAGTAAGCAGAGGTACATTCAGTTGCCTGCCAATCACGAAAAATAATAAAGAAATGATTAATTTGTTTGCTCTGTCACGATTTGCTATGCTATGCATTTATACGGTGTTATACAGTCTAAGCTTCCTGAATCCACAGTCGCAGATGATTCACGTTGCCTGGAGGGAGTGGTAAATTACTCAGCCGTCTACCCATCACATCCCATACATGCTCAATGGGTGATAAATCAGGCGACCTGTCAGGCCATGGGATGATGACAATGTTAGCTTCTTCCAAAAAGCATGTTGTAACCCTTGCAATACGAGGACATGCATTATCTTGCTGGAAAAAGAGATTTTTCAGCCCTCGAAGATATGGCAATGCAACTAGCTACAGCACATTGGCAATGTAACCGGCAATTGCCGCCAATGAAGGCGATCTGTTACCATAACATATTGTACCCCATATTATTTTGCGTTTTCCACGCATCTGCCTGGTCTTTCTACGACCGGCCTGGCGCCATAAACAAAATCGAGTGCTTAATTCGCTCTTGCGTTACCCCATTCTAGCCTACGGACACCGTGAAGTGGGACAAGAAGAAAACAGATAAATGGACAATACGAATGCAGGCCATAAAATTTTAACCGATGATAAACATTGACATTTTATTCAGTATATCTCTCATCCAATCATTTGCAGTTGACCGAGTTGTGGAAAATCTGTCTCTTGTGGCCAAAAGTCTCAAACAACGTTCTTCACGATCTGTCCTCCTCCTTGCAACATCATGGTTTATGTAGCCAGCAATATCTCTAAGTCCGGCGTTTCTTATGCAAATAATACGGCCACGTTCAAAATCATTTAATTGCCGATAATTTCCACGTTGACTAACTCTTCGATTCTTGTAAATGTTAAAGAGGCAGTGGGGAAACGGTTAAAAAATGTTGAGGGAGGAAATTTATCTATGTTAGATATCTGCGATGATCTTAACTACACATTTGTCTATGATAATTTGACGGGTATGGTATTTGACATCTTGGTCTGCCCATGTAAATTATTCTTTGTTAGAACAATGTGCAGAATATGTGGCAACCATTATACAAATCCGTATGTTTTGTAAAGATATGGGTGCTTCTATGAGAAATATAATTGAGGTAGTCGAAACTGGAATTTCCTTGTATATAAATACAATTACACAATTACATGCATAGGAATACAATTATGTACATCGTGGAGCGTCACCGATAAACATCTCGATCGAAATTCAATGAACGTTTAGCTGCTAGTCAGAAGTCAGGTTTCAAACTTATCGAGCATATTTAAACCATTTATACAGCGTTGCCACAGCCTTATTTTGTAATATTCCACCTATCTGGGCTTTATTCCGCTGGGTCATCAAATCATAATAACATCCCCTGAGTTCCCGGAACCTCACTGCTTAGAGATAACTTCGTTTTAAGCTGCGTGACGATTAAGTATTAGATACCACTAGCTGGTAACGTCCAAACAAACTTTTTCATTTCGTGTGTAGTACCCAACGTGTTTTCTTCTGTCGTTTATACATTACTCAATAATATATTTAATTGAGTACTGCAATAGCACTCGATTAAATAACTATTGCATAGTTTATTTCTTTAGTTATTACTCTTGGAATATTTAGATCTATGGGCTCAATTTATGTTTTAGTAAGACTAAGTATATAAAAGTATCAAATACATGAGCGCGATCGTATTGTTTCGATGCAGTATTCAATAATGTTTTATTAGATTCACAACTTACTTCTTAATAAAAAAAATATTTTTTCTATTGACAGATCTTCCTGATCACATAGCATCGTTCTTCTCAAAACGTCCTTCCACGAACCGCCATAATTACTCATTTAAACTCAATTAACTCAATATTTCCTTACTTGTCATTTCGTTTCACTTCGTCTCACTAAGTCAAGAATTAATACATAATTTTGCAAATTGCAAATTTGCGAATTGGAAAATTCATGCATTGTGTTATTTCTAAACTAATACGTGCCAAATGCGCAATTTTTCTAGAGATAGAAACACTATTACGTATCAGGCTAACACTATTTATCTAATTAAACGCTCGTCAAGATTTAACGATTGAGGACGCCGGTCCTGTTCGAAGCAACTTTTTCGCTTGCATGACGTTTTTATGCAAATTAAAACGCAACACAATTCGGCATGGTTAGATAGCCTTTTGTTTTCGGGCACGAACGTTTGATCTCGACTGAGGGCAATCGCCCGGTATTGATTGCATAATTATGTGAACCGTGCCCGACAAGAAGAAAACGAAATCGACGTGTATGCTACGGGAATAAAAACCAACGCTTTCTGGTGCGCCCGTTAATGCACCGATCGTAAACAAAAGCCAGACAATTATAAACGGGTAAATTGATATGTAAATCATTTCGCGAAAAGTTATTTTCAATTTCGCCACACGCTTTGTTTATAAGCCTCGAGATATTAATTGTGTTTAATGCGTCTTTTCGTTCGGCTTTATGGAGAACACGTTTCGAATTTCGGCCGTTCCTTTGCTCACATCTGTTCGTTCCGAAAGTACCCGCTGTTTGTATTTTCAATTAACTTTAATAACATTAATTGGTACATTTCTTGTGTTTCAATAGAAAGTGGTTCGCTAAATTTATAACAATAAGAAACATTACTTTTTCAAATTCCTTCTTCTCAACAATCTGTTACTGTTTTGGGTTGTGTTTATTACCCGCTATCTAGTAGCATTATGAGAATACTATTATCGGAACTTTACGTTGAAGTATCTGCAACAAGCGTCTGTCCAATTTTCTTTCCATTTCATCTTCTCTTCTCTGTTTGCTTTGCCCACATTTATGTTAAATGAGTTTATCTGTATGAATGAGATTTGTCAAAGCATTGTCAAAAAATGTAGATTACAAATAACAGTCCTAACTCAAATTATTAATATACGAATGTGTTACAGGGCATCATAGGCTGTGCTTTTATACCAAATACATATGTCTACAATCGGTGCCAAAGTAATAGTCCCCTACGTTTGAACACCTATACCAAAGAAACCGCTTGGTGGAAAAAAAAGCAATATACATTGTTCTTACCAGCAATCATTTCTACGTAAAGTACTGTAAGTTCAATTTTGTCTGCCCATACGTTTAGAAGTATTCATTATGAAAATGCAAAAAAGCATCAAATTTTTACGATATCTAACGGATAGGCGACTTTACAATTTTTTCTAATTAACTGATATGTTGTGCACAGAGGTAATTGTTTCAACATTATACCTACTTCAGCCAGAAATCGTAGTTTTCGTGATCTCTTTTATCTCATAGTTAATATTGTCACCAAGTGCGGTACACACATTTCGGTTTGCTTGCGATTTTACTACGTTTTATGACTAAGGTTTAATTTGCTTTATTTGGAGAAGTGGAGTCGAATTTTGCAATAATTTGTCGGGTTAGCGTTCTGCCATCGACCATAAGAGCTAATGATAAATCGCCGATAACAATCGTTTTACTATTTTCCATATTTCTAGAAGCAACTTCGCTATTGTTATTTATTGGATTCAAATCTGCCGATATTTTTGGGATACCTTGTGGTTTGAAGACCAAATTCCGTGCAATTTTTTGGGATTAATGATCAAAGCCCACCCAGACTTTTGTTTGTCTTGGAAACGTAAATTTTCGGAAAATCTACTTCCCGCCTGGTCGTAATTGCGTTAATATCTCGTCAATACCTGGCTGAAGCAGATTACTCGCATGTAGATCGCTCGCCCTCACGATTATACGAAGCAGTCAGTTTCTGTCGCTGAAGCGAGCATCGTTCGAAAATTCGCTCCTCGAACTCCGTCCAGATTATTAACCTGTAAGTGATGCCCTGTGTTATACTGTGTGCTTCATTCTTCCATCAGAGGACCAAGCGATTTGATTGCATAATTTTATCTGACATTAACGCATAAAATTATCGCGACTGACCACTAATTCATCGTCAATATACGTTTCATGTAATTTTACAATGTTTTGATACTTTATACTTTCGACTATCGGTTGTATATCATTTGATATTGCTATTTGATTGACTGATGTTCTTGTTATTTGATATTATTTTTTGTTGTGATTTTTATTATTTTATGATTCTGGTTAAAGAATAACAGTCGAGGTTCAGTGTTCCCTCTTTCAGAAACACGCTGGCCCCAAATAGCAACCTGTCCCAACCAACTGATGCTATCAACCATTACTATGAGCCACTATGAGCTTGCCTACCTATTGAAATATATGAATTCTTGTGTGGCATATCCCCTCCAGGCGTTATAGGTTGTTGTCATTCACTTATCTGCTTCTAAAAGCTCTGGCAATTCATACGTTTCTAATATCCCGTTGCGATTTGTCTTTAAATTGTGCCTGTCGTTTAAAGAGTGCAAATTTATGTGAAACCTCGAATGAAAGGTTCAATCGTTTTAAGATTACGCATGTGCAGTTACAAAATAGATCGATCAATCACCGTCTTGTTAATTATTATACTGATAACACTCTACGAGAGGAAAATGGAATAGCTTCACGGATTCACGCAGAGGCGATGTCTTAGACGACAATCGATGAATACTTACCTTGTTATTATACAAGTTGTTCCTTAATGTGACATTGGTGAATCATATTCGGCTTGGTATTTCGGCTTACATATTTATCTTAATAATTACATGTTTTCCACACTTGAGTATTTTTATTTATGTTAAGTTAAATGTCTTGGCGTTGAAAGACGACTTGCTGTATTGAATTAAATTAATATATTATTGCCTCATCATGGACTTCAAGTTACTTGTACTTTTTACTGACCAAGAGATCTGATCTATGTTATTTCAAAGTGGCACAGGTTCGTACGAACTTCTGTAAATAAGAAATGTGCACTAAATGTTATTTAAATTAAAGCTAAAAATAGTACAATCAGTTCAATGCGTTTGTTTTATTGGATATTGAGTACTCAATGGACAAAATATCATTAGACACTATGCACTCGAACCATACTCAACAAATTCGATGCACTTTCCAATATAAGTGCGTACTCAATTATTTAAATGGCATGCCTCATATTATATATATTTTATTCAGGGCAATTTAAAATCGTTTAGCGTTCGCATTGAATTTTAAGATAAAATTCAAGCAGCGCGCAGACAGGCGCATACAGAGAACATACAAAACGGGACGATTTAAGACGATGGTTCTTTTCATCTCGCAGCTTGTCATTATTCTACAATACAATTTGTGTAGAGGAGAGTTTGAAAGAGTAATTTGCTTTGTTACGTATTCCGAAAGTGTTTCTAAAGCTGCATCCGCGTATTTTTTTTGGCCGGGTAGGCTTTTGTCGAAAGGTAGTTGTTGGCTTTTGACGTTTGCTCGTATGTATGAGGCGCTGGGCAAATGTGCAGGAAGTCATAGGCGTAATTGCTCCTCTTATATACATTTTATCATATCGATAAATTCAACAAAGATAGAAATTGTGAAAATTTATAAAATATTGAAGCACTTATTACGATTAATTAATTTATTGATATAATTTCGAGTTTATATATATATATATATTAAAAACGTGTCTTGTCAAATCTGACAGCAAAATGTAAAATTTACACGAAAGATGGTCGAATCTTACACCGCAATGGTGCAGTGAACATTAATTAAAACAAGTTCATGAAAACTAACTGGTGGATCGCTAGACAATATTGTTTCTGGGTTATTACCTTCGTCAGTAGCGATTACCAAGAACCTTAGTTATATATATATACACACGAAAGATGGTCGAATCTTACACCTCAATGGTGCAGTGAATATTAATTAAAACAGGTCCATGAAGACTAACTGGTGGATCGCTAGACAATATTAACCTTAGTTGTTGAAATACCTTTACATGTAGTGGCCATCACAACATCTTGGCGCGAGCCAATCACTCCTAACGAACCACTGACAACAGAACACTGACGAGACGATACCTTGTCTAACATCTTGCGGAGACTAAACAAGAGAAATGTTACATTTTGCTGTCAGATTTGACAAGACACCTTTTTAATTTGAATTGTTTTTGAACTTAATTGCAGCAATCCTTTTATATGTTGACACTGGACGTTTGACAGTCGTCAAAGTTATTTTAAGGTTAAAGTGACTTGTAGGTACTCGTAAATATTTAATTCTTAAATTTTTCTTTGCAATTTGCGGTGAAATGGCCAGCCAAATACCAGATGAGGGTAGTAATACAATACTTGCTACCAAAAACATTTGCGATGTTTAGCCAAATGCATTAGATGTTCGTAAAATTCAAATCTGGTAATTTTGATCTTTCCGACTCGTATCGATCAGGAAGACCAACAACTTTAGACAATGACTTGTTAAGTGGGAGCGAATCCATGTCAGACGATCTAGGAACTGTTAAATACTGGACGAACAGCTAATGCAGACTTTCACTGTCAACAATTGGATCGAGTAAATCAATCTTCAATTAAAAATTACCCAGCGATTGGCAACAGAAAAGGCGTTATTCTGCACCACGATAATGTAAGACCGCACTGCGCAAAACGTACTCTGGAAAAAATTAATGAATTGAGGTGGGAGGTGCCTCACCCATCATATTCATCCAATATTGCTCCATCGGATTTCCACTTATTCCGGTCGCTAAGTGGCAAACAAATTTGGATGATGTCAAAAATGCGCTCTTTAGATAATTGGCGCAAAAATCAATTGCATTTTATAAAATTAATCGAAACTAAACACTTTGAATTATGGTAAGAAAAATAAGTTACGAAGAACATGATTGAATGAAATATTTACAGATATTGTACAAATTACGTTAACGAAATCGATATCTAAAAGAACGTACAATAAAGCATATGCTTAAGCAAGAACAAGTTATGACACCTCACAAGTTATTACGTCAGAGATTAAAAAGTTGCACCCTACGTCAAGACTTTTCTAGAGTATAATATAAATAGTAAACTTGCACCAGAAAACACTAAATATGCGAGGGAATGCAAGTTTCACACTAAAAATGTTTGATGTACATCTACCTGGGTACTATACGATGTATACTATGTTTTATGCACTGCTTGTTGAACCACATATTGTTGTACTTTTGCAATTTTAAAAGTGATTTACGATAGAAGGCAGCGAGTATTGCTTTAGTTATAAGTAAAAATTTTTAGGGTCTCAAACACATAAATATTCAGGCGATATTGTGTTACTAGTAGAGGTGTAGTAAAAAGTATAATTCCATTATTTTTGCATGAAATTGAAACCTTTATTTATCATAGTTACAAAGATCTGATTTAGGTCAAATATGCGCCGTTTTGTTCGATAACTTGTTGCCATTTTGATGGTAATTTCATTATATCTCTCTCATAGAAGCCCTCGTCCCTATTGGCAAAAAATGAGAGTCGATTTTTACTTCTCTTGCAGCGAATTTTTCCCCAGCAAAATTGATTGACATGGACAGGAACATATGGTAATCACTCACCGCGATTCGACCACGACTGTTTTTGCTTGACGCTGTCGTAAGGGATCCACTTTACTTCACCAGTCACCAACCGCTTCAGAAATGGGTCGATTTTTTTTTGATTCAGCAGCGATTCGCAGATGGAAATCCGGTCAATGGTGTTTTTTATGTCAACTCGTGTGGCACCTAAACATCGAGCTTCTTTTGGTATCCAGCCTTATTAAAATTGCTCCAAACGGTTTTTTCTGTAATCTTTAGCTCTTGTGCAATCGAAGTAGTGCTTACATTACGGTCGGACTCGACAATGTCCATGATTTTATCGGTATTGTCGACAATTGGTCTTGTAGTGCGAGGTGCATCTTTGACATGGAAATTACCGGAACAGAATCGGCGAAACAGAAATTGCGCGTGATTGACAGTATCAGGACCTTTAACACTATTCACATTTTCACCCGCCTGGCTTGTATCTTCGCCTTTATCGAAGAAAAACTGTAAAATATAGCATATTTTCTCTTTGCTAGTGTCCATCTGTTACGCCCAGTCAAACAAAACTGAGTCAACTAATCAACAACTATCAATTAGTACGAAAGCTCATCTTTCTAACGTCATAAATTTTAACCCCATCGGACTCTACAACGCGAGATACACATTACTAAATCCATCTATTGGAAAAATAATGGATTTCTTTTTACTACACCTATTATTTGCAATGTATTGCATTCAAATTATTTAGAAACATTATTTAAATGCTTGCTAATGTATTTTGTCAACCCATCCGCATTAAATGTTTAGAAATGAATAGAAATATAACGGTAGACAATTTCAAAAATGTTATTGCCAGTAGAAGGCAACAAAAGGTAAGAAACGTATGCCTATTGCAGTGCATTCAGAGCCACAAAATGATTTGATTGAAAAGTTGGAAGCACATTTATGGGTCATAAATCTAACGTTTTAAGTCACCTTTACAAAATTGACATAAAAAATTATTGCTTGACATATGCTTTGAATATGAATCACTTGGTTGGTAGTCGCAACAAATAACTCGTAACGGGATAATTTATTTAAAATAGAGATAATGCAAGGAAAGTGAACTGGATTGAAATTTGGGCACAAAATTTTGTCAATTTACTGTTTTCACTTCATATATTCGTTAGGTACCGTAATTTGCATATATCCTGAAAGCAATATTTGTTTTATATTTTGTGAGCATGATAACTAGTTATTTGTCCACTTTAATCATTAGTTTCACATAGGTATAAAATATAGTGAAAATAAGCTGCATTTTGAGTCAGATATTTTAAGTCTTCTGTAACAACCGCATAACAAGCTAAATGTTTTGAATATCATATTCTTGCATTTTAATGTTTGCTACAAGTTATCCCATCGGATTTTATTAAACGTTTAACTAATTTATTTTTATTTTCATACATTGTACTCAAATAATTTTATTATTTAATTTCCTTTTATAACTCGATATTACATAAACATGCGTTATTGTCGATTATATGGAAATGTTATGGATACATACATTCTTGGGTTATATTGGATTATATTTTATTTATTATATCGTAATATGCATATTTTTAAATAATGAAGTACATGTACAATAAAACTGAAATCTATTTCGTATTTCATATTTTAACTGGATTTTAGTCGCATTCTAACTTTACAAATAATGTATTATGATTTTATTAATTCCTTCAATTGCTGAAATTTGGTTTTCAACTTTTCAATGCAAGATTTATATCATTCGCATGATAATTTAAAATTGAACAATTTACTCTTTAAAATACTGTTTGAAGAATTCAGAGGCGCCTTGCGAAACAAATATATCTCAAATATTGTATATTGGTTCAGGTTTATTTAGACGTGTTAATGAAACTAGATTCAATATGAAGCATCAACAAGAGTATGAAATTTGGATGATTTGACTTCCCGTACAGCAAGTTTTCAAATCTGGATAAATTGTAACATTATATAAATTTTGTGGGTATTTAATAAATAAAATTTCAGAAAACACTAAAATTTATTTATAACTATTTTTCTGATAATGTCATAATTTATAATAACTTAAGATTACGATTCCTCTTCTACGGTAAAATAACAATAGCGTACCCATCTTAGACACTCTGGTTATCAGAACACCTGAAAGCAAAATTATTATTGATTGGTATGGGAAATCAATACAATCACTACAATGAAAAATAGAATCGTAATAATTTGTCTACGTATGCAAAATATTCTGGTTGTCTAAACAAAATAATTGTAGCGAATATTTTGCACTGGATTGCGCGGATCCAAATTAACTTGATTAAATGTTAATATGTACGTATATGGGACCGAACATGCCGCCCGTCTTGAAAGGATTAGGGTGCTTTCAAACGACTGCCGCTATTCGTCCGCTTGCACTTGGTTGGGCAGGATGTGCAGCTTCTTTGCTGGATTCCCAAGTGTGACGACTCGCAACACGCCATCTTCCCATAGATGAGTAACCCGAACAGTTATCCTTGAGCTGTTCTGTTGTAGGATGAGGTAATCCTTGGACCAGTGCTTCTAAGAATGTTGCCTGGTCTGTTGCAAAAGATGCCAGCGAGAAAGTCGTTAATGTTTAAAGTATGTCTGAAAGTACGGCTGTATAGAAGAAGTTTTTCTTTGCCCTATGCAAAGTGGCTGCCAAAATACCTCCTTACCTATCAGCAAGTCGATGGTACATGACTAGTAGAAGTTCGGATCGGTCAGTTTGACGTTTGGCGGAATTGAAACTGATGATGGATCAATGCTCCATTGCGGTAAGTTTTCAGAGATCCTGTCCAAGATCAAGCAGTTGATACTGGTTTTGAACGCATTGTGTCTGGATTTGACTCTGGCGCAACCTAACCTGCTTGAATGCGAGATTGTTTTGTTGATCCTCGCTATGTGGGCGTTCGTTGAGATTAGTTTGAGCTCTAGCTTTCTCGCCAATGCCTTGGTGATGAAGTTGGATTGTGAACTTGAATCCAAAATGGCTTGGCAATCTTGTCATTGGCCTCTGGAATTGATGATGTGTACCACTGCTGTGGGTAGTAATATTAGGGTGCCCTTTTCGGAGTTCGACAGGAAGGATGTCGTAGCATGTGATTCCATCGGCTTCGGTGAAGGAGATTCTTCCGATTCATCCTATCGTGGAAGATGGAGAAGCGTATTGTGATTCTTTCTGCATTTGCGGCAGGACCGCGAAGTGCATTTGTTGGCATAATAGTTGAGGCGCAAGCAGTTTAAGCAAAGAGCCTTCGTCTTGGCCTCTTGTATCTCGCGTTGGGCGTCATCTGCAGAAATCGTCGCAATTGAAGAATGCGTGTTTTCCTGCGCAAATTGTGCATGATGCATCTTGGATGCTAACAGGAACTAACGATGGCGTCTTGAACGGCTTCATGCTAGTTGGTTGGGGGGTTGATCTGGGAAGGGCCTCGAGAGTTTTGCATTTGTTGATTAAAAAAGTCTGTTAACTCCTTGAAATCGGGAATTACTCCTTTGCCAATTTTTCCCTCCATTCCTTTATGGTTGCGTGGTCAAATTTGGACGTAATTACATGGATGAGCATCCCATGAATCTACAGGTCTCTTCAGCGATTTCAACGCACGCAAGTACTTTAGCACGCCATCCGTGATTGTTCGCAGCGTGTCCGCACTTTCCTTTTGTGCTAAAGGAAGGTCACAAATTGCCCCGATGTGCCTCTTGAAAATTAGTTGCTGTATCGTTCTTTCAGCAACTCCCAAGCTTCGCCGTAATTGTCTGATGACAATTCAAGTGAATGGATTACTTGGGCGGCGTCATCTTTTAATTAAGATTTCAGGTAATGAAATTTCTGAATGTTGTTCAGATCCCTGCTGTTAGGAATTAGCGAAGCAAAAGTGTCATGAAACGGGAACCATTCTTCATATGATTCCGCGAATATGGGCAAATTGATTTGTGGTAGCCGCACCATGTTGGATGTGGATTGATTACATCCACGCTTGGAGTGTTGCTTCTTGTATTTGCCAGAAGAAGTTCTTTCATGTGCATTACTAATCTGTGGTAATTGTTTTTTAACTCACTCCATTCATTTTCGTCCCCTTCGGTTTCTTCTACTATTTTCAACTGCGATTGGATTGAGTCGAATCGATCCAAGCCCCGGCTCTAATCGCGTTAATCGGTCTTGGATGTTTATGAGGTTGATTGCATCGCCCTGTGCTTCCAGGTAAGTATTTACTCTGGTTAGAGTTGTTAGTTGTGCTCGTTGCGCTTTGAGCGTTTTTGCTGATACTTCAGTCATGGTGCAGGAAATAATTCAAATAGCGGATGATAAGGGAAAAAAGGAAAATGATTGATTGGGGACTTACCAGTTGGTTGTTTTCTAAACGTGGTGTGGTTTCCTGCTTCTCTTCGTTCAATAAGGAAATAGTTCCTTTCTGCTCAAGCACTTCTGCAGTTTCGGCAGCAAGACTAAGTGTCCTTGGAGTTCCGTCTAGTTTTGCTTGAATCCTGGTGGATTCGGCTCGGAGGACCAATGTGAACGTGAACGAAAGAACTGCGTGTATTCGACTCGTCGCGAGTTGTAAGTTCGACGAGGATTTCGAGTACGTCTATCGATCATGTATTTTACGCCACTGAGGTGCGTCGTTATCGTCTGGGCTTTATTATTATAATTAATCGTTCGAAGGCTTGTTATAGAATAAGCTTCTTTTAACTTTATACACTATTTATTAATTTACAATTATTTCACACCCCGACACCGAAAGGTATAAGGGGAATTATATTATATTGTAATACAATTATCTTCTCAGGACTTTTGCAGAACGATTCGACAAATTCGTAGTATACTGTTAACAAACAATAAATTGAAACACACTAGAACTGACTTGAGTGGAATCAATCGTACCGACATCGGTCTGCTTATATACCCGATACGAAAGTCGTCCACGGTAGCTATTGGTTGTTTAAAACGGACTACGATTGCCAAACAGGTTCTAAATGCTGGTTGAACGCAATTGTTGCCAAGGCGAAATTTCTGAGCATTTTTGCATCGATAAGTCGAGTTGAATCGCGCCCACTGCTCTCGCATACGCGAAGTTTTTGTGGATTTGAAATTTGATTTAAATTATATTAATGTATAAAGCCTATTATATCGAGTTCTAGTTTATAATTATATTATTCCTAATTTTATTCTAATATTTTACATACCTTATCTAACTCAATTCTACGACAAACATCCTTATTTATTCAATTATTTACATAGAGTTATTATTCAGAGCTATATTACGATGCACATTCTCTCTACGCGGTTCGTTCTAAAAGTTCTACTCTCGTCTCAGCGTCATATTTCGTTGCTGTTAAATTTGTTATTTGTTATTTTATTCAACGCTTTTATTATTAAATGTATGACCGTTACATTATATATATATAATCTTACACCGCAAAGGCCGCAGACATTGGCCTTCATGCGGAACAGGCTGTGGACCAACATTGAAGCGGATGACATCCTGGGTATGAGGGTTGATACAATGTCTACAATATACAGCTTCGGATTGCATTACAAAGTCATAGTTCCCAGTAGAGATGAATGGAAGTGTAATCAAGTCGCCCTTTTACAGGCAGATTCGAGCGGGTTTACGGATGGCTCGAGGACAACTGAAGGAGCACGGGCTGGAGTGTTCTGCTGCAAGCCAAGAACTGGATTAGAATTCAGCCTTGGCAAGCATGCATCGATTCAACAGGCAGAAAATTCTATACCATTGAAATGTGCGCAAGAGAGCTATTAAAAAGGCCTCGGCAGCAGAGGACGATAAAATATATTTCTGACAGCAGAGCAGCACTGCAAGTCCTTGCTGTACGTTGACGTCCAGCAGGGACTGCCGCGCAGTGCTCTCTCAATTAGGGAGAGTCAACAAGGTCAGCCTGGTCTGGATACCCGGACACGCTGGAATAGAAGTAAACGAAGCCGCCGATTCCCTGGCAAAGAGCGGGGCTAATTTATTGGTCCAGAACCGGCCCTTGGGATTACAAGAGCCCTGGCCAGAAGCTCGAATAAGAGCTGGATGGAGCACAAGGTACTGAAATATTATCAGGAGTGCCAGGGAAAGATCTGCGCACTCTGACAGCCCTGGCTACTGGGCATAGCCGACTAAGGCATCATATGCATACGCTGGGAGTGGCTGAGGCCACTGAGTGCAGACTATGCTGTGAAACTGAAGAAACAGCAGAGCACGTTATGTGTGCCTGCCCCGCCGTGGACAAAATCAAGTTCACAATCTTTGGTAAGACAAAACTGGAGCTGGGCGAACTTGACAAAATCTCACCCACTAAAATCCTCCTTTATTTAAAGAGAATGGGAATGGACGGTGAACTATAATTAGTTGTGAGCCGCACCTTTGCGGTCGCAGTGGATGGGCGATAAACGCCCCAGCCATTATAACTAACTAACTATATTCCAAAACTCTGTCTACCGTAATATTTTTTCATACGCTCTGTAACACTTATCGGAACATCTTGAGGGTTTTAAATTATACGTCCCCCTTTTGTCATCTTTCTTTTTTATTTATTTCTGAGAATGAAATGTCAGAAGTTTTTTTTTTGTTAAAAATTTTTCACTATCAGCAGTTTCTTTGATTGTATGTTTATTCGTGCTGGTATTATAACAACGTTTTGAATGGTAATTGTGTTGATATTTTCAGATATGGGTTGAGGTTTAGGCTCAGGATAATAAATAAATTCATGTATGGTTTGTAGTTCAATGTTGAACTGTTGTTGAAATATTTTCCGTTCACAGGTGAATGATTCTTATTATTATGATAGATATTAGTATGATTTATTGGAAAATAAGTTTCTGTCTCTTCATTCTCATCAAGCTCACATTTGGTTGTGATGAAAAACTTTCATACTTGCATGATGCTTTTGGTTCCTCACTGGCTACAATATTATTATTATCGTAGCCTACAGTAATCTCTTTTAAAACTTTTTAAAACTACTACTGTTATAGCTGCCATTAGTTTCTTAATATTGAGAATCGTCTGGAAGCGAATAAGTAATATCGGTTTCATTAGAATTTTGTGTTTTTTTAGTTGACAGTAAATGTTCCTGTAGTGCCATTGAAACAAGTATTTTATCTGCACTACTACAACTTTGATGGATCCCATCAACAATTTTTCTAATACGAATAATATATACAATTAATATTAATCTTAAAATATAGAAAAAGTAACTTGCCTTTTAATTAAGACGTGGCACCTCTAGTCCATTATTTTGGACGCGTTGTACATTTATAATGGACTTTATAACTGATAAATATGTTTGGCATTTTGCTTTGAAACCCGTTGTAATTTTTCTATTAAAATTATTTAATATATTTTTCGTTCCAATAATATTCAGGCTGAGGTAGATAAAAGAAAATACTGGATGTGGTGTTGAGATACAAACAAAATCAAAGCAAATCATTAATTAAAATATATACGCAAAGAGCGCTGCGAAAGCGTGCATCTCGTCATTGTGAAATAATCCACCATTGTGGTGATTACAATTTATCCATTGTCAGTGCGAGAAGTTTGCTAAATCTCCTTACACCTATGAAATATGCACAAAACACAATGAATGAGCACTAGGATAAATATAGAACCTGAGTCTTTAGCTAACACACTACATTTATTTGATTAAATAAGGAAAGGGGAGATAAAAACTGAACAAAAACCACATCGTTAATTCGTTGCATTTCTTGCTGCATCACATGCGCGTTGCATTGTTATATCGAACAGAATTCCTGGCCCTCCCCCCTCGCAATCTGAATAACAACTGATGACTCTTAATGAATTGAGTGGTAAGTTTGTTATAATGGAAGACGATGGACAGGTGTCAAACATTTAACCAACAAAAACATTCTACTCATTATCCGTCCTTTCACATCGCACGTTATACAGAAATTAATAAAACGACACACACAATGCGCCCCATTCACGCGACTTTTTCTTCTCTTTCTGTGGCGTTTGAGGCGAAATATTTCAGTTTAAAAATACGTGTTTAATTTTATTACGTGACGAAGAATTATTAACGGCTTGTCAGGAGACGCCGTTCGATTTCGTGATCGATGTCCTCTGTAAATTAATTTCGTTTGATTTTATGAGATTTTTTTGTAAATTAAAATCTGTTTTATTATGGTTAACATTTTTGGATAGATTTCACGGCGGGAGCTTTATACCGATATCGATAGGCAAGTAAATTGACGTCCTCGAGCGGTAACGGTTAGAGCAGGCAGCTTAGAAAATGCTTATCGAAATGCATTTCCGTGTTTTATTTCGCGTCAAATAAATCAAATCGTTTGGATAAACAGGTAATTAATATAAAATGCAGAGGCGTCCGCGATAAATTTGCGAAAATACCGACGTAATTATTAGTAAGGACATGGTCGATGTGTCCGATATTAAGTGCAAAGTCACGATCTGGGAATAACCGTTCAACATGTGAAATATGAATTCGCGCGGTTATTCCGATCGCTTTTAACGTTCAATCCGTTCGTAGCTTAAACTCGCCCGCAGTTCTTTACATTAACAATTAATTGTGACAGTTTGTATAGATATTTATTATTGTTTGAGTGTAAGTTCGTTGTAATTATTTTATATCATGCACATCTATAAAATAAATGAGTATCATCGATAGATGGCGCTACCTATAAATAATTTTCATTAATGAAAATATTAATTACTAATTCGCCAATAAATAATCTTCTGGTTTTTCTTTGACTTTGAATTGTGCATTTTATGCTCAACATATACGTTAACAAGTTATTTTCATTTACAAAATGGTATAACGTTAATTAATTGATTATTTTATTAGGATATCTATTTATATTGCAAGTTAAATCGTAAATAAGATTGCTACCAAATACTTTGTTACTTTGTTAATGTAAATAAGTTTTTGTAATAACAGCAGCAGTGGCAGATGCGCCAACCAGGCGAAATGATGTCGTCGAATTTGATGTTTTACCTTAAGAAACCTGTTATCTCGTTTTTTCTGCCTTCGCGAAATTAAATTCTTAATAAACAAAGCTAAAATAAAATTAAGCGAATTACGCTGCGATGCGATGTACTCTCCTCGAATTTTACGAGCGCGTCTAGACAAAGGACGCGCGCGAAATTATGAGTAAATTTGATATTAAAAAGGCGGCTCGCAAAAGAAAAATTAAAGATCGCGAGCGAAATTACTTTTTAACGGAGCACGAATTCTATTTTCCTTATAAATTAGTTATGAACTCCCCAACTTTCGCGAATCTCCTCCGTCCATTGTGCAAAGTTCAAATTGTTAGGTTAAATGGGAGGCTATTAACTGTTTTAACTTTTTTCCCTTCGACGGCTCAAACAAAACAAAATCTAGAAGGCTATTAAGGAGCATAAAGGCACGCAATTAATTAACTTTAACGAATTTCGAAACTTTGTTTATTAAAAGAGTCGTTTTAATTTAACGCAAATTATCAGTGCTTTTCGTAAAACCGTGATTATATTTATAATAGTTTCGATGAGACGAAGACAATATCGCGTTTCATAAAACCGAAGTATACGCTCATTCGAACAGAAGAGTTTTATCAAAGTTTTTCTATTGAATTAAAATCTATAAGTAATTATAATAAGTTTGATGTTAAAATTGCAATGAAAAATAATATATTTTAAAAATAATAAATTAGTGTGAAATTGGGTCAAATTATAAAAATGATAATTGATCAAATAATTGAGATTTATGGTAGCTACATATCGCGAAATGCCACTGTCAATCACTGAATATGCACTAACATGTAATAATCAAGTAGTGCCTCACGAGAGAGACGATAATTTGCAAAACCAGCCATCGAGAGGGCCACCAGCACCAGAAAACTAAATCCCACAAACATTTTCCATGGTGGTTTAAATGTATGATTTAAGTTTTAGGTTTGTTTCGATTATGCGTCCAGCATTCTGGATAACTGAATTAAGAGTGTAAATTTATTTTGTTACAATTGTTATAATAATTATTTTAAAAATTTATTTTCAGGGTTCGGTTCACTATGCGTTAGCGTCGTGACTCAATTTAGCATAATTTGTATTATCTTATATACGGTATTTTGAACCAACACAGTTAGTATAATTTTAGTAGTGGGTGGAATTTTCTAACAGCAAGGAATGCAGCTAATATATTTGTGTACATTCATACTCATACTAAATATGTAGCAGTGTAAGGCTTAACTTTGATAAACTATTGACTATGACGTTGGTTGTTGTTTACTGTTTGACGCAAAATAACCAGTAATTTAAAATCAATTATGTCATAGGAAGCACATACTATAAAATAAAATATTGCTAGTAACTAATAGAAATTTATGCTGAAGATGACGACATGGTTCTCGAAATGTATATTAAGTGGTAAGTGCTAAGCGTAATATTTAATTTATTTTATTTTATTTTTCCAACGACGTCTCCGATTGACTATTACTTATTTACCACTAGCTTTTGTTTTTGAAAACGAGTGTGTAATTTTACTTGGGTTGGGTTTCTCCAATTTTTCTAGTGTATTTAATCACCATGTGCGTCATTGAAATTAAAAATATTAATGAGCAAGACATGCTGGTTTAGTGTAATTCTTGTTAAATGTTCACCGATAATATATCCATTGCTATCCCACTCGAAATCTAGTGACGATACAAAGGTAATCTTAAGTGGAATTCCTATGTTTGATATAATTCTTTTTTAGATTAAAGTGAAGATGGCAGCTTAGGTGAGGAAATATATATTTAGGTCGGTTAAAATAGCAAGTATGATAGGGTTATTTTAAATTTACAAATTATAGATATATAAGTTACATTACATTACATTACATTACATTACAAACCCCAGTCTCCGTAACGTTAATATTGCGAAGATAGAATTTGCTCATGTTGATTCCCAACATTTAGGTTGTAGGTTGGAAGAAAGGAGTTAAAGAGGGGATGGAAGATGGAAGATGGGGGTGAGAGAGTCAATCTGGAAGAGGGCAGACAAGGCGATTGTAAGCAACAAGATGGGGATTTCATTAATGAATGTGGCGTACTAGATCTACACCGGGTTGCTAGGGAATATGTTGGAGGAAGAAGTTCCGAACCTAATCGTAACATGATAAGGGCAAGCATGGTTTATGAAAAGCTGGGCATCAAGGGATAAAGTATATGGCCTTCGACAAAAGTGTGGAAGAGACGATGGTGAGGACAGTACCAGCGGACGTTGTGGAAAGAATAGCAGAGTTATACGAGGAAACATGGTGTAAGTTGAGGGTAGTGGAACAGATGACAAGAGAGTTCATAGCAATGAAAGGAGTTACAAGTTACAAGGGTGCCCGTTAAGCCCCTTGCTATTTGATGTTTACACTGCGAGGACAGGATTGAGCAACAGTCCTGGGAAATGCAAAGATTTGGACCATAGCTTTTGCAGATGACATAGCGGTGTTTTAGCGTAACAGAGACAGTATAATTGGCAGAGAAGATACTGACGAAACTAAAATAATGGTATTCAGGAAAGCGGGTGAGAATTGGAGGAGAGTGAGAGTGAAAGGGTTGGGTTTTATTGGGCGGATTTGGATCGGGTCGGGTAGGGCCGAGTCGGCTACACACAATAGAATTAGTTCAAACCAACAAACTTTATCAGAAGAGGAGTCCTACAATTGATGGGAGTAATCGTTCGAAAAAGATGAGAAAAATCGTGAAAGCACAAAATACCGTATCTATGTCGCAAGTAATTGACGAAGATTCCAGCTGAGAAGTTGATTTGAATAATTTTGTATTAACACACGCTTTCAACGAAAGGATAGGTTGAAGATGCGAAGGAGTGGATGTACTTAGGATGCGTGTTGAGGGAGAATGACAGTTGTGAGACAGAAAAGCGAGAGAACCAGAAGAAGTGTTAACGATGAGTCGATGGAGTAAGAGAAAATGTTCGTTTGGGGAGAGGATGGTAGTATGGAAGACATGTGTGAGGAGAATATTGATGTATGGAGCGGAAATGTGGGCAGTGAGACAGGATATGCATTTTTAGAGAACATCATCAATCATTAGAAAACAAGGGGAGCTGAAGAGGGAATAATAATAATAGTAATAATAATAGTCTGTATTGCCCAACTGAAATATTCCAGTTACTGAACAACTACAAAAAAAGAGAAAAGTACAAAAAGTATGCAGGGCACAAAACTTAATTTAAACTTAGATATTAAATACATGTGTGGGAGTGTGCATACATATGCTTAACAACTTAACTTAACTTAACAAAGGAACAAAATTATACAAATATATACAAAAAAACAAAAAAAAAAAAAAACAAATGTATGCAGAGAAACAGAATTCACGACGTTAAATATACCCAGCTATAACTAAATATCCAGATAAACAAGAACAATATCTAGTTCAACAGAGATATTAATCAATATTTTCAATGGCGATTTTTTTTATTTGATTTAAACTACAAGAATTTGTAGTAATCCTGATGAAGTTTGTGCACATTACATATACTGGTGCTTTAAGGCAGGTATTAGTCCTCGCGACGGGTAAGTAAAATGTTGAACGTTGACGTGTTGTAATTTGCAAAAAAGAACAACTCATAATTTGGTTGTTCAAAAGTGTATATAAAAACACGATGCTCTGGAGGATTCGCCGAAAGTGAAGTGTTGAAATATTACGACGAGACAAGAATAACTTATGATCACAATTTCTTTGTGGGTAAGTATGATCCATTCTAAAACACAAGAATTTCGCAAATCTTCTCTGAACTAATTCTATCTCACGGAGGTGAGTTATATAGAGATTTCAAAGTCTGGGTGTTAACAAAAGATGTACAGTTTCGAATTATAAATCCCATAAATCAAATGCGAAATATTTGACGAGAGAAAGAGCAGTAGATAAAGATAGAGTTATAGAGAGGTTTAGGTGTGGTAACGAGGAAAGAGAAAATAAATATTGGATGGACGAGAATTGCGGGTGGATGTATGGCGGCACTGGATAGGAGAGTGGCATTAAGTGAAGAAGAGAGAAAACAGGAGATGGAGGCGATGTCGTGATGATGGCGGGGGGCTAGGTACTGAGGAGAATGAAGGCATTACAGGACGTTACTAGCATAAGGAAAGCTGGGACAGGATATTCATAATTTTGTTATATTATATGAATATATAACAATAATAATTTGGTTATATTTTTATTTTATGGCGCATTAAGGTTTATTTTCATTTACGTATATTTGATTTGATATAAGTGAGATAGGTGGTCAATACACAGAGGATTATAATTGCCCGTACGTTGGTTGCCATGTTGCTACACGCATTCTATAATATTCTGCGACACACGTTGATGTTGATATTTTGATTATTTGTGGTTACTTGAAAGATGTAATTAAAAATAACGTCAAATTAAGAACTATTTAAAGAATTTAATTAACTGAATTTGATAATGAACACCATTATTTATAAGACGATTAAAAAACAAATGTTTTTGAAGTTTTTGAAGAATTCAGACAATGTTGCATTAAATTATTTGTTGGGCAACCGTACGCGTAGCGAATATTTCGCGTATGCAAACGCCGCGAAATTCAACTTCGCGGCCACGGCCACTAAACTCATAACTAACTAATAGTGACATGGAAGCCGGCTTTCTATTATATACAGTGAAGTGGACGGTTTATTAATTTTATCATAACTCAAAATTTTCGGTTGCCCAAAAAATGTTGTGTACACCTTGGCTGCGAAATCCTTTAACATCCTCAAGATTGTCTTGCCTCAGCCGCAAGCGGCCTCGGCGACAATTCTTCTCTCGGAACGTTAAGATAAATTTCGTGGCCTTTGTATACAAATAACTATTTTGGGTAACCGTATGCGAAGCGAATATTTCGCGTATGCAAATCAGACCGCGAAATTCAACTTCCCCGCTAAACTAAACGTCAACCGCTAGATACTGTTTTGACATTCTTTTTGTTACACCAGTTTTTAAAGTCACTGTAACATTCTTCATACTGCCGTTTAGATTTTTCGGGTATTAAATTAGAAAGTGCAGAATTTATAACACTTTTTAACTCTGGAGGAGTACATGTAATTGAAACATCGCCATCACTGCAACTCTCTTCCGACATTTTTGGGATAATTTTTTTGCAAAACCGATTGTATTATTTATATCATTTCTATAGCAACATGAAAGCCGGCTTTCTATTATATACAGTGAATTGGACTGTTCGTTAATTTTATCATAATTCAAAATTTTCGGTTGCACAAAAAATTTCGTGTACACCTTGGCCGCCAAATCCTTTAACATCCTCAAGATTGTCTTGCCTCGACTGCAAGCGACCTCGGCGCCAATTCTTCTCTCGGACCGTTAAAGATATATTTCGTGGCCTTAGTATACAAATAACTGTATTAAATGAAAATAATTATTAATGATAATCATATTTACTTATTCGTGTATTATAAAATCTAAGTTTAACAGGGAATTCTGGGGTAATTTGAAACCAGTTTTCAAGGTAATACTTAATTGTTTGTTGGAGCTAAAGACTTTCACGTTTATAATGCCAAAAAGCAATTGATTTATTCGATCAATTTCGATTTTCGAAGGATTGATCATATGATTTATTATGACTTGTACATGTCAAAACACGGGTGTCATTGAACATAGTAAAATAAATTTTATTTATTTAAGTATTAAATACAGTAATGGAGCTCCAGTTGTTTTTGTTCCCTCTTTGTCTCCTTAAATTACATATAGTTCATACCAAAATTCTCAACTCTATGTTAATGTGCACGATATCATATCTCTCAAATAATTCGTGGCCCGCTATTGTGCATTTATGTTGTGTTGTTGTACTCACGCCTCCCGTAATGGCATATACTGACAGGACCTGCTAGATTTTATCGTTTTCATATAAGGTGACTTGATGAGACGATAGACTATGAAACTATCGTCGGGCTTAGACTCAGATTCCACCAAAAACACTATTCGTTACATACATGTTCAGCTTGGTAGATTTTCTTAAATTCCTTTAATTATTTGCAAACTTAAATACAAAGATCATATGCACGGACGTTCTGTCAAAAAGTTTCATAAAAACGTTAACTTGATTATTTTATTATTCACTGTAGCACCTATATTTGTTATTGATGTCAATGATGTTCAATGTCAATTGTTGCTCTTTAACAAATCTCGCCTGCATAATAAAATGGTTGAGAAAAATGAATATACATATTATATAAACTAAATGATGATGTTGACGGAGATGTGATGAAGATACTTAACCGTTTCGTTCACAATTACACAACTCTGATACCATTACTAATATTTAAAATTTTAAATTCTATGATAAAATCAGCTACAGTTCTTAGCGTCAACTTGGCTTGCAAGTTTCAAGTAGGCAGTTGTTGTTAGTTAATGTTTAAATGGGATCAGTGATTTGATGCATAATACTGAATAAATAAAGGCATACTATTACTGTAGTTATTCATTTCTCTAATTTTAATCTGTGTTACATGAATTTAGTAAAAAGTCGCTGGACAATCATATAAAAAAAAATAGAAATACAGATTAAATAAAAAGTTGTTTGAAGAATTATTCTCGATCTTTTGTCGCCACGTCTCTTGTGTACTCCTGCACGTTCGCTTTAATTTCACGTTTGTGTATCAACATCGCTTTTTCAATTTAACTGAACTTAAACAAGGCCAAGCACTTAAAACCATTTTAACGTATGAAAGTGCTTTTACAGTTATTACGTGCACTTCAAACAACAGCGCAACAATAATAAACAAATATGTACCACACGAGAGAACACGTACAGTTTCCTCACCTCCGGAGCACAGCGTAATCACCAATAAGTTGAACTGATACTGCGGGAATAGATGGCCACATACGGAGATATTTGGCGTAAAATGTTATGATTCCGCCATTAAACAACTCTCCAGCGGCATGTTAATGATTCGGAGCCGACATCGGATATTATTAACGCTCTTCATGGGACGTTTTCCGTTTTATTTACCTTTCGGGAATGTTTCCAATTATTAACCCAGTTTTAATAACGAGCGGCCGTTTATTAAAACACACCTTCACTGCGGAGGGAACAGTTAGTTTTGTTGCGTTTTAAACGTCCGAGTTTATGTGTAGGTTATTTTACTCAGTTCATTGGCGAAGCAAGGATTGTAACATTTTTGATATTTTCGATAACGTAACATATACATATTAACATGTTTTGAGTGTTTGTTCGTCACTTTAATAATTTATTTTTAATTTGGATTAAGATGGAAACTTGGAACTTGATGATATGTTAAATTTTAGCAATACGATGTTTTCCTGTGTGCATGTGGCTTGGGATGAATTGTTGTGTGAATATAATTATACATAATTAATATAATTAATAACACAAATTCGTTGTTCAAAATTTTAATAAATTTAGTTTGGGACTTTACCTAATGATATATTCTGTTCAGTTTAACTATGTTAACCAGAAAACTCTAATTAGTTTGTGTAAAATTCAAAACAGTAAATGTTAAAGATTCATATATTTACATATTTACATTTAAAATGAATGTCATTTAGAGCAACAGGATGTGAGATAAGAACCTGTCTAGAAACAACGTTATCAATAATAAAGGACCACGGCCTCTGTAGAAACGCGCATCATTTCTTAGAAACAAGAAATTGGTAGAATAACACTGCACAATTTAAATATTTTAATTAAATGAGAACGCCTTATACGCTGCTAACGATTTTAATGGCGTCGTCATCAGTTTAATTCAATAACAAAGGCAGTTTCGAGGAAACGTATAATATAAATGTAAATCGCATTGTCGTTATTATATCGCCGATGAACAACTTCGCAACTAATTAACAATAACGTAAACGCCATAGTTTGTTTTTGTGCGGCTCGAGATGAGTTCGGCGTAAAATATGGAACGCGCCAAACTTCATTTGCTATGCAAATTCGGTTTTAAATTAATTATAAATTAGAGAAGAAACGGCGAATTTCTTGGGCTGTTTCTTCGAGCATGTTATCGTTTCAAATTAACTTTTTATTTATGCGCGTTCGCGCACACACAGCGAAGGATATGATAATTTATTGCTATTACCGCGCAAATAGCTTTGGCGTTATTTAAAAATACAATCGCCGTAAATTAAACTGAATGTAACCGAAGCCATTTCGTGAGCAAATATTTAATTTTGCGGCGTTGAACCTCTTCGAATATCATCTTGAATTAATGTTGATTTAACATCGCGTATTACTTTTCATTTATATAAAATATACAACTGGTGACAGAATTCACGAAACTACAAATGTCTTCTTCTACCGTTCAAACGATAGTAATCAAACTTCCTCGAATTTAAAATTTGTCTGCTTTCGACCCTCGCCAATAATGTGTGTGACTGACAGACGTCTCGTCGACGTGTCACCGCCAATATTCGTTCTTGTGCAACCCGGTCATTCAAATTCTTTTCACCGAATGACATCTGCACGGGGAGAATATTTCCGATATCGTTGATGGATAAGAGGCGTCTGCGGCGCGACGTGACGTTTCGGCGGCGCTCAACGATGGACGACGTCGTACGTCGTGCGTGAAAATACGTAAATTTCAAACATGAAATCGAATCATGTCTTTTGTCGACGCGTGTCACTGGATTTACCGCGTCTGTCTCCGAGGACCGCGGCAAAGAAAGCGAATCGTACGTGATGTATCACACGTTGTGTGATGGATTTCGATTGAGTCCTACGGCAAAGGAAGCAGGAGCTATGTAAAGTCGATCGTTTTAAACGTATCGAGAATGTGTGTGTTCAAAGTCGATTTTCGTGTTATGATTTACAATATTGTTGATACTGCTGTGAAATCGTCACAAATTTTAATCGCCTGGGTTCACGATCATTTTCCCGATAATACAAGGGGAGATCAGTATTTAGCATCCCTGACATAGTAGGCGTTAAGTGACGTTGAATCAATTTGGCACATTAATGTATTAAAGTATTGGCACATTTGTTGTTACGTTGGTTCAATTGTGGTTTTGTCACTTGTTACTTGTTCAAATAATTTATAATAAGTAGACAAGCTTAGAGAAATTTTAAAAATGGAAAAATCAGAGGTTCGTGCAGTTACAAAATACTAACAAAAGAAAGGGTTATCGCCAAAAGAAATTTATGAATACATGGGAGCAAAGCCGTCTTTACCATATGGCACACGGGGCCCGTGGCTCCCTTTTAAAAATCCAACATGCCAACATTTCTCAATTTGAACGTTAATTTTTCTAGATATTGATTCACAACAAATACTTATGTGAGATTTTTAGCTAAATTCTTATTTTTCAACATCTGATATACATAGCAATATCTATTCATTATATTAACCATTAAGAAAAATTTTGTGATATTATTAATAAATATGTTTTTAATTTATAAAATTATTTTATATTTATTATAAATTAAATTAAATTCTCATAATGTTTTGTCATTGATAAATAGCTTATTTAGTAGGTGAGTTTTGCTAGGTTAAATATATACCTAGCAAAACTCACCTACTAAATAAGCTATTTATCAATGACAAAACATTATGAGAACTACTTACAATTTGACTAGACTTATGTATTTTTTTCGGGAAGTGAAACCATTCAATTTAAATGTTTATAAGCATTTATTTAATTACAAACGGAAAACACGGCTTGTTGGTGTTAAATTATGTTTTAGCAGAGTGCGTAAAACATTTAAATGTTTTTAGATGGAGATCACTCTGTTTTAATTCAAGAAGTGGAGAATCAACATACAAAATAATGCGTGTAGGCAGTCATCAAAATGATGGGATAACTAATTCTGTAATTATTAGTAAAAATTGTTTAGCACATGATTATGTACTCCATATAATATTTTTTAACAAATAAGCATCTACTTGTAAGAATGTAATTAATAACACTATTTTAGAAAGTAAATAATATGAACCATTTCTTTTTTCTATAAAATTCTATTACTAGATTCTTGTAAAGTTATTTGTTATATCTAATATTCTTTCCGCGACAAAATCTCTAGGTTTAGCGTTAGATGGCGTTAAATGTCACACATGTTCATGATGTCAATAATAGTTAGGGGATTCCCCGGAGATATTAAACTTCAAATCAGTGAACAAGTGGCGTGATTTTGTTTATTCATAATGTGGTGACGCGTTCGTGTTGTAAGCAATTGATACATCAATACATCGTTTTCATTTTCTTCTTCTTCTTTTTCTTCTTTGTTTTAGGATTGAAACCTGTTTGTCTTCAACGATTACAGCCGTTGTTGAGACGCCGAGCTCCAGCTTTCGTACCATCATAAAAAAAACAACCTTTATTGGCATCCTAATTTTTTACAACTTTTGTATAAAACCATAATATATCCCAAGTAATTTTAATTCAACTAAATTTCAATAAAATGTATTCAAATAAATAATAATAATGAATCCTATCTATCCTCTTGCTCCAATCCCTCCACATTCTTCCGTGCTCCTTCCTTTTCTCTCCTGCCTTGTCGGCACTTCTTTATTTTTGTCAGAAGTTCCACTCCTTCTCCATTCTCGTCTACACACTTTTTCCATTCCCTTCCTTTCTTTTTCTCTTCCTCACTCCATTCTACCCCCGCATAGTCATCCATCCAATGCCTCCATACATTCAACCGCTTCTCGCAGAATACACACCTTCTATACGTCTCATCCATCCAGTATTTGTTTCCTTTTTCCTCACTTCCGCACCTAAACCGTGCAATATTTTTTTTTCTCTGCCTGTTCTCTCCCCTCTCAAATATTTCGGCCTGCCTCTATATATACATATCTCCTTGTATCTTTCATTATATTGCGCTCTCCTCATTTTCCCTTTTCTTTCCTGCGCGTCCACCTGCTTCCATCTTTCGACCATTTCTCTCTCCACTCCTTCTCCCTCCTCTATCCTCCTTTGTACTTCCCACGTCGATAGCCCTGCCTTCTCATATAAACTCAATCTGTTTTCTTCCCATCTTGATAGTCCTGTTCTCTTTTCTCCTCTCTTCTGTAACTCCCTTAATATCATTTTCCCTATCCTCTGCTCTCCCCATCTCCACATCCTTTCTTCATATCGCACTACTCTCCTTCCCGCCTCCACCGCCATCTTTTCCAATCCCGTTTCCTGCAGCAGTATGTATTCTGGCGTGGATATTTCAAGCTGTAGTGCCCTCTTTAACGCCCCCTGCATCATTCTCTCCATCTTGCTCTCCTCTTTCACTCCCAATACTTCCACCCCATACATCAATATACTCCTCACACACACCTCCCACACTGTCATCCTTTCTCCAAACTTCCATTCTCCCTTACTCCACAACATTTTTACTAACCCTTCTTCCGCCTTCCTCGCCTTGTCGCATACATAGTTAATGTGCTCCCTGTAGCTATTCCCATTCTCCATCACGCATTCCAGATACATCCTCTCTTATTTCTCCACCCTTCTAATCTAGTCTTACTTCCCTCCTCCCCCCCCCCTCCCTTCCTGAATACCATGATTTTTGTGTTTTCTGTGTTCACTTGCAATTCTCTTTTCTCCAGAAACCTTCCCATCCTTTCTCCCGCTCCCTTTAGCCACACCTCTGTCTCTGCCAATATTACAATATCATCTGTATATGCAAGCGACCAGATTCTTTTATTTCCCACCCTCACTCCCCCCTCCTGTCCTTTCTTTAACACCTCTTCTATGTCTGACACATATAAATTAAATAGCGATGTACTTAGCGGACAGCCCTGCTTTAGCCCTCTTGTTGTCTTGAACATCTCTGTTGTCCCTGATGCTGTCCTTACTTGACTCCAAGTTTCTTTGTATATTTCCTCTATTTTCTTTCTAATTCTCTCCGATATTCCCAACGTGCCCATCATCTTCATTAGTCGCCTCCGATTTATTCCGTCAAATGCTGCTTTTAGGTCCACGTACATGCCGTATAATTTCCCCATTTTTTTTGTCTTCTCTCTCTCCGCCAGATAATTTAATATGTACAGGTTATCCCTCGTACCCCTTCCACTTCTAAATACTGCCTGCCCCTCTGACAGTATCCCCCACCTCTCCACTTCTTCTTCTAACCTCCCTGCTATGATTCCTGCGTATATCTTATATACCGTATTCATGAGAGTTATCCCCCTATAGTTCATTGCTTCCTCCTTACCGCCTTTTTTCCATATTGGCACTATTATGCCCATGTTTCAACCTTCTGGAAACTCCCTCCTTCCCATCCAAATATCGTTTAGCCCTCCCAACAATTTCTTCCATACCTCATCCGGTGCCCATTTCCAGCCGTCACTGTCTATGCCGTCTTCCCCTTCCGCCTTCCCCTTCCTTAATTTATCTCTCACCCTTTGCAGTTCATCCCAACTGAATTCTTCTCCTCCCTCTTCCCCTCCCTTTTCCCTTTCTTCTATTGTCTGCGTCACGTCCACCGCTTCCATATCCTCTTCCATGCCCCCAAACATATCCATAAAGTGCCTTTTCCATTCTCCCATTTCTACCCCCCCCCTCTTCTCTTCCTTTCTTTCTCTTCAGGTACTCCCATATTTCTGCCTCCCCTTCAACCCTCTCACTTCTTCTATATCCCTTGCCCGCTGCTCTCTTCTTCTTATCCCATAGTTCTTTCTGCCTCTTCTTCTCCTCCATAACTTCCACCCAACTCTTTTTGCCTTCTCTCGCCTCCTTCAGTTTCTTCCTCAACTCCCTCTTTCCTCTTCTACATTCTTCATCAAACCGTACCATCATATTGGGGGTCTTTCGGAGTTTTTTCGATATAGGGAGTCCTTCTTTGCCAATTTTCGGTAGACTGGAATTATCCATCCTGTCGACATAGTGTCTCCACTCTCTTCATCTATTGCGGCCCCATCTCACCACATCTTGAATGTCGCACTGCACTCTGATGTCGTCGCTTCTAATGTGGTCTCGTAGACTACACCCTGTCATGCATCTCATAATTTTCATCTCCCCTGTTCTGAGAAGTCGTTTCGTTGTTGCGTTTTCTGCTCTGGTTTCGATGGCGTATGTCATGAACGGTCTTACACAGGTCTTGGATATTCTTGTCTTGGTTTCGACGGACATGTACTTGTTCCGCCATATTATATCCTTCAGATATCCCGATATTAATGGTGCTTTTACTGTTTGGGCCTTCACTTCTTTTTCTAGGTCCCTTCTGCTGTGTTCATCACTTGTTCTACACTCTTGCTGTATACGGCGAGTTTGCATCTGCGCCGCTCCTTGGCTACGGTTAGGCACTGTGTTTTGCTCGTCGATATCTGCATGCTGAATTTTGACGCGGTTTGTTCGAACTTATAAAGGAGCCGTTGCAGATCGTCTTCGCTCTCGGATATCAATACGGCGTCGTCAGCATAGCATAGCACTTTGATTTCTTTGGCTCCCATCCGATACCCTCGCCCCACCTTCTTGATCATTTCGTCCATAATTATGTTGAATAAGGTTGGGCTTAAACTGTTTCCATGTCTTATTCTAGTTGCTACGGGTATTTTCCCGGATAGCTGCAGAAGCGGCACAACGTCAGTCAGCCTGTCGAAGGCTTGGGCGAGGTCGCTGAAATACATAAAAGCAGGTTTGTTAAATTCTATAGCTTTCTCAGTTATCTGGCGTATGGTAAATATTGCGTCTATAGCATATCCCAAAGGCAGCAATTTCCTCCTCGAAGATCTTCGTGAGGAGTTTTGACATCGTACTTAGGAGACCGATTCCTCTGTAGTTTGCTAGGCATGTCTTTGCTCCCTTTTTGAGTATTGGTATTGTTACATTGTACTTCCACTCCGTCGGTATTTCCTTATTGTTTAGTATCTTGTTAAATCTTGTAATCTTGTAATGTACCGCCGTATTTGATCATTTCGTTGGATACCTCATCCTCCCCTGGCGACTTTCTGTTCTTCAGTTTGCTGGCTAGTTGTTCTATTCTCTCCCGGGATATTTTCCATGGTCGGTGAGTGTTATCATCTATTTGTGTTAAGGCATGGTTGGTGTTGTCTTTGGCTGCGGCGTACAGCTCCGAAAGTGTTTCTCCCAATCCTTGATTGAATTCTTCGTGGTTTGTATGAATTCGTTTATGGGTTTTTCCTTCTTCTGAGCATATTCCACACCTTTTTCGGTCCTCCATAAAGATTTCGCTCCATATCCTCGGAGAATTTTTCCCAGTATGCTGTTTTTATTGCTTGTATTTCGCTGTTGATTATGTTTCTTACAAGCTTATACTCGCTGTGTGTTATTGATTTTGATCTGTATTGTAGGTAAGACCTCAGCCAGCGTCTTGACCTGTTGAGTAAACCATGGTTTGGTAGTGGGATTTCTTCCCCCAGTCCGGCGCCTTTTTCCTACTGCTTCTTCCGCAGCTTTTATTATGTTAGATTTTAGTTTTTGCCAGGCAGTTTCTACATTGTCGAGCTGTTGAACTTTACTGGCGTAGATTTTTTTCTGTAGTCTTCGTTGGTACAGGTGTCTTGTTTAGGCATGCGATAGAGATTCCACATTGATTTTGTTAGTTCGCATTGTTGGTTTGCTCTTTTTTGGTTCCAGAGTCGCTGCAATTTTCGCTAGTACTAGGCCATGATCAGTTCCGGCATTCGCTGAGGTCAGAGTTCTGACGTGTTGGATTCTGCATGGATGGATGTTTCTGTTGGTAATTACGTAGTCTATTACTGATTTCTGTCCTCGCGTATTTTCAAATGTGAATTTGTGTTGTGTCTTGTGTGGGAAGAAGTTGTTGATTATTCGCAGCTCGTTTTGAGAGCATAGTTGCATTAGTAATTCGCCGCTTCCATTCTTTACTTCTTCGTTGTATCTGTTTTTCACTCCTGGTATATATTCGTTCCCAATTCTGGCATTCACATCTCCGAGAATTATTATTTTGTCTTGTGGTCTGATGCCGTCGAGCACTGCTTGTAGATCTTCGTAGAAGATATTTATTTCTTCTCTTGGCTTGGAGGTGTCGGGGGCATAAACGCTTATTATATGTGTAGACTTTCGTTCTTTGAGTTTGATTGTTACTTGTAGTATTCTGTTGATGTATTTTGTGTCGCTGATATTATTCTTGAATTTCTCGTGTAGCAGTATCCCAACGCCAGACGTTGCTCTTTCGTGCTTGTCTTTACCGCTGTAAACAAGTATATAGTTCCCATACTTGGTGTTTCCCTTCCCGTTTCTTTTGGTTTCAGTGATTGCGCAAACGTCGATCTTGTGTCTTTCCATCTCCAGCAGAATTTCCTGGTCTTTGTTGTTCAGGGACGTTACATTCCAGCATCCGATTCTTAGTGTTTTTGGTTTCCGATGTCGCTTATTCACTTTTCTCGCCGAGTCGTTATTAGTTGTTCCTGTCCTATCCGAGGCTGAATTGTTGGTTCTTCGAGCACTGTGTTCCTTTTACCCCAGACAGGTCGCTGGCCTCACCTCTGAAGCCTCCTCTTTTGTCCGAGCTTAGGACCGGCTGTGATTCCACCGGGCTACTCAATCCATTCAGTTTCCTTACAGGCAGAGTTATCGTTTTAATCATTATGTCGAAAAGAACATATTTATGTGGTTCACGAAAAAAAAAGAAAATAGTATATACAGTGTGTTAAAAAATGTCACAATTGGGCTGATAGTATGGCCCAAAATATGGCGGAAAGTTTTAATGAACATCGGCTCGCAAATGGGCGGTTTCGGAGATACGAAACATTTTGCGTTCACACGGTGGTATCCTTGATATATTTGTCGCTCCGGGAAATCATTGACAGGCGTAGCGTACACTGACATTTTCAAATATCCCTAAAGAAAGAAATCAAGGAGGTTTAAATCGGGCGATATTGCAGGTCATGATACAGGTCCGCCGCTTCCTGCGCATCTTTGGCCAAAAGTGTAAATACTCTCTAACGGCATAACATTTGTTGCCTTTGGTTCTAAGGAATCGCGTCTAAAAGATGCGTATTGTGGAAATAAAAAATAAAAAAAATCGTGTCTCCAAAACCGTCCATTTGCGGACCTATGTTCATTAAGACTGTTCGGTCTAACTATCAGCCCTCAAAGTTGGCGACACTGTTTTAACACCCTGTGTATAGAGCATATAAATACTCGTAATACTAGTATGCAAGCTCCTACTGCGAGGGTAAACCCCATTCTTATCAGATGATCCATCCGCTTTTGTGATTTACAAACAACAAGCTTAGAAAATGTATCTCCTGATCCTGGTACATACTGTGGAGTTTTTTCAAAATAAAAATTGTGATTTTTTCAAACCGCTACTATTTTTCCAGATTCAAGCGGTAAAACAAAAACTAGATACTTGACTAGAAATATTTTTACCCGTAAATTGACCAACGGTGAGCTTTTAGAACGAAAATCGCTCCCTTATTCAGCGTCAAAGAAATCTGTATACTGTTTTTGCTGCCGTTTATTTAACACTATTTCACTACTACTGGTATTGGTAATAATTTGAGTTCTCCGAATGGATATAAAGATTGGAAGCATATATCTAACTTACTAATGCAGCATGAGAACTACTGGTCGAGTTGACAGTGAGTTGCTGTCCCAACATAATACACCAGGTCTCTTTCGTATTGCCCAAATGACCTTGTTAGGTATGTAAAAGACGGAGAACCTATTGAAAGATTTTTGCCTATGGATAAACATCTTGCTCAATAAATGGCAGATACCGTTCTAAACTTTTTTGAAAGCCGTGATATTCCTATAAAAGATTGTCGCGGTCAGAGTTATGATAATGCATCAAATATGGCTGGAAAATATTATTGTTGTTCAGTAAAGGATAAAAGAAAAATGTGAAACAGCAATTTTTGTGCATGTGCGGCACATTCACTAAATTAAGTTGATGTTTAGGCCATTGGATGCGTATCAGAAGCAGTAGCATATTTTCAATTTGAAATAATGACAAATAATGACAGACTGTTTGGGTGCAAATAAATTCCTGAAGTGTCTTTTGGATACAAGATGGTCTGAAGCTTTGATATCAATTGCGAGAGACATCAATCAACCAGGAGAAACAAGAAATGAGGCCCAAAGCCTAGCCAACAAAATGGATAAATTGGAGACTATTCTTCTAACAGAGATATGGAATGAATTATGAAGCTTAATATACTATGTCCATGGACGTTGCAACACAACTTTATGCATCGCTAATCGATTATATTCGTAACGCACGCAATAACTTCGATCAGTATGAATCGGCTGCTAAAGAAAAACACCATAATGATGACTAGAAAGATAACTCTGAAAAGAAAAGAATTCGCAATACACGCTTAACTTCTTTTGAAGGATTAGCAGAAACTATACAGTTGAATGGCAAGAAAATTTCATGTGGATACATTTATTCCCATAATCGATATATTACATTCCCATTTAAAAACCCGTTCAGCTGCATACCAAGAAATTGAAAAAAAATTGTTTTCTTTCTAAGTTAATGACAATAGATTCTGACCAGTTGACAACAAATGTATCACGAAGATGTTAATGCGTATGAGATTGAAACAGAATGGTTTCATTTAAAGCAGTACTTGAAAAATATAGCAGAGGAAATAACGCATTCAAGTATATCAACCTTACATAATTTAATAAAGTCCCATAAATTAGAGGAAACTTTTCCAAATATTGAAGTTGCTACAAGAATATTCCTTTGCTTAATGGTTGCTAATTGTAGTGGAGAGCGCTCATTTTCAAAGCTTAAAAGAATAAAAAAATAAATAAGGACAACTAAAAGAACATCTGTCTAATTTATCAAATATGTGCGTGACATTATTAAAAAAAAATAGACCTTGAGGATCTAATCGAAAATTTCTTGGAACCGAAATCAAGAAAGGAAGCCATTTTCGTAAAGATAAACCAACAGTATTTTATTTCATAACGTTTCTTTCTGGATTTCATGTATATTAGCATTGTATATTTAAAATAAATAAAGAAATAATTAAGTGTTTATTATTTTAAATTATAGCATCAAATTGTTTTTTTCTTGGTATATGTGTGTGCTCAAGGGCCCCGGCATACCTAAAGATCGTGAAAAATATGTCTCGAGAATTTGAAAAACATGTGAATATGCGGAGGGTGCTGGACCACCGGTGACTATCAGTACCCAAGAAAATGTTAATCGTACACACGATATGGTAATGACAGATAGACTGGCCATTCGCCGGAGAGCTGCAATTTTCCTTATGGTTTATAGAAAATATTTTAACAAATATTTTGGGGCTTAAAAAGTTGTCTGCATGTTGGATCCAACGAATGTTGACACCTGATCAGAAACGTTCTAGACTATTGCATTCTGAAGCCAGTTTGCAAAGTTTAAAGCAGATCCGGATGAATTTCTTTCTTCATTTGTCACTGTGGATGAAACGTGGAGTAACATCGCCGAGGCATCGTCGAGGTTCTCGGCCACCCATGCATATTTCGTGATTTGCTATCCGCTGGTTAAATTGCAGCCACAATTTTTTAGGACGCAGACGGAATTTTGATGGTTGATTTTTTAGAGCGTGGACATACAATAACAGGCACCTACCATGCCAACTTAATTTCAAGATTGAGCGATTGTGTGTGTATTTACCAGACCAGGCCCCTAGTGATTTCGTTTTATTTCCAAAATTAAAAGAATATCTTCGGGGGACTAGATATTACGACGATACTGAAGTGATGACGGCCGTAAACAACTGGTTGGAAGAGCAACCGAAAGGTTTTTTTTCCAGCGGAATCAAAGGTTTAGAGCATCGTTGGACCAATTGTACGTTCAGGGAGATTATGTAGAAAAATAATGTTCGTAAATAATGATCTCCCCCTCGTATTTACTACATTGTGCACAAGCGAGACATTGAACAAGAATAAAACTAGATAAAGTAGTAAAATTATATTGGAGAAATAAAGACAAAATTACAATATGTCACGGCAGAAGGGTTTTCTCTTCCAGAATTTTATATTGTGAGGGTCAAATGTATACATTGCAGTCACCTTATTTTACAAAAAATGTTTAGTAATTAATTATTTATTGATTTCAAATAGATTCAGTTGTGAAACAAATAAATGATAATTTTCTAGTTTTTGTCTATCTGCTACTATGACGTGGGAGCTCCAAGGATCGAAATATGCTAGGCAAGAACAACTTCACTGCCTAGATTTTTCTGATGTAACTGTACTATAGTCCTAAATATTTATGTAATGATTTGTGTACCCATTGTTCTTTGCTATAAATGTCTCCATTGCAATTAAAACTCTTGTTGAGATTTTCTTTACAACAATTGTTTTTAAAATAATTATTTTCAGCCACAAAGGCATTTCTATATCATAAATATATATATATAGGCGAGGCATTTCTATATCATAAATGCATTTTTAAACTAATTATGTTTTCTCTTATCGCCAGACATTTAGGGGGCGCTTTGAATTTATACAATTGTTCGGTCCCGCATGTACACTATGATTCAAAAGTCCCACGACTAGCTGGGCGACAACTGCATGCACGTCAGATATGAAGCCTATCTCGCTTAACTGCCGCTAAACTTGCATCGCCCCATTTCACTCATACTCATCCTATTAGATTTACCAGTTCATGAAGAAATCCAAGCGATTACGGCTTGGGGTTATATTTCTGTAGATATTTTGTGGTTTCTTTTGAAATATAATTTGCCAATATGAAACGATATTTATCTGGTTCTTTACAAAATTACCTTATTGATAGAACACAGATAGTATTCTGGCTATATGTGTATTATTTTTTAGTAGGTCAATATAAGTTCGGATATTAACGATTTACGAAAAAAGTTATTCGATACTCCGCTTATGTGGATTAGTATCTTGTTTTAGTGCTTATGATTGTTCGCTTATTGACATTTTTTTGTAAGGCGCATTTTAAAAATGACTCAATACAATAAGATACAAACAACACATTTTATTCATAACAAAAGTTACAACATTCGCAACTATGTATAACAATATACGCTTTTCTGAGGCGATCGAAAAACTAGGAATGAAATTAACAAAGTTTGTTATGCAATAAACATTAACAATAAAAATTAAGAATATTAAAATTCTAGACACAACACAACATTTATTTTTAAAAACCAAACACTTTAGTACGGTCACGTACAAGACGTTATCTATTGCAACACAATTGCGGCCCGGCATTTAGCGCAGAATTCCCCTTTCACAAAAGCCGTCGTTTTACGCCAGCCACATTTATCACAACGCAGTTGTAAATAAACCATTACCGAACTTTCGTGGCCATTTAAATTATTATATGACCAGCACTCGGGATTTTAGGTTAATTCTTTAAGAATCGGTAAACGAAATGTCAAAGGCAAAACTTCTCTTTCCTTCTGACCAATCACGACGAGTTCTTCGTCTTGCATTAAAGTTCGGGCATTTCATTTCCACCAACAATACAAACGAACTATATTATTTAAGGAACGTTTTCACCCTTAACATCCAGTGGAACACAGCATCACTATCCAAGAATAGCAACACACAACAGTCGAAGAGTGTCACATCGTCATTCAAGACAACAGTCGGAGTATCACATCATTATTCAAGACAACTTGAGTAGTAACACAACAGCGTTGTTCACTTAAGCATTAAGCAATTAGCAAAAGGTAACACATCGCAACAGTGCCAATTGTAATTGTGAAATAATTGTAAAAAGTGTTGATAAATAGTTACATAGTTAAAGGAGTTTATCTGCAACAAGCCTTCGAACGTTAAAATAAAGTCCAGACGATAGCGACGCACATCAGTGGCCTAAAATACGTGAACGGGAGACGTACTCGAAATTCGCGTCGAACTTACAACTCGCCATGAGTTGAGTGCACGCAGTTCCTTCGTTCACGTCGCGTAAACAACAATTCAATTTCTATTTTATAAATTGAATGTACAGGTATCCAACAGACACTAACATGAACAAAAATATTGCGAAATTGTGTATGTACATTGTCCGGACTACAAAACTATTGAGCACTTGGTCATTCCTATATTCGTTTAGATATTTTTGAAAAATCAGAAAAATGTCCCTGGACATTTTTCTAATGAAAAATAAATCTTCAAAACCGTTGAGGAAATAGAAAGTCAGATTCTTCTCACTCATACGACATGAGCGAAAGCTGGAAACCAAAATTCACTAAATTTCCCTAATTTATTACCCAAAATATAAAAATCTAATCGTCCTTCGTCAATTCATTCCATGTATATACCCGGACTTTTATAAAAATATGGCAAATGAATTTGTCCAAAAAAATAAACCAGAACAGCGAATACATGCGAGCTAATCAAAATCTAGAAGAGGCAGAAGGGGAAGGACATTACGAAAGCATAAGGATTCAATTAGAACTAGAAAACGATGAATAAGATATAAACCAAAAAAATATGTGACCCTTCCGTGATTTATTTAACAAAATTTTCCATAATTTTTTAGCATTCTTCCATTATATTTCGATATTCAGGAAAAAGCTGTATTTGTTGCATATACATGAGCACTAAATTAGTTGTTGAACAGTATCTGGAACTTTGATTAAGAATTCTTCATAGTTTTATTTTATTCACTTATAAACTTTTGCTTCTAATATGTTTAATCGTTTATATTTCTTCCGAACCCCACACCATATAGCCAAAAATATCCTACTGCAATTTATCATGATTAATCATCAACACAGAAGTAACCACATACGGTAATCGAATCTCTTATTTGTAGTTTTCATTTGATGGCATAAAATGCGTTTCTTCTTACCTATTATTTACTTATTGTTGTAGCACTGCTGATATTTGTTGTAGCAATACTTATCGTCTCGTTTTTCTTTATATATGTTGCGAATCCCTGTGGTACTATGCTTTGTGTGGTAGATCTGGTAGCTCATGTTTCTGTTAATGTAACTTAATTTAACATCAACTTCCTTTCCATTTCACGTCATTTTATTGTTTTATATGGGGTATCATTACAGTTAATGATACGTGATACTTCGGCATTTGCATTTATTAGATTACAGTTAATATTTCTATCATCAAATTCCATTATTGAATCCATATTCGATTGCCACCTCACTTCAAAGTTGTAGCATGTGATCGGCGTGAGAGAAAAAGCGAAATTTATCTAAGCGCAAACTTCTAATTCCTGTCAGCTCGTTTGTGGAACAATTGTTATTGTTAATTCTACACACTACACACAAGAACGCTATATAATGCATATTGTTAAACATCGGCACGACCGTTGGAACTCCATTGAGCGACGTTTTGGATCACATGTCATTGCAGCAAGTTTCGTCAAGCCGCCAAGAAACGTCGATAAAGTGGAACGTATGTGTTTAATGATGTTCTAGTTTTAAATCACTTTTTCGATTACGATAATTATATTTGTATTGGTGATTTGCGTACATATAACCGATTAGGTATACATTTTGAATTTACACCGACGATAGCTATTTTTACATATTATATATGTAATAAGAATTGTGTCAATTATTTAATACTATCGAATTACGAAATGGGTTTTGAGCTACGCTGGCGAGAAAATTGAATGCATCGTTCACCTTGACAGCTTGACAATTGTTTCGAGTACCTTGTAGAATGCACGTAATTTTGCCTTTTAAGTAAATGTTTACTTGAACTATATTACCGAATTATAAAACGGCGCAGTTTCGAGACAAATTGTAGCATTTGTGGATTCTTTAGTTGAAATTGGCACAGGTGAGCGTTCTCATTCTTTATCGCTGTCACTTGCAGGGCATCTAATAATCGTCTCTAAAAGCTCCATGTCGTTAATTAAATCCCTCAGTAGACATGCTACAAAGTAAGTTAGCGGAAAATTTCGAGAGTTATTAACAAAAAGTTAATGACAGGCGCCTTGTTACATTCGGTGATGTCACTTTTCAACTTGCTCTCGCACCTAAAATCCCTGGAAGAATGCCGGAATATTCGACTTCAAACATAACATATTTACATACATGCATACAACCAATTTCGAGATCATAATTGTGAAATATTACCCCCCCCCCCCTAGTTATTACCTATTAATTATTAATTGATGTAAATTTAAATTTGTGAAGTGGAGATCGAAATTACACATTTTTCATTGTCGAGAATTTTTGAGCCACTGCTGTGGCTTAACATAGTATGCGAATGAATAGAATACTTTCAACTGAGTCCTTTCGCTTGCGTTGGTTGAATATTTTAAGTGGATTTCCAACAACGTTGTAGACAATACATGAAAATAGTCAATTCGTTTTCTTTCCGACAAACTATAGAACTTGAACTGTACACTTACCCTTAAGCGGGGTCATTCCGCCGATTCTAAAGTGGAAACAAGTAGGACAGATATGAGACGAACTTTTCATGCAATAAAGCGGAGCAATAAGCGCAGGCACCGATGGATTTTAAAACCGCTGAGAGGACAAACCGGGCGGTAAATGAAGCGCACGGCGTTTGGCCATCAAGTGCAATCTAGTGTGCTTCATAGTCCGTGGCAGACGAGTATTAGATTTCAAAAGCAGTGCAACGTATTCGCTGTTTGAATTACGGAATTACTGTAACTTTGCGAGTCCGACTATGCGGCTTATCGCCCGCTGTTAATGACGTCGAAAACGCGCATACGGAGCATTACTTCCTTTATTTTCCGAATGTCCATGCACGTTTCGAACAACGTAGGTTATTATCGGTGAGAACATTTAACGATCTCAAGCCATCGCCACTCGTTCATAGAAACTTATCGACTAAACAACGTACATTACTAGAAAGTCGATTAAGTTGTAAATTACGGTACGCTGGAGGTAGAGCGAAACACGTTCGTTCTCTTCACTTCCACGTACAATACTTCATATTGTCAGGCAATAAGGTTCTAACTACTTACAATTATTATAAATATACACCTCATTCATATTTCTTTTTAAGTTAGCCAGTTTGTATGAAACGTCTTACAATTTTTACAAATTTATTATCTATATGACAGTTTACATGAAGACGATATCTGATCTATGTTATGGACTTTTTGAACACTTTGCTAATCGCGCAACTGCCTTGTGGATTGTTTGGACGCATTTATTGATCGTTAATGTATACGAGCATTAAGAATTTTAGTGGGCCCGGAATATAGTCCTATAGTACTTCGTTTGATAATATTTCACCAACAATGATATTCATGTTCCTAGTATCACTATCATTTTTCTACAAGCTATTAAATCTTGAATCTTATTAGTAATAATATCATAGAGTAAATCAATTTGATATTGAAAGCGGATCTTTGTGTGGTCGTGTTCAAAACATACCCCTGAACATGTTAAGTTTTCGTTGTGAAGCATTGTATTTACTAAGATCATCATTTGCAGTTTTTAATAGACAATTTCTTGTCACTTTATCGTTGTAAATTTTGTACTTTGAGGTTTATAATTTACGAGGATATGACGAATAGAATGCACGTTATTTCGTACATTTGGACCATGATCGTCTAAGTTATTAGCCTCGACAAAACATTTGTGATTTTTACGAAAAAGAACTTTTTTTGAATTCCATAAAATAATAGAAATAATTTGTTTAAGTGTTTATTTGCAAATTATAGATATTATATAGAATTATATTCATAATGTTTTCTGTAAATGTGCCTGTTACATATTTGCTAATCTTGTATATGTCATTTAAGCCGAAGCAATTACGTCGCTGGTGGAAATAATTTGCAAAAATCTGCAGCGGTCCGCACTGAACTTTCTTATAGTTATGTATAAGATATACTACATTTTTCAAAAAAAAATTTCAAATGAAAATTGTTTAGAATTTCAATATCTACAAATAATTTTTCAACAATTCGTAACATGTTTGAGATACGGAAAGTAGTAAACCATCACTTCCGATTGAGATATTGCTTTCAAATAGTACGTTCTCGTCCTTGCTATATACAAATCGTAAGTTTAAGGTTTCGTAGCTCTAGCTTTCATCGTCTAAATCTCGAGGTCGAAAATTTTCATGATTTTTATACTTACTTATGCTGTAATATTTTACAATTCTATTTGATTATTGCTTAACTGTTATGAGACTTTGGTCGTTGCTCTAATAAAATAAAATACTCGCCATTTTGTGATGTATTTAATTGGTTTACTTTTCACTAACACATTGTAATATGATAGTTTGTCGGGTAGGTCACGGATGCATCGGACACCACTCGTGCTACCTTGATGGTAATTCCCGTCGTCGACTACTGTTGCATAAAACTAATTGACTTATTTTATATTAAAATAAATGATCATTCGTATTCCTCGTTAATGCCGAATAATCGAACTTGGTTTTTTGTTGATGCATGTTGATTGCATTATACGCAACGGATATAACACATTTTGGCCACGCCATTTCCTCACAATGCATTAAGTATACACCTACACCCATACATACTAGGTCTGTATAAAGTCAGCACCATATATTTTTTATTTTTATTTTTTAAAGTTGTTCAAGTTGTATTTTTCAATTCTGTGGATAATCTTGAATTTCTTAGCTTTTTCCAGTTTACTAAATAATTTCAAAAAGTAATTCTCTAATTAGTGTCGTTTTTGAAAAAAAGTAAGGAGATCTCATGTTTCTTAGGAGAATGTTTCTTGTCTGTTATAATTTGTTCCGTGTAAAGAAATTACTCCTGCAGCTTGTATTGCGTTCGAAAAAGAATATTTTTACAGTTTGACTCTAGATTGTTCCAACGAATTTACCCTGTAATTCGTTTTATTCTCGAAACAATACGAAATGAAAATGTTCCGACCGCGAAGTTCGAATTGTATTTTTGGGTTTTTTATTTTTTTAATTGTTCAAGTTCTGGAAAATAATTGGATGAAAATGTTTTCTTCGTCATTAGTCAATTTTTTTGTTGTCAGTAACGTTCCAAAAAATTACTTATCCAAATTACTCCTTTACTTATTATCGTTTTCGAAAACAGTTGACCCGCATTCTAAACACATTGAGCTATATTGTTCTACTTATCCTAAAGAATGTAATATTGTTTTATTTGATTTCTACATTATTAGTCTGTTTTTTTCGCCTGTATCATTAACTTCAACGTATATAGTTTTAACAGTGTAGGTAATATTTTGTTTTTGTAGAATGTTGAATGTTATTTTACGTCATAGTGTCGAAAACCACTTGACGCACAAATATAGATAAAAATAACACTAGTATTGTCCAGAATGAAAGTAAAATCGAAAAAAAACCTTTATTGGCATATTTTCAATTAATTGCCTCCTTCACCCCTCTCTCTCTCTCTCCACCTCCTCGTAACCTGCAACAATCAAAAAATTTAGTTAGCCACCCTCATCCTATTTCCTATTTCCTTCTAACTTATCGGTTAGCCCGTCGGACCTCCCCCTACCTAATATTTGCTGACTCTTCGTTGTAAGTCAAATATCAGTGGCACATATTGTTTTCTCAGGATATAATTAAATATTAATCTACAGCCGATATTTATTGCCCGTAGTCTGGTAAATACTTTTCGATATGCGGATTATCTCTGTAAAGTTTTGCGGTTTTCTTAAAACCTCCGCACCGAGTTAAACCCGTTGACTATTGATCACGAAATTTACGCATTGGATCATCAAAATCCGTATTTTGTATGGAATTAATTGTCCAATCATTACAATATTTATAACCATACGTTACCACTCTCCTTATTATCTTGAAACACTACCACGAAAATTCACTTATAATATTAGGAATTTAACTTTTTCTACGGAGCTAAATTTTTCACGTGTTGGCCGGTCAGTTGCACGATAATATCCGTATCGATAAATATGGTTTTGAGAAATCCTTTGCTTTATGCAAACAATATATGTTACATGAGTAAATTTCTGTAAAAACATAAAACAATTTGGAATGAGTTAATAAGGGCTAACTTTAGGGCCGGGAATTACGGACAATTTTGTTTCTCTACCAACTCTACCAAACTTAAAAAATCGGAAAATGGACTGATTATCTTTTTCAAATATTTCGAAAATAATGCGGACTAGAACAACTTGGAACAATAAAGCAAAATAATAAGCGATAAATGGGGTGACAATTTGACAGTTGGGAAAACAATCTTTTCTCCTTATTCGAATAATAAATTAAAATCAGAAAAGTGGCGTGCTAAAAAATGTTTTGCCTTTTTGGAGTAATTTTGTAGAGCATTATTTAGAACTACAACAACGAAGAAGAAATTTCTGATCCAAGAGTATTTCCCAAAAGGCAAGAGAAAACAACACAATGTAGAATTACTGTGCACAATATTATCGGGGATAATATAACTAGTGTTATGATTATCATCGGTGACAGCCCGAGTTAAAACTGATGAAAATTGACCGAGTGCGAAGCACGAGTTCAAGCTAGAGGAAACGTTGATGAAAGGACAAGATGGAGGATTAAAACTAGGAAAGGGAAATATATGGTTGGCGTTTGCGGACGATATAGTTCTAATAGCAGGGACGGAGAAGAGGTTTAAGGAAATGGTGAAGACGTTGGAAAGATACATGGACAGAAGGGAGTTAGAACTAAACAAGGAAGTGCAATGGAAAGGGGAAGAAATAGAACATGTGAAAGAGTGGATGTATTTAGGACAGGTAATGAGGGAGAATAACAGCAGCGATGAGCACATAACGCATACGTGTAAGAAGGTAGAGAGTTCAGAGGAAGGCCTGAGGAGGACTCTATGAGGAAATAGGGGTGGAAACTTCCAAAAAACTATGAAAATAGAACACATGTATTAAACGTATTATGATGTATGGAGCGAAAGTGTGGGGTTGGAAGGAATGGAGAAAGTTATACAAAAATACACCAAGGACATATGAAAAGAACACTGCATTGGACATGGAGCGAAAATATGGGATTCTAAGTAGGGAGGAGTGCGTTGAGGTATGAAATGACAAGAGAGTGGGGCAGAGCAATGCTTAGTTAGGCTGGCAATGGAGGAAATAATGAAACGGCGATACAAGAGAAGGGAAATATATAAGGGGGAAGAAGGGATGATACAGATATTTGAAAAGGTAGGAGTGCCAGAGGAGGAGAAGAGAGGGGAAGCAAGTAGAGAGAGATAGAGATAATAGAGAGATAGATAAAAGTTGAAGCATAAGAAAGGGAATGCACAATTGCGAAAGCAAGGAATAATCCAAGATACAGAGGAATAAAAGTATGGGTAGGGAAACCGAGGTATTTGAGGGAGGGGAGGTGGAGAAGAACAGAAAATCTTAGCAAAATTCAGATGTGGGAACGAGGAGAAAGCAAACATGTATTGGATGGACGAGAAATACAGGAGGGGTGAATTCAGTGTTGAGGGCGGGGATAAATGGGATCATTGGATAAGTGGGCGCAAAGAGGTGAGTTTGGAAGAAGAAGAAGAGAAGATTAAAGAGACTGGAGGGGGAGGAGTATCTTAAAGAGAAAATAAAGGGGATGAAGGGGGGTGTCGGAAAAAGAAGGAAAGGGAACAGCAGGAAGAAGAGGGAACAAGGGCAAATAAAATAAAAAAACAACCTTTATTGGAATCCTAATTCTTACAACCTTTCTATATAACCATGATATATCCTAAGTAATTTCAATAATATATTATATTTAAGTAAACCAATTAATTCTATATATCCTCTTGCTCTAGTCCCTCCACGTTCTTCCGTGCTCCTTCCTTTTATCTCCTGGCTTCTCGAGCCTCCTTTACTTTTATTAGTTCCACTTCTTCTCCATTCTCGTCTAGACACTTTTTCCATTCCCTTCCTTTCTTTTCCTCTTCCTCACTCCATTCTACCCCCGCACATTCCTCCATCTAATACCTCCATACATCTACCCCATTCGCGCAGAACACATACCTTCTATACGTCTCATCCATCCAGTATTTGTTTCCATTTTCCTCACTCCCGCACCTAAACCGTGCAATAATTCTTTCTTCTCTGCCTGTTTTCTCCCCTCTCAAATATTTCGGCCTGCCTGTATATACACATATCTCTTTCAATCTTTCATTGTATTGTGCTCTCCTCACCTGCTTCCATCTTTCCATCATTTCTCTCTCCACTCCTCCTCCCTCCTCTATCCCCCTTTGTACTTCCCTGCCGATAACCCTGCCTTCTCATATAACCTCAATCTGTTTTCTTCCCATTTCGATAATCCTGTTCTATTTTCTCCTCTTGTCTGTAACTCCCTTAATATCATTTTCCCTATTCTCTGCTGGCCCCATGCCCACATCCTTTTTTCATATCTCACTACCCGCCTTGCTGCCTCCACCGCCATCTTCTCCAATCCCGTTTCCTGCAACACTATGTATCCTGACGTCGATCTTTCAAGCTGTAGTGCCCTCTTCAACGGCCCCTGCATCATTTACCCTATCTTTCTCTCCTCTTTCACTCCCCATACTTCCGTCCCAAACATCAATATACTCCTCACATACAGGTCCGACATTGTCATCTTCTCTCTAAACTTCCATTCTCCCTTACTCCACAACATCTTTACTAACCCTTCTTCCGCCTTGTCGCATACATACTTAATGTGCTCCCGTAGTTATTCCCATTTTCCATCACGATCCCAGATACATCCACAGTTTCAACTTTTTTATTTCGCCACCCCTCCAATCGATTTTTACTCCCCCCCCCCCCCCCCCTCCTCCCTTCATGAACACCATAATCTTTGTCTTTTCTGTATTCACTTGCAATTCTGTTTTCTCCAGATACCTTCCCTGATACCTGATGCCGTCCTTACTTGACTCCATGTCTCCCTATACATTTCCTATATTTTCTTTCTAATTCTCCACGATATTCCCAACGTGCCCATCATTTTCATCAATCTTTCCCTATTTGTTCCGTCGAACGCTGCTTTTAAATTCACGTACATGGCGTATAATTTTCCTCTTTTTCTTGTTTTCTCCCTTTCCGCTAAATAATTTAATATGCATAAGTTATCTCTCGTAACCCTTCCACTTCTAAATCCCACCTGCCCCTCTGACAGTATCCCTAACCTCTCCACTTCTTCTTTTAACCTCCCTGCTATCATTCCTGCATATATCTTATATGCCGCATTTATGAGTGTTATCCCCCTATAATTTTTTTCCTCCTCTTTATCCCCTTTTTTTCAAATTGGCACTGTTATGCCCATTTTCCAACCTACTGGAAACTCTCTCCTTCCCATCCAAATATCGTTTAGCCCTCCGAACAATTTCTCACATACCTCCTCCGGTGCCCATTTCCAGCCGTCACTGTTTATGCCGTCTTCCCCTGCCGCCATCCCTTTCTTTAATTTTTTCCCTCACCCTTTGCATCTCATCCCAACTGAATTCTTCTCCTCCCTCTTCCCCGTCCTTTTCCATTTCTTCTCTTGTCTGCCTCACTTCCAGCGCCACCATATCCTCTTCCCTGCCCCCTAGCATATCCATAAAGTGCCTTTTCCATTCCCGCATTTCTATTATCCCTCCCCCTATTTCTTCCCTTCCTTTCTTTCTTTCAGGTACTCCCATATTTCTGCCTCCCCCTACCACCCTCTCATTTCTTCCATATCCATTGCCCGCTGCTCTCTCTTCTTCTTATCCCATAGTTCCATAGTTCATTCTGCCTCGTCTTCTCCTCTATAACTTCCTCCGAACACTTTTTCCCTCCTCTCGCCTCCTTCAGTTTCTTCCTCAACTCCCTCTTTCCTTTTCTACATTCTTCATCAAACCATTGTGACTTTCCATCCCACCCCTTAAACAATTTTTTCACCGCCGCCTTCCCCAATTCCTCCGTTATGTCTTCTACATTTATATCCTCCTTCCATACCACTTTCTCCAGTTCACTGATATTTTCTCGTTCCACATATTTACTAATATTCCTATATTCATCTTTTCTCGATCCTTTTCCCGCATCTCCTTCTTCCCCATATCCACCTCTATTGGCAAATGATCCGATTCTAACCTTTCTCCTATTATGAATCCTGCTATCTCCTTTCCCATCCCCTCATTGACCAACACATAGTATATTACCGACCAGCCGTTCGGTCCCACGTATGTGTACTCTCCCTCCCCATCTCCCCATCTTCACCCATTAATCTTAGACCACTTTCCCTCGCTTAACCATTCCAACAGGTGGGTCAGCAAGAGATGGAAGAAGGAAAGGGCGGAGTCGAAGAGATCAACAGTGATGATTAAATTAGGGTTTTATTATGGAAAGTAAAACATGCTAATAAAAAATAAAACATAAATAAAATCTTCCAGAGTGACGGGTTCCCGAGAAAGAAATAGACCAAACCCAGTCTACTTAGTAAAAAATAAAATGAAAATAATCGAAATCAAACATCCCAATTATATATCTACATACCAGCATACACAAACACGAAGCCAACATTAGTCAACATCAATGGGATCTCGCCCAGATACGAAAAAAGTACACCAGAATAATACAAAGACCAACAAAACGAATTTATAGCACTCTATAGCAATAATAAGCCAACTCGGCTAGGGCTTTACATAAGAAGTAATTATAGATTGCTCCAGTTAACGATATAATAGCAATCATTATAATAAAAACAAATACAGAAAATGTAAAAATAATTAACATTAAGAAAGTAATCCATTGTCATAATCGAATTTAAAGTGGTAGATGATAATCTAGAGGAAATAAAGTCAATGAAGACTAACTGGTGGATCGCTAGACAATATTGTTTCTGGGTTATTACCCCTCATCAGTAGCGATTACCAAGAACCTTAGTTGTCGAAATACCTTTATATGTAGTGGCCATCAAAACTTCTTGGCGCGAGCCAATCACTCCTAAGGAACCGCTGACAACAGAACACTTGAAACTGAAAATGGAAAATCATCGTTTGTGGATATCGAAAATAGACAACGCAAGAAAAAATCACAGCGGCGTTAGCGAAACGTTAACAGAATCGGCCCCAGTGGGAAAATCAGGAAAAAGAGGGAAAGGGAGATCACACTAAAGATGGAGCTACAAAATAAAAAGCAATGGGACTTCATCGGCCTCTTTGGAAATTAGGGAATCGCTAGGCCATCGCTCAAAAATGGGATGACAATTAGAAAGAAGATACTTTAAGTCTTAAATCGTAATACCCCAAAAATATATAAAATTTCAATATTTTTGTACGTACATTTTAATTTTATCAGTGAATGCGACTATTAAATCGAAACAAATTTTAAAAGCATAAGATTGATGATTAGTGACATAGAAATAGCGAAATAGTGCAATTGCAGTTTCAATTACTTGCTTTATCCGTGTCCTCCTAGCTTCGATTTTATCCTAAGTTGGTTTTAACTTTTATTTAATTTATGTAGTGATAAAACGGAAAAAGTAATACCCCAACCAAATTTCCTAAATGTTTTAGTTAGTTCGGGGTGCAAGAATTAAAAGTGGATGCTCTGTGTTGGTTGTTTAAGAAAACAAATTACCTAACCTCATCCAATCATTTTTAATCTTGGTAGTTCTGTAGTCCTACTCAGTTTCTGCGTACCTGTTGTCTTGTTTCAACCACGTTACAATTTGCTAATTTTATTTATCAGTTCACCCGTACATACCTCAATTTAAAACATTTAAAACACAAAGAACAGAAAGCGTCGAAAATTGATCCGACGTAGCTGCAAACAATTTCCTCTGATGTTTTTAATAGAATCCCGGTATTTAATTACAGCAGTGCGGTCCCCACTTTATTGGATTTTCATGTATTCATGTCTCACAGGTGCCAGGAATTGCCAGGTTTACGAGTGCTGGCATAATCTAAATTGAATAAACTTTATTTCTAATGAAAAATGTAATGGTAAAAGAGATCTTGATCACACCCTTTAGGGCAAGCTTCACTGTCCACGCGCCTTGTTTTCTATACCATCAAAACCTGACAGATAACGACGAATTATGCATTCCATCTATGAACATGCAAGCATTCGATGCTTTCAAAATGTAGGTAGTAATATCGATAATTGCGCAGCGGTGAACGACCATCGGACAAGTTGCGCTAATCAACGGAAAATTGGTGCGCGAATCGGGAAATGGGAGTTTTACAAATTACGGAAAGCTTTTAAAGTCGTCGAGTATTCGACGAATGCGGACATCGATGCTGATTGATCTATCTAATCGAACATTTTAATCTGAATTTCTTTAATAGTCTGAAGTAGAGTTAATTGAAATTCGTTGATTGACGACGTTATTCATAAGTAAAAATGTGGTATGTGTCCGGGACAAGTTTTGTTGATGCCACTGTGCATATTTCCCATTTCTTACAATTTATTGTCTTCAATGGTTTTGAATTGATCGAATGTACGAATTTTCGAATGTGGGTCCTTTGTGTTTCCTCAATTACTTTATTATGGAGTACGTTCTTTTTTTCCGTTGTTATTGTAGTAAAATAATGCGAAAACGTATAACGTATAACATTTCATAAAACATTTTGTTGAAAATATATTACTATGGATTCTTCTTGCTCTGTTTTGATTAAGTTTGATTTAGACAGTTAGTGCAATATCAGGATCATTCTAAATCACAATATTTGTGATCGAAAGAAATATGCTCGCACCCTCGGACACCGCACAACGACAACAAAAAGGGTGCGAAACACAAAGCTCGCGTATTTGCTCGGGCGATGGCGATAGAGTAATAACGTCTGACTAGAACCGAAGCCATACACGGACGCGGTAAATAACACCGAGAATTATAACACTGCGTACCGGGGGATTGGTTTTATTTGACATACCGGCCTGTCACTTTGTACGGTTCTGTAAATAAGCGAAATTTACTCGACACACGCGCTAATAAATATCCGTCAGCACTGTAAACACAGTCGCCAACTGCGACTGCACGGGTGAAATGCGTTTCCGATTCGTTATTACGTGCGTAGGAATCGATTTTTTTGTGCGCTGGGGACTAAAGTGGGCTGTTGCTTCACGTACGTCGATCACAGTCCGGGTTTAGTGTTCGAAAGTAAACAAAATAAAATGAAATAATGTTGTTTTTGGTAACTGTAGCAATTATCTTTATCAATCATGAGTGCAACTAAATTAACTTATGGCGAGAAATTGATGTGCATTGGACATGGAAATTCACACAATATGTTCTACTACGCGCACCATCACAATTCAATTACGTTGCTTTGACTGGTTGAAGTCTGCAGGGAAAATAACCGAATGTGATGCGTCATTAAATACTCGTATATATCTAAATGCAATGTTGTGGGTGCACAGAATGGTTTAGAATTATCAACCAATTTCCCGATTTATTATTCGTATTTATTACCGATAATATTGTTAACATAAACCATACATTTCGTGCTGGGTGGGTGGGCAAGGTTGGGATACACATGTAAGAGATACATAATTATATACTTGAAATTTGCTACAATTAAATCTAAGATTAACATTGTCGTATTTTTACATATCTGTATATTTATGACATTACTGACATGTCTTGGTTTTTCATAAGATCTATAATAAGAGGCACGGAGTATAAATGATATTATATAAATTAAAAGGGTTCAATTTCTACATTATTTTTGTCATCGCATTTTTTTACCATCATAGTGCATAGTAAATTAGTTTTTTGTCTTCAATTTGCTATGGCGTGTGGACTTGCCAGAATAATTAAATTAATACACCACACTTGATACAAATATCCTTTGTTTATTATAAATACTAAATAGACCCATCACCCATCTTTTGCATTATCTTTTCTCTTTTTTAGCTTTTATTTAGTTTTTGCTCAAGAGATATTTCACCCAGGGAAATGATTAGAATGAGAAGAATTAAAGAAATAACAATTTGATTCTTATTTGGAGAATAATTTATAACTCTTAGTTTTGATACATATAATAATATAGAACATATAACAATTATAGAATTTTGATCCAATGACGACACACGTTTTAATAGTCAAATAAGGATCGAGCTGCTTTAATATTCATTGATAGATGCCGAAGAATAAATCTCGTGGTTTCTGAAATATTCTACTAGCTCCAAAAGTGTGATGAGTGGAAATTAATTACGGTATTCAATTTATTATGATACTTTATTGATATTGAATAGCCTCTGTGTATACTTTAAAATTGAGCTACATTTTTTACATTAATTTCACTCTGAAGTACTCCAAAATTGAAAGCAGGTTTCTTCCTTGCCTTATTAGGTTAGCCTTTATTTTTTGTTGATTTAAGCACTGTATTTATAAATTACACTTTAGATTTTTCGAAACCTCAAAAGAGATGACTTTTTCAATCAACTATTAAACTATAAACCTAAAACTAACTGAGATGCTGTTTGCTAGCCTCGAAACAAGAAGTGCGATTTCTACTCAATTTTAAAATTTTGCGAAAACTATAAGCGCAAACATTAAAATTAGAATTGCATTAAGGTAAAATAGATTTTTATGGAAGTTTTGGTACCAGGTACTGTGCAAGCAATTTTTTTTGCATAAATTAGCATCCAAACCGCCTTTCAATTAATTACTTACACTTTAAATCCTACGAATTTTGACTTGAAAAGCTCAATGTAAATTAAAGATATATGCGGCTTTAAATGAATGAGAAATAATAATATTGAACCCTGATTTGCCCTCATTGAATCATTTTCCGTCGGTAAATGAACGATTTTTATTGCAACTCAGTAACGATAAGTTCAACTCCTTTGAAACAAATTTAGAATCAAATTTTCCAAATCGTATAACTCCATACAATTTTACCATTAAATGATTTTAAACACATTTATATATAGATTCAGAAAGAGTTGAGGAAGAAATTGCCTTTCTGCGTCTAATTCGATTTCATTTATTCTAGCTATTGTAGTTATTCTAGATGAACGTGTCTTACTTCACTTTGTTTTTAAGAGGCTATATCAGGTGTTTTATTAAAATTTGGCGTCAAAGCTGGCCGTGAATGTTTAACTGCGAACGAACCACCATTATTAATTTGACATCGTAACCTATGTCTAACCGAAAAATATAAAAGAACTGACACTGCTTTCACAACAAATTACATTTAATACAAATGTACATTTCGAAAGCTATTGCTTTCATCATCAGTGATATACGTCTCGAAAAATAATAAAAATGACATAATTAAGTTGTCAAGGTATAATTATTATTATTATTATTATTATTACATATATCTACTAACCAGATCCAGTAATGCATTATTTAAAGGAGACAAATCAGTATTTAATAATTTTGATTGGAATTTTTTCATATAAAATGCTTCATACATATTTAAACAATAATTTTGAGAATGTTTTAGTAATTTTAAATCATCAATGGTAAAAAGATGTCCAGTATTAACAAAATGGTTAGCTAAAGCAGAAATACTTACATTGCTGTTCTTAATATGTAATTTATGTTCTTTAAATCTAGTTTCTAGATTCCTTCGTGTTTGTCCTATATAACATAAATTACAAAAACTACAATTAATTTGCTAAATACCTGACTTTTTTGTAAAATGTTCATTATTAATATTGTGTTTTAGGTAAAATTTCAAAGTTTTGGTATTCGAAAAAGCAGGGGTTAATTTAAATTTCTTATATAAATTCGAAAGGCAATTTTGCCAAATTGTTTAAATATGTATGAAGCTATTTATATGAAAAAATTCCAATCAAAATTATTAAATACTGATTTGAGTTATATGATACCATACGTACACCTGCTACGATAAGATACATCGCAAATGCGCACCGTAGTATAAAACTGTATAATAAGCACAATTAGGTTATAAGTATATGTGCACGTAGAAAATTAAGCATTCTTATTGTCAACATCATGCGAGTCGTGATAAAATAATAAAGAGTCCCTTTTCGAAACAAAGTTTATCATTTTAAAAAAGTAGTTTCACTCGACGAAACCCAAAATTGGCGCAGTCGGTAGGATCAATCAAAACAGAAGATTACTTCAAACCACGAAAATCGTCTGGTCTGTTTTAACAGTTTGTTTGAAAAACGATCCAAAAACACAGTCAAGTGCAACGAAATTTTGATGTAAACTGAAAAGGTGTCAGAAGAGGACAAAAATCGCCGAATCTGACAAAAACGTTGAAGAAAAGACAAAATCGCCCAGTATTCAACAAAAACAGAAACGGAGGACAAAAATCGCCGAAGTTTCCGAGACCGAGGACAAAAATCGCCAACGTTTCGAACCTGGTAGAGGACAAAAATCGCCAAAGCCAGCTTAGTTAAGGAAAGAAAACAAAGCAAAGAAACAAAGAAAAGAAACACAGAGAAAAACGCCCGAAGAACGCCCGCAGCAACGCCGAGAAAACGTCCGAAGAACGCCCGCAGCAACGCCGAGGAACTCGCCCGAGAAACGTCCGCAGCAACGCAAACAACGCCCGAGAAAAATCACCGCAATGAACGCCTTCGCCTACACTTTCATTCTGTAAGTAATTTTTGATTATCCCTCTTCCAAAAATCCAAAATAACAATTTTTCCAACCTTTCTACTAAAAATTAAAACAAATAATAATACAAAAGGATTGCACATTCTTAAATAAAACTAATTGATACAAAATACAATTAAATTAGTTCCATGTTCATCCCAACAAAAAACCGGATGGGTATTGCTGATTTAATTGAATAAATGTCAATATTAGTATTGTCATAGAATACCTATAAAAACCCGCGAAACGAGAATTAATGTCAGAAACGAACACTGACATAGTGAATATTTTAACAGATACATTCAATAATATAAATTTAAACACAAATATGACGACGACACCACCAGTCAATTATCAATTATTAAGATTATATGTTGATTCGATTCCACCTTTTGACGGAAATCCACACACACTTGGTATTTTTATCGACAACTGTGAAAGTTTATTAAATAACTTTTCTAGTCAGAATAATCAACAGATAAACAATTTCTTGTTAAGAGCAATAATTGGAAAATTAACCGGTAGAGCATTAATTTTAATTGGTTCAAGAATTGAATTGAGATCGTGGACAGAAATAAAAAATGCATTAAATTTAAGTTTTGGAGACCAAAGAGACCTAGATTGTTTAGTTCAAGATTTAATAATATTACACCCATCAAAAAATGAGACACCATATAATTTCGGTATGAGATGTCAAGACGCACGAAGTTTAATCGTTTCAAAATTAAATTCTTCAAGTTTACCAGTACAAGAACGAGTAATAAAAATGCAAAATTACGATGAACTAGCATTAAAAACTTTTATTAGAGGACTCACTGGCCAAATACAAAATAACGTAAGATTGAGAAATCCGGACAGTTTGGAAAAAGCTATGTCTTTAGTAATTGAGGAAGAAAACTTTTTGTACAGTCAAAATCGCAATAATACAATAAATCATCAAAACACATTTAAACCAGCTCAGAAAATAATTCCCACTTTACATACAAAACCGCAATCATTTTTCCAACCGAATTATCAAAAACCACATTATTCAAATTTTCAAAATACGTTAAATTATCAGAAACCAAATTTTCAGCAACAAAATTTTCAAAACACATCGAACTACCAAAGACCGAGTTTTCAAAATAATTTCGCTAGACCGAATTTCCAAAATAATTCGTCAAATAATTTTACATCACAAAAACAATATTTCTTACAAAGACCGAGCCAAATACAACGAAATCCACAACAGTTTTATAACCAAAATATGAACAGGAATACACAAAATCAATATCAACCAGAACCTATGGAAACATCGACAATCAAATCTAGACAACCACCCAGAACATTAAGACACAATCAAATGTTATTACAAAACGAGTACGAAAATCCATTTGAAGACCAAAATAATTATTTTACCCAAGAAGAACAATATGCGCAAAACACCGAAGAGCAATACTTCGAGGATAACGAAAATCAATATCAAAATATTGATCGAGATCAACAAGAACATGATTTTAACACAAATTACGCACAAAATTACATCCCACAAAATAGCGAAGAACAAAGAATTAATTCAAATGAAAATTTTCACATGATTCACCCACCGAACAACCAAACATAATACATCTTAATATAGTGGCTCTGACTACCAACTTGCCATACATATACATAAAAGAATTAAACGCAAATTTTCTAATAGACACAGGTAGCACAAGAAGCTTAATGAATCCGGAATTGGCACATACATTTTATAAAAATTATATTTTTAATGAAAAATTCGACATAGAAACTGCTCACAGCATCAGTTACCATAATGAAGTTATGATAATTCCAGTTTTTAAAGATTTTAAAGTAAATGAAACCCACAAATTTTATTTATTCAAGTTCAGTAAAAATTATGATGGACTAATTGGAATAGATTTATTAAGACAACTTAACGCATCAGTTAATGTAACTACAAAATTAATTACCACACCAATTACGAAAATACCAATAATTTACGAAGCAGAAGAATTAACTAATTTAAAACAACATCTTAAATTAGGAAATTATAGCCTAATAATACCAGCAAGAACAGAAAAATTCATTGAACTACCAGTAAATTCAAAAGACGGAACATGTATATTGAATTATATTAAATACGGACATCAAGTAGAATCACCCCGTGCAGTAGTAAACGTAAAAAATTATTTCGCTAAAACATCCATTATAAATGCAAATACATCACCAGCAAAAATAACGATCACAAAACCATTCGAGGTAGAAACTTTAAACGAAAACGATACAGAGTTTGTTGAAAGAATCGAGAGTAACAACGAATTAGATGATATACAAGATAATGTACTAAAATCGAACATGAAAAATCTCAGATTAAATCATTGCAACGTCGAAGAGAAAAGAGCAATTCATAAATTATGCTTAGAATATCGAGACATATTTTATAGTGACAAAATACCATTAACATTTACGAATAAAATTCGACATGAAATTAATTTAACAGACGACACTCCGATATTCACTAAAACGTATAGATACCCAGAAATTCACAAAATGAAGTAAAGGATCAAATAAAGAAAATGTTAGAACAAGACATAATTCAACACTCAACATCACCTTATTCGAGCCCTATTTGGATAGTTCCGAAAAAATTAGACGCATCTGGAAAAAAGAAATGGCGTATGGTCATCGATTATAGAAAGCTAAACGAGAAGACTATAGGAGATAAATATCCCTTACCTAACATAACAGAAATATTAGACAAGTTAGGGAAAAGCCAATATTTCTCAACACTCGACTTAGCTAATGGATTTCATCAGATTGAAATGAATCCAAGAGACATACATAAAACAGCATTCTCAACTGAAAATGGACACTACGAATTTAAAAGGATGCCATTTGGATTAAAAAATTCACCATCTACTTTTCAACGAGTAATGGACAACGTATTAAGAGGTTTGCAAAATGAAACATGTCTGGTATATATAGACGACATAGTAATTTTTAGTACGTCACTACAAGAGCATATAGATAAACTAAAATCAGTGTTTGAACGACTTCGACAATCTAATTTCAAAATACAAATCGACAAATCAGAATTCCTTAGAAAAGAAGTAAATTTTTTAGGACACATCGTCACGCCTACAGGAGTAAAACCGAACCCAGATAAAATTCAAGCCGTAAAGAAATTTCCCATCCCAAAAACAACGAAAGAAATTAAAAGCTTTTTAGGACTTATAGGATATTATCGGAAATTTATAAAAGATTTTGCAAAGATAACAAAACCGTTAACTTTATGTTTAAAGAAAGACGCAAAAATAATTCACGACCAAAATTTTATAACAGCCTTTAATACTTGTAAAGATTTATTAACTAATTCCCCGATTTTACAATATCCAGATTTTACTAAACCATTTATATTAACAACAGACGCATCAAACTTTGCATTAGGAGCAATTTTATCGCAAGGAGCTATAGGATCTGATAAACCAATAGCGTACGCATCACGAACAATGAACGAATCCGAACAGCGATATAGTACTATTGAAAAAGAACTTTTAGCAATAGTATGGGCCTGCAAATATTTTAGACCATATTTGTTTGGAAGAAAATTTACAATTTATACTGATCACCGTCCCTTAACATGGTTATTTAACTTACGTGAACCTAATTCAAAACTTGTAAGATGGCGCTTAAAATTAGAAGAATATGATTATCAAATAGTTTACAAAAAAGGAAAAATAAATACTAACGCAGATGCACTTTCCCGAATAAAAATAAATGCTTTAGAAGAAGAATCTTTAATCAATCACCCAGGAGACATAAATAAAGACACGATATCATTTCTACGTAATTTAGTCGAAAATGAAGAATATAATTTACCTTCAACGAGTAGAATACAAAACATTCCTTCAAACAGCAGAGATTCAGGAAATAATCAAATACGAGAACAGAAGAAAATAAAAATTTTATCGGATATACAACTAGTACCACCTAGGATATCAGACAACGATTCAACACAACACACGACTTACAATGAAACAACAAATGACGGAATAAAAATATTAGATGAAATAATTAATAATAAAGTAAATCAAATTCTAGTATTCCCTCAAATCTTTCATAAAATAGACGTTTCAAGAACAACTTACGAAAATCATAAGATTATAACGTTGAAAATACCAAATTCCAACAATGAAAAATTAATCCTGCAATTTCTAAAAGAATATACTACGCCTGACAAAACATACTGTATTTACTTCAATACAGAGATTCTATACCAAAGTTTTAACAGAACATATTTAAAACACATATCAGGTAAAGGACCGAAATTGATAAGGTGCACAAAACAAGTAAACACCGTAACCGATAATGAAGAACAAACGCTTTTAATAAAACATCACCACGAAGGAAAAACCAATCACAGAGGTATTAATGAAACATTAGAGAGACTTCAAAGAAACTATTATTGGAAAAATCTCAAAGTTGCAATAACGAATTATATCAATGCATGTGATATTTGTCAAAGAACAAAATACGCCAGAAAAAAACCTTACACGCCGTTTGAATTAACATTTGGACACACGAATTCCAGGAACCCAAACGAAATATTTATACCCGATTCATTTTACGAAGAATATGCCGAAAATCACAAACAGAAATTACAACATGTATATGAAAAAGTTAAACAAAATTTAATTAAACAAAAAGAAAATATAACTGACAAAATAAATATAAAAGGAAATTCAAACGATGAATTTTCCTTAGGACGAACTGTATATAAACAAAATCCTAATAAAAGAAATAAGAAAAATAACAAATTTTTAGGACCTTTTATAATCACGCAAATACTCGAAAACAACAAAGTTGAAATCATGAATAAACAAAATAATAAAAAAGAAATTACTCACATCAAGGAATTAAAGAAACCACCCAATCTTGTTACAGATTCATTACATGGACCAACGGAATGAAATATCCAATATTCCACAACGTAAACGATAACCCTGGACTTTTACCATTAAAACTTGGTAACGCCCAAAATCAACTAGACCACTGGTCATTTATTCGAATATTAGATATAACTGATATTATCGAAGAATTTAAATTCATACAGACGAAATTTGCTAACATTAAAAACACACTAAAAGATAATTCCACTCGCAATCATTATGATCGAGAATTCTATAACACATATCACTTAATTGATACATTAGAAACGAAAGTAATAACGCAAATAAATCAATTGAATCCAACTAAACGAACAAAACGAGGATTAATAAACGGATTAGGATCCATAATTAAAGCCATAACAGGAAATTTAGATGAAAATGATGCAGAAAGATACGATAAAGCAATTGAAATACTTTTGGACAACCAAAGTAAAATAAAAACCCTAGTAAAAGAACAAATCACGCTCATCCAAAAGTCTACTCAAGCATTCAAAGAAAATATAAAAACACTGGCAAAGAATCAATTATTATTGGAATCACGTATTTTACAGATAGAAAGCATTTTGAAAACTGTCGAACTAAAGGACATAGAATCATACCAATACTTTCTGATACAAATGATTTTGTCTCAAATAACTACGACATATCAAGTAATTTATTCAATTTTAGAGAATATTGAAACGAGCATCACTTTCGCGAAATTAAATACATTTCATAATTCAATAATTGAGCCAAATGAGTTATTAAACGAAATTCAAGCAATCAATACTCATTTAACAAGAAATAAATTACCTTTTGAACCTAAATTAGAGAACATACTAAAATACGAAGAAATCATACAGATCAAAAGTTATAGTAAGGAGAATCAAATAATCTTTATAATTGAAATACCAATTGTGGAAAAAGAAAATTATAACTATTACCATCTATATTCCTTACCAACTCCTACTTCACAAGGAAATAATTCTTTTAAAACAATTTTACCGCATTCAAAGTACCTATCCTTAAATGATCAAAATTACATATTCTCCGATACAAAATGTAAACAAATAATTAATAAAGAATACATCTGTCAAGACAGTATTCCAGTAAAAATACTAAATGAAGAAATGCCGTGTGAAATACAATTGTTAAAATATTCTAAAAATCTAACAAACTGTCAACAAATACCTGCTCAAATTAGTAATGTAAAAATTCAAAAATTAGAACGAAATAAATGGATCTTAATATCACCCAAAGACACAGTGGCGATTCAAAAATGTGACGCGAATAAAGACAATGTACCGATAAAAGGAACATATGTTTTAGAATTAGAGTCTGATTGTGAAGTGCAAATCGAAAACACGCTAATTCAAAGTTATCAGAATGTTAAAAGTGAATTTAAAAACATATTAGTGCCTAAGCTAGAATTTGTAATTGATAAAGATAAAATATTAGAAAATAGGCTTAAACCATTTAAAATGGATAGTGTAAACCTAGATAATATAAACTATGTACAAGGTGTATTAGAAATACAGAAACAAAACGTAAATAATATTTCTAACGCCCCTTTCCATTACAATAGTATAAGTATATGGACTATCATAAGTTATATTTTAATCATGAGTATGTTATTGTATGCTGTGTACTATGTCTACAAAAATAAAATTAAACAAAGACCACAGAAAGAATCTCCAATTCAAGGTCCGCCTATAATTACATTGTCGAATTCAGGAGAATTCTCAACTTAGCGCGGGAGGAGTTATATGATACCATACGTACACCTGCTACGATAAGATACATCGCAAATGCGCACCGTAGTATAAAACTGTATAATAAGCACAATTAGGTTATAAGTATATGTGCACGTAGAAAATTAAGCATTCTTATTGTCAACATCATGCGAGTCGTGATAAAATAATAAAGAGTCCCTTTTCGAAACAAAGTTTATCATTTTAAAAAAGTAGTTTCACTCGACGAAACTCAAAATTTTTGTCTCCTTTAAATAATGCATTACTGGATCTGGTTAGTAGATATATGTAATTACACCTTGACAACTTAATTATGTCATTTTTATTATTTTTCGAGACGTATATCACTGATGATGAAAGCAATAGCTTTCGAAATGTACATTTGTATTAAATGTAATTTGTTGTGAAAGCATTGTCAGTTCTTTTATATTTAACACAATTTCACAAGCTCATCTAACTTAATAATATGTCTAACCGCTCTAACCTCACTTTTAATTGTCAAAAGTTGTTACTTAAGTGACGTGTGAGTGTATGTACCAAATTGTGGCTCGTTCACAGTTAAACATGGCCAACTTCGTACAATTTTAATTTATGCATTATACATATAAAGTTTATTATTCTTTCCTCATTTCATGAACATAAGAACTTTGTTTGCAATACTTATTTACAATCAGCGAATCATAGAAAGCAGTTTCAATTTGCAAAAGAGTACTGCTTATAATACACTACCGGGAAGGTGATTTTTAACAATTGTCTGTCATAATTAATATGAAATTCACCAATGCAATCTGTGGATTCGTTAAAATTGTATCTTCTAACAATCAATTAGATACCATTGAGAGCATTTTTATTGTTAAGAACAGATTTAATTTACTTAATTCAGATTATGGGTATATACAGAGATCGCCACTTTATGAATTGCTATAAGATACAATTTTTAACTTGTTTGTAAAAGTTCATATTTATTTATTATTTTATAGCGTTAGTGTTGGTGGATATTTTTATATTTAATTTGTTAGTCGTAGATACCTACATTTTCTAATGATGACAGCATAGTAGTTGAAATGTGATTAATACATTTGTGGATAAGGAGAATAGATTTTGAATGATTTAATGACAATTGATAACTTTTGCATTTTAAAATTGAATATATATATATCTGAGGAGGAGCATCAACCGTACTTTGAAATAATAATGTATAGCGTATGATTATCGGGGATAACGGTTAACGGTCGTTTGTTGGTGTTAAATTAAACCCAATTAGTTACTTTTCAATATTTGGCAATTAAATTTATTGCTTCATCAGGAAACTGGAATTACAACCATGTGTCAGCTGAAGTACAAGTTAGGTTAAAAATGAGGATTTATGAAACGTAAAATTATTACTTAAATACCACAAAAACGAGTCGTCGATGGAATAAAACAGACATTAATTGATAAAAATAGTAAGGTTAAGTGAACACGCTGAAAATGCCGCTACTGCTGACGGTGAAAAAGTTGTAGTGTAGTGTAGTTGCCAACCCAAGATTAATAGCAACTACATTCATAGTTTACGTGAAACGACAATGGGCAATGAAAATTAAATTATCAAACAATGTGAAAAAAAGGAAACTGAACAATTTTGTTGTTACTGAGTGCATCTACAGTCAGCAGATCAATATTGTAATTTGTTGTTAACAGATATGAATAAATGTTGCTCAACTTGTTTACATCTGGTCTATAATTGATAGAGTTGTCAGATTTGTGTATATGTTACAATTTTAAGAAATTACGATGTTTAAATTTCTTTTCAGTATCCAACACAGTTACGTTGTCAAAGTAGAAGTTATGGCTATTGCCAATTACGTGTGTAACCAAAGCACATGAGTTATTTTTTATTTTACAATCACCTTTTTGTTGAACTACTCTAGTGTGTAACCACTGAGAAGTCTGATCAATGTAACAACCCTCGCAATCTGTGCATCAATTCTGTAAACATCCCCTGATCTGTACCTCTCTGGGACTTTGTCTTTAATTTCAGTGAAAAGGGAACCGAGTGTTTTAAAATTATATTTTGCAATTTTGAAATTAGTTGGGTTACAAATGTTAATAATTTTCTTAGTTATTTCCTGAATGAATGGTAAACGTTTATAAATAAATGTCGGTTTGTCTGCTGTTATTTCTAAGAAGTTTTAATTCTGAAGTTACACTATTTTTTAATCTATTAAATTTAGCAACATTGTTATTTTGTATAAGTTTGAATTTTTTTTTATTATAAGATTTAAATGTAATTTAATTACAGATGCACTCTCTTATAGAGTTTGTAAATTTTATTTGTTGATTGTGCAGGATAATAATTTTTATTAATATTTCTTTTGCCTTTTTAATGGTTTGACAATCCATAGGATACTCCTCCAATGTAATCTTACTGCACCTCACAAAGTCTATACTAACCGCCCTCCTTTTGTACTTCAATATGTGTCTGAAGATGCACTTTTCAAAGCGATTTCTTACTTTGCTAATAAAATCACAGCTAGTTATGATTTAATTCCGAGTTTTTAGTTAAAGGTGCAACATTTGTATTGGTTAATCGTCGTATCGCACCAGCACTTCCTTCTGGTGGAGTGATCAACTATAACCAATATTAGTTGTATTAGTCAGTTTATTCGTGAAACCGTGGATGGTTGTGCTCAGGTTGACGTAGTCTACAAAGATTTTTCAGTGCTTTTGACACGTAGAATAATGATGTATAGTTAACTAAGCTGAGCTCGTTTGGGTTCGGTCCCTCAGTGTTGAGTATTATGAGTGCCTATCTCTCCGGTAGAACTAACTATATTTTCTACTATGGATTTTCTTCATTTGGTTTCGTCCAAGGGTCCAATTTGGTACAATTTTCTTCATTTGGTTTCGTCCAAGGGTCCTATTTGGTACCATTACTATTCGTTTTATTCATTGATGCTCTTCTCGTTTCTCTGTCTTGTCATGTACTTGTCTGTCAAATATCAGCTGAAATTGAATATTGTCAAATGATGAGCTGTAACGCGAAGGATCTGGGAGTGATGTTTGATTCGTTTAAGTGCCTTGGATTTCTATTGCCTATATTCAAACCCTTATAACAATAATTTATTACTGTTGAAAACGTTGTATTGTGACTTAGTTCGAAGCTCAAGATTATGCCTTAATAGTTTGGTCAGCCACTTCGTATCAGCTTTCCAATGAACGAATTGAAAGAAGTGTTTGGCATTTTGACTCGATGGCTTGTATCCTGATGGACATGTAGACTATGATATGCTGATGACTACACATAATGTGAAGTCTCTTTCTATTCGTACAGAGATTTATGGCACTACATTTCTCTGGAAATTGGTTAATGGGAAACTGACTGTCTGCAATTATTATCGAGGCAAAATTTTCATGTGCCTCGCAGTGGCTTCCACCTCTTAACAACGTTCAATTTACATATACCTAGGATCATGTGGAAGGTTCCATTTATGAGGGAGTGTAGTGCTGATTCAATGATACATTCTTTAACCCATTGTGAAGCTTTGTCGCTTCATTATATCATGCATTTTGTTTATATTACTTATTTGTATGCATGTTTGTATATTATTTTGTCCTGTAATTAGTTTTACTGTTGGGCAATAAATATTACTATTATTATTATTATATTAATAAGTTATTCTTTAGAACATATTAATACAGAACTTAGAATGGTGCAAGAATACATGCATCGCCATTAAAAGTCACCGCAAATAACACTATCACCATAAATTGTTGAAATGTCCAACGACTGATAGCACATTTCCTCGAGGAGCGTCGAAAATGTCTAACAAATGGTTCAATAAACGACTTGTAATAACAAGATTTTTCGTGACGCGACCTAAGGTATAAATTCCGATAGCTTACCTACACGAAATGCGTTTTTCTCAACTCTGACCCACATCTGTCTAGCGCTACAGCTTTTAACTCGTCGATATCTCATACATTTTAAGTGTTTGAATTATCCGTATAAATTTGCATTAATTAAACATTTATGCACTCGCCTATATATGCTAATTGTAATGTAATTTTTAATCTCACCGTAATTCTTGTTGAACTTTTTCGGCGAAGCCACATTTGACATCCTTGGTTGGTCTTCTCGCTCCTAGTGATCTGGAAGAATTTTTCTTCTTAATGTATAATCTTATTAATTTATATCGATTAATTTTGTACTGCTTAAGTAATAGGGTGAAATGTACAATATATTTTAATTTGATTTATTCCTTAAGTGTTTAATTCTTTATCCATCATATGAAATTGATTACATTTATTATTTTGGTTGTAATAGCGTATTAAGTTCTTCATCAGTTATTGTCAAGTATATGTCGTATATTTATATTAATTACACTTGACTATTTCTAGTTTTGTCTTTTTTTAACTTTTCTTCTAGCCTTGTTTTCTTGGCTATGCAACTTGAAGCATTGGACCTGAGTTGTTTACGATGTTATTAGTATATTGCTAGTTATTCTATTATTCGTTATCATAAACTGATATTTGATCACTGAATTTGTGCGGTCAAGTGTAGTACGAAAATAATTCATTTTTAAATTAAAATTGTAGTGGTATGCGTAACTAAAATGCGCGTAAACTGAAGAAATGGACAAATAGATGGGTAGAGAGATGTTATAGGAAGAAAGAAGTAAATTCAAAATTATGAAAATAATTCTGTATTCTTCATTGCATGTGTATATATTTCGTTGAAACTTATTGCGAAATTTTCCGTGTTCAAAGCGTTATTTCTACAGAAACCAACTCGGGTTGAAATAATGGCAACAAAAACAATCTGCAGTGGTCCGCACTGATCTTTCTTATACTTACTTATACAGCATTTTTCCAAAAAACTTTTCAAATAAAAGTTTCAATATCTTTATCTTTTGCTAGACAATTTGTTTCGATAATACGTACCGTTTTCGAGATACGGAAAAACGTGATAAAATTAAACCATCACTTTCGGTTAAGAAATTGCTTTCAAAAGCACGTTTAGGACGTTTAGGCATAATTATCGAATCTCATTCTATGATGTACTTCTTAGTTGATTAAAAATGACTGCTTAATAGAAGAAAACTAATGTAATCAGTTCGTAGAGTGAGAATTGAATACATTCGTAATGCCGAGAGGGAGATTCCACAAAATATTTGGTTGTGTATTAAAAATAAATAAAACAGACATGAATGTTTATCGCATATGTATTTGAACGAGGAATACGGTGACGGAAATGATGTTGCAATTCTCTATGGAAGATATTGCCTCACCACCTTTACTTGATAGTGGCACTCGCAAAAGTAATACAAAAAGGTAAAGTGGTACATACAGAAAGTCGGCAGGTTGCGTCGTATAGGTATACAAAAATGCGCGTCCACAGTCTCCGACACCAACTAATACATTACACAATGGTGCACGACGACCAGACATTAAACTGACATTTAATTACGATTATTATTTAAGGGTAAGTTCAAAAACAAATGTAAACATGAAAATTTGTTGATTTGAAAACACTCACTAAATTAAAGCTCGGCTGCTGGTTCGAAGTAATAACGTAAAGTTAGTAAATACACGTTTGTCAACTGATGTTTTCGTTCCTCACCTACAAATAACAGGTCACTGTTCAATGCGTTTGAACTCCGCTCGATAAAATCGCTAAGTAGGCGGTGACCTCACTAGCTTCTTGAACGGTTTTAGAAACGGCAGAAAAATCCGGTCGTAAAAATTCAACAATTAAAATTAAAAAAAAATTAAAAGCACAAAACACTCTGAAATTTGAAAAGAGAAGTGAAAGAGAAAGGATAACCCGTTACCATGATTCATGATGTGTTGCGTCGTACCCGAAAGTGCAATCCACGTTTACTGTAAAGCCGAAATTATGTCTCCATAACGGAATTGGTTTCATAACATTTCACTAAATCACCTTCTTCGGTCTCTGGAGTGGCTACCATGATCAACCGAAAATGTAAAAGAAGCAACGCAACGTTCAGTGCGCTTACGATCTTTGCTCGCTCTGCCCGTCGATAGCTTGACGAGTAGCGAGCGGGAACAGCATGACCCGAAGCTTATCTCTACTGCAATGCCTTTGAAACTTTACACGTGACAAAGGTTTCACTAATTCAGTGAAAAACTAAAATGTCATTGATAAAATTCTACAGCATTTTCTACGTAGTTGGCTGATCGTCTATAGCATTTGTGGAATAATGTTCTAACGATTTTTTGAGGAAAAATGCAATCGTGTCTCCCATATTAAAAATGGAGACAGTACGAATATTGTATTATCATTATTATCACAACATTCGTCGGCTGTCGCTAATCTATTCTAGCACATACCTTATGTAAACATGGTCACGTTAGCACTCAATTATGTTCAAATTAGCATTGGTTCCTTACTAAACGTTCAACAATTACGAACTTAACGTTTACAAATGACATCTTTCTATCATACGGAACTGAGGTTAAAACTGATTTGCATATGACAAAAGAACGTTTGTTACGGTGGGCCATAGTATCCCTACTAAATAAGCTCATAGTGTTTGCCTTTATCTAAAATCTCGATAATACTTTCGTCCTACTTATCGGGAATTAGATATTCTGGTAATACTTTACCCATTACTTTTTACTTTCTTATACTTTATGTATAAGGAAGTATAGCAATCATGAACATTTTCGACTTTGTGGTTTTAAAGTATCTACACCTTTAGAGGTCTCTTGAATCGAGTGTGAGTATTTGCAGCAGGACGTCCTTGGGTGTGTGTATACGCGCTAGAGCGCCAAAACTATTGAAGTTAGTACTATGTATGTGGATAGGAAGAAAACCTCATGTTTTTAAAACAATATTACAACGCGAATTGAGGGTTTACTTTTACAAAAGTTAAAAACACACAGAAACAAGTTTTGTTTGAGGACTTTCGAAAAAACTACAATTTACTTGAAAATAATCGCTGTTGAAAAATTCTCTGTTGTCCTAGCAACGACTAATATTCCCGGGTGCACACAGTTGCCGCGGCTGTCAGATATTACTAACCTGGACGTGTTCACGATTTCGCCCGTCATCATGATTGTGTGTTTGCGGGCAATATATCTACAGTAGCGGCTTAAGCTATTGGATTTTTATAAAAAAAAATCTATGAATAATGGCAACAATTTAAAATCTTAATACCACATTTAAAAACGTATTTCGTATATCATTATGATAGGAATTCTGTTTTTCCTAATTTATTTTTGTTTTTAATTCGTTTATTTAAAATTACTCAAAATGTACCATTTAAAGTTGCACGAAATAAAATCGGTTTTAAAGGTGGCGAGACGAAAATCATCTGTCATTGAAACAACGTTTCTTAAAATCTGTCGAAGTTGTCATGGCACGAATTCACGGGTCAAAAAACATCGGAAAAGAACAACAAAAAGCAATTGTACGTGGATGGCAGCAGGGTATGACCCACGAACAACATTCTAGGCACTTTGGTGTTGGTAAAACTACAATAACTAAATTTTTGAGCAAGTGGCAAGTGCAAGGGGATATTTAGAAGAAGAATAACTCAGGACTACCTATAGCGTCATCAAAATTGGTGGACAGAAATATTGTTCGTTTTTCTCGTGACAACACTCGACTAACAGCAGTTGACATTACGCGTGACTTATCTATCGGAAATGAAGTTTTTCCTTCCAGTCGCACATTTCGACGTCGTTTACAAGCTGCGGGGTTAAGAACCCAACTCATATCACGTCGTGTCGAACTTGCAAAAGAGTATTTAGAGTGGATTGCAGATTAGTGGAAAAACATGATACAGGGTTTAAAAAAAAAGTATCACAAACTTTTAGGGTTGATAGTATGGCCCAAAATATGCCGAAAAGTCTTAATGAACATGGGTCCATAAATGGACGGTTTCGGAGATACGAAATATTTTGCGTTTACACCACTTACACCACATCTAGGTGGCATGGACTTTCGAACACTTTCGAAAAGACCTAGAGTGACTCGGATTCGGTGGTATCCTTGATATACTCGTTGCTTTGGGAGATCATTTATAGGCGTAGCGTGTAATAACATTTTCCCTAAAGAAAGAAATCGGGCGATCTTGCAGGTCATGATACAGGTCCGCCCCTTCCTGCGCATCTTCGCCCAAAAGTTCCCTGTAAATACTCTCTAACGGCAATCGAAAAATGAGCCGGAGCATCACATTTGTTGCCTTTGGTTCAAAGGAATCTCGCATAAAAGATGCGTATTGTGGAAATAAAAAAAAATCGTATGTCCGAAATCGTCTATTTTCGGACCCATGTTTATTAAGACTTTTTATATTTTGGGCCATACTATCAGCCCTCGAAGTTTGTGACACTTTTTTTAACACTCTGTATGGAGCGATGAATAGAAATTTTCGCTGTTCGGAAGTGATGGCCCAGCTTACGTTCGACGTCCCATTGGCACACGCTTCGACCCACGCTGCCAACTTCCGCCGTTGTTTTAGTGCTCAAGGATTTGATCCTCTCCATCGAATTGATGGAAATGTACACGAGCATTCTGGAAGATGTTATGCTTCCTTATGCTCGTGATAGTTTTGGTCTCATTTTCAACAGGATACCGATCATTCAACGAAAAATTGAGCGGGCGCAGTGAAGAACTGGTTTAATAACCGTCTAGTGAACGTAATGAAATGGGACGAGTCGATTAAATTATATAAAATCGACAAATGCTAATGAAAAATTTCAGCAATTGGAAGAAGCATACGAATAAGAAGGTACCAGATACCAGGTTCGGTGATTGAGAACCTAATCCACTCCATGCCAAGAAGGTGCCAGGCTGTTATCAAAGCAAAGGGCTATGCAACCAAGTATTAATATATTTTAGTCAAAGTGAATTGATATTGCGTTGAAAAGTGTTAATTTTTTTTCTATTTTTCGTTCATAAAATATTAATACTAACAAAAAAAATGTAGTATTTTTTCTTTTTTTGTGTTTGTAATTTCCTTAGTGAAATATGAATGTATAAACATTTAAACATCTCTTTCAATACATGCTTCATCACATATTACAGACTAAAAAATATATATATGTTGTGCGATGGAGATGTAAAAAAGGCAAAGGTGATATAATTCTGGCCGCTACTGTAAGTGTAAGAAATCTCAGTGTAGAACACTGCAGATTTTCATTAAATGTTCACCATTATTTTATTAATTTTAAGTTTTGTTAATTATGCCTCTGTATAGAATGTTTTCTACACTTGCGAACCTTCCAACATTCAACTGATGATTCATTTTAATGTTTTTACCAATATAAATTTAAAATGGTAGCACTGTTCTTGATTTACCTTTAACTAAACCCGAAAAAAATTGAAGCTTCCTATCGAAAATAAGGATGTCTGTTAGTTTTTTTATTAAATAAAACATACTCTGGGAGCAAAACAGTTTTCAGATAACATAATTTAAATATTTCTTGCGTATACAATACAAATCGTTAACAGTTTGAAAACCTTATACACATTTTGATTTGATTCCAAGGTGATGCGATAATTTTGCGGGCCAGTGTATTTAGTTTTCTCAATTTCGATATTTTTTGTCATCAATTATGCCATTAGCAACTCATCTGACACTTGCATCCTAAAGTAGATGCATTTTTGATTTTTGTGAATTTTCATATTTCCACCAATATTCGCAATATATAGTTTTCCGCTAATTTTAATAATTTGAATATTTTAATAATTTTGAGATTGTTAGCAATTGTAGTTTTGTTGAATTATTTGCTACTTTAAAATTTAGCCACATTGCCTTTTCTTCATGTGGCTTATCTAAAAAATATTTTTTTAATAATTTTCTTTTCGTCGCACTAGATTGTTACGTAGCGAATAACATGCCATATTTCAAAAACGTTAAGCTATCGATATTGCCCTGGCAACACTAAGCAGGCTCAAAAGAGGGCTGTTAAGGATTTTCTTAACAGCCCTCTTTTGATAACAGCCCGCTCTTAATCGATCGTAAATAACAATAATTATTATCAATTAGAATAATAAATTTATTTTAATCATAACTAGGTACATAAGTATTATAAATTTAAATTAATTAAAACTACATTTCATGTACACTACCGTTATAAACATTGTTTATAAATTTTTACCTTATTGGATAAGCTAGTACGGCGAAAACCGTTGTACATACCACTGGCTGTTAAAGGCCATAACGCCCAGTTCGTTCGGGTTCGGGCCCACGGCTACCTCAGCCGTTGTGGCCTTCTTAACAGCCCTTAATATATAAATAACAATTAAAGATCTTTTTCAGATTTTAGATAATTACGAGCTTTTAAGATGTTTCACTATTAACAATATTTTGAGGAGTTATTGCATTTTTCAATTTCATCAAATTGGGCATTTTGAGGTTGTCGCATTTTAACTCTGACAATTGTTCTACTGTTAGTGTTTTGAAAATAATTGACATTCTGATTTTTACATTTTGTACATCATTTTAACTTTTCAATACTTTTCTTGCAATTATGACATTTTAGACAAAATTTTCACATTTATACCAATTTCGGTCATTTTTGAATAATTTTGTCATTTTGGCAATTTTGTCAATTTTTTGTCTTTTTTGGGAATCTTGAATTTTTCTCAGAAGTTTCGAAATTTTGAAAATTTGTTACTTTCTTATTCTTTATGCATAAGAAAGTATGAAGATATTCGAACTCGAAATTTTAACGCATATACACATTTTGACATTCCCTGAAGACGTTGTGACTCTTTCTGGAATGTCGTCGGTGTATGTGGTTTACTCTTGTCACCTATTTATTCGAATTATTATATCTGAAAGGTTCTGCACTTGTCATCGCGACGGCGTCAATTTGTTGGAAATTTATTTAAGTACAAGTTCAGTACACTACAGATTTTGTATATTAATGATCTTTCGCTAGTTTTGGAAAATGTTAAATCCATTTGCTTATTATTCGAAATTTTACACCAAAGTGAAATATAGTTTGCGTGGGTTTCTAATACGTTCGCATATCTTTATAACATGTTCCCGTTAGTTCCTAATATGTCGCCGTACGGATTCGCCAAAAGCTAAGATCATCTCAACAAACGTTGAGCGCAGCAAATCGTTATGCAATCTATACAACGATCATCTGTTTAGATGTATCTAAAACATGATATATGTAGAAGTCTTCATGAATCGTCGAAAGCAATATCGAATTATTCAATGAAATTAATTTAGTGAGTGTGCTCGTTATAATGCTAATGCAACTAAATGTGTCTGAGAAAATACGCTCACTGGCAGACAATTTATTTTCATCGTGATACTAGAAAATGTATGCAATAAGCCAACGACCCCGAAACGTATCTATTAAATTATGAAGCTAATAAATAATAATCTACCGTTAAATATTTACCTTCCGCGTATTACATTAAATAGATTGATCAAATTCCGCCCGGTAAAAACTACCGTACAGATGTAATTACGTAATCAATGGAGCGCTTCAATTGTGGCCGTCTATTAAGTCGACTTCTATCTCCGCATATATATTGCGAATATGGTTGAAAAACGCACGTCAGTTAGGCCAATCGGGAATTATGTTAGTAACAGCAAATCGAACGGGTCTTGCGCGATAATTGCAAATTTCCTTTGCGCGATCCGAGTGCGCTAGTCCATTTTTTGCGAAGCGCTGAAATATTCGAGTGGAAGCGGCGACCGATGCAATTCTTTCGCTGGGAGCGCGTATAAAGTGCCCAAGCGCAAGCCTTAATAAATTCGCAGTTATATATTGGTCTATAAACTCGTTGCGATATGTCCCGCGTGATGAACGATTTTATGCACACTTTAATGAATATAAATTCCGACGTATTTCTGTAAATAATGCCAACGCCGTTCGGTCGCAATTATGCGCGCGCGTTTAACAAACACGAGCTCATCTGTTCGCGTGTTTCGGGCACCTATTATGACATGTTTTTCCGATTAATTTAATTTGAATTGAAATGCACGGCCGTTGTGGAATGATCTACGATTAGTTGCAATTTTGGTTTTGTAACACTGTTACTCTTTATTTATAATTCACATACACACCATCGTATATCCATTGTTATAAATTACTGTTAATTTAGGGAATAAATTTTGTAAATTGCTAGTATAGATCCATCCATAACAAATGTCAAATCCTACACTGCGAAGATAAATGTACAGCGAATTTAATTTAACGTGTCAGAGTTCCATCAGCTGGTTTGCGAATCATTTGTTCTAGCTAATATCCAGCTTACTGATTTAAATATCTCCTACATTTACTAATTTATTTTATTTCAATCGCACTCGATTTACACGTGTTTAATCTAATACTCAACAAACAATTTTACTACTGGTTGAAGGTTATAATGAAAATGGGCTTTCAGCCTTCTTTATTGTGAAACTAAAAATATAAAATAGCACAAATTAATAAATAACAAAAAATTACAAAACATACACAATGTTTCACGTAAATCCTATAGTCTATGGTATGTCTCCAAAACAGCGATTATAAACAATTTCAATGGTTCTCATCGTAAATATTTCACTGTTGTTATTGTGTAATGTGTTTAATAAAGACTAAGACAAATAATGAGTAAGGCAAACCGATAACAGGAAGAAGAAAGCATAACAAAAGAAGAAATAAAAATTATGCAAGTAAAAGAGGCAGTCAAACAATTAAAAATAGGAAAAGCACCAGGGATTAATGACATAAGCCCGGAAATGATAAAATATTCGCGAAAAGAAGGAATAAAACTCATGTACAAAAAGGTGCAGATATTATAGAACAGCCTGGATATTCTTCAGGGCTAGAAGGGCTATTTAAAAAAATGGAGATAAATGATATGCAGGACTATATCTTTATAAAATTTTGGAAAGAATAATAGAAAATAGATTAAGAAAATTTAGAGATCACTTTTTGGACATACAATGAGGATTTAGCGGAAACAGGGCAACCCAGGAAAATGTAAATGTAGTATTAAGTATATTAAATGTAGTAATAATTACGGACAGAAATGTTTAAAACAGCGAGGCGGAATAGTAAGCCCCCTGCTATGCTTTACTCTCATGGATGAAGTTGAAAGTAAAGCAAAGAAGAAATATAAATGCAGACCATTAGGATACCGAATATTAATACCTATCTGTATAAGTGAACTTTTATACGCCTACTGCCTGATACTGATACCCAACACTCAGGAATGTTAAAAAATTAAATAAAAGCGTGGTCAAAACATTTAAATAGAACAGTTTTAAAATAAATATTAGTAGAACAGATGTTATGAGCGTAGGCATGAATCCACAACAAACAGCAATAAAAATTGTGAACGACACAATACGAGAAACGAACAAAATGAACGAAGCGTAGTAATCAGAAGGAAGCTGGAAGTAAAGAGTATAATTGAGAAAATTTCGAGGACCTCATGGAATGCAGGAGTTATCAGAATAGGGAAAGGAATTACATGGGAAGAAGCGAAGATACGGGATCAAAAAAATAACCTCTTCCCCTTTGGTAGAAGAGGGCTCGGGATAAGTAAGCATATTTAATTGCCACAATTCATTACTATGAGTTTGTGCGTACTGTATATGTATGTGTATATTATATATATATATTTTTCTGTATCGTTCAAACTTTCTTGAACATCACTGATGCCTGATACTGTTATAGACTATATCGTGACTATTAGATTTTGTTATTTGTCTGTCAAGTACTCATGGTGCGAATAGATTTACTTTAAATTTAAGCCACCGGCCGTCCAGGTAACCGCAATACACACGATGCGTTCATTCCTGTTCCTACATTTTGTTAAAACGTTGTGTGTGTGTGTGTGTTTTACTCAAATTTGACACAAAACTAGTATACTTTTGTTAACAATTATACATTTGAAAAGGTTTTATAATTTTCTGTTTTGAAACCATTAATTTAAAATTTCTGAATTGTATTGGATGTCTAATTTTATCAATCAAGTATCAATTTAAGTTTATAATACTAGCCTTTTTTAAAATCCTTTGTAATTTTTTGTAAGAAATGGTGATGATATGGGAAATGAACCCACGAAATATTGATAACACTATGCAACACGAAAAAATTCACTGGTATCACTGATAGTGATTCATGTTAGGTATTACCAGGATACAAAAATTAAATCCATATTTAATTTCACCATCACGTCTCAAAACATAGATAAGTAATTTTTAATTTTCATTGTGCTCCGGGATAATATTTTGCCCGTACTGATAAAAACATCAAGTTGCTGTAGACAACAATTATCAAAACATTTAGATTAGTCATAAATCTACAAAATATCACGCGTTTGTGTCAATTCTACTAATTTATTTTCCTATATTTGTGGTTTTCAATTTCTCAAACAAAGGTTTCCTTCGTTGAGTGATGCCAAAATTAAAGAAGGGATTTTTGTAGGGCCAGATTTAAGAAAGTTAACTAACGACCCTTCTTTTTTAGCCAGCCTTAGCCCTACACAAAAAATGCACAGACTACCATGAATGGGATGCAGAATGTCCCTAAGATTTATGTTCTTAATTCCCATTTAAGTTTCTTCACCGAACACAAGGGTTCTCTTAGCGATGAGCATGGGGAGCGCTTCCACCAGGAAATCGCAGAGTTTGAGAAGCGTTACCAGGGCAAATGGGAGCCACCCATGCTTGCTGACTACTGTAGGTCAATTCTGAGGGAATGTTTGACGACTGGTTACAAGAGGATAGCCTCTCTTTAATTTTTTTTTTATATTTTCATAAAGAATAATGTTTGATGTAGCCAATATTCAGAAAAAAATTAAATTTTCACTATGAAACTAGATGTGATATGAAAGTTTTATTTATAAAACTTAATCGAGTTTGGGGTGAGGAATAATAATTACATATTTTAAATTATAACATAAACCGTTCTTGTTAGGACCGTAGCCCAACTGTACTATTCTCCGTATATACATAGCTTTATATACACGCATTATTACCTAAAAAGATGTCCAGGTTTCCGGTCACCGTTCGCATTGAGTGAGACAAAACCTTGTTTATTTGAATGAAACTATTTAGAGCCGAAAAATAGATCAACAAGCGTATGCGATTCTAGTAACTAATGTAAATATTTATAATACTAATCTCACTTTTTTCCTCTCTGTAAGAGATGTGTTTTCTTTTATCGAATATAATTCCACTGTTTATCTGCGATCAACGGACAAATACAACAGGTTATGGGCCCAGACGACGGAATAATTCGATATATTGTTACATAGACAGAATAATTCCGGCGATATTTCGAAGATTCACGTTTTTTGTCCTGTTATTTTCATTGGAAAATCGACTTGGCGAGGAGCCTTGGCGCCTATACAAATGTATAGGCGAATCATGGCGAAACCAGCGCGATTGGAAGGTCGGAAGAATTTCGACTCTTGGAGAGTTGAGGCTAAGGCATATTTAGCAACAATAGGAGATGTTTTGATGAAATCGACTTAAACAAGAATTTTTTGGAGATTCAAATGCTGAATTTGTTGTTGACACCGGCACTATATTCGTACACGGAAAAGCGCACAACGGCGAAAGAAGCGTGGGACGCAATCACCTCTGCTTTCGAAGATAAATGTATCGGTCGTCGAGTAGCAATTGGTGGGCATGAACCAAAATGAATGCTCGTAAGAGGGCAAATCGGTCACGTGCTCTATGTGTGACGAAATTGGTCATTTCGCTAATAGATTCCCGATTAAGAAAACCAAATTCTCCGCGGGAATTGTTCATCGATTCAGGCGCGTCGGCACACATGCCTATGAACGCTTGCAATTTGATGGATGTTCGTCAGCCGTCGAATAGAGAAATAATTGTGGGTGACAATACACGCTTGAGTGTTAAGCGTGAAGGCGAGATCAAATTGATAAGTTCGTAGGATAGCAGGTCAACAAGTCACTGTGTGACAGTGAAAGATTTACACATTTCGGATATTTGCGCTAATTTCTTGCGCGTGAGTCAAATGGCGAAACACGAAAACACATTGGTCTTCGACAAAGAATCCTGCAGAATTTTCGGCGCGAATAAATCATTGATTGCAACCGCACCATAAGTCAATTATTTGTATAAATTGAATTGAGCGGCAAACACATCTGCATCAACATTGCTGAAGGCATTGGTAGCGGCGGACGTGAATTTGTGGCATCGTCGCTTGGGTCATTCGTGCCACACGAGTTTCAAGAAAGTGAAATCAGCGGTTAATGGTGTGGAATTTTCTGGGGGTGATGACGACAAATGTGTATTATTAATTCGTTAGGGGAAAATAAACGCGTGCAACTTTTGATGAAAGCGAGCTTCGAGCATCGGATGTATTGGAGCTGATACATAGCGACGTTGGCTTCATGCTGAATTCGTCGTTTCGTGGCAAGATATGCTTCGTCACTTTCATCGATGAGGAGCAAAAGCGAGGTATTTGACAAATTTAAGATTTAAAATTTTTTTTGAAAACCAACAGGGCTGCAAAATCAAAACACTTCGCACGGACAATGGCACTGAATACTGCAATGGACACTTCGATGCGCTCACGAAGGCAAACGGTATTTTGCATTAGAGAACCATCCCACACACGCCAGAACAAAACGGCGTCGCTGAACGGATAAACCGTACGATCAGTGAGAAGGTGCGTTGGATGTTGCTTGACGGCGGTCAGAGTGGCAGTTTTTGGGCTGAAGCGGCGGTTATGGCTCCGTACTTGGTCAACCGGATTCCAGGTCGTGATATGGAACACGAAACACTAGAAGAGCTGTGGACCAAGCGGAAGCCTATTTGGAAGTAAAGCGATGGCGCATATCCCAAAAGTGGATCGCAACAAGCTTTCATCGAAATCAACGGAATGCATCATGGTTGGATACAGCGAAACGTCGAAAGCATACCGTCTCTACAATCTGGTGGCGAGAAAGATTATCGTGAGCATAGGTGTCGTCTTCATTGAGTCGAAAACAAGCGGGGTAATTTCGTCGAATAAATGTAGTCGTTCTCTTTCACCAGTGGCATCCAACCTGAATCCGATCACCAAAATTGATTCGATCTGCAACAATATCAATGATAGCAATAATTCAAGTGACAGCCAGGGTAGTGACTCGGACAGTGAGGCGAATGAGGCCGAAAGTGGTAATTCAATGCAGACAAACGAATCGAATTTATTGTCACAACCACAGAATCCAATCGATGATTCAAATACATCGAAGGAATTCATTGAAACGAATTCACCATTACCAGAAGGTACCGATGGTGGAACAATGAACAACGGCACGGTCAGCGACACGTCTGACGAGGGCGACGACATCAATGCGGACGAACGAAACATCACATTCAGTGAGGCACTGGATATGGAGAATTCGATGTATTCTTCGCTCAGTGAGGTTGATTTCGACGTCGCGGTGAGTGAGATTTCGATCGTGCCTACTCAGTTTTCGGTCACACATAACTCCGAAGTGATTACACGTGCTGCTAATGCCGTAAACGCACTTGGTCTCTACGCGATGTTGACCGAGGCAACAGAAGATGCATTACTTGGCAGTGTGGGCTGAAAACATCATGATTTTTGCGAGCAATATGACGATGTACACCAAACTGAAAAACGACTTCTCATCGCATTTCAAAATGAAAGATTTGGGAAAAGCTACATCATTGCTAGGCATGAATATCACTCGGCATGATGACGGCTCGATATCGATTGATCAACGCCATTATATAACGACCATTATTGAGGGATTCAACATGACGAATTTCAAGACGTCGAGCTCACCCATGCACGTCAACTAGAAGCTCTCAGAGGAATTGTGTCCCAAAACGGAAGCAAAGCGACCAGAGGCGGCAAACATTCATTACCAAGCGGAGACTGGCTGTATTATGTACGCACTGCTAATTAGTCGGCCCGGCACCTGATTTGCCGTCAGTGTTTGGGGCCGATACAATGTGAATCACGGCATCGCTCATTGGACCGCCGTGAAACGAGGTCTGCGATATCTCAAGGGAACGATCGATCAGAAGCTAACATTTTGTCCCGATGGAAATGACGAATTGATTGGCTATTGCGATGCAGATTGGGCTGTCGACCTGGACAAGCGACGTTCCATGACTGTTCAAAGCACAAGGTGGTGCAATATCATGGGCAACACGTATTCAGCCAACGATCGCATTGTCATCTACCGAAGCTGAATTTATGTCGATGGTCGCGGCGATTCAGCAGGCTCTCTGGCTCAAACGTCTTGAATGCGAAATTTTTTTGGAGTAGAACTTTTTCTCTTACTTATTTACAAATGAACTGTAATTTGAGTTGATTTATTTGGGGCCCTAGCCTCAGTAGGATTGATTAAAATATTATCTCTATTTCCTCAGTGGTCCCAGTAAAAAAAATCCTTTTATGCCAAAGAAGAATTTGTCGCTATATGTGGGGGGGTCAATTGATGATTTATGTTACTTTGACGTCTTCGGCGTATTGTTCAAGATGTCTAGAATTCGTCAGTGTCTCAAATTTAGGCAATTAAGTGATTTTGAGCAAGGTTCGAGAAGGTGGTTTATCGTTTCGCCAAATAGCAGCCCGTTTAAACAACGGTGTCAGCTGTGGCAAACTGTTGCCATGTTTGGTCTGAGGAAAGACAAGAACAACGAGCCAGCCGTTGAGGCCGTCAGCGGCAAATAACAGCACGTCAAGATCGTCGCTTAATACTGCTGGCTGTCGATTGCGGACCAATGGTTTGGAGAAGAGGGCAGAAGGGTAACCACTAGAACCATCTACAGGCGAATAAGATCTGTTGTGCCCATATCTTACCGGACGCAATTTGTGTTACCGCTGCTCACAAAAGACAACGGTTAGAGTGGTGCCGAGAAAGGTTACAGTGGGATGAAGAATGGCATCAGGTGGTCTTAAGTGACGAATCCCGATTTTGTATGGGTATGTGCGATGGTCGGATAAGGGTTAGGAGACGACGTGGAGAACGGCGACATCGTGGAACGCCATGTACATCAAACTGTTGGAGTTATGGTGTGGGGGGCAATTGGGTATGGTAGTAGATCACCCTTAGTATGCGTTGAAGGGAAGACAAATATAAATAAATAATCAATATGTTTGAATTTTATTAGAACATTCTTTTCGATAACACGTACCGTCTTCGACATATGGAAAAAGTAAACCATCACTTTCGGTTGAGATATTGGTTTTAAAGTGGGACATTTTCTTGCTCGCTATATACAAATTCGATTTTATAATATTTTTCAAATCCACTTTGTTAGAGTTACATAAGGTACAGGAATCATGAAAATCTTCTATCTGTGCGCGATAGTTCCCTAATGAAGATACAATTATGAAACTCTAAAATTTAGATTTGTATATAGCGAGCAAGAAAAGGTCCTATTTTAATAGCAATTTCTCAACCGCAAGTGATGTTTACGTTTTTCATATGTCAAAGACGGACGTGCTTTGTTTAAATGAAATATCGACCTAAGCATAAATTCATGAATTTTGCGTAAACATTACAAATGGTTTTAGTATTCGATGTTTCTCTGTTGTTTCCCAGGATTCCTTACAGCCTAAACGCTGGGTTATTCTTTACTACCTGTTGCAACTTAACGAATCTGATAACGACACAATATTTTCAATGAAACTGCACAACAATCATAATGTAGAAATTATTGCATATATTTATTTCTTTTATCATCATTAGCGTTGTTTATTACATGACAATTATAGTAATGTGTACATACATTTACATTCTTATCTTTTTATGCATTGGCATAAAGGAGAGTTGCAATATTTTACCAGAAATTTGCCAAAAATATATTTTTTACTAAATACAAATTGAAAAAATATGTATCGGTTAAAGATTTTTGTAAATGTTTAATCTAAATTAGTTAAATGAAAACCATCATCGGATTGGCGAACCAAAAATTATTGCTATTAAAACGGCATTTGAATACAATTAAATCGACAAAATAGAAAATAATATATAAAACTGTCCATGAACACAAACTTAATATGCAATAATTGCGTGGTAATGTAAATCGCTCATTGTGTCGTGAGATATTTGCCTGTGTTTACGTATAAGATACAAGTCCCGCGGGAAAATGTTACTATAGACAACGAAGAGCCAACAGTCAAATGCCTACAGTGCCACCATGAAAAATTGAATTTCATAATTTCCATAATTAGCGATCAAAAATTTTACTACCTTAGATGTGAAGGAAGGAAACACGACTACCAATTTGGCATGGTGAAAACTCGTGCCTATTCATAGGAAGAATCAAAAGTTAGTATTAATTGATAGCAATACACTTAAAAAAAATGAGATTATTTTTTTAGGATGATAATGATTGCATATTGGAATCTAAAATTATGGCAATTACAGCAGACAGTAAAATTATGATTTTGTCCAAAATTTTATACAAAACAACAGTTTCTTGGCCTTCGCTATTATAAAAAAGGCAGGTGATTTGACTTGCACCAAGCAGTATAAAGTATTATGGTATTCGGCGAGTTAAGGAAAAGGGAGAAGAAGAGTCATCTCCAAATAGGAAGGAAGTAGGATAAACATGTATGAAAAAGCTAGGTTATCCATGGGAGAGACCGAAAGGAGGACAAATGAGGGAAAACAGACGGAGAGGGAGACAGTAGGTAGATAGATAGATATATGGCAAGGTTCAGGTGAACTGTATGGAAGGAAAATGTAGCAGGTGCGACTCATGTGGAAAAGATTGCGAAGACATAATCTTGAAAGAAGACGAAAAGAAGAAGGGAAAATACTGGGGAACAATTTTGAGAGAGAATGGAGATGGACTAGAAGCTTTATCGTAAATAAAACGGACGATGGAAGAATGTAGGAAAGAGAGGGAAACGGAACAGCAGGATGAAAAAAAATCTTGTAAAGAGAAGAGGGAGGTAGGAAAAGATGGAAGAAGAAAGGAGCAGAGATGAAGGGAGATTTCAGAGGGACATGATACAAATACTTGTTAGAAAGTTAAAATCGCATTGCTTAGGAAACAAATTGCATTAATTATGAATAAACTTATGCTAGAAATATAAAAAACGACAGAAAAATTCAGACTGATAGTAGCATCGGCCATTGGTCGATTCTGAATGCGAATATTTAGAGAAAATGAAACTTTCATAAACCTGGCATTTATTGAATAAAGGTGATAAATTTCGAAGAAATTTTGCATTCAATGCAATTAATGCTAAGCATGTATTTAAGACTGGTGATTTTATCTACTTGCGCAGTTGCACAAGTTGGCACAAATGTTACTTAACATATTGTAGCAATAATTGAAAATGCTGACATAGATATAGTTTAAAAAACCACTCAACTAGAGCATAGCACTATAGAGAAACAACATTCTATTATTCCTTTCTTGCACAATCGACGGGTCAAACCTATTGAACCATATCGTAGAATGGAGGTAAAATATGGGAATTCATTTGTCACTCCATAAAATGTGATTTCGTAGCTGATTGTCCCCGGCCTGATTAAGCTGGTTAAGTTATAACGCCTGAATCGCTGGGAGCATGTTAGTGGTAGAAAATGCAGTTGAAATATAGAATAGTTCTGGACATCACATTATACATGGCATCGTTCAGTTCATAAAATGCCAGCAATGTGGGTGCCAAAGCAATTACCTCCAGAATTAAAACAGTGTTATTTTGATGTTTGTGAAGAACTTTTCTCACGGCATGAAACAGAAGGAGAAGAAAGCAAACAAAGAATTGCGTCTCATATTTTCGCTAAAAACCCCAAAAATGTCGGTAGGGAAGGTTATGCTAACTATTTTTCGGGATTCAACTGCATGTTTAATGGGGTTACTGTTACTGGTGCTTCATACCCAGAACTTTTGACAAACCTCGGTTAAAGCGGTATTAGGTAGGAAGAAATTTCAGAGAAATAATGAAGCGATCCAGGCGGTGCATGGGTGTCTGTGCACGGGAGCTAAAGAAATGTTTTCTTCAGTTACTTTCAAAACAGCCAAGGACATGTGTAGAGTATATGATAGAAGGTAATGGATACCACGTCGAAAAATGACATACTTGTTTTTGATATTGCTTCAATAAATTGTGTTTAACAAAGTTTTTAAAGTTCTCATTTGGATCTGCCTCCTATTCATATTCCTTCATATCAATAAATTCATGGCACACTGAAATAAATATAATTAAGTTATTCGAATATAAATTGTTTATTATTATTATTATTATTACTAATCAAGTCATTTATCTTCATTATACAACTATGCTTCTAAAACTTCTCTCAAAGGAACAGTTATCAAACTTTCATTATATTAATGCCCCGTCCATTAGTATAGACAAATCCGGGTGAACGAATTCATTTCTCATTTGTACACAATTTAAATACAGACGTTCGAAAAATCTTATTGATAAATGGACGGTAAACTTTAATTTGTCTCGAGATAGGATAAGATATTATTAATGAACGGCTCGATGTTCGGACGAGCTTTTGAAGTAATCCGTCTTGTGTAAGAGAAGTGGCACCCAACTACTACCAAAGCCTTCCAAACAAAACATTTACTTTTAATTATCTACAAGTTAAGTGGCCTTCTGTTGCAACGTTCAATAAGAACATTTAAAACTTGTCGGTTTTAGCCCGGGTCTAATTAGCTCATTAAGCTCTTAATTGATATACGAACTCGAACCGTTTTCGTCTAGTCGGTAGACGCTTTCGTATGTTCCATTTCGTAAATGCGCGTTCAAATTGCGTGTTAAACGCGTATAAATATTTGATGTCTGTGCGGCAAAAGGCCCGATATCACCGACAACCGGATTTATTTTTATTTTGCGCGACTTATTAACAAGTAAAACTGGAACTTTCGACTTTTATCGGGTAAATATTTTAAAATAATAAAAGGTCAAAGCGCAATAAAACTCGCACTTTACGTCGTTCTGCTGATTTACTGGCGCGCATTAAGCTATTTTACATTTTCGATTGGCGTTTTTTTTTCTCGGTCGGCCCGAAAGGTTTTTATTAGTTTCGTTAGCGGCGCAATTGCGATCCGAGTAAAATTATAAATAGCAATGGCGTCTCCTCTCGACACTTGAAGTTGGAGACTTGTAGTTTTATTTCCTGTCTGGTTCATTGAAATTTATATGAATGCATAAAGTATTTTCAGGCATCTTCGGATTTCATTAAAATAAACTCTTCAATAGTGATGTTTATATAATAGGTTTTAGTAAAATTTACGAAACTACATTTTAGAATGTTGGATGCGGCTTTAACAAGGCTTGTTTCTCTGAAAAATGTTTTCACTTTGTGTGCTTTGGCAGTTCATAATTGCAAAATGTGCTCATTAATATCCACAATGGTTGTCTTTTATTCGTATTTAGTTGGTTTAGCAAATATTAAGTCGTCTTTTTGAATAATTAACGTTAACAATAAGGTTGAGTTCGTTGGTATCCATTTGATGAATTTGTTCGGTAGAACGAAGCAGTACAATAAATTAAACTTTTAAACCCGTTTACTGACAATAATAATAATTATTATAGTATATTTGTGTATTAGATATTTTATTGCAGAAGTGAGCACTTTTGCAGTCTTTATTGAATTTACAATAATTATTATAAGTGCGAAATTTTACGTTAACAATTACTTCTCACCAACTTCTCTCACATGAGTTTTAAATTGAAGGTAAATCAACCGATGGTTTTAAATGGCTGTGTGTCAGTATCATATTAGCTTTATTTAATGTTATGTACGAATTTGGGCACAATTTGTTTTCTCGATTGCAAATAATCAGGCGCATGAATATTGATGAGCATCGCGCATATGTGAAGGTATAAATTAATTTACGTAGGTTAATAACATTCTCATGATCTTGATTTAATATGGTAGGTGAACCGTAAGAACATGTAACTGTCACATTTGGTCTGTTATCTTATATCGACTGTATAATTTATTAGTTCTCTATTCGATACGTTACCCGGCCACCGCGATAATTATGTTGTAATTATACCGCAATGGGCGCTAGAAAAATATCGAACTGCTCGTTTACGATTCGTTCCGCTTTTAATTTAACACCAGGAAAACATTTCGAATTACCTCGACGACTTGATAAGTCGAAATTCGCAACAAATCATTGCGAAGGCGACCGACTCAATTGTTGTCGTTGAAAGTTATGCTAATATTTATGCGTCCAGATTATGATCGAGTGTAATTAAACTTCATGTCTGCTTGCGTCATAATCCATTTTGTCGGGATTGCAAAAACTCTAAATTATTGGCGAAGTTAATCGAGTTCGTGTTATGGCGATTTTAATTATCGTTCGACCGAAGAAAAGAATTATTAAAATTACAGCTACGTAATCTAATCGCAGATATCAGCTTGCAAGAAGTATAAATAGATCATGCGATAGTCTATAATCTACGAGGTGGATCTAACGGGGCATAATATTATATGTCGTGAACGGTTAATGGTCGCGAACAGAAAAAGCATAATCGTTAATATAATTTGTATATTAGATTATGTACATTGTACGTACAGGATGTAACCGAAACCTTATTCCAGTTTTTATTTCAGTTGCTAATTTACACATTATAATGAGTACAACTCGTAATGAAAGAACTCTTCATGAAATTAGTAATAATATATATAATGTAAGCTATATAATTGGGATTATAATGTATCTAATTTCCATATTTATTAAGTTTAATTTATTAACATAAAATTTTATAAACTAGTTCGTTAATTATTCCGTTCCAAGCAGCAAAACGTCAAAACTGATGATAAAGCTTAATTCCCACCGACTTTCAGTGCGCGATCGGTCGCTCATATCTGCCAGCCCATATAATAAATTAGATTTCGCAATCTGAGTTATTGAGCTGCATTTTACTTTTCAGAGAACGGATGCGCGATAAGCGTAAATCGTTTATCGTTTTCACTGTCAAACGTTGAGCAGGAATGTAATTAATAAAGTAAATAAATGCATCGGTTAATGGCGTTTTTATCTCTTAGATGGGGTCTTCATATTCAATAATGCCATTCCCCACTTAACATCTGTGTTAGTTGACTCGGTCTTCGGATATTAACGCGTCGCCGTCATTAATCATCTCGGAAAAGAAACGAAATACCGACGCACGTCAAAATTTAAAGAACCCGAGCAAAACACTAATCGATCTGCCTGTAGTGTGGAACATGCGTCACACGTTTAAAATCCGATGTATCAAAGCTCACACGTTATTTCTGAAGCGACCATTTTATATTTCTAAATCGAATCGCAATGTAAAGCATTTTGATCACAGCAGCTTTTTTCGCCCATTAAACGATGTTCAGGAAATTTAATTCATTTTATTTTTAATAATATTTCCGAAATGAGGAAACATTGTTAATGCTTTGATCGAAACAGTTTTTTCTTCTAAATATCATTTTATGTATTTAGGAAGTTTCAAAACAATTGGAAATTGGAATGGCCATTGGAAGGCAATAGAAATCCAGTGTCGTGGGTTATAAAATTTATAACAATTAAACGGTAGAGTGACGTCGAATCGCGTAATTATTACAGGCAATCCAAATTAAATTGTAAAATTACGCGCTAATTGAATTTGCGAATGGGTCGAGGTCTCTGGAGTTGCACGTTAAAGTGGACAAAATTGACATTTATTGCGCTAATTCAATTTTCGAGTCACCGGTCGGTAACTGCAAACTGTAATAAAACATTTGAATCCTGTTCGAAGCTTTTTTTTTTATTTGAAACAATGAATGTTACTGTAAATCTATTTTACATATTGGCAACATTTCAGATTGGATAGTTCAACAATGATATTCGAGCAGACTTTGAGGCGTTTCACTGAGTCACTCTGCGAAGCATCGCTACATCTATTTATGTGAACAGTAAACGTTTAAATAGTAGCTTGCGTCCATAAAATGAATAGGTCACTGTAGCGTTATTGTGATACTTCAGAACGTTACTTGCATAACGCGGCTCTAAAAATTATCCTATAACACGTGTTGCGGTGATGATGTTCGGTTAGCGGAGCTGTAAAGATGTGAAGCAGTGAGCCATACACACGTATTCATTCGGGTGCGTTGTAGGAATAATTTTTTGGTGACTTTCGAGCTACATCGCCGACAGTGTGACTTAAGTTTCTGCGCTGCGAATGCGTTGTTACACTACTTGATGTTTTATTAAAAATGGTTGAACACAATTGCTCTTAGTTCGTGAAATGTACTGTTTTGGATTCAGGGAGGAGGAGAGCAATTATTAATATCCTTTTCCCATATACTCTTGCCTGTCATACCTGCTTTGCCTGCTTTTTTGTCACCCATCCTAACCAAGTTTCCAAACCATTTCAGTTGCTGTTCTTCAATCTTCTTATTTATTGGTTCTATTTTTAATTCTTCACGTATAACTTCATTTTTTATCTTATCTGTTTTGCTTTTTGTTTTACCTTTTCGTGAATAGTTGATTTGCATCGCCTGGATCTGGCTTTTCGTGATACTGTTCAACACTCAGTTTTCACTTCCTTATGGCCCATACTCGACTTTGATTGTTATTTTCCTGCGTATCATCTTGTTGCCTATAAACTTAGTGCTAATGTTATACTATCGTTTTACTGTGTTCAACTATTGCCCCCTTTGACTGTATTTTTACTCCTAAATATTTAAAACATTCTACCTGTTTCAGTTTAAGTTCCTTAATTTTAATATTTAGTTTTTCATTTCCTGACATCACTTTGACATAACTTTTATTTTTTCTGTTTATTTGTAGCTGACCGCCCCCCTTCCTGCTAGCTTGACCATTCATAATTATCTGTACCCGATGTGTACACTGGGTAGCTTTTTTACTTCTTTCATGATGGCATCCATTAATATTATAAACAATGTTGTACTAAAAACACCACACTATTCATTGGCGTCATCAAGAATAAATTCTTCTGATTGTACTAACTCTGATGTAGTTCTCTGCCTCTTTTATTCTGTATGGTGGTTGTCACCTTTATGTTTAATTTGTTGATCCTGATGAAGCAAAATACCAGGAAAACACCAACATGACATCATCTTGCTTGACAGCCATTTGTTTAGGTATGACACAATGCACGGACAGAACAAAAGAGAAGCTTACGCTTTTTGCAATTATCCGTATCGTACGAATAATAACGTGGGAGCACCGCGCTAACCACAATTTGTTATAAGCAGAATATTAAATAATCAATCAATCACCAAAACATAATTAATCAAACTATAAATTATTTTAATATTATATTATGTGTTTTTACAACAAGTAGCAATAAATTTATATATTGTAGTGAATAAAATAAACTTGTTTTTGAAAAGAAACTATTACTTATAAACAATATAAGTGGCACAGTCGATTGGCAGGATAAAGCTGAACAGTTCTGTGTAGAAGACCTGGTCCGTTTCAACGGTTCATCGGCAAACGAAAATACGATCCAGACGACATTTTATTCTACACGCTCTTGTAAGTACATTTCATGTCATTTATAGTCTCGAATAATTTACAAAGCGATTCAGAGCTTCTTCTGAAGAAGAAATTGATAATTTTGATAGAGATACTGAATTAAACATCCCAGTAAACAATTACTCAAAATTTCAAATCAGACCTTCTCGTTTAAATTGTGACAGTTCACTAAAATCAACAAACATGGCAATTGCAAACCCATCATTATCTGATATTAAGGAATACCTAGAGATGGTACCTGTTTTCAAAGGTGAAGTAAAATTGTTACCACAATTTATTCATCAATCAGAAAAAACAATCAATTATTTTTATGGTGTAGAAAATGCTGCAAATCCGCGTAACGATCTTTTGAAGACTCGGATTAGAGCAAAAATTCAACGGGAAGCCGCTCTTTATTTGGGAAACACAAAAAATAATGATTGGCAAACATTAAGAACATCTTTATTAAATATTTATTCTGATAAACGTGATGACGCTAGTCTCACAATTGAATTAGTAAAATTAGAACAGGGGAGCGACACTCTGTTCGAATTAAAAAAAAAATCAAAAAATATTGCACTTACAAATTTCATATGCAAATTTAAATTACGGTAATAACCAAGGCTTAAATAATCATTTTCGAAAAGTTGCACTTAAAACATTGTTAAACGGATTAAAAGATCCTTTAGGTTCTTTAATGCGAACAAAGATCCACAAGATTTAGATATCGCATTAAATTTATTATCTAACACTTATCAAAAAGAAATTAATTCCCAAAAATATTTTAAACAACAAGCACACAATATGCAAAAATCGAAACCATTTATTCGAACAACTATCTTCATGCCGAACTTTGCTCAAAATTATAATCCACCTAATTATAGCAAAACTTTTGTTCCAAATCTTTTTATAAACAAACGCCTTCTCAAAATTTTTCAAAACCGACACATTTTTTTAATAAACCAGGCCCTAGCCAGCCAAGACAAAATTCGTTCCACCCAAATCAAAACAAGTTTCCTAAACCAACGCCAATGACTATTTCAACGAATAACACGTTTAAACCTCAATATAACACAAATCCACAACCGAAATTTCATGTCGAAGAATTATATAACATAAACAATGAATCGCAAGACGATGAAAATACCGACGAAGACCAAGATTATAACGATTATGCAGACTTTGACGAAAGCTGCCTCGGAACAAACCCCCGACGACTCGAATTAATGAATTTTGTAAATGATCCATCAGAACCATCTTATATAATACAAATTCTTATTGACATCGGTAGCACAACATCATTTATCAATCCTGCATTACCTAAAACATTACACACTGAATTAATTCGTAACGACCCATTTCGCATTGCAACAATTCATGTTTCTACAACAGACATATTTTCAATGATATCACCCCTTCCAGACATTTTTCATACAGAAACCCCCCACAAATTGTATCTATTTTCTTTTAGGCGAAACGACACCAAGTTATTATAACATACAAAATAAATTAATTGATTTATCTCAATTTCGTACTGAACACCTAAATTACGAAGAAAAAATGCCATAGGAAAATTAATCACTGAATATTCTCATATTGTTCAACATTTACCAACCGAGTTAAACATCACATACGAACTAAAGACGAGACACCATTGTATTCAAAATCTTATCGATATCCTGAGGTGCATCGTAAAGAAGTTCAATCTCAAATGAATTAATAAATAATTTAATTTATAAATTAAATGAAAAAGCAATAGATGATACGTACCCATTACCGAACATCACTGACTTGTTAGACAAACTTCGACGCTCTGAATATTTCACAAGACTTGACCTTGCCTCCGGATTCCATCAAATTGAAATGAATCCCGAAGATGTTCAAAAACAGCATTTAACACAGAGAATGGACATTGCTAATATTTACGAATGCCATTCGGATTAAAAAAATCTCCTTCGACGTTCCGACGGATAATGTTTTACGTGGTCTCCTAAACGAAGTGTGCTTAGTTTACCTCGATGATATTATAGTATTTAGCACTACTCTCAAGAACAAATTGAACGACTTAAATTAGTATTCGACAGATTATCGACTTCGAACCTAAAAAGCCAACTAGATAAATCCGAGTTTTTACAAAAGGAAGTAAGTTACCTAGGATATATTGTTACTTCAGACGGTGTTAAACCGAACCCCGATAAAGCACATGCCGTACTAAGTTGCCCAATACCCAAAATAACAAAACAAATAAAAGGTTTTCTAGGATTATTAGGCTATTATCGAAAATTTATTCAAAATTTTGCTAAAATCACAAAACCATTAACTAACTGTTTACAAAAGGATGCAATAATAAACGTAAACAATCCTGAATATCTTAAATGTTTCGAACATTGCAAAACTCTGTTAACAAATGAGCCGATTTTGCAATATCCAGATTTCACCAGTTTTCCATTTAACAACCGATGCTTCAAATTATGCATTAGGTGCTGTACTTTCACAAGGCCCGCTTGGAAAAGATCTCCCTATCGCTCACACAAGTCGAACACTTATCGAGCACGAAATTAACTATTCAACTATTGAAAAAAAGTTACTCGATAATCCCGATAATCAATCTATGGTAGTAGAATTAGATACGGAACAACCAGTTGATCCCGATGAAACTATTCATTCGAATCACGAATACCCTGTGATCAACATCCCTATTGTAGAAAAGCCGGTAAATCATTACAAAAACCAAATAATTGTCACTGAAGTAAATTACCTTACATCGAAATTGAAAATAATGAAACTCTTTAATAACCAATATCAAAGAATAATTTCGACCTCGAGATTTCAACGGATATACACGTTCTGAGGTCCCCTGAATCGTTTCTGACTATTTTGGGAATGACGTCTGTGTGTTTGGCTGTGTGTGTGTCTGTGCGCGCTCTAACGTCCAAACGATTATAGCTAGAGCTCTAAACCTTTAAACTTAACATTTGTATGTAGCAATGAGGAAAACGTCCTATTTTAAACGCAATCTCTCAACCGGAAGTGATGGTTTACTCTTATCACCTTTTTTCCATATCTCGAAAACGGTACACGTTACGGAAAAAAATATTCTTACATAAATTATATATATTGATATTTTAAACAACTTTCATTTGCAAAGTTTTTTCGAAAAACGTAGTATAACTAAGTATAAGTAAGTTTCGTGCGGACCACCGCGGATTTTTTTAAATCTCGTGTACGAGAAACTCAGTACAACCCTGCAAAAACATTTTAAAAACTCAGGATTACAATTAGTAAAATGTACTCAATTATTAGTTGATTTACAAGATCCAATAGAACAAATTAAAGAAACATACCAACAATTGAAAAAAAAATTACTTTTGGCCAAGAATACAACAAAACATTCCAGAAGTTATTAAAGAATGCGATCCCTGTAGATTATCAAAATACGACAGAAATCCGTTAAATTTAAAGCTAAATATACCCCAACAGCTTCAAAACCTTACGAAATAATTCACATTGATTGTATAACATTATAAAAACAAAAATTCCTAACAGTAATAGACTCATTCTCTAAATACGCACAAGCTTATGCATTACTATCATTGCAGAGAACAGAGATAGCAAATAAATTAATTACGTATTTTACACACCACGGGATACCCGACAAAATTATTTCAGATAATGGATGTGATTTTAAAAACGACCTAGTTCAGGAACTCTTACACTTGCATAACATAAAAACATCATTTTACAAGCACACAACACCTTGAACCAAACGGTATGATAGAACGATTTCACTCCACTCTTATAGAACATATTCGTATTCTCAATATCAGAGAAAATTTCAAAAAGGATTCCATCGAAGAAAAATTCAAATATGCCGTTCTAGCGTATAACAACACGAAACATTCCGTAACAAAATTTACACCTTTTGAGATAATCAATGGACACTTAGAAAATAAAAATCCATTCGATATTAATATTGAACAACAATTAACATGTCAATATAATCAAAAACATCGTGACAAAACTAAAATACTTTACGAACAAGTTAAGGATAATGTAAATAATATTAAACAAAAAACGATAGCAAAACAAAGTGAGACGAAAGAAGATTTATCTCATATACCCGTACGTATATTTGTCAAAAATAAAAAAAAGAAGTCCATCGTCAGACTTGGGACATCTGTAAACATTCAGAACGTAACGCAAAACACCGGACTACTACCTATATTATTGGGCCCGGCGCGAGTCCAGAAAACTGAATACACACTTGTACATTACTATGACTTATTACCAATATGTAATGAACGAGAAAAACTAGACGAACATTATGACAATCTATTCGAAAGTCTTCAATTAAATTCCACACATTACAGAGAAATAGGAAATTATTACAAACTTACTGTACATACAAGACAATTAATTCAGGAAAAATTGATAAATATCAATTCGCAATTAATTAAGAGAAGTAAAAGAGGTTTAATAGATGGATTAGGAGCAATAATTAAATTTGTAACAGGCAATATGGACGCAAATGATGGTATTAGGATAAATAAAGTATTAAAGCACCTAGAGAACAATCAATATGGTCTCCAAAATCAAATTTTTAATCAAGAGTCTATAAACAACAAATTAATTGGGCAATTTAACACAACGATTCAAAAAATACAACACAATGAAATTTTACTAAAATCACGTATATTACAACTACATCATTAGAAGAACTTTTAGCTAAAGACTTGTATAATCAAAGATTTTTTTATGTAACATTAATTGCAAATTATAATTGAAATTGAAAATTCAATAACATTTTGTAAAATAGGTGCAATGCACCCTAGCATCATAAAAGCGACACATTTATTAATGAATTACAAAGGATATCACTATTTTATGGAAATCAGTTACCATTTCAAATAATACCTGAAAACATTATAAATTATGAATCCCTAATAAAAGTAAACTGTCATCGAAATAACAGCCAAATCAACTATTCCCTGTCTGTTCCTATAGAACATGACATTCCATTTGAGTTATACTACCTAGAACCTTTACCTACTCTAATAAAAGACAAATATTTTACAATAGTCTCTACTTCAAGATTTTTATTAAAATCGGAGAAATCAATAAGACCTCTACATGAAAGATTTACTATGAGTGACATTTACCACTGTCCATGGAAATTATTAATGAATATGAACACTACACCTGAAGCGAAAATATTACAAGAAAACAAGCCTTCAAGTTGTCTTTACATCGCGATCTATACAAAACAAGATGACATCGAACCGATACCGTTCACCGATATATATCTAGGATGGTTCAACCAAAAACAAGCTTTAACGTTGGACTGCCCGAATGAAAAACCAACAATAAACCCACATGTAATACTTCTAATTCACCAATTCAAGACCCTATCAAGATTACCAACATGTCAATCCAATAGGAAACACTCAACTTAGGACACCTAAGGACCAACCCGATTACACCATTACGCATGGCAGAATATAACGATATTTACACCCCCAGCATGTGGACAATATTATTATACACTTCTATAATAATTGGTTGTGGCTTCCTCAGCATCAAGTGGTACACCCGAAAATTCAAGAAACAGCCAAATGAAAACTTGGAAATGAAACCCACTCAACTACCCTCGCAGGCTTCATTCTAAGAAGGGAGGAGTAATGTCGACAAAATACCAGGAAAACACCAATATCGTCTTGCTTGTCAGCAATTTGTTTATGTATAACGCATGCACGGACAGAACAATAACAGAAGCTTACGCTTTCTGCAACTATCCGTATCGTACGAATAATAAGGTGGGTCCGAGCATCGCGATAACCACAATTTGTTATAAACAGAATATTAAATAATCAATCAATCACCAAAACATAATTAATCAAACTATAAATCATTTTAATGTTATATTATGTGTTTTTACAACAAGTAACAATAAACTTATACCGTATGTCCCCTAATTGCGTTTACAATAGGTATGACTGACCAAAAATTTTCGAATATGAATTTCATGTTTTGAGATTCCGCCCTGCTTGGCCTGAAACTTATTTTTAGTTTACTTTCGATTTTTTTAAATCAAGTAGGCCTTTACAGTTGGGCAAACACTATTTCAGTTCTAGGGAAGCTACCTTTTCCGTTCACAGTACGCCAAAGTGTAACTAAGAAAAGTTGTTCACAATGTAAAGCTATGATGTTATGCAAGTTTTCACAACGATCGGCCTACTTTGATAAAATCCAGTATTGGTCAGTATTGCAATTGAAACAGCAACAATAACATGAGGTGGCTTAATAAAACCATCGATTACATGTCAAGTATTTATTGTAGTATGATATGGGTCGCTATCTTTCATATCGTTAATGTAAATATCACAAAACTTATTTTCATTGCGAAGTAAAGACAATATTTTTACAATTTTACAATTTTCTGAAAATTGGCATAACGCCGCAACTTTAGATTATGAACAACTTTTCTTAGTAGCACTTTGACGTACTATGAACGGAAAAGGTAGTTTACCTAGAACTAAAATAGTGTTTGCAAAACTGTAAAGGCCTACTTGATTTAAAAAAATCGAAAGTAAACTAAAAATAAGTTTCAGACCAAGCAGGGGGGAACCAAGAAACCCCAAAATATGAAATTTAAATTCGAAAATTTTTGGTCAATCATACCTATTGTAAAGTCAATCCGGGGATATACGGTATATTGTAGTGAATAAAATAAAATTGTTTTTTAAAAAGAAACTATTACTTATAAACAATATAAGTTATATATACATAGGGTGTTGAAAAATAAGTGTCACAAATTTTGAGGGCTGATAGTAAGGCCCAAAATATGCCGAAAAGTCATAACGAACATAGGTCCGCAAATGGACGGTTTCGGAGATACATTTTTTTTAATTTTCACAATACGCATGTGTAGGCCGACGAAAATATCCATGATATTATGGACATCAGGTACGTTTATCATTCAACATGTGGATGGGTATTTTGGGCGACAGGTTACTAGGTCCGGTTGTTTTACCAAACCGATTGACAGGCGCTGTTTATCTGAACTTTCTGCAGAACACACTGGGTAATCTTTGAGAAGAGATTCCTTTGATCAAATGGATGGGGCGGACCTATATCATGACCTACAAGATAGCCCGATTTAAACCCCTTTGATTTCTATCTTTAGGGATATTTGAAAATGTTAGTGGACGTTACGACTGTAAATGATGGAGCAACGAGTATATCAAGGATGCCACCGAATCCGAGTCACTGTAGGTCTTTTCGAAATGATCCGAAGGTCCATGCCACGGAGATGTGGTGTAAGTAGTGTAAACACAAAATGTTTCCTATCTTCGAAACCGTCCATTTGCCGACCCATCTTCATTGACTTTTCGGCATATTTTGTGTTTTATGATATATATAATTATTGTACAAATTCTCGACTGTAAATCACTTAAAATTGTACTTATCTTGTATCATGAGCAGTCAGTCGTTGAATAAAACACTTTTAGCAATATTAAAGTTTATTGCGACACCTTATTTTTGCAAAAAGGTGTTTCGAAAACCCTTGTCATATATATATATATATATATATATATATATATATATATATATATATATATATATTTGACAAAAAACAAATACCAAATTTGCTTCTTCGGGATATTCCCTTAAACGACGGATTAATTTAAATAATTATTTCTACCTAAGGAAATACAACGATATTCCCTTAACGACGGATTAGTTTAAATAATTATTGTTATGAAGAGAAATACAACAATATTCTCTCATCGACGAAATAATGTAAACTAAAAATTTTAATCAAATCTCGATAAAAAACGAAATTAAACTTACCACTTAAATGAAGTAAACACATTAACTCAAAAATATTAATTAACTAAAAATAATTTCTTATCAATACTTCCTTAAACTTAACCTGGAGACTCGTCGGATCTTATCTTGGACCTTTCCACCTCGGGAGCTGTAGTTGGACTATTGGCAGAATTGACCGCTTTCGGCCGGTGCACTCGTATTTAAGAAATGTCCCCTTCTTTTCATCCCTACCGCAGTGCCCTCTCTACGAATAAATAAAGGTGGTAATCATTTGTTCCGCTCGTCTGGTGATTTTCCAACCTGGCTGTTGACAACCCTTGCTTCGTTTCGTGGAGGTTTGTCAAAGTATTAACATAACCTAGCCGTTTGTATCTGTTTATTTTTGTTTGGACGGTCTTCTAATTTATTTTCCTTTTAGCGTTGCGTCGGTCTTGGTACTCTGCATGCCACAATTTTACAGTTCACCTGCCATCATGTGACGACGGCCCTTTCGCATCCACCTTTGGACGTTTAATGGTGATGTTTACTGGTCCGGTCCGTCCTTGGTATTTCCCGAACACGGTGACCACTTCCTCTGTCCTGGGGGTAACGATTTCAGGGTTGTTCCGTGGTACGACTGTGCCCAGCTTGTCCAGCGGCACGCTGCACATTAACTTCAGAGTCGGCGTGATCTTCTGAAGGTAATCACCAACGATGTCCGCTGGTAATTCTGGGATCGCCGGGCTGGATAAAGCTTCCAGGAATTTCCTCGGAGTAGAAGGGCATGATCCGCCTTTGTTGTCGGAATCTTCCCCGAATAATTCGTTCAGCAAGCAAACTCGACAATTCGTACTATACTATTAACAACATATAAATATTTATATAAATTTTACCGAAAGTCATAAGTCGAATAGCTATTGGTTGTTTGAAATGGACCGCAGTTGCCAAGCAGGTTCTAAATGGTGGTTGGACGCAATTGTTGCCAAGGGGAAATTTTCGCGCCTTTTGCATCATCAAGTCGACTTCAACTCGTCTCGGACGGAGCAGGTGCTGTGAGTCATCTGCCAGAGTATCGCCCGTTGCTCTCGCATTGCGAAGTTTTCGTGTATTTGAAAATACTTTACGATTTAAATTATATTAATATAGTCAAATTCATTTTATATCGAGTTCTGCTTTATTATTATTATTATTCCTAATTCTATTCTAATATTCTACATACCTTATCTAATTTAGTTATACGACAAACATTCTTATTTGTTCAATTATTTACATGGAGTTATTATTCGGAGCAATATTACGATGCCGAGTCTCTCTACGCGGTTCGATCTAAAAGTTCTACTCTCGTATCGGCGTCGTATTTCGTTGCTGTTAAATCTGTTGTTTTATTTAACGCTTTTATTATTTAATTTATGACCTTTACACCGTAGTTCGTAGCGATCATTTGAAAAAAACCCATTTTTAAACGTATGATGAAGCATACATTTAGATGCGAAATATTAGTGAAAAAATAAGGAATTTTACAATTTAATAGTGTTTTACAGTTGTCGTGTACCCCAACTATTTATTTTTAATATCGAGTTTACGACAAATACGGATTTTTTTTCTTACGTTTAAAAATGGGGTTTTTTCAAATGATCGCTATGAACTACGGTATCGAGGCATTGAGTACTATAAAGAAATGGTTTTGATTACATTGTAATTATTGTATTTGTGCCTTCTGTTTGTAGTGACCCTGACGAAGCATACATTTAGATGCGAGATATTGCTGAAAAATAAAGAACTTCACAATTTAATAGTGTTTTACAGTTATCGTGTACCCCAACTATTTATTTTTAATATATACAGTGTGTTTCACTTAAGGGTGTAACACCATCATATCTTTTTTATTTTTAGTCCAATTCTGGTAATTTTTTTCCCAATCGTAGAATACTTATTGCTTTATTTACTCCCAAAAAACCAATTGTCTCCTTTAAATGCAAAGCAACCTGCGATGGCAAAATAAATGGAAAAAATCAAGAAATCACTTTAGAGATTTTTTATCGAAAAATTTTACTAGTAATAATTGTTCAGAATTGCACAAAAACCCTAAATCCAAAATTTCATGAAAATTAAAAAAGTAATTCCAATTCGGTAAATGCGCCTAAACAACAACTTTAAACAAATTTGACAGTTCAGAGTTTGTTTCAAACAAAATTTTCACAGCATCCTCTTTTCGGCGCAGCTAATAATAAGTATTTATGAACTTTTACGGGAAATTTTAACATTTTTAATTTTCATGAAATTTTGGATTTACGGTTTATGATTTCTTGATTTTTACCGTTTATTTTGCCATCGCAGGTTGCTTTGCATTTAAAGAAGACAATTGATTTTTTTGGAGTAAATAGAGCAATAAGTATTCTACGTTTGCGAAAAAATATTACTAAAATTGGACTAAAAATAAAAAAGATATGAGGGTGTTACACTCTTAAGTGAAACACACTGTATATATTGAAAATATATCTTCTCAAATATTGTCTAGCGATCCACCAGTTAGTTTTCATGGACCTGTTTTAATTAATGTTCAGTACACCATTGAGGTGTAAGATTAGACCATATCTCGTGTAATATATATATATATATATATATATATATATATATATACGATCGTTATAGTTAAAAATCAAATCGGAGATTACTGCGAACACAATAGTATTCGGGTTTGAACGATTAGGAAAAAAAGCCATCACCACCATTGAGGTGTAAGATTAGACCATATTTCGTGTAATATATATATATATATATATATATATATATATATATATATATATATATATATACGATCGCTATAGTTAAAAATCAAATCGGAGATTAGGAGATTACTGCGAACACAATAGTATACGGGTTTGAACGATTAGGAAAAAAGCCATCAATTTGTTCAAGCTAACGTTTCGCTTCTTTATTGAAGCATTTTCAAAGTCTAGAAGGTATACAATGCTAAGTAAAAATTTATTTAAAATTTAAAAGAGAAGGGAAATTTATAATAATGGTACTTTTCTTGTACCATGAGCAGTCAGTCGTTGAATAAAACACTTTTAGCTATATTGAAATTTATTGCGAACAGTTAATTTTGTATATAGTATATGTTTGTTTTTGCTTCGGTATTTGTGGTTTAGGTTGTATAAAAATGTTTTTTACTGTGTTATAGTTTGTGTGTGCAACTATAATATCGTATTGCTTTAGAACACAAACTATAACAGAGTAAAATTGTTAATTGAAATTTTGAAAACAACTTAAAACAAATGTGCCCAACACATGTTGATGAAATAAAACTGGGCGAGGACTAACGGTAATGACAACGACAAATCGAAGACGTGATAAATTGTAAAAAGAATGAACAGCAAAACATATAAAATAAATTATTTAATGATATTATTGTAAATCCCTGATATCAAGAAGTTATCGTTTTTGATGTTGTATGATGAAGTATTTTTAATCTTATTTATATAGACGGATTCCAGGAACAAGCGGTAAATTGTTTTGTCCATCCAAAATTACTGGGTTAGAGAAATCGAAAGAATGATTGTATTGTTCTACATGTGCACATAACGCAGTAATTTCAGATTTTTTCCCTTTCGTCAATATAAATAAATTTTTGTTAAGTAAGAATTTTAATTCTTCAACTTTAACTCGTTTTTAATTGTGTATTCATGCGGCTGCTCTCCATTCCTTTAAGTAACATCTTGTAAGACGAAAAACTCACATTTATGTAAGTTAAACGATTTGTCATAGTAGATGTAACAGTGTGAAACAATTTTTTATCAATTGTAGAGCCTTAATAAGGAACCAAAGAGCTTCGAAATATTGATTACGAACTAAAGAGTATCTAAGTCAACCATTCGTTTACGGACCACATTCCCCGCTAAACTTTTATTGTTATATATATATATATATATATATATATATATATATATATATATATAAAAGGAAGACTTAATGGGCAAAACCCGCGTGGAAACACGCAACCGCCGACACGTGTTTCTGACTTATTAGTCTTCATCAGGACGGTATAGCCAAATTAAAAGATGGACAAAATTTGGAGATAGAAAACAATCGGAGTCAACACAAGCAACCGACCTCCACATTATGACAACAGTCAAAATACTCACAATATTGTGGGAACATTTAACATAGCCACGCGGGAGGACATAGCCACCTGCGTGAACAACCGAGCCCAGGATATGATAATGAAAAAATTTTGTTAATGCGGGGACAGAGATATATAAAAGGACGACTTTAATGGGCAAAACCCGCGTGGAAACACGCAACCGCCGACACGTGTTTCTGACTTATTAGTCTTCATCAGGACGGTATAGCCAAATTAAAAGATGGAAAAATATATATATATATACACGAAAGATGGTCTAATCTTACACCTCAATGGTGTAGTGAACATTAATTAAAACAGGTCCATGAAGAATAACTGGTGGATCGCTAGACAATATTGTAAGATTAGACCATCTTTCGTGTAAATTTTACATTTTTCTGTCATATTTGACAAGACACATTTTCAATATATATATATATATATATATATATATATATATATATATATATATATATATATTTATATATATATATATATATATAATTTACACAATTTACACGAAAGATGTTCGAATCTTACACCTCAATGGTGCAGTGAACATTAATTAAAACAGGTCCATGAAGACTAACTGGTTGATCGCTAAATAATTTGAACTTAATTGCAGCAATTCTTTTATATGTTGACAGTCGTATCTTGTTTAGTCTCCGAAAGGTGCTAGACAAGGTATCGTCTCGTCAGTGTTCTGTTGTCAGTGGTCATTACATTACATTGAGGTGTAAGATTCGACCATCTTTCGTGTAAATTTTACATTTTGCTGTCAGATTTGACAAGACGCATTTTCAATATATATATATTAAAAATGTATCTTGTCAAATCTGACAGCAAAATGTAAAATTTACACGAAAGATGGCCTAATCTTACACCTCAATGGTGTAGTGAACATTAATTAAAACAGGTCCATGAAGACTAACTGGTGGATCGCTAGACAATATTGTTTCTGGGTTATTACCCTTCGTCAGTAGCGATTACCAAGAACGTTAGTTGTTGAAATACCTTTACATGTAGTGGCCATTTGAACTTAATTGCAGCAATCCTTTTATATGTTGACACTGGACGTTTGACAGTCGTCTCTTGTTTAGTCTCCGCAAGGTGTTAGACAAGGTATCGTCTCGTCAGTGTTCTGTTGTCAGTGGTTCGTTAGGAGTGATTGGCTCGCGCCAAGAAGTTTTGATGGTCACTACATGTAAAGGTATTTCAACAACTAAGGTTCTTGGTAATCGCTACTGACGAAGGGTAATAACCCAGAAACAATATTGTCTAGCGATCCACCAGTTACTCTTCATGGACCTGTTTTAATTAATGTTCACTACACCATTGAGGTGTAAGATTAGACCATCTTTCGTATATATATATATATATATATATATATATATATATATATATATATATATATATATATATATATTATTCAATGCGTTGAGTTCGTTGAACTTTCTACCAGTTTTTGTCGAAGTATGATTGATTTTGGCAGTATTGCCAATTGTGGGTATAATTGGTTATTAAAAAACTGTATTTCTTATGCTGTTAGGTTTCGGTACTGCTGATTTCACCGATCTTATAAAAATTGTTTTACATTAATTAATTCACCACCAATTTTGCTTATTGCATATGATTACTATTTTCGATTTAGGGATACATATTACCATAACACACCACAATCTAAGTTTTACGAACGGAATTTATGTCTATGTAACGTTTTGACGTAATGTATCTGAATGTAATTGACATGGCCATCTCACCTAAAATAACACATTTAAAATATTGCAAATGAATTTTCAAACATCCAAGTATGCTGCAATACGACGAAATCAAAGGCGCTACATGTAAATAATGTAAACAAATATGACGCATGTAAATTACGTTTGAATTTTTAAACATCCAAGTTTAATACATTGCTTCAAAACGATATAAAATCTTATATTATTTCTGATCAAGGTAACAGCAGTACCGAAACGTTAAATATAACAGCATAAGAAATACAGTTTTTTAATAACCAATTATACCCACAATTGGCAATACTGCCAAAATCAATCATATATATATATATATATTGCATCGTAGATTCTCGTGGCTGGATACATATGATGTATTATTTTCTCTACTGTGAATAAGGGAAACGTTTTATTTCTTTATATATTTATTTATGTTATGTTATTTAAATTTGAATAATGAAAAAGAAACGGTACGAAACGCTTCACGTACATTTAAATTCCGTGCCATCACATTTGGGCGTATTTGGAGGCATGACCAATGATGTCACTACCCGGATTAACATGTGTTCGACATTCAATAATTACAACACTAATTTTGCTTTTACTGTAATTTTTAATAGTATTTTATTAAGGACGACATTGATACATATCTATATCCACTAGAAATGTTACTGAAGTTAGCTAAAACCATTTCGGGATAGACGTGCCCAAACTTCAATGGATTTAACAATACAATAAATTTGCCCATGATCAGGAGTGGGTTTGCTAATGTGTCCGGGATTAATTAAATGCTGACTGTCTTTATCCTTATCTATATAGGGGGCAACATTGTACATTTGTACATAGATATCTAATTACCTTTGAGATTTCATTGTTTTCAATTTTCAACATTCCGTTTTAATCGTAAATACAGGTACCTTTGCGCGTTCGGGCACGCGTTACAGTAATTTTTCATTCGGCCGGAATGTAAATTGAAAGTCCTAGTTAACGTAGGCAGACAAGCTCGATAGGGGTTTCACACTTATTCCGGCAACTCGCGCCGTTCTCGGATTATGGTTTCGACAACGGAAACAAACTCGACGAAATTAAATTAACGGACCGAGTAGTGAAACAACTAAAAATGGTGCGTGAAATACATTGCCAGATTTTGACGCAAATGGTACGTTTAGTAAATCCACCTCTAATAATTTATTCCGTCAGGGTCCTAACATAAGTCGCAGGTGACCGCGGTTATACATATCGGTCGAAATATATTACGTAGGAATTAATTTTGAAGCGCAGTTCCACGAAATTAACATAAAACGTTTGGTATTTTAATTTTGTATCAAACGGGTGACTAAATTTATGAGGATCGTTGAATTGGTCGAATATGTTAGTAAGTCTTTTACATAAATGATGAATAGGAACGCCGTTTGGATACATAACGACAGGGGGCGATTACAGTTCAAATGATAATTTGCGGATTTGTGTAGCAATAATAGACGTTCGCCGCGTGCAATTTTTTAAAAGAATATCTATTCTAGAAATGATTTAAGCAACTGTGAAAGATTTTACGACCATGAAATCCTATTACATTTAAAGTTAGATAGGTATCGGGTGTGTGTGATAACAGTGGCTGGAGTGTGGGGATTCCTTTGAGCCGCCTTTCGACATTTAACGTTTAAATAATGGTGTACGTTTTTCTAAAAGATTTCGCTCCAACACTCGTGTGGCGCAATTTAATGGTTCTCCCAGCGAGAAGAATTTAAGGATGAAACCGGAATAACAGAGGCCCTGGCGATAAAACAAAATGTGCGACAGGATCGCAATATTAGTGACACGCCTCTAATCCAGGACACGGGTTCAATGGAAAGCTCGATTCCCGAGCCTCTAAACTAATCATTTCCCGCAGGACTACAGCCGTGTCTGCAGGCACTGTGTTCAATATCAGATCACCAATCGCTGTCACGATTTGGGACAAGTGGTATCGCATTATAATAATATCGGTTACGATGATTCTAATTACCTCAAGAGGGGTGGTTAGGATTATCAGTTGTTTCATTTAACATGTCTGTAAATATACAAAATTAAACTTGGCTTTAATAAGCCATTGCATTTGGTATGGATAATTTATTTATTTATGGTTACTGTTATGGCTTCACGAAGGTTTGCTCAGCCAATTAGACCAATATCTGTCCACCTATCAACTTATTTTAGTAGCCTAGGCCGGCCTTAATATTTACCAAATGTCGTATTTAAAATGCAGTCATTTGAGTGAAACTTCTTCAAGGTTTCTTTTCGTGTGTTTGAAAGAATACAGAGGGTGTGACCCCAAATATTAAGAGGTAGAAAATGTAGCTAAATAGTCTGACACATTCTCATTCAATACAAAAAAGAGGAATACAATTTACTGAAATGTGAGGTGGAGTGAGTGTCTACCGAGTGACGTAACAACGCACAACGGACTTTTTAATTATTGATATTAATGTTATTTGAAAATAAGTTTTAATGTTAATTATGTTTGGACACTTGAATGGGATTTTAGGTTACTGCCAATATAGATAGGTGGCAATACAGTTCGCTAATTATGTTAATTGTATTTATTAATTAATATATTAGCATAGGTTACACACAAAAGGTAATTATTTTTTGTAGATACAATCTAATATATGTGGAATGAAAATAATAATATGATTTACCACATAGTAATGGTCTCAACCATCCTTTATATTAATATAAGTGGAATTTTGAATCCAGTTAGAGATAAATTCATGAAAAATTATATCCATAAAATATATACATTCGTAAGGCGACGTTGTGTCTCAATAACGAATTAAGTTAAATAAACCATATGTATGATATATATATACACGAAAGAGGGTCTAATCTTACACCTCAATGGTGTAGTGAACATTAATTTAAACAGGTCCATGAATACTAACTGGTGGATCGCTAGACAATATTGTTTCTGGGTTATTACCCTTCGTCAGTAGCGATTACCAAGAACCTTAGTTGCTGAAATACCTTTACATGTAGTGGCCATCAAAACTTCTTGGCGTGAGCCAATCACTCCTAACGAACCACTGACAACAGAACACTGACGAGACGATACCTTGTCTAACACCTTGCGGAGACTAAACAAAAGACGACTGTCAAACGTCCAGTGTCATCATATAAAAGGATTGCTGCAATTAAGTTCAAAAACAATTCAAATTAAAAATGTGTCTTGTCAACTCTGACAGCAAAATGTAAAATTTACACCAAAGATGGTCGAATCTTACATCTCAATGGTGCAGTGAACATTAATTAAACAGGTCCATTAAGACTAACTGGTGGATCGCTAGACAATATTGTTTCTGGGTTATTACCCTTCGTCAGTAGCGATTACCAAGAACCTTAGTTGTTGAAATACCTTTACATGTAGTGGCCATCAATACTTCTGGGCGCGAGCCAGTCACTCCTAACGAACCACTGACAACAGAACACTGACGATACGATATCTTGTCTAACACCTTGCGGAGACTAAACAAGAGACGACTGTCAAACATCCAGTGTCAACATATAAAAGGATTGTTGCAATTAAGTTCAAAAACAATTCAAATTAAAAATGTGTCTTGTCTCTTGTTTAGTCTCCGCAAGGTGTTAGACAAGGTATCGTCTCGTCAGTGTTCTGTTGTCAATGGTTCGTTAGGGGTGATTGGCTCGCGCCAAGAAGTTTGATGGCCACTACATGTAAAGGTATTTCAGCAACTAAGGTTCTTGGTAATCGCTACTGACGAAGGGTAATAACCCAGAAACAATATTGTCTAGCGATCCACCAGTTAGTCTTCATGGACCTGTTTTAATTAATGTTCACTGCACCATTGAGGTGTAAGAGTCGACCATCTGTCGTGTATATATATATATATATATATATATATATATATATATACGAAAGATGGTCTAATCTTACACCTCAATGGTGTAGTGAACATTAATTAAAACAGGTCCATGAAGACTAACTGGTGGATCGCTAGACAATATTGTTTCTGGGTTATTACCCTTCGTCAGTAGCGATTACCAAGAACCTTAGTTGTTGAAATACCTTTACATGTAGTGGCCATTAAAACTTCTTGGCGCGAGCCAATCACTCCTAACGAACCACTGACAACAGAACACTGACGAGACGATACCTTGTCTAATACCTTGCGGAGACTAAACAAGAGACGACTGTCAAACGTCCAGTGTCAACATATAAAAGGATTGCTGCAATTAAGTTCAAAAACTACACCATTGAGGTGTAAGATTAGACCATCTTTCGTGTAAATTTTACATTTTGCTGTCAGATTTGACAAGATACATTTTTAATATATATATATATATATATATATATATATGTTCTGCTTTTTTCTCGGGTAATGAACCGCGTTGTAGAATTATCCCTGTAAGGGTTGTTCCGACGTTTCGGCAATGTCACAATTGCCATCTTCAGGTTGGTCTTCTCGGTCTAAGCGATCTAGAAGAACTGTTCTTCTAGATCGCTTAGACCGAGAAGACCAACCTGAAGATGGCAATTGTGACATTGCCGAAACGTCGGAACAACCCTTACAGGGATAATTCTACAACGCGGTTCATTACCCGAGAAAAAAGCAGAACAGATTTTACCCGCGAGAATCTACGTATCAACATATATATATATATATATATATATATATATATATAATATATATATATAAATCCAGTGTTAATATTGAGGGAAGCGGTCTATTGAGGGCAATTAATAATGAGACTCCATTAGTAATTATTTCGATATTTCGCAATAACTTTATTGCTTTATTGCGAAATATCGAAATAATTACTAATGGAGTCTCATTATTAATTGCCCTCAATAGACCGCTTCTCTCAATATTAACACTGGATTAATTTATAGTACGGTCGAGGTTCCTTACATTATATATATATATATATATATATATATATATATATATATATATATATATATATATAGTCAGGAAAATATATCAGGGAACCGGTCAGCTATCGGGCAGTAATGAAACTCAGTTGATTATTCTTTTCAATATTTCGCAATAATTTAATTGCTTCATCAGGGGAGATAATATAAGAATTACATGTAATTGGCTAATTGTTAACATTAAAGAAATTTACAATACATGAGACAGTTTTAATTGATAAAACACGAAAATTTAAAAAGATATCAACACAACGTAAACTACAGGCGCACGTGGTAGGCAATTTTAAATAATTTTTTTTTAATATATAATTATTGAGTGCATTCGTATATTAGGTTTTTATTCAATCACTAGGTTTCATAATGGTTTTATAACAACTGAAATTATAACATGTAATAACTAAAAACATCTGAACATGACGGCGAGTTGTGTAATTTACCTGCAATTACTTGGACGACGGTAATTGAATCTATGTACGATTTACTGATTTACCACATTCATCATTCATTAATGTATTGATGTAGACATAACGCCAGATGGCGATTTGGCCAGGACCTAGTGGTTGGTATATTTGATAATGAAAAATGAAATCTTTGATCAAAACGTTAATGCAGTGTTTCATAGAAAATTTATATTTTAAGCTTTAGGAAATGGAGTGGTAAAAATGAACGTGGTTAAAAACCTTAAACTAAACTGGCGCGGATGTCTAGGCATCAATCAATTAATCAATTAAACGTCCCCTGGCTTCACTCATCAGTCGGAGGGTTTATCATTCTCTGTGCGTAATTGTTAACGACGTCGGCGTAAATTAGCCCGTTACCAACATTTTAATAGCATTAGTTGTAGTCCTGACGCATTTCAATGACATTCGTACGTTATGCACATAGGGGTCCGTTGTTCACCCACATGCAGGAGGCCACCGCTCAGCCATTTAATGAAAGCGGTGACCACTTGTCAGTAGTATCACAATACCAAACGAGAAAGTCTAGTGGTATTATTAATTTCGATAAACAATAAAGCCGTATAATTTCGATTTTTTCCTAGGCATTTAAAACTTATTGGAATTGTAGGTAGCATTTATACCAATCATAATACCACCACATTTTTTAACCCGTTGCATTCGCTTAAAAATTAATCAATGCAGATTCCATGTTTTGATGAAAACGTGTTCCTGTGTCAGAGAATATGGAACGACATTGATTTATAAACTCGTTACGGTCGTTTGAAACAGCGACGATGAAATAAAGTAGCTGAAAACGACTTGCGTTTATCGAAACGTTTTTTGCGCGCTGGACGTACCCCATTTCCCCCCTTTTGAGTCCATATGCAAGAAATACGAGCAAAGCATGTGTATAACTTCACTACGGACGCATTAAATTAATGGCTAAGCACATAAACTTTGATTATTTTTCATCACGACGATGCAAAAATTGCACATAATTCGGGGGTCCGGTCAATTTTAGCGTAAATACCTATAATTTTTATAATTTGTATGTGTGTATATATAAGAACGAAATTGCCGAAGAATTTCTATACTGTAATTTTTTGACATTACATTAATTCGGTACAATTATTTGTGACTGCACGTGTCGCTTATTTATTTACTTTTTATATCCAGATATTAGCAGATGTGCATAATTATGTGTTTTAATTGAGCTCATTTGTATGTCCATACTTAATAGTTGTTGGTTCATCTATAAACCTACTGTCTATTTAGGCCTCGATTTTGGATTAGGCATATCTGCAGAACATATATGGTTAATTTTAACAGTGGCAAATTCAACGTTCTTCAATCGGTTGCTCAATCTGCAGGTGTTAACAAGCATAGCAGAAAAATATTAATCACCGACGTACAAATGAACGATAAGGACAATTATATTATAAATTCCCAACTCTGAGAATACACATTATCCATTCTTATCGATAAATCTCCACGGCGTCGATTTTTGTCGTCTTTTGCCTCAGCCATGTCACCCGCCCGGTGTGAAACTAGGCGGGAATTTAATATTTACAACGTCATTGTAACAGATACGCGCGTAAACTATCGCGACTAATAAACTATGCATATTAACTACCACCACCGCCCACACGATCAGAAAACAAACGGCACGATAAAATTTTATTACTGCAATTATCATAGAAATATCACATGGAGGACACAAAAACGATTAGAATATAAAACGATATTTAACAAGTAAACCGCCCCGGCGAAATTCATTAATATGCCGCGGATGCGGCCGCGATAGTATACCTTGGAGAAATGTACGTGTTACGCGTCCTTTAAAAGAAGTAATTAACTCGGGGATTAAACCTATTTGTGGCGGATTTGCCTAACTAGATACGAGAAAGTTAATCGGCATTTAGATGGGCTGAATTCCTTCGCTTCCAAATAGCTTATTCGTTGAATATGCACAATCGACCACGAATGCTATGAAATTTATCTTGTAAATAATATTTTATTTCTTTTTGTTTATTTGTTAATAAATGTTTATATTTATATTAAATAGTGGTTTTGAAGGACTACAAATTATATATTGGCAGTGGTTGGTAGATGATTGAAAGTTATATAGATAAAGAGGTACGTGGGTAAAATTTACTGCAAAAGTCATCAACAATCTAACCAACACCGCAATTAGGCCATTATCATAAATTCTTCTGGCTTTATAATAGATTGTGATATATGTAATTGCTCGTTATGAGTGAATGTGTAGTTTGTGTGTGTGTGTGTGTGTGTGTGTGTGTGTGTGTGTGTGTGTGTGTGTGTGTGTGTGTGTGTGTGTGTGTGTGTGTGTGTGTGTGTATTTGTGCGCAGCAAGCAAACTAGATTCCAAAATGCTGGTTCTGGTTCTGATGGTGGTTAGGTATATTTTGGGGCACCACATATAATGGTGCTGTATTTAATTACATAATAAGGATTATATCTCGACGATCGTGGTTGTAAACAATGGCGACACAAACAAAACGTAAGTAAACCTAAATTAAAACATTCCACGATTCGGTAATTAAAAGTCATGCCAAATAAACCTTGATTCGTAACGCTGCCAACTGCGTTTTACTAAAACGAAAGGGAACAAACTATGAAAAAATCTTTTGCAAAGAACCAAACTCGTTTATGATCATATTGTCTAATAACGGATTAGAAAATAGGAAGATTGTTCTAAATTGCAAAGTTCTTCCTCGGCGTTTAATTTATGTAGTAAAATCGTTCAAAACAACAATTTGAAAATGCCGAATTAGTGAAAATATTCTACCACAGCGTGGGATTAGGATTGGAATAAGGTGAATTTGGTGAAGACAACAAAACTTTCCAGCGGCTGTTGCGGCGCGAGGAGTGAACAAGTGACAAGTTCCTTAAGCTACTGCCGCGTGTGATTAAAACGTAGGATTTACATGTCAATAAATTACATACAAAATGGAACTCCTCTAACAACTCAAACGAGCGTTAGATCTGCTTGAAGAAACGAACAAGGAAAGAAAAGTGAATAATCAAAATTTCCACACAATAGGTCAGGCCTGAAGAAGCGCTAGTAAATTAGAATGTATAATTCATTACCACGTACGTATTGCAAGAATATAAATATAGAAATGTATTTACTTACTTACGTGAGCAATCACAGAATGAAATGTTTTTATCAATATAAAAGTTTATTGCGACACCTTTTCGGCAATAAGGTGTTTCTGAAATTTATCAAGCAATTAACTTTAATATGACAAATGTCATTAAATTATTATTAATTATAATTAATTATTGCTCGATAAGGTTTTCCCAAACACCTTATTGCAGCAAAAGTGACGCAATAAACTTAAATAGTGGCCAAAGTATTTAAAGTATTTGATTCATCGACTGGCTGATCACAACCTCAGATATAGCATGTACAGTCTATTGGAAGAAAGTCAAGTTCTGTCAAGTTACGTTTAATTTTCAAGAGATTAAAGAATATTACCCCACACAATTCATTTTCAACAACTACTTTAATGAAAGTATTTTGCACCTTCCATTGTAGATATTTGTTTTAATTAAGGTTGGCGATTAAAACAAAAATAATTTAAACTAGCACTAACTAAACCGTTAATTCAACTACAAATACATTTCATTATACAAAATATTAACAAGTTAATAACAACCTTTTAAGAAAATCATCAACTTATCTTTTCTCAATAAAACTCATTCACAAAAAATCACAGGAGAATTTAAATTTCGCCCACGGTCAGTTACTCGCCGCTATCCAAGCAGCCTTAATTTTCAAGTAAATGAAGACCAGAAGCATACATTCGAAATACAAGTATACATATCATGATTATGTTATAAATTTGAACAAAGACGGCATGCTGATAGCAATGAATATTTTTCCCAAAATACTGATTAGAAATATAAATTATTTGCAATTTTGAGTTAGTCACTGTGTAATATATTTCAGATATATAACTTATAATAATAAAGTTTTACATTTTTATGTTATTGCTTTTCCAAAAAGCTATAATTCTAATTGCTATATTTGTTATTTGCCGATGTTCCAACGTGCTAAACCGTGACGTTAAATAAACCATGAAGTTAAACAAAAAATATATTCGCGATATATATATACACCGTATGTCCCCGGATTGAGTTTACAATAGGTATGATTGACCAAAAATTTTCGAATTTGAATTTCATGTTTTGGGATTCCGCCCTGCTTGCTTGAAACTTATTTTTAGTTTACTTTCGGTTTTTTTAAATCAAGTAGGCCTTTACAGTTGGGCAAACACTATTTTAGTTCTAGGTAAACTACCTTTTCTGTTCACAGTACGCCAAAGTGTAACTAAGACAAGTTGTTCAGAATGTAAAGCTATGACGTTATACAAGTTTTCACAAGGATCGGCCTACTTTGATAAAATCCAGCATTTGTCAGTATTGCAATTGAAACAGCAATAATAACATGAGGTGGCTTAATAAAACCATCGATTACATGTCAAGTATTTATTGTAGTACGATATGGGTCGTTATCTTTCATATCGTTAAAATAATATCACAAAACTCATTTTCATTGCGAAGTACTGACAATATTTTTACAACTTTACAATTTTCGGTAAATTGGCATAATGCCGTAACTTTACATTCTGAACAACTTTTCTTAGTAACACTTTGACGTACTGTGAACGGAAAAGGTAGTTTACCTAGAACTAAAATAGTGTTTGCAAAACTGTAAAGGCCTACTTGATTTAAAAAAATCGAAAGTGAACTAAAAATAAGTTTCAGACCAAGCAGGGCGGAACCCCAAAATATGAAATTCCAATTAGAAAATTTTTGGTCAATCATACCTATTCTAAACTCAATCCGGGGACATACGGTATACATATTTTTTTTATTTCATCTGTTCTTAGTTTTAGAAATATTTGTTCTCTTAATGGTCTATACTTGTTATGTTATATATCTTACTCCCAATATAACAACAATTTTTAAAATTGATATTATTATCAATTTATATAAAAAATATATGTAGAAATGTTTTTATTCTATGAATTCTATTAGGTATAATAGAATTCATAGAATGAAAACACTTCTAAATATATTTTTTATATAAATTGATAACAATATCAATTTGAAAAATTCACTAACCCAGCATAATGCAATATGGTTGATAAAATTAAATGTTATATTCAAAATAAGTGTAATTAACACAAAGATACGGGGAGGATAAGTTATATGGACTGGAACAACTTTTGAAGCTCGCACGGAACTTGTCTTTGTAGACAATGGCTGATGGCCGATGAATTATTTCATACCATAACTTATGTGAGACTAACGTTGAATAAGTTTGAAATTACTTATTTCCTCATTTGACGTTTCAAGTATTACCAGAGCAATTTAATGTTAAAATAAATAAATGTTGTTTCCTGGCGTAGCTAATTAGATAACTTACCTTCGGCAATTGAAAATGAAAGTAATATGACGCATTCGAAATGCAAATTGTAGAATTGTTTCGTATACATGTTGAGTACGACTTTAAACGTCCACGTAATAACATATCATTAAAACCGACGGAAAGACACATGGACTGCGTTATTTAATGACATTTAAAATACAATTTTTTACGTTTTCTCACAGAAAATGAGCTGAACTTAATTAAACTGTCGTACATTTCTAAAGAGATTGCCAATTAAACTAATTACTAGTGCATCAAAGACACACATTTCGCTAGCAAATTAGAATTAAAAATAATGTGGGTATAATCATGAGACATTGTCATGTTGCAGAAACGAACTCGACGACAAAAGTATCGGTTTAATGAATGCGTTCGGTAATGAATGCATACTAAACAGGACGCCCACCTACATGCGATCGCTATGTTTCGTCTTCATTTTTTCTGTTTTGCTCGCTTAACGCGACTCGCACTGACGAAGTTTTCCCGCCGCGGCCATCCGCGAATACGGCCCTGCGAATTTCTGCCGTGTTGTCATTATTCAAGAGGTTGTTTGGAACAGCTGCAATAATTGCTGAAATTTATTCCGCGGCCGAAATAAGGTGTTATGTACATTTTGGACGGCGTCTTTAAACTTATATGTTTGTTTTGAAAACTTGTAACATTTTTTTGCGATCCGTTATCGGACACGCCGCGCCGGTCATTCGCTCTGTCATTAAGTTTCACTACGAATTTTTAAATTGTTACATTTAATCTGCAATCATACAATAATTACATAATAATTAATTTCAACATAAATGTATGTTATGTTAAATATGGCGTAGAATATAACAGGGGCACCACTTATATAAACGATTGTCGCTGGATGTATTATTAGTTACGTTGAAAATTAGATTCATGTCATTGATACCCATAATAATTATTAATATTTTATTTTAAGTCATTTTTAACAAGGCTGTATTCAAGTAGATTTCTCCATTCTTGCACCGGTCAATTGATGTTGTAAGAAATGGAACTAGCCTGGAATATGTGTGCCGAATCAAATCGATATCGGTACAAAGGATGGCTCAGTGACCCGCATTAGTACACCGATATTGGATGCCTTTAATGCTGCAAATTGAAAATAACCGGACATTATTAGTGTAAAGTACAAGAGAGGGCGGATAATTGAATTTTGTGTATAACGTACGACGGGTTTCGAAAGGACCCCAATATAACGCCACAAGAATACCATCACTGGCAGTCGTTATGAAATTGCGTCGGGTGTAGTTTAGCCACGATTGGTGAAATTTCTTAATTGACCAAATTTACACCTTTAATTAATAGTTTAATTACAAACAATTTTTGCTAATATGTTATGTTATTATTCTAACAAAAGACAGTAATTTGTGTAATTTTGTAACTATATGGTATTACAATTGCTAAGATATATCAGATCATTGTCAAAATAAAACGTGTATAATTTAGATCAACGTCAGAAAACGACAAACTTGAATGTTAACAATTATCCAAACTGTTATCCCGCTGTTACTTATTAGATAATCCAGCCAGTAAATTTGAAGACAAACTAAAAATCACAAATATGTGAATAATGTTAATAAATGTAAATTAATTAATAAAACTTAAATTTGTCTAAGATCAAAAATAACAACATTTAATTGTGAATATGAAATATATTTGGTTGTTCACCAACAAAGAAGGTCCCCAATTATCTTGATACCAACTCTATTAAAAAATATCATATTTTGTAGAAAAACATGAACAAAAAAATAAGATAAATATATCAATGTGAGCAAACCTAATATTTTAATTTAAATAGTTGTACAATTAGTTTAATTTGTGCATCAAGAAAGTAGAAATGTCAAGGTTTACTGAAACCGGGTCAACATGAAACAAAAATTTATTGTTTTCATTGTTAGTTGTTAAAAAATATATGTGAATTCTCCTTAAATACTGTATAAAACATAAGCAGTAATAACCACAACGAAAATTAACATAGTTCAGGAATAATTTGAATTGTGTTCAGTCACATGTGACTCGGTTTTGGTATACGAATTTTACGAAGTTATATAGTTATGGTTTTCAATTCAGTTATATACGTGTAAATGTAATTTGGTATATGTGGTTCATCATTGCAAAAAAGTTACAATGGCATGTAGAAGGACGTCACACATGGAAATGCTCATAAAAAAGGTAAACCAATAGCATCAGATTTTATTCATTAAGAAAAAGGTTTGACATAGAAAAGCAATGTTATCGAATCGATTCTGGATATTATATATATATATATATATATATATATATATATATATATATATATATATATATTGTAATGATACTTCTTTTTATTTAAAGTGTTACCCCACGTTGGATTGCCAATAATGTAATGATACTTCTATATAAATGTGGACAATTGGTTCCTATTAATTGTCTTTTTACTTGAACGTAATTGAAACACGTGTGTCCGTTGTAAACGTCCAAATATTACTATCGTTTATTTATCAATCACCACGGACACCAATATCCAATATCCATGTGTATCTGATTTGTATTTTTACCTAAAACTGTCGAATAGTTGACATTGATATCCGTATGAATCATGGCTACATAGCTTTCATTGTAAATAACTTTTAATAATAATTCACAATTCTAACGGCACATATTTTAATATATATATATATATATATATATATATATATATATATATATATATATATATATATATAAATAAATGCAAGGAGCATCGACCGTACAGTTAAGATCCAAAACGATGAATATCGAGGAAAGCGGTCAGTTTCTTTTTCGGGCACTAATAAAACTCAATTAGTTGTTCTTTTCTATATTTCGCAATATAATTGATTGCTTCATCAGGAAAGCTACAAGTTAATGCCTCATTAAGAACCAGGCAATGTAAAGTTTAATTTTTATGAAAAATATACTCACACAAAAGAGAGTCGTTTTTTGAAACTAGCGAAGTAAACATTTATCACATTGATACATCGAGCGATTAAATTAATTAAAATAGATGAAGTTAAAACGTAAAAGTATTTCGTCACATTGTAAACACATGTTAAAATTTGAGGTTAAGTATTTGACTAAATGCCGAAGAAGAATATATATATATATATATATATATATATGATGTTGATACGTAGATTCTCGCGGGTAAAATCTGTTCTGCTCTTTTCTCGGGTAATGAACTTCTAGATCGCTTAGACCGAGAAGACCAACCTGAAGATGGCAATTGTGACATTGCCGAAACGTCGGAACAACCCTTACAGGGATAATTCTACAACGCGGTTCATTACCCGAGAAAAGAGCAGAACATCGCGGCTGAAATTTGTGCTTCTTGGTACTCGTGAACCGCGTTGTGGAAACGTTCCCCGAACGGTCGATTCGACGTTTCGGCAGAGTCATCTTCAGGAAGCTCTTCTGGGTCTCGCTGACTTAGAAGAACTGACGTTCGGAGTTACTCGTTGATCCTTATATTTTGGCTTGTCATTGGGGTTGACTACGCTCGACTGCTTCTTACTTCGGCTCCTGGTTAATGGACCTTGGTGTAGTTGGCGTGCGATGAACTGTAGCGGTTCCTGTTGTGGTTCCTGTGGTGCTGTCCTTTGAATACTGGTTGTACTGTATTGTTGTAATACTTGTCTCCATGTTGCAGGCAATCGTTGGGCATTATCTCGTGTGTTGAGGATTTCTTTCCGTTTCTCTATTTCTATTGCTTCCCGTTTTATTTTGATAGTGAACTGTTCAATGCTAGCTATTGTCCTTGTATTGTCGAAGTCGATGCTGTGTCCCGTGTCTAAGAAATGGCTAGCCAATGACGTTGCCGAATCTCTTTGTTTTACGGCGCGAATATGCTCTTGTTTACGGACTTCGATGCGCCTATTGGATTGACCGATGTACGTCTTTTCGCAGTTTCCACGTGGTATTTCGTACACTCCCTGCGTTTCTAATGGAATTTTCGTTTTTGGATTCCGCAGCATCGTTTCTATCTTCCTATATGGTCTGAAAGTTGTATCGATGTTTTGTGTACTAGGGGATCCTGCTTATCTTGTCCGTGGTCCCTCCGACATACGGTAAAAAAGCTATGGCTGCTGGTTTTTCTTCTTCCTTTTCTTCTTGCTGTGTTCGTCTGTGGGGTCTGGATGCTCTAAGAATTTCCCGTTTTGAAAATCCGTTGCGCTCCAGTGCTTTGTGTATGTTGTTCATTTCTTTGTTCTTGCTCCTGCCATCGGCTATCCTTTCTGATCTGGTTATTAATGTTCTTGCTACCGAGTACAATTGTGCCGGATGGTGGTGTGACTGAGCGTTGGGGTACCTGTTGGTGTGAGTCTTCTTGCTGTATACTGGCCGAGACTCTTGTAGTCTCTTTTCATTACCAATACGTCCAGGAACGGTAGCTGGTTGGCTATTTCCACTTCCATGGTGAAGTTTATAGCTGGATGTTGCTTGTTGAGGTGCTCCAGAAACCTGTCGAGTTTTTTTCTTCCGTGTGTCCATACAACGAAAGTATCATCCACGTATCTCAGCCACACCTTTGGTTTTAACTCGGCCGTCTCTAGTGCTGTAGTGTCAAGTTTCTCCATGAATAGGTTGGGTATCACAGGTGATAGTGGTGATCCCATGGGTGCTCCACTGGTTTGTCGGTAGCGTTGGTTTTCAAAAATGAAATACGTATTTTTGACGCAATGCTTTACTAGATCCATGATGTGATACAAGTGGCTGGTATTTGCGTTCCAATATCTCCATGGTGGCGTCTACCGGGAATTGTGTAAACAGTGATACTACATCAAAACTTACCAACAACTGCTCGGGTTCCAGAGTAAGGTGCTTCAGCATTTCGATGAGACGGTCTGCATCCTTGACTTATGATACTGCTTGTTCAGCGAAAGGTTGTAGCTGTTTTGCTAGAAATCCCGCCAAAGATTGGATTGGTGATCCCATTGTGATCAGTATTGGCCGTATGTCGGGTTTATGGATCTTCGGTGGGCCATATATCTTCGGGCATTTTGATGAGTTTTCCCTTGGTATAGTTATTTTCTTGGTCTCCTCATCCAGTGGTGATGTTTCAATTTTCTTCTTTGTCGTCTTCTCCAGGTAGGTTGTTGGATCTGTTGCGACGGGTTTGTATGCTGGATCTTCTAGTATGGCGGCCATTTTGTTTTTGTAGTCGGCCGAGTTCATCACTACTGTGGCGTTGCATTTGTCGCTGATAAAACGATAATGCTCTTGTTGTCTCGCAGCTTCCTCAGTGAGGTGTATTCTTCTTTAGATATATTTCTTCTTGGTGGTTTCGATCTTCGTAATACTCTGGATACCTCTTATCGGATTACTTCGGCTTTGTCTTTCTCCAGTTTCCGTGTGGCACTTTCTACACTGCAAACAATTTCTTCCACTGGAATCCGAGAAGGAGCTACAGCGAAATTGAACACTTTGGTAAGAACTTCGGTGGTGTCTTTGTCCAGTGTTTTGTCTGAAACGTTGTATACTACCTTGGGTTGTATTGCGTTGTTCTCTCATGTTTCTGGTTTTGGTTTCTGTTCTTCTTTAAGTTTGTCGAATTTCTTCCTTTGTGTTTTTGTCGACAGCATGTGCTCGTTCTCTCCTCGTAGGCGAGTTAGATTGTCAATCTCTGCCATAGCTGGATGGATCTAGTTTCCAATGTCCAAATACAGATCTAGTAGTCTCTTGCTGATATCGGTGAGTTGAGATCTTGTTACTTGGATGGAATTGCGTACTAAGGCTAAACTTGCCTTCCGCAGAATCTTCGTTGTAGCAAATGTAGTAGTGTGGTGTTTCAGCATCATGCATTTCGGTACAATGCTCTCGTCGCGGCAGCGCCGCAAAAAGGTTAAACTGCATAGTAATCGTTGTTTTCTTACCTGTAACTTCTCGATCGTCCGTGATTGATGGAAAATCTCCTCCCCGTAGAGATGTATAATGTTGATGCGTAAGTTCTCGCGGCTGAACTCTATGCTTCTTGGTTCTCGGGTTTCCACAACGCGGTTATATATATATATATATATATATATATATATATATATATATATATATATAAGGGTAATAAACTTTAATATTGCTAAAAGTGTTTTATTCAACGACTGACTGCTCATGATACAAGATAAGTACCATTTTAAGTGATTTACAGTCGAGAATTTGTACAATAATTGTATGTATATATATATATATATATATATATATATATATATATATACATACATGTTCTGCTTTTTTCTCGGGTAATGAAGCGCGTTGTAGAATTATCCCTGTAAGGGTTGTTCCGACGTTTCGGCAATGTCACAATTGCCATCTTCAGGTTGGTCTTCATTACCCGAGAAAAAAGCAGAACAGATTTTACCCGCGAGAATCTACGTATCAACATATATATATATATATATATATATATACACGAAAGATGGTCGAATCTTACACCTCAATGGTGCAGTGAACATTAATTAAAACAGGTCCACGAATTATGTTATTACCCTTCGTCAGTACCGATTACCAAGAACCTTAGTTGTTGAAACCTTTACAAGTAGTGGCCATCAAAACTTCTTGTCGCGAGCCAATGACTCCTAACGAACCACTGACAACAGAACACTGACGAGACGATACCTTGTCTAACACCTTGCGGAGACTAAACAAGAGACGACTGAAGTTTTGATGGCCACTACATGTAAAGGTATTTCAACAACTAAGGTTCTTGGTAATCGCTACTGACGAAGGGTAATAACCCAGAAACAATATTGTCTAGCAATCCACCAGTTAGTCTTCATGGACCTGTTTTAATGTTCACTGCACCATTGAGGTGTAAGATTCGACCATCTTTCGTGTAAATTTTACATTTTGCTGTCAGATTTGACAAGACACATTTTTATATATATATATATATATATATATATATATATATATATATATATATATATATATACAGTGTGTTTCACTTAAGAGTGTAACACCATCATACCTTTTTTATTTTCAGTCCAATTTTTGTAATTGTTTTTTCCAAACGTAGAATACTTATTGCTCTATTTACTACCAAAAAAATTGTCTTCTTTAAATGCAAAGCAACCTGCGATGGCAAAATAAATGGCAAAAATCAAGAAATCATTTTAGGGATTTTTTAGCGAAAAATTTTACTAGTAATAATTGTCAGAATTACCCAAAAACCCTAAATCAAAAATTTTATGAAAATTACAAATATTAAAATTTTCCGTAAAAGTCCGTAAATACTTATTATTAGCTGCGCCGAAAATTGTATGCTGTGATAATTTTGTTGGAAATAAAACCTTAACTGTTAAAGTTGTTTAAAATTGTTGTTGTTTAGGCGCAACCACCTGTGCAAATAATATTTACCGAATTGGAAATAACTTTTGAAGAAAATTTTAACATTTTTAATTTTCATGAAATTTTGGATTTAGGGTTTTTGGGCTACTCTGAACAATTATTACTAGTAAAAATTTTCGATAAAAAAATGCCTAAACTGATTTCTTGATTTTTGCCATTTATTTTGCCATCACAGGTTGCTTTGCATTTAAAGAAGACAATTGGTTTTTTGGGCGTAAGTAGAGCAATAAGTATTCTACGTTTGGAAAAAAAAATTACTAAAGTTGGACTAAAAATAAAAAAGGTATGATGGTGTTACACTCTTAAGTGAAACACACTGTATATCCGATGAGATTTTCGAAATTATAAGTAAACATAATGCGACTCATGAAATTTGTATTCAAACCTTGGCCAGACGTAGACGTTATGGACATACATGTTTTCTGTGCAATATTACTTTTATCAGGAATATGTAGGGCCGGTTTCCGAAACAAATTTTAACGGACCAGTTAGCTATCTGACTGAATTTCACGAAGCGTTTAAACTGCGTCGAGTTTCCGAAAACATTTGTCAGTTAGTTATTGCTCGGTTAACTAACTCCTGGTTCAATCCTATACTAAAAATATTTTAGATTTTACTACATGGCGCTACCTGTAATTTCGGTAATATTTGATATTAAATATAAATTTCAATTTAAAAATTGCAAAGTGTTACTATGTACTTACAGTATGGAGAGTGTGTGGCAGAAACTTTATCGAGTTTGAAAAGCATTTATTATTCGATTTAGTGGCTGGGAAGTTCAGGGGTATAATCGAAAATAAAAAGACTGATACCACAACATTACCCAAAAAAAAATTGGCATGGCATGAAATTGCCATAGAGTTTGATGCTGCGAGGAGTTATTTATTCAGTGACAAGGTAAATATAACATATTTTATGAGTAAAAAAAAATCAATTAATAAACCATTTAGTGAACAATAAACCTTGTTTTTAGCAAAATGCGTATAAAACAGGCGGCGGCAAGTTTACTCCAAAAAGTGATGCGTTGGAAGAAACATTTTCCACGGTATTAAAACAACTATTTAAGCCCCCTCGTAGCCGGTATGATTCCAGTTCCGTTTATATAGACGAAGAATAGAAACAGGACCTTCCTGTCCCGATATAATTGGTATATATTATATAGGAGTAATATTTATTAAAACATTTATTACAGATTAATTTATTTTCAGAAAATTACAATTTAGAAACTATGCCGGTGATCGTCGAGGAAAATTTTACAATAAATGGTATTAACATTGTATTATATGTGAAATACCAATGAAATACAGGTATGATTGTTACAGCATCATACAACAAGAGCTTCATCCCAAAACATCCAACACTCCATCACCCACTCGATCACTAATTTCATTACCATCTCAATCTCCATCACCAACTTCATCTATTTTTTGATTTTCTTATTTATTAATTAATTAATTTGAGCAAGAGAGACAATTAAACCAAATTGATGTACAAAATAGATTAGGAGACATTGAGTTCCAGAGGAAAATCAGGGAAATTAAATTAAAAAATGTTATAAATAATCAATAATCCTACTGTTGCCTACTTACAGCCTGATTATTCTCTCGCACTATTATGGTTAATGTGTTGTCCAAGTGTGTTCTTAAAGCCAGAGACATGGAAACCTTATTTTCCAGGCCCCAAAAGAACTTTCGATGCAACATCTTGTTCCTGTATTATAACTCATGTCAGCTTGTGTGGTGTGATTTAAAACATGTATCATTAAATATGGGATATAAGCATAAGCACTGTCTCCTATTATGTAAGCCCCCCCCCCCCCCCCCCCCCGCCCCAAACTCTACTGCTTGCACTTAAGAATGAAGAATTCCATACTGTACTATCGTAAGTTGACCCAGGCCAACGAACAACAATATCGCTTATTAGTAACTTCGAATCACAAACATCACATTTTTATACAGCTTAGCGTTATCTCCAGCAGGCGATATTATTGGTATGTGACTGCCATGCCACGCAAGCAATAACATTTGGAAAGCCATGCACTTGATAAAAAAATGAATGAACCGTGCATTTGAATTGTTCCTAAAAGGATTATTCCAACGTCACATTTGCATCTTCAGATAGGTCTCCTAAGTCGAAGTGATGTAGAAAAAGAGACTCAACGGTGGGGAAAGTTTTTTCAATTTTAAATTTATAATGAAGTCTACATTTTCGACTATTTTGACGAAGAAATTTTCTTGAATTTTTTATTTTTATTTTGACAAATTGATAATATTGTGATTTTGTAACTATTTTCTCAATTTTATATTTTCAATTTTCAAAACTTAAATATTGAGAAGTACTTGATGAGGTTAGAAATTCGGTTAGTGAATTAAGCCTTAAAAGATCACATAATGTTACCAAAAAAATTTACGTTGCAATTTATCGAGGAACGAAGGATAACATATATAGTTTACTTATGCGAACATAAAGTCATTAGAAACCAAATAAATTGTTCAACGAATACCACATTCAATAAGAAAATCAAAAGATAGTTAGAAACGCACAAGAAACTACAAAGAAACTAGAAAGGTGACATTGCTGCTTTGTTGTTTAAATTATTTTTTTTTGTTATCTTACTTATTTTTTAACAAAAACATACAACTAATTTGTTCTATGTTTGAAGCTTCAAGCATGTTTTGTTAATAAAAATAAGTAGCAACCCAGCCCAATTGTTTCAAGAAATTCCTTAATAATGTCAAATATTGACAACAATTTTGTACACAATGAACCAAATGTAAAAATAAAGAAAATTAACTTTCAAAAATGCAATAAAACTTGTAAAAAATAAAAAATGCAAGTTTGTCTAAAATACAAATAAAAATTTAAATTGTGACGATTTCCACAATATGCAAAAAATCAATGGAATTGCCAATGATTTTGCAACTGGAAATTAAGGAACACCAATGATGCTCATCACTGTCTATTTAGTTTTATATCAGCCAAAGATAAATTGTTTATTAGTTGGACTATCCATTAGACAGTGAGAAATTATCTCTCACATATAAGGATGTTTGGATATTTCATTCAAATTTAATCCAATAACATACATGCACACGAGCACATCAACATTTTTATATAATTATATATTTTTTAATATACTTTTTTAAATACGTTTGAAATAAATGACATGTATAAATTTATGACAAAACTGGATCAAATGGTAATCGATTATGAAGTATCAATCGTCTAAAAGATCAATGGAAACTTTTATTTCTATTAACTACGTTTTGAAAATTGTGCATCCAAGTTTACGTAATAAATACTGGAGTATGTGGAAACTCGGCCATAAGTCAGTAGTAGTAGAAGTATTGTGATTTTTCATACTAATTATTATTGATTGATAAGAATGTTTTCATCGACTGATCATAAAAACGATCAAGAATTTTACAGTAAGTTTTTAAATTTAATATCTCATAAAATTGTAATTTTATTTATTGGGACTGATACATACGATTTTCAAGCGTTTTTCAACATTTTCATTTTTATATTCTTATGAGGGTGGTTTGTATATAAGGGACTTTTTTATAAGATTTATGAAATTCAAATAGAAGTTTTTGTTCGTGAATTATTCGAGTATTTACTGTGCGATCAAAACAATGTTATGTGCGACCATGGGAATCTATATTGGATTTTTATGGCCAATCGCCATTTGAGAAAATATTAACAAACAATGAGATTCGCTTCGGTTTATTTTAATGTTATTTTAATTTTAAATCGTGCAATATTTAACGAAAATATCAACACAACATTTTTTTAAATTCCAATCAAATGACTAGAAAGGAAGTAAACACTTTTAAGCATCGAACAAATGCTTTAAATTTTTTTCACTATTCTGTTTTTTATTTGTTACTTTGCACGATGAAAACTAATGTTATGGATGGGTGCAGAATTACTTAAAATACCACATCAAATTACTTGCCAAAAGCCAAAGCAATATTATCAAAATCAAATGAAAATTGCTCTTATTCTGGATCACTTGTTCATAATATATCCATTGTAATGTTCCACATGTAATAATTTAGAATTTATTTATTGAAAATACTTTCAATGAGCGCAGTATTGAACGAAACATAAAATTTGTTGATGTAAGTAAGTGATGATAATTTTTCACCGCTCCCTGTTAAAATAAGCCAAATGGTCTGCAACTGGAAACAGAATCTGCAACTGGATGCAGAATAGACTATCGCCAAACAAAATGTATGAGTCATAAATATATGCGACGAAAACCTAACGTGATTGCAGAACAAATTGGTTTGCGTTAGAAGCCAACACAAAAATGGATGATAACACTTGTTGTCCCTTTCGATCAGTTTGAGAAATATTTAGGTTGAAAAAATACAAACCAACATTTTTAGATTGAGGAGTAAATGATGTATGAGTATTAAAAATTACAGTAAATGTACTTTTTCCAAATATATGCAATTGAAGTTTAGAGCAATATAGGTCATGACGTAGCAACCATCTAAAAATAGTCAATCATGACTATTATATCAGCATTTCTACGATTTACCTTATTCTACAAGTAGTATTTATTATATGGGAACACTGAATGAATATAATTGCTAGATTTTACCCGTTTATGGAAGAGGTCAGGTGTAGTGTAGATATTTTTAATTGTAGGATCTTCTACATCCGTTCGAGTAATATCGTGGATATGGTTTCCTGAAAATTATACATTTTCATAAGTAGTTTGGTGGAAGAATTTCTCCCCTATATTTATGGTAATTTAATAAGTAATAATTAAAATTTTGTGGGCATGGGCCAAAATATTTTTAAGCGAGCAATGTTTGTCATGCTATGTTTATATATATGACACGGCACCACAAGTAAAGAGTCGACCCCGACACATGAAATAAGAAACTAAAACGTAAAAAACTTCGCACAGATGGCGCGCACACAAAGATGATGAATGCGAAATATGGGCACGTAAGTGATGTGTGGAGGCTTTTGTTGTGAAACGAACAGTTCGAAATTTCATTGTGGACAAAGTGGGAGGTTTACGAATGTACGTGTGTACGTTCTTCGTGAATGTTTAATAGAATCCACGGCCGTCCGCGCGAGACGTATAATTAATCAATCACGACGCGTGAGGCCCCACAATTATGTTGCCATTTTTGCATCAAAAACCATTCTTCGACGTTTCGGGTGTAGCCGGTAGAATGTAATTAAGCGTGCGGTTTATTTACATACGCGCCTCGCCGCGGATGAAAATTAACGAGCGAAAGACGTCGTCCGGTACATATCGTGGACGTTGATTTTAATTCCAACGTTTGTTTCCGTTGCGTACGTTTCTGAGAATTTATGTACCTACAATGGACATCAGCTGCGCTACAAGATATACAAATTTTTAAAACATATATGTATGATGTTACCACGAATATGGAGCTGTGGTTCGTAAGTAACATTAAAAAATATCGTTGACGTTCGAGTGTAGAAGAAACAAATATTAATTCATCATTAGACTTGGCTAGCTTGGATTGAGGACGCAAACTGCACCCTCGAAATCGCCAAATCCATATCCAAATTTGGTTTATTAAAAATCCTTACAGATATATTTACAAAAAAATATATAGGCAATAAATTTAAAAAACACCTACTCCTTCGCATACGCTAATTAGGTTTTCCTGGCTTCCTGCAGTTTTTTCCCGGATGCGATTCCTCCCTCGAAAGAAACTTTGTATTTTACTTTGTATGCATGTCTGTTTCAGTATATGTGAAATATATATTTCGCAAATTTATAAATTTGTGTTTGCAATTAAAGCGGAGCCATTAATACATTTACTTCGTAATTGCAAGTTTCATGACCCAATTTCTACCTATGCGGATTTAAGCCCGATGCGCCTGGCGATTCGAGAATTTTCGACAAACAACATCGTCAAAGGAGCCCTCGCGCGCGCACACATAAATATTTTATAATTCGGTAATCCCTCGAGCAAATAAGATTAATGAGAGCCGAAAATATAGAGACGCTGGCGCGTTCTGAATTCGGACGGTGCGCGCAAGTTTTAATCTCTCTCATTATAGCGAGGCCGGGCACTAATTGAGCTTTGGACTCTGCGGTCCAATTAGAAACGTCGAGAGGACTTAAATAATAACGCAAGTCCTTTGACCCTGGCTTGACCGCACAACAATTCTTGAAACTGAAGTATGAGAGAAGCCTTTAATGTGGCATTCGCGCTCGCTCCTAACGTTCTAATTAAATATTTTACGTGGAAATTTGCATTGTGCGGTGTGGTGCGTAGGGCCCGTTTAAGCCGCTTTGTTTTGTCTTTAAATTTCCTGAATTACAGTAATTAGCTTTAATGATGTCCCGTTAAAGGTTCCTTTATTACATGCAACATTTATGGCGCATATAAAATGCAGCCCCATTAGGAGATCACGTGCATAAGTAAGCATTAGATTCAAATATTTACGAACCTTGTTCGAGTTCGCTGGAATTCTGAGGTAATTCTTTAGAAATTAAAAGTGACACGAGACCACTAAGTGTATAGACAGTGGGCTCCAAAATTTTTAACTGTACTGCTCAACATTATATAAAACCTCAGAAAGTAATATACCTCAAAATCTGAAATGGTCGAATAGAACGCTAAAAGAATAAAATATATCAACCGATTCATTATATGTAATTTCATGTTGTTCCGTGTTTAAAAAGCCGAATGTCGCCTTCCAACACTGGACTGTGTGGACTGTGGATAGGTGTGAACTATACAACCAATATCTCATAGCTCTCAATTTGAAATAATTTTATAAATATATGGGGTAGCGTACCCCTATAGGTTGTGCATTCTCTAATGATTTGTAATCGCTCTTAGAGGAGCTATTCCGCTAGCACGTAATTATGCTTCATCTTCTTGTGCCGAATTTCTCTCCTCTATTTCACTTTTTCCATCTTCCTTATTTCGTTAGTATCCTTGACCTCCCCGCTCACCGTACTCCAGCCGGTTTTCACTATGGTAATTTTTTAAGTCTTTAATCATTTTTCGATATACCTCCCCAATCTACCTTAGCCTCAATGCCTTAATAAACTTTTCTTTTCCTTCATTGTTGGTCTATTTACGTGTTACTTAAATTTATTTGTTTCACTAATTCTTACTAATTCTTACAGCGTACGTGACCACAGGTGTCCTTTTGTGGATGTACATTTCTGTTTTGCGGATAATCTTCTGTTGTATTACCGTATCTCTTGAAATAATCATATCATCATATGCATTGCAATTACAGAACCAATAAATATCGACTTCCCTTTTAATAATAATAATAATAAAAAAGTCTTTATTGAAGGCGAAGTGCGGCCAGTGCTGCTTCACTTAACCTTGAAATAATAATACAATACATATACAGTAAATATAGACATAACCAAAATATAGTAAGATATCAGAAAAAAAATAAACAAATGTCTATTTATGTAAGTAAACGTCATAAATATTGTAATATTAAGTTAATTTTGTATGGGTATTTAAATTTGGCCAAATTAAATAAATCAGAGGCATTGAGCTACACCATAAGAAAATGATCGCTCGAACACAGTAGAATACCCATTTCCTACTTAACACATGCCTATTATTATATAAAATTTTTGATAGTGTTTACGTACGAGGTGAAGTGCAAGTTTTGATCAATAAATCCTAGACTTTTTATTGGCATTGAAAATTTAGTATATCTCATTTTACATTTAATAAATAGGATGAAATAAAAAATGTTGTGATAAGAGGTCAAACCAAAAATACAACAGCTTAGCAGCCAGAAGTTCATAATCCAATGTACCAAACGCCTTCGAATAATATAATACAACCAAAACAGAGAATTTGCCTTGATCTAGAGTATATCATAAATAACTTTGACAAGGTAGCCGCACTGTGTCCTTTCCTATAACCAGACTCAGTTGATGGTAAAATGTTATGCTCTCCTAGTTATGTTCTGATCAGTTCGCTTACTGCTTTTTTCATTACCATTGAAAGAACTGAGCGAATACTAATTTGTCGTAAATCTGAAAAATTTTTGGTTTGTTAATCTTCTACAATGGATGAATAATGGCGTGTTCCTTACACTTGGAAACGTTCAACCCAAAATAAATTTGTTAATTAAGTTACTCAATGGCTGACAAATCCCAGGAAAGACAAAGTAACCATATTTGCAACCTCATGCATTTGTTTTGATACTGTTCACATACTTAACTACACCTGTACCAGTAATTACTGATTGGTTTCCTTTGATTTACGAATTCCGAAAAATATGAATTAATTTCTTTTTGATTACGTCGAACTCCCACTACTTATATATAATTTTCCACAACAATCTTATTATTTTCCTTATGAAAAATTTCCAAATAAGCTTTCTTGTCTCGTCTTATAGCGTTGGTAGATATATATCTCAATTGTTTATAATAATTCCACTCATTTTGATTTTTACTGATTTTGAATTTAGATAATGCCTGATTTCGTAAGTTTATCACTAATTTTATGACACCAGTAGCTCAAGGTGCTTTCGGTTTAGTAACTTGGCATCCTTAAAGGATGCCAAAAATATTCATTATGTTAACTGTTATAAAAATGGCCACATCGACAATATTATCAATATGATAGGTAACGTAGATACCATGGTACGTTACTAAGATAACAGCCGAAAAATTATTACAATTAAATAAATTAATATCTCGGTATGTCAAAAGTTTAGGAATTGTGGGTTTGATTCCTACAGTCAATTTGCAGGTTACTAATTTGTGATCACTGCTACCTCAATATACAGGGTGTAAAAAAAGAATCACAAACTTTGAGGGTTGATAGTATGGCCCAAAATATGCCGCAAAATGTTAGTGAACATGGGTCCGCAAATGGACGGTTTCAGAGATACGAAACATTTTGCGTTCACACCACTTACACCACATCTAGGTGGCATGGACTTTCGAACTCTTTCGAAAAGACCTACAGTGGCTCGGATTCGGTGGCTTCCTTGATATACTGGTTGCTCCGGGAGATCATTTACAGGCGTAGCGTGTACTAACATTTTCAAATATCGCTAAAGAAAGTAATCGGGCGATCTTGCAGGTCATGATACTAGTCCGCCCCTTCCTGTGCATCTTCGTCCAAAAGTTCCGTGTAAATACTTCCTAACGGCAATCGAAAAATGCGCCGGAGCACCACATTTGGTGCCTTTGGTTCACATGAATCTTGTCTAAAAGATGCGTATTGTGAAAATTAAAAGAATCGTATATTGAAACCGTCCCATGTTCATTAAGACTTTTCGGTATATTTTGGACCATACTATCAGCGCTCAATGTTTGTGACACTTTTTTAACACCCTGAATAATATTTATATCAGAAACTAAATTGTTTGATATCATGAATATTTCAAGCAAGATGCTACTGAAGTATTGAATTTACTTACATTAGCATTGCCCAAGTTATGTAAATTAATAGTAATATAAGCTACGGATACAATATCAACTACCGGCAAGATATCAACTAATATAGACAATAATTTACAGAGTTTATAACATTTGAATGTGGTGGCGTGTAAAAGACGCCAAAAGCAAACGTTTTATTTTGCACCTTAAATTAAATCCATAGTTGCTCAAGCTCAAGACAATCGACATTTTCTTCAAACAAAACTGAATATTCAATACTTTTATCTACGTATGTCGCACACCACACACTCTTACGATTGCTTCTTACAATAGAATAATCTGAAAAATTAATAACTAGAGAATTAATTTTACTTGATAACTATGTTTCAGTTATAGCTAATACTTTAAAAGATTCCCTTAATATAATATCTTTAAACACATTAAAACTTATTATTGATATTATGTTATTTATATCATGTTTAAAATTTATGTTATGTTTATTTTCATTTATGTAACATATTTCAAGAAAAGTCCTTTTTTGATGATTGGGTTTCATCAAACTCACATTCAAAAAAATAAGTGGTCTCACCACCGAATTAAATCGTATAAAAAACGAAACTGCTGACGGATTGCCTCACTTAATATTCAATGAATTTAATCGTAGACAAAACAATAGTTATAGAAATAATTAAAAAAAATAAACTTGATCATTTAGTTAGTTAATTGTCATTAAAGATAAGTGGATAGAAATCGTCAGTGAAACCGAGTTATCATCTGCTATGATATGATATGATATGATATGAAAAACTATAATAGAGCTAGGATCAAAATTTTGCATACCCCCGTCTAGTATCAACAAAATGAAATCATTGTTGGATTTCTCTGGTCTCCCAACTTACTTGTTATCCAATGGGTTCAAGCATTGGTTCCAATTCTTGCCCAGTTGGTAATGGACTCTTAGATACTGTCATACCTACTTTATCATTTCAATTACCTTTTCAAAAAATATATGTAGATGACATAATATGTGTCATTCCAGTAGGGGCTGACATGAAAATTTTACAAAAATTAAATAATTATAATAACGATATTCAATTTATTATAGAAAAAGAAGACAATAACAATTCAAAATAGCATTTCTTAACATTAAATTAATTAGAAAAAATAATAACAAAATAATTTTAGATTGGTATCAAAAAAGACATCTTCAAATCGTTACATTAACTTTCCCTCATATCAACCCCGCAAAATGATAAATAATTGCATCCTTAGTCTTATAAATAGAATTAAAAAAATCCGCGGTGGTCCGCACGAAACTTACTTATACTTAGTTATACTACGTTTTTCGAAAAAAACTTTTCAAATGAAAGTTGTTTAAAATAGCAATATCTATAATTTATGTAAGAATATTTTTTTCCGTAACGTGTACAGATTTCGACATATGGAAAAAGGTGATAAGATTAAACCATCACTTCCGGTTGAGAGATTGCGTCCAAAATAGAACGTTTTCATCCTTGCTACATACAAATGTTAAGTTTAAAGTTTCAGAGCTCTAGCTATAATCGTTTGGACGCTAGAGCGCGCACAGACACACACACAGCCACACATACGTCATTCCGAAAATAGTTAGAAACGATTCAGGGGACCTCAAAACGTGTATATCCGTTGAAATCTCGAGTTCGAAATTTTTCATGATTCCTATACTTACTTATACATAATGTATAAGAAAGTAAAAATGTCATCCTTCCCTTTATCAAGTAAATCTGAAAAAAATATACCATATGCTTAGAGAGAATTCATATCTATCAACATTACTTAATAACATTATCTTATATTTAACTGATATTGAGCCCACTGGACAACAAAATATCCTCAAAATGTATAGATCCTTCCCTTTCATTGAAACTTTTACAAATCAAGTTTTAAATCACTATCTAGCGAAATAGTTATTTACATACCAAGGGCTGTTAAGAAGGCCATAACGGCTGAGGTAGCCGTTTGAGCTTAATGCTTAATGCTACCGAGAGCCGTTATGGCCCTTAACAGCCCGTGGTATGTACAACGGTTTTCGTCGCACTAGCTTATCCAAGAAGGTAAAAATTTGGAATGAAAAATTTTATAATTTATAATTTTAAAATGATAGATGTCATTGTTTCCGTGACAACTAAATGTTGTACGATCGATTAAGAGCGGACTGTTATCAAAAGCGGGCTGTTAAGGATCCCTAACGGCCCTCTTTTCATAACAACCCGCTTAGTGTTGCCAGGGCATTATCGATAGCTTAACGTTTTTGAAATGTGGCATGTTATTCGCTACGTAACAATTTAGTGCGACGAAATGGTTATTTATGTACCTAGTGCGCGAAATTATACTTTAATTTTTTGTCGAGGCGGCAGCCGAGAAATTTCACGCACGAGTTGCATACAATATTTTTTCTACAGACTTACTGAAATAACGAAAATAATTAAGTAAAATCATAATGAAATTCAAACAAAGTTTTATTCTATCGTATTTAGTTCCTCTGTTACTATGGAAACAAAATTTTGCAAATATTGACGTTTGTCAGATATCTTTTCCTAAACAAGTTTGGTCGGCGTCATTTTTACAAAACCTATTTTTAAATGACGGAAGTGGAAGAAGATATACCGTTGGATATTACTGATGTTGTTAATAATGTAATTGCTAACCTATTACGAAAAATCAAAACCACAATATGAAAATGCGTACAAACAGTTGGTGTTCATCGTGTGCAAAATACTTTTTTGCACAACCCGTCCGAAAGTGTCCCATGTTAGACATATGTAACTAACGGAAAATGACGATTTCCGTCCGACTAATTCCGAACTCAGAGCGGGCGAACAAGAGCTTGTTCGACCGGCACAGCGGGCTTGTGAATTGACATTACTACTGAATTGTAACATAAACATTCATAATTATTATTAAATACAAACAAATGGATTCGAATTTTTGTCATTATTGGGTTGTGCAAAAAATAATGTGTTCACCACTGGCGTAAAACGATTTCAACTCGGGCGGTATGCCCTCGCTGAAATCTTAATTTTTCCGCCCTTGTTAAAAAATATACTATTTTCTACAGACGTGAAAAATTTTTGACATTTTTACATTGCTATTAGTGTGCAAAATGTCACATTGGAGTTGTTCCTTGACAACGTGCGCAAAGTATGTATTTCGCGCACTAGGGCGAAAAGTAGTATTTTGCGCACGATGAACACCAACTGTTTGTACGCATTTTCATATTGTGGTTTTGATTTTTCGGGTAATAGGTTAACAATTACATTATTAGCCACTTCAGCAATATCAAACGGTATATCTTCTTCCATTTCCGTCATTTAAACATAGGTTTTCTAAAAATGACGCCGACCAAACTTTAGGAAAAGATATCTGACAAATGTCAATATTTGTAAAATTTTGTTTCATAGTAACAAAGAAACTAAATACGATAGAATAAATCTTTGTTTGAATTTCATTATTATTTGACTTAATTATTTTCGTTATTTCAGTAAGTCTGTAGAAAAAATAGTGTATGCGACTCGTGCGGGGTACATAAACAACTAGGTACATAAATAACCATTCGCCTAGTGCGCGAAATACATACTTTGCGCACGTTGTCAAGGAACAACTCCAATGTGACATTTTGCACACTAATATGAATGTAAAAATGTCTACATTTTTCACGTCTGTAGAAAAATATTACAATGGCTAAGTCAAATTTAAAAACAATTCATAATTAAATTTCAAATGTTAAAGATCCCACAGACACTCTTAATAAGTCTGATGTGATTTATGAACTTCTATGCAACGGTTGCGAGTATGTTTACATAGGCCAAACTAGCGAACAACTTAAACGTCGTTTGACACAACACAAAAGTAACATCAATAGAAAACCTAAGGTCTAATGCTTGACATGTCAAATCCACTAAACCTAACATAGCTTGGACTGACATAAAAACCCAATCATCAAGAAAAGACTTTTTTACACGACCTCTACCGAAACTAATGAATATCATAGTAGTAACCTACTTCAGAAAACTGTCAATACCATATGGCGTGTGATATTATATCACACTAGTGTGATATTTTTGACAAGTACGACCAACTAAAGCTCAACGCACACCCTCTGGCATATTTTGTACACATGACACAGAAAAAAGATTGACTCTACTAAATATTTACTGTGGTATACCGGGCCTTTACACAGTTTCGTAATTATCTGCCATTAGGGCTTGTTGGTTGAAGTTCCGTCGAATATTAGTCAGTTGTTGTGTGAAATGACCTTAATATATTAAAATGAAGTTTCTGTTTTACCGACTAACGGACTTGAGCATTCTAACGTCACTTTCTCAGGTTTTTAAAAAAATACATTTGAGGTCGTGTAAAAACTAGTGTTCATAACTAGCTCAAAGTGTATCGTCTGCTCGTGAGGTTTCTCAACATTCTCATTCGCACGATATAACTTACTTTCGACACTTGTTATGAAAATAACTATTCTTACATAACATATATTCTAAACATGATATCAATAACCTTAGCATAATATATACAAACATACTTAATTTATAACGTCCATATAAAAGTTTGCTCCATAACACACACTTAAAACTTTCCCGCCCATTAATCTAGTTATTTTCATTCCCAATGTTTCTTACTTTCACTTAACCCCAAAATATCACAGCTGTTTCTATTTTTAAGTAAACACGTACAGGTGTAGTAATGTAATATTATAATCTAGTCTTGAAGTAACTTAATATCAATCATGTTTTCGGTGAAAATAATCAAATAATGTGTAATGGTGATGGCACCACCATCTTGCCAAAAAATATACTCTATCACGTGGAAGGTGCGGTTAATAAAATATTTGCAGCCAAAAAGTTATCAAAAAAGTTATCATCAACACGATAAAAATATCAAGATATAAAGGAAAGAACTGAATAGTGCAAATAAGTAATTAGTATGTGAAGTTAAAAAGTTGATTTAGAAGAATGGTTTAAGCTTATTTATATTTATTTACATGGAGTTTTTCTTTCTTTATTTTGAATGTTTAGAGTTATAAATTAGTTAATGAATGGAGTTTAGTTGAATTATTTATATGGATCCAAGAAAAAAAATTGTACATAAAATCTATTTGAAAAAGGCCCCGAAATATAATAATATTATACACCTACTTAAGAAAATTGTCTGAATTTTTAAAATGTTAAGGACATTCTTTTCACAGAAGTCACCGAAGTAAGGGCTTTACACCAGATTCTGATACATGAATAATTCTTAATTGGTTAGTATTGAGAATATATTGCAAATAATATCGATATTCCGTCGATTATCTGTATATTGATCTTCGCTCATACTTTTCTCTATGGAATTATATATGAAATATATTAATAGAAGTAATAATAATAATTATAATAAAATATATTGTATCAGACAACAAAATATAAGCGTTGCTAATTAATTATCAATGTACACTTTGTGCAAGTATAAAACGTACCTAAATTGTATTTAATACATACATAATCAAATCCCCCTACTATATTTCGGTGTGCGGTTCTATTACTATTGTCTCTATCTTAATTATTCTTAACACTTCATCTTAACTTTATTCTTCTTCTCTTGTGCCTTCTATATTGTGCCATGGCCTTGTATTTTACTTAGTAAAACGTACTTTCTACTTCTATTACATTTAATTTAGGGCAACTGCGCGGGGAAAACAAAACCCACTGCTTTAATACAAAAATCAACGAAATCCGGCTTTTGTTTTACAAACTGATCTGCATTCGTCGCCTTCATCTTCACAATGTTTTCACATTTCCACGTCATTCCCATTATGTTTTCTTCTTTTTTTCCAAAGACGTTTCCAAACTGGCTTACCGTGTCCCCAATTCATCTCTCTAGGTTTTAAAACGCCAATGTCCTTAGTAATATCACATATTGCCCTTAGAATTTTTTCTCGCAGTCATGTTTATGGTAACGAGAACATTTATTGGCTAAATATTGCATAACAATTCCTTTGTTTTTAATCTATCTACACAAACACTATGACGTACATACAATGAAATGCATATACTGAAAATCATTGATATCATTTATTATAAATAAATTGAGAACATATTTTATAAATGGTACCTTTATAGCTACAGTAGAAATTAATTCCGTCAAAATTATTTTTTTTTTTGTAAAATATTACTCTAGCATATATCTACTATGAAATTGCGATTAATTTTTCGAAATTTTCTAGATAATATTCGAAATTTGATGAATATAAATTTGCAAGATTTTCTGGCAGATATATTAACGCACATTTAAGAAATAATGGTTGAGGGAATGTTTCGCATCCATGTTGACATTTGCTGCGTATGAGGGGTGTTTTTCCAGTAATAGAGCTCATAGAACTTTCTATTACGCTTCTATAATTGCCTATTAAAGCTGCGTTGATAAATTAGCCTATAATTTCTTTACCACCCAGTGAATAAGATAAACACAAACATTACAGATTCTTGTATAATTTATTCTCAAGATCGATGCCCTAGAAATGATTATAAATATGTAATTTATGTTTGTAATTATCGTTGACTAGCTTATGTAAGTGACAAGCCCTTCCATTTTTTTAATGAATTAACGCCATATAAGGATTTTCATATTAGTGTTCTATTTAATAAATTGAATTATACTTGTCCGACTACTCGGCTATGTTTCACATACGGTTTTCTCCTCAGACAGACGAAACAAATAAAACACGAATCTGAATAAACGAATAAATATGAAACTAATCGTCACGTGCACCGAGACTCATCAATTTACAGGTTCGAAACAACGGGAGGTGATGATTTTTTTCGCGGGCATATTTACGTTTATGCACTTCCAATAACGAAAAAATCAATAAAAACATCTCGAGAGCCGCACCGGCGACGATAACTCAGGTGAATTCATGTTTACTACACAATTGCATGTAAGTGGGCAGTTTAGCCGATAATAAATAGTGGCCCATGTCGGGTGCGTTCATGAAAAACGTACGCCGTTCGTTACACACATGTGTCGAGGGCGCGCATTTTTAATTATTTGTTTTAGAAACAATCCGACGGATGTTTCGTCCATGAATATGTTACACGCTAGTGGTCTGGACTATCGTCTTCGAGACGTTGGTGTCCGCGTAAAAAAAGACTTATGTGTATGGTATTTCTCGTATGAGTTATTGAATGCTGCGGTTGCCTGTTGCGATTTCATAATGACGTGAAGACACGTAGATGCTGAGCTTTGTAGAGACGAGGACGAAAACGTTGTCGTGCACTGCGGAATTTAACATCTTATTTAAAATGATTTAATGCGTTTTCAATATTCTAAATAACCTCGATCGCAAATACGTCTCGAGCTATATAAACATTTTACTTAACGACCGTGACAAGTAAAACTAAGTACACCCATTCAAGGAACAATAAATTATTTTAAAGGAACTAAAACAAAATTTGAGTTTTCATTTTTCTTCTACGATAGAATTTTGTTTTGCCTTTTAGCACAGATTGCATTAGAATAAAATTCCAGACAGGCTTCTCAGTTACGTAGTTTTATTAGCAACATGCATACTTGTGTTTTAGGTCGCAGGCTAATAATGGTATTGTTGTAGGTAAGTATATATAGGCTATCCAGATATGGTTTTCGTTAATGCCGAATGCATTAACGAACTCTTGATGTTTAAATATATAAATAAACACCATAGCACTCGTAACAAAATATGGAGTTGTGTAAACTGTAAACTCATAGGCAGCATCAAATCAATAAATCAAAGACGTCATGACGATTTTAGTCACACAGCAAATTAAAACTATGTGGAACTTTACATTGGTTGATGATTCTATTTTAAATTAAACGATATAAGTCAATACAGCATTAAGGTTTTGAATTTTTAAAGCACTACTTTGTCAAACTATTAAAGCACACAAATTTATTTTAAAAAAAAAAAAAACAACAAAAAATGCGTACGATAGCTAAATGCCAGACTTATGGGCAGTTAATATCTGCGGATATTAAAGTCCGTCAAATCATATTGACATTGATCAATTCAAAAGTGGCTAATAGACAAGTAAGAATGTTCAACTTTTATCTAATATGATTTCATGTTCGAGACAAGATAAAGGTAATAAAAATTCAATCTCTTAAATTAAGTGTCTTCTTTGTCGGGCCGAATTTGGTCCCGTTTCAGTTTCGGAAGTGTCGGCTTTCGAAAGCATCACATGATACATGCGCGTTGCCCACTGCCGGTCGACTGACTTATGGAGTACATTTGCTTGCGTGCATCCGTAATTAAATAAATAACCCGGCGGTTGCAGAGGCGTACTGGACACGATCTACATTTTAAAACAATCCCGTTGGTAGGTTTTCGTTGTCTCGACTCGTCTAATAAACGCAATGGGGGGCATCGTTGTACTTTTAACGTTTAAATATCCCCGGATGAATAAAATATGAGCTCGTTAACTATAATGACCGAGTAAATAAACCGACTTGTCGAACGTAGCAAAAGATATACACTCAACATATAGTGCTATAATTGTAACTCAATTTTTGTGATATATCGCGGAATAATGAATAATAAAACTTGTACACAACTGTTTAAAATGCGAAATTTTTATTCAAAAAACGTGTGTATTTTAATATGCGAATTTTGCTAGCATTAATTTGATGCACGTGCACATAGTGATACAGAGGGTGGGGGAGAACGAGGGGACTCGGTTGCCGTTGAATCAATTAATAATCTTCAGGGCTTTTAGAGATGCAAAATGCATGTTAACATTTGTAATGCAAATTAGATCCAATAATCTATAATTGAATACTGATGAAACATAGATAGAACGATAATTACAAGGAAATAAGTTATTTTATGGGCGCGCTAACGCTGTATTATCAACGCCGGAAAAATGCAAATTGTTTTCAATTAATACGCCCACCCTAATTATAAGAATGTCGGTCATTTTTGTCCACAGGTATTGATGCGGGAATAACATGACAACAAAGAAGTCTTTTGCAAGACGGAACATATTGTTTGCATAAATCAGCAAGTGATGATTGCTGAGAATTAAAAGCTATCAAATTTTATGGTCCTATACTAAAAAAAACTTGCTATATAAAGATAGTATTTGCATGTGTGCATAAAATATGGTAATTTAGAAACTATGATATATTTTGCAACATACAATATATATATATATATATATATATATATATATATATATATATATATATTGTAATGTTATTACATTGATAAAATTAAATAACGTTTAAGAAAATACTAAAATACCACAAGTTCGATGCTAGATAAGCCTTTCCGCAGTCATCGGGATGCATACAGAGTGAATGCCGTGTTAGGTACACAAGGTTTAAAGAAGCAACCTTATATTAACAATGTATAACATACAATAATGTAATAGTAACTAAATTAGGGTCTAGCATGGAATTACATTCCCTCCAGCTGGACGGAGGTGAGGGTGGTGTACATACCAAAGGTGGGACGAGTAGACCCACACCCAAAATCCTTCAGACCCATTAGCCTGATGTCCTTCATTTTTTTAATCGTGATAATCCACACGTTACGGATGGGAGCACTTAGCATGTAAATTTCAAATTTAAACCGTTCGTGCCATATAGTAAATAAAACATTTTACCAACTGTCCTAAATTTGTGTGTTGGCAGATTTGGAGTCATCCATTATTGTTTTGATTTTCAACGTGTTTAGACATAACCTAGTTTTAAAATAATTTTTATCTAATGATATATTTTTAATCTCGACGTTTCATCGCAAATTTGGATAATGTTTGTTCTATTTAAGTTTAACTCGCAGTATTGTAAGTATTATTTTATTGTTTCCTGCTGCTTTTCTTTGTCAATTGCTAATTTTACATAACATTTGTAGTTTCCTGATGAAGCAATAATTAAATTGCGAAATATTGAAAAAGTATCTAATTGAGTTTCATTAACGCCACAAATTGACCGTCAACCCCGATAATCGTCGTTTTCATCTATATATATATATATATATATATATATATATATATATATATATATATATATATATATATATTAAAAATGTATCTTGTCAAATCTGACAGCAAAATGTAAAATTTACACGAAAGATGGTCTAATCGTACACCTCAATGGTGTAGTGAACATTAATTAAAACAGGTCCATGAAGACTAACTGGTGGGTCGCTAGACAATATTTTTTCTGGGTTATTACCCTTCGTCAGTAGCCCCTGTCGAAGGGTAATAACCCAGAAACAATATTGTCTAGCGATCCACCAGTTAGTCTTCATGGACCTGTTTTAATTAATGTTCAGTACACCATTGAGGTGTAAGATTAGACCATCTTTCGTGTATATATGTATATATATATATATATATATATATATATATATATATATATATATATATAATAACCCAAAAAATATTGTCTAGCGATCCACCAGTTAGTCTTCATGGACCTGTTTTATATATATATATACACGAAAGATGGTCTAATCTTACACCTCAATGGTGTACTGAACATTAATTAAAACAGGTCCATGAAGACTAACTGGTGGATCGCTAGACAATATTGTTTCTGGGTTATTACCCTTCGTCAGTAGCGATTACCAAGAACCTTAGTTGTTGAAATATTGTCTAGCGATCCGCCAGTTAGTCTTCATGGACCTGTTTTAATTAAGGTTCACTACACCATTGAGGTGTAAGATTAGACCATCTTTCGTGTAAATTTTACATTTTGCTGTCAGATTTGACAAGATACATTTTATATATATATATATATATATATATATATATATATATATAATCATTAATTTAAATAGGGACCCCGTTGTCGTGGAGTAGGATCGAACCTCTTCTGTTGACCAGTGCCGGCTGCTGCTGATGCAATTTTCGGTACATTTCGTCTATTTCCTCACAATAGGACTCTACTGTGATAGTTTGGCCCGGTTGCGGAAAGTTATAGCGAATCGCACCAGCCGCTGACCACCATACAGTGGTAACCACGGTTTTTTTGTAGGTTTTCGCCTTTGGGAAGTGCCTGGGTGGATTATCGGTGTCCAACGACTGTCCTGAACGTCTCATGTTGTAGAGTATTCACTTTTCATCATACGTGACGATCCGATCCAAAAAAGTATCGTTTTGGTTGCGCAAAGCAAAGAAGAACAGACCTCGAAACGTGTCAATTTCTGTCGATCGTTTAAATCGTGAGGCACCCACTTTTCGAGCTTTTTGACCTTTCCAATACATTTTAAACCATCAAAAACAGCATGGGAATTGACGCCCAGTTCTTTCGCCATCCCACGCACAGTGTGTGGTGAGTCAGTCTCCAACAGGGTCTTCAAATCCCCGTCCTGCATTACTGCAGGTCGACCAATTCGGGGCTCATCCTCGAAGCTAAAATCTCCGGAACGAAATTTCGCAAATCAACGTCGAACAGTGTGTTCATTATCTCTGTCAATGCCAAATGCCAGGTTAATGTTTGTGCTGTTTCGGCAGCGTTTTGGTTCAATTTGAATTCGTAGAGGAAAATTGGCCGAACGCTTAACGACATCGTATAGTAATAATTTGAAAAGAGGCAACAAATTAATATTTGGAAAAAATTAAGTATCATCCAGCATCAATGTATACAGTACAAAATTCTCTATATTCTCAATACTACGGCACAGTAGAATAAATATTTATTGAGTTATGGGGCTACAAAAACACATGACATAAAAACGGACCAAACTTTTGAAATAACCTAATAAATTGACTATAGCCGTCCATTTTGAATGGTTTCTACACCTAGTATTCTAATAAAATTATCAAATAAAAAATTCGAAGTTCTTTAAATTGATTAATTGCTCAATTGAAATCATATGTGCGTTTTTATTATATACAATTTTTCATTGCAGAGAAATTGATGGATTACACAAATTCAATTCAATCGCTATTGATCACGTCGGTGTCAATAGATTGATTTCATTGACGTCACTGGATTGATATTCCTTTTTCAAGTCATAAATAGCGTCCACATACAATCGCTGACCTTCAATAAAGCATTCTTGCAAGGGATGTTATTATCCAATGACAGAAATGGGTGAACAGTATTACTCTGTTCGCAAGGGGTACCCTTGCGAATTCATTGAATCCCCATAAATTCCAAGAATATTTCTTATCGTTCAACGGAATCAAAGAGTTACTTCAATCAAATTAACCGTAACATTAATGGAATTCATTATCAACATGTACGCAAACCTTCAAACGGATATATCAACTTTCAAATCTCGTAGTCAGTCTGCTCTTTGGTAGAATTGATCACTTAGCTTTAAATGACTTTAATTTTCAATTATCTCAAATGGAGTCTTAAAGTAACTCAATACAATCCAAATAGTCAGTTGCTTTTGTTTTTTTTCAGAATTTAAGCTTCGTTTCCGAAAATATTCAGAAATAATAGAAATATACATTAATGAAGTCACAATAAAAATCGAAATCTTGAACACCTGCCCACTTTGACCCTATTCTATTGAAGGTCACCTTCAAATGAAGAGACAATAGTCATCCTTCAATAGAAATCGAAGCCTTGAAACGCCCATAGTTAACGTGAAACCTTCATTCACCTTCACGTTTAAATGCAACCTTCGATAGAATTACCCGATAATTTAAAAAATTATATATTATATTTATATTCGGCTAAATTGCCATAAAAACTGTATTAATACGAAGGATCTCTAATAGAATTACAAACAATAACTTTCCTTCAAGAATAGTGGTTTTTAATAGAAATAAGGTGGCAGGTCTCGGCTGCTGATTTGAGTTAAAAATACTCGAAATGTATTAAAATCTTTATCATTTATTAGAGTTAGCACATTTTTTCGATGAGTGTTTAAAATTTAACACATTACTTAATTATATAGATATTATGTGTATATGGTGGTAATGTTAACATTAATTTTCAAAAAAAATTTTTAACTTAATATATCGCGATATATACTGCTATACTGCTTATGTTCAAACGACGAATAATGCGCCTTGTCTTATTCTGCTATGTCTTTGTCGTTCATTCATGCGACAATAATTACTCATACAACAGGGAAAATTATGTCCGTTCCTACGCTGCGTCGAATATTTAATTTATTCGGCGAGCTTTGATTATGCATCTGGCGACTCTCCGGAAACATTTTTGGCCGATGTACCACATGGTCTACACAAATCTTTTGTACATAGCTGTTACACTTCATGACTTCTTGGGCATGATACGAAGTTATTTTTATGTGTAGACTTATGCCTTATACTTAAAGTCGTTACTAGACAATCTCAACTAGAAAAGCAAAACCCGGACCTGGACAAAAAAGGACGCACGACTCCCAGTTATATCGAGTAAAGTGAATAAAGTGACCGATTTAGTTTGTATGCCATTAATGAATAATTACAGGCAATTGCGGCCCAAGGACGGATCTCTGGGGGCGAAGATATACTGTGGTGAGGTTTTATAATTGTTTTGTGAATAGATTAGTATAATTAATGAATGTGATAGCCCGTTCGTAATTAGTTTGTACATACGCCAGCCAATCTATCCATAGCGTGTTAAATACTTCATGCATGTCTAAAAATGCCACAATTCCAATTGAAATCCATATTCTGTTATAAGTACTTTCAGTTGTACGGTGTCACGTCCGATATCCAAATTGGTTGATATGCATAGGGTCCCTTAATCGGCTATTGATTATTGTCTTTGTTACCTTAGACGTAGTGTTGATGAGGCTATTCGGTTTGTTACTGCCAGGTTGGTCCCACTGTTTCCTGTGATTGAGAATACGGATAACAGCAGCACATTAGCTTGGAAGATGCTATAGGAACATACTAAGAATATCTGGATCAGTTTTACTAAGATTTCTCGGAAAACTGTCGAAGGTCATCGAATCACCTGTGACTGGTTATAAAATTAGGTTATAGTGATAACTCGCCATGGAAAAGAATAAATTACGGAGACCCGATTCCTAATGATGTTCGGCAACGTCCGACAAGTTGCCAAACAGTTTTGTAAGAAATAGGAACATTTTGTGAAGATTTTACATGGATATGAAATAACCAGCGAGAACAATCTGGTGAGTTTCGACGTGGTATCACTCTTCATCAACGTACCAGTGGAAGAAACGGCGGAAAAGTAGAGCTCATCAGACAACGATTCATACCACAAGGACTAATAAAGAATATAATTGAGCTGGCAAGATTGCGCTTAACCACCACTTATGGTGGTTAAGGCTGAGGAAAACCCATGAGAAGAAGAATATCAACGTCAGGTTCAGCACAGTTAAGAAAATAAAAGAACTGCTTCCAACCTACAAGGACAACATGGACAGTGTGGAAAATCGTATATCAGACAAACGGGACGCATTATACATTGCAGAGTCAAGGAGCAACGAAGAGATGTCGAGCAGGAAATACCGGAAGATCCGTAGTAACCGAACACTACCGCACGGGAAGCAGTCACGTCATGATCGACTACGACGAAGTGAAGATACTCGCTAGAAACCATCACTACTACCCACGGATAGTGGGAGAATCCTTAGAAATAATGAAGAAGCCGAATAATTTCAATTGAGAAAATGGATATAGAGAAAGTAACTTTTTGATTCGATTTACATATTCTAATGAATTGTTTCTTGGTTTTGAGATACATTTTTAAACTCGTTTGCCAAGCATTTTGAGAGCTGAATACATTTTTGGTCACACTGGGTTTGATATTTACAACTTAAATCAAGGGCTGGTTTTATTAATTTTGGACCATTCTAAGTAATTGTGCGCAAGGTGCATCATTAAACCGGTCCTATCGAAATAATCATATTTGTCCAAAATTTAAGCAAAAACATGCTTCTTATTTCTGAGGCTTTTATTAGCATTTAATCCCTTATTAATCAAGGTTGACTCTATCCAAATCCTCCGAAATTTTGATTTTACAGGCGTTTCTAACAATTCCGTTGACGTGTCGTCAAAGTATTTAATAAAACTTTCAATTCCTACAACAATCTTATCCATCGATGGTTTAGAATATGGTAAACTGTATTTCAATTATATTTCTTTGTTTTCAATAGTTTCCGAAGATTCATTATGTGGCAGAAATCGGTGAATATAAATTTACTCAAGAAATCAAAAATTTAAATACTATGTTACTATAATAGCGTTTAATAAGTGTTATGCTGTGATTCAGTGACGTAATAAGACCGGGAACACCAGCAGCGACCTCGAGCAATATGTGTTGGTTTCTGCGAATACTGAATATAAATCGAAGACTCGTTTTCTTCCCAGGGAATGCACGCAAAGACCATATACCCTCAAATGATAATCAGTGCGGCAATACTAGATAATTACAAAATAAGTATTTAATAACTTTGGATATGAAGTGCATGTGCAAAGTATTACCAATGAGTTCTTAGCTTACTCTACATGCAAGTTCATTCCGTTTATTCTGCCCATAGTTCTCAAACTGATTAGCATACATACCAAAATGCAATGGGTCTAGATCTGATCCACGAGGTACTTCTATATTTAACGCCAACGACTACCGAAAACTTACCTTCATTCGTTGCTTTTAATATGTTGTCTGTTACATCAAGAGAGCAGCAATAAAAATGTAGTCATGACTGAAGCCAGATTGTGCCACGAGCAAAATGTTATTTGTATTCGCGTTGTAAATTAATAACATTCTCCATAACCCTAGGGATAACAGGTAGGAAGCTGATTGCGCGGATATCCCTTTAACCCTGTAGCCACTTTGGTAAAGGTAAAATTATGGCAGTGTTCCAACACTGTGGAATTCTAAAATAGTAAAATACTGTATTTCTCCGTTGATCGCAGACAGACAGTGGAATTATTTATATCTATAAAAATCAATTGCTGTTCGTTTGTCTCGCTAAAACTCGAAAATGGCTGGATCGATTTGGCTAATTAATAAACATAAAAATATTAAAAACGACGAATTTAATTTTCCAATACAAAATATTCCTAGCTGTGAGGCATTTGACATTTGACATGATGAAATTGTCACTTGGTTGTCAAATATTTATAGGTGTGTTCAGAAATTGGTCTGCTTCAAGAGAACACGGCGGATAGAGCGGCACGTCCACCATCGACTACATTAACAAGTTTCTTCTCAATTTGTCAAACAGATGTTTTTGCTCGCACTTTGTTGTATGCTGATATGCCAAACTATTACACGTGGAACGCATCATCCAAATCTTTTCAGCGTCGGAAACAAGGAACACCAGTGGAACGACACCCAAATGTATTTGCCTCAGACGGTCTAAGTCACATCTACACAGTACATCCAAATATCGATGAATGTTATTATCTTCGACTGTTGGTGAATGTTCTTGGACTAACATCGTTTCAACAACTGAGAACAGTTGATAGATATTTGTGTGCGACTTACATATTGGCATAATACGCTTGAGGATTCCGTCATATCTTCATAGTAGCATCAAATTCGCACATTATTTGCGATTATAATATCGACATGTTTCCCTCGAATCCGGAAGATTTGTGGATGAAATGTAGTGATGACATGTCTGAGGACGTGTTGGATCGAGTGCGTTGTCAAACTTTGAATCCTACATTACAAATTACTGCAGAAATTTACAATAAGGCGTTGATCATGATAGACGATATGTGTTTATTGATGGTAAATAACCCAATCGTCATTTGCGCGAAGCATTTAACCACGAGTTGCAAAGAGAACAACAATACTATACTGAAGTATTGGCCGAAGCAGTTCGTTCAAATGTTCGACAATTGAATGAACAACGAAGAATTGCGTAAGATACTTTGACGGAAGCTGTGAACAGTGGCTTTGGTGGAATTTACTGCCCCGATGCTTCCGCGGGGGACTAGAAAAACGTTCCTAATTTCATTGCTGTTGGCAAAGATCAGATCGTAAAATGAAGTAGCCCTAGCTTTGGCTTCATCTGGAATAGCTGAAACATTGTTAGAAGGTGGACGAACTCCACATTCTGCCTTGAAATTACCACTAAACATGCAAATCAACGAAGCACCACTTTGCAACATCGCCAAAAACAAAGCAATGGCGAAGATTCTACAGGTATGCAAATTGATCGTTTGGGATGAATGTACGATGGCCCACAAGAGGTCACCGGAGGCACTGGACAGAACTTTAAAAGATCTTCATGACAACCAAAACATTTTTGGTGGAGCCATGATTCTGTTGTCTGGTGATTTTCGTCAGACTCTAATTATTCCCCGATCAACTGTTGCTGACGAACTAAACGCATGCTTAAAATCATCTAATTTGTGGCGGCATGTAAAGATACTCCAATTAACAACTAACATGCGAGTGTTTTTGCAACAAGAACAAACTGCGATTATGTTTTCGAAGCAGTTATTAGATATTGGTAATCGTAAGGTCGCAGTTGTCACCTGGACCGGATTAATTACACTACCCATGGATTTTTGCCACTTCGTCGACTCAAAAGAAGAGCTTATTCAGCGTGTTTTTACGGACATAGAACAACAAAAACCATAATTGGGTGAGTGAACGAGCAATATTGACGGCCAAAAACAAAGATGTCGATAATCTCAATGCGACCATTCAGAATTTTCTTCCAGTTGAGCACATAGTTGTTTTCTTACAAATCAGTTGACACAGTTACAAACCAGGATGTCGTAGTGAACTATCCGACAGAGTTTTAAATTCCCTGGATTTGCATGGACCACCACCTCACAATTTAGAATTAAAAGTAGGATAAGTTGTGATTATGCTGCGTAACATTAATCAACCTCGACTGTGCAATGGAACTAGACTGGCAGTGAAAAAGCTAATGAATAACGTCATCGAGGCCAAGATCATCAAGGGAAAATACAAAGGAGAGGATCTTGATCCCGCGCATACCGATGATTCCAACGGATTTGTCATTCGATTTTAAGCGTCTACAATTTCCCGTGCGTCTGGCCTTTGCGATGACCATAATTAAATCGCTAGGCCAGTCGTTGAAAGTTTGCGGAATCAACTTGGAGTTTCCATATTTCGCGCATGGCCAATTATACGTCGTGTGTTCGCGAGTCGGAAAACCATCATCTTTATATATTTACGCACCGCAAAAAAGGCAAAAAGCATAGTACATCAGAAAGCTTTAAATTGATTAAGTGTATAACTGTATTGCATTTAATGTAGATAAACATTTTGTATTAAGTTTTGACCATATTTTTCACAAATATATGTAGGTGATACAAAGTTCACCGGGTCATCTAGTATTCTATAAAAGAAAACACACATCTTACAAAGAGGAAAAAGTGACATTAGTATTATAAATATCTATATTAGTTACCAGAATCCCATATGCTTGTTGATCTATTTGGTGGCTCTATATATGTAGTTTCGTTCAAATAAAATACAGCCTCACTAGGCCGCAAATAAACAAACTCAAATTACTGAAAGTAACTACTCCTTCAGTCCAAATGCCGGTGCGAAATTCTTCAATTTCAAATCGTTTACCGCTTTTGTTATTATGTCCGTCGTTATCTCATTCGTTGGTTTGTACAGCAATTTTATTCTGATGTCGTTAGACTCGTCGCTTTCGCACAAATAGTACTGGATGAAATATTTGCGGACGTCAATGTGTTTTGTACGCGCGTGGTAGATGCGATTCGTCGCAAGATGGAGTGCTCCCTGGTTGTCGCAGTACAAAACGATTCCATTTGGCTCCTCCAAAAAAATTTCGCATTCAAGACGTTTGAGCCAGATAGCCACCTGAATCGCGGCGACCATCGACATGAATTCAGCTTCTGTAGATGACAATGCGATCATTGACTAGGGACGTGTTGCCCATGATATTCCACCATTGCTTTGAACACGTAACCAGTCATCGAATGGCGCTTGTCCAGGTCGCCAGCACAATCTGCATCGCAATAGCCAGTCATTTCTTCATGTGCACCGGGACGAAATGTTTGCTTTTGGTCGATGTTAGCTCAGCGCACTGACGGCAAAGCTGATATCGGGCCGAATAATTTGCGCTGCGTACATAATACAGCCAATCGCCCCTTGGTAAGGAATTTTTGCCGCCTCTCGTCGTTCTGCTTCCGTTTTGGGACACAATTCCTCTGAGAGCTGATTGACGTCCATGGGTGAGCTTGACGTCTTGCAACTCGTAATGTTGAATCGCTCAATAATGGCTGATATATAATGGCGTTGATCAATCGATATCGCAGCCAGTGATGTTTATGCCTAGCAATGATGCAGCCTCTCCCAAATCTTTCATTTTGAAATGCGATGACAAATATTTTTTCAGTTTGGTGCACATTATCGTATTGCTCGAAAAAATCATGATGTCGTTAACCCACACCGCCAAGATACTGTTCTGCTGCGAATGCCTGAAATAAATGCATTGGTCTATCGAAAAACGTTTGAATTTCACTCTTTTCTCCAACACATCATTCAGCTTGTCGTTCTACACACGACTGGATTGCTTCAAACAGTGCTTCAGACGATAAACCCTTCCCGATTTATCGTCGGCTCCCTTCGGTTGACGCATAAAAATTTCGCATTCTCCCATTGGCGTCTCTCGTTCGAGCGGCCTCTTGGAACGATTTTGGTTCCAATGCGTCTTCTGTTGTCTCGGCCAACATCGCGAAGACACCAAGTGCATTTCGCATTCGCATCATCGCATTCGCATCATCGCTGTCACTCGAATTATCGCTGCCAAAAAATTCCACACCATTAACCGCTGATTTGACTTTCTTCACACTCGTGTCGCACGAATGGCCCAAGCAACGATGCCACAAATTTACGTCCGCCGCTACCAATGCCTTCGGTGATGTTGATGTAGGTGTATTCGCTGCGCAATTCATTTTATACAAATCATTGACTAATGGTGCGGTTGAAATCAATGATTTATTCGCATCGAAAATTCTGCAGGATTCTCTGTCGAAGACCAATGTGTTTCAACAAATTAGCGCAAATATCCGCAATGTGTAAAACATCTTTCACTGTCACACAGTGACTTGTTGACCTGACGTCCGACGAAATTGCCAATTTGATGTCGCCTTCACTCTTATCACTCAAGCGTGAATTGTCACCTTCAATTATTTCACTGTTCGACAGCTGACGAACGTTCATCAAATTGCAAGAGTGTGTGCCGACGCGCCTGAATCGATGTACCATTCCCTCTGAGAATTCGTTTGTTCCACAAACGAGCATAAAATAATGGTTCCGTCTTGGTCTTGGTCGAGGATCTATTAGCGAAATAACCAATTTCGCCACGCACATAGCACGTCACCGATTTGCCCGCTTTTGGTCTTTTCTGTTGCATCTTTTTTCTATTGCTGTTGTTGCGGCGCTTAGCGAACAATGCATTTGATGGATCCGTGTCGCCCGATTTGTTGAATGCCAGTTCTTGAAGCAATCGATTCTGCACATTGTCACTGATTTCCAGTCCAGCTTTTTTATCTTTTGCAGCCATTAAAACCATTTTGTGCACATAGTCTTCCATTGACGAGCATTCATTTTGTTTCATGCCCACCAATTGCTTCAATACATCTACTCGACAACCGATGCCTTTATCTTCGAATGCAGAGGTGATTGCGTCCCACGCTTCTTTCGCCGTTGTGCACTCTCCGGTATACGAATATACAGCCGGTGTCAGCAAGAAATTCAGCATTTGAACCGCTAAAAAAATCTTGTTTAAGTCGGTGTCGGTCACATCAAAACATTTGCAAAGTTCTTTTGTTGCTAACTATGCCTTACCCTCAACTCTCCACGAGTCGAAATTCTTTCGACCTTTAACTTCAACCTTCCACTTTACCTCAGCGCCAAGTGGATTTTCAACCAAAATATCGTGAATTTCCTTAATATCGCGAGAGTTATTCTCTCTACGTTTCAATCTACAGAATTATTGAGTCGTCTGGCTCCATAACCTGTTGTATTTCTCCGTTGATCGCAGATAAATAGTGGAATTATAATCGATAAAAGAAAACACACCTCTTACAGAAACGGAAGACAGTATTATAAATATTTACATTAATTATCAGAATCTCATACGCTAGTTGATCTATATGGTGGCTCTAAATAGTTTCATTCAAATAAACAACAAATACAGCAATTAATTATGTAAGCAATATATTTTAACAAGTGTGGACAAAAAAGCTTGAGCATCTGAATATCCACTTGATCAATAGCTCGAGATTTAGTTGTAATTTGATCTAACAGTTTACACATCAAATATATGTTTTGAAATGAAATAAATCAATAGATTATTTCAATAAAACTTAATTAGGTCATAATTAGGAATAGTTGAACTTGGAACACTTAATGAAATGATTATTAATTAATTTCATCAACATTTCGCAAGAAATCAGGTAATTGGCAATTTCATTTTTTTTAGTTGCAATGATTTGAATTTCATTCTCATTACACAATTCACCGTGTTATAGGATTTAACGGTTTTTTTTTCTATCCGTAAACTGGATGCTGTTAAATTACTCAACGATTTATAATAATTAAAATAAGAGTCTAAAAACGTACATCTATATCTAGATTTAGCCTCGTTCCGTAATACGTTAAGAACATGCATTTCAAACATCTATAATTTGCGGCAGGGTTTTACGTAAAATGAGATTATTCGAAAATTAGTTTTCTTATTGCGTTAAGGAAACAAAAAGTATCAATATAATATTCTGCGCCTGCTACAATTAACTTACATTTAAATTATTCGTCCATACATTCTTGTGACCATTTTTTTTTATATTTTTCAATAGACTTATACATTTCGTCGTGAGATCCTCTCTTATAATAATCTTTGTGCTTTGCTTTTGTTTCGATATACAGTCTGTTTTACATTGCGACTACAGAACTTCTCTATTATTGGTCTAATACGACCGATTTTCATTTTTGACAGTCGTTTGACAATCTTTAATTTAATTATGAGAATAGAGATAACATGTTATGATTGAAATTGAACATAACATTTTTTCACCTTTCTAAATTTCGCTCTCCATATCCTATAATACAAATACAAAACACGAACAAAGAGTAAAATGTATTGGAAAATTTCAGAAAATAAATTCTAATTCCGATTTACAAGTTGTAATTACAGAACTTAATCAAGTTTGCTAGCTCTTCACCGTGGACACTTATTTGAAAATTAATATATGGCGTCGTTCGTTGTTTGTGATATTCGTTGATGCGAATTCTTTCAACGATCAATATATTGCATCGTGCGGTCTTCACTCGGGTCGCAACGATTGATGTTCGTGACTCCGATAGCAGTGTCCCTTTCAATAAGAGCATAATGCTGCGTAAGGTTTGTTGGGTGCATTACGCTTGCTATGTGACTTTACATACTACGTACTCTTGGAAATGCGTAGATTTGCACGGCACTTTAATACGGTTTATTGACAGAGTCAATGATGAAACATTGTGAAGCAAATATTTAAGGCTATATAGGATTAGTAATCGTAAATGGTAATATAATTCTAAACTATTTGCAATATTATCGAAAATCTAAACAATCAAACTGCTAAACATTATAAATTGAAATCATAAAGTGCAATAAAAAGTGAAAATATACAAAGCACGTTTCTTCCTTTTTAGCTAGAAAACGAGAACGTTCTATAATTCTGTGCTTGTCCGTTAAAAAAAAACGTGGCCAAAAAAACATTGCAACTACATATGAACCACTTGGATAAGATATAACTTGTTCGCTTAATTACACGCAAAATCAAGGTACCGAATTCGAATTTAGTCTTCATATCTTAATCCGAACCACCATATAACCTGATCCACTTCTCAAGTTGCATTCGGCAATTCTGCGGGGTGGTTGTACAAGATCTCGGTACTGCGAGAAAATTTTAAGCGAACGTATGCTCGCAGCGCTCCCTCTACAGCGCGAATGCGCTCGTCGGCATAATTTCCCCGGAGAAATCAAAACACAAACGATATTCGCGGCACATTTGCGGAAACATTCGAACGCGGCCAACTCGGTGGCTCGCAAATTGGGCGGGGAACGTTAATTTTTAAAGATGCCGCCCGTTTTTAATAATCTGACGAGAATCCCGGACGAGTGCAGGATTCCACTCGAGACGAAGATGGAAAAAGCAAGGAAACGTGGCCGGAAATGTTTCGTCTATTGTGTTTCATTGTGTGTTATATGAATAATAATAATGGTCATCTGTAACTCGGTGATAGGTTGGGGATACGATAGTGGAGGCAAAAGAACCTTTATGGGGAAAGATTGTAACATGCAATAAACAGTAATTAGTACGTTGCTATTGGAATTATGTTTGTTAAGATACAAAAAGAAAAGTGAATTTAATTAATAATTATTGCAATCATTTGGGTTTGTGCAAAAACGTTATCTTCTTTCACTATATTTAGATAAATAACCTCAGAATGTTATTTCAGTTCACGTACATAACGTTTATTAATGACCCTATTACAGACAAAAATGTTTGTACAATTTATTGAAAAATAAAATCGATTGCCTGTATTTATTGCCTAGGTTTAATTTTTTCCAAGGTTCCTATACACATTCACTTTTTTTTATCTTTGAGTATTAATGAATAATAAGCCTGCCAAATAACTTCGATTTACTGCTTGGAATTGAAATTGGAATTGTCGCTATTGTTAGGTTATACCTCAACTAGGTTAATATTTAGTAATTAATGTAATTTGATATGGTTGGGGGATATGTGACTTGAATGGGGTAAACAGTTTTCTTCAATCCAGACGGCAGTTAAGAATTCGTGCTGTTGTGTATATATAGTGTTGTATATGAGTAAAGATATGGACCAGTTCGCAGGTTCAGTTTTCTAAGTATTGTGTAGAAAAGTCTGAGCACATAGAAAGTAACTTTTGTTTACATAGTGAAAAATATGTTTAACTAAGTAGTTTAAGATAATTCTGTATGAACTATTCGCCAAAATAGACTTTCAAAATACTCTAATAATCTGTTCCGCAGCTTATTGTAGTTCTTTTCAATTAAATGTTATAACTAAAATCACCCTCTTTTATTCATTCATCCACGAATCTGTTATAGCGTTATCATGTGCAAGGAAAATGGTACTAACAGGCATAGGACACTTCAAAATAATACATAGCAATAAAAAGTGCGCAAATACTAAAAAACATTAAAAAATAAAAATATATATATGCAAAATTTTGTCGGAGAGTGAAATAAAACATAAAACAAAACACATTATATGGAACCTTCTTGCAACTATTGCAAAATACTAGAAATTAACATACATCGCAATATATGATTTGAACATTTCTGCAACTTTCACCAAAAACTCTTTGTCATTTATTTTCTGAATGTTTTACTTCTAATTATGTACTTTTACTGATTCCTTTATATTTTTTACGAAAACTTATTTTCATTAGAAACAATACACATAGATTTATTACCTCTATTGACCCTTTTCAGAATTTCCTAGATATTTATTACGAACCTTTTTCTGATCGCTTCTTCTGATCACAATTCTGATTACAGATTTGGACTAATCTTCTCAGTTCTAGTCATTTTATAAACGTGACTGTGTAATATTTGCCTTCAAATGGGGGAAATCTGTTGAAAGTTATTATTATTGTTATAAAATAATAATATCAACGTTATTGCAACACATTGCCTTCACGAAGGATGAAATTAAACAATTACAAGCACAATACATATATTTTAACTCAAACAATACAAAATATAATATTACTCTTTGGGAAAAGTGTATTGAATGTCGAATGAGACACTTTATTAATTGCCTATGAAACGTATACTATGATGCATTTGCTAATCATGTGAAAATGGTGTATTCATTAGAGGCATATGAAGGTATTTATTAACTCAAAAATGTATAATATTTATTATAATGTAAAATACGGTAACCAAGTGCGCTTTCAATGGGGATTGAATGGGATATATCTACTATAAAATAAGTCACAATAATTCCGTACAGAGGGATCATATAAATGCCAGGACGGGAAAAGTAATAGCGCTGGGGGGGGGGGGGGGTAATTACTAAATGACATAGAAGAAGGGATTGGAGTTTACACAATGTATATAATGTATATATAATGTGTACACAGGGGGGGCTAGTAGGGAGAATATATATATGTCGGGTGAAATGGAAGGTCAGGAATTGATTATGTGATAGTAAACGAGAGCGCGAAAACGAAATAGAAGGCTTTAGTGTTTGGGCAGACTGGAATCCGATCACTTGTCAGAAGAAGTGGAAGGGGGGGCACAAAAGAAAGGCGAAGGGCGAGGAGGAGAGAAAGGAGATTGGGAAGTGTATGGGACGAGAAAACAAGATTTGAATACAGAAAAACACTTAAAAGATGAAATCTGATGAGATTGACTGACATTGAGGAGATAATACTGGAGATGGAGCAATAAAAAAGAAGATGAGGAGTGAGGTGATTAGAAAAAACATGGCTTGATGAAGAATGCAGGAGAGGGAAAAGATAAATGAGGATGTTAATGAATGAGACAAGGGAAGGACGGAGAACATGGGAGGATTTTTTAGAAGACAAAAGAAAACAGAATGAGTTGTTGGGGTGGAAAGAAAACTATTACTATTACTAGGATTGGGGTAAAGGGAAGAAGTGAGGTTAGAGGAGTTTACATGGAATGAGATGTTGAGAGTAAAGCAAAAACTAAAAAAGAAGAAGGCGGCGGGAGAAGACGGGGTAGACTCGGAGGCCTGGCTGAACGCACCGAATGAAATATGGAGAGAAACACTGAAGGGGTTAAATGAGATATGAAAAGGAAAGAGGGAGATACCAGAAAGCTGTTGGACGGCGATAATAGTACCAATTTGGAAGAAGGGAGACAAGGGAAGGCAGCAAATCATAGAGGGTTGGCGTTACTTAATGTATTGTATGTATACAGGAATGATAGGGGGGGAGACAAGAAAAGGTGGAGGAGGAGGGAGGGGTGATGCCAGAAAGAAAAGCAGGCTTCAGGAAAGACCGGAAGACGAGGGACAATCTTTATGTAGTAAACTACCTTATTGAAAGAAAGCTAACGAAGGAAGGAGAGAAAGTACATGCTATATTTATGGACTTGAGAGCGGCTTTCGACAAAGTAAATAGGAAGATGCTGCTAAAAACCATTGAGAGAGTAGGGATATCAGAGGGGATAAGGAGAATAGGAAATATACGAAGAAACATGGTGCGGGGGGGGGGGGGGGCAGCTGTGAAAATTCAGGACAGGGAAAGGGCTACGCCATGGGTGTCCGCTAAGTTCACAACTATTTAATATCTACATAGCAGAATTAGACCCGGTTCTACAAGTGCCGAATAACGCCCGTATAGCGCTATTCATAGTATAATGTTTCGATACACGTTCTACAAGAGCAGGATAAGAATCGAACAGCATATACTGTAGAATAAACAGTGGTATATCTTATTCCACCGATATCGGACGGATAACTCTTATAGTCGGCTCTGATTGGTTGTAAAAGAAGATTTACATTTGTGTGTACTATCTGACAATTATTTTATAACGAAAAACATGATGAATTTAGTTGATATGCCAATTTTTGAGTCCGATGTCGAGGAAGATATTGACAATATTCAACCAACGCGTCGTCCGAAACGATTTCGCAGAAGGTAGGTTAGGTTACAAAATCATATTTTATTGAAATTTATGTATATTGTTCTTTCAACACAGAAATTGTATTGTTGAATTGCTTTAGATTAAATTATTTCCAAGAACTGGACGATTTGGAATTTTTTACTCCATTTCGTTTACAAAAAAATACCGTACGCCAGTTATTTCAACAGATCGAAGGCGTCATAAAATCATTGACGATGAGAAACAACGCCTTGTTACCATCAACGAAATTGTTGGTGATATGATTTGCGCGTGCGTCGCAGGCCGATACATTGCCAACGGAAGAACTTTAACATGCTATTCCATAGATAGTTATACCGTGCCTCTAACATACTTGTAGAATGCAAGCGTTTTTATTCTTAGTATAAAGTGTGGTATTGCTTATACGGCCGATAGCTATTCGGTCGTTTATACTGCACTTGTAGAACTGGCCCTTATAGTTAATGAGGAAGGGCTAAGACGGAGGGTTGAAATTGGGAAACAGGAAAATATGGTTGTTGGCGTACGCAGGTGATATAGTAATAATAGCAGTAACGGAATAGAAGAGTAAGGGTACATGTACTATCATACACAGAGATAATGCACCTGTGCTAACACAAAGTTTGAAACAGTTCGGACTATCTCCTTTAAAAACCAGGTACCGGTCATAAAATTGTCATTGCGTTTAACAATACGATTTAGATTTTCATTTAATGAAAAACCGCAACTATGTGTTAGTTTGTATTAAAAATGTTTGCTTTGATTTATTTACATTTTTGAAATCATTTCATCTTTCACATACAAATACAAATATAATTACATATGATAATTCCGTGATGCATTTCAAATGTTAGGTACATTTACACACCATGGAAATATACAATATATATGTCTCGCACACTTTTCTAACCATTAATTTCATTTGTCCTTTTGTGAAGAATGATGAAAGCATTACGATCACGGTACTAATTAGCTACAGCTTAAAATGTTGCTGTTCTTAAGCATATAGTGATTCACATCAAAGTAAAACATGAACATGAACGTAAATTGCATATTAGTTTGTATTTAAAATATATCTTGTACTCCCAATATTTGTTTTTCTGATTGAATAATGTCATCACTTGCTTCAATTGTTACATGCATTTTGCATTCGTATATAACATAGATACTGAATATAGTTTTTTCTTGTCGTAAAATCACAATGTTTCTTAGATAAAGTATATTCGTCACAATAACAACGGTAGGAAATCAAGGTTGATCAGTATACAAACTTACCTAGATCAAAATATAAAAGCCAGTTACTTGTTATGAAATAAGAATTTGAGAGATTGAAAAAAAACTGGTAACATTGTGTTTGCGAATCACATACGATATTAATGAATTAGATATTCCTTTAATGAAGTTTTCTAATAAACGCAAATACGATCAGTTTTTGTTTATTATATTTTGGTTATTCTTAATTATAATACAATTTACACTTATATCAAACCGTACTGAAGCACACAAATTGAATAAAATCGTATATAGTTTACATATTGTTTGTTCACTTCGCGCCTAATTATGAATAATAAAATTATTGCAACTTATGCAATGACAATGCATTTGCTATATACACGGGAACTTTACAGTATTCGTCCAATATTTAATTAATAATATTGAAACTTTGTCCAATGGATATTTTTAATTAAAAATGTTTAACTAGATTTCTAAAAATGTATCAGTAATCTGAAATATATCTCAAATCTACACACGTAGAAAAGCTACTCTTGTCGTGTTCGGATGGAGCGACAAAACCCAACTAAATCTAATATTAAGCGCCTGAGGTATAAAACATTAGGTTCCGAAATGATTTAGACCGCCATTGCGTGGTACGGAATCGAGCGCTGTTGCAAGAAGTACCATAAAAATGCAATTTTTTTTATTAAACCGTGACATATATTTTCTCAAAGAATAATATTATCGGCAACATATACAAAACAGGAAGGAAACTTAAATGTAAATTCTCGGTCGAAAAACTAAAGTAACATAACATAAATTAATATTTTGTGTAATACCCATTGATTCCAATGCATTCGCTTAGGCGATTGAACGGTTTTGCTGCAAAACGTTGTGCTTTGGAGTCTCTCCCATGTTAACATGCTGCATTGTTCTTTCCCTGACAGTGAATCCAGGCACATCCTCCCAAGATTTCACCAGCCGCCCTCATTTCCTCTATGGGGTTCAAATCCGGAGAGTTTGCCGACAAATCCAACAATTCAATATCGTTTTGATCATCGAATCAATTCATAACTGCTGCCGATCTATATATAGGACAGTTGTCCTGTACAGAAGTGATCACCTCCATTTCATCTTCTGGGTAGACAATTCTCACTGAAGGAATCACAATATTTTCAAGTATTCCAATGTACTGCTGCGAATTGAAGCGTGAACAGGTATTAATCCACCGGGGCCGGCAGCTGTCATCCACCCCCAAAATCCGGCATGTTCCCGAATATGTAGGGTGTTGTTATTTCGCCATAACATTAGAGGAGCATCTTGCGAAGTTGAAAAAGTTTTTTCATCCGTAAAAATCTGCCAATCCCTGCCGATATTCGCTTCACAAAAGCGAACCCTAGCTGCAGCATGTTCTTCGAACAGTTCAATTTTCCGGGCATGCATCTCCTTACTGTCATGGTGGAGCAATTCAAATTTAATTCCTCCCTTATTCTGACAGTTGTAAAACGGGCTATTCTTAACCGCCCTCACGATGACACCTTCTTCAAGTGGTGTCGTTATGCGGCGGACACCTATTCTGATGGTCTCCAAATGCTGATCACCTACGTTTTGCCCCCGTTGTAACCAACGACGAACTTGTTTTACCTGTAAATTATTAATCTTTGTAACATTTGCATGCATGTTAGTTCAGCATAAAACAATCATTGTCAAGTAAATACCTACATATTCGTTCACTGCAGGGTAACACAACACTGTTTTGCAATGTAGAATTTTTACTTAATAATAAATACTTATTATTTGTGCACTAATCAAAAGCAAACTAAGAATAATTAACGAAATAGGCGGTGGTCAATATTTCTTTTAGGGTCCGTTAGAGGCTATCGTTTTACAAAAAGGAGAGTAGAATTATTTAAATAACGTTTCGCAGTTCGTTGTAAGATCTGCATACTGGATATTTTGAGTTATATGGTGTACGTGTTGCAGTTTCTGAAAATGAAGCATAGACTGAAACTGTCATATCTGAAATCAGTTGTAACTACGAGCATAGTCATCTTAGTAAAAGTTTCTGAGTTGCTTAAGCTATATATTTTTAAAGCCAGACTTTCAATATGTTTTGTTGGAACTCTTTGGCTGTAATTTTGATTGATTGGTGAAGTTGGAAAATTAAGAAAACGTTGCCACGAATTATGTGTACAAAAATTAAAACTTAGGATCATCGATTGAAAAAAATCCTCGTCGTAACATTGCAATTTACATGTACGAATTTACAATTTTAATTAAAACGATCCTCTGGCAAATGCATGCTAATAAAATCCGATCTTGCACCTGGCACCGCCCGTCGGAAGCGCCGTAATTTAATATTCAATATATTTAATATAAATTAGATTTCGTGGCGTCGCGACTTAAATAATTTGAAAGTTTAATAAATTTTCACACCGTGGGCGTTCAATTCCACATCCGATCTTAATTACAACAAGACGAAAAAGGACGGCGAACCGACGCGACGGCGGATCATTAATTTCGATTAATTGAGACTTTTCTCGGCGGTGGGTGCAGAGGTAGTTTATGGAATTCCAATTAAATGAAATTTCGGCGACACCGGCCGGCAATTAATTACGCGTGATCAAATAAAACCGTGCGGTGTGGCGGACGCTAAATTTTACGAATTATGCGAGGAACATGTGGAATACCTTGTCCAATTTTAATAAGTACACGTGTAGCTCGTTTTATCGCGAAGTATTTGTTTCAAATGGACACAATTTTAGAATGTATGCGTTGCATGTGTGTATAATTTCAATTTGTTTGTCACTTATTTTGGTCGAATGGCACATGCAACTCTGTAATTGTTTTTTGGACAGATTAATAAAGTATCAAAGGTGCAATCAATTTCACTGTTTCATAAGAAAAAAAATTACCCCGTCATCACTCGCTTTATTTTGTTCCTTTTTACTTCTATTTATAGATGCTGATCATAAATTAACGATAGAGTGGATTGTTAAACGTTATATTGAGCCCTTAAACCTTTACCGGCAATTTAAATTTAATAGCTATTTTAACATCATTAGACATAAATGAATGGTTTGATTTAATTTTATTAGCATAGTTGTAGATGTTAATTAAGCAACGTTATATTTATTAAACAAAAGGAGAATATTTATTATCAATGAGGTAAATTTAGTTTAATGCTCCATTTCGTGATTGACCACTGTAGTTATTTTAAATTAAGTTTTATATGAAATAATACATGGATATTTTAAGGGAATGAATTTGTTTAAATTAACTAAACGACATTATACCGCACATGGACTAGAAATATTTAATTTTTTCTTAGAGTAAATTACGAACAATGGGTATCTCAAGAAGCCACCGTTTTATTATACCTAGTTGTTAAATGATCTTACACATTTAATTGCTGTCTACCTCGCCTATTTATAACAACAAAGGAACCCAAACGTGTAATATTTTAACATTTTACGACGTCTCTTTGAAAGTCGTTTGAACAAATTTTATCTTGTTAGATTTTCACCCAATAAATAGGACAGCGTAATAACATTTTACTACTTAATCGTTTTACATATAAAATTAAGTCATTTAATTGGTAACTCCTGTTAGTCAATTCAAAGGCAATAAAGATAGTAAAACTGTCGTCGACATTCCGTGCGCCACCAATCTCGAAGTCCCCATAAAATATTTTATGCGCCGGTGTAAGTGATTTCGGTAATAGCGATTTATAAATAATACAAGTTTATATTCATCAAGTTCCACAGTGACTTATTATCAAGTCCAATATTTACCCACATAATACTTTACAGCGCGAACACAGAAATTTTGTCTTTATACGACCGCCATAAAACTAACATAAATATTTTACTGGATACAATATTCAGTATTGGTGAAGCACTCGTCTTTAACGTCGCTTTATGTGTGCCCTCTGAAATAAAACTAGGTCCACGCTACATTGTTCACAGGGCACTTAAACACGACGTCGTGTCACAAAAAATATTCCCGATTGAGAGTTCAATTTCCGTCGTAAACTTACGTTTAGTGCGGGCACTAAATTCGAAGTAATGGAACTGTTAAGATTCTTTGGGAAATTGCTATTTCAACAATATCTAAAGTTGCCATTAACCGTGGCGACGCATTGCGTCATTGTTATAAAAGAAATGTTGTGAGTGTCAAAAGGGGTACACGAATTGGTCGGCACGATCGAAATCCGGAAATCTAAACTTGGTTGTTAATAAAGTAACATCGGACGGCGGATAACGATAAAGAACGACGTAGTGAACGACGTAGTTTATCGTCTAATAAACGTATCTGGACATCCGATGTTGGCCATCAACTGGAAAAAAATGAAGGCACTTTATTATCCATAAAAAGATTTTACGTGTGGCTTGTGATCGAATGAAATTGTGGGATCGCTGGAATGTTCGCTAAACTGAAACATGAAAGGAAATATTTTATATATAGAACGTAAACTATTCGATAGTAATGCCGTTCAATAAGCATGAAGGTGCATTTGCGACAAAATTAATTTGTTCGCGTAATCCCAAGTGGATGTAGGAGTAATATAGTTCCTAGTACCAGGGTTATGCTAAAAATAGTTCAGCTAAATGTTGCCAAAGGATCATCTAAGAATGTCGACTTAATTGAAGTAATATCATCAAAATTATTAATTTATTAATTGGCAAATATTGTTTTCCTTCTGTTTCATTTAAAATCATTTTACATTTTATTGCTTATACATTTAAAGATAATGGATGTATTCCTACTTACGCTTTAACATTTATTGTAAACTGACATCTGCAAGTACTTAGTACTTATTACATCATTGCTCACTGTAATAAACATTTTCTTTTCATTAAACACATGATGACCTTGTGTTGATTTATCTTCAGTTTTATAGCTTTTATTGAATCGAATGGGACCACTACTCAATTGAAATTTTTGGCATTGTCATGGTAAAATTTAAAAACATTTTTATGCCAGTTCCAGTGGCGGCTCTTGGGTTTGCTACTTGAGGAGGCAAACTCAAATGTGTGTAATGTACAACGTCCTGCATGTAAATATTAAATGATTTTTATTTGTATTGATCGAAATATCGAAAATGTTTAAGATAAAAGATAAACTAGGTACTTTAGTGTTCAATACAATAAATACGATCAATAAACTGTAGAAAATTACTTTACCTTAGTAACAGCAATATGTCACCATCACCAACATTAATGCGTAACACAACTGCACGAGAAACAGTGGGAGAGTGGGAGTATTCATGTGCCGTGATGCAGCGTCTGGCGGCATGTCTCCAGCCTATGTGTTTTTATCGAGAAAAGTCTTTAGTTACTACGGACTGCGCTAGGTTTTGTATCGGTTCACCGCGTCAAATGCAGCAATTTGTGAGGCTGAATTTAGTTTGCCTCCGGCCGGCAAAATTTCACAATATTTTCGCGCTATAAGATCTTGGGATGTTTGAAAATTGTAATTTCTACAACTACAACTATTTACTAAAATACGCGTTTTTAATACAAAAAACAACACTTATGTATAGAAAAAAATAAATTACAAGAAAATGTCATTATACAAAATGATTAAGGGAGGCATTGCCTCCGTTGCCTCCTCTGACAAGCCGCCACTGGCCAGTTCAACAAAACTTCTTAACAAAGTGAATTTATTAGTCTACTTTCTCAATCAACTATTTATAAAAATTATCAATATGTTTCTGTAAAAAAAACTTGTGAAATAGTGATAACCTTAATCAAGTGCACTTGAATACAAATCTCGATCCACCACAAACGCAATCAACGTTTTGTTGACACTAACGAGTATTTCTGGCAACGACTAGTCCCTTTCGCATATTATCACCTGCGTCAGTGCAAGATGTTACCCAAATAAACGTGTCCGTTTCGTTAACGTTCTACGTGTTCTCTCGGTTTATGGCGGAACGCGGCCCACTTCGCCTTAAATCTTCATCGAATCGAGTCGCAGTCCCGTTGCATTCGGATCACATTTCGAATGTAAATCTGGCCTTTATTGGGGTTCCTTGCGTTTTAAGGCGACACCTTCATAAAAACGCTAACGGATTTTATTGCTTTTATATTACGTGCTTGACTCCGGCGGTGCACTGCTTTCGAAAGGTAAATTGACGGGCATAATTACGACTTCACTAATTCTGAAGTCGTTAACATGTTTCGTCGCGTAGTTATTATATCAACAAATATTATTTATCGCGATCAAATTGAATTGTGTTGCTTCATTGCCATGTAACCACGGTATCAACAGATGATGCGGCGGGATTCATGATCATCCTTTCAATGTGAAAAATGGCTGGAGTAATAACAAGACGAGAAGTTTTATTGACGTTCTATGAATATATTTATAAAATTCTGAATTTTAAAGCAAACGTAAAGGCGTGTAGGTGTAATGTAAATAATTTGAGATATTTTTTCTATAAGGTAAATCCGTAAGGTAATTATCAATTTTTGAAAAAAATTCTCATATCTAATTTAGAGGCGGCGAATGCTTCTTATTATTATACCGTATAATCAATTTTCAGATTCAAAACATTATGAAATTATGTCCACAGTAGTATTTCTTATGCCCAATGAAGAGGCCAACACTTTTCTGTTAATTACAGGTTCAATTATATTATACTATTATATTATAATAGTTGTCAGGATGGGACTGCAAGTAAATAGGTGAAAGACAAAGTACATGCAAGCGACCTCGCGTTCCAGAGCTGGTCAGACAGCTGACAATCTAACCATCGAAAACTACTGTTTTGAATCGGTTGTGGAATTCGTATACCTACGCACTCAAGTAGACTCGTTTAAAAATGTCCAGGATGAAATAAAGCGAGGCATTGTTACAACCAATCAATGTTATTGTGGCCTGTTTAAATATATCATTAACAAGCGCCTTGCTTTAGCCACAAAATTGCCAATCTACAAGACCCTGATCACTCCAATTTTGACATATGGATCAGAAGCGTGGGTCATCTCCAATGCCGACGGAGGATACTCGCATTCGAACGGAAAGAGCTAAGGAAAAAGGGGCAGTATGTACGGATCGACTGTGAAAACGCAGATATGTCAGTTTTATAATTTCTACAAAGACACAGCGAAGGGGAGAGACATTGTTATGGTCATGAAGATGAATCGACGTTGGGAGGACACGTACCCAGAGCCAACGAAATAGATCCCATTAAGAAAGTGCTGAACGCGGAATCGATGGGAACCAGAAAAAGAGGCAGGCCAAATCTTTAGTGGGTTGATGGTGTTATTCAGGATGCCAGGAGTATAGGAGCCCCAAATTGGAGGACTAAGGCGCAAGATTAGGCAGAATCACGGCAGAAACTTGAGAAGATCGTGGCCCTTGTAACGCTGTAGCACACGGCTAGTCTCACAAAGATAATAGAAACATTTACTATATCAATAACAATATTTCATATTTAATATATGAATATATAAATAGATAATAATCAATATTTTCATGGTTAATAATAATTTAAATATTACAAATTCAAATCTAGTTGTCAGTGACAATTGAATACGTCCCTGATGGTAGTGTCAGCGTATTGGTGCAACAAAATATATCGCTTTATACAAAAAATATATAAGCATCAATAGTCGAAGTTTGCATAATTTAAAATATCATACTCATTAAAACCGTATTATTAAATGTATCATGTGTTGATAATTTGAAATAAACATACGAAAAAATATATTAGTAAAAAAGAACAAAAGAAAAATCTTATTTGTAGTCCTTCCGGTGTAACGTGGGTGGGTTGCCAGCACCAGGATTGCAGACATACAAGAAACCATCTAGAAAAATCTCTATGGTGCGATTTCTAAAATGGCTTAATATTATCCAACGCGATCTCACAAAAATATAGTCAATGTCGCATAAACGGAGACAGGAATCCAAACACTAAAGAAATACGAAGAACACGAAGACAATGAAATAGTGTACTTAAACTAAAAAAAAACTTGAACTAGTACCAGAAAACTATAAAATGCGAAAAAATCACGCTCAACGGGTTCATTAAAATACATCTTTAATCAGAGGGCTCTAGGCTCAAATCCTTGGTAGAGATATGAATTTCTAACCTTCCCCAAATAATTGGAGTGCTTTAGCAAAACCGAATCGACACCAATCAGGCACTGACTGACAAAATCTAACACAGAATAACCACAACGCCTAACAATTAAATACAGAATATTACCACCTAACAGAGAAAATCGTACGTTCGACGTTTTCCAATGCGATATGATCAAAAAAATTGTGACGAAGATCCAGAAAAAGGCCATTGTGGTATAACCAAAATTCATAAAATTTGTAACACCTCGCACCTTCCTTTAATATACACATAGAAGTCAATTTCACTAACGCTAGCGAGCTTGCGCGGACCATGTGATATACGTAGCGAGCGACTACACATCTTACGCGTTCGAACGAACTCAATGTGCGGGCCCGAGAAATATCGTACGACGATGACAGAAACCTTAACTGACAAATAAACGAATGTTTGTACAATAACTAATAAAATAAATAAAAGTTCCCCACTTGAAGCTGACGAATTAGTAACGCGCCATAAAATTGTATTTCGGAATTAAAATAAAGTTTCCTTTCCCAAGTTTTTTAACATATCACTGGCTTAATACGAAACATAAAATTGAGTAAGGAAGACGGGAGGAAATAAATGCTAAGGTAGACACATTAGGGGAGAGAGTACAGAAAATGGAAAGTAGAAAGGAGGCGAACAACACTATCAGTCGAATGGAAGTGAACGACAACAATATAAAAGTGGGAGTTGAAAGATTTTTCCAAAGAAATTTAGAAATATCCCAGATCTAACTGAGGATGAAAAACATAGAGAAACCTATACGAACTTTTCTGCAAAATTGTATGATAATTTCAATTGGTGTCAAAAACAATAACTTATTTATCAACATCGATAAAACGATTTTAGTGGTGTTTAGTCGCAAAATATATTATGCAAATTTTGCTGCAAAAAATCACTTTAAATTATAACAATCACAACACATTGCAGCAAAGCTAATTTGGAGATCATACATAAAAGAATCTTAAGAGTGATTTTTGATCTGGTGTTCATGGAGAGCTGCCGTGATACATTTGCAATATATGACACGTTTATATACTTTTATAAATTATTGCAGTATGTATTTTCTAATCAAATTAATTTTAAAACTATGGGAGGTGTGCATAACCACGACACAATATACATAATTTACTGTTGCCATCAGGCAGTGTGTGTATATCTAAGAAGGGCTTGTGGTAGTTTTTACTTTCTTATACATTATGTATAAGTAAGTATAGGAATCATGAAAATTTTCGAACTCGAGATTTCAACGGATATACACGTTTTGAGATCCCCTGAATCGTTTCTGACAATTTTCGGAATGACGTCTGTGTGTCTGTGTGTCTGTCTGTGACATTTGTATGTAGCAAGGAGGAAAACGTCCTATTTTGAACGCAATCTCTCAACCGGAAGTGACGGTTTACTTTATCACTTTTTTCCATAACTCGAAAACGGTACACGTTACGGAAACAAATATTCTTACATAAATTAGACATATTGATATTTTAAACAACTTTCATTTGAAAAGTTTTTTGGAAAAACATAGTATAACTGAGTATAAGACAGTTTCGTGCGGACCACCGCGGATTTTTATGTTATGTTATACTTTGTATCTATCAAGAATGTAATAAGAGTATGACGGTTCTCATCAAGATATCAGGCTAAAGTGATTAATATATTATCTATTTGATTAACTAATTAGTAATTGGGCATATGATTTTCATGATGTACAAAACAATATTGCATAGGAGTGGATATGAGGCATAACTAATGAACAGATTAAATTGTACGTGAAACTTTTTCTATTGACCGTGTATAAATTTACAGTCATTAATACGATTATCAGATACTCGCATAACACTGTCGATTTCAATCAACTGGCGCGATCGAAAAATGACATCAATCAAGCTCTCAGTTTCCCGAACTATTAAATCCACTGGTTGTCACCATAAACAATAATAATTCGTGACAGTTTAATTTTCGAATAAATAACAAACGGCTATAAACCTAAACGGTATAAAATGATTCCCGTTTGTCTTCGCGTATGACGTCTGACGATTTATCGGCGGATCCATCCACGTGAATGCACGATTAGATTTAAATATCTCGCGTGTACGATTATTAAGTGTATCGAATATATGGGTATTGTTAGTTCTGGTTGTCGAGAGCACAACAATAAAGCACACCCACTCGGATGGCAACACACACACAGACGTACACTGCATAAGCCGAGCGGAGTTCCAGCCAATTAGCCTCATCAAGAGTCTGTCTTAGATCAGCCCTCCACGTCTATTTATTACCCCAAGATCGCTGCCGATTAAACACCGCCCATTGTTTATTACCCTGTACCGTACACCCTTCACTACGTTCTGTTCTATCTTTATAAGAACGAGTTCATCAGAGCTACGCATACCTACATAAATATAGATACATATTGCACTTCCTACTTGGTATTTCAATTTACTTAGTTGAAGAAATGTAATGATATTTATAAATCGAAATAATTCTTTAAATGCCAATACATTTACTAAGCAACCGTTCTCATTAAACATGAGAGAACAACGCATTGCATAATTTTAAATCTTTGTTTAATTAAAATCGGGGCAGGAAACAGCAATGGCCAAAAAATAAAATAACAAAAACCGAAGTAAAGGGGAAGATATAAATATTACAAAATTTTAATAAATAATTGTAGTAGAAAATATTAGACCATAGATTATGAGAGAACTATTTGTTTCGTATACTTGTAAAAGGAAATATTCGTGTAACGTTTGAAATAAATAAGATCGTGTCGTATATAACCAAAAGCTAATTTAAAATTTAATTAGTTAATGGTTGGCCTTTGTTCGTTTCGGCAAAGTAAATTGAAAAATGCAATTTGTAGCTAGATAAGTGGATGCATGTAACATGCTTTTAAAGGGAATATTTCTATTTGGTTGAACATTATAGAGGAGCGCACTTCGCCGAAACGAGAACAAACGCGAGTTTTCCCAAATAAATTCGACCCGGCGGTACAAAGCCCTCCAAGACTTTTACGTTAATATCCAGAGTTTATGCCTGAAATTAATAACAATACACTGAGTAAATGGCGGAAGCGTGTGAACTGTAGCGCGTCGCTACTCGGTGCCAGTAGTACTTTCCATCATCCGTGGATTTAATTCGATATTCTGTATTAACATGCACTGGTCTCTCGCTCCCCTATCTTATTTCGCCCCGCTGCGTGTTCATAAATTAACTGTGCTTTTCGTAATTAGCGACTTGTTAAATATCAAGGAGCATAGAGCGCAGCCGATTCTTATTCCTCGTCTTCGTGGACGCCAACCGTAATTCAATGAGTAACTTCCGACGGGAAATTAATAAATCCATTCTTGAACACTTCTCGACTTAACATATTGGGTGTAATCGAGCAAGAAGGAGAAAATTTCTCATCCGGTTGTTCTGCGTTAGAGTTGCAGCATTTGAATTCTAATACGGCTATAAATTATCGCAGTTGTGCGCGAGCATTTAGGAAGTAAATTGAAAATGAAATAAATCTCCTTTTTAAGGCAAATTACTCACGTTCAGTGAGGTGTACAGCACGAATGAATAATATCGTTAATGTTAACTCGGAGGTAAGTTTGCGAAACTTATTTAACGATCGTTGTTTTTAAATGTAAATAACACATCAGTTGTTTATGCTTTAAACTTAATTAGTTAATTGGACATGTAACAGAAATGTAAGTGGAATGCAACAATGCATACATTCTAAAACTGCAACCGTTCTTAAAAAGATATTGGACGAAGAGAGAGTGAGTCTGAGAAGGGACAGTGACGTTTAGTAGTCGCAAATAACTGTGACAAGGATGTTGTTCGGTCCTACACCTAGATATTTGGATTTAATTAAGATAATTTAGATCCGTGCAAACCGTATAAATATTTGTCACAATTATTTTAAGTATGTAATAGTATATTATTCAATGAGCGAGTAATGATATGCATCATCAATTTTGGTAAGAGTTTACAGATACGTGTTGGTGGGCTCCAATTTGTTTCATGATGCTTATACTAGATGGAATCAAAAGTCCCGAGCCTCACATAGAGATATAAACTACTCAAAACGAATAAGGAGACATTTGTAAAATATACGGAAAATTTGTTTACATATTATGTAATTAAACAAAATGTTGGAGTTATGTTTTAATTAAAAGTACTCTTTAAGTAGACAACACGATTGCAACGCATTGATAACGATTTTTTAGGAAAAAATTAAATTAAAGTTTTTAACCTCAAATTGTTTAATTATAAATAATCAAATTTATTGAAAACAAAAACACTTAATAATGGGTATGACTTCCTCTAACCCGGATAACTTCTGCACAACGACGAGGCATGCTTTCTATTAACTTTCTAATCCTTTCTTGAAGCAGCTGTTCCCACTCCTGGATAATAATTTCTTCGACCTGTTGGAGATTTTCTATGGGTTGGTGTTCCCGTAGTCGTCTTCCCAATTCGTCCCATAAGTGTTCTATCGGATTTAGGTCCGGACTATTAGATCGCCATTCCATCACATGAATATTGTGGTCGTCAAAGAAATTTCTCACTATCCTTGCTATGTGAGGTCTAGCGTTATCTTGTTGTAGGATGAAATCGGGTCCCATATTTTCAGCGAAGGGGGTAACATGGGGTTCCACAATGTCTGTTAAATAACGCAGAGCCGTTAATGTTCCTTCTCGAAATACCACTAATTCGATGCGACCATTTAAAGATATTCCGCCCCAAACCATAATGGACCCTCCACCAAATGCAACGGTTTCTTGTACAGAGGAGTCTAAATAACGTTCACCTTGGCGTCTCCACACACGAACTCGGCGATCGTTATGCCCTAGGCGAAACCTGGACTCGTCCGTAAACAGTACGTTACTCCACTGTTCCAGAGTCCAGTTGAGATGTACTTGCCCAAAGTTTCGTCGGTCTCTTCTATGCGCTGGTGTTAAACGAGGTACCTTCGCTGGTTTCCTTGCATGCAGCTGAACTTCATGGAGTCTATTTCGAATGGTTTGATCAGAAATTCTGGTCCCAGTTGCCGCTACCAATTGATTTTGAAGAACCTTCGCGGTAATTCCACGTCCGCGAATTGCCCAACGAGTTAATAAGCGGTCTTCTCGGGGAGTAGTCGACCTTTCCCGTTGAGGGTAAGGTCGCCTTCGTGTAATGCCATACTCTAAATGCCTAATCCATGCCCTGGATATAGCGGAATGACTTACATTCAACAATTGAGCTACCCATCTTCTTGAATCGCCTTCTTCAATTAATGTCACTGCCTTAGCTATCTGAATAGCATCAAGGTACACTCTTTACTATTCTTCTACCCAACACATCCTCATTCATGTTTCACACCAGAATTACAATCCAATATTAAAAATAAAGTTCTGGTTAGATTCAAACTTTAAGCGTTTTTTCGTTTTTATTGCGCTTTTATTGTTTATTTCACGTAAATGTCAAATAAAAAGGCGGCTAATTGATAGAGAAGTTATATTTAAGAATATTGTGACCGAATTGCATTTAATTTCATAAAGTTTTATGTAAAATAAAGACATATATAGAAGTGTCTCTTTTTTCGTTTTGAGTAGTTTAGCTACTAGGATTGAATCGTGCATGTTATTGTTTAGAACCAGTCTTTAGATGGCACCACCTTGAATTTCATGACAATTCCTGCATTAGTTTTTGAATGACAGCTGAAAGTGCCAAACGATGGAAAGACGAGTTTCGGGTTTTGATAAAACATTGTTTTTTAATGGGAAAAAACACTGTCCAAGCCAAGGTGTGGTTAGATAAATGCTATACAACGTCCGCGCCTTCGATTGCAACTGTAAAACACTGGTTTGCTGATTTCAAACGTGGTCCTACTAGCATCGAAGACGCTGAGCGCAGTGGACGGCCCTTTGAGGCCACCACACCAGAAAACATTAAAAAAATCCATTTGATCGTTTTGAATGATCGGAAAGCGAAGTTGCGTGAAATTGCAGAAGCTGTGGGGATATCGGCTAAACGCGTTAGCAAAATTTTGCATCAACATTTGGGGATGAAAAAGCTGATCGCGCGATGGGTGCCGCGTTTACTCACTCAGGACCAGAAGCAGAAACGTGTTGGGGATTCCGAGCGGGGTTTGGCCTTGTTTCACAAAAACAAACAAGACTTTCTGCGTCGATTTGTAACGATGGACGAATCATGGATTTATTATTATACTCCTGAGTCTAATCGGCAGTCTGCAGAGTGGTTGGAAGCAGGTTGCAGCCGTTCAAAGCGTCCAGAAACACAACAGTCGGCCGGGAAGGTTATGGCAAGTATTTTTTGGGACACAAGAGGAATAATCATGATTGAATATTTGGAAAAGGAAAGAACAATCACAGGTGACCACTACGTTGCTCAACTTGACCGTTTGAATCAGGAAATAAAGAAAAAACGGCCGCACAGAAGAAAGTGCTGTACCACCACGATATCGCACCAGCATATTCATCGATGAAAGCGATGGTCAAATTGTGCTACCAATTAGTTAGCCACCCCCCTATTCACCAGAGTTCGCTCCCAGTGACTACTATTTATTCCCAAACATGAAAAGGTTTCTTCAGGGAAAGAAATTTTCGTCGGATTCTGAAGTCATGGCCGAAACGCAGGCGTATTTTGAAGGCCTCGACAAATCATTTTTTTAAAGGCATCGAAATGTTGGAGGACCGTTGGAGCAAGTGTGTTACTCTACATGGAGAGTACATTGAAGAAAAAGAAAAGGTTTTGAATTAGTAAAGAAATTTTTTCCTTGTGCGGCTCGGGACTTCTCATTCCAGGTATATATTGTGGTAGCGGTTTATGTCTCGCTTTCATGAGTGTTGATTTAATAGTTCATTGCATCATTAGTGTCATGCCATGCAATGTAGAAACTAGCATTAATATGTTTATCTGTAGGGTCCTGCTTCAAGTAAAAGAGGTCTGCCTTTGAAGCGACCAAGGTTTGACTCTGCATCGACCAGTAACGAAGACGAAGGCAACATTTGGGCCAAAACGACGTTATTTATTTTATGAGCAAATAAATAAATAAATAAATTAAATACATTCGTACAAAGTCTGCATTGTGGATATGCTAAGGCAGCATCCTTAATAATGCGCCCAATGGAGCTACCCCTAAGGTAAGACCAAAAGACCAATTTAATACAGTAAAATTGAGACGCTAATACTATTTAAATTTACTATTTCAGGCTACTCCTAGCTCAAGTCGACGGCGTCCATTAACAGTTGTCAAGGCTTTAACTTCATCAGGAGTGGCTGAGAAGTATAATTTACTGCTAGAAAAACGGTTGCTGACATGGAGTTGAAGCAGTGGAATTTGTGGAAGAGTAGAATTTAAAAAAGGCTGTTTGGAAAGAGGAACAGGGGTCCCTGCAAAGACAGGCTCTGTTGCTAGGCATAGAAATTAAAAGAAAAATTCTAAGTAATTAATTTAAAATTTATTAGCTTATTAGCATTATATATTTTATTATTAGTTTATTTATGGTTTTGGAAATTTTTCGTAGATGTAGTGTTTCATATAAATTTATTCAGATTTTATTTGATGGCAGTAATAACTCTATTTATGTATGTAGGATGGGCTTGGTGTAGAATAGATAATGTAAATATTAGTTTTAAGGATATGGTGTATAACAAACAGTATGGCTTGACAAACAATATATTTTTCTATAAATTTTGAAAATAATTATTAAGTAATTTCTAATGTGAATAATGTTGTCATTATTCACAGCAGGTGTAATTTGACCATTTGCAATTTACATTTCCAAATCCTCTAAATCTTCATCTAGCAATGGTGGTGGATTTTGGTTATGCAACGTAGGAGCAATATTTTGTACTGCCGTGGCCACAATTATTGTTAGAACAGTATCCACTATAAGCCTCAGGCCATAAGCCACAACAGGAAACCGGCGTTTTCAATTGCCAAATAATCGCTCGATCGTATTCCTAGTCCTTATGTGCGCTTCATTATAAAGCTGTTCAGCTATTGTATTAAAAAGTAGTTCCACAAAGGTCATAGTGGATACACTATCACCTGTTTCAAAGTGTGTAAATTAATATAATGAAAAAAGTTGTCGTTATTTGCTTATCAAGAAGTATACTGTTCGGAAAATCTCCATTTTCAATTATTGCCCTTATTCTGCTATTGTTAAATATAGTAGAATTATGGGTTGGCCATCCTGCCACTATGTCAATTATCACCAAATTTGCATTTCCTATCGCTTGTACCTTAATGGAAAAATATGTTTTCCGATTTCTGAACAGGATCGTCACCAGGTGATTGAATTTTAATATGTGTCCCATCAATACAACTTAGCACACTCGCCAATTCAGCCATATCAAAAAGGCTATTTTGAGCTCCTTGTATTTCTTCACCTGTTTGAGGCATTGCAACGAATTGCGGCGGTAACGTTGCAACTGCCTCGGACACCTTTGCAATTATTTTGGATGCCGTTGATATGGAATGCCACTGTACTCCGCAATAGCAGTAAGGTGCCCAGATGATGTATAAAAACGCAATGTTCTTAACAACTAGTTCATTAGAGGCACACTGTTCTTCCTATAAACAAATATATAACATCTTCCTTTACACATTTTGTGCGTTTTTTTAACTCACATATCATTTCGATATTCCAATGACTCCTTCTATTAGCGTCAAAACTATCAAACATATTTGTTTTGTCAGGCGGAAACGCGTGTAAAAAATATATTCGTCCATGTCCTGAAAATAGTTGGATCTCGTGTAATCTAGACGAGGAAAACCGAAATCTACAACCTCCAATATATCCAAGTCGTCTTCAAATATATCGCTAATGCGGATATCCATTTTTGAATACAAACCAAAAACTTACGCGAGCTAAACAAATTTGCAGGTTGTAGAAGCAACGTAAACGCTGTCATATACGTACGAGTATATTGCGCATGATCGGTGTTCTAAGCATTGTTTAAGTATCGATTTTCGAGCGCTTACATTTAAGCATCTCTTATAATTGTTAAGAATAACTTAACGAGCGGTCCAACTAAAAAACGAGATTTAAGTACTGCTTTAGGTTAAGTACTGCTTAAAAATTTCGGTGCAACCGGGCATTAATTTTTTATGCAATCCACGAATTTTACTGCGTGTTGCATTTTGGTTGACTTGCAAGTAAATTGGAGATTCACCACCTGTGCATACTTTAATTTATCATAGAGGCCAATTAAGTGCCCAATAAAAACTTTTCGTGGTTTGGCCCAACGCACCTCAAAAGGTAGAAATCACCTGGATTTAGTTACAGTACACGTTTTAAACATCTTTCTGATTGTAAATAAATGACCATATGTGTGAATTGACACATACAAGTATAAAATATTACCAAATGAAATGCATTATATATTCAATTATTTATAATTATAAGAGAAAGTTTCCCTAAGTGGTAACATTTATATGTGATGTGCAGTATTCACTGAAAATATTAAATTGATATATCGCTGGGTATTCAATGCGCATTAGCCAGGTAGGAAAACTATAAACGTACATTAGATTTTCCGAGAAACAAATATTAACTAAGCAAAAAATGGGAGTTAAGTCTTAATCAAGAATGTGAAATTATACAAAAAAATATGAAATTAATAAAGATATAATGAAGAACTTAGGTAATATCAAAGTATTTCAACTGGCGCGATGACAAGTACATTTTTTGATAGAAGTTTTCAAATAAAAGTTGTTTAAAATGTTAATACGTTTAATTATCACAAGAGCATTTTTTCGATAACACGTATCGGTTTCAAGATATGGAAAACGTCATAACAGTAAAAAGGAAATGAGACACATGGGAAAAGTATAGAAATGCTAGAGAACGACAAAATAAAAACTGGTGTAAACGTAGAAAAATAAAATCGAAACGAGTGTTGGAAGTCAAGATTAGAGAAGTCATCAAAATGGTACCGAAAATATGCAAGATGGGGTTACCAGGTTTCGAAGAAAAAAAAAAGGCAATGCAAAATAAATATAAATTAAAAAATCTACAGAGACAGAATATTCATCAAATAAAAAAAGCACAAAATATCCTGGAGGTAGCTCAGTATGGATTTAGGAGAGGAACAAACAACGAAAAATCGCGAAGCTTCGAATCGAAAGAACTGCTAAAACAGGGGTACACACGCACTTTACTGTTCTCAGTGACAATATACGAAATGATAAAGCAGGTAAAGTAGAAAATGAGACAAATTAAACTATAAATACTATAATAATAGCTCGAGATATTTCGAATTGAATTATTTTTATCGTATTGCCACTGCATGCAAAACAATGACAAATGTCATTACTTGTGACGTCCGTATTGGTTTGGTTGGTGGTTTCATTGAAATGTCTTATAAAATAGATATACGTAATAGTAATTAACGTTACAAGTCCGGGAACTCGTATTTAACAGCACGAGTGAAAAAAATCGAAAGGAGTACTATTAAGAGTTCACGGACGAATGTCGTTATTTATTTTATTTCATACTGTGAATAATTTAACTTTTACTACTTACATTTGACATTTTTTCGCCAACGTTAACGTCAACATGTGACATTATGGGTTCCAGTTTTTTTATAGCAACATCTGTATCGGCAGATAATCCTGGAATTACAGTTTCAGGAAATTCGCAATGTAAAATTACTGTAAATATTTGTAAATAATCAGTTAAATCCTGTGGTAATGATTTAAAATTCCGCAAACGACAAAAATGCCCCAACTATGTGAATGGCCAGTTGTAAGGGATTCCGCGGTGTTGTCGAATGTTAAAGACAGTTCACTTTACAAATAACAAAGTGATAATTATGGACGGCGAACGTTATTTTACTTTGGCGAATGCGGAAATGAAAGGAAATGATGGATTTTACACAGACGATATCGAAAACACTCCGGATAATGTCAGATTTAAATGTGAAGTAAAATTCGCCGACAAAATCTTAGTCTTGTGTGCGATTTCTGTAGCTGGGGTTTCATGTCAGGGGCGAAGCTGTAGATGCCAATGTATATACGCGAAGATGTCTCCCAAAATTATTAAATTTTATTAGGACACATCATGATGGGAACGAAATCATATTCTGACCGGATCTGGCATCTTGTCATTATGCCCGAATAACAAGGAAATGGTTGGCTAAAAATCAGACACCTTTTGTACCAAAACAAAACCTTCAGCACGACCCATCGAAGAATTTTGGAAACTGCTTAATGCAAAAGTTAATGGTTGGGAAACCCAAATGGGGAGCAGTTGCGACGGCGCATTTGTCAGAAGGTGCGTGAAGTAGATATTGGAATTTTCGAAAGTCTGATGCGACACGTAAGGACAAAGCTGCGTGCAATCGAAGACCGAGGACCCTTGTCAGTAATGTAATTTTGAAATGTGCTTTGGATTAGTGATAAAATGAGATAATTTTTCATTATTTTCAATAATAGATATTTACAGTCGAATGCGGGAAGTTCAATTTTACAGCGCGACGGCTTTGTTTGAGGCACGAGCCCGAAGGGCGAGTGCCTCATTTGCCGGAGCGCTGTAAAATAACTTAACGCATGAGATTTGTATAGAATTTTTTTGCCGATAGTTTTATTTTAAATTAATAAGTCATCTTTTTATACCTATATATTTTATTTATTCAACTTGGCAACATTGCATTGTTTATGACAGATTTGACAGATTTGTTACATTTAAATAATTGTATAAAAGTTAATGGTTATTAGGTAGATAGGTACGTTTATTATTAGCCATTTATAATCGAATGTAGGAAATTGCATTTTGCTGCATGAAGTTTATATCTTAAACCCGATGCCCAGCGGAGTGTTTGGACTAATTTAATATTAAATTAATATTTAAATTTTGTGTATTTTTTTATACTTATTGAATTAGAAATTAATATATCTCGTTCTCCTGAACATCGGCTTCATGATTTCAAAATTGCGTATTTTTCCTACGTCTCTGGAGTTTAACAAGAAGGATTATTTACTTTCCCGCATACTATGCGGGAAAACGCACAGTCGTCGTAAACACGAAGTTACATGTGACATGAACGGTGCATAGTTACAATGTTTACATGTCGGGAGGCCAAAATAGTTATTTACAGTCGAATGCGGGAAGTTCAATTTTACAGCGCGACGGCTTCGTTTGAGGCACGAGCCCGAAGGGCGAGTGCCTCATTTGCCGGAGCGCTGTAAAATAACTTAACGCATGAGATTTGTATAGAATTTTTTGGCCGATAGTTGTATTTTAAATTAATAAGTCATCTTTTTATACCTATATATTTTATTTATTCAACTTGGCAACATTGCATTGTTTATGACAGATTTGACAGATTTGTTACATTTAAAAAATTGTATAAAAGTTAATGGTTATTAGGTAGATAGGTACGTTTATTATTAGCTTTTTATAATCGAAAGTATGAAATTGCATTTTGCTGCATGAAGTTTATATCTTAAATCCGATGCCCAGCGGAGTGTTTGGACTAATTTAATATTAAATTAATATTTAAATTTTGTGTATTTTGTTATACTTATTGAATTAGAAATTAATATATCTCGTTCTCCTGAACATCGGCTTCATGATTTCAAAATTGCGTATTTTTCCTACGTCTCTGGAGTTTAAAAAGAAGGATTATTTAGTTTACGGCATACTATGCGGGAAAACGCACAGTCGTCGTAAACACGAAGTTACATGTGACATGAACGGTGCATAGTTACAATGTTTACATGTCGGGAGGCCAAAAAATTAATTTTCGATTTTGTATTAGCCCTATAAATTTCTTCAAAACTTTTGTTACACACGTTATACGCATGAGTCAGAGAATATACATGAAATTGTACGAAGCAAAGCAGAAAGGAAGAAAAATATGAAAGATCGCAATAGATTCGACTCAATAGTGTTGCAGACCTAGGACTGACTGGTATTTCTTTATGTCACTCTTTTTGTGTTTTTATCAATAAATAATTAATATATATAGAAATGTGCACGAATTGCAATTACACAAAAGTAAATAAAATATTTTGTCAAGAAAATAAAGTTAAGCAAGACCTATTAGTAATGCGAGGCAGAAAAACCCATTGGTGATGTGATGATTGGTGCTAAGTAGTATACATCATATTCCAAATTGAGCATGAAAACTAATCTATCAAGCAAAAGCTGATCAAAAATAAATACACTTTGCCAAAAAAAATTCGAAACAAATTTAGCAAGTATTTAACACGGACCAAAACCTTTCCCCGACAAAAACTACATCTTTCAAAAATTATTTAAATTAATACTCGTTTGACTACTTCAGTTGGGTATTATTATTTATAATAAAAACAAAAACATAACTCTAGCAAGAATTAATATTATTTGTTGCCTCCTCTGACTGCAACAACAGGTTGACAACGCCTTGGCACGCTTGAAATTAAATTTATTAAATAAGTAAATCAACTGTTCCCAAACTTTTTTCAAAGCCTCTAATAATTCTCCTAAAATCAAAGGGGGCCGTGGAAGTGAGCGAAGACGGTGCACCAACGTGTCCCATACCTGTTCAATGGGATTGAGGTCGGGACTTCTTGCAGTGCCAGTTCAAAGTCGCAATGTTCACTTCATTAAGGTAATTTCTAATTGCAGTAATTATGTGTGGTCGTGCGTTATCACGCATTAATAAAACATCTTCTCCTATAAATTGAGCAAAAAGAACAACATGCGGTTCGAAAATGTCTCTTACGCACCTATCCGCAATTACCGCTTGTTTAACCAGTACATGTAGATCTGTACGTGCCTATACATACCATATCCGAGCCACCTGTGAAGTGAAGTGTGAGTACACTTCGGAGGTGGTTCGCATATGGTACGTATAGGCACGTATTGAGTGTTCAGTTAAATATTACACTAAGCATAACGTTATCTTGGTCTTCTGTAGACCTTTACACGCTTATCAGATGAAATAAACAAAATATGGATTCGTCTGTAAAGAGAATTTTGTTTTAAATCCCTAGTTAAGATGTTGGGCAAATTCTAAATGTGCTATACGGTGGTCCTTGGTAAGGAGATGGCATTTGGCTGGCATTTTTGGCTTCAATCGATATTTTTTCAACCTATTCCTAACAGTATGAACGTGATCATGTATCAGTTATGTACGATGGCTAACTCAATTTGGAGTTTCTGTGCAGTAACAAACTGCAGTCGCAGGGTACACAATCTAAAAAGAAAAAACGATCGTCTACGATATCTGTTGTCCATTTTCAGCCAGTCCATTTCAGTCCAGATCTCCTATTGTAACTAAGTGTTTCATTAAACCTTTGAATGCACCTAACGATGGTAACCATTGTTGATTAAAGCGACTACTTAAGCCGCTTCTTCGCAGTTTAAATGACGAGTTTGTCTTTCTTGAGGATTCATTTTAACCAATATGTAAAAAGTGCATGTAAATTCCACAAATACTTCGCAACTTCCCAAATTTTTAACGAATTATACTGTCTGTATAATAATCAATAGTAATCATGAAAAATTTCGACCTCGAGATTTCAACGGATATACACGTTTTGAGGTCCCCTGAATAGTTTCTGACTATTTTCGGAATGACGTCTGTGTGTCTGTGTGTGTCTGTGTGTCTGTGCGCGCGTCCAAACGATTATAGCTAGAGCTGCGAAACTTTAAATTTAACATTTGTATGCAGCAAGGAGGAAAACGTCCTATTTTGAACGCAATCACTCAACCGGAAGTGATAGTTTACTCTTTTTCCATATCTCGAAAACGGTACACGTTACGAAAAAAAATATTCTTACATAAATTATAGATATTTTAAACAACTTTCATTTGAAAAGTTTTTTCGAAAAACGTAGTATAACTAAGTATAACGAAGTTTCGTGCGGACCACCGCGGATTTTTTTCAACCAAAACCAGAAAAATAATTTCTCTGGAGGGAAATTCACCCAAAGAAAAGTGTGGTACCTATAAAGTATTTAGGGCCACTATGACCCTTTCAATTTTCAAAGGATTTCTTCGCCAGGTACTATAAACATCCCGAAGTTATGTGCGATTTTTTAATCGAAGTGTGTTGTTAAATATAACATTAAGATTACGCAACAAAAATCTGCCCCAATCATTGAATAATTAATAATTAATGAAATAAAATTCCTGCAAATGCAATTATGTTTTGGTTCGATATGCAGCAGGTGCACATTTTAGCACGAGCTCTATTTCTATTATGATTTCTACACTCACCAAGTTAGACGATCTGTTTACCTCTGCACTCCTAAATCAACTTCATTCCCTAGGTTATGAACATATAAAGATGCTAAAATTATTGTTATTCATTTGATGTATCCTGTTCGGGTCATAGAATTTTAACCACAGACAGGGCTTTCGGGCGGGTAGAAATTACTTCCTGGAAATATATGATAGTTATCCAGAAGGAAGATTATATTCAGTTTTATTCTGTTTGGTAACGCAAAACAACTTGGATTGACTGGAAGCTCTGTAATATTAAAATGTGACATGTAAAATTTGTGGGCATAGGCGACTGCAAACAAATATTCATACAAAAGAAAAAATAAAGGAAGGAATTACTTGATTATAAAATGTCACCAGAACTTATTCAGACTAAATTTATTAGTCTGAATGAAACACTGCAGAGTTTACTCAAAAGGGAAAAGGTGTCAGCAAGAAGGAATACTATTCGTCAATGAATTGAATAACGGTGCTAAGTGGAGGATATCAAAACTTGAACTTTTACAAAAATATTACCTGAAGTTGGCGATCAGTGGTTTTTACACAAAAATATCCATCTCAAATCAAGCAAAACTAGATAAGTATAATTTTTATGGTCTTATTGTTAATGTAATGGGAATCATTAAAAATTTTGACTTAGAGATATATACGTTTTAAGGTCCCGTGAATAGATTCTATTTTCGGCTCTCTCTTTCTCTTTCTGCCTTTCCAAAAATCTACCATTTACTGGAAAAATTACTTTTGAAAAATTCTTTGTAGTCCTAACAACGCACGATAAAGATTATTATGTACACTCTAAATTAGTCTGAATGGAATTATACCGCAAAAGGTATTTCGCAACACAGTACGACCGTCACAGCTTTGACTTAAACTAACGACACCCGTCTGCGAATCTTACTCTTATCTAGAGCATACAATTGCGTGACTGAAAACTTTATTACCTGAATTAAACTAAATATAAATTGATTAAAATATTAATATGGACGAACAAAATTCTCACATAATTTATACTTTTGAATTTTTATGAAACCACTAAAGTGGTTTTGCTAATTAGAAGACATAATTTCAACAAGTGGTTTCAATTGTAGAACACGAATGAACAGTACTTTCCCATAGCAAAAGTTGGACCTCGGCGATAACTATAATCTATAGCATTCCATATGATTAACGGTAAGAAACAAAGATTACCTTTATATCGTTACAACCAACATGCTGCACATTTTATATACACGTGATACAGGAAGCAGAAGAAGAATACGTTTTCATTATATTCGAACGTATTTATAGCTGCTATCGAATTATACGATTAGCATCTAAGCGATCTCGAGTTAATCGCAATTAATCTAAAGTTTTCCCCGTCGAGTTGACGTTGTTTAAGCATTCTATTGCCCGGAATGTTTCCAAGTGTTTTCGAGTTCTCGATTACTTTGTCGAATAACCCATTTATCGAACGTACGTAGTACGTACATACTTGCGTGACTTCGCTTCCTCGTTTGTAAATCGATCGGTTTCAATTAAAAATAACGTATACGAATTGCCGAGCAAAGTTATGACGTAATACTGTAACATCGCCTGCGAGTGAGATGGATTAAAGTGATTTCCTTAACTTTAATCTATTTTATAGGTTCACTTAATCTGTTTTGTAAGTGGAATACTGTATTTTACTTACATTCACATTATTGTGAATATGCAGCCCTGTGAGTTGATATGGTCTTGAGATAACTAACACACCCAAAATTAACAACAATAATAACGAAATACGAAAATACTGATTGATTGTCAAAATATTGTAAATAAAACTAAATTTTAATTAGTAATAAGTATAACTATAATATTAATATTTTGAATTTCTAACATGAAGGCAACGCTTTTCTGAATTTAGCTCAAATGGACAGTCGAAGTACATGTGCCTCTAAATGTAGCACCAACTGTAATAATTACAATTGATTAAATTGATCGAACATTCAAGTTACGGAAAACATAATTTATTTTAAAATTAGTTTAACTAATTTCCTGTTTGCTAGATGATGCCAAATTAATGCAAACAATAATAGTGAGAGAAAGAGTCTTTAGCTGACCGTGAAAGAACTGAGGAACACATTCGCTGTCGACAAATATATGTGACGTAAAGACGGCAACCAGCAAAAGCCAAATTTCCATTTCATAGTCGTTGTTTTTCTTTCTTCAATTTATAAAACCAGTATTTGTTGTTGATCGAACTATGATAGCTGCAACGTTGCCCGGATAAAAATTGCTGTATAATCTGCAAACATTAAGAGATTAGTTTCAGGCACTGGTCAATCATGGATGTATGTGTTAAATGAAAGAGATCCCATGGGGCTACTTTGATTTTCCCTGTTTTAATTAATGTTCACTACACATTGAGGTGTAAGATTAGACCACCTTTCGTGTACATTTTACATTTTTCTGTTATATTTAACAAGACACATTTTCAATATATATATATGTTGGTGCGTAAGTTCTCGCGGCTGAAATTTGTGCTTTTTGGTTCTCGGGTTGTGAACCGCGTTGTAGAAATGTTCCCCGAAGGGTCGCTTCGACGTTTCGGCAGAGTCCCATCTGCCATCTTCAGGAAGCTCTTCTAGGTCTCGCTGACTTAGAAGAACTGACGTTCGGAGTTACTCGTTGATCCTTATATTCCGGTTTGTCGTTGGGGTTGACTACGCTCGACTGGTTCTTACTTCGGCTCCTGGTTAATGAACCTTGGTGTAGTGGGCGTGTGATGACCTGTAGCGGTTCCTGTGGCGCTGTCCTTTGAACACTGCTTGTACTGTATTGTTATAATACTGGTCTCCATGTTGCAGGCAATTGTTGGGCATCATCTCGTGTGTTGAGGATTTCTTTCCGTTTCTCTATTTCTATTGCCTCCCGTATTATTCTGCTGGTGAACTGTTCAATGCTAGCTATTGTCCTTGTATTGTCGAAGTCGATTCTGTGTCCTGTGTCTAAGAAATGGCTAGCCAATGACGATGACGAATCTCTTTGTTTTACGGCGCGAATGTGCTCTTGTTTACGGACTTCGATGCGCCTATTGGACTGACCGATGTATATCTTCTCGCAGTTTCCACATGGTATTTCGTACACTCCCTGCGTTTCTAATGGAATTTTCGTTTTTGGATTCCTCTGTATCGTTTCTATCTTCCTGTATGGTCTGAAAGTTGTATCGATGTTCTGTGTACTAAGGATCCTGCTTATCTTGTCCGTGGTCCCTCTGACATACGGCAGAAATGCTATGGCTGCTGGTTTTTCTTCTTCCTTTTCTTCTTCCTGGGTTCGTCTGCGGGGTCTGGGTGCTCTGAGAATTTCCCGTTTTGAAAATCCGTTGTGCGCCAGTGCTTTGTGTATGTTGTCCATTTCCTTGTTCTTGCTTCTACCATCGGCTATCCTTTCTGATGTGGTTATTAATGTTCTGGCTACCGAGTGCAGTTGTGCCGGGTGGTGGTGTGACTGAGCGTTTAGGTACCTGTTGGTGTGCGTCTTCTTCCTGTATACTGTATGGCCGAGACTCTTGTCGTCTCTTTTCATTACCAGTGCGTCCAGGAACGGTAGCTGATTGTCTACCTCCACTTCCATGCTGAAGTTTATAGCTGGGTGTTGCTTGTTGAGGTGTTCCAGAAACCTGTCGAGTTCTTCTCGTCCGTGCGTCCATACAACGAATGTATAATCCACGTATCTCACACACACCTTTGGTTTTAACCGGCGGTCGCGTTGGTGCGGTCGTTCTACATGTGCCGTCGGATCCTGTTCCGGTGCATTTATATGTACTCGGCTGCCCTTCTTCGACCTCGGAGTGGAGTCCCTTGCGTGTCGACTTTTCGGCGATGTTTACAGGTCCCGTGCGTGTCACATATTCCCCTGTCGGCCTGATCTCATCGTCGTTTCTCCCGCTGACGACCACCAGCAAGTTTCGTGGTGTTTGTTCTGGCTCCACCGACCCGATGTCGCATGCCAATGCGCCTAGCCTATCCAGTTGTACTCTGCACCACTCCAGTTGTACTCTCACCTTCGGAGCGAGTGTGGTACTCATACGATGTCAGCTGGTATTTCAGGAATCTCTGGACTATATATTGCATTAAGGAACTTTCCATATGTCGGGAGACAAGATCCGCCTTCGGCCTCTGACTCTTCCCCAAATATTCCCTTGAATTTGTTCCTGATGTACGATATCGTCTTTGGTGATGTTAAGCGTAGCTTCTTTGCTTTGCTCATCGTATAACCTAAACAGCTCACAATTTGTTATGAGTACATTGATATATCTTTTTTGTGCTACATTTATTTTGGTATCAATAAAATTGTTATACTTATTTTAGATTCTTATTTGCAGAATCCTCACTATTTAGTTTATTCATCGTGAATTTATGTTTAGCGATTTTCCTTTTTCTTCTTGTCAATGCTGTAAGGTGCACATATATTGCAATATAAAATTGCACATTAGTAAAAAAGTTATTGTAAATATCACTTATAAAAATAAAAAGGTCTGTTAGAATACCTCGTAACGTAGCTTAAATTGTCAAAATCTTAGGATATACCCCGAAACAATAATAATCCACCAATAGCGAAGTAACCGCACACTTAGCAACCAAGAGCCAATTAGCGCCGGTAAATAAATGGAACGTTGAAAATCAAGATTGGCATGGAAAGACAATACTTGTTTGGCCAGAGTTTCTCTCGTAGGACAGTTGATATGTTTCAGCGAAGTTCCGCGCACGACGAGATGTTCGCGAAAATTAACTTGAATTTTCCAACAAGGAAATTAATTGATACAAAATATAAGGTTGTATTCAATTTTATAATATATACAAATATCACGAGGAGCTTAATGCCGAATAAAAATTATACACTTTTATTTATTTATTATTTTAAGTTATCGGTACCCAGAAATGTTTCAGAGACACACAGGATGTTGCGCGGGAATAAATCAGTATCAAAACGGCGTCCCAGAACCCAGCAAATAATATCGCAAGTTGCAGATAAGGAACGGGACGTTAACAACCGCCATCTTGAGAATTACTAATTAGCCGAGTGACAGACCCGCATGCTCTATGCTCCGAAATAAATTTTAACTTGGTTTCTAATATCTATTTCAAGCAAACTGAAACAAAAAAGACAACTATCCAACGTATATACCCATGCTTTTTCACCCTTCTAGATGCGGCTGAAAAGCATACATTCCGTAAAATTATCCAAATCGGTTTACAACAAGTCACAAATCTATAAACGAAACGGATGGAATCCCCCCCCCCCCATCTCCCCCACATGCTTTTTTTAATAATCGGGAGTGGATAGCTTAAAACTTATAAAACAATAACAATATAATCAAAAAGCTACAAGACTGAAAGATGGTGTGGTATGATGAATGACAAATATGGGATGCCAAGGAACGAACGAAGGCTAACACCTGTTTTGACAATGTGCTTGAAAATCAAAAATGCTAAGGAACGCACCATTATGAAATGGCAAAAATGAATAGAAAGGAAAGCGAAAATACTACAGGGTGATAAAATGGAAAAAGAAATGGAAAACTATTATAACAAAAGACAAAGCTGCTTGGGTACCAGAAACAAAAATGTAGAGTATCTATAGAAAACAACATTTATTAAAGAAGACGAGGGCAATTGATGAACGGAAAGATACTTTAAACTAAAAACGGAACGTGAAGAAGAAATTAAATACATAAACAGGTAGCAGTATCTATGTTATTGGTTGATAATAATTAAAGTAAAATTGTACTCTTAACACAGCGGTTACAAGATCGAAGTTTAATGCTAGACAAATATATAAATGTAGTTAAATGTAAATTACTCAGCATTTTATATCATATTTTTTTATAGTGCCATACAAAAAGTATAATATATAATGAGTAACGAATTTTCTTTGAATTATTTTCTCATACAATATGATGGCTTATACTCAGATCACAGTTTTATTCTTACCGAGCGTTTTATAACTTCATATAATATTTTATTGCAATTGTCATTAAATGCGGCCATCGACAAGTAACTTCATCGCTATGTTTGGAAGGATCAATATCCGTAGCCATAAATCGGGCAGTAAAAATATGAATGACAAGTGACTTCTTTTAATATATCGGAGGTTATATAGGAGTCTTATAGGCACGTATCAAACATTCCGCAAAATTTATGGGATGCTAGAAAAAAACGAATATGCGACTATGACATTCAAATATATCAAATATAATTGTGGTACGTCCATTAACTATTTTGTTATAATTAAATTTCAGTTTGGACGCAAATAGATATTTAGTGTGCATTAAAAATAGGAAGTGACCGCCGCATTTGTTAAATGAGCGTGCTGTCCATTAACTAAGAGGGGCCCGTTTTAAAATCGTGGGCATAATTCACCCGAAATGACTACCGTTCGACATCATTCAAACATTTATTTCGGCGCTTCCATATACTTTTTAATTACATTTTGCATAAACCGCGCTAAATGTACATTTGCAATCGTAAATTTGTGTTATATAAATATTGGTATTAATGGCCGCGGATGTGTATTTTGCATTGTCGTTGCGCAGGTAAAATTTGATGTACAGTGTGTATTTTTCATTACGGGGCGATTGTGAATTTCCGACATCGTTAATTCTGTAATAACTCATGCAAAAATATACCTTGTTTCACGTGGTTATGGTAAACATGATTCGGAGATTTTTTCGGTGCCTATTTTCTACTCTATTATAAAAAATATTAAATATTTTAATCTTGCAAATTGTTTATTCATTTGTACGTCATTTTTTGATAAATGTTGTAGTTTCCTACTATATTTTCCCCAGTTGTACTTTTCATTCCATCGATAATATTAGGTCGATATTAGTTCAAAAGACAGATATTCTAATACGTCTTAAAATGAGTTTACAATCAGTATCTTTAATTTTGATATAATTCCTTTGGCAGGTCATAAAACCACTGCAATATGGTCTAATTGTGACGCAGCTTTTATATTTTTATTTTCGCAGTCGATGCATCTTTAATATTACATTGATGATTTTTTATTCTGAGCCAGTTATCGTCGCAAGCCTATAATTTAGTAGAAACGACCGTAATGTGTAAAGAGTGCCCCGGCGTATTTCATTCGATGATTCAGCAATTCACTCCACTAACTTCCTTGCCACTCACAACACCAGCTGTCGGACGATTTCAAAAACTCCCAAGACAATAAAACCCAAACGAAACTCGTTCTACTTTGATAGTTAATTATTAAAACTTTGACACAAAACCTTCCTCGGTGAAAATATGTTCTCAACGTTTGTGAACTAATGTCAACGTGAATCGGAAACCAAATTCATAAAATCCATCAAAGCGTGGATGAGTTGAAAATTAGACATGAGCATTTCTATTTGTGTTTCTTTGACCATTAACATCGAGCCCCACAAAAAGAATATTACCATTAAGATGATTGCGCCATTATTCTAGTTTAATGGCTGCAGCGTTTTTAAATTTGTAAGCCGCATTAAATGTTAAATTATACCTTACAGGTACCAGAAAAAACGAGAGTGGTATTGCAGTGTCAGTTGCATGCATTGACACTTTAATTGGTGCAATCAAATTTTGCTTGTAATTTGCTAAAATGTCGGTGCCTCTGCATCGAACTTGCTACATCTTATCTGTTAACAATTAAAATAGGAACGCTTGACATATAAATAGTGAGTTTATTGTGTCATAGAGACTCAGTTGAATAACGGAGGTTGGTACAGGAATGGAGACGTGAAGGATTGCTACTTTGTATGTCATTTATATTCAAAAATAAGTAAATTTTTTAGGGTTTTTTATCACTTGTCATAAAATATTTGTTATTTACATTCTAATGATAAATTGAGAAAACGCATTTAAGATGGTTTATTGCTCTTAATAACCGTATGACTGTTAATTCGACAACGTGAGTAAAAACCTACAGAAATTTTAATTTTGTATATCGTAGAGGTAACGGATGAGGGGGGCGTTATTTATTGCCCGGCGTCTACCGACGTAAATTGGCCGAAAATTGTTACTTTGACATATCGTCCATTTACGGTATTCTCCCTTTGTAATTAAGGAATCGAACTCGGGGCCCAATTAATCATCCCACGCATGTGCTAACGGTGAAAAATAACGAAACGCGAGATACCCGTTCCCTTCACGCGATACTAGGCGCAGCGAGGAGGAGCAAAAAAGGCGAAAGAAATAAATGAGGCGATGTCAAATCAAGTTCCCCCGGTAATTAGCTCTTAATGAGACTGTATGGGCATGTGTGAACTTGCAACAAGAACAAACAGAAACGGCATTTAGTGTAAGCTGAAATGCCTGATTGAAATTTTTAATGAGTCTCTTTACGCTTAAGCTTCGTTTTTTTGTTCGGCGTAATTAATTTCTATATTATTTTTAATCAGGCGAAAGGTTTTTAATCTGCGATCACTTCAGACTGGATAAATTACTTGTGTGTTATACAATACGTAAATTGTCCACTACGAACTATATTTGTATGCAGGAAGCTTAATGTATATGCTACGTTAAATGATAAATTGTAATTTATTTGTCAAAAATTCTACAATCTTTGAATATTAGAACCATCTAAGAAATGTCTCAATGAAATAGTGATAAAAATTTCAAAAGTGATAGCAACTAATTTAATAACTTACGTAAATTTAACAAAATATTCGCGTGTACGATATGTTATACATGTGCCATATTTGTTGCTTATTTGTTTATTGTAAATCTTGAAGTCATTTTTTTAAGTCGTATTATGTTGTCAGAATATGTGACGATTCTGGTGATGACTCAATTGACTTATTTAAATGATTATTTAATTTACATACATATATAGCTTTCGGTGTAGAAGGTTAAGGGAAATGTGGAAGTCTGCGAATAGCTGAAATAAAATTCCAATGTCCCAAACGATACTTTAAACCTGCAACCTTACGATTACTAAATTATCACTACGTTAAGCTAATTTATTTTCATTATTCATAAATGTACTACCTATGTATTATACATTTAAATTCAAGATTTGCCTATAGTTTCTGCTTATCCTGCAACGTAAAATATCGTAACAACAAATAGTCTATCAAAAGAGTTTAAGACCAAGTTAAACCGCAGATAACTCATAAACGATGAAATAGTGTAAATCTGTGTAGGTACTTAATTATTGTACAAATAATTACCATACCACCAGATCAGTCCTGGTATAAGACAATATTAAACATTATTGATACACTACTTGTTGAAACCTATGAAATGGAAAATTATAATATGTTATAGAAATGTAGGAGTAGCAAATTGGGTGGAGGAATTATAATTTATGTAAAGATACAGCTATGGTTTACAAGTATTGAAAATCACTTTAAAACGTTTGAATCGAAGTTGGTATCAACTATTGCAAAGTGTGGCTAACTCATATTATTCTGCTGGCGATATACAGTGCTGTTGCATAAAGTAAAATATCGGATCATTACAGAATGGAAGGAAGTGGATACATATAGAATAATTTTGAAAACAGATAAAACTAAATTAGCTAACATGCTAAAAAATCGAAGACACTTGACAGAATGTCGCACATTAAAGAGATCTATGAGCTATTACTTTCTTTTTTTTGCCATGTATACATATCAACCACAAAAATTGCCTATCAAAAGAAGCTTCGTCAGCAATAGCCATCGGTGAATCAACAGATTTGTGATGACATCAAAAAAAGATATGCTTTTCCAAATCTGGAAAAAAAATCCAGGAAATGGCGAAAAAGTTCAGAATGAACAACGCCAGAAATATAAGAAATTATCAAATAAAAATAGCGAAAAAAAACATATACTACATTATTGGAAAAATGACATGAAGGACAAGGTGGAAAACTTCAAGCTACGCAGCAATTACTAAATATATAAAGAAACCTGAAAGTTATATAGCAGACAAGTTTGCTGATGTTTTTATGAAACAGCTAGAAGTGTTTTGGAAATCATAGAAGTTGTGGAAATGAGAGGCAAGGTAAAAAATGGTACAAAGCTTATCTAAAGGTTCCTGTATTTGTTGCAAAAATTGGACTCACAATAGGAAAGTAGGTGCATGTGCACAGCGCAGCATCTTTGGACAGATACTGTTTTTGCTGTATGTAAATAATGTTCGTCAATGCTCCGAAAACTGCAAATATTTGTCTTACGCTGTTGATTTTGCAAGTGTTACAATCCACAAGAATTGCCAGAATTTACAGAAAGAATTTATTAGATTTCATGTCTGGGCCCTCGATAAGGAACTCATGAAATACTGCATGAGTCGTCTTCAAAATTCGAAACAAGACCAATAAAAATTACCTACCACTCGATAGGATACCTGCACAACTAAAAATATGCACCTTCAGAAATAAATATGGCTTGAGGACAATGGCATCTATGATACCGAAAATATTTAATGACATTCCACAAGAAATAAAGAAACTAGACAAGTTGATTAAGGTTAAGGAAAGGATGACAAATTGATGACATCGAGACATTTATTGCCACTGATAAGCTTCCGTTTAGTGGTACTGTTATTAAGACAATTGCTTTTATTTTATTAGTGCATTGTTGGATTTTGTTATAAGTTTTGTAATTTATTCTTATGTTATTGTGAAGTGATATTGTTTAATAACGTTATGAATGAATTTAACAAATATAGAATTCTTAGAATCTTAGTGGCCATACAATGCTGTGGCAGTGGCTGCGGAGAAGCATGGTGAAGAAGGTGTTGGGCAAACTTTGAGGTATATCGATGCCATTAATATTAATATGAGAAGTGACATTAAATCAATTTTAGAGTCTCATGAGTGAGTTTATATATCTTCACCATGTACTGTAAAATTTATTACATGATACAATAGTAAATTACATCAAATAAGTGTTCAAAGAATAATTATCTTTTATAATTTTTAAATAACACGAAAAAATTTAGGAATTTGACAGTGGCTCTTATTTGTAATTTGGAAATTTTGCCCTGCAGATCTTGACATCATTTGAATATAAGGGTTTAGGTTATGGAAATAATCGATTAACACTAACACGACATTCACATTACAGCATTGCAAGCTATCGTATGTCTAAAGTTGGGTTTAGCAATTTTCATTTGTTATTTTTAAGTTTACCAATTGATATTTATAGGATTTCATGAAATTTTTTATTTAAAGAAGTACTGAAATTGCCTGTGTACAATAACTTATTACACGGACTTAAAAAATACGATTCCCTATCCGTTCTACAATTGAGAGGTTACGGTACCCATTTCATTATTTACACAATTTACAGTGATTTATAATTTTTATAGCTTCAATCAATTAACATATTAATTATATACGTCGAAGTAGTCTAAATTATATATTCATGTGAAATAATTGCTCCCACTGTTCATTTGACAACGATGCCAATGCCAATGCAAAATGTTGCCCAGCGAATTGCACGAATACAGAGTTATGTAATTATTTTCCAACGCTATTCAAAAACGACGATTTAAAATTGAAATTGAGTACGCATCAGAATAATATCAAGTAGTAACCACAAGCAAGAGTCCGGAGTGGTGGAGTGTGAAATAAAATAACTTGGCGATTCAGACATATCGTCCGCAACTCTCCTTTGTTTTTCATGTTCAACGAACCAGCACATTGTAATTTATGGGAAATGTGTTGACACTTTCTCACATCATATACCTTAAGACAGTAATTTTGAATTCTTTGTATCCCACCAGAGTTGATACAATCCAGTGCACCATGTTATATCCGGGATGTAGATATATGCGAACTGAGAGAGAACAAATGTTTCACACAAGATTTTCTTAGTGGTAACATTACAAACAGATTTAAACTGATATTATTTTTTAGCTGCAAATATGCATTAGAAATAAACCTTGATATACACGATTACACGATTTCTGAAAAAAGTATTATCAAGGGGTAGGCCAAAGACTTTTAATTTGGTTGACAATTGGTAGTTTAATGTTGTTAACGATAATATTAATGATATTGGATGGATTGTCTCAAATAAACAATTATCCAGTCTATATGCGTTAGGAGTAAGATAGATTTGTTAAGGATTTGTGGTAAGCCAAACCCTGAGGTTCCTTCGATTTTCGATATTTGGACTTAGATGAGCCTCATTGACAATCTCGAAGCATGCTTGTCGAATATCACTAATATATGATAATTGAGAAATTCAATTGTATTGTCTATGTCGATCATTTTGCCACAAACAGGGGATTCGTCGCTAAACATTATGTGATCCCATTCATCGATCCAATGTTATCTTTCTTGGCACCATAGAAATCTGGCTCTTTAGTAAAGTAGCGCCAAAGGAAGACAATGTAAAGGTCGGTATGAGTGGCGATTAAAAGATGAAATTTGTCGGTATACAGTTCTCCGCGACACACATGTCAGATCTCCTGTCAACACCAATTGCAGCCGAAGAAAGAAATCTGTCTCTATGACTCATTTGTCTATGGCGACGATCGCCATGTTCGAAGCACTGTTGAAGGATTTCGATTCAATCTTCGACCAATTTCACGAAACGGAATACCTGCCTCGTGCACGTCAAAAATTCGCCCTCTTTCAAGTCAGAAACTTGGTTAAACCGCGGTCTTCTACTAATTCTACGCATTGTTAACAATCGAAGAAACAACATTCACTCACCAAATGGCATATACTTTGTGATACAGTTTTTAACTTTCCTGTTACCGATTGACTGTTTTATCACCGCCTTTTTATATGCAGCCAGTTGTTTTACTAATATTCTAGCTTGGCGACACTAATTAGATCAATAAGGAATGCATCTATGTCTATTTTTATGAAATTTTTATACGAATGCGAAACTGGTCCCACATTGGGAACCTTCAGATTAGCGCAGTAAAATGTGCAGTCATGATCAGAAAAGTCATAATTAATGATGCATTTACGGTATCATCACTGATTAATATAATATCTCATAAAGTCGTTGATTGTCGTCTGGTTGTTGATCAATGAGTTGGCTAAACCCAATTGAATCAGGTAAATGTATCAAATATATAATAGATGGATTATTAACATTCAAGAGGTCAATTTTAAAGTCGCTCCAGCAAATTATTTTATCAGGTATTGGCAGTATTGAAGCAATTCGTCCAACAACAATTTATATTTAAGTTGTGGAGGTTTGTATACTCACCTGATTTCGAGATTGAAGTTAAATAATTGAAAGGAAAACCAAACCCGATCGATAACTTTGCTCACATGAAGGGCCGAATATATATAAGAATTATAAAAAGAAATACGAAATACCAACACCCCCACCGCGACAGATTCCATGAATTTTAAAACGTCAATTTTATTATTTGGAATTGGTTATTTATGTATCTAGTGCGCGAAATTATACTTTGGTGCTTGAGAATGAATATCATTCCAATCGGTCGTAAAGAAAATTCGGCCGAAAAAACACTGCTTTTTGGCCTTGGTACACAATATACTATTATTGTATCTACTTTGTGCAAAAGAGATCGAATATTAACACAAGCCAGCTGATACTAAATCTTAACTAATTTAATGATTCAAAATATGTATTAGTAATTACAATTTCAATTACAAAGAACTACTAAAACCAGAGTGTATTATGCCAGCTGAAAAACCTTCCACTTCTATAACAGGTGTTGAAAACTATCCGTGTATGAGTGAACCTGTCGATTTGGAGGACTGACCTAAAAGTTGTTAGAGAAGTAACCAAAATTCTCCTGCAGTGTCGAAGATTGCATGTGATATATTAACTGGACATGAAAGCTGGTCTATTTATATTCATCGAAATTGTGATCAGTAATGAAAAATATTGTAGTTTCAAAGCCATTTTATTTCACTAGCTTGTAAGCTAAAAGCTAGTAATTTGATTATTATGCAAAAATGTTTTTAAAGGCTAGGAAAACGTGGTTCACGCGATGCCAAAAAACTTAATAATAACCCGCTCTAATATGCTAATAGAGTTGTGGACAAAATATTGTTTGTATTATGGGCGCGGAATGTTTTGACGTCTCATCGCGTCTCTCATTCGCGTTTTCATCATCAGAAGCACCAGAATTAGTGGGAAATTACTTATTTAGCCAATGACAACATTTTTGCATATAATATTATCCTGAATATTTTCTGCTGTCTGTCTCAAGCTGTCTCGTAAATAAAAACTATAAAATAACGATATATAACAAACATAAAACCATCTTTGAATAGACAATATTCAAATATTCACATGCCATTATATTGAAATAATCATATAGACAATTTTAGATGTTGAAGCTCCATTTTCTGGCACATGTTCATGATTCATTTATACTTCCAACTGAAAATAGTGGGTTATATATTTTGAGAACGAAAGAGAGAATGCTGAAGGCTATCGAGTAAAATGATGTATAATATTTGAAAGTGAAATGATGTTTTTGAGTTATACAAAGAGCCCAATCTATCAAGTAAGGTTACAGCCCAAGGAATCATGTGAATGGAACATATTTTGGGTATAAAGTCATGTTTCCTCTCTTCCGTGATTTTGTCCGGCTAGATGAATCTGATGATAAGTTCAATAGTATGGTGTAGATACGTAATTAGGGACTTTTCTAATGTTGTGGTTTCCTTTTAGCAATAACCATTTGAATGACATTATGAAACCCCATTACATTTGGTTGGCACGATCTTCCGTGAAGCAAAGTTCTGAATTGTAATTTTCTGTCAATATGTCTTTTCTGACTGACACAGTGTCAAACTTTTCTGGGATATTTATAACTCAAATTTCTCTTTAGTTTAACGGAGATTAAACCTTTATGTCCTCGGTCGTACCATTCCATTTTAGATGTATCACTGGAACTTTTTTGTGTCTTTGTGTTCTTACCTTCATTCGCTTTCTTCAGGTGTCAACGGAGCACCTTTTATTGATATTTTGAATGGAAATGAATTTGGTCGAGGCTCCAACTTCGACGTAGTCCTTTGTCAGCGTGATGTCAATAAGTCCAAGGTGATTGTATACCGTGATGTCGATGTATACTTGAAACTGATACAGTTTATTAATAAAATCATTGTTGTTTACTTCTACGTACTTACTACGTAGCACTAACATTTAAAAATAATTCCACACAAAGGCCTGGGCTGAGGTAAGACATTAAAATAATTGACAATAGCTTACATTTGTCCGCACATCTTTAATACAAATAATCTTCAAGGCAGAATTTATTTCTCTGGCGAATGAAAGCTCATTTTATGGCCGAGTGAAACAATAAATGCCCAAAAATTTTTAGGTAGAGAAAATGCTACAGTTGATATATTTAATGCAAACGATTTGGCAATAATTATTTCTGCTGCTAATAATTTGTGTTCTGATAATTTATGATAAAATGTCTACAAAGAATATCGAATTTGTAATGTGCGCTAATGATTGGAGGTGTCTTGAAGTCGATTAATTTATTATTTTCATTTTAATATCAATCAGAAAATTACCTGGATTTGAAAATATAATCATTAAATCCCAGTCTGTTTAAATTTATGTACAACCATTCTGGAACGAAGACAATCCAATTCGATACCGTGAATGTATAAGAAACGTAATCAAATCGGAAATGTCAGCAATTCAAGGATAAAACACGAAGTCAGAAAAAAATATTTTTCGTATTCAATGAACCAATTCAAATTCATTTATTTAAAATGAATTCTTGTTGTCATAAAAGTATTTTATACCCATTTACTTGCATTCCGATGAGTTTTCGTCGGAAACAAACATCACGGAACCCTCCTGCGTACACGTGTGTGCATGTGTGCGAAAACTATCTGAAAATTTGATAAGATCTCAACGCTCGTCTTTTGCATTTTCCAGTAAAAATAACGGCCGAACCCGTAAAACAGGCGACGCGCTGGAAAACTGACGAATGAAATTTACATTCACCCTTCGCAAAATTTGCATCCAAAATTCGAATCGGGATTTTTTATGTCACATATACTCCGACAAACACACAATTTTATCTCGCCGAGGACGCGTACGTGTTTGCGCGTTGGAAAAGTAACCGCCGCGTCGCATCGTTCGAATTTGAATCTTTTATATGTGTATGTAGATAATATCATTCGCCATGCATCACAAACCAAAGAGTTACGTAATGCGATAGTTCTATGGCAATTATTAAATATGATATTTATCGTTTCTCGTTGGAATGAATTCCCCGGCGATTTAGTCAAGGTGTACGAAGTTCCCAAGATCGAGTGGTCTGGTAGCTTAAATTTTATGACTTGGCAATTTTTAAATAATAAGAAATTAGGCTTCCACAGTAATTTGGAAAGCTGCGCTCGGTTTTATCTTTCGTTCGTTATCGGAACTTTATATCCCACGAAATATGGAATTACTGTAATTTAAAAAATTAGAAAATTGCCGGACCGATGATTTCCTCCAGAGGAGGTCGTAAAATTCGCCGTGCAACTCAATTCACTTAAATAGATTGGAAACAATATCGGCCCTAAATGCCTACTTAAAACTGATTAGGGGCGCGCTTAATTCACTCGAAAAATTGGATACCTTAATCGTGACTTTGCGCGTGCTTTGCGAAATTTTCGTAAAGCATTACCATTAGCGAATTATAATGTCTTAGTTACAAGGTGCGCACGCCTTTTAGACGAAAAAACCGTAATCGCAACTTAACGATTTAATCCAGCAATTTTCAACTTGGAACACAACAGTGACTCATTACGGACGACCGACCGCAATAAAAGATTTATATCGAAATGCAGATGGGTTTTAATTTAAACCAAACACAATTATAATTTTCGCAATCGTAATTTTTAATAGCGATGACACTAATTAGCGAGCGGCGATAAATAACGCGAGTGAAACAATTTGCAAATCACTTCGCTTTGTTTTGCTCGGTTTTGACAGTGAATTAATTTAAGTTCACGGGCGGTGGATGTTGTTTAAATTCAGCATCGCTTAATTTATTCATTCATATCTCGAGTATTTGTTTCTCAGGCGTTCGTTATTAGAAGATCATAAATTAATTCTCGAGATTAATTTATTAACGTAGTGGGCCGCAGCCGGAGGCGACACATAACTTTTTTCGTCTCTTCAGTCGCTAGAGACCGTCATTAACATGTGACCCTTCAAAAGTACACCAAACAACATATTTCCAAACATTTAACATTAATATATTGGCTTTTCGTTTAAATAATAATGTGACCCTGCACACAAAAGTTGGTCATAATACAAGAACACATTTACTACTGTTTCATATGAAATTGTTGGTTTAAATGAAATTTATTTGTTATTACATATTATTTTTATAATAGATATATTATTTTCTTTTCGTTAGTTTTATCCATTGCTGGAATTTTCGTTACGTTTTCAATTTGTTTATATCATTGTAACAAAATGGAGAAAATTATTGAGTTGTGTCGACATATCTCAGAGAAAATAATTTGTATAATTTCGCGTGTAAAATTAATTTAAATACATGAAATTTTGTTTATTAACTTCACTTGATTACATATTATAGATGTGAAATGAACTAAAATTTTCAACGGTAGAAAACATATTAAATTTAGTTGCTGTAGCAAATACAAAATTAAGACCGTAGTATTGCCCTTAATTCATTCATACCATCAAAATCCATGCCCATTTGTTACCAGACGCAAAAAGAATTGCGGAGACGATTTTCGAGAGCCCCGAGCCGTAGCCGAGCGGCTAAACGTCTCGCATTTAGATACGCTCGAGCTTTTCGACGTAATTTTACTTTATAAAACGGAACGACAACAAATGAATCGTAAAACATAAGAAGCTTATGATATAAATGTCACAATAATGAAAAATATTTCATTACGGCGACGCGGAAAAAAATCCGAACGAACGCGGAGATCGCAATATGTCTTTGTCAGAAAGGTAATCGAGGATTACACGCCATCCAGAAGGATATTTTGTTTGGCGTCGGAAAAAATCCGAACAGATTAATCAGTGACAAAATTTAAATCCCGGCGCGAATATTTACACCCCGGGGATTGTTAGTTGGGATTTAATATTGTAAAAGCAACACATAAATATTTCTGTTATAAATGTTGCTATGTACACAATAATTTTCTATTAAAGTCCATGGATTTCATTATTAAGTTTAAGGCCTAAGTGGCGACTGGCGATAATAATAAACTGAAAGTTAGTTTCAATAATAATAATACCTTCCCCTTCTCACATATTTATTAAACACTTTTTATATGTACATATTTCAACAACTATGTTGTCATCTTCAGAAAAATTAGGTATCTACGATAAACAAAACAAACATAAAAAAAGCAACCAACACTAACGCTATAAAATAGTAAATAAATATGAACCTTACAAGTTAAAAATGGTATGTTATAGCAATTCATAAAGTGGTGACCTCGGAATCTGTCCATAATCTGAATTAATTAAATTTAATCTGTTCTTAAAAATAAAAATACTTTCAAAAGAATCTAACTGATTGTTATAAGATACATTTCTTAACAATTTTAAATTATTCAAACTTATAACATGTCCAGATTCGAATATATGTTGGGCAACACTAGATTTTTCCATTCTATTATTTTTTAAATGAGCCATATTTATTTACTATTTTATAGCGTTAGTGTTGGTTGCTTTTTTTATGTTTGTTTTGTTTATCGTAGATACCTAATTTTTCTGAAGATGACAACATAGTTGTTGAAATATGTACATATATGTACATATATATATATATATATATGTGTGTGTGTGTGTTGTTGGAGATTTTTTTTATTTTTTTTTTACTTTTGCCAAATTTATATTTATAATTTTTATGCTTTGTTTTAAAAAATCAAGAATGATAATGCACAATTTTATTTGATCATTATCATTGTTACGTTTCGACAATGTATAATTTCTTCATCAGTATTTTATATGTGTATTGCGCGAGGTGCGACGATGAATTGATATCAGTTCATCGTATATGGCTTTTTATGATTCAATTTATACTTTTGATATGAACATTTTTCGATGTTGTCGTAGACAAAAGGTTTTTTTTTCAATGTTAACTTTTGATGTTTATAAGGCATTGGGTAATTTCGACATTCTAGCGGTTTATCATCATCTATTTCAGTAACATGCTAGTATTTAGCGAATTGTAAAGTATCGTCGTATATGATGGTATTTTGTAGCAGAATTTCTCTAATCTCTTCCCTTGCTTCTTTATTTATATCTATTTCATTTATTATATTATTTATCTCTTCTTTTTTAATTTATATTTATATATTCTCCCTATTCATCTTCATAATTCTTATATTCTTCTTCTGCTTCTTCATTATAATTATCGGGGTTCTCCTACAAATCTGCTATACGAAAATTCATCAGTTCGGCGTTTTCAATATCTTCGCCATCATTTTCCTTTACTTTCATAGGTGTTAGATTTCCTTGATACTTATGTTATTTCTTTCCAGATTGATAATGGTTATATACTTCTTTAAATTGTCAATACCCAAAATACAAGGGCGAGTCATATTCTCAAAAATATAATATTCGCAGATATAATTTAGATGGTTCATGGTAGTTTAGATGGACGAGCTTTTGATTAATATGCCCTAACTTCTTATTATTAGTTGCGATCAAGTTCATCTTATTAATATCTAATCAATATTTTTGATAGTCGTCTATTACTGTGCGTTTAATTAGTGATACTTCAGCCGCGGTATCCAAGATTGCGTTTATATTCAAATTTTTAATTTGTAAGTTAATCAAAGGTATTTTTATATAATTTTGATTTGATTCCTCTTCATTAATGTTAATAAAATTATGCGGGTTTTCATAGAAAGTTGGTGTTTGTCCTGTTCGTGTAATGTGTCCAATCTGTTGATTTATTCTATCGGAGATTTTTCCTTGTTCGTGGTTATTATGCGTTGTATATTCTTCAGACGGCTCTTGGTTATCTGGTCCCTCTCCTGGTAATAATGCGTTGGGTTGCGGTTCCCATTGTTCGGTGTATGATAATTACGACTTTGCGAGTAATGATTATTTTGCCACCTGTTTCCATTCCACGGTACCCGTTACCGTGATAATTATTCCTTTGAGGGTAATTAGTATTCGATGGTGCCGCTTGGTTGGCCTTTTGGTACCACTGGGCTTTGTCATGTAGCTTTCGGAGGAGCTCCATAAAATTCTCAATTCCGCCAACTTCCTGGATGAGTACGGCCGGTCCATCAGAGAGTACATATATGTATATTGTTCATCGGCTTCGTCATTTTTTGTTTACATAGTATACTTTAGTTTATTGTTATATGTATTATTGCTTGTTAGTTCCAGTTATATTGATAAATTACTAGATTAATATTTCGATTAATTCATCTCTCTCTATTGTAGCCACTAGTAGCTTTTGTTTGAGTTTTGTCCCCTTGCTTTCCAACTGTGATTCTACGGATAGCATTTTAAATTTTGTTGTGCATCTCATTGAATTTATTAATATGATTATCGATTTCATAATTGTATACTACGTTTGAATTTTGAGTTGGCAATGTTCATTTCTTTCATGTACGTACCCTTTACGTTATTTCTAGGATTCTTAGGTTATATGATTTATATTTGTATTTTCCTGTTTCTTTTTTTTTCATTTTTATTTTCATTCCACTTTTCATAACTTTTCTATTGATGCATCGTCACAAAATCTCAAAAATTGAGTTCGGTTGGAGGTTTTATATATTTTTGGGTTCCTTGATATTTTATGTTCAGTTTAATATTTTGTTGCACTACTTCGTATTATTATTTTTAAATCGGTTTATTTTATTTTGATAGGTTGTGCTTTTTTGTTTAAATTTTTTATTTATATTAATTACAAGGGATTTTTCAATTTCCTCGTGTCTTCCCACCAAGTGTGTCAGTTCGTTTGTTTAATTTTAACCTTCATTAATTAGCTTTCAAGTTTATTTTTTTCGTAAAAATATAGCAAGCTTTTGTAAGGTAATTGAGAAAAATAATAATGTAATTAATTTAAACGAGGAAGGAGTTAAATTTTGCGTAAAATGCTCATCGTGTGTGTCAAATACTAGAAACGAAACAAAGTAGAAAAAAATAATCATGGGTTCGACAGTAGATTTTTCTTGTTAAAATACTGTAGGATTGGTTATTTCCCTTGGTCGCCAGCCAAAAGACGGTTCTTATGAAGGTTCTTATCAAGTTGACTTGATATATCAAAACGTGTATTTTCACGAAAGAGCACAAAAATCACAACCCAAAACGAACTAATATCAAACAAATAATGAAAAATAAAACTAAACAAAAGTAATAAAACAAATTATAACAATAACAAATTAAAAATAGTTACAGCTACATGATACGGTTTGTACAAACAAACAAGAAATTGAACCGAGTGGACGCGAAAAAAGAAAAGAAAGAAACAAAGAAACCCCATACAAAATAAAAATAAATGTATCAACCCAACCCATCAGATTACTTGTTGTAAAACGTCCGACAGAATCTTGTAAACAATAATATGTTTGTAACGGGCAAAATCACACGAAAACCAAAATTAAAGCAGATAATCAACGGTATGGTTTGTGTTTATAGGCTGCCCAGTAACTATAGTGTCTTCACATCGTCTCTTTCTAGTCATTCTATTTTTTAATTATTTTTTTTCTTTATTTTTGGAGACACACGATTTCTTCTTTTAATTCTCATTTGTTCCATATTTGCTTATTGTTTTTCGTATTTAGATTTATTTCGGTTTGTATTTACTTCGCGTATAGTTTTTGTTAATTTATTTTTTCGGAGTTATTGTTCAGTTCAGTACTATTCTCAATTTAACCTTCCAGTTGACGGGTGGATTCAAAATCACACCGTTCGACGGGTTGGGCCTCTCAGAGCCTAACTGTGTTTTATTTTTTTTCCCTAATAAACATTAATATGTCCAGTTTCTGGTATGCATTTCTTAACCTGGTCTATTTTGCACTCCTAAGAGTAAAAATAGTTGTGAAAAAAACATTGACTTGGGAGTCCCCATTTATTAAAAAAAAGGTATATGTAATGCAAGTTTTCAAAAGAAATTATAAATTGAAGAAACGGAAAAGACAATAACATTAACATACAATTATTTGTAAGTATATGGCTGAATAAGTGGAAAATTTCGTTAATCAAATTTTGCCGCACAGTAGGCGCAGCATGGTTTTGTGTGTTCCAAACAAATACAGGAACCACAAAACTTGCACGAATATCTTGATTTTCGGTCTTTGCAGAAGTTGCACCTTCTTCGAGCGGTTGAAATTCTGTGATAGCTTATTCGCTTAGGCTTATTCGCACGTAATTTCATGTTTTCTATATTGTCATCGTAGTGCATTGACAATACAAGTAATACATTCTTTGAGTTTGTTGGGACATATCAAGTAAGTGTCATATCGGCATGGAATGCATAAAATGAAGACTTTACAGGTCTATCTTTAACACTTTTAACTTATTTCGGAAAATACTTTCGATTGGATCGCATTTTACTAACTACAGTTAGGCTGTGATCATGCAAGAAACGACTTACAGCTTCCACGCTAGTAACCCATCGATCCATGGTAACCTTCCTTCAAGTTCCTGAGATATGGTTCGTCATTCTTAAAACGACGGATGTTACAAAATGGTCTATCTGTAATGGACCATCAGGTTATCTTCCAGCATAGATCTCCAAATGCGACTTGTAGAATGTTTTTTCATCCACTGTAGGAAATAATTTGATTCCATATTTCTTGGGTTTATTTGGAATGTAGATACGAAAGCCACATCTTCCACGAAATGCTAACAACATTTCATCTAGAGTCACATATTTAACCACCCTATAATGTTTTTTACACAGTTCATTGAATTTTACAAATATGTCTCTAACGGTAACAAGTTTATCCAACTTGCAAGTTTATCGCTCATCCGTTGTATCGGTATTGTTGAAACGTATACCCTTCATCAGAAACTTGGAGCCATAAGGCCTCCTCGCTCCAAAATTCGTATATATTTTTGAATTTGTTTCACCCCCCATGCTGAGAACCGGCCAAATACAGCAAACCGAGAAACGCCTTCATTTCCACTTTATTAGTAAGCACAACGTCGTATTTATTCTTGTATCTTGGTGCTATTTTTTGTGTATACAAAACTGTGTCCAAAATTCATCTGGTTCTTCTTAATACGGAATATGTATCGTGTTCGCTAATTATGCCTTGTGCACCTTCGTCTTCTGACTCGGATGCTTCAGAGACGTCCGGGGTTGGTACTTGATCGTAAGGTGCCCCTAGTCTAATAATTTCTCTTTCATAAGCATCCATCTCGCCAAACAAAAGTAATAAAGTCACAAGTGGAAAACGTCACAAATGGAAAACACGGCTAATTTTCAGTTTAGTCTCCAATAGAGACTAAACAAAAATAAACGCTTGTCTTGCTTCATATAGTACGAACCAAGTTCATAAAGAACGGGAATTCCTCTATAGAAGATAAACTATTTAGAGTAAGAAAGTTAAATCCACTAAACTGGAGATAAAAGTTTGTTAACATGCAAAACATGCAGAAACGATAAACAATTGAAATTTAAAGACTTACCCGTATGCAAAAGATTCTGTGTGAATACTTAGAAACTAGGGGAAGGCCCTAAGAATGTTGTATGCCTAAAAACGGCATACGAAATAAGAAGAAATAAATTGTAGGATAAAACTTACACGAATACACGGGCTGGGTCTGACAGGCTCAAAGCCCTTCTGGCAGCCAAACGACAGATGATAAAATTAAGACAAATTAAGGAAAACATGTCTTTATTAAAGTTAGGAAGGTGCCAAAAATTTAAAGAAATTAATTTTTTTTTAAATATATCAAAAAAAAAGATTTGCTTGGGCACAGACCCAGCCCGTCAACAGGAGTGTTAAGATTTCATTCCATTTTCTAGTGTACTTTTTTAATCTCGGAGAGCCCGATTTTATAACTCATCTTGCTGTGCCCCTGATTTGACTTATCAATCTGCTATAGCACTTCAATATTATATTAGTAGTAAAAATTAGTAGTTAAAATATCTTTTGAGTTTGTTTTAGTTACCGAATATTTAAGACTTGTCACCAAATGAATCAAAATCGTTGCATTGCACACCAATATTGCACCAACACTGTGATGTCCACAACAGCCTGCAGCGCAATGCTTGTAATAGTTTTAGTATACGATAAATATAATTTAGGTCCTAACACTTTAATTGTTACTACCTTCATTAATTTCATCCATTTTTATTTATATATGGTTTTTATAAATATTGTAAGTCATTTGATGTTATTGTGTTACTAATCAGTAGAAAAATCTAAAAACATTGTTAATATTATATAGCGATCAACAATGCACGTATTCCACGCGAACGACAAAAAGTAATTCCTAATAAAAAAAGTAAATGACATTGCAAATAAGAGATTGTGGCTTTCTTTCGTTCGAAACTTTTAATTTCCACTCCAACGATTCGCCCTTTTCGACCTTAATGTCTTTAAAACTCGAGCGTCAGCAGAAGTTTTTAAGATCAAAGGCAGCGAAGATTAAAATTTTTAATTGTCGTTCCTGGAACGACCGTAATCAGTCACAGGGCAAGACAAAAACTAATTTATTCCTCCTCCAAATCTCAAGACATATTTCATGACTTATTCAAACCGTATTTTTTCCTGCGACGACGTCGCAATCCCGAATCGGCCCATTCAAATACAAACCGGGTTAAGCATTCCATCAATTATTTTATGCGCTGCTGTGTAAACTTAAGCGAAATTTAAATTATGCCATAAAACTTAAATTGAAAATCGCTAAAAGTTCGATTCGAACGGCATCTCATGCGCGCCCAAATCGAAATATAGAAAGAGCTCTGATTGAGTCAACATTTATACAGATGATTGGATCGGTCGTGTTTTCAAAGGACTTTGTATTTATTCATAATAACGAAAATATTAATTTGCAATGTTTAATCTGCACTGTAGCTTTATAGCTTTGGTTTGTCGGAACACATGTTATGGTGCGTTAAATTTTAATAGGTGTTTGCACATATTTACGTATCATAACAAGAATTGCAATTAACTTTTGAGGTGTAGATGCCGCCGTGGTATAAAATAAGTATAAAATCGCTGGTGTATATCAGTATTGTACTTTTTGTCTTATTTAAATTACAATTTTATAATTGCTTCACATACATATGAAAAAATTATTATTTATAAACTTGTTACTTATACTACGGAAATTTCAATTTCATATTTACTGATAATAAAATAATGCACTATTACTCCAACCGTTTATGGTAGTAAATTTGATGAACTCTTACCCTTTGTTTTTTTTTTTTGATAGATTTACATTCACACAACTATTTTCAACAGATTGCTATCGGTATTACCCAATAATTGACTACAAAATGAAAAACAGCCAACCAACACGAATACACTCACACATCGAATTAAATTAACAATTTAGTTATTTGCACGCACCGCAACGCGATAAAAATTCCTTCTTTATTTAATCAACCTTTTGCGTCTGCAAAAAATCCAATAAGTCCTGTTTAACGAGACCAAAGAAAACTCGCATTCGCGGCGCCTCCGCCATTTTGCAGTCGGGATTCCTGAATGCACGAGGGTGCCCGGATTAATAAAAGCGGTGCAACATTAACAGTCGTAACACACAGCCAATATCCGACACACAATTTGGACCTCGCCATATCCCGTCTTTATTATACGTTCATCACGTGTTTGCCCTTTTCATTTTGTTCCAGTCGGTTGTCGACTGCAGTCTCTACGTGAAATTTAATCTCGTTGTCCCGATTGTAGGACGAATCGCGCAGTGCCATGCATTGACATTTGCAATATCGAGACGTTAAGTGACTAACCATTATTTTCCGCATTTCTCAGAAAATGGAATTCTCTAGATAACAACTTGTAATAGTACTGCATGGCAATGCCTGGATCAGTGGTTTGACTTGGTGAAAAGGTTGGCATATAGCAGCTACGATATTAGTGACTAGATCCATAGAACGTATAGGTTAATGTTGCCAGTTCCAATCGTAATTCGGTGTCATATGGAACAGGGGGACATGAGTTTGGATGCGGCATGCGTATTAGTTCCCTTGGGATCCTCGCGGGGGAACAACACCCCAGTTACGTTCGGATACTGCCGCAATCAATATTCCTCGTAACAGTATAAGAAATATTTTTGTATCTATTTAATTGGATTTTGCTACAGTGTTATTTAGCAAAATGAGAAAATTGGCTTAATGCTTTATAGGGTGGATAAAGCTCGATTGAATCCGTATGTTCTTTGTTTCGCTAAGCAATGTTAGAAGCAATTTATGTTATTGGGATGCTTATGGCTCTCTTGCTATACTTCGTTTCTAACGCACATCAATTATTTATTTATTTCTGTATATTATATTTAATTAGTTTACATTCACTTGTTTATTTCGAACATTGAAGTCTTCAATATAGTGATATATTTCCATTTTAAGTGGCAACGAAGAGAAATGAGAGATTTATATATTTATACAAAATAAATTCAAGAATGAAACGGATTAGATGACACAACTTACAAAGTCTTGTAGCTGGTAAATGTCCAGCCATTAACAATACCAGATGTATTGCTATTTTAAAAATCGTATGTTCTCGGGCACAATAAAAGCACAACTTTTATGTTAAAATTGAGTTATTAAATTACATAAAGGTATAATCTGTTAGAAAATCTGATAGAAATGAAAAAATGTCCTGCCCGTAGTTACATAGACGTCGCACCCGTTTTGGGCCATTTATGCATTCTCCTACACATCCTGCCCTTCTCCGCAGAAATTACACTTCTTGCATTTCTCTTTTATTCGGTATTTATTGACTTTCTCTTCGCTTGGGCAACTGAACCTTGCTAATGTTTTTTTGTCTTCTGCCGATCTACTTCTCCTTAAGGGGGGGGTCCTCCTTTAGGGGGCTTTAAAGTAGCGTTTTTGGGGGAATTTTTTTAGGGCAGAAAAAAATGAGCAAGTCTAGTGAACTTTTTAGAGCATTTTATTGCAGATTTGAGCATTAAAAAAAATATGTCGAGAGAAAAATATTTAAACGGAACCGATTTTTATGCACATTTGTGCAACACCTTTCAATTACAATTTACAATCGGTGGGAAAGATGTAGCCCGTGATGTTTGTCTGAAACAAAAAAACCAAAGAAAATGGTAATTCTCATATATTTTCTTCTATGTGAACTAAAAAAAAAACAAAAAATTTTGAAATTCAAGATTTTTCTCAGGTTTGAAAATAAATGTGCTCTTTGCAGGAAGAGAAAATCATTTCAACTTGCTAAAAAAGTTGTTTAGAATTTTTTTTTCATTAATCTTTTTAGTTCAAATAGAATAGAATGCTACTGAAGCCAAGAAAAGTTTTGTTTCGTTTTGATTGCTTGTCTAGTTTTCTCCCAATCACGCCCACCACGATTACGATCAGGAAAAATGTTAATTTTCGATTATTTACGGAATATCTCGTTATAATCCTACTATAGCTCTTACGAACTCAAAATATTATTGTTTCGAACGACCTATTGAACTTTTTTCAGTACATAGTTCGGTGTTATGTCCGCAGTAACATACGCGCGCGCGCTTCGTTTGTCCGAGCGTTTATGCGTTCGTATATTTTTTGCTCGACACCTCACTGTGTTTAGTGCTGTATCTTTCAAAATATTGCGAATTAGCCGCTATAACTTTTTATACATATTCTTAGATATTATATTAGGCATAGATTTGAGCAATAAAAAACAAATCGATTTTTTTGAGCCTTCTAAAGCAGGATCCCCCCTTAAGTATCTTGGTGTCGTCGCCTCTACTAAAGTAGCTCGCATTCTTAAATTTTGATGTCCTTCTACCAGCTTCCACCTCTCCCTCCCCACTTCTTTCCCGCCTCTTCTTCACCCTTCTGCCCCTTTCTCGCCCCCACATCGCTGTCATCTCATACCTCACTACCCTTTTCCCTACCTTTACTACCAACCTTTCGCTCACTGTCTAATGACTAACTATTACTAATTCATTTTGCTTCATCGCTTCCACCGCCTCATACACATGTATAATTTACCTCCAACTAATTTTGAGTTTTAATAGAGAAATATAAAGTTTTTCCTACTGAAACTTACACCGTCGGGTTGCAAATAGTGTTGTGAACCCTACTAAAGACAATTAGTGAATCAGTTAACCGGGGCTACCGATAAAAATCGTGTATTTATAACGTCCATATCTGGTGCGTATCCTTTTTCTGTGCAAAATTGTTCGACAGAATGGCTTCTATGATGTAACAGAAAAACAAGCATGTCATTAATAACGCACATGTTATAAATAGTGTAAGAAGGGGTGTAAATAAAAGTTATATATCTGTTGTACACAAGGGAGTGAAGGTTGATGGCGAAGTTGAAATTCACATCTTGGCATCATTACGGAATAAACTTGCGTCGGCGGAATACCGGATCGGTGAGTTAACCGACGAAAATCTCAAGCTGACGAGTTAATTGATAAATTAACCCCTAAATTGACAACAAAAACTGTTACACATATAGCAACGCAAACTGAAATTATCGATTCACAAAGTTCGTATACTCAGACAAATTTAAAAGTAACTGATGTTACACATGCAACAACCCAGACTGCATTTATTGTTCCGCATAACCATAACCAAACTAACCAAATTACGCTAGAGGCGTCGTATACGACAGTAAATGATACGTATGCGACAGCAAATGTTTCATACATATCAAAGGACATATTCATCAAGCTTCACACACAAATGGCAATCTCATGGAATGCAATAGTGCAATTTCATCTAGAAAATCAACTAATCGCGGCTTGCAGACAAAAAATAATGTGCTATTGTTAGCTGTGGACTCTTCTGGTGGACGACCTACTTGCCATTGTCAGCAGTTTGGAGGTCGACATACAGGCCTTTGCTGATGATATTGTTATTCTTGTAAGAGGCAGCGATGAAGCAATCATCTCTGCAATACTGCAAGAAGCGCTAAATGTCACACAATGCTGGTGCGAAGGGGAGCAATTAGCTATAAACCCTAGTAAAACAGTTATTGTTCCATTCACAAACAGGAGGAAGCTTGAGAATCTCAAACAACCCATATTGAAAGGTGAAACGATACCATTGGTAGAGGAGGCAAAATATCTAGGGGTGACATATAAAGCTCAACTGGAACTCCCATATGGAAAAAACGGCACAAAAGGCTAGACAAGCACTTTGGATGTGCCAAAGAATTTGTGGAAAAACATGGGGATCGGTCTCCAAGCAAATGTACTGGCTATACGTGGTGGTTATTAGACCAATCATTACGTATGGCTGTATTGTCTGGTGGACTGTCTCCTCACGAAGGGCAGCCAGAGTAAAACTGGCAAGCCTGCAGAGAATGGCCAGCATATCGGTAACTGGGGCGTTAAGCACCACGCCGTCAGCTGCCATGGAAGTGCTACTGGATCTTCCTCCTTTGCATATTTTGCTGCAAAGTGAGGCCAGGAAGGCAACACATCGATTTCATAATGCGGAGATGCAAAGGTCGCAGACATTGGCCTTCATGCGGAACAGGCTGTCGCCCGACATTGAATCGGATGACATCCTGGGGATGAGGGCTGATACAATGTCTACAACATACAGCTTCGGACTGCCCTACAAAGTCATAGTTCCCTCTCGCGACGAATGGGAGCGTAATCAAGTCGCCCTGTTACAGGCAGACTCGAGCTGGTTTACGGATGGCTCCAGGACAACTGAAGGAGCAGGATCTGGAGTGTTCTGCCGCAAACCAAGAACTGGATTAGAGTTCAGTCTTGGTAAGCATGCATCGATCCCAACAGGCATAAGTCTATGCCATTGAAATGTGCACAAGAGAGCTATTAAAAAGCCCTCGGCAGCACAGAACGATAAAAAAAATTTCTGACAGCAGAACAGCACTGCAAGTCTTTGCCGACAATCAGTGTACATTGATGTCGGTCAGGGACTGCCGCGCAATGCTCTTTCAAGTAGGGAGAGTCAACAAGGTTAACCTGGTCTGGATACCCGGACACGCTGGAATAGAGGGAAACGAAGCCGCCGATTCCCTGGCAAAGAGCGGGGCTAACCGAAAATTTATTGGTCCAGAACCGGCTCTTGGGATTACAAGAGCCCTGGCCAGAAGCTCGAATAAGAGCTGGATGGAGCACAAGGTACTGATAAACTGGCAGGAATGCCAGGGAATGAAACATTCCAAGTTAGTACTAAAGGGCGGCACGAACCAGGATACTGTTAGGTTTGGGCAGGAAAGATCTGCGAACTCTGACAGCCCTGGTTACTGGGCATATCCGACTAAGGCATCACATGCATAGGCTTGGAGTGGCTGAGGTCACTGAGTGCAGACTATGCTGTGAAACGGAAGAAACAACAGAGCACGTGATATGTGCCTGCCCCGCCGGGGACAAAATCAGGTTCACAGTCTTTGGTAAGATAAAACTGGAGCTGGGAGAACTTGACAAAATTTCACCCACTAAAATCCTACTCTATTTAAAGAGAATGGGTATGGAGGATGAACTATAATTAGTTGTGAGTCACAATAAACCCTTGCGGTCGCAGTGGAGGGGCGATAAACGCCCCACTCAATTATAACTAACTAACTAACTAACTAGCTGAAAGCAGCGGAAGAGGTGGTGCTGAAATCTTAAACAATGTTCTAAGCAAGGAATTCCTTACCGAATCTATTTTCAAACCGAACGCCTGTCTTGAGGAAGTAGTAATGTATATCGCTCAACTGTCGCGATTTTACACACATGGTGACTATGTCATAATTATGACAGGAATGAATAATGTACTAAACTGTCGATCCTTAAAGGACAACATTTTTCATGAGTCACTGTCGGCTCTATCTGCAACGAACGTCATCTTCGTTTCAGTACCCTACTGGGATGATTTTGAACAAACTGATATTTGATTTTAACTGTAAAATGTTCAACATATTATCCCAGTACGAACATGCCCAGTATGTAGAGATAAACTCATTAACGACTGTTGGGGATAAAACCAAACATGGATTACATTTAAATAAACGTGGCAAATTTAAACTTTTGTCTCACATCGCAACGCTCATAGCCAATGAAAACGCAATTATGAACATGAAGTCAGGTTTCATTAATAGTAATAATTTAATACATCTCTGTGATAACCCCAGTGTCATAAATAGTAAAACTGATCTTAGTAAATCACATGTCGATGGTCTACCGATAGTGAATATTGATATTAATCATTCCACCAGATCAAATTTTCAAAGGGTCTCAAATACAGTTCACTACCCTTAATTAATGATCGACTACGAGTTTGCCATCTAAATGTGAGAAGCTTACGCAACAAGATTGAGGAGCTCGATTTCTTGCTCCAATCCATGTAATTTCCGGAAGTGATCTTCGTGTCGGAAACATGGTGCAACTGAAATTGACAGTATTACATTGTATAGGTATAAATTGTCTAACTATTTCTGTAGATCCAACCGCAGGGGTGGTGGTGTGGCGATCTTTGTCTTATCGGACCTCAACTTCCGTTATAAAATTGTAAATACTCCTAAAGTTGAAATGCTATTTGAGTACGCACTTACTGAAGTACTTTTAAGCAATAATATTAAAATCATGATCGGTTGCTTTTACCGGTCACCTTCGGCAGATTTTGCTTACTTTTTACAAAATACCGATTCATTGTTAGGAAAAGTACACATATCCGCCATACCAACATTCTTCTGCGGTGACTTTAACGTAAATTTCGCTGATAACAGCACGGGTGATGGCCATGGGGATCAACTATGTAACATGTACTTGTCATATGGTCTAAAGAAGTCAATTATTGAGTTTACTCGAATTCAAAATCAGTCGAGTTCTATAATTGATAACATTTTCACTAATATTAATGTAAACTCCGCAAAGCCCGAGATTATCTATTGTGATATATCGGATCATTTTATGCAATGTGATTGTATTGTAAAATTGTATGTAAACGATTTTTTAATTCCGTTTCAAATTTGAATGATTTTATTTATTTGCTCTCTTTAGAGAGTTGGGATTTTGTATATAGCAACGGCAACTGTGATGAAAAATTCTCAATGTTCTTAAACATTTTCATTAAACACATGGGTAATGCATTCCCTTTGAAACTTTGTAAAATTTGCAATGAATGTAAACCTAGAAGGGCATGGGTATCGAAGGCAATTATTAATGAGGGTATTCTCCTTAGAGACTTGCACAGATCATTCAAACAAACTGGCGATTATGAATTGCTAGTACGATACAAGTTGTTAAAGAAACAACATTCCTTGCATATGGAAATAGCAAAAAAAAAACTACTTTGATGATAGAATGGCTTCATCTAGTAATAAGTCAAAAAATCCGCGGTGGTCCGCACGAAACTTACTTATACTTAGTTATACTACGTTTTTCGAAAAAACTTTTCAAATGAAAGTTGTTTATAATATTAATATCTATAATTTATGTATGAATATTTTTTTCCGTAACGTGTACCGTTTTCGAGATATGGGGAAAGGTGATAGGAGTAAACCATCACTTCCGGTTGAGAGATTGCGTTCAAAATAGGACGTTTTCCTCCTTGCTACATACAAATGTTAAGTTTAAAGTTTCAGAGCTCTAGCTATAATCGTTTGGACGCTAGAGCGCGCACAGACACACACAGGCACACACACAGACACACAGACGTCATTCCGAAAATAGTCAGAAACGATTCAGGGGACCTCAAAACGCGTATATCCGTTAAAATCTCGAGGTCGAAATTTTTCATGATTCCTATACTTATACATAAAGTATAAGTAAAACAGCTTGGCGTATAATAAATAATCAATGTTCTGCATCTAAAGCTAAAGCGTTACCGCGTTCTTTCTCAAATTGCAATGGTGATGTTATCGGTAATTATGATCATGCGGCTCAATGACTTTTTTATAAATTCAATTAATGAGTTAATTAACAGTCTACCAACCACAGGAAAACCTAAACCAGACAGAAACTTCAACAATCGTTCCCTATTCTTACTGCCTCTTACCGGGGATGAACTACGTGGAATTATACATTCTGTTGCTTCCAAGGGTTCGTCCGGCGACGATGGTGTTCCTTGTTCACTACTAGTTAAAGTTTCGAGCTATATTTTAGATCCCTTGCTGACTATGATAAATTTGTCTTTTCAAGAGGGTATTTTCCCTACTGCCGTTAAGAAATCTCAAATTATTCCTATTCATAAAAAGGATGGACAGGTCTTTAATATCAAACTATAGAGGAATTGTCATTCTATCAGTGTTTTCTAAACTATTTAGAAAGGCTTATTCCGCCAGACTAACTAATTTCCTCAATATGGAGAAAATTCTAACTGATAATCAGTTCGGGTTCAGGAGGGGTCTTTCGACCCAGCACGCTGTGTTATCACTTTGCAACTATATATTTAAGAACTTCGAGAAACGTAGGAAAATTACATGTATATTTTTCGACCTTAAACGTGCTTTTGATATAGTTAACCATGACCAACTTTCTAACAAATTATATGCACTTGAATGGTTAAAATCATACCTTCTTGGCAGAAGTCAGAAAGTTATTCTAATCAACAACGGTGAAGTGCATAAATCCAATCTTGGCATGGTATCTGTGGGAGTACCCCAAGGTAGCGTGCTGGCCCCCCCTACTGTTTAATATATATATATATATATATATATATATATATATATAAATGACATTGTCCTTTCCTTGGAAAGCGACCTCACGGTCCTTTTTGCTGATGACACCTCAGCATCAGTATCTGCTGGAAGCATCGATAACTTAAGTAGACAAGCAACTTCGCTAATATCTTCCATGCAGGAATACTGCTCACTAAACAGTTTGGCCCTTAATAATAGCAAAACTAATATGGTTTTATTTTCTACTAAGGAGCTTGATATTATCCTTTTGGTAAAGTCGAATAATGCCAGTATCAAACAAACTGATGTCGTAAAATTGCTGGGAGTTACATTAGATTCACGTCTGACCTGGACCTTATGTACAATCTGTTTTAAGTTATAATATTATATGCTGGGGTAATTGTAGTCGTGTTTCTGAAGTACTAATATTACAAAAAAAAATCATTCGCACCATGACCTCAAAAGCGCCTCGTTATTCATGTCGGAACTTGTTTACTGAGTTAGGGATTCTAACTGTACCCTCGTTGTATATCCTTAACTCTGTATCTCATATAAAGTCTGAGTCGCAATTTGGTAATTACAGAAGTGAAATCAAAAATTATTCACTGAGACCTAACTACAATGTAGCTATCCCTGCGCATAAACTGCCATGCTCGGCAAATGGGCTTATGGTCATGCCAATAAAGTTATATAACAAGCTCCCAGTTCCAATAAAGGAGTTGTCAAGTTTCAGCCAATTTAGAAGTAAAGTCAAATCATTCCTTTTGAGGAACAGTTTTTATTCAGTGACTGAATATTTAAACTGCACTGGTGCAGTCGAGTAATATTTCTTATTATTCTAACCTGGTATTTCTCGTATTGTTATAAATTGTTATTATACCTTTTTATTTTTTATACCTTTTAATATGTGTTGTATGACTATACTATACTTATTGTGTCCACTGACGTACAGTTTGTTTATTCTATTGACAATTTTTAATACTTGTACTGCAAGGCCGATGGAAATAAAGTTTATTATTATTATTATTAACTATATAGTCTGGCGTTGATCTCTCCATTTTTATTTGTCGAAGGTATAGCCTTTCCAACATTTTCACATTTTCCTTTCTTTCCAATTCCACATTGGCACTACGTACATCCGAATGCTCTTTATGCACAACTTCATGGTTTCTTGGAAATTCCCTATTCTCTTTCCCAACAGATTCCTCTCCAATCCTGCCTCAACTCTATTCACCTTTATGCACGCATTTATCATGTGCCCTTCGCCACTGTTGTTTTCCGTCACTATATGTCCTAGATATATCAACTCCATCCATCCTCTTTTCTTAAACACCATTATTTTTGTTTTCCTTGGATTAAGCTTCAAGCCTCTCCTGTCCGTGAATCCTTCTAATCTTTTCGCCATTTTTTAATCCCTTCTCCGCCTCCACCAATAACACTACGTCATCCGGAAATGCCAACGACCATATCTTTGCCGTTCCTAATTTAACCCATCTTGTTCTTTTTTTATCGTTTCTTCCAAGTCCGAAATGTAGATGATAAAGAATTACGAGCTCAGAAGGCATACCTGTCTCACCCGTCTGCTTGTCCTAAATCTTTTTGGGTCATTATCCACCCTCACCCTGCAGCATGTTTCTTCATATATTTGCTCAATTCTAGTCTTTATCCCCTCCGATATCCCCACCCTTGTCATTATTTTCATCATTATCTTTCTCCTCACCATGTCAATAGCTGCAATTATATCCACGAACATTGCAAACGTTTTCCACTAGCTCATTGTCCCACTTCATTGTACTACTAGCGCCATCCTCCATCGTTCCGGTAATTCTCTACCCCCTCCGCTTTCGCTTTTTCTAGTTTGCTTTTTACCTCCATTATATCGTCCAATGCAATTTTTTCCATCTCATATACTCTTCATCGCTGCCTACTCTGATTTTCTTCCAATTTGTCCACTTCCCCTCGTAGTAACTGCTTCAAATAGCTCCCCCATTTTTTATGCCAATGCTCTCTGCTCCTTGCTTGGCCTTCTTCTTCTTCGTTCTGAAGAACTCCCATACTCCTTCTTTCATTTTAATAACGTTTATTTTATATATTTTATATATTACATATATTATATATTATATTTCCTCTAGGTCTATTTGTCACTGTTCGTTATCTTTTCTCCTACATACCTGCTTTCTCCTTTCTTCTCCAAATTCTTCCTATGTTCTTTGTCCTTCTCTTATCGCCTTAATTTTCTTCATCTCAATTTGCCCTCTTCCCTTATACTTTATGAATTCTATTTTTTTTATTACAAACTCAAGATAAGGAAATATCAATATAAGACATAAGGTAAATAAATGATTTGCATAGCATAGTTGTTTAAATCTATATCGTTATATAACAGTCTACAACTTAAGTTACGTGACTTCGCCTAGAATAAAAGTTTTACATCAGCGTTAGCGATGATTCAGTACCAATGAGTTGGTACTGAATCATCTTATAATTATGCATTAATAGTTTTTAATTATTAATTACAAGTTCCGTTAAATTCTGTTCCATAGGCCAACTGAATGATTGATTTGAATGCCGTCTACGTATGAATGATAGTAAGTTTTCAGAAAATTGAAAATATTTACGTTAAATTGAACATTGGAGTATACATCTGACCATAAATCATTAGTATACGAACCAGACCTCTGGTCACCAACTACCACTCTCTCAAGCGTCTCGACAACTTGCATTGAAAATTCTTCGATTGTATAAATACTGCAAAAACACCTTCGATTAATTCTTCAATCTTGTACCGTCTTAACTTGTCGCCATTAAGCTGTTATTACTTTCTTATACGTTATGTATAAGTAAGTATAGGAATCATGAAAATTTTCGAACTCGAGATTTCAACGGATATACACGTTTTGAGGTCCCTTGAATCGTTTCTGACTATTTTCGGTATGACGTGTGTGTGGGTGTGTTGTGTGTGTGTGTGTGTGTGTGTGTGTGTGTGTGTGTGTGTGTGTGTGTGTGTGTGTGTGTGTGTGTGTGTGTGTGTGTGTGTGTGTGTGTGTGTGTGTGTGTGTGTGTGTGTGTGTGTGTGTGTGTGTGTGTGTGTGTGTGTGTGTCAGTGTGTGTGTCTGTGCGCGCTCTAGCGTCCAAACGATTATAGCTAGAGCTGTGAAACTTTAAACTTAAGATTTTCATATAGCTCAAAAGAAAACGTCCTGTTTTGGGAACAATTGCTCAACCGGAAGTGAAGGTTTACTCTTATCACCTTATTCCGTATCTCGAAAACGGTACGATTTATCAAAAAAAATATTCTTATATAAGTTAAAGATATTGAAATTTTAAACAACTTTTATTTGAACAGTTTTTCGAAAAATATAGTGTAACTGAGTATAAGAAAGTTCAGTGAGAACCAGTATTGCGATCGGGCCGCTAAAAATACGTGTGGCTGTGCGCGCTCCAGCCCCTAACTATTGAAGGTCACACTATGACTCTTTAAGCTTAGAATTAGTATATAGCGTGGAAAAAAACGTCACATTTTGTAAGCAATATCTCAAACTGATGGTTTAATCAAATCAACGTTTTCTATATCTCGAAAACGGTTCGCGTTATAGCAAAAATTGTTCGTATAAAGGAATTATTCGTAAACTGGAATTAAAAAAAAACATTTGCTTGAAAAGTTTTTTCAGAAATAAAGTATAAGAAAGTTTCGTGAGGACCACCGCGGATTTTTTAGATATGTAACACAAAGAATATGGAAAGTTTTAACTTTCCATTGGCCAAAATTGTTAAATATTTGTAATTCTTCTAATTGTAATTTATAATTTGTATGCTGATTTCAATTAATTTTCTTCTATCATGTAAACTTTTGTTTCCACAGCTATTTTAACCATTATGTGCACACCCAACTTTTACCACGTCGTTACACACCCGGGGTACCCGGGTGCCCACCACAGGTTTTTCTCGATTCCTGAATTTTCATATGAACGGAATTGTTTGGAATCGATTAACTTCATGAAGATAAGATATTCCAAAGTAGTTTTCGTCATTCGGTTTTAGCCGCAATTATAAAATCGTCCGACAGCGACAGTCGTAAATTTTCGCCACGTTAATAGACTCGCGGCACAAGCAGGTCAGGATAAAGCTGCTCCTCTACGTGATATTTGGACAATGTTCAATACGAACTTGTGTAAAATGTACAAGCTGACAGCAAATTTGACAATTGATGAGCAGCTTTATCCTTACCGAGGCCACACGAAGTTCACGCAATATATACCTTCTAAGCCAGCTAAGTATGAGATCAAAATTTGGTGCGATGCCGAGAATGCATAACCTCTGAATGGGATTATTTATACAGGAAAAACTGGAAACGTTGGTGAAAAAAATCAAGGAGAGAGTGTTTTAAGAGAACTTGAGGCAGCATTCAGAGGAAATATCACTATGGATAATTATTTCACTACGTTACCTCTTGCTAAGCGCTTACTATGACGATGTAGCGAAACTCTTTATTGAGGATCGTTTTGCGAATGGCGAAATTATGCGCAACTTCAGCCACATGCTGGTCCTTCTACTGTTCCTCAAAGGCAAGCTCAACCTCGGGACAGTACATCTGTTTGCGATGGGCATAGTTCATCGACAATCAGATGTATCGATTACACTGGAGGAATGTAAATATATTCTAATATACCTCGAAAATTATTGTAATTATTTATTTATTACTCCCTGTTACCTCAATGGGAGATTCATCCATACTGATTGATTCCCGACTCGAAATGGCATTTTTCATCTAGTGGGTACCCGGGTACCCGGGCGTGTCCGCTAAGCACATGCACTGTAACGTCGTTTATTTATATCTCAAACAATTTGAAAAAAAATTACGATTGTGTTTTTATCTTCAAAAAGTGTCCCAGGCCGATATTCTCCGAGTTATGAACAAAAATATGACGAGGTGGGCACCTGAGTGTGCACATAAGGATTAATGGTTTTGATTCTGGCTCGAGTGAAGAGTTTGTGGACGTACCTGGAAACCAGTGACAAAAGTTCATATTTATATAGATTATTCAGTTACCCATGAGACAGTACGGTGAGATTAAGTGTGCCGCTCTATATGACTTGGAATTCAAATTGAAGTTCGAGTTCTTGTACACCGTAAGGAGTTATCAAAAATGTTATTCTTTTATTTACACACAACTTCTTTTATTTTCATATGTAATCAAGTAGTTTCGGTTACATATGTACACATTTCCTTTCTCTCAGATCATGCCTACCCCTGCTAAAAGTCGTCGTGAGTGAAGCAACCCTGATCTGACTTCAAACCTGGTGATCCGAATATTCTACATGAGAGATATTTAATGAATTGCATTTGAATAAATTAAAAAAAAATACATTATGCGACATTTCAATTTATAATTTTATTAGTCTTGATTAATGGAAATTTATTATTAATATGAAGTTTTGTCTGAATTTCATACGAAAATGTTGTTTTTAAAGTTTCCATTGACTTAGACCATTTTCAAAATTAACTGAATGTTCTATAAATGACTTAAAGTAATAAAAAATTATGAGTTTATTTGAAACAATGACTTTAATATAATAATTCATGAACATTTCATATTTATTTTTAAAAAGTAATACATTTTTTCATTTCGAGTTTTTAAGATTCTAAAAAACTGGAGAAATATATGGTAGTAAACACATAATATTTTTATGTTTTTCTTCCGTTACTGATCTAGTGGTATTGTATAATGGTAATTTAATATTTCCGTATATTTTTGGTCTTCCTCTTTTAGGTGAAAGATAGTAATCAAGTTTTATAGAACATTTTATAAGGTTCATTTGGTTGAAATAAAATCCGGCTGCGACATTTGTTTTATCGAAAATGTATTTCTTCTTCTACACTTTTCTATCAATTCATAATAATGCTCAGGATTGTATAAGTAATTTCTTTTTTATTTTAATTTCTATCAATCTAAAATCACGGTCATTCGGTGGAAAGGAATGGACTCGTTATCCAAAATTTGTGGTCTACCGTTTCAATATTATAATTTGATGACTGAGCAATTTTCATCCATGTCAATGCTACTTTAATGTCACGATTTTGGCCTCAACAAGCGTGATTGTAAGCTATTACATGTTTTTGAGTAGTTATATCCTCCATATGCGCTAAAATACATGATGCTACTTCCTGTACACCTCTTGAAGATGCAGTTTCATCCCAATCATACATCTTGACATTGTCATCATGGAAACTATGGAAATCCAAGTTGTATACTGTAACGCGCTTGTGCGGGAGGCGATCGGTATTCGTGGGGATTCGAGTGTTTGCATGGGTCAGTGGAATTGGAGTGGTGCTCAACGTGTGCGTCACATATATGCTCGGCTAGCATCAATCGCTGGGGTTTGTCTGAAGGCGCCACCAGACTTTTGAACAGGGCGAGGCCCGGTACCCTGGCTTTTGGTCGCCAATCACACCAACTTTAACACAGATTAAGATAACTTTAATGTAATATGAAATCTCCGAAACCAGTACACAAATTCGCAAAATAAACAAGCATTTATGGTTAGTAAACAATTATAATAATGAATTCTTTTGGCTTCAGAGACTTTATTTTTCAAATATTGCCAAACCAAATAACGCACTAGGTTGTCTTTCTGGGTTCACTCGTGCCCTCTAATGGCGCGACGCGAAACTTCAATACTGGTTCGAAACAAAAATAACAAAACTTGCGTAGCTCGTGGTTCGGAGCAGTAAAGAAGTAATAACTCGCGCCTATGTTACTTGGTAATTTACGCTACAGTGTAGTTCAGCGGCAGCTTATATTATATATATATCGATGGATCGCTTCTCCAAAATCGTAAATTTCAAGATTGTGTGAAATAACTGATAAATCCATTTTTTTAATTTTGACTTAGTTAGTTAGTTAGTTATAATGAGTGGGGCGTTTATCGCCCCTCCACTGCGACCGCAAGGGTCTATTGTGGCTCACAACTAATTATAGTTCACCCTCCATTCCCATTCTCTTTAAATAAAGGAGGACTTTAGTGGGTGAGATTTTGTCAAGTTCGCCCAACTCCAGTTTTGTCTTACCAAAGACTGTGAACCTGATTTTTTCCCCGGCGGGGCAGGCACACATTACGTGCTCTGCTGTTGCTTCAGTTTCACAGCATAGTCTGCACTCAGTTGCCTCAGCCACTCCCGGCCTATGCATATAATACCTTACTCGGCTATGCCTAGTAGCCAGGGCTGTCAGAGTGCGCAGGTCTTTCCTACCCAAGCCTAACAGTATCCTGGTACGTGAAGTAGATGGGCCCTTCAGTACTATCTTAGAATGTCTCATTCCCTGCCACTCCTGCCAGTACCTTGTGCTCCATCCAGCTCTTATTAGAGCTTCTGGCCAGGGCTCTTGTTATCCCAAGAGCCGATTCTGGACCAATAAATTCTCGGTTAGCCCCGCTCTTTGCCAGGGCATTGGCAGCTTCGCTTCCCTCTATTCCAGCGTGTCCGGGTATCCAGACCAGGCTGACCTTGTTGACTCTCCCTAATTGGGAGAGCACTGCGCCGCAGTCCCTGGTCGACATCAACGTACATTGATTGTCAGCAAGGACTAGCAGTGCTGTTCTGCTGTTTTCATCGTCCTGTGCTGCCGAGGGCTTTTTAATAGCTGTCTTGCGCACACTTAAATGACATACACTTCTGCCTGTTGAATCGATGCATGCTTGCCAAGGATGAATTCCAATCCAGTTCTTGGTTTGCGGCAGAATACTACAGCCCCTGCTCCATCAGTTGTCCTAGAGCCATCCGTAAACCAGCTCGAATCTGCTCCGCTCCCATTCGTCTCTAGTGGGAACTATTGTAAGGCAATCCGAAGCTGTATATTGTAGACATTGTATCAGCCCTCATACCCAGGATGTCATCCGCTTCAATGTCGGAGGACAGCCTGTTCCGCATGAAGGACAATGTCTGCGGCCTTTGCATCTCCGCATTATGAAGTCGATGTGTTGCCTTCCTGGCCTCACTTTGCAGCAAAATATACAACGGAGGAAGATCCAATAGCACTTCCATGGCCGCTGACGGCGTGTTGATTAGCGCCCCAGTTACCGATATGCTGGCCATTCTCTCCAGGCTTGCCAGTTTTAGTCTGGCTGTCCTTCGTGAGGAGGCCGTCGACCAGACAATACAGCCATACGTAATGATTGGTCTAATAAACACCACGTACAGCCAGTACATTTGCTTGGAGACTAATCCCCATGTTTTTCCACAAATTCTACGGCACATCCACAGTGCCTGTTTAGCCTTGTGTGTCATTTTTTCCATAAGCGAGTTCCAGTTGAGCTTTCTATCTAGTGTCACCCCTAGATACTTTGCTTCCTCCGCCAATGGTATCGTTTCACATGTCACTATAGGTGGGTTGAGGTTCTCAAACTTCCTCCTGTTGGTGAATGGAACAATAACTGTTTTACGAGGGTTTATGGCTAGTTGCTCCCCTTCGCACCAACATTGTATGACATTTAGCACTTCTTGCAGTATTACAGAGATGATTATTTCATCACTGCCTCTTACAAGAATAACAATATCATCAGCAAAGGCACAGGCCTTTGCTGATGATATTCATTGAGAATATGTTGTAATTTAGTTGGTTCTGGCCCTAATTATAAAGTATTTTGCTTGGCCTCAAATCGAAGCATCAATAACTCAGGATTGAAGTTTGAGGGAAACACACGGCTAGACACAGAAATATGTTACAAATTTGCAAATCACATTTAAATAAAAACATAATTCACAATTTGTGGGGTTGTGCAGTAACGTTGGAAATTATAAATAAATGTACATAAATCAAGTAGGGAAAGTTTATAATTCGAAAAACATCTAAAAATGTAAAAATGTCAAATTTCATTATCATGATTTTAAATACGAACACATTATTAGAATGGATAATTTATACGTAGTGAACTATATATATTGTGGAAAAGGAATTGACAAAGAGGGGGAGGTGTATGTAATGTTTGGTGACGTCAAATCGGTGTGCAAAATAGTGCACATAAAGATATTGGTGAGGACACTGGAAAATGCCGGTATATGGAAGGGAGTCATGACTATAATAAGACAAATATACGAAACGTGGTATAGGGTGGAAGTGGGCAAGGAGCTGCCAGAAAGATTCAAGATGACAAGAGGTTTGAGACAGGGGTGCCCACTGAGCACGTAACTATTTAGTGTTAATATAGCGCAGCTAGAGGAGACACCAAAGAAAGGCCAAGATGGTGAAGTGAAGTTAGGGAAGGAAAAGAGCTGGTTATTGGTATTTGAAACTGATGTGGTCATTCTGGCGGAGTCAGAGAAAGGAATGAAAGTGATGGATAAGAGACTGGAAGGTTGCTAGATAGGAGAGGGCTAGCTAGAAATCAACACGAGGGAGGAAATGGTGATGGTATTCAAGAAAGAAGGAGGGACAAGGATGGAAGCTCAAGAGAGGTGAGGGAGTGTACATATCTGGGTATATGACAATGGGGCGTGATAGCACATAAGACATATAAACATTAAAGCGAGGTAGGCGGTGGATGGATTCACTGGCAGGCTGTGGCGAAAGAGGAAAGTGAAATTTGAGAAGACGATGAGGATATGGAAAGTATATGTCAGGAGCATTATCATTGGAGTAGTGGTATGGGGGTTAAGGAAAATGGTGCAGATGTCACAAATAGGGCGACTGAAAAAAGCATTATAACACACATAAGGCATAAGGCATACATGAGGCATCAGACTGGGAGCGAGAGGCTAGTGGTTGAGATGGGGCGGAGTGTGATGAGGTACGAGATGGCAGTAAAAACGGAGGAGAGATAGCACTGTGGGGCAAAGGATGGTGGAGGAACTCGAGAAGAGCGACATGATGGGAAGAGGATTATCAGAACAGAAAATAGCAAGAATAGAATGAGAAAGCGGGCACGTCAATGATGCAGGTGGAATGGAGAAGAGGATAGGGGAAGAAAGTGGAGAGAAAGATGGTAAAGATGGAAGTACAGGATAGAGTGTGGAAAATAAGGAGGGCAAGGTACAACGACAGATGCAGAGAGTTGCAGGTATATAGAAGCAGAAGGTGGGGGGCAGTGTTATTAAAGGAGATCAAGGAGAGGGGATAGGGGGTAGGAAGGAGGGTGGCAGTTAAAGATAAACACGTAGCAGGTAAGGTGACCTGTCGAGGGTTGGAGCAAGATGGCAGCTGTGTGGAGAGAGTAGGCAGGCGAAAGAGAGGCAGTAGGAGCTAACGGAGGCCAAGGTACAGAATGAAGATTGTTGCTAGGAAACTCACCTACAAATTTAAAACTTACAATAAAATAGAAAAAATAAACATAATATTTTGTAAATTACCAGGTGCTTCGACGTAGTAGAAGAATAAAAATATTTTGCCAGGGATTACACCTAGTACTTAGTACACATTTCGAGAACAGTTGTTTTGCAAGTACTTAAATATCTTGGATACTAAAAATGTATACACAATACTGTACGTCTAGGCATAATAAATATGCAAAGTGACAAACACACCACACGTGAGAGGAGACAACATCTCGTTGAAAGTTATAAAAACCGAAGTAAAACTATGAACGTTGAAATGCAACACTCAAACATGCATTCAGCAAAGAACTATTGTTCAGATAGAACCATCTAAAAAACGTGGGTGCTCTGCAACCCAAGAGCTATCAGCAATGTAAATAGGTTCTATTTAATTCACACTAGCAATTTTTTTAAATAAGATTTAGCTATAACGTAGTAACTTGTTTCAACAAAGTTGTGATGAAGTAGTATGTTACCCTAATTGGTAAGCACTAAAAACTTTTTAAAGCATTGCCAAACCATAATATAATAACTGTATAGTTTTCTGATACAGCTTCTCCTCGACAATGTTCCATTTCCGCTAATTACGTGAATAAAAATGCAATCTGTACATTTTCGCCTAATCCTAACTTAGTCGATTTGAGATTAAATTGAGTTTCCAATTGTGGCGGACCGGTTAAATAAGAATATTTATAGGGCTGGTTCTCCCTGACGATCCGTGTATATATTAGATAGGTTTGGGCAAATTGTTGATATCAGTACGTCCTGACTATTACTTGGTTCGAAATAAATATTTTATTGTCATGTATTGTTCTTAATTGCATAAATCTTGTTTCCATTCGACGAAGCAAAGTAGAAACGACACAGAACAAACAAATCAAGTGAAATTACTTTTCATTTTATCGCACAAGACGTTTTGGCATCTTGTTTTACACGTAAGCTGTCAATGCGAACAATTCGCAAGACGTGAGTGTGTTTTTCTCGTTTCACTCGCGAAGGACGGCGTCAATTCGATTTTTCTACACGCTGTTGTTTGCACGAAGTCTGCTCGATCTTCTTAAATATAGATATTGCCGATGTAGGAGATGTTAAAACCGACCGGATGGTGGACTTACCCTGCTGATTTTTGTAATTGTCTCCTGTAGCTGTCAAGATGTCCGTGGCGTGGGGTTCCTGTTGATTCTCGTTTGAAGTCACTGTCGATTGTTTTTACAAAGGACTGGTCGTATCACGAGTCGGTGGCTTATTTTCAATGCGAAACCACTTGCTTAAAAGCAAACACGAGAGTAAAATGTAGATTGTATTGAAAGTTTATTTAAAAAATTAAACTGTAGCATCGAAGTAATTGGGCTAATTTATTTCACTTCTAAATAATATATAATATATATTACAATAATTTTACCTCAGAAAATTAATTAGTATATGAATCAAATACTTATGACAGTCATGTTTTGCTACAATACACATTTGTTTCGGGGAAATTTATACGACTGAAAATAAATACATAAAGTATACGATCGGTACTTTTCTGCGAAGTAAACAAAATTGGTTCCGTTTTTTTCCGCAACAAATCTTCAGAACCGAAAATGCAATTTGAAATAGTTTCTCGAACATTACGTCGATCCCATACAAATATAAGCGCATTATTACGAAGATGAAATATTCCATATATACGTAGCTTCATCTAACCTCAGAACGTAAATATAAAATATATTCTAAATTGAATATAAAAATACATTTGCCAGCGCAAAATGGATATAAGGAAAATATTTCCGTACACGACGAAAATAAATGGAGTCGAACGCATTTGCCTGAAAAGCAAATCTCCATATACCAGTGATGAGATTTTATCAGAAAAAAACTCCGGATGTTTATTATGGAAAAATTCCTTAAACGAATAGCATTGTAATACACGCATAGATATGTGGGATTAGTGTCCTACGGTGTGGCTTATGACATTATCGAACACAGGTCCGGCTACAGGTTACACATTTAAAAATTATGGTAATATCTGTGTGAATAATATAAAATTCTTTAAAGATCTACTGATACTACTACTTAAATTTAATTTAATAATTCATCGTCAAATCCTATTCATTTATTTTTTTCAAACTCTGAAACAAGTTGTTCTAAGAGCTATTATTGTATATTAAGGAATTTTTTCGTTTATAATATTACAGCAATTTTGTAACGACTTGATATTTTTGGTCCTAGTTCCACGCCTGGGCAATTTCTTTATGCAAGATATGTATAAGGAAATTTCGAATGTGGTAACCATCGAGGTTTTATTCTAATCCATGTATTCAATCAAAGCTTATTGAATATACAACTTCAATGAATACATAATTTTAATAACATTACTGGTTTTATGTCTTGTTCGCATTTTATGTGTCGTTGATGACTTGACATTGTATTATGCTAATTTTTAATAACTTTGTAAGCTTTTTTTGTCATTGTTAATACGATGTGTTTAAAATGCGTACTTATTATTAAAATGGATGACAATTGCAAAGCAATTTTTTAATACATACGTGTTACTTGCCTCACTGTCAATTTTTCTTCGTGCATATTTATGATTTCCAAGTTTTACCTCACTAAAATCTGTCATATACGTAAATGGTAAATTGAAAATCATGTGTGGGTGAGGTGAATAACAAGAGCAATTGAATGATCCATGTAGTTGAAATACACGTAATGAATTTATTAGGCGGTTTTCGTTCACGTTTACTAACATTGTATTATTTGTTTTAACACTGGCGTAAGTTGGTTTAGTTTCGTACAGTTTTGTACAAAACTAGTGCTAATCATAAATAGTTTGGCTCCGTGAGTGATTTGACTTCATTTATTCAACGTCATGTCGTTAAAGTAAATAATATTAAATAATTTGTAATCATTTTTTTGTAGTTTGTATATAGTTTTAAAAAAGTAATAATAAACCTTGGTATTTTTAATATTTTCCTCAAGCATTGTTAAGAATAATAATAAAATATTCATCTTTGAGTGACGAGAATTTATGAAATCATCTTCTAATTTATGATCCGATTGTTCTAAACATGTTTGAATAATTTTCGATTATAGGACGACAGCTGAAATCAAGTAATGAACTCAAATAATTGACAACATACAAAAGTTATCGATTTCTGCAGACGTAAAAATATATTTTCTGTTTGTTTCATTTATATTCGTGAATCAGTCACACTGCAGTCGGTCTCCTATGGGGGCACCCGCAGGTAAGAAGTAGCATACATTAGTCACGATGTGTACAACTCAAAAGAGAAAACGCCTGATTGATAAGCACAGCCGCAGTGCGTCTCCTACCGTGGGTCGGTATCCATCAAATATTTCGAATCGGAAATAATCGAATCCGATGCGTACATGTACCGCGGGGCCATTTATTGTTTACATTTGTTGTGAGTCGAGAAGGATTTAAAATAGTCACATGAGCGGCTGAAACATCGCCACGGAACGTAAACACTAATCATCTTAACGGCTACCTGTCACTTATTGTAAAAGAATTGATGTTTATTTAAATCAACCATGCGTAAACATTCGAACGATTAAGAAAAAAAAGACGCAGCTTCAGACCATTAATTACGTAGCTTTTTTGATCACTTTGCAGATGTGAATGGCAATTTATGTTTTTGCACATTCACGCAAGAAGAATGTCGCTTAAAGATAATTACGTATCTTTGTAAAAAGGTCTAGATGGCGTATTTTACTTAGCAACGTTAATTTTGAGTTACGTCTCCAGGCGTTCGATTGTTTGAATTGATTTCAGACAAAAACATAACCCAAAAACCCCATCATACACAAAAATGTAGCTTGCAAAAACTATTGAGCAAATGCAATTAAGTTTAATTGTTATTTACAATATCCTTTCTGCCTGATTGAAGACAGAGAACCGTGAAAATTTACTTGAAAATCAATTAAAATTTATAGCGCATGAATAAACTTAATTTACTTGTTAAACCAAGTTTCATTAAAATCATTATGCACAGATGTAAGAATGAATTAATTACGTTGAAAAGTTTTAACGCTTAAATTGTTGACCAATTGTGCAACTGTATTTAATAGGCCTAAGTCGCAGCATAGATTCCTAAGTTAATATGTTCAAGTGATAAGTTCATTCGGATTTTATTTCTGAATTAAAATTTATAATAATTACGATCACAAGTTAAATATATCCAGATAATCAGTTGACCATATTTTAGTAGCTTCTAACAACTGTAAGTTGGCTACTGACATCTGTACAAATTAAAACAGACCATGACCTACACTACACGTATAGGAAGATGTGCATATTGTATTCAATGCAAATCTACACAAAGACGAAGCTCTTTTTGACTGAAGGTGCAGAACAGGATAGCCATGCTTTGTAGATATCGGAATAACTGAGATCATAACATAATGTTGATAAAATAATGTGAAGACAAGCTTTGTAAACTAATATTTACTAACAGTTTGCGTTTAGTGTATCGTCCATAACTTGCCCATTCTTATTTTTTCTGTATTATATATATTGCACTTTGGATTTATTGTGTTTGAACTACATGTTTGATCAACTGAAAAAAAATTATATAATTACCAACAAATGTAGTGCATGATGTTCATATCGACGTATATCTGTTCATTAGATCATCATATATACATTCGGTGGGATCTGGCAGCTGTGACTGTATGTATTATGACTGGAGACGTGGTTACATTAACGCCATTTAGAGGTCAATATACACATCTAACTACACAATTCCCGTGGTGATCTAATGAGCCTACATATGGGAAAACGACCTTCATCTGCGTTGATAACAAATTGTTGGGTTAAGTTATTGTAGCAGAAGTACTTGGCTAAGAATATATGATTAACTTATTTTTGTAGATTACCTTGAATTGTACAGTTGGTTTCAAAAAAATCGAGTACACTTCATAAATCAGTAGGCATGATTATGAAAATTTTTTACAATGTAAAATTGTCTGTTTGGATTTAGTTTATATTTTATGTCATATTTTGACAACAAATGAATGTAGCTTTCAGAAAATCAAATACGGGATGCATGTATAGGTACCAGATTTAAGGAACTATATATAACGTAGAATTGCAACCCAGTGAAAACAATAAGATAATGAATTAATTATTTAATTTTTATTAAAAACACGGAACCATAAACGAATACATAATATTTTGTTATAGCCCCATTTGCATAGAACCGATTAGAGTAAGCCATAGATTTTCATCGTGACTTAATTCTTCCCACGATTATTGAACAGCTTTCTACAGTTGGTTGGCATTTTCAGGGAAAAAGTCTCTTCTGTAAATTTTTTTAACGAGTAAACCCCAAACATTTTCAATCGAGTTTATGTCGGGGCTTCTTGAAGGCCAAGGAAGAAGCTCAATAGTATTATTAAAAACCATCCCCTGATTATTGCTGCGGTGTGAACTAGACAATTATCTTGTTGGTAGACAAAATTATTGTTCCCGTATAGTTGGGTTACCGATGGTAGCATAATATCTTCCAATATTCTGACATAAGTTTGACTGTTAAAACGCCCTTCAATCCGCCAAGCAACACCTGGACCTTGAACGCACATCCAAGCCCACACGTCAATTGAAAATCTCCCCGATCTGTTATCCGAAGTAACATATCTTTCTTGGAATCGACAATTATCTGGACGGTAAACGCGCAAGTGACCAGAATTTCGGGACTGAAACATTTTTTCATTGTTAAAAATTACACTGTTCCAAAATTGTCTTGGCCGGTGCACATAATATAGACAAAAAAATTATTCGTGCCTGCTTCTGTTCTTCAGTTAGCAGTACTTTCTTAGCGCTTGACCGGTTCCGTAAGTCCGAATATTTTATCCTACGATGAACTGTAGCCCGTGAGCCAGGAAAATTAGTTGCCAAAATGGCCTCTCTCGCTACATCAAAGGGATTTTTCCCTGAAGTGATTTAATAAGGCTTCATCTTCTACGACGGTGGAAATTTTTGGACGCCCTGACTCCTGTTGCCTTGCAATGGTCTCGTCATGTTCCCATCTGCTTTTACCCTTTGGACGGTACTTTTCGCCAAATGGTAATGCCGCGCTACTGCTCTAATAGACCAACCTTCTTCTAATTTAGAGAGAAACAAAATTTTGTCAGGTTCGCTCAACTTTGACATTTTATTTGTTATTGTGACATCGGCAGTACTGATTTACTCCACTGAAAAAAACTGTACTCGATTTAATTGAAACCAGCTGTATATGTGCACATTTTATGAATTCTAGTTCGCTGCGTTGGTATTGCACTTGTTTCGATGGAATATTTTTGCAATATTTAAATTATATTAAAAAAAAATTGAGCATAGACCATGACTGGATGGATTGGTTGATTTACGTATACATTTAGCGAATTTGCAAAAGAGCTCAAACCAATCAAATTAAAAAGCATGCGTTTTATTAATTGCCTTCATTTGCACTAAATTTGAATTAGTTCTGTGTACAGTAATTCGCGCCTATGCGAAAAGTAATTTAAAAGGTGAAATTTATTTCGTTATTTGAGTTACATTTTTGGGCATGTTTATTCGTTTTCTTAGTTTCATTCGTTTTCTTTCATTTGGGATAACTTAATATATGGTTATTAGGTTCACTATGGATTTGTGTTATTGAGATTAACGTAGATTTTCATAAATTATAATAAATACATTTTACCTATGAAACGCTCTATAGATCTGTCGAATTTGCAGAATGCAACACAATACAATTAATTTTGTTTGCTATTTATTTTAAGTATGCATCGCGTTTGATTTAAATAAATTCATTTAGTCGTATAAAGTGCTATTGGGGCCTTCAATATTAAAAAAAATATTATATGTATTTCATAATTAAATTTACATACTTTGGGTTCTAGTTCTAACTTTTCTAATTGACTCTTGCACCAGTCCACTTTATTCTTTTCGTGTGATTTAGGTTGGTTTTCCTTCATTTGGGATTAATATGGAGTGGTGTTGCATCGGGTTCAAGTTGGAGTGGCTCTTGACTTTGACTTTGATCGACATCTTTTTCCTTCGAGTATTCATCTGATATCGAGGGGACTACCCGTTTTTCTTTGGGGGTCTTCCGGTATATAGTCCATTGCCAGTTTAATTGTCGGACTCTTCTACACTTCTGAGGTCCAAATCAGTTCGCAGTTGTTGGCTTGGCTTGGCTTGTTGTGGGGAGTTTGTGATTCTCCGCATGTATTTGTTTCGGAGCACCTTAAGTGTACGTTTATGCCATTTTGTCGATGTTGATCATGTAGCACATCCATAAGTAATGGCTGGTCTTATGATGGATTTGTACACCATGAGTTTATTCGCCATTGGTAGGCTTCTTTGGCTCAATAGTGGGTTGAGCAGGTCATTTTGATCTTGTCGCATATTTTTTTTTGCCTTTCTCTTCCATCTGAGTTTACTGTCTACTGTGACACCAAAGGATTTGACCTCAGAACTCCAAGGCAACCTTCTATTTCGGACGCTGATATAGTCTGATGGTGGGCCTCTCCTTTTGGTGAATAGGACCGCGACGCATTTACCTTCGTTGATGACCACTCGCCATTTATCGCACCAATCCTCAATCGCATCGGTAGCGCTTTGGAGCTTGAAGGTTACGAGATTTTCGTTTTTGGAAGAGGTGTACACTGCAGTGTCGTCCGCAAATACCGCCAGTTCTGTCCCCTGCCTTCGTGTAAAGTCAGCCATATAAATCAGTAACAGTATTGATGCCTGGGGAACTCCAGTCTCCATTGTTCTAGTCATTTTCCTTAGGAGACCGCTGTACCACACTTCATCAAACGCCCTTCTTATATCAAGAAAGGGTCAGTCTTAGCACTTGTAGTTCAGTTGAGTGGTTCCCACCGAAACCATACTGCTCGTCCTGGATGATATTATTTTTAGCCACTTCGTCCCTCAGTCTCCTTTGGATGATCTCTCCACTAATTTCGTCAACCTGGCCCGGAGGCTAATAGGCTCATAGGTTTGAGGGAGTGTACGATCTTTGCCCCGCTTGGTTTCCATGACAACAGTTGCCATCTTTCATACTGCGCGAAAGTGTGTTAAACGAAAGGCTACATTTATTTATGTTGTAATTGCACTTCTTTGGACATTGGGACAAGGTTTCATTTGAAATCCGGTCTGGGCCGGGTGCTTCCTTTTTTTTCAGTGTATGAATTATCTCCCAGATTTATTTCGCATTTGCCGGTATTATGGGCGTTCCTTTCGCATTAAAAGTTGCTGTGATCATTTCTTCCGTCTCGTCATGGAAAGTTTTGTCAGCATCGTCGAGCTGTTCTCTGAAATTCATCTCCAAGTTATCCGCAAAAACATTCACTTTGTCTCTATTGTTGTATACCAGTCCAGTTGTTCCATGTATCGGGACATTTTCATTTTCTAGTGAAGAGTTCTGTTTGAAAACTTTTAGTGTCCTCCACAGCGAACCATCCGTAGTTTGCAATTGTTTTAGTTTTGCATTCCATCTCTCAGTGCGGAACGTTTTAATGAACTTCGTGATTGTCTATTTAGGGTGTTTCACTCCACTTTTCCTTTCTTTTTTGTTTTTCTTCTGTCTCGCACCAATTCTCTATCTTGCGGCAACCATCCACCAGGTGTAGAGGGCCTGATGGATGTTGCCTCGTCCAATGACCTCGAGATGGCACGAGTGAGTTGTTCCCTCGTCTCAACTTTGTATGAGCATGTTTCTCACAGCCTTGTCTGAATCTGCTCCAGTCAACTCGTATTCTACCCCCATCTTCAAGTTTGAGAAGATCTTCTCCGGTGATTATTAGAATCGGGTTATGATCTGAACTCAGTTCAGACACACGTCAGACACTGATCTCCGCAACAGTCTAATTACGTTATACATTGCGTGCGTTCTCTCCATTTGGGCTCTCTTAATAAGGAGTAGCCTTGGAGTAGATTCAATTTGGATTTGTTCCCTAAGGTTCAGCTTATGCAAATTTTTCATAAATTATAATAAAAACATTTTAAATGACAATGCCATAATTTTTTTAATCCATTTACGACTAATTAAGTTGCACACGTTTATTAGTTAGTTTGTAGAATTTTGTTCAACACAATGCAATTGAAAATATTTGGTTGTTTTTATTTTCTTATACTTCATGTGTAAGTATGTAATCGTAAAAAAATGAAGCTCGAGATTTTAACTGATATATACGCGTTGGTCTCTCATGAATTGAATTAGTGGCCGTACACTGCTTTTTTTCTCGAAATCGAATCCCGAAAACGATACGGGTTTCAAATGGCTCAGACATGCACTTATCGAGAACTGAGGCAAAGTATCACAATTGCTACTTCATATTGTGCATGTGCATATACGTTTTAGGTATAAAAAGTAACCATATTTGTAACCATAATACTTGGGATTAGTGTTATTTTAACAACGGAAAACAAATATTTAATTGTCCACTCTAGCTGCATGAAAGAACTAAAGCTAATTTACAATTTATTCCTTAAATAGTTTTTGTGATATTGGTGACGGTTTTCGGTTATAATTTCCTCCACATTTGAAACAATTCTGTCGTTAGGATTGTCATCTCTTGTATTACGAGAGGCCTTCATTTTCCATTTCTCTGCTTACATCTATGTGTCTCATTCCCATCTGTTTTCATAAATTCATCTTTTTATTTGTTTGTTCGTTTCCTAATGTCCTTCTTGTAAATTGCAGTATGCACATTTTAACTGCTCTATCATGATATTATTTTTTTATATTTTATTCTATTTTCTTCATGTTAACGTGTGCCACTTTTTTACTATATATTTTTAATGCCTAGTATATTCACGTTACCATTTGAAAAAGTATTTTCTCTTTAGATATTCTAAAGCTGGACACTAGTTGATTTAATTTCACACATAATTCCCTGCAACATAGATATTTTTCAATAATCCACTGCCTGTAAGATTTTGAAAAACTACCTTTTCTATTTTTCATTACTTTGTTTGGACTCACCAATTAGAATAGATTCACTTCTCTTTATGTGCAGCACGTGTTATAAATCTGAATGCGAAACAGCACAATGAAAGTAAGTGTTTGCAAAAGTTCGGAGCAATAGTTATTTATGTTACGAGTTCGCGACTTTTGTACGCCTGTTAAAATATTACTTTACAATTTTTGCACGAAGTCAATGGTAAGATTAAATGATATAAAATATACTCAGTGACATATAAACTGCACCACCTAGAAGGGGTGAGAATTTTTGGACCAAATTTGGCAGGAATAGTGGACTAGTCCAGGGAAATAGTTGATTAAAATTTGAAACCCAATCATCAAGTAGTCATGGGATTTTTGACGTTTGTGTCATTTTTTAGAGGTGGTGATAGACAAGCAATTATCGAGTCATTTTTTGAATTTGTTCCACTTTTTCGAAGTGTTTCAAGTATATAACGATGCCTAGAGGAAGGAGACCTCAAGTTTACCAGCAGCTGAGTGACTTTGACCGAGGGCGGATTGTTTGTTTACGAGAAGCAGGTTTTTCGTTTAGAGAAATCGGCAACCGTTTAGGACGGCACCACTCAACAATAATGCGTGTTTATCAAGCGTGGTCTGAACATGGGGTTGAACGTCGGAGAAGAGGCACTGAGGCTCAAAGACGAACCAATGAACGTCAAGATCGCCGCTTAAGACTAATGGCCTTGAGAGACCGATTCTCTACAACTAGATCAATAGCTGATCAATGGTTAGGTGAACAAGGTCGTCCGATAGGCTTGCGAACAGTTTATCGTCGAATAAGAACCTTTGGTTTGCTGTCTTACCGCCCACATCTTGTGCTACCCCTCACTGCTCAACATCGCCAGGAACGTTTGGCCTGGTGCACGGAAAGACTTCAATGGAACTTGGAGTGGCATCGAGTCTTTAGTGACGAATCGCGATTTTGTTTAGGAATGCATGATGGTCGGATGACTGTTAAACGAAGACGTGGAGAAAGGCGCAATCCTGATTTTTCGATTGCGAGGCATGTTCACCGAACTGTGTGGTTGATGGTGTGGGGTGCTATTGCTTACGGCAGTAGGTCACCCTTGCTCTTCATTCGGGGCAGTATGACCGCCCGACGCTGCATTGATGAAGTGGTAGAACCACATGTTCTTCCATATCTTCGAGGGCTGGAAGACCCACTTTTCCAGCAAGATAATGCACGACCTCACGTAGCAAGGGTTTCTCTTGACTTCTTTGAAGAGGCCAATGTTAATCTTTTGCCCTGGCCGCCAAGATGTCCCGATTTGTCGCCCATTGAGCACGTGTGGGACATGATGGGTAGAAGATTGAGGAATCTACCGAACCCACCGTTGACAATAGAAGCTCTACGGCATGAAGTGCAGGCTGCTTGGGATGCCATACCCCAAGAAGACATTGATCAACTGCTGGAATCAATGCCAAGGCGGGTCAATGAGTGTATCAGAAATAGGGGCGGACCAACACATTATTAAAGAAAAATCAAAAAGATGAAGTGTTTTCTTTATCAAATTTTAATCAATTGCTACATTAGACTAGTCCAATGTTTCTGCCAAATTTGGTCCAAAAATTCCCACCCCTTCTAGGTGGTGCAGTTTATATGTCACTGAGTATACATTTTCTTCGGTATCCGTTTATACTACATGCAATGTGAAAAACCAAAAACATATTTTATCTGAAAAATCTCTACTTAAAAGCTTGCTTTGCTACCATCTATGTATTGTTAATTCCTTTGATATCCTGTTACTATGTGCACTCGCAATATAAAACATGCAACATACGCCGGGGATTTCTCCCTTGAAATGCACTTTTAATACGGAGTAGTGTCGAATTAGGTTCAGTTTGGATTTGATTTTATTCAGTTAGTTCGAGTTCATAAGGATTGGTTTGGAATGAACTTTATTTTTATGTAACTACGTTTATTATAAAAAAAATGTATATTAGTTACGGTTTTTGGTTCCAGTAACATAAAAACTCTGGTATTGAAAAGAAAGGAGCATTAGCGCCATATATACACTCACCTAGTTACGTCACGCTAAGTGCACTGTTACTCAAAGTGCAAATAATAGAGAATATTCTATTCACTTCTATTTCTACTGATTTTTACTAAAGTATCGTATGATTAACATTTTGTTCATTTTCTAAACACTTTTTGTTGCTTTTTAATAATTTCTCCCTTTTCAATTTATTTTGTGGTTAAAATATTGATAAGATCTCAAATATTTATAACATAGAGAACCTGTCTCACATCTTCCCACATCTGTGTCGCATTTTTATAGATTGGATGATCCATACTTTTAGCAGTGCCTCCATCCCCACCCCCAACTCCCCTTCATCACCAGGTCCGTTGTTACATCAACGCACAACCGATCAAATTAAGGACAAATTAGTCGGCAATTTCGATGATTGAATCCGTTAGTGTAACTGGAGACGGCAATAACTTGATTGGGTCCGGCAAAGGGGGGATATCATTTCGCAATTAATTACCGAATGGTTTGTAATGAACAATTTGAATGTGTAATTATGTTTAGAATGTGTCGGACATTCATTGATGCAATTCACACCTTAGGTGAGGATTTAGATACACAGAAGTGAATAATATTGCTACATCTTTGATTTAGATATATTTCAGAGTTAATATACAATTATTATACATCCATGAACCGCAATTTTACAATTAAATGCAAGTAAACGTGCAAATGACTATAAACATGTGGAGCAATAACTGTGAAAGTACTTATAATGTAGATAAGATGAAATAAGTTGATAACAATTGTGAAAACCTATAAGAATTTGTAAGTATGGTGCAAAAATATAGCACGTTCTCTTTTATGGAAAAAATGATGTTAACGTTTGACTCAGACTTCGATCAATGCATTCTAAGAAATAAGCAAATAATACATATATGGGATTCAAACAATCAATACAAAGTTTTGTGCTTCGCTTAAATTTACAATTACTTTGCTACGTTCTGGTAATGTGAAATAGAAATCTATTTTCTATATGCGTACATGGGTTTGCAAGCTCAGTGAAGTCAAAGCCAAACTGCGAGAAACTATATGGTAGTCAAAAATAATATTAAAACACGCTTAAATACAAAATCATTTTTCAATCTTTATGTTCACTACAATTCGTAAATGTCTTTATAAATGAACATACAAGATTTTTAATCATTCTTTTGTCATTTCTTTTCAATAGATTTGTTATATGTTATGTGTTATTTTGCATAACGATAATAATGTAAAATATATAATAGGAAATATAATGATCCATTGCAATTCTAGGTAAAATATTGAAGTGTTAACAGATAGCAAAATATACCTCTATATTGCATGTTTAATATTTAAAGTTCCCAGTCTACCGACTCGTGCAATTCTAAGTTGGTTTACACCGTTGCAGGTTTTCCGCCCATGTCATAAATATTAAATATTACTTTTCATTAATCTGTTATTTTTGAGATATTTTCGTGTGGTTTTATCGTTCGTCCAAATGCCCCGAATAAACAAATCTAATACTGCACGCAATCCTTTCAATCGAAAATCGATTTTCGTGCGTTCCGCTGAAATTAGTGTCTGTCCGGTGCTATTACACGTTACTGCATCTTTTATGATTAAGGGTGTGAAGCGTGCAATTACCACCGGCAGGACCCTACACGCTTTTATGTGATCGTCCCTCTGGGCGTCCTCAAATGAAATTATAGTGGTTGGCTGTAAGTAGTCGAAGAATTGGTTCAGGTTTACCTCCAGTAACAATTTAGATATAAATGGATTTTCTTTCTCTCTCCAAGTGTTTCCTCGGAGATGCATTACTTAAATTGAATATACAAACGAGTTGGTGATTTCAATTGAGAATTATTTCTTAATTATGAATTGAAATTGTGCATTTTTTACCATATTCGTATTCTAGTCACGTATTTCTGCCGCTTTAAAATTTTCCCCAGAGAATCTCCGCAACAAAAGAAAATGTGCGATACTTTTATAGGCACGCACTAAAAAAGTTGCGGCCTTCATTTGCATCTTTATATTTATCTTTCTCCTAAATAAACCCATACGCGTCTTAAAGGGACCCCGCAATAGAAAACGCGGTAAAATTTTAAGTCGTCATAAATATAAAACGTTTTATCCACGTTTGCCGCCGTACACGCGAAATATATTATGATAAGTGAACGCACAGTAAATTTTACGGGCGAATTTGTATCCGGCAACATGATTTAATACTTTTGGCATGTCACGAATTCTGCGTTTTCGAGAGTCTTCGAATACCTCCGGCAATCGCGTCTACTCCATGGAAAACGGTTCGTTTTCCAGTTTTCTTATTTTCGCCGGCGTTTTTAGGACGATTTTCGCGAAACGAATACCTGCAATTTCACCATTCTATATTTTTGAAAAATGAATACTAAAATTGTTATTCGTATGTTATGTGACCGCCGAATGTGAAAGGTTAACTGGAAATTACCGACATGCTCTGCATCTTTTATATGCACTGAAGGGGAGAAATAATAATGCGACGACGGTTGCTAAGTTTTCTATTATTTGTAACGAAAACATGTTATTTCATATTATTTTTCAATATGTCTCCGAAGGAAGAAATTGGTATCGAATGACCGGGAAAAACTTAATTCTAGACTTTATATGGCACTTACCTAACAAAGGAAATTCATAAAAAAGCGGCTGCGTACAAAACTACGCCCGCAGCTGCTGCCGGAAGGAACCATGCGCAAGGAAGAGGACGACGATTAATACCGATTAATACCATAAGACGACCGCAAAGAATTCTTGTCTTTTAGATCAATTCGTTTTTATTAAACGAAGTGTTTAACATGCTTAGAAAATTTACTGTCCGATATTACTGCTGCCATTGTTGCCTGAGTCTTTGCGTCTGCTATGTTGTTATACAAGATATTTAAATCGCATAACCTGCTCTATCGGTGTTCCGTCGACTTCTAGTTTACATCGTATGGAATCTTTAGATATCACCATTGATTGTGTCTTCTGGGTTGAGATATGAATGTTGAATATCTTGGCGTTAGTGTTTACTTGTTGCAGGAGACGTTGTAAGTCGCCTTCGTTTTCGGCCATGAGAGCTATATCATCCGCGTAGCTTAGGATTTGTAATTTCCTGTTTCCGCTGCTGTAGCCTTGCTTGTTCGATGTCATTCTCAGTAATATCCAATTTGGTATCGTCATTGCTTTCTGCATCACCGTGTCTCATTTCTTGGTTATCTTTATCCTTATCTTTGTCCTTATACAGTTATAGAAATAGTCTTTTTTTCTGCCGCGGAACTAGTTCCATGTTCCTTTTGTACTCCATATAGCTCGCGCTCCATTTCCAAGGACAGTTGGTCAGTTGGTTTACTCTGTTTCTTATATGTATGTAATTGCTGTAGGCCTCGGGTGTGTTCCTACTTTTGTATTCCAGGTATGCCTTTCTCTTTTCTGTCGCAAATTCCTTCACATCTTCAATGAACCATTGCTTGGTGTTTGGTCTGCCGTTGGTTTTAACATCTCTTACATAGCATAACATAGCTTCCTTGGCCCTATTTAATATATTTGTTTTTATCTTCTGCCATGCTTCCTCGACGTTACCTTCATTGTTTATCTTATTGTGGTCGACCTTGTTTTTCAACATTTTTTGTATAGGTGCTTAGTGCTTTCGTTGGCAAATGATTCCCTATTTAATTTTGTGATTCGTGATTGTCGGTGGGTTGGTGTTTCCTTAATGTAATGGTGTGCCGGAATTTGCAGAGGATTAGGCTGTGGTCTGTCCCTATGTTTGTCTGTCCTTATGTTTCAGTTACGTTCAGAATTTGACTGGGGTTGACTGTTCTGTCCGTGATTATGTAGTCCATTATACCTTCTTGTCCTTCGTTTGTATTCCCATTTGTCTGGGAAGAAGGCGTTACTGATCCTAAATTCATTTTGGGCGCACATTGATATTAATCTCTCGCCGTTATCATTTAGCACTTCTTCATTCTTTCGCTGCATTACACCTGGCATTGGCGTGTTTCCGATTCTTAAATTTAGGTCACCCATTAGAAATATCTTGACGTTTCTGCTGTAGTGTGGTCTACTATATCTTGAAGGTCTTTGAACTGTTCTCTTTCTTCTTTGTGTTTGTTCATGTCCGGTGCGTATGCGCTTATGATGTGCGTCTTGCCTTGTGCGAAGCTCATTATGGTGTGCATTAATCTTTCGTTGATATATACAGTATTTTCAATATATTGTTGTATGAGAATTCCTTCCCCGGCGTGCGCCCGTTCTACCTTGTTTTTTCCGCTACAAAATAGGCAGTAATGTTGGTATTTCGCACTGTCTTTTCCTTTTCTCTTGGCCTCTGCTAAGGAGCATATGCCAATTCGGTGTCCGTTCTTCTCTAGTATGATTTCTTGATCTCTATGGTTCCAGGATGTTATATTCCAGCAACGCAGTCTTAGTATATTCTTTTTTCAAATTAGCTTTTTCCGTGTTCTCGCCGTGTCGTTCCGTTTTGTGCGTCCTTCCGAGGCTTGTATGGTACTTTGAGCTGGTTTTGTTTTTTTACGGTGGATGGGCTGCTAACCAGTTCCACCAACCCTCATCCTTTATCCAGGCTTGGGACTGACAGTGGCAGTTACTAGGCTTCTCAATCCACCCAGCACTTACCCCAAGCGGAGTTACTTAATAACTAATATCATGATATAGCACGATATATGTTAGTTTTGTAGTATTTTTCTGTACAAAACATTTTTATTTTATATGAAACATTATTCTAGGACTCTCTATTCGACGTTTTAACTACCGACGAGTATCATTTATGGCAAGACCTAATTAGTAATATTTGAATGTGAAGGGAAGGTAATAAATGAAATCTAAAACTACTTAAGGAAAGTGCAACCGCGAAAAATTGTTTTTTTATTATTAGTATAATCATACTATGAAAGATTTCTTGTATGAAAGTATCAAAATTCGGAAAAATAAAATATTTTCATTGGTCGTTACTTTTACAAATTATTTTCAGCAAAGGTAAGAACTTCATCATAATTCAGTAATTATTCTGAACGCATCGTCTAAATCTCGAAAAATCACAGGGCATATAAACGTTGTTTAACTTACTATTTCCAAAAATTTCCCACACGAAGATAAAATTGCTATAATATTTGTTGGTGGTTGATCGGTAGAACAAATTCGGGAGGGTAGATAAAATTATGATTGGTTTGCAATTTGCCATATCACCTTTTCTATGTTTATTATGAAATGTTGTTTGAATAGGTGCTTTAACCATAGTTTGAAAATTTTGCTGTTCCAACAATGAGTTTATTAGATACGTAAGTTGAAAAACCTAAAATACTTTAATAATCCTGATTCACTAGACCAGCGGATGCTTTAGGCATAAGCTTACCAAATAATACATATCATCAGGTCATAAAAATCACAAGGAAGATATTGAAAAAGAACGAAGGAAATTTTATTTTACAAAAGAATCAAATTGCTAGTGAATTGTAAACTATACATTCTAATATATGGCCATCTACCATCGATCACAAGTCACCTTCAATTTATAAGCCATCATTGGCATCATTGGCAATTGAAGTTTTGGGTACTTAAAATATGGTTCTGCAACAGTCTAGAAAGCCTAGCTAATATATTAAGCAATATAAGTTCCTCTAATAAATTTAATAACGCAGGGCAGCAATATTGTATATATAAACACTCAACGGAACTCAATGGAATTAATTTTATTCATCCAAACTATTAATGATACTTTAACAATAGCATTTTTAATTACAATTGATCTTATTTTTAATTATAATTGGAAGAATATTAGTGTTATTTATTTATATACACCATTCAAATAAATTAATAACATTGATTATTATGAGAACATTCATTTTAATAGTAGCAATAACTATTATTGATTTCCATTATAATAATTTAAATAAGTTTAATTACGAATCCATTACCAATAACATACTATATAGTTTCTTTTTAAATACATTTTTAAATTATCTTTAACATTATATTATGTATATAATTATTATTTACTTATCAATTAATCTAGTAGCAGTTGTTAAATTTTAATGATTCATTAACTGATTTACCTTCACGTCCTAATAAATATTTTAGCGTTATAAATGATGGTATTACATGGAACTAAATTATTATAATTACCGGTCCAAGGGAAAAATTAAAAAAATTGAACTACTTCAAAACGAAACGTCATTGACCTGGATAATTAGCAATGACGAGGTGACACATATAGTCTAAAGACAAAGATTTAAAAAAGCGTACAACGAAAGTTATTTCAAAAACAAGAAAAATGTGAATAGTGAATTCAAATGATATTTTTTACAAATTGATTAGAGCAACCTCGCATTACAATAATTTAAAAATTACCTTAATTATATGGTCTATGCTAGAACAACAAACGATCTAGTTTGTAAAATGTGGTCTTGTCAGTCTCATTAATGTGTTATTAATTATTTCGAACTGTATAATTATTTAAATAGTCGAAATCGTTGTATCTTATCGCCTATAATAAAAGATAATTTCCCTTCAAAATTACACACCCTATCAAATTGGAGCCTACACCTTTTATGTAAATAGTCGATCGCTTTTCGATAGAAATTATGATGAGCACAACCCTGGTAATTTTAAAATTAACGTGTGCATCGACAAGCATATAATAGGTGGCAGGTGTGAATGTATTTTATTAGTTAGTTTTTTACTAGGATCATTGAGGTGCATATACGCGTTTTGGTTCTTCTAGGCATAGACGAAATTAACGAGTTTTATCTAAATTAAACGTAAGCTCAGACATCAGCCTTTGGTCTTATAAAAAAAAATCAACCTTTATTGGCATCCTAATTTTCCAACCTTTGAATACAACCGTAATAATACACTCAGTGACATATAAACTGCACCACTTAGAAGGGGTGGGAATTTTTGGACCAAATTTTGCAGAAACATTGGACTAGTCTAAGGTAACAATTGATTAAAATTTGATAAAGGAAACACTTCATCTTTTTGATTTTTTTTTAAAAATGTGTTGGTCCGCCCCTATTTCTGATACACTCGTCTGATACCCGTCTTAGTATCAGACGAGTTGGTTGATTCCAGCAGGAGATCAATGTCTTCTTGGGGTATGGCATCCCAAGCAGCCTGTACTTCATGCCGTATAGCTTCTATTGTCAACGGTGGGTTCGGTAGATTCCTCAATCTTCTACCCGTCATGTCCCACACGTGCTCAATGGGCGACAAATCGGGAGATCTTGGCGGCCAAAGCAAAAGATTAACATTGGCCTCTCCAAAGAAGTCAAGAGAAACCCTTGCTACGTGCGGTCGTACATTATCTTGCTGGAAAAGTGTGTCCAAGAACACGTGGTTCTACCACTTCGTCAATGTAGCGTCGGGCGGTCATACTGCCCCGAATGAAGATCAATGGTGACCTACTGCCGTAAGCAATAGCACCCCATAGTTCGGTGAACGTGCCTCGCAATCGAAAAATCAGGATTGCACCTTTCTCCACGTCTTTGTCTAACAGTCATCCGACCATCATGCATTCGTAAACAAAATCGCGATTCGTCACTAAAGACAACTCGATGCCACTCCAAGTTCCATTGAAGTCTTTCCGTGCACCAGGCCAAACGTGACTGGCGATGTTGACCAGTGAGGGGTAGCACAAGATGTGGGCGGTAAGACAGCAAGCCAAAGGTTCTTATTCTACGACAAACTGTTCGCAAGCCTATCGGACGACATTGTTCACCTAACCATTGATCAGCTATTGATCTAGTTGTAGAGAATCGGTCTCTCAAGGTCATTAGTCTTAAGCGGCGATCTTGACGTTCATTGGTTCGTCTTTGAGCCCCAGTGCCTCTTCTCCGACGTTCAACCCCATGTTCAGACCACGCTTGATTAACACGCATTATTGTTGAGTGGTGCCGTCCCAAACGGTTGCCGATTTCTCTAAACGAAAAACCTGCTTCTCGTAAACCAACAATCCGCCCTCGGTCAAAGTCACTCAACTGCTGGTAAACTTGAGGTCTCCTTCCTCTAGACATCATTAAACACTTGAAACACTTTAAACTAAAGAACGGGATCCGAAAAAGTGGAACATATTCAAAAAGTGACTCGATAATTGCTTGTCTATCACCACATCTAAAAAATGACACAAACGTCAAAAATCCCATGACTACTTGATGATTGGGTTTCAAATTTGAATCAACTATTTCCCTGGACTAGTCCACTATTCCTGCCAATTTTGGTCCAAAAATTCCCACCCCTTCTAGGTGGTGCAGTTTATATGTCACTGAGTATATATCCAAGTAATTTCAATTTAATCCTATATTCCCTCTTGCTCTCTCCTTTTCTTATCTTCCTCCACTCCCTCCACCGCCCCTCTCTTCTCTTGTCTGCTTCACTTCGACTGCATTCGTATCCTTTTCCCCACCGCCTAGCATATCCATAATGTGCCTTTTCCATTCTCCCAACCCCTCTCACTTCTTCCAACTCCCTTACCCGTTGCTCTGCCTTCTTCTTCTCCCATAGCTTTTTATGTCTCTTCTTCTCCTCCACAACTTCCTCCCAATTTTTCCCATCTCTCGCCTCTTTCAGTTACTTCCTCAACTCCCTCTTTCCTCTTCTACATTCTTCATCAAACCGTTGTGTCTCCTTCCTCCCCGTCCCTTACAGCATTTCTACCCGTCGGCTTCCCCAACTCCACCGTTATATCTTCTACATTTATATCCTCCATCCGTACCACCTTCTCCAGATCACTGATGTATATTTCTTTCCTTCTCCTTCTTCCCATTTTTTCCTTCCATACCCCTGCTGATTCAATTTTTTGTTGCTAATTTTTCCTCCCCTCCATCCCATTCTTACCATTTATCATCCACTTTCAGCTTTCTATACCCCATTTTGACTCTTCTTCCTTGTTCTCTCTCCTTAATCGCGAACTTCAAAATCTCCCTTTATATTTCCCTCCCCTTCTCCGTAAGATCGTGCAATGTAAATCCTACTTGCCCTTAATCTTCGTTTATTCTTCATCACCCTCTCCTTGTCTTCTTTTGTTTCCATTTTACCAGAATTATTTCTTTTCCTTTTCCTCCCCAATCATTCACTTCTTCTACGGCTACATCTACCTGTAATTCATTTCTAAACATTTCTCTCACTTGCTGCCTCTCTATATTATACCATATCCATATCATACCATATTATTCCTTCTATGCTTTTTTCCATCAATTCCAATCTTTCTTCTATTTTTCTAATTTATTCTCCCATCTCCACCTTTTCTTTTTTTCCACTCTTGCTCGATCTTCTCTCGTCTTTCCCTATCTTCCTTCATTTCTCTCCTCATCTCTGCATTCTCTCTGCTTATTTCCTTTAATTCCTTCATGATTATTTTCAACATATCTGCCATATCTTCCTTTTCATTGCCATCCATGTTTTCTACGTTTCGCTCTCCTTCTCCTTTCTTCCTCTCTATCGATCTCTGCACCTTCCTGATCCTTGTGAATATCTCCGGCACTCTTGTTCCCTCACTTCCGGCGCTTGCTCTGTACCCTCTACTAGCCATTTATTCAACTTTTATTTAATACTCTCGACGCACCAATGTCTTCCGCTGTTTTATTGTTTTGATTTAATATAAAATAAAATAAAATAAATCCTTTGCCTATCGCCAGCGACAAAAAAGTCCCCGTCACTCGCACTTAGGCCGGACCGGCCGGGTCTGCCCCAAAAACTTCCTTCACCACAGGTAATTATTTTTCACGACACAATATTCGTTCCGTCAGATTTTTTAAGTCTCTAATAACTTCCGTACTTCTGCTTCGATTTTGTTCTAACAACCACCAATGTAACCGCTCGATTGTTATGTTTCGATCAATCCTATATAGTCCCTTTTACTGTGGATTTCGCACACAATCGCGCAACACTCAAAAATGCTCAAACGCTCAAAATATACGTCCGTATACCTGGTAATATATTACTACAACGTTTGGTCTTATAATAAAGAGGTAGAATAAAATAATAATGTAATTATATTTTATTCTCTGACAAGTAGTATAAAAATCAGTGTGGGAAAATAGCGTCCGGTTTATTTCTTACTATATTTATTTACAATATGTATTTTTTTAATTGCGAGACAACCAACACAATTTAAACGTATAAATCACCGGTGCCTGTTCATATGAAAATAAAGGAGGCCATTGTTATGGATTAGCAATTAAATACAGTGCCGGAAAGTAGACACATCGAGATATTCAATTATACTTTCAGCCAATTGACAAGCAAAGCATTAATTTAAATCAACGGTCCCGCATAATGGCAAGGCCTATTTATAAATCGATATAAATCACAGTGTTTTGCATTTCGCGTATGAGGAACTGCAATTTCTTTACATAATTTACGATAAAGCGTGATTAATAATGCAAAAGTCGAAAGGATACATTTAATGTTAACTTAATTACGCCTTATACATTGTTTTATTAATTACGGGATAAATATCAAGGAGTACTGGGATTTAATAAACTGGAACGCAATAAATCATGCTAGTGCGCGTTCGCTAGAACCAGTTTGGAAAAAAGTCGCGTTCCCGCTCCGGGCTTTTACTGGTTTTCAGTTGACAGAAAAAACACTATTATAAATAATTCAATTTGACATTAAATACGATTGTAATAACTAGATATGTCGGCGGTAAAAACTAAGTGAATGTGTTTTAACGAGTGCTGTAATAGAATTTCAAATGGCGAATTTAAAAATAAATTAATAAGTTTCCCAGGTGTTTTTCTTCGCCATAAATTATTTATTGGAGAAAAAGTAATCAATTTGATTTAATAAACTTGGTAACTGTAGAAATTCATTTCAGTTCCAGTAATAAACAATGTAAAATATGGGTACCAATTATGCTTGGGGTTAGGCTAAGGCAGATAACAAATTCTACATGATGAGAATTTATAGAAGTTCGTATTTATTTAAGCGTAAGTTTTGCATACAAAATTATTGTGTTACTGAATAAATTATTCATAATGATAGGATGTTAAATTATATTTTATGAAATTAGATATTAAACCCGAAATTATAATAGGCTTCAATCATTTAGCTAGCCGATTTAAACTGTAGTTTTATTTTAATATTAGCATATGAATCGTTCTTACTGATACTGGTACATGAAAAATTAAAAGGGTAATTTTCCAGGAATCCATACTGTGTAATTCGGGGTCGGATGATGTTTTCACATTTCTTTAAACCGGAATTTGGTTTTGAGTTGCACTATAAAAGAAGTAAAAATGAATTTAGTGATGTAAACTTGTTATTGGATTATGTTGTAATGATTATGTTCGTACTGACGAAGGGTAATAACCCAGAAACAATATTGTCTAGCGATCCACCAGTTAGTCTTCATGGACCTGTTTTAATTAATGTTCACTGCACCATTGAGGTGTAAGATTCGACCATCTTTCGTGTAAATTTTACATTTTGCTGTCAGATTTGACAAGACACATTTTTAATATATATATATATATATGCTATATCATATATATATATATATATATATATATATATATATATATATAAAGAAGATTCTAATGGGCATACACCCGCATGGAAACACGCAACCGCCGACACATGTCTCTGACTTATTAGTCGTCATCAGGATGGTATAGCTATATTAATAGGTGCACAAAATTTGGAGATACAAAACAATCGGAGTCAACAACAAGCAGCCTCTACATTGTGACAACAGTCAAAATACCCACAATATGTGTGGGAACATTCAACATAGCCACGCAGGAGGACATAGCCACTTGCGTGAACAACCGAACCCAGGATATAATAATGAAAAAAGTTTTAACGTGGGAACATAGATATATAAAAGGAAGATTTTAATGGGCATACACCCAGCTGGAAACACGCAACCGCCGACACGTGTTTCTGACATATTAGTCGTCATCAGGACGGTATAGCCAAATTAATAGGTGGACAGGTGCGAAAGCCGCGAGCGTGGCTTCGAGAGATGACTCACAGCAAATGGGCGACTTGATGTCGATGCAAAAGCGCGCGAAAATCGCCTTGGCAACTAACTTACGTCCACCGCATGTATAACGTGCAAAGAAACTTCTGTCCCTTTAAGCAACGGGCACTTGTGACTTATGGAAAAATTTAGATACATTTTAAAAAAAAATAATGATATTCATTCAGTCCTTAACGTCGAGACCAAAAACTTCGCCTGCAACAATAGTAATCGAAACTACAAAAGTACAAATCAGTAAGTGCATTTCAATTTATTTATTGTTAACAGTATACTACGAATTGTCGTTGTTTGGTTTGATCAATTGTATTGCCTTGAACCTACTGTTATTTTAGAAATATTTATTTGTGTATCGTTCTGTATAAATAATTGTATTAGTTATATCGAGTCTCAATGTGTATGGTGTAGTTTTGTAATGTTAAACTGAGTTTTGTTAGTGTTACTTACATTCACATCTAATAAAAATCTGTGGTGGTCCGCACTGAACTTTCTTATACTCTGTTATACTACATTTTTCGAAAAAACTTTTCAAATTAAAGTTGTTTAAAATATCTATAATTTATGTAAGAATATTTTTTCCGTAGCGGGTACCGTTTTGGAGATATGGAAAATGGTGATAAGAGTAAACCATCACTTCCGGTTGATAGATTGCGTTCAAATAGGACGTTTTCCTCTTTCCTCCTTGCTACATGCAAATGTTAAGTTTAAAGTTTCTGAGCTCTAGCTTTAATCGTTTGGGCCGTAGAACGCGCACAGGCACACAGACAGACACACACAGTCACACAGACGTCATTCCAAAAATAGTCATGATCGATTCAGGGGACCTCAAAACGTGTATATCCGTTGAAATCTCGAGTTCAAAAATTTTCATGATTCCTATACTTATACAGAAAGTAAAAAATCTACGGTGGTCCACACGGAACTTTCTTATACATAGATATATTCCATTTTTCGAAAAAACATTTCACACAACAAAAGTTGTTTATAATTTTAATACCTTTATCATTTACAAAAACATTTGTTTCGATATCTTGTACCATCACTTCCGGTTGTCAAAATAGGACGTTTTCTTCCTTGCTGTATAAAAATCTTAAGTTTAAAACTCATAAATTTAAGTTGAATAGTTGGGGTGCTAAAGCGCGCACAGGCACTTTTATATTGTTAGCGGCGCGATGTCAATAGAAAAAATCTGCAGTGGTCCGCACTGAACTTTCTTATAGTTAGTTATATTACATTTATCGAAAAAACTTTTCTAATGAAAGTTGTTTCAATATCTGTAACTTATATAAGAACATTTTTCGATAACTTGTACCGTTTTCGAGATAAGGAAAACGGTGATAAGAATAAACAATCACTTCCGGTTGAGGTATAGCTTTCATATGACGTTTCCTTTCCTGCTATATACAAATCTTATGTTTAAAGTTTCATAGCTCTAGCTATAATCGTTCAGACGCTAGAGCGCGCACAGGCACACACACAAACACACAGTATAAGAAAGTAAAAATCTGCAGTGGTCCGCACTGAACTTTATTATACTTAGTTATAGTACATTTATCGAAACACACACTAATTTCTAATTCTAATTTCACCGAGCGGTGTATAAAATGTATAGTGAGTTTAGGTTGTGAACTATAGGGATGTATTTTTCTCCCTAAATACTTTGTTAGTGAACCAGCTGGTGTGTAAAATCTTAATTTTCTAAGTGTAATGAGATATTTGTGGAGTATATGTTTATAAATGAACTTAATTAAGGTGAGTTAAAGTATAAAGTTTGTTCTTAAATCTACGGCTACCTGGTAATTCATAACGTTAGGTCAGTTCACGTGTACTCTTGGTTAGCGTTCAAAATGGCTGCAGCTTGGATCTATGGGTTGATATTTTTTCGGATGCGTGGTGGAGATTATCGGGGTTTTTGTACTTCAGGAATCGGCATCGGGTTGTAGAATTCTGGCTCTGGAAGCCTTCGTTTTTTTCCGTGTTTTGATGTGGGAGGTTAGTTCCTTTTATTTCGTAGCACTTATTTACACTTTTATGATTAATTTAAAGTTTGTTCGCAGGTGAAATATGGTTTTATTCTGAAAATGTTCGAAGTTCGAACCGTGGCATGTCTGCACTCAAAGATGGTCGATAACAAACTTCTCAATTGTTTAAACATTGATTTGGTCGTTAATGGTAATCAAGGCAATGTTTATTTTATTTACAAAAACGCTGTTGGTGACTATCCAACAACAACCATTCTGACGGCGTTTTATTTGTATTTACATTTAAATATACGGTTACATATTTTCTAAAATATACGAACTAAGGTAACTTAATTTATTACATTTTTATTTAGTTATAATGAGTGTATAACTATTTAATGTAAATTCATAAATATTTGTCCCGATTTTGTAGCTGATATCAGTGTTTTTATCGGAATAGGATTATTTCGCATAATTGAAAATACATTTTGCTATTTAAATTATATAAATGTAGTAAAACCAATTATATCGAGTTTCAATACAATTACATGCATGCTCCTTATATCTACACATTCTAAATAAACTTAACTAACTTAATTAGGCGACAAATTTCCTTATTTATTCAATTATTTACATAAAATCATAATTCGAAGTAACATTACGATGCTGAATCTGTCTTCACGGTTCGATCTAAATATTCTATTTTAGTCTCGGCATTGTATTTCGTTGCTAATAAATCTGTTACTTTAATAAACAATGCTGAATCTCCTTTTTATATTATGTGGTTATTGTACTTTCAACTCGGCATCGCGTTTTATCGCTATTTAATCTATTATTTTAATCAACGCTTTTCTTTTTTATGACCTTTACAATAATGACGAAGGGTAGTAACCAAGAAACAATATTGTCTAGTGATCCACCAGTTAGCCTTGGACAGTTTTTAATTAATGTTCACTACACCATTGAGGTGTAAGATTCGTCCATCTTTCATGTAAATTTTGCATTTTTCTATCATATTTGACAAGACACATTTCAATTGAATTATTTTTGAACTTATTTGCAGCAATCCTTTTATATGTTGACATTGGATATTAGACAGTTGTCTTGTTTAGTCTCCGCAAGGTGTTAGACAAGGTATCGTTTTGTCAGTGTTCATTTGTCAGTGGTTCGTTAGGAGTGATTGACTCGCGCCAAGAAGTTTTGATGACCACTACTTACTATACTACTATATATATATATATATATATATATATATATATATATATATTAATATGATTCTCACTTCTTGTCCACTTGTATATATTCGGAAATTTTGGACAGGTAACGAAATTAAACAATAATCACATTAGTGACGTTTCGCCTTTAATATAAAAGGCATCTTCAGACTAAAAAAATATTACAACATATGTTAACATACCAGCAATTAAGTTAATAAACAACTCACCTAATGTAATAATAATTGAATAAACGCATGACATGAATAAAATAACATTCAACACACAAACAAATGTAAAGATTGTTCCTCAATCACCTATATTTGTTGACGACGTATAACGTAAATAATTTAAAAATGTTTAAAAATTGATGTGAACTCGACACAAGTCAAATGTAAATTAAAGTAAAAGCAAGACTTTTTTAATGAAAATGCTCAGCGCGTGGAAAAACGATATTATTTCTTCAGCTAAATAAAATTATTAAACCCCAAAAAATGGAATACCGACTAACTAAATATGTTTAGTAAATTATTATAAATTGATGAAATTAATGTATTATCATTCTTTATGTTGCAAGTATCGGGGGTAACGGCAATATACAAGTATTCGAGAATTAGTCTCTTATGTAAATTTATTTGTGTATCCAAAATCATGGGTTTGGAAAAATCAAACGTGTGGTGGTGTTTTAATACATGTGAACACAAAGCCGTGATTTTCGACTTCTTTTCTTTAACCATAACACTCTTGCAATCTTGATTGTGGTTCTGTATTCGCCTCTTTAGATACTGCTTGGTTTGACCCACATACGATGAGTTACAAACGTTACATTGTATCTTATAAATTAAGTTTGATTGTAACAGACTAGGTGTTTTTGTCTTTAATTGTGTATAGAGTAAACCTACAGTTTTGGTGTTGTAGTACGTCAAAATGTCCTTCCCGTTGTTTAAAATTTTATTTAGTTGTTCTGTCAAGCCATTTATGTATGGGAAAGAGTAGAATTTTTTAGGGTTTGATTTTTGATTAATAATGATGTTGGTACTTTTTTATGTATGGTTGTTTGTATAATTTTATTGATAAAATTCCTCGGATAATTATTGAATTTTAATATGTTATGAATAATTTTATTGTTCTTTTGATGAAATATTACACTACTCAATCTGTCCATCCGATGTTTAAGTGCCGTTACCGTGTTAATTTTATGTTTCATAGGGTGTTGTGAAAGAAAATTTAACACAAACAAAGGTTCTTGGTAATCGCTACTGACGAAGGGTAATAACCCAGAAACAATATTGTCTAGCGATCCACCAGTTAGTCTTCATGGACCTGTTTTAATTAATGTTCACTACACCATTGAGGTGTAAGATTAGACCATCTTTCGTGTATATATATATATATATATAAATGTCGTTTATTTATAAATAAAACCTGATATTTAAAATTCCATCGCTGGCATATATTATCGTGGATGGGGTAGTCAATTTTGTTATACTAAATTTGAGCCAATCCTTGGGTTAGATGTTTTTGTAGCTTAGTTTAATTCCTGTAGCTCCTTCAGGAACTTGGTTGTCTTTTCGAGATTGAGGAACACACTACAGGAACGTTGAGCTGTTAGGGGTTGTTCTCACCTAAACAACTTTCAACGGAACTGCAACGGGATCACAACTTCAGTTGAGTTGCTCTTGTGTACTTGCGGGAATAAACTATTTTGAAGCCTCTTTGTCTCTTTAGTTTATTCGGTTAGTCGTCAATGAAATGACTTCCTCTTCTGATGAAAATATACCACATGCGTGTTTGATAGAAGAAAGTGTAAAAAGAACGCATACCGGAATTGTTGGGTTAAACCTTTTTGTACCACAAATTTGAAACATAGTTGTTATATAGCGGTGCAGCAACTGTATAATGATCTTATTAAATTCCACGGATTATTGTATGAGCAAAGAAACCTTTAAAATTCCAGCAGAAATTTTAAAACCCGAAAGATTCCAATTACCGTTGAGGTGTAAGTACGGAAGCCACATTAAGGTAAGTTTCATTATCATTTTAAGTCAACACAATATCTTAAGATTTTCTTCCAAAAAATTAACGAAAATGAATATTTCGAACTTAATACTAATAGATACTAATAAAATTGCACTATTAAATATAAGCTATGCCCATTAATGTAAGTTGAGTGTCTGAAGGCACGCAGTCTGGGTCACATTGAGTTTCACTTTGCGGCGAAGTGTTGACACTAGGACTGCCAAATGAATTTCCTGAAGTATTATCTGTTACTAATAATTTGTCTTCTCTTTTGATGAGGATTCATTAAGCCCATATCAGGCAGCAAGTTGAGCAGGAATTTCACATCTGCCCTTTAACTTGGCTAATTAATATATGGAATTTTTGTGTCAAAAAATTCCTTTCCATTTATTTATATTATATATATATATATAACCCTGACTCATTTAAACATGTCTTATCACATTTCGTTCCAATTGCATACTTATCCGCACAGGCCTCTATAATAACAAACGAAGGGCGTGTATTTAGAAACATGCTGCGAAAGATTTTTTATTCATTTGAAGGAAAATGCTTGTCGTACATATTATGTGTTTCATTGTAATTGCTAAATCTATTTTAAAATCAGTTGTTATTAATAATTATTAAGTTTTACAATCGCATATGCAGTTTTACACAATTAACTTATATTCGTCGAGGATTTCAAAAGCTTGACAAATACATATCGTTATTTCCTTACTTCTCATCCGACACTCATGACATTTTATCAAAATAAATTGCCCACGAAGAATAAAAAAGTTGCCAAACATGTGCGATAAGAAAGCGATATCCTAAATTGCCTGACTGAGGAAAATCTTTTAATTATACTCAGTGACATATAAACTGCACCACCTAGAAGGGGTGGGAATTTTTGGACCAAATTTTGCAGAAACATTGGACTAGTCTAAGGTAACAATTGATTAAAATTTGATAAAGAAAACACTTCATCTTTTTGATTTTTCTTTAATAATGTGTTGGTCCGCCCCTATTTCTGATACACTCATTGACCCGCCTTGGCATTAATTCCAGCAGGTGATCAATGTCTTCTTGGGGTATGGCATTCCAAGCAGCCTGTACTTTATGCCGTAGAGCTTCTATTGTCAACGGTGGGTTCGGTAGATTCCTCAATCTTCTACCCATCATGTCCCACACGTGCTCAATGGGCGACAAATCGGGAGATCTTGGCGGCCAAGGCAAAAGATTAACATTGGCCTCTTCAAAGAAGTCAAGAGAAAGCCTTGCTACGTGAGGTCGTGCATTATCTTGCTGGAGAAGTGGGTCTTCCAGCCATCGAAAATATGGAAGAACATGTGGTTCTACCACTTCGTCAATTTAGCGTCGGGCGGTCGTACTGCCGCGAATGAAGAGCAAGGGTGACCTATTGGGGGGCTATTGCCGTAAGCAATAGCACCACACACCATCAATCCCACAATTCGGCGAACATGCCTCGCAATCGAAAAATCAGGATTGCGCCTTTCTCCATGTCTTCGCCTAACAGTCATCCGACCATCATGCATTCCTAAACAAAATCGCGATTCGTCACTAAAGACAACTCGATGCAACTCCAAGTTCCATTGAAGTCTTTCCGTGCACCAGGCCAAACGTTCCTGGCGATGTTGAGCAGTGAGGGGTAGCACAAGATGTGGGCGGTAAGACAGCAAGCCAAAGGTTCTTGATAATACTACTAATAAACTACGATAAACTGTTGGCAAGTCTATCGGACGACCTTGTTCACCTAACCATTGATCAGCTATTGATCTAGTTGTAGAGAATCGGTCTCTCAAGGCCATTAGTCTTAAGCGGCGATCTTGACGTTCATTGGTTCGTCTTTGAGCCCCAGTGCCTCTTCTCCGACGTTCAACCCCATGTTCAGACCACGCTTGATAAACACGCATTATTGTTGAGTGGTGCCGTCCCAAACGGTTGCCGATTTCTCTAAACGAAAAACCTGCTTCACGTAAACCAACAATCCGCCCTGGGTCAAAGTCACTCAACTGCTGGTAAACTCCTTCCTCTAGGCATCGTTAAACACTTGAAGAAACACTTTAAACTGAAGAACGGGATCCGAAAAAGTGGAACAAATTCAAAAAATGACTCGATAATTGCTTGTCTATCACCACCTCTAAAAAATAATACAAACGTCAAAAATCCCATGACTACTTGATGATTGGGTTTAAAATTTTTATCAACTATTTCCCTGGACTAGTCCGCTATTCCTGCAAATTTGGTCCAAAAATTCCCACCCCTTCTAGGTGGTGCAGTTTATATGTCACTGAGTATAATTAAATTAAGTATATAGTTCTTTTCAACAAAGTAAACCACTTATATATGTGATTTATTTCGCAGTAGATATATCTCATTTTATATTTGTCTCAGTTAATTCATCAATTCCGCCTGACTGACATATTCAATTAAAAGCATGATTCATAAAATTTATGATAATGGAAGCTTAAATTTTGCATGCGTTCGATCAACACGGAGAAATTTGTTTTAACGAATGTAAAAAGTACTTGCTTAAAGTATTGTGCACAAATTAAAGAATATTATGTTTAAATTGGGATATGAGACAAAAACATTTATACACCAGCCGATTTAAATTTAGCTTACTATGGGAATGGCAAAAAAAGTAGACAGTCTAGCTTTTAATTGAAAATTATTTTAATGTTTTGATTTTAGATTTAAAATATCACATTTAAGTTGCAATGGTGAATACAGACAATCATCTGTAGATATTTAGTTAATTCACAATCTATTGTAAGTTTATAGCTTCCTGGTCCAATGAGTAATAAAAAAATCGTCTTGAAGGAATCGGAACAATATCAGTACCGACAATGAACAGTCATTAAATCTGTATCAATTGTGAACGGTGGAAAATCCGAAAACCGGAATTATTGATTCGTCAAGAATTGCACCTTCGAATTCAAAGAACCGAATAATCCGCGTTCGCCATATCGCAGTCGCTTATCAATACGAGGTGACTTTTTGCTTGCATTCAATCATAGAACCTTTACATCGCTCCCTTTTCGCAATCATGTCCCATTCAGGTATATTGGTAAAATATCTCTAATTCAACGGCGACGCGAAATAGAAAGAACATTCACGGAAATCTCGGAAAATCCAGAATCGTATCGAGAATATTGGGTACCTTAAGCTTACTTATTTATTTTATTGTAGCAGCAATCTAATCCGAACGTTTAGAACGTGAAATAATTATATTTATATTATTCCACTACTGCTACTACTCATTAAGCCCGTACTGAAATATTGAAATTTGCATGTATGTCGAAGTTAATTCTTTATGCTTGATGCATAAAGGCAAACAAAGGAAAAATACTATCAGTAATGGTTCGTAAGTTGATCTGTCATCCAACAATTCGCTCATTTTCAGTAATTGTTTAAACATTGACTAGGTAAATATCTGGGCTTGCAAATGAATTATTAAGGTCACTCAAATAAAGTACTGCAGAATTTGACTTGACAGAAAATAAAAGCTGAAGCTCTACATAACAATAATAAGATCTCTTTTAACGTATGGCTATAAACCAAGAGTGTTACCCTGTAGAGAAGAAGATATATTAATAATTTTGGAATATGTAAAATATAGATGTGTATGAAAGAAAAGACGACGGTAGGGCTGGAATGAGAACTAGGACAACGAATGTGGGGTGGATCGAATCATTGGGTCGGGAATGGAATGTGAAGTGCTTTGTCAACTCTAGAAAGGTCGCATAGCTGAGATATCTACGAGGATCGAAAAGGACATTATGATAGAAGAAGTTCTGAGTCAAAACAAGAAGTTAGAAATAGGCCAAGAAAGTGTCGGGGTATATGTATGCAAAGATTTGATAGCGCTAGCTCATGGAGGTGGCTGTAGATAGGATTGAGGACAACTTCTTGTGAATTATATAACTAATACTGAGTTAAAAGAGCAAAATTGGTGGTGAATTAATTAATGCAAAGAATTTTTTTTTATAGTCAGTGAAATCAGCGAGGTTAGCATGTTATTTGTTGGCAATTAAATGATTGGGTAATATACTTGTGATAGGTTCTTTATATCAATTTTGTCATTGACTGCCTTGGGTTCTTTGATACAAATGATACACATAATCAAAGAACCCAAGGCAATGAATGACAAAATTGATATAAAGAACCTATCACAAATATATTACGAAATCATTTAATTGCAAACAAATAACATGCTAACCTCGCTGATTTCACTGACTATAAAAAAAAATTTCTTTGCATTAATTAATTCACCACCAATTTTGCTTCATATTAATATTATTTTCGATTTAAGGATACGTATTACCATAACACACCACGTTTTGACGCAATGTATAAATCAAAGGCGCTACATGTAAATGTAAACAAATATGACGCATGTAAATTACGTTTGAATTTTTTAAACATCCAAGTTTAATACTATTTTACAAGCTTCAAAACGATGTCAAATTACATTATTTCTGAGGAAGGTAACAGCAGTACCGAAACATTAAATAAAACAGCATAAAAAATACAGCTTTTTAATAAGCAATTATACCCACAATTGGCAATACTGCCAAAATCAATCATATATATATATATATATATATATATATATGATGATATATGATATATTATATATATATATATATATATATATATATATATATATATATATATATACCGGGTGGAAAGTATCAAACCCGAACATAGCAGAATTGCATTGGAATATACGTTTATACATATTCCTGCTCCCCATTGCCACCGATAAAATTATATTGACATCAAATGAAAGAGAATAATAAACGGCGTCAATTGATACTAAAATCATCTCTTAATACCTTATTATTAGTTTTTTACAAAGCAATTTAAATCAATTATGCAGTTGTCAAATCTGACAAATAGTGAGTTGTGCCGACAGAAGCACGGCCGCCCATAGTTTATAGCACCTGGGTTTTTAATATTAATTGCTTTGTAAAAAACTAAGGATAAGGTATTAAGAGAAGTATCAATTGACGCCGTTTATTATTCTCTTTCATTTGATGTCATTATAAGTTTTATCGGTGGAAATGGGGAGCAGGAATATGCATAAACGTATATTCCAATGCAATTCTGCTATGTTCGGGTTTGATACTTTCCACCCGGTATATATATATATATATATATATATATATATATATATATATATAATTTTATTTCTTTTGATGGGATTTTCGACAATGAAATGACAATATGTTTATTAGAACATATTTTACTATTAAAATATAATATGTTTATCAACAACGTTTCGGCCAATTACAGACTATGAAAAAGGCCACTTTTCGCCGAAACGTTGTTGATAAACATATTATATTTTAATAGTAAAATATGTTCTAATAAACATATTGTCATTTAATTGTCGAAAATCCCATCAAAAGAAAAAAAAATTCTAAGAAGAAATACGACAAAAGAAAAAAGAAAAGAAATAAATTATAAACATATATTTCCGGGTGAAAAATGGAAACTAATATATCAAGACACCATATCATACATACATACGGCGAAGCATACTACAGAGGAGTGACTTAATAAAAATGGAAAGAAAACTAAAGCACCTTATTAACCAAAAAATTTTCCTCACCATATGCAAGAATCAAGAAATACAACCAAAATTTATGAACTTCAACCTTAAACACATCAAGTTCCAAAATGTATCAACTAATAATAAATTTCAATATCAAGTAAGTAAATTCAAAAAACAAATCATCAATAATTTAATAACTGATAATGTTATTACCACTAATAATTTAAAAAGAAAAATTACACAATATAAAAATATATATTTAAATGTAAATAACACACAACAAACAACAATGTTAGCCTTTTATGAGACACAACTTCTAATAATAGAAAAACAATTCATTAAAACCAAACAAAAACAAAAAAATAAAATCGTACAATTAACTAAAAATAATGAATCTATCATAATTAATAACAGTAAGTGGGTACATAACATCTCATCAACTAATATCCCTGAAAATGTAAATAACATACCAAGTCTAGGACCAAAATATGGAATAAATATCAATAATAATAAAATTCCAACATATAATATTATTGCCAATATTGAATCAGCCATAACAGATCTTTCACAAGAACAAAAACTAGATATTAGAACGAAAGTAAGTAACACACTTCATAAATACAAAAATAAAAACAATCCAAAACCAACTCCACAAGAAATCAATTCATAAAGGATATTCAAAAAACTAAGAATTTTTGTAAAAATAATCCACAAATAACTATACTTAAACCAGATAAAAGTAATACAACAGTAATTATGGACACAATGAATTACACTGATAAAATACTAAATTAATTAAGTGATACTAAAACATATAAACTATTAGATAAAGATCCCACTCCAAAATATCAAGAAAAAATAACAAAAATGATTAAAAATTGGAAATCTAAAAACATTTATACAGTCGAACATAATAATATTAAAATTAATAACGCACAACCACCACAAATTTATGGACAACCAAAATTACATAAACCAAATATACCTCTCATATAATTTATCTAAATACCTTTCTCAATGTTTAAAAAATGTTACAGGACAAAATCAATATTATATTAAGGACTCTTGGAATTTTAAAAAATTCATAGATACAATAAATATACCAACAGACTACATACTATTCTCACTTGACATAGAATCAATGTATACAAATATTCCCATAACATTAGCAAAAGAAGTTATACATAAAAAATGGAACGAAATTCAAAATTACACAAACCTACCACTAAATGAATTTATAAACGCAATCGATATTGTCTTTACCTCTACATATTTTCAATTTAAAAATAATTTTTATAAACAAATAGAAGGTTTAGCAATGGGATCTCCCATATCGAGTATAGTATCACAACTTGTCATTGAAGATTTAGAAGACACAAAATCATAATCATACCAAAATTAGATTTTAAATTACCATTCTTTAAACGATATGTTGATGATATCATCACAGTTATACCCCCAAATAAAATAGAATACATAACAAAACAATTTAATAAATACCACAACCAAATTAAATTTACATATGAAACCGAAAATAACAACCAAATTAATTTTTTAGATAAGACACTTATAAAACAAAAAAATAAAATTCAAACAATGTGGTACACTAAACCAACATGGTCCAGCCGTTACCTTAATTATAATTCAATACAACCACTCACACATAAAAAAGCTGTAGCCATTAGCCTTGCAGATAGAGCAATAATTTTAACTAGTCCTATACTTTTAATAAATAAAATCTTCAAACAAAGAATTAATAAATTTTATAACAAAAACAAATATAACAATAACCTGAATCATAATTCAATAAATAAATATATTAAAATTCCATATATCACAAGTCTATCCGAAAATTTAAGTAAAATATTTAGACCTTGTAACTTAGCAATTGTACACAAAAATACATACACATTACAGAATAATATATACACAAATTTAAAACAAAAGCCACCTTTACAAAAAACAACACATTGTATCTATAAAATACCATGTTCAAATTGTAATAAATGTTATATAGGACAAACTATACAATATTTAAAAGAAAGAATTAATGGACATAAATATTCTAATAACAACACAGCTTTAAAAACTCATCAAAATGAAACAGGACACATTTGATTTTAATAATACTTCAATACTCGCAATAGAAAAAAACAATAAATCCAGACTTATTCTTGAAATGATTTTTATCGGAATTTGTAACTCATAAAAGGAAAATAATTTTATTAATGTAAATAGATAAATAATTTTATCTAGTCACCAAAAAAATATTGACATGCATAATTTATGACAATATGCCAAATTATTATACATCATAACTAATATAAAAGTAAGTAATATAACAATTTTCTTTTCAATATTATGTTCAAATTTTGCATATATATACTGTAATAAATAATAAGTTTAGGAATATTATATAATAACCATTATTAACTCAATAATAATATTTTCATTTCAATTTACTAATATTTTGACACTTAATATAATTGAGTTAATAATGTAAATAAAATTATTACCACCAATTGTATTATGCTGACCATTTATATATGTATGATACTTTTATTTAATTACAGACTATGAAAAAGGCCACTTTTGGCCGAAACGTTGTTGATAAACATATTATATTTTAATAGTAAAATATGTTCTAATAAACATATTGTCATTTAATTGTCGAAAATCCCATCAAAAGAAATAAAATTTCTAAGAAGAAATACGACAAAAGAAAAAAGAAAAGAAATAAATTATAAATATATATATATATATATATATATATATATATATATATATATATATATATATATATATATAACGAAAAAGTATATTGTTATTTTGCAAAAAAAAATTAAATATCCATTATATTAACTCACATTTATTAAAACACATTTAACATATAAAACGATTTGCACGTGGTTAGCTTGTTAGGCCAATCGTAATTTTGCGTATGGTCAATGTAACCAATGAATTTCCAAAATAGATGTCTAAAAATAGTATTTTAAAGAAAACTGAAAACTGAAACATTGAATAGATATAATAACGATAAAGTTGAAATGCCACATAATTAACATCAACCCGTTTGTTATTCTAGAATAATGAGTATAATATTTAAATAAAATTATAAATAGATGTTAAATTTTGAATATCAGTTCTATCATTTACTGCCTTTTTATGTTTCTTTATCTGAATCATCTGTAGGACATTTCTTGTTAATTCTTTGTTTTCTCTTTCTAATATGTTAATATCTTCGATGTTGCAATTAAAACTATGTCCGGTGTTTCTTATGTGACTTTTTAAAGCTGTACCATTTTTTGAATATTTGTGCCCTTTTAATCTCTCTTCTAAATATTGTTTAGTTTGTCCTATGTACACACCATTGCAATTGTTACATGGAATTTCATATACTATATGTGTCACTTTGTTTTTAGGGATATTGGTTTTTAATTTAGTATATAGGTTGTTTAGGTTATTTTTATTTATGTGTGCCAATTGTAAGTTATATTGTTTTATTATGTTATTGATATTTTCAGATAGTTTGTTGTAAATGGAAACACACAGAACAAATGGATAGAAAATATCTCAAACACAACAATTCCTTCTCATGTAACAGATATACTTTATTGATATAGTTATTTATAACATCTGAACAATTGTACATTGAACAATTTATTTATTGAACAATTTACATTCGAAGTTATTTCGGCATCATAGCTTCATTATTTGTATGAATTGCTGGACATCTTTATAAACAATTTTTATAAACAATAATTATTCAATAATTATAAGTAGAAAAGTCGAGTACCAACACGTATACTATTACTAATGTAAACAAGATGTACAGTTTGACATTGGCGGTAATGTGATTATTTTTACATAATTTCGGAAACTGTCAGTAGATGGCGCCACCGGATTAAGCCCAAAAATGGAAGCGGCCGAAAAAGACTACTTTTCGGCCGCTTTCGACGCTTGAAATTTCAATTTTTTGTTCATGTGGCCTAAAAGTTTTATTTACTGTAAAAGTTATTAATATTCCAATTGTTATTGGGACTATTCTTCCGCACTAAAATTGTAATACTACTAAAACGAAAGGGTACAACCACTTTAATATTGTTGGAATTTTTAAATGAAAAGCTAATCTATACAGTCCCGTTTGGCGGTATATTTCTATTCGATGGAGAGTTATTTATCTATGACCATTCTTAATCGCTCATGTATATGTTCACAGTTTCATTAAAATTACCTAATGGGAAATGTATTAATGTGTATTTGTAGGTCATTTGTCTATCGACCGCTGTATAATTGATGCGGAATGATCACGCTATTCAACATCGTTTCATTCATATATAGTTATTGAGCATTCGATTTGTATTCCGCATTTTTTTAAAAGTAAATTAAGTATGTAAATTAATTAATTATGTTTATTGATATTTACGGTATATTATGATTTATTGGAACACACGTTGTAATACTTGATAGCAAGTTAGTTGATTGTTTTCATTTGATTCAGATTTACATTCAAGCGGTCAATTTATCTGATCGAAACCTAACGTGCACAGAACGAAAACAAATTGATACTAATTTAAACCGCGTGCTTGGTGCGGCATCCGCATTTTGTGAGAGAGGCGTTCATGCCCCGCTGCACCGCTATTTGACTTGACAACAAAAACCGCCGAGTATTTTTGCGGCAATCTTCGAAATGAATTTTTAATCTCTTAAATGCATTACTTATTATTTTATATAAGTAAAACGGGGCGCACTTAAAGCGTTTAAAACGAAATTTATTGCGAGCAATATATCAGAAAGTTATAATTATTGTTATGGCGATGATATATATCCTTTTGCTATCATCTTCATTTCGCAATTTATTGTTTTCGAGATAGCAAATGTAAGTGTGCAATATCTTCAAAAGAGCGAAGCGTTCGCATTTCGAGCCGATCGTATCTGGGCGCTTTTTTTCCAAAAACGCAATAATAAGCACCTGAGTTTGTTATAATTACCGGTGGGTTTTTTTAGTATCACTTCGCCGTTTCAGATTTCATCGACGAGGATGAAATTTCTGGTAAGTAGATCGAGGTACAATTGCATTGTGCGATTTTCTGTATTGAAATATTGTTTGACACAAACATGTTACTGTTCGTAGTAGAAACAGCCGTTCTTTCATTTTTTTTATTAAATATGTATAGTGTATACATCCCAACACGTATTTTGAATTTTCTTACGAGTAATCCCGTACACTTGCTTGTGAAACATACAAACTCAGTGTCCAAAGATTTTATGTTCTAACGTAGTTTATTTCACTGGCTGCATTTTTTTAGTATATTGTCGATTGATTGTTCAGCGTTTTTGCCTTGTGAATTTGGCCGTGGTTTAAAAGGTAAAAATATATCTGGTGCCATTATGTTAGTTGCTTAAATTAGGTTATTTGGCCGTAAAAATCGCCAAATAATAATAATAATAAATAATAAATTTTCAAATTATCACATTTTGATCTATCTAATAAATGTTTGTACATAATTCACCACATTTACATTTGTACATAATTCACCACATTTAGCGAAGAAAAGGACTAAATCTATAGGTATAAAATAAAATCGACCTCAACGCACAAAAAAGGGCGAAGGTAATATATTGGCACATTGAGGAAACTGTTAGATACTTTCAATCAATGTATTTTATTTAATGCCCGTTCCTTCCGCAGCTTCTGCCGCAAAAAGGTGAACAAAAAGCGAGCTTAAAACGCATTATGACGATAAATGACCATGGAAAAGTAAATACATGGCCAGGGGAACGGATATCGTACTGCCAGCCGTTTTCTAAAACGTTCCCCTCGTCTCAGGCCATTACTTATGAATCGGACTTACAAGTATTGTTTATTGCGGACCTATTAATCATTCCGTTTGCAGTCTGGGCTAAAATAATACGACGCGCCACATTTACTTTATCATTTAAATTAATATTGCTCATTGAAATATTATTGATACCATATATTGTATTAATGGTAGTACTTATACTATGTTTTAAGAGCGCCTGCAAAGCAATATGATAATATTGTTGTGTAAAATGCATAGAATTAAAATTAAGCTTCTGTCCCTCACAGTAATGTATTATTATGATCAGTTGAATATAGAAGACGTAGTGCGTACGTTTTGTATCGTAATGTGTCCTGGATTTACTTATACTGTGGGAGAAATTATGTCATCTAGGATTCGATTTAACTTTTAACTAATTAATACAAAAAACCATACTAAATTAAATTGAACGAATGTAGAATTTAAAAATGTATTTGTTGCCTTATAAATAATAATTTAATCATAAACCTAGACTTGCGAGGGAATCGCGTTTTATTCGGATCAAGGATAGCGTCGAGGAAAACAGCAAAAAAACCGCTTCATTAAGAAAAGTTCTTTGATTTTCGGCGTTCCAAATAGTACACTATGAATGTTTTAATATTTAGATGGAAACAAGTCCTGCCGTCACAGCTTTGTCTCGGATCTTTATTATTCCGTTCGTTTCGCTTAAAACGCAAGAGTGAAAAGATCTTTTGATATTTGGAGCATCGATTGACATTGTTTTAATAGGACGAGCTTCAAATTAAGAGTAACGTTAGGAGATTTTTGTAGAGTGTGCAATGTTGAGTTTATAAAATGAAAATAATTTGTCGAGGTTAATTGCACTTTATTATTATTATTTCATTTATATATATATATATATACAGGTGTCCCAACGATCTGACAAAGTTCCCTTACGGCGTTATGTTTGCGAATTCCAAAAAAGTAAATATCTACATGTTTAGACGGTCCCTAGGTTCATATTCTAAAAATATTTTGAGCCGACATGGGCGGTTCGTCAGGGGGGGGGGGGGGGGGGGGGGCATAAATTTTACTTTGTTTAAATGGAACACCCTGTATATTTTAACATTTTTTAATTCTATGAAGAATTGTGAATACATCCATGTACAACTTGTTTGTCAAAACTCAACAAAACTGGTGATTTTCAATTTTTTTAGTGAAATTTTAGATATGCAGACTATGCTTCCAAAAATCATCTAACTGAGAGGATAGTTGGTGGGAGGGTAATTTTTTATCCGTGAACTAAGGGATCATCAATGTGAGTATTAATGCACCCAAGGATCCCCTTTTGTATACAGGGTGTTGTCAGTGTATTTTCAATCTAGCGCAACTTTAAGAGGCAAAATATCATTTTTTTCAAATGACACCTACTATAAAATTTACCAACACTCGATTCAAAATCAAATTCTGCGTCGACTAATGCTACATATTCCTATACCTATCACTTGAGGTTTTCGAGTAATTTCAGTAAAATACTTTATTTGGTCTCAAAATCAATCGCATTACAATTTTCGTAATATTAAACATAGTAGTCTAGTGTCACTTCAGTAAATTGGATAACACAAAACTACAAATTGCATCGAACAATTAAAGTCATTTTAAAAAGTCACATCAGATTAATTAATTTAAAGGAACAAGGGCTTCTTAGCTAAGGCGGCCCACTTCATCAGAGCCCACTTACCATCGAGTGAGCTGATTGTTGCTAAAATAATGAAATGTACTCTATACAAGCAAAACCAACTTTAATTCTGACAAATGACAAGTAATAATTAAATGTAAAAAACAATAAAATAACATTTATATACAAAACACAAAGTTTATTTTACAAAAGGTGTTCAAATATGTTTCCATTTTGTTGAACACAAATATCCAGTCGATGTCTAAAACTAGTTCTGACACGTTGTAAGACTTCAGGAGTAATATTATTAAAACATTCTTGAATGCTAACTTTCATATTTTCTCTTGTGGTAGGAGCATCAAGGTAGACTTGAGATTTTATAAAACCCCAGAGAAAATAGTCGCACGGGGTCAGATCAGGTGATCGGGCAGGCCACAACACTGGACCACCTCTTCCAATCCATCTGTTTGGCATCCAACGATCTAAATATCGTCTTACCCTTCTATGGAAATGAGGTGGAGCTCCGTCCTCTTGGAACCACATATCCCGCAACGTTTGCAAATCCACATCTTCCAATAAAGTATGCAGTACATTTCGCAAGAACCGGTAATAATCGGTACCAGTAAGATGGTTTTCAAAAAAATAGGGACCGATTACATAGTTACCCAATAATCCGCCCCAAACATTAAGAGACCACTGGTGTTGGTATTCAACTTGTCTCACCCAATGAGTGTTTTCGGTGGCATAATAATGGACATTATGCCTGTTTACCGCACCACTGCTGCGAAACGTTGCCTCATCCGTAAAAAGAATATTATTGATAAATGCCAGATCTTCCTCGATACGTCATTACCATCATTAAATTGGCAAAATTAATTCGATTATCGAAGTCGTTCCCGTTTAATGCTTGATGCAATTCTAGATGGTATGGGTGGAATTTGTGGTTTTGAATTATCCGATGTACTGAAGACCTGCTTAGATTCAAACTTGAACTGATTGTCCGCACACTTCCATGTGGGTTCTCTTGGAGTTCCAATAAAACGTTTAAGTCATTGTTCTCGTTAATAATAGCACGATTAATCACCCTCCTACTCTCGTATGCCACGTTCCCGGTGCGTTCGAGGCGATCAACTAGCTTCTGCAGACATCTAACATTTGGTTGTCTTAAATCAGGGTACTTCTGCCTATAGAGCCTCATTGCTAAAATGCAATTCTTGTCTGCTTCACCCACTGTGTAAATCATATTTACCATTTCTTCCTTTGAAAAATTCATCATTCAAAAACAAGCTTGGGACAATAACTTAACTAATAATGAACTAAGGCGTCTATTAAATTTATTGATAAAGACTGCCACTGTCATAAGAACGTTAAAGTGACACTAGACTACTATGTTTAATATTACGAAAATTGTAATGCGATTGATTTTGTGACCAAATAAAGTATTTTACTGAAATTACTCGAAAACCTGAAGTGATAGGTATAGGAATATGTAGCATCAGTCGACGCAGAATTTGATTTTGAATCGAGTGTTGGTAAATTTGATAGTACGTGTCATTTGAAAAAAATGATATTTTGCCCCTTAAAGTTGCGCGATATTGAAAATACACTGACAACACCCTGTATATAAAAGGGGATCCTTGGGTGCATTAATACTCACATTGATGATCCCTTAGTCCACAGATAAAAAATTACCCTCCCACCAACTATCCTCTCAGTTAGATGATTTTTTGAAGCATAGTCTGCATATCTAAAATTTCACTAAAAAAAATTGAAAATCACTAGTTCTGTTGAGTTTTGACAAACAAGTTGTACATGGATGCATTCACAATTCTTGATAGAAATAAAAAATGTTAAAATATACAGGCTGTTCCATTTAAACAAAGTAAAATTTATGTCGCCCCCCGCTGACGAACCGCCCATGTCGGCTCAAAATATTTTTAGAATATGAACCTATGGACCGTCTAAACATGTAGATACTTACTTTTTTCGAATTCGCAAACATAACGCCGTAAGGGAACTTTGTAAGGTCGTTGGGACACCCTGTATATATTTGGTGATTCAGTTTCGAATTTTTTTAGTTTATTTTTTCTGAATAGTACGAAATAGAATTTCAATACTAAAAGAAATTTTGTTCATTGCTTATAAATTGTACATTGCGCATGTTTTTTAAAGTTACTAATTTGATTCCTTAAAAAATAGTATAAGAATTATTTTTTCAAATTTTTATGATATGTTTTTACAATCAACAAAAAATAGATTGATACGGTTTGGACTTACATTCTTCACATAATTATATTTCTTTATGTGCATATTTGAGTTTTTTGTTTGTTTTGAATTATTCCAAATATCTAGTCTATGAAAATACGTTAATTACATGTGATGGGTATCTGTGAATGATGTGAAAAATAAAAATGTTCTTCATTTTCATTATTAATAAGTTTTCGTGTTCCTATTATATTTTTCTCAAATCATTGCAAAACCCATTGTTTATTATGTTATTATATGTATAATTATAAAAAATTCAATGCTCCGTACTAGACTTTCTTATCCTTAAATACATTTCCTTATATATTTATACATATTAACGATATTTACGATTTTTTCAACTATTTAGATTTCTCCAATTTAAAACTTTCACAATTTTTAGTAACTTTTCAATCACTTTATGTTAATTTTCAAGTATTTTCCAAAGTTTTCGATTAAATTTAAAATTTATAAGTTATTTTCAATGTCTGCAAAGTTTTAATAATGAACTATTTTGTCGTTATAATTTGATTTATAATATATTTTTATAATACGAGTTTTACATTTTCTTTTTTTATGATTTTACAAACTTTTACAACATTTGCAATTTATGTTTTCGATTTTCAATGGCTTCTACAATTACCATTTTTATACGTTCGTCAGTTTGATGATTTTTTTATAGATTTTTTTCGATTTTTAGATTTTCAATGATTTTAATTCTTTTGAGATTTTTAATAATTTTCGAAATAACATAACACAATATTTTATCAACATGTTTATTGCAGGATGCAGATGACACAATATGCTATAAATCTGCGTTCCACAAGCAAGTAGGTAATTTCTAATTCCAAACGCAATGAAAAATATGAAACCTGATTATAATATAAGTATCGTTTTAAAAGACATTCGCAATATACATTTTGAAAGCAATTGAAAACGCTTATTTGCAATAAACTTAAAGAAAAGTTGCTATACGTTCTCAGCATAAAAATTAATATCAATTAGAAAAAAAAGCCCTTAGCATTTTCAAATCGTATATAGAACATTAATTAATATCAATGTTTTAATATTATACACGTAAAATTAAAAGATGCATAAACAATTATTTCTATTAAAACATTCACATGAATATATGTAATAAATGTATAAATATATGTGTTAATCATATGTCTTAAGAGATAAAAATAAAACAAGCATTGTATTAATAATAATTTTAATCATCAAATTATGCTAAGCGATATATACAGGGTCGGCGCTCGAAGTGCTACCAACTTCGCGCCACTGTAGCAACCACACGGCTAATAATAATAATAAGTATCTTACCTTGTTTACAAACCTACGGAAGCATACCATTTTACGTCGCAGCTAAAAAAAGTTATCCAAGTAGAATTCAATTGCAACAGTGTTATTGCTTTGTATTTGGCTGGAAAATCGCAACCAGCCATTGTTAATGAGCTACGACATTTACTTGTGAACAAAATGTTATCATCGCGAGAAATGGTTCGAAAAGTGAAGGCGAGAATTCAATGTGTCTGCTCGTAACATGAAGCCCTACAAAAAGTGCAAGATTTAACACTTTAACACAAAAGACAGCAAGAGCAAAGGTTTATTAAAACACTTGCATGCCACGTTGGTGGCGAATGTGAAAATTTGGTATTTTCTCATAAAATTAATTTTACGGTTCAGCAATATGTAAACAAACAAAAGGACGGTGTGTGTATAGTTAAAGTGCAAATCAAAAGACAAGTTAGACAAGCGAATTGCTCTACGAAAGCAAGCGCCTGCATCATTGATGTTTTGGGCCGCGGTAACTGCCACACTACGCTGACCACTAGTTTTCATTGAACAGTAAACGTGAACGTGTAAACGTAAATCAGCAACTCTACCGTAAAAAGATTTTAAACGATGCTTTGTTACCTTTGGCAAGTGAACCATTCGTTTCAACAAAACTTGGCATCATTCCATAATGCCTGTGAAACCTAACGTTTTTTAAAAGAAAAAGTTCCCAGCTTCATTTCTTCACAGTAACGGCCACCATATTCCCCGGACTTAAACCCAATTGTCGAGCCCAAAGTATCAACTAAAAAATATGAGACGGTCAACGCCTTAAAAGCATCACAACTTCTTCATCTTAGCATCATTGGGACGAGCATCAGATGGTGAATAACAGCTGATAAACCCATTGCTACGAGTACGGATGGGGATAATATAAACCCCAAGGAAAGATTAAAAGCTTGCAGTAGAAGTATGATTGAGGAAGGGCAAAATGACGCTTAAACGAATTCACAACGAATAATCATTCTCTATGATCCGCATTTAGCCAGAAAATATCAACGTGAAGTATAAATCAGAGGAAATATTGATTTAACTGAACAATAGATGATTGGTTAATAGAAAGACAATTTAATATAACGCGAAAATGAAAAACTAATCTCAGATCTAGGGTCATAACAAAATTAATTTAAATTAATTAATTTATAACCTTATAAAGGCAACGAATTCTTACATAACGTAGATCCACACCACAAATATTTATGCAGCGATGCGAGGAAATAATGGCGGGCTAAACGGGAATTTATATGTTTATTTTCATATTTGTCGTCAATAAGATGTCATAAAAGATGAGATATTCGCAGCGGGAACCACATAAACCGTAGAAATATAACTGACTCCTACAGTTACAGAACATCGGAATGAAGAGAAGATTTAGAAAATGTCAAATGAGAGGTGTCATGGCATGCATCGAATAACACGTCCCTTGTGCGTTTGTGGTTTCTAAAAATATTAAGTGTAGTCCTGTGAATCAAAACATATCCAAAATGCTACTCACACGTAGGAAAAGAAGAGCTATTGGAAGTTATGCAAGTTTCGCTAAAGAACTATATGCTAACTGATGAAATGTGCAACAAAATGAAATCGACGCATGAAACAAACTATCTGATAATGAAAACCGGAATACATCCCAACCACATCACAGACAGCCTGCAGAACATATACCACCTCACCACACAAGAAACAGTGGACAAGAACCAGAAGCTTTAAATAACAGTTAATAGTTATTGATAAAAATCCTATTCATAGAATACAAAGAATAGAAATAAGTAATCTCACTACGGAACTAAACCGTATAAAAAACGAAGTTCCTGACGTATTGCCTACAATACATTCAATGAATTTAATCATAGACAAAAAAATAGTTATAGAAATAAATTAAAAAAAAACTTAATATCATTAATAAATTCAATCATTTAGTTATTTAACAAAGAAGTTAATTATCATTAAAGATATGTGGATAAAAAACGTGACTGAAACCGAGTTACCACCTGATATAAAAACTATAATAGCATCAGAACCAAAATTTATCATACCCCGTCCCCTAAAGACATAAATATAAAAAAGATTCTAGCCGATCATTCATCATTGAATGTACCTCCGCTTCACACAGAGACAAACTTAGAACTTAGGGCCACATTTACCAACATTTTCACTAATTATTTACAAAAGAATAAGAAATTTGGTAACACAAAAGTATTTCTAAAAAACAACCCTGAATTGCTGGCGCTCAAGTCTGACAAGGGCAATGTGTCCGTGGTCATAAACAAAACCGACTAGAACAATAACATACATTATCCTATCACTGTACTATTAAGGTTGATTTAGCTGCAAAAAGTGCTGCGAGTGATGAAAGTTGAAAATGCTTTTTCTCAGGCTTTGGTCCAGCTTAAATCCACCTTCGTTACTAAAATTATCGTTGATGTCAAAAAACTTGGAAGCGGATCAAGGAATCACTAGGATTTTGCTTATTCTATCAGATAATGCAAGATTGTTCACTTTTACCACAATATACTTTATTTTGTGTCATGAAAAAAGTGATATTTCAATGGGTTAAAGCCTTTCTGTCAGTTGGAATACGTTGAAAATGTCGGTTAAAACTACTCGACAATGCGATGGAAAAAGTAAGAAGAGGAGTAAATAAGGTGGTATATTTTGCCAGAGTGGGTTACGTCTCGTACTTTGTAAATATGTATTAAAAGACCGTCTCATAATAAATCTGTCTTAAAGTCTGCAAGATACATTGTATCTGTACACGAGCATCAAGATTGAATGGCTGCTCGGGGAAATGAGAAACTATTATGAATATTACAAAATCTTGGCTCGGCAAAGTTTGTATATGGTAATTTCTTTCGGTGCATTATGTGACGCGGGAACGCTCTCCCCGTCCTGAATCATATCTGGCGGATCGCAATTCTTTGGGCAATGTGGGTCCCGAGGACTCACCTCTTTATGCGCTCGGGAAATTCACCACTTCACTTATTATTATTAGCCGTAGTGACCTACATTTTACATCTCTCTCGCGGCGCGTCATTATTATGTAAATGTTTACCTCATTCACTTACCGCCGGCTGTGGCATCCACGAGCCGCCAGTGTTCGACTATCGATTCTCAGTAATAAATTAATGCGGTATTCCTCTTTTGAGTATCCGGACATTATCGTTGGGTATTAAGTGTCCTTTGCAGTTAATTTACAGCGTAATTAATACAGTGATAATATTACTATTTGGTGCTCGTGGCCAAATGTGCTTGAATTTCAAATCTGGAACAGTACAGATGAGTAGATGACCTCAAAATACACCTCATTATTTAGCTAAATATCTACATTTATAATATTTAAAGAAATGAAAAATAATGCGATTTATGCACTTATACAAATTATGGCTGTTTTGGAAATATGATTGTATTGGTAGCTTCCAAGGTGGTACTAAATCAATGTTCAAGGTTGAAAATCGAACAAAAGAACAAAAATCGACGAAAACGAGGAGTTAAATGGGTACAGAAAACCCCAGAAGGGAATAAATTAGTCATGACTAAACTATTTAGGTCATGACCTGCCAATTGCCTTCTATCTAGAGCGAGTAGGCTGCAACTTATGTTCTAATATTTTGTTTCATTCAAATTAAATAAAACAAATAAATTAATTTATTTATTTGTTGAAAATATACTGATGATGATGAGGAAAACCTATTAATTATTTATTTATAATTATTGTGGAGACAAAATGATTGAGCTTGCATGTATTGTAGTGTTTGTGTGTATAGGTTTGCGACAGATTGAAAATATGTGTTTATTATTGCTGTGTGACATAGTTAAATCTAGAAAACTAGTGGCTTTTATTTCTGTCGTGAATTTTATGCTTGGTTGTATGATATGATAATGTAACTGTGTAAAGATTTTAATTGTACCTAAACCAACAACCATAGTGTTTGAATAACGGATGTATAGTAATGTTGTTTCCTAAATTATTCAAATAACGAACTTAAAGAGTGTCTCATCGTCTTTGCTTTCGTTTGTTTGAAATATTCGTTGAGAATAGTTTTGATCTAACCATATTTTTTGACAGTTTAAATGTTCTGTTTTTAAGAGGGGGTTAGTGTTATTCTCCTCGAGTGATTATATCTATAATATCCTTGGGAGTATACTACGGGACAGATTTGTGACATCAAATGAAATAAGCTTGCGGTTAGGTATTTCCGAAATTGAGATTTTGTTATTTAGCGCAGCAATTTTTGCAGAAATACATATTTCTCCTTTTTATTTAGATTCCGTAAAATTCATACGAAATGTAGAGATTTGTGTAGTTAATTAGTTAGGGGTTAAGTAGGGGGTGTCCTTTAAATGATGAGGGAATTTTAAGAAAGCACACGGTTGGTCTTGGTGGTCCGCACCGTATCAAATATCCGTTACCACTTGCAGTGGCGTGCAAAGGGTGTATTATAATGTGTGAACATAGTGTTGTGTGTAACTTCATATAGGTTTGTTACTTGTGTTAAAGGACGATGTATATGTTAGAGAGCAGTGGCGTTGCTAAGACAGAGTTCTGTGTATGTTATTTATCTATTACGTGGTGCCTGTTTTATTGTTATATACAATATTGTGAGGCCGTCACCTGTGTGGTGAAGCGAGCCGTCACGTGTGTGGTGATGCAAGTCGTGTACGGAGGGACTCCTCGCGTGGCATGGGGGCCGGCTAATCTTTTAGTCAGAATCGAGTAGCGAGCTATGAGTCTTGTGACTGCGATAACAGGCGTGGTTATCGGTGAACCCCCACCTGTCCCCGGTGTAATGGGTGTACAGTGATTCTGGAACACTGTGTCCATAAGGCAAGGTATGCTAATATCTAAAGTTGCCTGTCGAACAAGGCCCACGTACATGCGGTCTGACGACCACTGGTTCGCCGGTAACTCCGCGGGTTGAGCGCCTAGTACAGCAAGTACTTAATATTTCAGGTATACATTAACATGTGAAGATATCCAACAAATGGGTAAGGTGTCCAAAGCTGATAACATAACAAATTCAAGGATAGCTACTACCGGCAACATGGGTTTTAGCTGTATTGTAAAGGGTGCTATTTATATGTTCATGTCAATGCATAGGTACAGCACTGTGGTGCGCCACTTGTACTTCGAAACGACGATAACGTGAGTTGACAATATTTGTAACAATACTGGTGCAACCATTTGATTATTAATAATAAGCACGTCACCGAGAAAAAGGCTATCTAATAGTTAATTAATTTAAAGGAATTATTAAAAGCAAATTTTGGTTTAAATTAAGCGAATTCAAGTAAGTTATTACATGTATTACATGACTTTTGCAAGGGGCTTTTACACACGAAACTACAGGACGTATTTTCTCCTTCGTATAATTTAGGTGGCTGAGGATTATTATTAATTGGTTCATGAATGTGAGATTTAATAAACAAATTTATAGTTTGTTTAATCATTTTCTGAAAATGTGTAGTCGAATCTGATTTGAATTTAACAAATGACTTGTTATTGAGGACTCACGAATTTTATATACATACTCTGTTTCCTTGATTACAATTACTGTGTTACCATTGTCAGCTTTAGTGAAAATAATATTGGTGTTTTTTTGTTCGTTTTTAGTATTTTACCATAAATACTCATGTTAGACTTGGTTTGGTGATTTTCTATTATACTTTTAGATATTTATAATTTAAATTGTCTTTATGTTTACTTCTTGTATGTCAGCTTCTACCTCCAAATTTTCTAGATGTTTATTTATTAATATTAGGTTTTAAGTTCAGATGGAACCCTTTGTGTTCCATTGGTTTCGTACCACCTCTATGTTACTAAGTTTAAACTTCAATTGAGTATGTAGAATCTTGAGGTGTAATGATAGGTTGATCCTGATTCTGTAGAGGTACTACTTCTTTTATCTGCTGCTGTAACTGGTTTCCAATTGAACATATATCGGTGTCACTTCTAATTCTTTGCATTTGTGTAAAACCCGATATTTTAAAAACCAATTTCTCCTGTTTACAATCACTATCCGATTTCAAATAAGTGAATCATTGCGGAGTTACGTGTTAAAACTTAGTTAAATAAAATAATAACATAATTGTTTTGTTTCAAAAGATTACTACATATTGTTGTGTTTTTTATAATTTGTGAATAAACTGTAAAAGAAAGTATAATATTTTAAGAAACTTATATTTTTGCTTTGTGCATAAAATTGCTATATATATATAGAGTAAGGTAGATTACTACGGGATGTACGATCACACCAAAGAAAATTCAAATTTTTCTCAAGTCAACGTTTCGATTTAATAATTAAATCCTTTTCAAGACCTACAATAACATTACATTATCAGGCAGATATTTAAATTACAATTCAAGTGCACCTTTTCAACATAAATTAAATGTTATTTTGGGACTTAAGACTAGAATATTTAATATTGTACACCCTGATTTCCGTCGAACTAGTTTGAATAAATTATTTAGCATATTAAAAACGAATAACTATCCTTCGAATTCGTTAAAAAGATCATTGTTTTCCATTCCTACGCAACGACCTTCTGACGATGTCTCTACAGATAATCAATTAAACATTTATAACAGCCTCCATTACGTAGAGGGTCTTTCACCTGCTTTAAAAGCCATTTTCAAAAATAAAAGTCCTGCCCTAATTTCAGATAAATGTTGCAACACCATCAACAAATCGTTTAGTAGACTTAAAGATAAAACACCATTATTGATGAAAACTGGAGTAGTGTATCAATACCGTGCACCGAGTGTGATTTACTGTATGTAGGCCAGACCAGTCAAAGATTGTCAGCCAGATTGGCAAACCACAGAAGTGACTGTAAGCTCAGGCCACATACATGTGCACTAGAAGAGCATGGTAATAACAAAAGTCATAATCCCAATTACAACGGCTTAAAAATCTTGGCGAGGGAGTCCAATCTATCGAAGAGACTTTTCCTCGAAATGTGTTTTATCCAAAACATGAAAAATGCCATGATATCGACGGTTTGAGCAATATGTATGCCGGATTGATGGCTTGGATGGCCAACAGGGAATGATCAACCTCCGTGGTTTTTTCTTTTCTTTTCTTGGTTATCAAATTGAATTTTTTTAAATTTAGTAATTCATATTATTGGTTTGCCCTTTCTTTAAATTTAAATTTAATAAAAATTGGTTTTGACGTTAGAATGTTTTCACGTTCTTCTCTTTCCATGTGTCTCTTTGCCACTTATATTTCTAATTTGCTGATGGGGTTGTTTTCCTCCTTTCATTGTTAACTACACTCACAGTGTACTTTTCTAATGTTTTTACTTTTTATTGCATTAATTAGAAATTTTCGCCTTTAATCAATTTTTCTGTAAAATTGATCTTTAATGGTTTAAGAAAATTTTTCACATATTTGGTTTTATGTTTCCTTGTTTTTATATTTCAAACGTGTTGGTAGTGTTGTTCTTGGCTTTTGTTATTATTATTAAAAAAAAATTTTGTATAAGTTATTTTAAAATTTTTTGACTCTTTGTAATTCTGACTTTGAATATTTTACCTATGTAACACTGACTTCTTACTGCGCCGGCGTTTCTGTGACGTACCGCGCAAAAAAATGGTTTTCGTAAATTTCACTCTAACCGATTTGTTCGTCTTGAATGTTCATTTAATAACGTTACTTCAATGTGTAGTTCCCTGCATTGTATTTTAAGAAAATATGTTAAATTCTTTGTTCGTGTGTTTGAACTGTATTTTCGTTCATATGAAGTTAACTTAGAAGAACTTAGAAGAACAGTTCTTCTAAGTCAGCGAGACCTAGAAGAGCTTCCTGAAGATGGAAGATGGGACTCTGCCGAAACGTCGAAGCGACCCTTCGGGGAACATTTCTACAACGCGGTTCACAACCCGACAACCAAGAAGCACAGATTTCAGCCGCGAGAACTTACGTACCAACATATATATATATATATATATTATTCAATGCGTTGAGTTCGTTGAATTTTCTACCAATTTTTGTCGAAGTATGATTGATTTTGGCAGTTTTGCCAATTGTGGGTATAATTGGTTATTAAAACACTGTATTTCTTATGCTATTATATTTAACGTTTCGGTACTGCTGTTACCTTCATCAGAAATAATATAAGATTTTAATATCGTTTTGAAGCAATGTATTATCTTGAATGTTTAAAAAATTCAAACGTAATTTACGTGCGTCATATTTGTTTACATTTACATGTAGCGCCTTTGATTTCGTATTGTAGCATACTAGGATGTTTGAAGAAGCATTCGCAATATTTAAAATGTGTTGTTTTAAGGGATGGCCATGCCAATTACATACGGATACATTGCGTCAAAACGTTACATAGACATAATTTCGTTAATATAACGTATCCTTAAATCGAAAATAGTATTAATATGAACCAAAATTGGTGGTGAATTAATTAATGCAAAAAAAATTTTAGTTAGTGAAATCAGCGAGGTTAGCGTGTTATTTGTTTTCAATTAAATGATTTGGTAACATATTTGTGATAGGTTCTTTATATCAATTTTGTCATTGATTGCCTTGGGTTCTTTGATTATTTGTATCATTTCGTACTATTTTCGATTTAAGGATACGTTATATGAACGAAATTATGTCTATGTAACGTTTTGACGCAATGTATCCGTATGTAATTGGCATGGCCATCCCTTAAAACAACACATTTTAAATATTGCGAATGCATCTTCAAACATCCAAGTATGCTACAAAACTTAAGTTGTTGAAATACCTTTACATGTAGTCGCCATCAAAACTTCTTGGCGCGAGCCAATCACTCCTAACGAACCACTGACAACAGAACACTGACGAGACGATACCTTGTCTAACACCTTGCGGAGACTAAACAACAGACGACTGTCAAACGTCCAGTGTCAACATATAAAAGGATTGCTGCAATTAAGTTCAAAAACAATTCAAATTGAAAATGTGTCTTGTCAAATCTGACAGCAAAATGTAAAATTTACACGAAAGATGGTCGAAGAAGTTTTGGCGCCAAGAAGTTTTGATGGCCACTACAGTTATTCGTCATGGACCTGTTTTAATGAATGTTCACTGCGCCATTGAGGTGTAAGATTCCACCATCTTTATACTTATATATATATAGCTTTGACAATTTTTTTATAGTTATGAGTTATTTCCTAACAAATAAAAATTTAAGGTTAATTCATAGCAAAATGTTTCAACACAATCTGTCTTCAGCAGGTGATAACAAGTCTAACTAGTCGTTCAAAAGGTTGAACCACTGTTTAGAAACCAATCAATAAATTTTACATGTACTGGAAAAAAGCAAAAACCTTAATCTGCTTACTGCTTAGAAATTAATAAATTTAATTAGATAAGTATAACTTTGAGCGACCAGTTAAATATAAGCAACTCCCCATACTGAATTTAAAGCTGTAAGGATACATAAAAATCGCCAGTAGCTCTGTATTTGTATATCAATTCACTTTTGAATTGATTTTGTATTTTTCAATACCTGATGAAGCTAGAGTGTGGTGAAACATATGATACATTACATACATTAAATCTTTGAAACTAAATAATTATGTCTTATTTAGTGTAATGAAGTTTCAACACGTAACGCCGCATCAATCAGTTAGATATTCTAAATGACAACTTTTGGTCACATTAACAAATCCGCCGAAATCTAACACTGCCATTGCATTACCTAACATTTATACTCATAGCGTAACAAATAATTATTTATCATTTTTATTATTTTACTATAATTTAGTATAAATTCTCTGAAATTGGCGTTAATATATTTATTCAGCGATAAATAAGTGGCACAAAAGTCACCGTCGTGAAATACAACTCCCGCGTTTTTTTGCGGTTTCAATAATAAAGCGTAATAATATAAATTATCAGTTTGTGCCGAGAAGTTTAGTTTCTAATAAAACTTTGCCACATAAGTTAGTCGGCTTCCCGTGGGAGTGAAAGGCAAAATCGAAGTTTTCTAGATTAGTAAAGTTTCCGTGTTCGAATCGGGTTTATATTTTATAATGATTTTCCAACAAACGGAGTTTAAAATGCTGTTTGCGATCGCATGAACTTGATTTTCGCTGTAAATTCACAATCGGTGTTATTCTAGACCTTCGTGGACGTAGGTGGTCTAGAAGTGACATAATATACAATCACATACATCAATAGACTTACCCACGTCTATAAAAATTATGGACTACTACTACTAGTTACTTTGCGTATAGCGTATTGGTTCTTTTACCAGAATTCTGGATCGTGGGTTCACCAATAGGTAACATCTCTAGTAATACACAAACGTTTTAACTGCATAATTCCATCTATTATATATATATATATATATATATATATATATATATATATATATTTAAATTAAAAATGTATCTTGTCAAATCTGACAGCAAAATGTAAAATTTACACGAAAGATGGTCTAATCTTACACCTCAATGGTGTAGTGAACATTAATTAAAACAGGTCCATGAAGACTGGTGGATCGCTAGACAATATTGTTTCTGGGTTATTACCCTTCGTCAGTAGCGATTACCAAGAACCTTAGTTGTTGAAATACCTTTACATGTAGTGGCCATCAAAATTTCTTGGCGTGAGCCAATCACTCCTAACGAACCACTGACAACAGAACACTGACGAGACGATACCTTGTCCAACACCTTGCGGAGACTAAACAAGAGACGAATGTCAAACGTCCAGTGTCAACATATAAAAGGATTGCTGCAATTAAGTTCAAAAACAATTCAAATTAAAAATGTATCTTGTCAAATCTGACAGCAAAATGTAAAATTTACACGAAAGATGGTCTAATCTTACACCTCAATGGTGTATTGTTTTTGAACTTAATTGCAGCAATCCTTTTATATGTTGACACTGGACGTTTGACATTCGTCTCTTGTTTAGTCTCCGCAAGGTGTTAGACAAGGTATCGTCTCGTCAGTGTTCTGTTGTCAGTGGTTCGTTAGGAGTGATTGGCTCACGCCAAGAAGTTTTGATGGCCACTACATGTAAAGGTATTTCAACAACTAAGGTTCTTGGTAATCGCTACTGACGAAGGGTAATAACCCAGAAACAATATTGTCTAGCGATCCACCAGTTAGTCTTCATGGACCTGTTTTAATTAATGTTCACTACACCATTGAGGTGTAAGATTAGACCATCTTTCGTGTATATATATATATATATATATATATATATATAAAAATGTAATGATTGACCACCGCCGGGTCAATCGCCGGGCTTTCGAGCTACACTAACCTAACTTTTATGTGTGTTTCTGTAACACGTGACAAATTTGTATTTAGTTTATGTTAATATGTGTGTCAGGAAAAAAGCTGTTTAATTTTACGTTTGACATTGTAATATCATGGAGCATTGTTCTGTTTTCAATTGTTGGTTTAATTTCATGATCTCTAAGCAATATTTCCCGAAGAAGCAATAAAGTTATTGCGAAATATCGAAATAATTACTAATGGAGTCTTATTAATTGCTCTCAATAGACCGCTTCCCTCAATATTAACACTGGATTTATATATATATATATATATATATATATATATATATATATATATATATATATATATATATATATATATATAAGAAATTTTTTTCGTATTTGTCGTAAACTCGATAATAAAAATAAATAACTTGTTGGGGTACAACGACAACTGTAAAACACTATTAAATTGTAAAGTTCTATATTTTTTCACCAATATTTCGCATCTAAATGTATGCTTCATCAGGGTCACTACAAACAAAAAGGCAAAAATACAATAATTCCAAGGTAATCAAAAACAACAAACTTACATTTGTACCCATAATGCATCAACTACATTTTTATTTTAACTACTTTTCTTTTCACAACCTTCTTGTACTTATTGGCTTTTCCTCTTCTGTCATCTGGTATATTTCTATAGGCTCATGTTGTCGCAAACTTGTTTAATTTCGCCTGGATATTGCTCCTCTCTTTCATTATAATTTATTATTTTGTCCTTGTCATGTGTATTTATGTATATCTTTATGTCACCTCTTCTCATTCTGCCATTCATATCTCCTGCTGGATAAATTGTGCGTTGACTATTTTTTGTTATTGTTTTCAATTGCCCCCAAAATATGCCCTTCCTTTCTGCCTTCGTATATTCATTGGGGCCCTATACTATTATTGTTATTATTCTTCCATCTATTTTCATTTGCATTGCGATGATATTTTCTGTTTGCCCCGTCCATGATATGATATTTTGTTCTCACTTCTTTCTATTTTCCTATTTAATTGCCAGTCTCAGGTTCATATTCGCACACGACTGGGTACCCATTTTCCTCGTCTTCCTAATGCGAAATTCCCGTCTTCCTGGATGTTCGTTGCTCCAAATTCGTGATCATCACTGAATTTGACATTGGACATTGCAGATAATCCTGTGTGAATGCACTGCCAGTGTACATTCCTTCTATTTCGTCCAGCACTTCTTCCGTATCTAAGGAACCTATTATGCACTCCTTACAATTTTCTGTTGCTAAAACGCAAGGTACAGGAACACAGCCCATCCCACCTCGATGAGAATCGATCATATGGAGTCTTCCTGGAAAAATGGAATTTCGCTACCTCCAGGAACAATCTCCCGTCCCGAATTGGCTGACACTCTAGATCTTATCTATTGGAGTCCTCCTAGGAGAGTTTTTGTTTTTATATTTGAGCCACTCATGTCTGCGGATGATATTCAGTGGTTCTTGTGTGTTTCTATTTCTATGTAATTATGGAATAATAACATTTCTTTGCATATTAATGATATACATAATGTTTGCGATTTTGTTCATTAGCAAGCACTAGTATGTTAATAATTAACTATTCCTCTATACCGTGTTTTATTAAATAAAATTCCACAATTATCTTTGATTCATATATAAAATTATATACAAACATTATTACAACTGTATTCGTAATTATAAACATTTCAGGAACAATAGAGAGCAATATATTATTGTGAATTATTCTTGGCTGCAGTAAGGTATCTTACATTGACTGTCAAATATTCGAGGTCCTTTATTCGACGCATTATGTAAAGTAAAATAAAAGTTATGGTTTTGTGGAAGAAGAATTATTAACGAAAGATTAAAATTACAATCTCAAAATAATTTTATCTGTAAATATTTGACATGGGCATGCGAGGTACAACGTAAAATACAAAAGAATTAAAGCAGACAGCGGGGTACCAAGATACTTAAGGGAGGGAGATCGGCAGAAGAAGATTTTTTTAGCAAGGTTAAGATCTGGAAGTGAGGACAAGACCAACAAATACTGGAGTACATTGCAAAAATTAACGAAAATGCACAGGAACAAAACCCGAGGTGTGGCTTTCTTAATACACATGGCGAACGTAAAAATTCATACCAACTTAAAGTATGAAATCTAAAAAACGAAAACATAACAACGTTGAAAAAACGAAATTAAATTAAGAACAATTGAAATTTAAAACAAAATCAAAGAATTAACACTAATCAACATTTAAAATAAAACAAAAATTAATTAAACAACTGCAATTAAAAAATAATAAACAACAGGTTAAATACAAACAAAAAGACAAAATTTTTTTAAAAAACTTACCAAGGAAGGGGGACAAACTAAATAAGTGAATCAAAAGTATTATCGATCTGACTAGAAAACTTCTTATTAAAGGTTAATAGAAATGAATAAATCACATTTAGATTATCAGTATCAGATTTAAAGTTCATAGATTTTGGTTTAATATTATTAATTTCAACCAACTCGAGGAACTCCCTCGATTTTTTTCCCTGAGAGAATCTTAAGATCTTAGTATTATCCATGTCCACAGAATGATGTTCCAAATGCATGTGTTGTGAAAGAGCACATCTGGTTTTTTTAGTTCTAATATCACTCCTATGAAGTGTTAATCTTGTTTTAAGTCAATTAGAGGTCTGTCCTATATATATTTTGTCACATTGATCACAGGGTATAGCATAAATTATATTGGAGTTCATTAACTTATCATTCTTATCCTTGATCCTACTAAAATATTTATGAATAGTACTAACACTATAGAAGGCAAATTTAACATTACCATGATTTAAAATCTTTGAAACTTTAGGTGTAAGATCAACAATGAATGGTAATCTGAAATATTTAACTAGTAAATTGTTAACAGAATCAACGTTTATTGAATTTGAATTGACATCTCCTTGGTTAGCATCAGAATGGGAACTGAAGAATATTTTTTTTAATAATGAATAGGGGTACCCGTTATTCAAGAATAATTCTATTAAAATATTAAAATTTTTATGTTTTAAACTAGGATGACAAATTTTACTTATTCTATTTTTCATTGCGGTTATAGTGTTGATTTTTTGTTCTATTGTATGATTCGAGTAAAAATTCAAGAATCTACCTGAATGCGTATTTTTTCTGTACCAATCAATGATAATCTTATTTTCAGGTGTTCTAATAACCAAAGTGTCTAAGAAGTGTACACTATTATTGCTTTCCTCTTCTACAGTAAATTGAATGTCAGGATGAAAAGAGTTAAACATGTTCAAGGTATCATGAATTTGTCCTTCAGGAAGAGATAAAATTAAACATTATTTCAAATTAAAAATTAAACACTATTTCAAATATTGGTGAAAAAATAAAGAACTTTACAATTTAATAGTGTTTTACAGTTGTCGTTGTACTCCAACAATTTATTTATTTTTATTATATATATATATTTATATATATATATATATATATATATATATATACATGAAAGATGGTCTAATCTTACACCTCAATGGTGTAGTGAACATTAATTAAAACAGGTCCATGAAGACTAACTGGTGGATCGCTAGACAATATTGTTTCTGGGTTATTACCCTTCGTCAGTAGCGATTACCTTAGTTGTTGAAATACCTTTACATGTAGTGGCCATCAAAACTTCTTGGCGCGAGCCAATCACTCCTAACGAACCACTGACAACAGAATACTGACAAGACGATACCTTGTATAACACCTTGCGGCGAGTAAACAAGGCGACTATCAAATATCCAGTGTCAACATATAAAAGGATTGCTGCAATTAAGTTCAAAAACAATTCAAATTGAAAATGCGTCTTGTCAAATTTGACAGAAAAATACATTTTCAATTTGAATTGTTTTTGAACTTAATTGCAGCAATCCTTTTATATGTTGACACTGGACATTTGATAGTCGTCTTGTTTACTCGCCGCAAGGTGTTAGACAAGGTATCGTCTTGTCAGTGTTCTGTTGTCAGTGGTTCGTTAGGAGTGATTGGCTAGCGCCAAGAAGTTTTGATGGCAACTACATGTAAAGGTATTTCAACAGCTAAAGTTCTTGGTAATCGCTACTGACGATGGGTAATAACCCAGAAACAATATTGTCTAGCGATCCACCAGTTAGTCTTCATGGACCTGTTTTAATTAATGTTCACTACACCATTGAGGTGTAAGATTAGACCATCTTTCATGTAAATTTTACATTTTTCTGTCAAATTTGACAAGACGTATTTTCAATATATATATATATATATATATATATATATATATATATATATATACAGTGTGTTTCACTTAAGAGTGTAACATCGTCATATCTTTTTTATTTTTAGTCCAATTTCAGTAAATTTTTTTCTCGAAAGAAGAATATTTATTGCTCTATTTACACCCAAAAAACCAATCGTCTTCTTTAAATGCAAAGCAACCTGCGATGGCAAAATAAACGGCAAAAATCAAGAAATCACTTTAGGGATTTTTTATCGAAAAATTTTACTAGTAATAATTGAATCAGAATTGCCCAAAAACCCTAAATCCAAAATTTTATGAAAATTAAAAATGTTAAAATTTCCCGTAAAAGTCCGTAAATACTTATTAGCTGCGCCGAAAAAAGGATGCTGTGAAAATTTTGTTTGAAATAAACTCTGAACTGTCAAAGTTGTTTAAAGTTGTTGTTGTTTAGGCGCAGCCATCTGTGCAAATAATATTTACCGAATTGGAACTACTTTTGAAGAAAATTCACACATTTTTAATTTTCATGAAATTTTGGATTTCGGGTTTTTGGGCAATTCTGAACGATTATTACTAGTAAAATTTTTCGATAAAAAAATCCCTAAAGTGATTTCTTGATTTTTTCCATTTATTTTGCCATCACAGGTTGCTTTGCATGTAAAGAAGAAGGTTTTTTGGGAGTAATTAGAGCAATAAGTTTTCTACGTTTGGGAAAAAAATTACTAAAATTGAACTAAAAATAAAAAAGATATGATGGTGTTACACCCTTAAGTGAAACACACTGTATATATATATATATATATATATATATATATATATATATATAAATTTTATATTAAAAATGTGTCTAGATATATATATATATATTATTCAATGCGTTGAGTTCGTTGAACTTTCTACCAATTTTTGTTGAAGTATGATTGATTTTGGCAGTATTGCCAATTGTGGGTATAATTTTTAAAACACTGTATTTCTTATGTTGTTATATTTAACGTTTCGGTACTGCTGTTACCTTCATCAGAAGTAATATAAGATTTTAATATCGTTTTGAGGCAATGTATTATCTTGGATGTTTAAAAAATTCAAACGTAATTTACATGCGTCATATTTGTTTACATTTACATGTAGCGCCTTTGATTTCGTCGTATTGTAGCATACTTGGATGTTTGAAGATGCATTCGCAATATTGAAAATGTGTTGTTTTAAGGGATGGCCATGCCAATTACATACGGATACATTGCGTCAAAACGTTACATAGACATAATTTTGTTATATAACGTATCCTTAAATCGAAAATAGTATTAATATGAACCAAAATTGGTGGTGAATTAATTAATGCAAAAAATTTTTAGTCAGTGAAATCAGCGAGGTTAGCGTGTTATTTGTTTTCAATTAAATGATTTGGTAATATATTTGTGATAGGTTCTTTATATCAATTTTGTCATTGATTGCCTTGGGTTCTTTGATTATTTGTATCATTTCGTGCAAAAGTCTTTGGTGGTATTTGATTTCTTTTTTCAGGATTGTTATATTATCGAAATTGAATTTGTGTCCCATTTGTTGTGTATGCTTTTTTAAAGCTGTTAAGTTGCTGGCATATTTGTGTCCTTTTACTCTTTCCTCGATTAATTGCATGGTTTGCCCTATGTAACAGCTGTCGCAGTTTTTACATGGTATTCTGTAAATACAATTATATTGCTTGTTTAGTGGTAGGGTGTCTTTTAATTTTGTATATAAGACACCCTACCACTAAACAAGCAATCTAATTGTATTTACAGAATACCATGTAAAAACTGCGACAGCTGTTACATAGGGCAAACCATGCAATTAATCGAGGAAAGAGTAAAAGGACACAAATATGCCAGCAACTTAACAGCTTTAAAAAAGCATACACAACAAATGGGACACAAATTCAATTTCGATAATGTAACAATCCTGAAAAAAGAAATCAAATACCACCAAAGACTTTTGCACGAAATGATACAAATAATCAAAGAACCCAAGGCAATCAATGACAAAATTGATATAAAGAACCTATCACAAATATATTACCAAATCATTTAATTGAAAACAAATAACACGCTAACCTCGCTGATTTCACTGACTAAAAATTTTTTGCATTAATTAATTCACCACCAATTTTGGTTCATATTAATACTATTTTCGATTTAAGGATACGTTATATAACAAAATTATGTCTATGTAACGTTTTGACGCAATGTATCCGTATGTAATTGGCATGGCCATCCCTTAAAACAACACATTTTCAATATTGCGAATGCATCTTCAAACATCCAAGTATGCTACAATACGACGAAATCAAAGGCGCTACATGTAAATGTAAACAAATATGACGCATGTAAATTACGTTTGAATTTTTTAAACATCCAAGATAATACATTGCCTCAAAACGATATTAAAATCTTATATTACTTCTGATGAAGGTAACAGCAGTACCGAAACGTTAAATATAACAACATAAGAAATACAGTGTTTTAAAAACCAATTATACCCACAATTGGCAATACTGCCAAAATCAATCATACTATATATATATATATATATATATATATATATATATATATATATATATATATATATATATATATATATATATATATATATATATATATTGTAAAGGTCATCAATTAACGACGAAAACATGAAGTAAAATAACATATTTAACAGCAACGAAATACGACGCCGAGATGAAAGTAGAATGTTTAGATCGAACCGTGTAGAGAGATTCAGCATCGTAATGTTACTTCGAATAATAATTCCATGTAAATAATTGAACAAATAAGGTTGTTTGTCTTATAATTAAGTTAGTTAAGATTATGTAAAATGTATAAATATAAGCAGGATCAATGTAATTGTAAATTGGAACTCGATATAATATTGTTTACTACATTTATATAATTTAAATCGTAAATGTATGTTCAAATACACAATTTCTTCGCATTGCGATAGCCGTGGGCATGGCTCCGAGATGTGACTTAAGTCGATGAAAGTGCGCGCAATCGCCCTGGCAACTATTTACGCCCTGGCAACTATTTACGCATATTTACACGGGTTTTGCATGGATCCAAATCAACTTAATTAAATATGCTGATATGTATGTATGAAGTATTTATACACTTTGCAAATTGGGCTTCACATAGGACACTTCTCATAAAACCTATCGGCCAGATTTAAGTATAGAATCCAGAAAATATAATCGATTAGCGACAAACGAAATTATGGACAAACCATCTAAAAATTAAATGACGGTATTAATTTCTAATTGTTGCCATATGTAATTGCAGCTATTTTTAAATCCTGTATCTGGATAATACATGCATACATCGCACCAATCGAATAGTTTTCTAACAACTGAGGTTTATTCCCTTATTATGTTGGAACATATTAATGAACCACACAAATCAGCACGAAGTCAACACCTCCACAAATAAACCAAACGATTTGCATTCAATGAGGTCCAGAGGAAGTATCCATCGAAATTCCCGCCTCTGCAACACACAAAGGAAATGCATTGCCTTCCTTGCAACCATAGTGGTGATTCATTCGGGATTACGCCGCATAAATCAAAATTACAGAAAGCCATCGTAATCGCGGCGTACATATATTACAATGAAATTCGATGGAGAGTTAGAGGCGCTGTTCACGGAAGTGCCGGGAACAAATAAGTGGACGAAGGTAGCGTTTCGATTGTCGCCGTGTATATTAACTAACTACGGTTCTCGTTGCACAAGCGAAACACGAGACCGGGGTATTTCAGTCGTCGTCTCTCAGTTGTAACCCAAACTCGATATCAGTTCTACATTGTTGTTGATTTGCGAGCGGAATTTCAAACCACTCCGGTAATTAAAACTTTCCAATTAACATGATATCGAAATGGTCGTATTTATTTTAGGCCGTTCGATATTATATATGAGTGTGATCGCGGTGTAAATGGCGGGTGTAGAAAATCATATATAATGCACATTGACTGCTTAATGCACAAGATTTGCTGCGTATGTCGGTGTAAACAAGAAGAAGATTGCAAATTAGTTTAACTTATTTATATTGACTTATCATATGATCCGTTCATATTCCTGACCTTCGTAAATAACACCTAATTAATTATAGAGCAAGCTACTTTGTGTATGGCTACGATTGTCTTATAGCTGCTAGAAACTATCTCATTGTAAACTATTAAGTTTAACAAGGAAAGATTCTCATTGTTTTCGGTATAACCAGTTAGAGTCCATTCGAAATCGTAGTTAGTATGAACTTCATCAAATTAAATTCGTACCCACAAACATTAGAATCCCCATACGAAGCCTCTCAATTATATCACACATCGCCTATTTGATATAAAGGTCTATTCGTTCTACTTCAACAGTAAGGCACGTTAATTATATCATTTTAATGACGTGTAATAAATTACATATACTTTTAATACTTATAAATAATAACGAAGATTTTCACAATTAATTTGTGTACGCGGGCGATATAAATAACTCTCATAAATCATGCGGAAAACCCATAAACCTCTACAAGCGAAAAACATTAAATTGATAAGCGAACAAGAGTAAATTAAAACGTCTTCCTTATCTAAGAAGCATACGAATTCATTTCGCTACCAAGGAGATATTCGCTATCCAATTCAGTCGCACAAATATACGCAATAAATATGTCGAGTTCTGCTATTTGTTGGTGCTACCACCTGCTGGGGAATAAAGATGTCAAACTCCGTACACGTTTTGCGTTCGCTACTTGCGCCGCGGACATTCTTATGCAATTTTTACGATCTATTGATTCAATAAACCACCAAACTAACTTGTGTCGACCATTAACCACAAATTTATACGCTGCTTAGAAACGCGCTCATAATAATGCATTGTGGGTAATTTATGGCCGGAAGTATTATGTGCGTGGTCGTAAATTTATATTACGTACATAAACACAACGGGGCGAACGGTCGCGGGTCGGTTGGAGTCGCCGATTACTTGAAGATGAAAAATTAAGGCGTTTGTGAAGCGACTTGATAATTTGATGTAGATTGGTTTCAAATATGTATCTGGAAATTGTTTAGCTAAATTATTATATTACACTTACGTGATCGAAATTGTCTTACGTACATTTCTAAAGACATCATTATTTGTCTATTATTGAACACCATCACAACTTAGGAAGCATCTCCTAGATTTAAGTGAAAGGTATACCATTTTAAGTATTCCAATCAATAACCTTCCTGTGCCCCCCCCCCCCCATCATATCATATTAGAACTAAACAGCAATGTATTCGTAGTCACATATAGTAATTCACTTTCGAAATTTATTGAGTTCTACATTTAATTGAATAGTCAAGCCCTGACAAATTATGGATCCTCTTCATCATGAAGATTTATCGAAGACCTTGGCATTTCATCACGTTCAAATCGTCAGTATTGTCCATGTTCCTCTTGACAGAATCGAACCCACAGAATTACATAATTTCCGTTGCACACTTTCATGCTTTAGTAGCTGATCGATATATTTGTTACCTTTTCGCCTGTGGATATGTTAAAGCTCAGCCAAGTGTGATTTGAGACTAGTACGTAACTTTGTAGCGTATGTTAATGATTTGCAATTCTGATAATTATTTATATTGTGTTACTGTTCTAATTTAATCACCGCGCACCAATATTTATTTAGCAAAATCTATTCTAACAAGTTTAATGTCAAAAGGTTACGATTACATCAATTCTTACAATTGACATTGATGGTATTATGTTTATGTATGTATAGGACACGTGTTCCTGACTTATTAGTCGTGTTCAATACGACAGAGCCAATTTATAAACATCGTGTTGCTATACTTTTACTTTTTCACACTAAATTAATCTGGTATTTATAATTAAAAAAAATGTAATAATAATTATTGAGGATTAGTAGTGGGTTACATGGGGACATGTTGTATGGTTACTTGTGCGTAAAACTTATCGCAGGCATTGTGTAAAAATAATTATTTAAGATTCGTAATTACATTCATTTCGATACACAGCTTAACTGGTACTGGAAGCAATGATAATGTTCACGCGGTATTTAATAATTATTTATTTATAAAAACTATTTAATAGAAACATTTTAAACTTGGTACAAGCAAGTAAGAATTTTGGCAACTGGAGATTACTATGGAAGCCTGATGTATTTTAGTAAAATATCTAAATCCAAAATATGTAATGCTATGTCTGAAGTAGGCGTTGCGATAAATGAAGCATTGCACGACTACGCTCAGGTAAGTAAACAAAATTATTATACTCACTATTTTTGAGACATTTATAGGAACAATATATAATGTAAGAACATAGGTACTTAATAGTATTTTTTAAAACACGAAAAGGAATTGAAAAAGAAAAAGTTACTTAAAATTGTTGACGTAATACAGTAAAGAATCTCTAGTTTCTTTAGTTTCAGTATCATCTGGAATTGGATTGTTGGCCTGTGTTTATAGTATTTTGTGAACTGTTTTCCATTATTGTTGTTATCTGGTTGGGTGGTGGTTGATCTGTGATTACTCGTACAGAATGCAGTGATGTATTTTGTGAACTGTCCGAATACGAAAACATCGGAGCTGTCGGTTTTGGAGATACGAAATATTTTGCGTTTACACCACTTATACCACATGTAGGTGGCACGGACTTCCGAACTATTTCGAAAAGACCTACAGCGGCTCGAATTCGGTGGCATCCTCGATATACTCGTTGCTCCGGGAGATCATCACTAACATTTTCAAATATCCCTAAAGAAAGTAATCAAGGGGTTTAAATCGATCTTGCAGGTCATGATACAGGTCCGCCCTTTCCTGCGCATCTTCGTCCAAAACGTCCGTGTAAATACTGTCTAACGGCAATCGAAAAATTCGTTGGAGCACATTTGTTGCCTTTGGTTCAAAGGAATCTCGTCTAAAAGATGCGTATGAAGACATCAGAGTTGATGCTAAACTTGGCTGAAAGTCAAATTTCCCCAAATCAGCGTCGAACAGTATATTATTTACATCATATTAAACATATGGTTTCGACCGTTTTGAATATTCACGATGTTTTGAAGCTACATAATTTCCAAAAGCGTGTCTCTCTTTCTCTTGTCCATTTTCTTCGATTCATATGTATCTTTTAAAATACGATAGGCTTCGTCTACTCGAGGGTTTTCAAGTGTAGATTTTTTGGTGGTATTGTCGTGTGGCTAGATCCGAGGGAAGTTGAAGGCTTCGATTATGTTATCATGTTGCTTGATTCTACTGAAGGTACAGGTTGTGTTGTTGAGCCTGACTCTGTACCCTCATTAGAGCCCACTGGAGCAGCTTCTTGTTCATTTCGCTCATTGTCCTGCTCGTCACCTTAAATTTTTATTCATTCCAGACATCGTCAACAGAAGGCGCATGGCTATCTAGTGCTCAGGAATTTATTGAAAAGTGGAATTTCTCAAACTGTGTCGGTGCTATAGATGACAAGCACTGCATCATACAAGCACCTATTAAAAGAGGAAGCGACTTCTTTAATTTTAAATCCATATTCAGTGCGGTATTAACGGCCAAGAATGTCAGATGGCGGAATTTTCAGAAACACTACTTGCTATCAGAAATTTGACTAATGACCAAAGCCTTCCAAAAACCTTCCAGAAGAAGAATGTGCCATTCGTATTTGTAGCAGATGACGCATTCCCATTACAAAGACACATCATGAAGCCGTATCATGGTACTCATGCCGGGGGAACCGAAAAACGCACTTACAATTATCGTTTGTCAAGAGCAAGACGAATAGTAGAAAATGCGTTTGGCATACTTTGAGCAGTTTTTCGTCTATTGCGAAAACCTATGTTACTACAACCAGATTAAGAATCTTTCATCATGATGGCCTGTGTAAATCTACATAATTATTTGATGAAAAGGAAAGCTTCCAGGAAGCTATATAATCCACCGAGCATGATGGACAGAATTGAAGAGTCGTTACTCCAGGCCAGTGGAGAAATGTGGATCGTTTATCCTCATTTCTCCCATTACCCAACACTGGACGAAGACATACTTTACAATGTGAAAATATACGGCAAGAATTTTCAGACTATTTTAATTTCACTGATATTTTGCCATGACAAAACAATATTGCATAATTGCATATCAAGTTTCTATGAACACCTTTTCTGAATTTGTTATAAGTTACCATAAATAATAAATAAACAAGTTCCTACTCACCATGTTTGCATATAGGTTAGTGTCGAAATCAAATGTTTTATTCATCAAAAACTGCGTACTTTTAAATGCAAACCATTTCGAATTATAGGTGCAGCAGGCACCTCTGCCTGATTTTGTACTCAATGTTTTTTGCCTTTCTCGGCGGTAAGATGCAAGAAGCGAGTCCATTTTTTGCGTCTTCATCATTACGTTCTAGTATAAAGGCTGTTAAAAAAGTGTCACAAACTTTGAGCGCTGATAGTATGGCCCACAATATGCCGAAAACGCTTAATGAACGTGGGTCCGCAAATGCACGGTTTTGGAGATACGAAACATTTTGCGTTTACACCACTTATACCACATGTAGGTGGCACGGACTTCCGAACTCTTTCCAAAAGACCTACAGCGGCTCGGATTCGGTGGCATCCTTGATATACTCGTTGCTCCCGGAGATCATTTACAGGCGTAGCGTGTACTGACATTTTCAAATATCCCTAAAGAAATTAATCAAGGGGGTTTAAATCGATCTTGCAGGTCATTATACATGTCCGCCCTTTCCTGTGCATGTTCGTCCAAAAGTTCCATGTAAATACTCGGCAATCGAAAAATGCGTCGGAGCACATTTGTTGCCTTTGGTTCAAAGGAATCTCGTCTAAAAGATGCGTATCGTGGAAATGAAAGAAAAAACGTATCTCCGAAACTATCATCCCTCAAAGTTTGTGATACTTTTTACAAATACAAATACACCCTGTATTTGCAATGTCAGCATCTTGTTTGCGAGCCGTATTTCTACAGTGTTCAAATGTAGGATCCCACATACATCTGGAATTTCGGTAGGCTTCTATCATAAATAGGCATTTTTCTTGTTCCATAGTTGAATCGATGAGAATATATTCAGATCATTGATTCAGATCGCTCGAACACAAGAAAATTTTGAAGAGACCGTTCCGGGGAGCGAGCACGTCCGAACACGCAAGAACCCTCTAAGCAACTGTTCGCACGCTCTGGTTTACGTTTACATCAAGCGAGCGGGCATTCTTAGAATATTCCATAAAATCTTTATGAACGCAGACAAAACAACGAAGAATGTTCTACGTCTGTTTACATTAAAAGAATTTGATAGATGAGCATTCGCTCGTCTGGTGTAAATCCGCCTTTAAAGACTAGCAAGAGAACCATACCTGAATCATAATTAGCATCTGCCAAATCTATTAATTCGTTACACTTCGTTCGATGTGTATACATGTATGCATGTTTCTGCTGGATTTCTTAAATTTTCTTAGAACTTAAAAAATTAAATAAAATATGGCTTGAAATCTAAACGTAAGTAAATTTATTACCGACTTAATGATTTTACCAAAAACGTTTAGATGAATATATTCTTCAGCTGTAGCTTGGTGCTTCGCTCGGCGATTCATTTCAAATTCTATGTTGATTTCATTTTTAGATAAATTCTTTTGCACTCCACAATAAGGGAGATGTCAACTTTATTTGTTTTAAATTTTCAGTGTCTCATTGCCTTTTTCTAGTTCCATTATTTCTAGTCTTCGGTAGTGAATAATATGATTCGTTAATATTGGTTAAATACAAATGTCGTCAAATATATTTCTAAAGCAGGAATACAAGGGCAGTCTGAAAATTTCTCGGGCTTTCCCATAGATTTTATAGTATTATACTATTAGCATGATTATTTTTGCACATGTTGGTGCAACTGTGAGTAGACGCCGTGTGAAAGACATTTGAGTGAATGAAATTTATAAATATGATTATGTTGAAAAACTTTTTTGAGATTATCATTTTTTTTTCATTTATTATTTTTTGTGTTCGTACATCAAGAATTGAATCTCGGTTTGAATTCATTTGGAGCAGGTCGCGAAGATTTGTCGACTTACTCGTTTAATCGCATCTATCGTTGTTGACTATATGTCATTGAACATCCTAAAGAGATTATACACTTTTGGACGGCACCAAAAGTACCAAAATTCTGCCGAACGCAAAATGTGATTTCCACATCTATGGTGCACTTGATATTAGTACGCTAATATCATGTGATTCTACTGAATTTTCACGCCACATTTGCAATTGTAAAATCCAGCGCATTAGATTTAACATGTCGAATAATCATTATGCCCACTGTCAAATTGTTATTTGTTTAACCCTAGATTGCATAGTGGGGTTACCAATACTCCAGTCATTTTTTAAGTAACAGTAATATATGTGTTAGTTGGTGCACTTGCTAGTTGCAGTATGTTTAGTTGATATTATGTTGTTACAACGTACGTGTTAAGTTGTAAGTTGTGTTGTGTTCTAATTTATTATTCACTTTACGGGGTTGTATGTAACCCCTTCTATGTGTATACGTTGGCATTTTTTTCAGAAGTAGCATTCGTAGAAAATGTTAATTAGACCAACTGATCCTAAATTCGAAGAAACGGTATTACGATGGTTCAAAGAAGAAGAGGATACAGCTGCTATCTAGGGTGATTCCGACGATTCTGATGAAGAAGTTGTTGACTGTTTTACAATACAGTCAGAAAGTGATAGTGAAATATCTGACGAGGAATCAAATTAGCCATTAGAAGCAACATGGGAAACAAATCAAACGAAAAATGGACAAATTTGGTATACAGAGCCGCCACCACGAATTCGTACACCGTCTCGAAACACTGTTCTGCATTCTTGATCCAAAAGGAGCTGTAAAACATGTTCCTTTAGAAGGCGAGAGTTGGAAGATATATTTCACTGATGAAATGATAACTAGCGTAGTAAATTATACAAACAAACAGATTGTGCGACAACGGCAAAAATATGTTGTTAAATCTTGGTACGTCGGTGATACAAATAACGTTGAAATAAAAGCACTGTTTGGTATGTTGTACAAAGCTGGAATTAGGAGAGATGGTCCCTTGAATACAGCCGAAATATGGTCAAAATATGGGTCAAATATATACAAATGTATTATGGGTGAGATGCGGTTTAGATTTTTGCTATTATGCATAAGGTTTGAGGATACAGAAAATAGAAACCGCAATGATAAATTTTCGCCTATCAGAGAACTATAACTGCAAAAACTACCATACACCCCACGAATATGTTACTATCGATAAGCAGCTATTGGGGTCTAGAGGAAAGTGCCCTTTTAGAGGCACCTGCTTCAAAACCTGATAAATATGGCTTAAAGATTATTGCAATTTCGAGAACATATTACATGCGAAACGCTATGCCTTACATAGGTGAAGTCGGACCAGCTGGAGATTCTTTACCTACTTAGTATGTCGAAGAACTCTGTAAACCAATACATGGTACAGGAAGAAACCTCACCAAGGATAATTATTTTACATCCATACCATTAGCAAATAGTATACTAAATGATTTCAATTTAACGGTTGTAGGAACACTACGAAAAAGTAAAAGAGAAGTTCCTGTGCATTTTTTTCCCAACAGACAAAAACCAATAATGCCATCGCAGTTTGGCTTTCATCATAAAAAGATTTTAGTCCCTTTTACACCGAAAAAATCGATGTCTGTTCTATTACTGTCAACAATGCATTATTCCAAAAAAATTGAAGAAAATACGAAACCGGAAATTATAAATTTTTATAATTCCACAAAAGGAGGAGTGGACACATTTGATCAAATGGCTCATAATTACACGGCTGCCCGTAGAAGAAGATGTTGTCCTGTGAGGTACTTTTTTGGAATGCTAGACCAAGCTGGAATAAATTTAGCAGTAGTTTATTTATGGGCTAAACATCAATGTGCGAAATGTTTTAGGCGCGAGTTCCTATTGAACCTTGGACTACAGCTCGCGAAGTTATATATGGAATCGCGCCTAGTAAAACCTGTCCCAAAAGAAATAAGCAGTAGCATAAGGAGTATTTTAGAGATCGAACACGCGAAGAACTGCCATGAAAGTTAAAACAAATGTCCTCGATCGGAAGATCGTAAAACAAAGACGCCATGTGAAAAATTTGGGCAACCTGTTTGTAATAAGCAAGAATGATGTATGTAATAATTGTCTGTAACTGCTTTTAATACATTTTTAGCAGTTATGATTATGTTTGTCTTTATTTTCATATCGAAAAACATTACCCTGGGGTTACCTGTAACCCCGCCTATGGAACGATGAATGTATGAAACGCCTATACAGTCTAGGGTTAAAACTGCAATTTACCATTGCGACGCGTTGATAATTACATTGTATTTTCTACATTACGAGAATTCCACATTACGAGAACTCAAATTATTGTTGCAACCGTTCGTTTACCGTTAATAGATCATCATTCTGTGACTGATAAAGATACAACGACCTGCATAGTAATACATATTTCAAAATATTTGTTTTCAGTTCAATACAAGTTTAATTGATGTTTACAATATTTTCCCTTGGAAAATAATCGTGTTTTGTTTGTGTAGTTTATTTGGTCCCTTTGATTCAATAAATGACTATTCGCTGAAATCGATGGTCTGTTAATAAAACAATTCTATTTACAGTTACTTTTCTTATGAGCAGCATCAAAATATCTCCAAACGATTTTCAAATTTGTTGTACGATTGCGTCGCAGCATGAATTATATTGAAACATTTTATTTTTGGAAATTGACTACTGTTTCGTTATTTATATACGATTGCGTCCCCGTTTAAATTGTATTGAAAGATTACATGTGCCAATGTTTTCGGAATTTGATGACTCATAAAATTTTCAGTTTGCCGAAAAATAAAACAACCGTAAATAATGAGTACCCGAAAGGCGTATACAATATAAATAAAATGACGTACCTATATTGGAGACGAAAACAGACACGTCCGTAATAAAATTTTATTTGAGCGATTTTTCCGTGCATTCGCCCGCTTCGAACGCGGGTTGCGGGGATGTCGGAGCGTATTAAAAACGTGCTCGCCGGGATCAGGTGATTTATGCGTAACGTCGGCGAACATAAACGCCTGATCTTTAAAGAATACGGGGGCGTAGTACGGGAAAGTCACTAAACGTTCGTGAGTATTTGCATTTCTGCATGCATATTGTTTTATGGCAAAATCGTGATTGTAAAATCTGGATGAACTTAAACGCAAAGCGGTAGGTTAGATGGGCAAAGGCGAACCCACATTTTTCGTTCAGATATTTTGTAATTTGGCTTTGTGAAATGGACGTTAGGCTTATTTTTCTGCTTTCTCCGTTTCGATTGTTTTTAAAAGTTACAGATTATCTCTATATATTGGAGTGTTTTTTGGCCAATTGGCCAATTCGGCATTAAGAAATGCCAAAGTTGTGTATTATTTATAATATTATTCTTTATCAAATATTACATATTTAGTGCGTATTTCAGGGTTCGAAGATACATTCTCACAAAGTCTCATGCGGGTTCGACCGGCAAGGGGCGAATGTTTGTCTCAGTATTTGTGCAGTTATTTTGATATGAGTATTGTAGCGATTGGTGTGAACTATGACTAGTAGAGGTGTTTTTTAAGCAAACTAGAACTTACGAAAGAGTCAGCTGTTATACTGTGCTCACTTTTTGATCAGTATACTCTGGCAAATCATCATGATTAGATTGACGCTAGAACAATGCTGCTAAATTACCAGATTTACTTTGAAAATCAGTCACCAATTCGCGCAACTTCCGTCGAACTGTGGATACATTTCATACAACATAAATGATGCAATAACACGTCGAAGGAATGTGCATACTGGAGAGAATATCGCCGCTGTAAACGAAAGTGTGGAAACTCGAAATTTATCCATTCGTCATAGGTCGCAGGAAATGGGGCTCTGTCCGTCCACTACGTGGAAAATTTTGCGCAAAGATCTTCGCCTACACACGTTTAAGATCCAGCTGGTGCAGGAATTAAAGCCACGAGACTATCATATGTGTCATTCTTTCGCCAATTGGGCTCTAGAGCAGTTGAAAACTCATCCGATGTTTTACCGCAAAATTGTGTTCAGCTCATTTTTAGCTTACACCAGACTCCACTACATCCAGAAAAATGCGCCGTTTAGTGCGGTTGACACGCTGGTGGCATCATTGGACCTTACTTCTTCAAAAATGAAGCCGGAGCTCCCGTTACGGGCAATGGAGGTCGTTTCCGCACCATGATCAATGATTTTTTGTTTGAAAATATGGATGGCATTGATCCGGGCGAGATGTGGTTTCAACAGGATGACGCTACGTGCCATACGGCAATCGCTGCCATCGGCTTATTGATATTAAAATTTGGCGATAACTTGATTTCGAGAAATGGGCCTGTCAATTGGCCTTCCATATCGTGCGATTTGACACCTCTCGATTATTTCTTGTGGGGCCACGTGAAGTCACTGGTTTATGCTGATAAACCACCAACAATTGACGTCTTGCAGGCCAACATTGTTCGTGCTATTCGTGACATACGGTTACTTTTTCATGCTTGAATCTTAATGCCTTGTATTGGTCTTGATTGATTAAAATTAACTTTTTTGTTATTTTTTTACAAGTTAAAGTTCTATCAGTCTTAAAAAACACCCGATATTATTGGGTGATTACTGAGGTGTATTAATGCCAACTGTGTGAGTACGTTGCAGGTGAGCGGGTGATTGGACAGACCTACTACAGTAGAGTTGCTATTACTGTGTTGCTCTTAGCTGTTGTTGCTGTTACTTTGGTCACCTGCGAGGTAGCTAGCTATATACTGTCACGGATAGACAAATCCTGGCAGTACAAAACGGGTTGCACAGGGTGCGTTGAGGAACTGTTGGTACGGGAGCTGTTTGTGGACGGCTTGTGTGTGCAGGCTTGAGAATGCAACTAAATCCGCTACAGAACAACACACTAGAAACAGAATTGGTCGGTCGACTTAGGCAATTGTATCTTTTCCAGATGGGTAGTGGGCGCGGGTACTAATGTTTAGCTGTATACGAAGTCTATAGTTTTTTGCTAAAAATTCACTAACAAGCAATGAAGTTTCTACAGGTGCGTTATCGTGGTGCAAAAGCCATGAACTGTTTTTCCACAAATGCGTATCTCTTATTGACCGTTTGACCTCGTGGCAAAAATTCATGATGCACTATGCCATTAAAATCGAAGAACATGGTAAGCATAACCTTCATGCTTGGCCGCACTTGCCGAGCCTCTTTCGGTCTTGGCGAGCCATGATATCTCCATTGGGACGATTGAGCTTTAGTCTCGATGTCGTATCCGTAAATTCATGTTACGTCACCTGCAAGGGCGTCCGGGGCGTTCATCATCTTCGTCATCATGGTCGTGATTCCAGGATCACGACCATCTTGGAAACGCTTATACCACTCGTAAACTCTTATTTTCCTGATGGCAGTTCCACCAAAGGCCTTTGTTAACATTTCACACACTTTGTTACAGATTATTTCATTTTTTACGCAAAATTAGATAAAAATTCTTTGATCCATTTCTTTTAGCAAACGAAAATTGCCGAGCTCATAAAACACGTCTAACACTAGCGGTTGTTACTAACGTATACAATGAATACATCTGAAACTTTTATAATAGTTCAGGGGCATGTATGCCAACATACAAAAAAAGTCATGTAGCTCAATGAAGTCGAATATTGAAACATTTTCTTGCAAACATATCAATGTTTTTTTTTGTTTTAATTATCTATTTGTTTTTATTGGTTTTTATCTAATTGCTATTTATGATGTGCAACGCAATTAAATTTTACCGTATATCACTTCCGACGTTCAAATTAAAAACGTGACACACGTATTTTTACACACGAACTATTCTTCAATGGACATGTTCAAATAATAAATATATAAATAACAAACGGACTGTGCGTCAGATTTCGAAACGCCGACGTTTTAGCTAAAGGCGGCGATTATATTGCAAAGAGACCCCACGCAGGAAACACAGCATTAGTACTCATTAAACTAGGAATAAATTAGAAATTGTTCGCCTGAGGACTTCCACTTTGATTAATTCTCTATTATTAATAATGTAGTTGATAATTCATGCTACCAAAAAAGTATAAATAAGATCTTCAAACAGTGAGACGGAAATAAAATTGCCCGATTAATTTAGATGACTTTATTTTATATCGGAGGGCCAGACGATTAGAAATACGCGAAAAAATGTTTGTGCAATCGTCAATTGAAATGGAATTACATCGTCCCAAAGAATCAGCTGCGCCGGTGAGTTTTTAAGATAAATGATTTACTTGACCTCACCTTTTTCGAGGAGACCTGTTCTTTGCTTGGGGTCAGCACTTTCTATTCGAACGACATAATAGCCGATGTCATTAATTAATGTTCTTCTGTCGTCGTTTCCTTATCCTACATAATTGGGGAGTAAATATCTGTGCCATTAATTTCACACGTAACAACGTAAAGTTATTAATAGTGGGTGAAAAATCATTATTATGAAGCCGGAACTTTTGACAGGTAATTCATAAATTATTTCATAGAACGAAATCGGTGCACTCAAGTAATGGATCCAAGAACTATTTTCTTAAAAACCCAAATTCCACGTAGAAAATTAAACGAGAAAATGAAGCAATTATAATAATAGTTTTATAATTGCCACGTCTTTAACTTAACGATATGTACCACGAAATAACTTTTAATTACGTAATTAATTCCCAAAATGATCGAAATGGGCATTCGCTCGCATAAAATAGAAATAGTTATCTTCATTTACAGTTTGAATTACTTGCGCATGTAGGCGATTCCTTTGCTTAACGGAGATCGCTTAATCACCGCAAAAAGCGCTTTAAGTCTAGATTAAATAAAAGATCTAAAAATCAAATTAACTTCTAATTTATCGTTTCGATCGTCTCCTTCTCCCACACGCCGGGACTTTTTAGGCCTTGGCGCGGGGAGCGCATCCAAAAAGCTAATTTATATTCTGTCGATACAAAAACAATCTTAATTTGGGCGAAAATAGACAAGTTTAAATTAAATCAGTCTACTGTGTGGTCCGCGAGCAAATTAAATCCTTTTTATCATCTAACGAGTATCTCTATTTATCTCTCGGGATCAATTAAGACGCGGTCAAAATCAATCTTGTAGTTTAATGACGCTCTCTGTTAATTTATCGGTAGGACGTTGTGTGTCGACGGTACGTCGGTAATATGTACTGGAAACTGTGTGGTTAAAAAATAACTAGTTTTTACATCGATAAATTCCAAATGGTTTAAATATAATCGTTTGGAATGGTGACGCACAGAAACTAACAATCCGTTTGATCAAAAGGAACGTTCGCAGACGGGCGCGCGACCAACCTTGATTTACTCGTTTGTTTTATGCTAATTTAGGTTCGCATGTTAAATGCGAGATCTTCGCATAAAATATATTATACATTTTAAATGTGCGCGTTATATATTTGACTCGACTGAAATATGGCATGTTCAACTTTGTCATATCGTTTCTATACACGTACGAAATTTATTCGTAACTGCGAGATTCGCACACTCATACAAATGCAGGGGGTTCGTAGGTAATTTTCCAGTGTAACAAACTGACGATTTATCGCCGAAGAATCAACGCTGGCAGCTTTCGTTCGATTTCTGAATCTATCCTATATGTTTCCTTTAAAACTGTAGCAGAAGGTCGATGGTTTATTAAGTTCCCCAATATTGTTTCTGGGAGCTTTAGCAAATACATGAAAAGGAAGTTTAATTGAAGGCAAAAAAAAAACGTTTAAAATTGACAATTTCACAATGTTAACAAACAAAACAAAGCGGCCACGATTAAATACATCGACGATTGCAAAACCTTAATAATACTAAGGATACCTATTAAGATTATGGATGCTCAAATGTGAGACCCAGAAGATGGTAAGATTTCAAAGATGACATATAAATTTTGTTTTACAAGACACCGGATGCAGTGAAAGTTATTTCAAGTTGAATTTCGTATTTTAGTCTTGCTATTAGTTATTAAAAATTGTAATGAAATTGTGACTGATGATAAATAAACTTAAAATATTTTTTTATCCAACGGACATACACACACCATACACTTTGGTATAGCTTTATATACAAAATATATATGTATATGAATATGTATATTTAATAACGTGAACCGTAATTGAACCAACCCAAGTCAACCCAACCGGTAGCTTGTGATGGATCCAAAAACTGGGAAATTTATTTTATCTGCGAATTGTCTCACAAATAATACATAATACTGTATAATATATTATAATATTTTAAATATACTATAATTATAATTTGTACACAGTAGGGGGTATTCCATCCCATTATTACTTAGTAAGGATGAGCTGCAAAAAATATAAAAAACTACATGATGTGCAATGATTGCCAAATGACGATGTTAAATCACAATATCACGGGAGATTGCAAAACAATAGGAAAAATGCTTCCAAGTTGCCGAGATGCGGAAACAAACAAATGACGTTAAAGAAACCGCTAATACGCGATCCCGAAGAAAAAGAAACAGACAAACAGGAAAGATTTGTCCGATCATGAGTGTGTAGAGATAGCATACGAGAAAAAGAAAATAAAACAAGAGTAACTGAATAATATCGCAATAGGAAGCAGAGAAAATTACAATTACATAAGAAAACAATCGAAGAGTATGGACAGGAAGAAAAAAGATTGTACAATGAGAAAAAACTTTACAAAGAAATCGCATTTTACAAAGAAATAAAAATAGCAGAAATAGCTATTTTAAAAACCAGGAAGGCGTCTCACTGAGTGAACTGACGGAAATAATAGAAAAATGTAATTAACTCCTAAATTCGTGAAATAGGGAACGCCAAGAAGAAACAGATTACAATGCTAGAAGTGAAGAGGAAGATACTGAAGTCAAAAATAATAAAAGACCTATAATATATAATAAAAGTAGGAGAAAACGAAGTATCAGAAATGATTATAGCAGGAGTTTCACTGAGTAGCCTGCTACGTATACAAGTTAGCTCTGCAGGTGCTATTCATTCTCTTCAACCATATATTCTATATTAGAGTAAATAGAGAACAAATGTACAATGCAATGAGAAGTCTAAAAATACCCGAAAAAATTATAAAGCTAACAACTATAATAAAACATAAAAAATGTGCTCTGGACTGGTCACAAATCAACAGAATTTGTGATCACTCTCTTCAGATCACACTCTTTTGGAAAGCATAATTATAAGCACACAAATATCAGGGACAATATACAACAACAAGCATTAACGAATAACATATGCGGACAACCTTACACTCCTAGCAAATACGAAAGCGGAATTAAAGAGGATCACAAAAAAATTAGAAAACGAAGCAAAAGTTTTCGGACTAGAACTGAACCAACACAAGCACAATACATAGTAATGGGCGAAACCGAACAGTCAGCAGGTGAAAATTTGCAAAATAACTACGAACGATGGAAGGGAATATGAATTTGGCAAAGTAAAAGAGTTATACTTAGGAATCATGATAAACGAAAAAGAAAAGACAAGCAGGAAAAAAATTCAGAAGTGATAAACGAAAAAAGGAAGAGGAGCAGGGACGTAACAAAACGTACGGAATGTTGAAAACACCAATGAAATTAAAGAATACGTTATGAAGAATGAAGATAAGAATTTATGAACACGTTATAAGGCCAACCGTTACAGGCAAAGTCACAAAAGAAAGCATGAGAATGTCCTCAATAGATGGGAAAGACTAAGAGCTATATACGGTGGAATATGGTTCGCGAAAAGCTACAAATAAGGAACTAGATATTATGTACAAAGAAGCAAATATAACACCTAACGACTAAGATGTATAGGGCATACACTAAGAATGGTCAAAAATTGTTTTTAGCAGAACAACAATTGAAAAAGTGAGACCTCGGAAGAAATGGCTGGTGAGTGTAGAGCAAGATCTAAAATGTATGAACATCAAAAATTGGGAAGAAAGCAAGAAACGAGAAAAGAATCTTACGATAATGTGATATATCGTAAGGTTTGCTAGTCAACTCAAAATTATCACCCATTCCCTCTGGGTGGGGCGAGTTGGTATATCTTGAATGTTCAGTTTGTATTATATTCATTTAATGTTCATGTTTATGCTGGAATCCTGGAAGAGGGGACAATTTTTTTACAATTCTTACGCTGGTTCATTAAATCAACTGTTACGTACTTCTATTTCAGTGCGAAGAGGTAAAATAACTAAATTATGTTAAAAAATATCAAGGAACAGCAGTAAGAAATTAAATTTTTTTTGTTCTTATATTTATTATTTCGATTGATAATTTCTGGTAAATTTGTGTATCGTAGTAAACATTGTAATCACCAGTTGACTATGTGTAATGTGTAAATTGTTCCTCTTGTGGTGTTGTAATTCTGCAAATTTTTGTTGTTTTGAGTTGTGTGCACATATTTAAAGACGGAATGCATAAAACTATTTAGTACGGTAAGTATAATTGTTGCGTCTCCGCAACTACCTTTATTCTCCATTCCATACAGAGCTCTGGTCGCCCTCCTTATGTTCTTTTTCAGAGTGGGAGGCGTCATCTGGACTTCAGATGACACCTCCCACGACACACGAAGCCCACATTTCGTCCATGAGGTCTCCATATAATATTCACGTTAATTACGATCGAGTACATTAAAAGTTTGCCTGGTCACCGGTTGGTAAATTGTTATTTTTATTTTGCAGTTCATCTTCTTGTAGTACATTTACGAGCATATGTTGACATTTTGCATAATTCAAATATTCCCTTTCGTCTTAATCTTTTTGTAAATCTCAAAATTTCGCTGATAGTTGAATACTTAATTTGTTGGGAAAATTATGTTCAACGATATATCTCTATTACTTTGACTTTTCTGGTTCGAAGCATTTCTTCCAATTTTCGGTCTATTAATGACTGCAGAAAAAATATACCATCTGCTTACTATCAACTCAGAATGGATACCGGAAGCAGCTCGTTTGAATAAATGATAAATGCGCATATTGTGTGCGGGAGCTCATGCGAAGTATTTAGGAAGCCAATACAGTAGTATACTGTACTAACTTCTGGTAATTAACATGTTGATATTCAAAGGTGATATATTTTTCTCATAGACAATTACCATAAGTACTTTGCAACCATGTGAAGCTTTACGCAACATTAGCAAGTGGTTGTGTACACTACTTCGAAATTGTGTAGGACCGAGGATATGTCCTCCTTGCTTAGTTGGAGTTGTGGTATCAGTTGTAGGTTGGATCCTGTTGTAAATTAAGTAGGATTGTAGGCCTATAATTTCTGGAAAATTACATGGTTCCCTATGCGTCAGAGAATTATTACCATCTCCCCATATCCGTAACATTTTTTATAAATTCTTTCTAAATCTCATCAAAATTTGCTATGGACTTTTGCGCTGCATATTTATATGCGGTGAACGTAAATTAATTGTTAAAATAAATGCATATGATTGTTAATATTGTTAATAATCAGTATAATAATAATGAGTATATAATATGAATGTAGATAAGTCGATACACATTACCAAAAACTGCTGTGGTAAAAAACGTTATAGGAGCTTTTTTTTAGGAAAATCGTCTTGCAACTATGTCGAAAAAATTTATTAACGAAATGACCTAGACATCAAATTTTTAAGCAGACTCCGATGGAGATCAAACAATCGGCGTGCACCCTGTGTTTCTATAATATCTTGTTTTGTTCATATATACTAAGAATACAAGTCGAATACACGACTCGCTTCGTTAACAGAAACCAAATTTGTGCACACTGATACTCGCACCTACATATTTTTATGTAGATCAAATATAAAACAATAACCAACTAACTGAGAGAATGTAAGTAAGTTCATTGTCCTGTCACGCATGAATTATTAGCTCTAAGGTATTCTAAGCAGAATTCGCCATCATTTCCTATGTTATTGTTCATTTCTGTTTCCAGTGCAATGAATAAGCAAATGTTTCGACGAACCATTACACGAACTAGCCGACGAAATGTGTATGTTGTTTTTAATTTGGTTTGAGAGTTTAAATATTTATTAGGGTAAGATGTATCTTAATTTTCGATGTTTATATATAAATTCGAATTTAATCTTTATAATTTTCATGTGTGAATTTCAAACAATGCACATTTGTAATTTGTTTATTGTATTGATATTGATAGTACTTAAATACGTTTACTATATTTGTAATTAAATATTTTTTTTTTAGTTTTATTGTATTTGCAGTTTTTCCGCGAGACATAAAATCGGCCAAGGAAATCGTTCTTCAGTTATTGCTTTAAGCAACACAACTTTGCAATGTTTAGGTTCTTAATGCAGGAAGTGCGTACGATGTATCATGCATCCTTTTTTAACATTGAATGTGAATATGTTATTCAAGCTATTTTCGGCTATTAATTTTGTAATATCTATTTCCTTTCTTGCGTAAGATTGCAGCATCAAGTGAGATATATATATATATATATATATATATATATATATATATATATATAAAATGGTACTTATCATGTATCATGAGCAGTCAGTCGTTGAATAAAACACTTTTAGCAATATTAAAGTTTATTGTATATATATATATATATATATATATATATATATATATATACAACGAAGACATATAGCCAATACATATATATATATATATATACATATGTCACATTCAGCTAGAATTCAACCAATAAAATGTTAAAATGAATAATTTTAAAGATGTGCATAAAAGGCAATGCTATGTCGAGATAAAAGTGCTGTCATAATCTTCCAAATGACTTTATTGTCGTCCAAGAACGAGAATTAAATCATAAAGGTTGTTTCGTTAGAATTAGGTTGAATCACTGTATATGGTGTAATATATCGATCACGTAGTTACTTCTCCAATTTGTCGTTCACTATGAAACTTCATTCGCACGGGTAAATATGTTACTGCAAACTAGCGAAATAGTGCGTAAAGACCATGCCACTAAAATAATACAGTCGCGTGTACGATGTTCATATCGATAAGACAAAATTAATTAGTAAGATAAAAACAAAGGGCTAGAAATATTTATATTTGTATTTTTGATGGATGATTGCTTGAAAACATCTAACGTTTTCCCAGGATTAATACGCATTCCACAAAGAGGTCCATGTTAACATGTGTAACTAAACACGAATAAAAACTATGTCTGTAAACATCAGTCGCGCATGAAGTAGTCATCGTTGGCTTTGTGGGGTATACAATTGTGGTTAATATTAATAACGACATTATATACTGTAAATGTAATATATTATTGTTGATGCGTACAAATCAATACGCGCCTACAAGTAAGCTTACCTTTGAAACAATACGCCTCATATTGTGTGCCAACTGTTCTAATAACACGCCCCTGTATACACATGTGTAAGTAGAATTAAATTTCAAGTGACTGCGTCGTCCAATAGAAATTCCACGATACACCGCCATTAATTTAAAATTTATACAAGGGATAATTAGTTCTGAATTGTAGGTAATAAAACGATAGCTTGTTGTATCGTGCGTTAAATTACTATTAATTTAGAACTTCTAATGTTATACTTCAACGCTAACGATTTGAAAAGATACACTTTGCGTATGTTATGCGGCAGAAAACAATTTGTCCCTCGTAATTAGTTCCTTCTCGTACATAAACATGTATTTTAATATAGGCAAGCTGACGATTTGGTTGCCGTGTAATTTCTCCACTTATCTGGAATGGGAGCTGCATGCACACATAAATAGTTTTAGTACGTTCGAAAACGTCGCTCATTTACATTAATGCTCCGTTTAAATTACACCGTAAAATAAATTCATATGACTCGTTATGATCCCGTATAATATTTTATTGTATGAACGCCTTAAATAGAGAATCCATTTACGGAAATGCAACGGATGCAAAATGTGCAACGTTCGTTCATAATTTCCGCTACAAAAATGCAAATAAAGCTCAAGTCAACTGGCGTGCATGATCTAAAGCTACATGATTATATGTTGTATTACCGCGCTATGCTAATAATCTTGCGTGTAATGCACACAATCTATTTGAAGTGGAGTGTTGGAACATGTCGTACAATGGCACGTAGAAATTATGAATAAGTTTGGGCGTGAATGAAATTAAAGGTTAGAAGCATCGGGGAAGCTGGTGCAATTAATATAAAAGCAATCCGATAATATTTCAGCTTCACAACTGCCGCGAGTAAATCTCTCAAGTGGAGCTGACATGGGGACGAAATTTACAGCAATGCGCTCGTACAAATATGCTGGTCCGTGTTGTATTATACATTTCCGAGAGGTGTTTGGGATTAGAGCATATGTCCAATAATCCTCCATTTATTTTACGTTGTCTTTAGTGAAAGCTTTGTTTGTCGAACTTGTAATGTCTAATGTGGTTGAATGGATATTTATTTTCCAATAAATGTTGTAACTGGACATATGTATGTTTAATAGTGTTTGTTTATTATATTCACGTGTATAAATATATACTTATTAGAATTAATAATATCACTATTCTCGATTGGCATCGTAAACAGACAACATCAAACCGATTTATTCATTTTTCATCTTATCACCCTTTAAAAATGAAAATTAATTGCATTTTATGTTTAAAGAATAGAATTAAGAGGATTGCACATTCTTCATTATATCAAAAGAATTTACGTATCTTTTTTAATATTTTTAGAGAAAATTCTTACCCTGTTAATTTGCTGAATAAACTTCTTTTTAATTCGGTTAATGTACAATTGAATACTAACACATTACATAGTCCGGACCACATTAAGATTTTTAAGTCGCTTCCTTATGTTCACAATTTAACTAATCAACTAATCAATTCATTTTCTCCCAGTAACATAACAGTGTTTAAGCTAAGTTTAGTGTAGAAACCTTTTCTCTTTTCTCTACAACATAAAAGTGATGTTAATTGTAAAATAAGGGCTTCTGCTCTTTCCTCTCATGACAGATTTGATAAACACAATATTGATTGGTGCTTCATAAAAGAGAATGCACATAATATTAACTCTAGACAAGACATCGATGGTTTAAGTGTCATATATACAAATTTATCGGATAATCCTCCTTAGTACTTCCTTTTCTAACTCTATGCATGTCTCGTGGCTGTTGCTGTTCATATTTTAAATCATATTTTTTCAACATAATAACCTCCGTTTTTTCGTTGATATTGTAATTAGTAGGCTTTTCTGTCAAAAATTGATTTATTATTAATTTGCAAGATTTGATTTTTTGTGACATTTTTGAATTGAAAAAACCTTTTTGTTATTTCTTAATTATATTGGATGTCCAATTTTTATATTGTATCAATTGAGTAAGTTATATCATAATTATCCACGAAATATAGACGATTAATAAAGATATAGTATAAATCACCCTTATTAAGACTGCAAACCCAACGAAGTGTTTCCGCAAAATACCTATTTATATATACATATATATATATATATATATTAGGGCGGGTCAAATTGTATGGACCGATTTTTTTTTATGAAGCGTATAGCAAAAATGTAATCTATAGGTGATTCTGAGAAATTTTGCTCAAGAGACCATAGCTCTAAGTCGGATTTGGAGCCCCCCAAAATTTCAAAATAGAAATTTTTCCATATATACATAGAACAATTTAATTAAATTCGTCATAAAATCGGATAGAATTATAGTAGATTTCTCAATTTGGGCTTGTTTGAAAGGTATTTTTATCACCTTTCAGAATCTGTATTGATACCTGTAGAATAAGTCGTCAATGGCAGCATTGTTCAATTGAACAACTTTGTAACACTGAATAATGACGTTACAAAATAATGACGTTTACCACCACTGAACGTTGCAAAGCTTGCTTTTCCTTCTTCCTTAATCGTGCATCGTGCAATACGCACGCAGTTTGCCAAAATACTTAAATAAAAACTCGGTTATCACAATACCAATATCTACTTTCTTATACATTATGTATAAGTATAGGAATCATGAAAAATTTCGAACTCGAGATTTCAACGGATATACACGTTTTGAGGTCCCCTGAATCGTTTCTGACTATTTTCGGAATGACGTCTGTGTGTGTGTCTGTGTGTCTGTGTGTTACTGTGTGTCTGTGCGCGCTCTAGCGTCCAAACGATTATAGCTAGAGCTCTTCAACTTTAAACTTAACATTTGTATGTAGCAAGGAGGAAAACGTCCTATTTTGAACGCAATCTCTTAACCGGAAGTGATGGTTTACTCTTATCACCTTCTTCCATATCTCGAAAACGGTACACGTTACTGGAAAACATATTCTTACATAAATTATAGATATTGGGGTAATTACTGTGGGGAATTTGCAAACGGGGTTCTATATATACTAATTCAACACGTGTGCGCTTAAGGGATAATAGCCGCATAAATGACCGGGGAAATTCCGAATTCTGTGTGGTCGTTCGTGATGTTCTTGCCGTGTTTTTCCGCTTTTTTTGATTTCTAGCGTTTCTAACAAATTCAACCGTTTGCCTTTGGTAGTTGTATGCAATGTTTTAAATTTATTTAGATCCGGGAAATGGTTCTTTGTTATGCAGGTCTAGATAATTGATGGTGCCATCTTCGTTGTTTTCTGTCTCTACGGTGAATTGTACTTGCTCGTAGAAGCAATTACCTAGACCTTCAAATTGGGAAAAAAGAACAACACCTGACCTTCGACATATTCAGAAAACATACTTTCTCAGACGCCATAACAAATGCCAATTCTTGTCAATTCAATATAAAAATGAGTGCCTTTCGGTCATGGATACACAGGCTTCTAGTATTGCCCCTATCGACTGCCAACTACAGAAGTTGAATAAAGAAGTTGAGATCCTGAAAGCCATTGTAAGAAATAATAATTACCATGAAAGCGTCATCGATCGGTTGATAAGGAAAAAACGTCAGAAGCTATTAACCAAACAATTGTACGCACCGGTGGAGGATGTCCAGCGCAATTATTGCTTTATCAATTATGTTCTTAAGTTTAGTGACAAAATCTCCAATAGGTTACGTCACAGCAACCTAACACCTATTAGTGTAAATAAAAAGAACTTGGGAACTAAATTGGTAAACAATAAAGAGAAACTAGACCAAACATAAAAAAGCGGAGTATACGAAATTAATTGTAAGGACTGTGACGCTCTATATATAGGTCAAACCGGACGCAACTTCAAAAAGCGCCTGAACGAACATAAAAATCTATTCTAAACAACGCAAGAACAACTGGCTTAGATGAACACTGCATAACAAAGAACCATTTCCCGGATCTAAATAAATTTAAAACATTGCATACAACTACCAAAGGCAAACGGTTGAATTTTTTAGAAACGCTAGAAATCAAAAAAGCGGAAAAACACGGCAAGAACATCACGAACGACCACACAGAATTCGGAATTTCCCCGGTCATTTATGCGGCTATTATCCCTTAAGCGCACACGTGTTGAATTAGTATATATAGAACCCCGTTTGCAAATTACCCACAGTTTAATACACTCTTTGAAACTTTAACCAAGTGTTTAATTTTTAAATTTTTTAACTATAATTTTAGATTTAGTCAAAGAGTGCAGTGATAATATCAAAGTTATTATGGATAATCAAGAACCATCAACATCGTCTGCGGTGTCTTCGCAAATGGAAGCAACAACATCAACAAGTTTTGACTCTAGATTGACTAACATGCCTCATCAAGATATTGTTGTTTTTGGTTTATCAAGTGATTTAAATGATCTTAGTTTGCCTACTAAATGTGACATTTTAAAATATTATTTTTTTTTAAGTGATCGTTCTCGTTCTCGTATAAAAATTTTACTCCTCACGTAACAGATAAATTGATCCAAATTTGGTGTAAATTAAATATTGAAATCATTAATAGAAAGAGTGTTTTAAAAAAATTAACTGGTTTGCTTGATAAATACCAGAAACATGTACAACATAGAAACAAAAGAGATGAATTTAAAGCATTTGTTGATTCAATAAACGAATTATTTTATATTGGCAAATGTAATTGCAAATTAAAAACAACAGAATGCTCGTGTGGATTGATTCCAGAACATCTAAAAGAATTTATGATGGACCAGCATAATGTTAGAAAATTCACAATACCTGAATATACCTTGAATATTCAAGACGTTGAAGAAGTAGCTACAACAATACCAACACTTAAAACTGGTACCGATGATCCAAGTTACGAACCACCTGAATTACACATGGATGAAGATGAAAATGAAGCAACAACAGAAGTTCCAGAAGCAACTGTTCAAATGAGACGAGGTCATTATAGTCAAAGATACGATGCCTTAAATTTTGCTATGATGTGTGATAGATTCGGTGTTTCAGATAGAGTCGCTTCATGTTTAGCAACAGCTTTATTCGAAGATATAAATTTTAGAGATGTTCATGGTAATCTTGTTATTATGGATAAATCAAAAGTGGCTAGAGAAAAAGTTAAATCTAGAGATGCAGTGCTCCGTACACGACATACAAATTCTTCCATAACTGCATTCTCTTTCGATGGTAGAAATAATGACTCATTAACTACAGAGAAAGTTAATGACAAATTTCATACCACTATGGTAAAAGAACCGCATTTAGTTGTTCTGAAAGAGCCCTATAATGAGTTACTTGGATATGTAAATTTGGGTAGTCAAGAAGATGCAAAAACCAAACACAGAAAACTGAATGAATTTTTCAACTATAAAACATTAACAGTTGATCAATTAATTGGCATATGCAGTGATGGTGAGCCAACAAATACTGGAACAGAAAATGGTGTTTTACGATTATTTGAAAAACAGTTAAATAGACCAATTCACTGGTTTATATGTCTGCTTCATTTCAATGAACTGCCATTTCGTCATTTATATGAAGCATTGGACAAAACAGTCACCAGTGGACCACGAGCAGCAAGTGGAAAGTTATTCAAAGCTATTCAAGAATGTGAGAAATTGCAGGTATGTAACACTTTATTTTATTTAATATCATCATTATTTATTGTCATTATTTTACTTTTTCGATTGGGATAAAGTTAAAATAAAATAATTGCATTTTAATTGATCTAAACATTTCATTTTTCAGGTAGTAGCTGATTTTGATCCAATACCACTGGAGAATATGCCTGCAATGATGGATCATGAACATGAGCTCGAACTATCAACAGATGTTAAATATTTATATCAAATAGCTAAAGCAATTTCGAATGGTATTGTTCCAGTTGATTTAGCTAACATTAAACCAGGACCAATTGCACATTCTCGTTGGTTAACCAAAGCAAGTAGATTACTACGATTATATGTAACAACTAATACACCATCGACCAATTTAAAAACTTTGGCAGTTTATATTATTACAGTTTATGTGCCAATGTACTTCAATGTGAAGTTTTATAACTCTGTTGTGTACGGCAGTGCACTTTTATTAAAATTTATACGTTGGACACGATACTTACAACCAAACTTTCGTAATATTGTAGATGGTGTAATTCAAAACAACTCATATTACGCACATCCAGAAAATATCTTATTAACAATGTTATTTGATGATCGAAAAGCAATACGGGATAGAGCTATCAAAAAGATTTTACACTATCGAGAACAATTGTACGATCCAACTAAACTCAGAGTTTACAAAAAATATATCTTAAATTTCAATGCTACCGATTATGTCAATATGGTTGACATGAATAACGACGATATATTATTTGAACCAGCATTTACTCGACAGATTCCATATGATCACTTGGTAGAATACTTAGATTTCGTTGAACCACCACTGGCTGATCCACAAATTCCAATGCACATACAAGGAACAGAAAGACATGTACAATTATTAACGAGTGTTTCAAAACGAGTTATAGAAAAGAATCGTGAAGGAGTTATAGCAGTGACATTAGAAAGTCGTAAGAAAACTCCTCGAATGGAAAGTAAAAAGGACCTTAAAAAATAATATTACCACGTTAAAACATTAAATTGTAGGTCGAGAATAATATTTAAAAATAAATTGAATAAAAAATGTAAAAATAGTGTTTTCTTGTTGAAACCTTGAAAATGTTGATTTTTTCAAATCGATTTTCCTACAAAAAAATTGATCGTAATAAAAGTTTTTGGAAATTATCTGAACTTTTATAATCTGAATTCTGAATTCTGAATTTATTAGTTAAAAGTTCATTTTAGGCTATTTTTCGACAAAAAATTCCTAATATCTCTACTAAAAATAAAAAAAATATTGGTATCAATACAGATTCTGAAAGGTGATAAAAATACCTTTCAAACAAGCCCAGATTGAGAAATCTACTATAATGCTATCCGATTTTATGACGAATTTAATTAAATTATTCTATGTATATATGGAAAAATATATATTTTGAAATTTTGGGGGGCTCCAAATCCAAGTTAGAGCTATGGTCTCTTGAGCAAAATTTCTCAGAATCACCTATATATTACGATTTTGCTATACGCTTCATCAAAAAAAAAATTAACCCGCCCTAATATATATATATATATATATATATATATATATATATATATATATATATATATATTGTACTGTTATTTCAATATAACAGCACAATGTGCAGAAAATAACGTAATAAAACATGTAATAAAAGAAAATCTATGTTTCCGCAGACTGCGTAATGTTTATTTCAGTCTTTTCAATATTAAACACAATATACAAATTAAAACCTAAAAGATTTCGAATATTATAGCAGTTTATGTATTGATGGTCGACTAAACTAAGTGAAAGTAACATTAAATAAAGAAAATTGTAACATTTTATGTATAAGTGTAAATAGAGGTTATGTCAATCGTTTATATCTTGTATATCGGAACAAAATTTATAGCCATACCTTATAATTCGTAAACTTCGAGTCCAAAATACATAGCACTAAATATAGACATCCATTACAATCACGGTAACCGCGTTAGTAACAATATTTTACCTTTTGGACCAATGACGTGGCTGTCGACCAGGTAACAAACAATATACTATCGAAAATAACAAGGAGACGAAGAAGAAGATTCCGAAGAGCGTCAGTCGCGTCGATATCGCTCCAGAGTATAAACGAACATTTATTTATCTCAACCCTCTAAAATAAAAGTAATTAATTAATAAACTGTAAGACTAATGCCCGGTTTCACAAACGATTGTCAAATGGTGAAGTAGTTAACAAGCCTTTAACGACTCGTTATTGCTTGTGAAATCCAAAACAATGGTAATTTTGCTATTAACGGTTCGTCATGGTAATCAATTGTCAAATATTTGACGATTGATTGAAGACTCATTAACGAATCGTCAAACTTTTAAAGATTCGTTAACAAGCTGTTAACGACCGATTAGTGTTTGTGAAACCGGGCATAAGTGTTAAACTCACCTGATAGTGGAAAAATCAATAAAAAAATCAATATAACCTCAAGTGACCAACGGTACGGAAATCCTAGAATCTTGAACGGGGACCCGATCCGGAAGGCCTAAGCAGAGCTCCAGTACCCAGCTGCATCGGAACGTTGCAACTTTTTGGCCGATTCTGCGTCATTCCAGGAGTGCGTTCGGAAATCTCGCGCACAAATTGTAACAGGTCGGAAATAGAATTTAAGAACTTACACTTTTGCTTAGTTAAATTATTATTATAAACACGTTCAATTACATCACCTACACCTATTTAGTTGTTAGAATAAGTTATTGCGCCGTAGTTAATATTGCGTACGTGACCGGCCAAGCGTCTGTTACCCGCTAGCTGTTGCTTAGCAACGTAAACTGTAAGATATCTGGTCAATTGCAGATACCCCTATAAGGAGAATCACATGTTAAATAAATAGATCGATTATCAATATTTAAATTGACTGCGTATTTATTCGAATTCTTCCAACCCGCGGCGTCTCCCCGAGATTAAGAGTACTCTTCAATGCTCTCAAATAACACCTATACACCCACATATTAACGATAAACACAACATTACACGTTATATACACACACACAACACAACACACACACACATATATATATATATATATATATATATATATATATATATATATATATACACGAAAGATGGTCTAATCTTACACCTCAATGGTTATTTTATTTATTGTTTCTGGGTTATAACCCTTCGTCAGTAGCGATTACCAAGAACCTTAGTTGTTGAAATACCTTTACACGTAGTGGCCATCAAAACTTCTTGGCGCGAGCCAATCACTCCTAATGAACCACTGACAACAGAACACTGACAAGACGATACCTTGTCTAACACCTCGCGGCGAGTAAACAAGACGACTGTCAAATGTCCAGTGTCAAAATATAAAAGGATTGCTGCAATTAAGTTCAAAAACAATTCAAATTAAAAATGTGTCTTGTCAAATATGACAGAAAAATGTAAAATTTTTTGAACTTAATTGCAGCAATCCTATTAGAGGACCAAGGAGTGTACGAGATACCCTGCAAAGCATGCGATCACACATACATCGGACAAACAAATAGGCGCGTTAGCGAGAGAAAAGAAGAACACAAGAACATGATGACCCACAAGGATATAAATTCATCGCTATATCAACACATGATAGCGACAGGACACAAAATTGACATAGAAAACATAAAAACAATCGCACAATGCGACCATTATCATACAAGAATACCAAGAGAGGCGGTAGAAATAGAAAAACGACATACAACGATGAATAAAAGAGACGACAGCCACCGATTACCGAACACCTGGAAAAACATCCTAACAAAGCATCCGAAAAAACCCCAAATAACAAACACAAGTCACAGCGGCATACGAACAGAAACGGACCCGCAACATGGATTGAGCCGACAGATCAGCGGTAAACCGTACGACCAGGAAAAACCATCGAATGCAACGCACAGGTCACCCTTACAGAGGAAAACCCGAACGATTACAACGGTCCAGTAACCAGGTCGAAGGCCAAAAAACACATATATACGGACGAAACATAACAGCTCTCACTTCAGTTCCGAACTCGAAGATTACATGATTATGGCAACAGTGAGGATGCCGAAAGCTCGTGCTACACACAGTTCATGGAAGAACTCACAAGCAACGCGAACCTACACCCGGAAAACCAAAGTGTCATATATATATATATATATATATTAAAAATGTGTCTTGTCAAATCTGACAGCAAAATGTAAAATTTACACGAAAGATGGTCTAATCTTACACCTCAATGGTGCAGTGAACATTAATTAAAAACAGGTTCATGAAGACTAACTGGTTAATTGAGACCAGTCGCTGAATACGCCTTTCTTGACGTTCATTCATAATTCCTGGCCGGCCACTACTTCTCCTACTTATTTCTGAGCCTTCTTTGAACCAAGCTCTCCATGCTCGAATGATTGTGGAGACACTTCAACATGCATTCCCACAATTAGACCCCTTTCAAAAGGAGTTAATTGACTGTAATGTTGATTATGGCGAACGCGGGGCATGACAACGACACAAGTAAGGTAAATCAACGTCTAAACTGTCACTAATTATTGCCTTACACACGAGGCTTAAAATGACATAAAAAAGGATAAAATTTGCATAAGTGAAAAACGACAAACTAAAATAAACTGGTGCAAAAGATGTTCAAGGTGGCTACAGTTTGTTTCAGCTCATGCATGCTTTGTTCTCTTAAAAGCTTTTCGTGTGAGCTTGAATAGGTTGAGACTAAACGAACTATATGCAAAAATTAAGACGGTTTAGATTTTATGGACGAGTGAGGTATGGCGTACGACTTTTAAACCTCACTCAATTCTATTGTTGTCGGACATTTTGTTGGGTAGTTTCTTACTTCTATTAACCCCCACCACACACACACACACACACACACATACATTGGTTCGTTTAAAACGCAAATGGCAGAATAGGCACAATATATTTTGTACTGTTTTAAAGATATTACTGATGCATCTTGTTTGCAAAGAACGGAGCCATTGCTATGTTTCCGTGGTCTATTTAAGGTTGCATATGGACTTCCTATGTTAAATAATTATTATTTTGTAGACGATGTATTTTATGTTGTAAATTATAGTCGAAGGCAGATTTTTTTTAAAAAAAATTAATGAACCACGATTTTTTGTGGATGCAATAAAGCGTACAGGTAGCTGATGAAAGTACTTTAATTTTCTTTGTCGTTATGGTGCTCCATGTCCTGGCGATCAGCATTCATTCAACACTGACGTCGCGTAATTGTAGATTCGTCTTGTTACCTCTGATTTCATAAATGTGAAAATACTGCAACAGTTATCATATTATCAATTTTACATGGTCGTAAATTATATTTATTATCACGAACCGGAATTATTATTGATATTCGTGGATTAAACATGATGGCATCACCTAGATATTAAAGCATTCCCGGTATACTTATAAAAACTCCTACTAAAAAATAACGCAATTTAAATTACGCACACGTAACTTTCTATTTCAAAATCGGGGAAGGGAAATAAATCGTGTAATATTGCGCATAGTTCCCATGTTCCGCGGCCGCTGATAAATATCCGATCTTTACCTTCATTTATAAGCCCCATTAATCTTTTTAATATCATAGAAGATTTAACGGCGTCCGACCCCTAAGCCGTGGGTCAAACGCTACTTATCAACAGTAAGTAACCTTTGATAGTAAACGGCGTAACTGTGCATAATATCGTAAACGTTACATAATTCATTTGGTAAATACTCGCATATTGATTCTTCTGGCAGCCGATAATAAATTACGCAATAATGTTCCCTATCCGTGACAAATTGTTGATCGTAAATATCAATGTGATTATGAAAAATTGTTATTAATAGATGGCTACACTTACGTCGAGTGATTTTGGTATTCTGCTGACGGTAATTTATGGAGCGTAATTACCACGCATAGTCTAGTAATGCATATTTGTATGCACATTAATTATAATAATGGATAGTTTAAATGTACTATTTTTTATTAAGAAAATATCGGTTAACATTATATTTTGAAAAATTGCTGCATAAAATATCAAAAAGCACATATTTTTATGATTTATGAAATAAATTTATTTATTTCAAAAATTATTTTAATATATTTATAGATTTAGGAAATAAATCTATTGTTGGTGTATTCCCATTATTGTTCCTTTTGTCAACATACATATGGTTTTTTAAATAAATTTAGTTGAGTGTCAGTGATAGTTATGTTTATTATATCAGATTTTAACTCCTACGTGTATTTATTATTACCAGACACATTCCATATTATGTTATATATGTACTAATCTTTTCCTTGGGTTATAATTATATGTATACCGTATGTCCCCGGATTGACTTTACAGTAGGTACGATTGACCAAAAATTTTCTAATTGGAATTTCATATTTTGGGATTCCGCCCTGCATGGTCTGAAACTTATTTTTAGTTTACCTTCGATTTTTTAAATCAAGTAGGCCTTTATAGTTGGGTAAACACTATTTTAGTTCTAGGTAAATTACCTTTTCCGTTCACAGTACGCCAACGTGTTACTAAGAAAAGTTGTTCAGAATGTAAAGCTATGATGTTATGCAAGAAGTATTTCATCAATGATCGGCATACTTTGATAAAATCCAGTATTGGTCAGTATTGCAATTGAAACAGCAATGATAGCATGAGGTGGCTTAAGGGGGGATCCTGCTTTAGAAGGCTCAAAACATCGATTTTTTTTATTGCTCAAATCTATGCCTAATATATTTAGGATTATTAGGCGGCTAATTCGAAATATTTTGAAAGATACAGCAGTAAACACAGTGAGGTGTAATATACGAACGCACGAACGCTCGGACAAACGAAGCGCGCGTCCCTCCCCGCAGTCCCATAACACCGAACTATGTACTGAAAAAAGTTCAATCGGTCGTTCGAAAAAATAATATTTTGAATTCGTAAGAGCTATAGTAGGATTATAACGAGATATTCCGTAAGTAATCGAAAATTTACATTTTTCCTGATCGTAAACTTTAGAGCGCGTTCCGGTTAAATATTTTTCTCTCGGAATATTTTTCTTTAATGCTCAAATATGCATTAAAATGCTCTAAAAAGTTCACTAGACTTGCTCATTTTTTTCTGCCCTAAAAAAATTCCCCCAAAAAACGCTATTTTAAGGCCTCCTAAAGCAGGATCCCCCCTTAATAATTACAAAAACAAAAATCATCGATTACGTGTCAAGTATTTATTGTGGTACGACATGGGTCGTTATCTTTCATATCGTTAAAGTAATATCACATAACTGATTTTCATTGCGAATGACAATATTTTTACAATTAAATGCTAACGTTAGACCGGAAATATATTTAGTACAGTGTTAGGGACGTGGAAAAAGTTACCGTTAGTTAAGGAACTGCGACGGCGGATTGAATTATGCAGCGACGAAGGTGGAGGATTAATATAATAACTTAATACTTGTTTTTTGGTTTATAATTTAATTAAAAATTTTAAATTTTTTTCTTAAAATTTGCATATTGCCATAACTTTACATTCTGAACAACTTTTCTTAGTAAAACATTGACGTAGTGTGAACGGAAAAGGTAATTTACCTAGAACTAAACTAGTTGTAAAGGCCCACTTGATTTAAAAAATCGACGATGTTAACTAAAAATAACTTTCAGACCAAGCAGCGTGGAACCCCAAAATATGAAATCCAATTCGAAAATTTTTGGTCAATTATATCTATTGTAAACTCAATCCGGGGACATACGTATATGTAGTCGATTTCTATTTATACCCATCTTTATTTTAAAATTAATTTGAAAAACACCACTTTCACGATAAGAAAATTTGATCCAATTTATATTATATTCCCGATACGTATCCAATATTACAGCAATGCCTATAAATCACATCAAGAACGTAAGTACGAAAAGCAAGGTAAAACTTTTGCTAGTCAAACGGCCATAATAATCGACGAATTCCAATCGATTGAATCCTACACTAAACGAATATCAGTCCCGTTAATTAAGCAGAGTAATGAAAATTCCCTAAAACCACTTAGTCTTTTATGTTTACTCATGAAACCATAAAACCGAGCACATATTGGCAATTAGATTAAATTTATATTGTCCATTTCCGATAGAACTTGGTGTTCCACTCGGCGTTGGATAGATGCATTAAAATGTTTTAGAAAGTTGAGTCGGTTCTCGTTGCATTTTTATTATGCTTTCTTTCAGCGTTAAGGATTAAAGAAATATTTTGCCTACAGATTATGTACAGGAATAGACACAATCGTTTCTAAATAGCTAGGGTAGGTAGGATAGTTGCAATTTAATAGTAAAATGTATTAAAATAGAGCTTCAGCATATCACCTTTGATCTTGGGGTAATCACTGCAATTCCATCCAAGTAGTGTACTTCGTATTTTTTATTGTCCTGGTCGTTTTGGTAGGATTATACTACTTAAATGATCTATAGAATTTTCTTGCATATATTAAAGATATACTGGTATAGTAATTATATTTTGCCTTATTTTAAATAAATCGCACTTGATCTTTGTTTTACGCTAATGCTCAGAATTCCTGAAACTCAACCCGCAATAATTGTATTCAAACGACCGTAATGTGTCTTCTGCGTCGGATAAACGATTAACTATTTAAGTTAATAACGCAATTTCGTAAGTACGCTTTCGACATAAAAGAACTTTTACATTCGACGGCACCAGAAATAAAACGAGAGGAAAGAATTCACATTAGCATTTACAATTGAACGAGTTCACGGTGAAAGAAAGCGTTTAAGAAACAAGAAGATTTCTCGGGACATTTGTTAGGCGCAGTGACAGCCAAACGTTTCTTCACTTGTAACAAACACAAGCATCACCTTTAACACTTCATAAATTATTACGGTCGGTGCGATAAATTAGGCACTGAGAGAGAATGGGGAAAGAAGGACGGCGAATGTTCGAAACAACCTCGCTACATAAAAACTCCTATTTATTATTTTCATTAAAATCGGCCAACAACCGACGCCAACAACAATCGAATTAAACGGTTTATAACAATTTTAAAATCGAAGAGTTTATGTAACCTGTCCGGCGAACATGTTAGGAATAATATTTTTAATATTCGCTCGACCGGTGCAAATGTAAAATTGTTTGTTTGTTTTTCGTTTTAAATTATCATAAATAAAATGCAATAAAACGAACACGCTGTATTACATCGGATGTTGTACGCCGTGTCTTGGAACACTTTCAGGTCGAGGTTTTTATTCGTCGATGTTTATCTTTATTTATTTTGATCTAACTGGTCAAATATAAGAATATCTCCATTATGCATAAAAAACTTTTTGTAAAAAGTTGATAATGTCCGTCTAAAGTGGTATAACTTTATTTTTATTGTTGCTACACATTTTTGTAATTGGTGTTTTCGATCGAAAAATTTAAATATTTACAATCACATTTGGAAGAAGTACTCGACAATAAAGGTTGATACGAAAAACTCAAACGAAATGAAAAATTAAAGCTGGTTTGATTAAATTAATACCTAAAACTAAAGATTAAAAAGTGACGGGTAGCAACTTCATACGTACTATATATATAGAAGAAGGGATATAGTCAGATCAGCACATTTTATATGATTATATAATTTTGATTATAGTAAATGCATGCCCATTCATATGCTTCATAAATCAAACGTGACTGAATGTGCATCCGTCTCAAATTTTAAATTACTTAATTAGTTTATATACTGAATAGGCCTAACATCGTGTTCATGTTACCTTAAATCAATAGTTAGTAACGAGACATACGTAATATGAATTGTACCACTGCATTTGATGATGGATTTTTCGTAAGTTATGTTATATATGACCACACTTTAAAATAAAAAAGTAAATAAATATGGTGTATTTCCGATGTGAAAAGTCGTCCCACTTCCTGTAGGGCGAGATTTATCCAAAGCCAGCGGTTCGAGAATAATATTTTACTTAGCCCCCAATTTTCAATCAGCTTTAGTTCCACACGACCTAATGTGTCTCAAATATCCGGGACAAAACTGATCGAAACGAAAATCTTAGAACGTCGCGGTCGTGTAGTTGGCAGTCCGTAACAAAGCGCATTATTCTCCGACGAAACTATAAACGTCTTATAGGAAATACGAAATCAGCGTAACCGTGTTATGGACATATTTTCCGAGAGCTGTATCCAATCCACTGACCATAGAATTGTAGAAAATTGATTCCGAGTCCTTTTATTTCTTCGTGTGCTCGCATCGGCTACGAAATGCAATTTTATGGCGAAACGTGGAAAAACGTCGCTGATATTTATTGCTGCGCTCGATAATCTCGCGAACGACAACGAAAATAAAACGTCCGAGTGGTCCAATTACTTTGGAGGTCCCGCCGTCGCGTCCCCGCTGTTCAATCATAAATAACGTTAATCAATTATGTAAAGGATTTTTTCAGTCTGTGTCATCAGATAGTAAAAAGAACAAGGAGTGAATAATTGGAAGGATATTACAACTGTTCTAAGAAAATGGTCCAAGAGCGTGGTAACTTTTTATATTTAATGGAGCACAACAAATAAAATTTTACGACCACATATTCTTAATGATGGCATAATCATTGACATTTTTGAAGTGCTTTTATTTTTTTTCGCATTGTCTTATTAACATTTTGCATCTATTCAAATACTTCGTATGGTTGCACAGTATCTCTTGCAAAAATTAAAATGTTGAAGATCATGGACTTAACTTAGACATTGACATTCTTGAAGTGCTTTAATTTTTTTTTCGCATTGTTCTATAGAGATTTTGTATATATTCAAATATTTCGTATGGTTGCACAGTATCTGTTGCAAAAATTAAAATGTTAAAGATCGTGGACTTAACTTCTTTAGAAAATAGTTATATATTAACAATTTGGCAGTATTTTAACAAATGCAAATTTGAAGAAAATCTTTACTTTTTCCATGCTATACTTTCAAATTAAATAAATATGTATATATTTTTGCTTTATGTATTTAGATAAATGAAGTAAAATATTCTCGACAAATACTTTAAAAATTGCGTTCAATAATTGTAATACATATCTAAGCCATGATTACAAAAAAATTCCGATAAAAATTATTGCCAAATTGCAAACATCAATTTATTCTTGGGAAATGCAAGTTAAAATTTAAAGTTTTATGGTTACAAACAATATGGAACAAGCGCAAAGAAAATAAACAAAATAAAACAAAATGAAGTAACAGATTACAACTTAAGCAAAAAAACTATGATGGAATCATTATCCGCTTAAGGCACAGCTCAGTGGTATGGTAACGTAAATTGGTGGTGTTTCACATCTACATGTATGACAGTAATGTATTTGTCCATTCAAAAATTAGTGTAACCGTGTTTATTTAACAAAAAAATAATCTAATAGGAATGTTATTTAGGACTTTCAGTAAGTAATGTTTAGCGAAAGTGAATAGTTTTTAGCTACTATAGAAGTTATTTAAAAGAAATATTTAGCCAAGATTGATGTTTTTGTTTAGTTTGCTTATAAGCTTATTTGATAAATTTACTTGCCTTTTTGCTACTTTCTAGTGCTTATATTATGTCAATAAGCAATCAAATGGCTTAATTTATATTAAATTTATTTTACTTACTATTTTAATCACCCAGACTGCCAAATATTATAAACAATCGCAAGCAAAATTCAACGCGAATGTGGTAAACCTCTAATAACGTCCTCCGTAATCCCGCAGAAAGAGCTGAATATTAAATCCTGTGAATAATTGCTTCGGGACTTAATTTACATTCAAATAACTATGCGGAGGTGCTGATAAATGCACCAATTTTTACGGAACGTCCACTCGGAGCTCCTTATCGCTCGCGCGACAGCTATGCGAGCGCGGTGGGTGGCGCGTGGCGAATTTTAAGGAGAAACTATGTTTATTTTAGATTCACTAAAAAACGCAAATCCGATTAAATTCTATTACTCGTATACATCCTATTAATAAATTTCAACTTGGAGATGATAAAAGGGTTCTTGGAGATAAATTTAAAGTTCTTGTAATTTACGAGATAAATTAGTGCCTTGTGTGAAACGCATTACTAGGGTTAGTGTTAATGCTGAAATTATTAATTTTTTACATCATATACATATTAACTTATTTGATTGTTGTTTATCAGAATTTCAGTCAGTTTTTTGATTTATTGATTTTATTTCGCAGACGCATGTGTTTTTACGTAACCACCACCACAGCAATAATTAATAGCTGTTATTTGTGTTTTGATTTTGTGGGAGTAACATAATTTGGGGTAAATGTCTTTAATAAATTAAAAATTATTGGCACCTCATCTGTAATATTTGAGTTGAGTAGTATGTTGTAAAGAAAAGTTATTCCATAATTTTCTATTGTCTCCTACTCAGGGTATAACGATCATCATTTAATTTAAGTGTACGTTTTTAATTTCTTGAATAATAATTTTCTTTATTTACGAATGTTACTTATCATAAAAGACAGGAAAATATTCTTTGTTCATCCTGTATGGATTACTTTTTTACGTGTTGAACAGAATCTCCACATATTTTGAGACCCCTTAGAAGAATAATGTTCGCAGCAGATAGTATCTACAAATGCCCATTTTTAGATTTGTAATTGGTTTTATCAAATATACGTTTATGCAGACTTTGAGTATGATGAGCTCTCAAATGATTTTCTAGTCCTCGGTTTCGACGTTGAAATTACACAAGAACTTGTCTTCCTTATTTTCTACCATTTTGTGAAATGTCCAGCATCGATATCGTTTAGTCGTTTATCAAGCCTAACAAATGCTTCCCTGATTCCATGGAAATTCGTTAAATCACACATCTTCAGATTAAGCTCCACTGGGCTTTGAATCGTCATTGAACTCACTAGTTTCCAGATTTTTTTCAGCTTTGACATTCGAATACGTAGAAGAACAAGGCAAGAACAGGCAACAGCATTGTGAGTGATAGTTTCCGAAGAATTTTAGTTTTGGTTTCTAAGACCATTCATTTTTTTCCATATTAAACATAAGCTTATTACTGATAAACAATTTTCGTGGTTCTCCTGTTGTATTATTTCCATTGTTTTGCAACAGCTCTTGATTTGAGGATATGTTGATGAATGATGTCGTCGACGTCGACGAAAATGCATGTCTTAAAAATTTCCAGGTACATTAACGTACATTATAAACCGAATTGGCCCAAGAACTGATATCTGTTGATGGCACAGGATTTAATTAAATTGTGTGATTGACTTCTAATTAATACCGGATGTATGGACACTGGTCGATAATTTTCACATTGTTTTGTGTATCCATTTTTACAAATCGGGACAATTCGTGCCTTTTTCAATACGTCTGGAAACACGCCATCTTGAAAGGATTTTTTGATTAGTTGCACGATAGTACCAACAACAATTTCCAGAATTGCTTTCAGATTTGTTGTCAATCCGTATATAACTACAGCTGATTTATATTTAATATTATTTACGATACTAGATATCTCTTCTCTCTTACCCGGCTGTAGAAAAAATAAATCACAATCGCTTATTTGTATTCTTTTGTAATATGTCTGGGGTTTGGTGTTAACCTGTTTAATACTTTTGAGTGCTTCTTCTCATATAGTTGTTAAAATCTTGTAATTTGTATGTGTTCTACTTCTCTAGATATAGGATACATGATACATATACATGCTATTGTTGTCTAAATGCATCTAGAGTTTTTTCATACAACAGAGCTCTTAATTCCCCATCCTGTTAGACGCTTGGTGGATATTGGATTTATTAATTTTGTCTTGTATAAAAGATGACTGTAAGCAATCAGCAATTATATTGTTGAACAATTGGATACCATTACTCGCGTTAGTGCTTTACTTTCTGCTCGTTCCAATAATATATATTAATCATCTGTCCTGAGTGGTCTGATAGGTGTTGCTCCAGTGAGTATGTCAAACAATTGTTCATATGTTTGAATCTACATTGCCCAAGCATGTACTTGATGCGAATGTAATACGCGACGGCGCATATGTTGATAAATAAAAGCCATAGGATTCGAATAAATTCAGCAGCAGTTTCGTATTTTGTGACCCTTCTACTAGGAAGTGTACGATAAAATCCCCACATTACCGTTCTATTGCATGCATGCTGTTTCATTTTAGTATGGAGGATTTTATTTAGAATGTCGACGAAATGTCACTTATATCTTTTCCTAAGCAGAATTTATATATCGATATTTTTTTGTATTTATACGCTCTTTATATAAAATTAGTGTACCGTCATGCCTCAATTTTAACATTTTTAATTTTCATGAAATTTTGAATTTGGGGTTTTTGGGCAATTCTGATCAATTATTACTAGTAAAATTTTTCGATAAAAAAATCCCTAAAGTGATTTCTTGATTTTTGCCGTTTATTTTGCCATCGCATGTTGCTTTGCAATTAAAGAAGACAATTGTTTTTTGGGAGTAAATAAAGCAATGAGTATTCTACGTTTGGGAAAAAAAATAAAATTGGACTAACAATAAAAAAGATACGAGGGTCTTACACTCTTAAGTGAAACACACTATATATATAACTTGTGAGAACGTAACGATCGTACAATTAGATAATTTAAAAATTCTTGGGGATGACGATCAACAGGCTTCTACTTATTAAAAGAAACTCATTTGTTTTTATTCAATATTTCGCAATATTATTTAATGCTTCTTCAGGAATAACTAAAAAATGACATCTGACGTACATATAACAATTATAAAAGATACTTACAACTAGAGGAATAAAATAAGGTCGAAAACAAATTATAAAGATAAGGTGCCACTAGTCAGTGCCACCTTGTAAAAACCTAGTTATTATTAGGTTTTTACAAGGTTTTCCCTAGTTCTTGCAGTAAATACTGGGGTAATAAAAAGTCGGCCTTGTTACCGCGATAGGTTTTATTTAATGTCATTTGTCATATTAATGTTTATTGCTTGACAAGGGTTTCCGAAACACCTTATTGCAAAAAAAAGGTGTCGCAATAAACTTTAATATTGCTAAAAGTGTTTTATTTAACGACTGACTGCTCATGATACAAGATAAGTACCATTTTATATATATATATATATATATATATATATATATATAAATATATGAATTGAATGACAGTTGAGAATTTCAAGTGGCGGTATTTATAGAAACATACATTTAAGGTGTTCACTTGACGAAACATATCATAAAATGGTAGGTCCACAGTCCATAAAACTTATGCGACGGATGTGCATATAAAAAAATAATAAACAGTAAAAATGTGATGTAATTAGATATTCAAATGACCTCCTTATGGGAGATTTGCTTTATTAAAATGTAAATGTCTGGGCATAAAAACCGACCGTAAAATCTGAAGTAACACAGTTCGCTGAAAATTTTAATTCTTTCCTTACGACGCGAAGTTCTCAGATTGAAATTCTTTAATTAGTTGTAACCGGGGGGCTTTATGGCGGCAGATCCGCTGTGAGGAGCGTACTTTAATGAACACACCGAAAGTACTCCCACAGAATCAGACTACAAGGAAACAATTAACAAAGAAGTAATATCCACTAAAGAAAACCGCAACTCTTCAAAACTTACTACAATAGTCCGTGTTTTTACGTTTCAACTTTAATGCCATCTTTTTTGCCCTGCTTTATATTACGACTACTGGCCGTAATTGAAGTTTAAATGTTAAAGTTTGCTTAAGCGGCGTTCTTAATTTCGAAACGAGTGGATGTTGGGTAGCAAAAACTTTTACAAAGGTTTTTTACTTTGGGGTTAAACTACTGCCGGTGATGCTCCGTTGACGTGCATCCCTCACCGATAAGTTTTGTTGCGTTTTGGATATTTCAACTGTATCCACTTGTATTTTCAACGTATACCGGTTAGTAATGATTGAATATACTAGTTTACTTGAAATTATTTAATCAAATATTTACTGTATAGTGGTTTTGCTATGACATTTAACGAACCGTCTGTTGACAATGCAGTATTTTATTTGAGAAATATTATTAGTATAAATGATATTAATGCGCGTAAATATAAAAACACAATGTGATAACCAGATGAAATCCTAGCATGTTGGTTTAAAACTTATCAGTACGTAAAGATAAAACCGAAATAAGTAAGATTCCTTCGCATTAATTTGCATAACTGAGACAAGCTGGCTTTCAAGCGAAGCAAACTAAGGGAAATTCTAAGACAATATTCTTTTATGTGCGCTCCGAAAAGATTTCTATATTTTTATCACTGTAAACATCTTATTTGAATATCAAAAGGAGTTGATCAGTTCTTGCGTCGACCTTCTGCTTTGAATCAGCGACCTATTCACAAATGCACTCGCGAAACTCGGAGGAAACAAGAAAGATTTCCCGCCGCCGCCGCCGCCCCCGCCAAAACAAAGTAAAAACACGGCCAATTTATACTCTTGGAATTTCAATCTGCGAAACTAAATCTAATTTTAATACGTTTTACACAACAGATGGCTAAGTTTTCGAAGAAACGCCGCCCGGCACCGGAGTTAGGGAGCGATAGGACGGGGGATAGACTTTCGTTTCAAAAGCGCGTTTGGCGACGGTGCTATGTCGGCATCGAGCGCAGGGAAATATTTTTAAGATCGGCCGTTCGTCCGTGACGTTTTTATTGAAAATTATCTTTCAAACGGTCGTCTACTGGAAATAGTAGGAAGTGGAATGAAAGCTTACTCTCATTTTCAATTTGTCCCGTTTTTATGCGCGTTTCAGTTCGAAGCATATCGATGGCAAATGGCTGCTATTACATTTACGTTTGTTCTAAAGTGGAATAAAATATTTATTTTCTACAAAATTATTCCTACATGCAATGAAGTAATATCTAAGAATAACTTTTTGATGTCACCGCATTAGTAATATCTAAAAAATTACACATCCTGATATCCTAAAGTTCTGGCCTGTTCACGTTGTAAATATAAAAATATGCAAGGACAGAAGTTGAAGTATTAACGAGGCCGCAACATTTTATTTGTCAAATTCCAATACCACGTATTACGTATTTATAACACGTGTCGATCATTTTATGGCGACCCAATGTCAGTTACTAATTACCAATATGTTGTACACACGTTATATTTACATTTACATGACTATCCTACCCGTACACTCGTGGAATGAAAATTCGGGTATTATGTGGATCCTGTCAAAGATATAATGCCACCAAATGGGCGGAAAGAACAATTTGAAGATAATGGATGCCAGCGTACCGCATACCAGGGGAGCAAGTGGAAAGATCATTGTTGAGAATGAGAACGATCGAAGTATTATGTTCGGTAGAGGGAACAGAAGCATATAAAAAATTACAAGTTACTAGTGAATTAGTTATGAGATACATTAATTGTGTTATGTTGATTATGAAGCAAGGATTTGAATGTGACATGCACAGAACAAGACGAAAAATTAAATTAAAAAAGCATGTTTCAATAATCAAACTTATAATTAAGAATCGCTAACGAACTTTTCAATAAGATTGATTCATTGTACACAATGTTGAACTGCTCTTAGTAGTTGCGACTATATGTTTCACCTTGGCACAATTCAGAACGTCTGTTTTTAACTCTTGGGATTTGGGATTTATGTTGTTTTTGCAAATTGCAATACAACAACACACGGAACAGTATAAAAGGTTCATAAGTTTCATGAACCAAACCATTTAACGTTTATACCGGGTGGAAAGTATCAAACCCGAACATAGCAGAATTGCATTGGAATATACTTTTATGCATATACCTGCTCCCCATTTCCACCGATAAAACTTATAATGACATCAAATGAAAGAGAATAATAAACGGCGTCAATTGATACTAAAATATTCTCTTAATACCTTATCATTAGTTTTTTACAAAGCAATTAATATTAAAAACCCAGGTGCTATAAACTATGGGCGGCCGTGCTTCTGTCGGCACAAGTCACTATTTGTCAGATTTGACAACTGCATAATTGATTTAAATTGCTTTGTAAAAAACTAATGATAATGTATTAAGAGAAGATTTTAGTATCAACGCCGTTTATTATTCTCTTTCATTTGATGTCATTATAATTTTTATCGGTGGAAATGGGGAGCAGGAATATGCATAAACGTATATTCCAATGCATTCTGCTATGTTCGGGTTTGATACTTTCCACCCGGTATATCATAACAGTGAACATCAAGTGCGAAATTTTTAAATTTGTGACGACCTAACATATCAGCCAAACTTTGACGTTGATGAATCGGATGCCGAAACTGAACCGCATGTGGAAATCAATGAGGAGCTGGATGAAGAGAGATGACGAAGATAAATTAGAAACTGCTCCTGCCACTACCGAAACTTCTGCCAGTTATTTTACATCTAAAAATTGCACGAAATGGACCAAAGAGGAACAGGAATGCGAACGGCACTTCATGGAAACCCACACCAGAGGCCATCAGGGCAGATTCATTGTGCGCCTCCCCAAGAGAAGCGATCGGACAATGCTTGGTGATTCACGCCATGTTGTAGAACGGCGCTTCATGTCCTTGGAGAGAAAGCTCAGCAGGCAACCCGCGCTGAAGGCGGAATATGCAAAACTAATGAGCGAATACATCGACCTTGGGCACATGAAGCTCCTGAGAGGAGCAGAGCTATTGGCTGAAGAGGACAGCTTCTACCTGCCTCATCATCCTGTTGTGAAGGACGCAAGCACCACCACCAGGTTACGCGTCGTGTTCGATGGGTCAGCCAAGACATCAAATGGGTGCTCTTTAAACGACCTACTGATGGTCGGTCCAAAGTTGCAAGACGACCTCTTCGTCATAGCGACCAGATTCAGGACCTACCAATTTGTCGTTACGGCAGACATTGAGAAAATGTACCGGCAAGTAACGATTCACACCTCCGACACCAAGTGGCAGAGAATCTTGTGGAGATTCGACTCCAGTCGTGCAATGGACACGTACGAGCTTCAGACCGTAACTTACGGAACCGCATCAGCTTCGTACCTGGCAGTGAAGGCATTGCAGCAGCTGACCATCACCGAAGGAACCCAATACCCAGTTGGGGCCGCCGTAGCATCGGCTGACTTTTCCGTCGACGACCTCCTCACCGGTGCCAACACAATCCGTGAGCTGGAAGGAAAAATAAGTCAAACCACAGACTTGCTTTCCAGGGGAGGATTAAATCTCCGCAAATGGCACTCCAACTGTCCACAGCTCCTAAACGGCTTGGTAGATAAAGCTGAGGACCCGGTCACTATCAACATGGGTCAACACGAAAGCATAAGGACACTGGGCCTCCAGTGGAACTCTTGCACCGACATGCTGGAGTACAGGACCACTGCGAAGCTGAACCAAACGAAGATCACAAAGCGTAGCATACTGTCCACAGTTGCACAGATATTTGATCCGCTTGGACTTATTGGTCCAGTCATTCTCAAAGCGAAGATGCTCATACAGGAACTCTGGATCCGAGGACTTGACTGGGATGAGTCGGTGCCACAAGACCTGTATGCCGAATGGACCATGTTTGAAACACAAAGGCAGGTCCTAAACGAGGTACGAGTTCACAGGCAGGCTATCCATGGCTCCGACATCGCGCTTGAGCTCTGTGGCTTCGCTGACGTCAGTGAAAGGGCTTATGGAGCCTGTGTCTACCTCCGCTCCACCAACTCGGAAGGCATCATCTCTTGCCACTTGATGTGCGCCAAGTCACGAGTCGCACCTTGCAGGACAGTTACTCTACCGCGGCTGGAACTGTGTGGAGCTGTCTTGCTTTCGCGGCTGATCGACAAGGTGCGAAGGGCGATGAACGCTCCCACTATACGCATACACTGCTGGACAGACTCAAGAATAGTCCTGGATCAAGTCCACTTCCAGGACCTGGAAAACCTTCGTCGCCAACAGGGTTTCTGAAGTACAGGAACTGACGGAACCAGGACGGTGGTATCACGTTCCAACTACGCAAAACCCGGCCGACCTCGTATCCCGAGGCGAGTGGCCACAAGGGCTACTGGATCATCCCCTTTGGTGGAATGGGCCCGGATGACTCTCAAGCGACAAAGCGCTGTGGCCTGTGACCGAAACAGCCCTGCCGTCCATCGCTGACGTGCCTGAAGCAAGGAAAACGGACAAATGCGTCATGCTGCCGAATGAGGCTGACAACAGCATTTTCACTCGATTCTCAGAGTGAACACGTCGAACATTTGGGCAACTGTCTGTCCGCGAGCTGACTCGAGCCGAGGATCGCTTAGCCCAAATACTGCAGCGCCACAGCTTTCCGAGAGAATTGGCCCAATTGATCACCGGACAACAAATCCACTCGAGGAGCAAACTTCTTTCCCTAAACCCATTCCTCGACAACCAAGGCACTCTCCGCGCAGGAGGGCGACTGTGGAAGGCCGCTCTGCCGTACGAACGGACACATCCTGTCTTGCTACCGTCGGATCACCCCTTTACCCGCATGGTAATACGCAGGGAGCATCAACGGCAACTGCATGCCGGGGCGCAAGCCACGCTCGCCTCCATCAGGCGCAAATACTGGCCACTATCCGGTCGCCGAGCAATTCGCGGAGAGATTCGCAAATGCGTGTCGTGCTTTCGAGCAAAACCAACAGCCACACAACCCATGATGGGCGACCTACCAAGCGCAAGGGTTAGGCCGTCAAGGCCATTCAACAGCACTGGGATCGATTACTGCGGACCTTTCCTCGTGCATCAGGGGAGCAAGCGCAGTAAGCAAACATGCAAGGCATACGTCTCTATATTCGTGTGCCTGGCCACAAAGGCTATTCACATCGAGCTTGTCAGCAACCTGACAACGGAAGCGTTCATAGCAGCCCTCAAGCGCTTCATGGCTCGCCGAGGTAAACCAGCAGAGCTTTACTCCGACAACGGAACCAATTTCGTCGGAGCCAACAAGGAACTGGAACTCCTGAGAGATCTGTACAAGGCAGAGAACCAACGTAAGATCAATCAAGCCATGTCGGAAGAAGGTATGCAATGGCACTTCATCCCACCAGCTCCGCACTTCGGTGGAATTTGGGAAGCGGCAGTCAAGGCAGTCAAACACCACTTAAGACGTACGATGGGTGAAACTCGTTTGCCCTTCGAGGAGGTTTACACCCTCCTTACACAAATCGAGGCCATACTCAACTCCCGGCCGCTCACTCCCCTCTCGTCCGATCCAAATGATACCTCCGTCCTTACTCCAGGTCATTTCCTGATTGGGGACTCAGTTACTGCAACCGCAGAGCCTGATCTCACCAAGCTAAAAATTAATCACCTTTCTCGCTGGCAGTTACTAAAACAAATGAGGCAGCATTTCTGGAAGCGCTGGTCCAAGGAGTACCTCACACAACTTCAGGAGCGCTCTAGATGGAAGCAGAACCAAGATGAGCATCTTCGAGAAGGACAACTAGTCGTCGTGCGTGAAGACAACTTGCCACCCCTTCGCTGGATCACTGGTCGGGTTGAAGCTGTTCATCCAGGAGAGGACGGCGTAGTGCGCGTCGCCACCCTTAGGACTCCTTCCGGCTACTTGAAGAGATCAACAAGAATGCTCTGCATCCTTCTCAACCAGGCCAAGGCGGACGAATAACGTCAATCGGTTGAAAGAATCCCAATCCTTTCAAGGTGGGCGGCATGTTCGGTCAGGCATATGTATATATTTAATTAAGTTAAGCAAAACAAAATTCGCGCAAAATTCATATCATTTCAAATTCAATGTTTAAATTATCGAGCCGTTCACGCATCACATCTGCAACGTCTACCGCCCGTACCTGGCAATCTTGGGTCCGCAGCTTCGGTCAGAAATATTTATGACAGCGCGGGTTTCAAAACAAATTTTCGTTTCTCATATTGTATCACGTACCAAATACTGTTCAATTATCTCGTTATTACGCCGCGGCAATTTATATTTCCTAAATCCCGTCTTTTTACAACTGTTATACTCCATCACAATGCTAACATTGTAAACAAGCCATCAGCCGACGCACTTGGCAATTTAAATTATTATACAACCTTCACTATCGGTAATAACGTTTTTGAATAAGGTTTTCGAACCTTCCAAGAAGTTGTCCCACCAAATGTCTAGAAGCATCACTTCCAGGCAGAAAAAAACAGAATATAAACTAAGTTTCATCACGCAGACATTACATTACACTTGCATTCGACAAGCAGCACACAAGCATTCGACAAACAGTCGAAAGAAATATCAAGAATTATTCACAAGGTAAAATTTGTTGTAATTAGTGTAAATAAATAGTGTACAAAGTGAACATAGCTTTTTTCTGAATCCAACACTTCGTACGTTTAATAAAGCCCAGACAATTAGCGACACACATTCAGTGGCGCAAAAACGTGAACAAGAGACCTACTCGAAATCATCGGTCGATCTTACAAATCGCTGCGAGTCGCGAACATCACAAGTCCCTACGTTCACGTCGCGACACTAGCGAAGGCAAAATATAAAGATTTGAGAACAATTTCATTACTAAAATATGTTGATGATTGCATTACAAAGCCGTTACTCTTCGATGCCGAAGGACAGCCACTATCAACATGTTCACAAAAGCTCAGCAGAAAGTCGAATGCCACTCAAAATCCTTCATTGTGCGTGTCTCGAGGTCGACAATTTCAATTATTATTGTCGAATTTACCCAGTATTACGGACTTAACTTCGATATCATTTATGATTGATTTGCATTCCATATTCTCCATACAGCCATAAATAATAATGTTTGGTTTAGGTTTACCGCGTTCAGATATCTCTTGTATATTTGTTTCAGATTCAAGTAGTGATACAGTGGTAGAATTGGTAGGTATTATGACTGCGGAGTTCCATTTTTCGGGATTCTATGTTAGAGATACAAGCACACATTTTTTTAAAAGATTTATTACAAAGTGCACTATTAACGATTAAATGAGTTTCAACGGACTGATCACAATGATGAAATTTACGATACAGAGAAGGAACAGACAGTAATATAGATGTTTTACTTTAAGCATTCGGTCGGGTCGAAGTTGCTAAAATAGGAGAGTCCGTATCTTTGCACCATGAAGTAAAATTTTGAGGAGTAGTTCTCGTATTATAATCGCCCTTTTGCTGTGTTTTTATTCTTTTACTCCATATTTATTCAACAACAGTTCTTTTTAGAATTGCGCAATCATTGAGAGGCATGCGCAATCATTGAAATGCCGCACAACCTGTGTAATTTAGCGTTTTATATCGAAGGTAAGTTTGAGGTTATGATAACTAGATTCCTTTTTATAAATTTTATAAATAAATAACAATAAATGATATTTTTCTTGTAGTTTGAGGATGAAGCCAACCATTGGAATTAAAGGGAAGGTGATCCATAGCCAAACCCGAGAAATTATTGCCAACGTTTTGCAGTTTAAGCGCCAGGAAGCTGAAAATCAAGGCCTCCTTAAAATTGGCCAACGGAACAACGGGCGTTGGCCAATTTTAAGAAACGACTGCTCGCTGCTACGAAAATTTCAAAATCCACCTACCACAGCATTGTGAAAGAATCTAGAAAAGTGCAGTCTGGTGAAAGTATATCTTTTTCAACACCAATGGATCTCGTATAAGGCCAAAAAGCTCTATTTGGGAAGGCGATAAAGAAGCTATTCGTACCATCATTCATGATTTCTTTAAAATTGAGAAACAAAAACCTACACTGAAGGGCATTTACAATAACGTTGAAGACTCTGGTTTAGAATTTTAAGGAGGCTTAAGCACTTTAGGCAAAATAATACACAATAATTGAATAACCGAAATGCATGAACATCAAGTAATTAATATTAATTTTATGTGTAGATGGACAAAAACTAGTGACAGTTTTTGTCCATCTACGTTCACGTCGCGACACATATGCATATGGAAATAGAACATCTTTTAGATGATGCTCTAGATAATTTACGCTTTATTGTAAATACAAGAGATTCTGAAGACGAAGTGTCTGAAGCCGAAAACGAAGTAGGAGGAAAAGCGGAAGATACGTTAAGTGGAATAGATAAATTAAGTAATTTTGACGATCTGGAAGAATTACTTATTATTTTTAGTTTATAATTTATGTACCCTATTATACATACATGTGTGTTATCAACTACAACACTTTTGAAACTTTATGTGATTATTTGTAAAGTTTGGAAATATTAACTTGCTAATTTTGAATTATTCTTCCATTTCCTGGAATATAGGTTTACCACATAATTGTGTTATTTTTACGTGACACTTGCATTTGATAATCAACCTGCCTTTTTTATTTATGCAATTACCTGTATGTTAAATTTAAATATTCATTGTAAAAAAGTAAACGATCAACAGTCAATGGCTTCATAATTATATTATTCTTTAATGATTAAATTACAAAATACACATACGGAAAACTTCGAAATTTAGTAGAGTATAACCCGTTTAGCCGTTAGATAAAATTCTGCGCCTCCCCACAGAAGTGTGTGAAGTTAGAATTGTCTATTGGTGTAATTTTTCAATCCCAACACACGCAACACGAAATTCGGCACTCGTGATTTTCGTTACGAAAAATAATAAATTGGCTGTGAGTCTAAGGTTAATTGCCAACACTGCAATGCAACATCCAGAGAATGTAGTAATAATATCTGCAACTTCGTGATCTGTGAACCCAAAGAGAAAACGTATGTTACGCCACTGGACATCGCACGCACATCGCACACCCTTCACGTTGCAATGCCTGTTGCAATGACTTATAAATAAACAACACAAAGGGCAGAAGGCAACGGATGGGTAAACGTCAAAATCAACAGACGCAAAATTTAAAGATTTATTTAAATTATGAATTATTCAAAATATATAGGACTGCCGATATACGTTATGTATGTTTCTCAGCCGGATCACAATATCGTTTATCTCATCCTTGAGTTACTTGGTTAGGGTATTAAGCTTGTTCACTTCAGCCAACCGAACGATTGCGCTGCTAACTGCTTTTGTCCGACAGATTCGGTTCTTGTAGTTTTTTTTTTTTCATTTGATTAGACCATGGTTTGGTGATATGCATTATTTCGTTGTTCATATATGTTGTTTCTGCGGTACTTATTTCCAGCACCATACTCCTTGTTTCACTTGACTGGGAACCCACTTTGAGCGACTACATAGCTGCATATGTGCAACTTTTCTTAGCGTTTTTTACGTGATTTATTTTATTTATTACTGCATGCATTGCTAGATAAAATAAAGTTGTGTTGTTTATCTTTTTCCTTATTAGAGACTCCTCGGAGAAGCCTTCACCCGTTCTTATTTTAGCCATCGCATTTGTCATGGCCTTACTAATTTTACTGGCACCCCAAAATCTGCATTTCACTGACTTTATCAAAAGCTTGCTTGAAACCTACAACAGAGTGTGAAACTTAATATCTGTCTGATTTGTTGTTAACCTAACTGGTCTAAAGTGACACTGAAGTTTCTGCGTACTGTGGTTTAATGGTCATGGTATTTTCGATATTATTTTCTTCAATATTTGGTTTTGTCGTTCACCGTTACTACAGCCTCTTGTATCATGTAATGTATGCACAAGCAGTATTTAATTGTAGTACTAAGGTAACCATAACAAAAAATGCAAATATTAATCGTGACTTTTTGTAGCAACGCAATGGTGACGAATAATACAATACTTGGTCAATTGTAATAAATCGATCAGTCTTTCCGTTTTTTACTAAATACGCATCCATGCTACCTATCGAAGTCATCACTCATTTTCAGGATCAAATATTTATACTTGAATTTCATTATTACAGTGCATTAAGTAAATTACTATTTCATATGTCCCTTGGGATTGTTGGTTTATAACATCAATTTTACCTTACAATTCATTACACTATTCTGAATTATATTTTGCCATACTAGTAAATGTATTTCCCCTTTAGCAATACACAACATTATTTACCGGGAATAATAATTTTGGTGTTCTTTTTAATTTATCAATCTCATTCAACTTAATATGAAAATATATTCGATTACCATAAGTTATACACGTGTAAGTCGTTAATTTCCTATAAGATACGACGATCTATTGGAATCCTGTCATATTGCGGGGCATATTTCATCCATAAGGCATCTTTTAATATTTCCATCTTGTTTGATTTATTGAATCGATATTATGTTCACTAGATAATATATTGCATGCAATTTTATGTGTCCCTAGTTAATTATCATTCTAAATGGATTTTTTAATACTCTTAATTTTAACGAAAAATAATAATTTTATTATAAATTTATTATATGTATTTACATAGGAGGTTACATTTTCTGAATAACTAAGAAACAACGAATTTTATTTAAAACTTGCACTATAAATAAATTTATTATATTATATATTTCGAATAATTATATTTGTTCTTGTGTAACTTTTCAATGTTGTAGTTGGCTTAATATCTTTTTAAATTTTGTATAAATTTTATGATAAATACAAAAACAAATTCTTACTGCTCTCAGTTGTTTTACCGCCAAAAATGTATTTAATCTAAGGATTTAAACTCAATTGACCTTTCTGGAAACCAGGTGCACTAAAATTTAAACTGTTTCGCCCGAATGACTAGACTTAGTCATGTTGGTATTGATGGCATAAATGTGGGAAATTATGATGACCTAAATAATAACACATGCAATAACATAATCTACCTAATGGTGTAATACTCCCAAACAAATCAGGCTAGTTATATGATACCATACGTACACCTGCTACGATAAGATACATCGCAAATGCGCACCGTAGTATAAAACTGTTTAGTAAGCACAATTACGTTATAAATACATGTGCACGTACAAAATTAAGTATTCTTATTGTCAACATCATGCGAGTCGTGATAAAATAATAAAGAGTCCCTTTTCGAAACAAAGTTTATCATTTTTAAAAAAGTAGTTTCACTCGACGAAACCCAAAATTGGCGCAGTCGGTAGGATCAATCAAAACAGAAGATTACTTCAAACCACGAAAATCGTCTGGTCTGTTTTAACAGTTTGTTTGAAAAACGATCCAAAAACACAGTCAAGTGCAACGAAATTTTGATGTAAACTGAAAAGGTGTCAGAAGAGGACAAAAATCGCCGAATCTGACAAAAACGTTGAAGAAAAGACAAAATCGCCCAGTATTCAACAAAAACAGAAACGGAGGACAAAAATCGCCGAAGTTTCCGAGACCGAGGACAAAAATCGCCAACGTTTCGAACCTGGTAGAGGACAAAAATCGCCAAAGCCAGCTTAGTTAAGGAAAGAAAACAAAGCAAAGAAACAAAGAAAAGAAACACAGAGAAAAAAACGCCCGAAGAACGCCCGCAGCAACGCCGAGAAAACGTCCGAAGAACGCCCGCAGCAACGCCGAGGAACTCGCCCGAGAAACGTCCGCAGCAACGCAAACAACGCCCGAGAAAAATCACCGCAATGAACGCCTTCGCCTACACTTTCATTCTGTAAGTAATTTTTGATTATCCCTCTTCCAAAAATCCAAAATAACAATTTTTCCAACCTTTCTACTAAAAATTAAAACAAATAATAATACAAAAGGATTGCACATTCTTAAATAAAACTAATTGATATAAAATACAATTAAATTAGTTCCATGTTCATCCCAACAAAAAACCGGATGGGTATTGCTGATTTAATTGAATAAATGTCAATATTAGTATTGTCATAGAATACCTATAAAAACCCGCGAAACGAGAATTAATGTCAGAAACGAACACTGACATAGTGAATATTTTAACAGATACATTCAATAATATAAATTTAAACACAAATATGACGACGATACCACCAGTCAATTATCAATTATTAAGATTATATGTTGATTCGATTCCACCTTTTGACGGAAATCCACACACACTTGGTATTTTTATCGACAACTGTGAAAGTTTATTAAATAACTTTTCTAGTCAGAATAATCAACAGATAAACAATTTCTTGTTAAGAGCAATAATTGGAAAATTAACCGGTAGAGCATTAATTTTAATTGGTTCAAGAATTGAATTGAGATCGTGGACAGAAATAAAAAATGCATTAAATTTAAGTTTTGGAGACCAAAGAGACCTAGATTGTTTAGTTCAAGATTTAATAATATTACACCCATCAAAAAATGAGACACCATATAATTTCGGTATGAGATGTCAAGACGCACGAAGTTTAATCGTTTCAAAATTAAATTCTTCAAGTTTACCAGTACAAGAACGAGTTATAAAAATGCAAAATTACGATGAACTAGCATTAAAAACTTTTATTAGAGGACTCACTGGCCAAATACAAAATAACGTAAGATTGAGAAATCCGGACAGTTTGGAAAAAGCTATGTCTTTAGTAATTGAGGAAGAAAACTTTTTGTACAGTCAAAATCGCAATAATACAATAAATCATCAAAACACATTTAAACCAGCTCAGAAAATAATTCCCACTTTACATACGAAACCGCAATCATTTTTTCAACCGAATTATCAAAAACCACATTATTCAAATTTTCAAAATACGTCAAATTATCAGAAACCAAATTTTCAACAACAAAATTTTCAAAACACATCGAACTACCAAAGACCGAGTTTTCAAAATAATTTCGCTAGACCGAATTTCCAAAATAATTCGTCAAATAATTTTACATCACAAAAACCATATTTCTTACAAAGACCGAGCGAAATACAACGAAATCCACAACAATTCTATTACCAAAATATGAATAGGAATACACAAAATCAATATCAACCAGAACCTATGGAAACATCGACAATCAAATCTAGACAACCACCCAGAACATTAAGACACAATCAAATGTTATTACAAAACGAGTACGAAAATCCATTTGAAGACCAAAATAATTATTTTACCCAAGAAGAACAATATGCGCAAAACACCGAAGAGCAATACTTCGAGGATAACGAAAATCAATATCAAAATATTGATCGAGATCAACAAGAACATGATTTTAACACACATTACGCACAAAATTACATCCCACAAAATAGCGAAGAACAAAGAATTAATTCAAATGAAAATTTTCACATGATTCACCCACCGAACAATCAAACGTAATACATCTTAATATAGTAAGAGCCAACTTGCCATACATATACATAAAAGAATTAAACGCAAATTTTCTAATAGACACAGGTAGCACAAGAAGCTTAATGAATCCGGAATTGGCACATAAATTTTATAAAAATTATATTTTTAATGAAAAATTCGACATAGAAACTGCTCACAGCATCAGTTACCATAATGAAGTTATGATAATTCCAGTTTTTAAAGATTTTAAAGTAAATGAAACCCACAAATTTTATTTATTCAAGTTCAGTAAAAATTATGATGGACTAATTGGAATAGATTTATTAAGACAACTTAACGCATCAGTCAATGTAACTACAAAATTAATTACCACACCAATTACGAAAATACCAATAATCTACGAAGCAGAAGAATTAACTAATTTAAAACAACATCTTAAATTAGGAAATTATAGCCTAATAATACCAGCAAGAACAGAAAAATTCATTGAACTACCAGTAAATTCAAAAGACGGAACATGTATATTGAACTATATTAAATACGGACATCAAGTAGAATCACCCCGTGCAGTAGTAAACGTAAAAAATTATTTCGCTAAAACATCCATTATAAATGCAAATACATCACCAGCAAAAATAACGATCACAAAACCATTCGAGGTAGAAACTTTAAACGAAAACGATACAGAGTTTGTTGAAAGAATCGAGAGTAACAACGAATTAGATGATATACAAGATAATGTACTAAAATCGAACATGAAAAATCTCAGATTAAATCATTGCAACGTCGAAGAGAAAAGAGCAATTCATAAATTATGCTTAGAATATCGAGACATATTTTATAGTGACAAAATACCATTAACATTTACGAATAAAATTCGACATGAAATTAATTTAACAGACGACACTCCGATATTCACTAAAACGTATAGATACCCAGAAATTCACAAAAATGAAGTAAAGGATCAAATAAAGAAAATGTTAGAACAAGACATAATTCAACACTCAACATCACCTTATTCGAGCCCTATTTGGATAGTTCCGAAAAAATTAGACGCATCTGGAAAAAAGAAATGGCGTATGGTCATCGATTATAGAAAGCTAAACGAGAAGACTATAGGAGATAAATATCCCTTACCTAACATAACAGAAATATTAGACAAGTTAGGGAAAAGCCAATATTTCTCAACACTCGACTTAGCTAATGGATTTCATCAGATTGAAATGAATCCAAGAGACATACATAAAACAGCATTCTCAACTGAAAATGGACACTACGAATTTAAAAGGATGCCATTTGGATTAAAAAATTCACCATCTACTTTTCAACGAGTAATGGACAACGTATTAAGAGGTTTGCAAAATGAAACATGTCTGGTATATATAGACGACATAGTAATTTTTAGTACGTCACTACAAGAGCATATAGATAAACTAAAATCAGTGTTTGAACGACTTCGACAATCTAATTTCAAAATACAAATCGACAAATCAGAATTCCTTAGAAAAGAAGTAAATTTTTTAGGACACATCGTCACGCCTACAGGAGTAAAACCGAACCCAGATAAAATTCAAGCCGTAAAGAAATTTCCCATCCCAAAAACAACGAAAGAAATTAAAAGCTTTTTAGGACTTATAGGATATTATCGGAAATTTATAAAAGATTTTGCAAAGATAACAAAACCGTTAACTTTATGTTTAAAGAAAGACGCAAAAATAATTCACGACCAAAATTTTATAACAGCCTTTAATACTTGTAAAGATTTATTAACTAATTCCCCGATTTTACAATATCCAGATTTTACTAAACCATTTATATTAACGACAGACGCATCAAACTTTGCATTAGGAGCAATTTTATCGCAAGGAGCTATAGGATCTGATAAACCAATAGCGTACGCATCACGAACAATGAACGAATCCGAACAGCGATATAGTACTATTGAAAAAGAACTTTTAGCAATAGTATGGGCCTGCAAATATTTTAGACCATATTTGTTTGGAAGAAAATTTACAATTTATACTGATCACCGTCCCTTAACATGGTTATTTAACTTACGTGAACCTAATTCAAAACTTGTAAGATGGCGCTTAAAATTAGAAGAATATGATTATCAAATAGTTTACAAAAAAGGAAAAATAAATACTAACGCAGATGCACTTTCCCGAATAAAAATAAATGCTTTAGAAGAAGAATCTTTAATCAATCACCCAGGAGACATAAATAAAGACACGATATCATTTCTACGTAATTTAGTCGAAAATGAAGAATATAATTTACCTTCAACGAGTAGAATACAAAACATTCCTTCAAACAGCAGAGATTCAGGAAATAATCAAATACGAGAACAGAGGAAAATAAAAATTTTATCGGATATACAACTAGTACCACCTAGGATATCAGACAACGATTCAACACAACACACGACTTACAATGAAACAACAAATGACGGAATAAAAATATTAGATGAAATAATTAATAATAAAGTAAATCAAATTCTAGTATTCCCACAAATCTTGCATAAAATAGACGTTTCAAGAACAACTTACGAAAATCATAAGATTATAACGTTGAAAATACCGAATTCCAACAATGAAAAATTAATCCTGCAATTTCTAAAAGAATATACTACGCCTGACAAAACATACTGTATTTACTTCAATACAGAGATTCTATACCAAAGTTTTAACAGAACATATTTAAAACACATATCAGGTAAAGGACCGAAATTGATAAGGTGCACAAAACAAGTAAACACCGTAACCGATAATGAAGAACAAACGCTTTTAATAAAACATCACCACGAAGGAAAAACCAATCACAGAGGTATTAATGAAACATTAGAGAGACTTCAAAGAAACTATTATTGGAAAAATCTCAAAGTTGCAATAACGAATTATATCAATGCATGTGATATTTGTCAAAGAACAAAATACGCCAGAAAAAAACCTTACACTCCACTCATGCTAACAGAAACCGCATCAAAACCGTTTCAAATCGTACATATTGATGTTTTTACCTACGAGAATAAACATTATTTAACATTAGTAGATTCGTTTACAAAATTAGGACAAGCTATACAAATAACAGGAAAAACACACATCAGTAAAGCATTGATTAAATATTTTACATCATTTGGAGTACCAGAAAAATTAGTCATTGATAATGGAACCGAATTTAACAATGAAACAGTAAAAGAAATTTTAAGAGTACACAAAGTAAATGTACATTTCACTACACCACATCATCACGAGTCCAACAGCATTGTGGAAAGATTTCATTCAACAATAATAGAACATTTAAGAATTTTACAAGAACTTTACCCCAACGAGAACGAAACATTGATGGATTATGCCATTATTGGATATAATAATTCTATTCATACCGCCATTACGACAAAATACACGCCGTTTGAACTAACATTTGGACACACGAATTCCAGGAACCCAAACGAAATATTTATACCCGATTCATTTTATGAAGAATATGCCGAAAATCACAAACAGAAATTACAACATGTATATGAAAAAGTTAAACAAAATTTAATTAAACAAAAAGAAAATATAACTGACAAAATAAATATAAAAGGAAATTCAAACGATGAATTTTCCTTAGGACGAACTGTATATAAACAAAATCCTAATAAAAGAAATAAGAAAAATAACAAATTTTTAGGACCTTTTATAATCACGCAAATACTCGAAAACAACAAAGTTGAAATCATGAATAAACAAAATAATAAAAAAGAAATTACTCACATCAAGGAATTAAAGAAACCACCCAATCTTGTTACAGATTCATTACATGGACCAACGGAATGAAATATCCAATATTCCACAACGTAAACGATAACCCTGGACTTTTACCATTAAAACTTGGTAACGCCCAAAATCAACTAGACCACTGGTCATTTATTCGAATATTAGATATAACCGATATTATCGAAGAATTTAAATTCATACAGACGAAATTTGCTAACATTAAAAACACACTAAAAGATAATTCCACTCGCAATCATTATGATCGAGAATTCTATAACACATATCACTTAATTGATACGTTAGAAACGAAAGTAATAACGCAAATAAATCAATTGAATCCAACTAAACGAACAAAACGAGGATTAATAAACGGATTAGGATCCATAATTAAAGCCATAACAGGAAATTTAGATGAAAATGATGCAGAAAAATACGATAAAGCAATTGAAATACTTTTGGACAACCAAAGTAAAATAAAAACTCTAGTAAAAGAACAAATCACGCTCATCCAAAAGTCTACTCAAGCATTCAAAGAAAATATAAAAACACTGGCAAAGAATCAATTATTATTGGAATCACGTATTTTACAGATAGAAAGCATTTTGAAAACTGTCGAACTAAAGGACATAGAATCATACCAATACTTTCTGATACAAATGATTTTGTCTCAAGTAACTACGACATATCAAGTAATTTATTCAATTTTAGAGAATATTGAAACGAGCATCACTTTCGCGAAATTAAATACATTTCATAATTCAATAATTGAGCCAAATGAGTTATTAAACGAAATTCAAGCAATCAATACTCATTTAACAAGAAATAAATTACCTTTTGAACCTAAATTAGAGAACATACTAAAATACGAAGAAATCATACAGATCAAAAGTTATAGTAAGGAGAATCAAATAATCTTTATAATTGAAATACCAATTGTGGAAAAAGAAAATTATAACTATTACCATCTATATTCCTTACCAACTCCTACTTCACAAGAAAATAATTCTTTTAAAACAATTTTACCGCATTCAAAGTACCTATCCTTAAATGATCAAAATTACATATTCTCCGATACAAAATGTAAACAAATAATTAATAAAGAATACATCTGTCAAGACAGTATTCCAGTAAAAATACTAAATGAAGAAATGCCGTGTGAAATACAATTGTTAAGATATTCTAAAAATCTAACAAACTGTCAACAAATACCTGCTCAAATTAGTAATGTAAAAATTCAAAAATTAGAACGAAATAAATGGATCTTAATATCACCCAAAGACACAGTGGCGATTCAAAAATGTGACGCGAATAAAGACAATGTACCGATAAAAGGAACATATGTTTTAGAATTAGAGTCTGATTGTGAAGTGCAAATCGAAAACACGCTAATTCAAAGTTATCAGAACGTTAAAAGTGAATTTAAAAACATATTAGTGCCTAAGCTAGAATTTGTAATCAATAAAGATAAAATATTAGAAAATAGGCTTAAACCATTTAAAATGGATAGTGTAAACCTAGATAATATAAACTATGTACAAGGTGTATTAGAAATACAGAAACAAAACGTAAATAATATTTCTAACGCCCCTTTCCATTACAATAGTATAAGTATATGGACTATCATAAGTTATATTTTAATCATGAGTATGTTATTGTATGCTGTGTACTATGTCTACAAAAATAAAATTAAACAAAGACCACAGAAAGAATCTCCAATTCAAGGTCCGCCTATAATTACATTGTCGAATTCAGGAGAATTCTCAACTTAACGCGGGAAGAGTTATATGATACCATACGTACACCTGCTACGATAAGATACATCGCAAATGCGCACCGTAGTATAAAACTGTTTAGTAAGCACAATTACGTTATAAATACATGTGCACGTACAAAATTAAGTATTCTTATTGTCAACATCATGCGAGTCGTGATAAAATAATAAAGAGTCCCTTTTCGAAACAAAGTTTATCATTTTTAAAAAAGTAGTTTCACTCGACGAAACCCAAAATTGGCTCGAAACAAAATAAACGTTGCAGTGTGCGGGTTTCATCATCGTTTATTTTTTATGCGAAAATAATCGGCATTGATTCGTTTAAACAACTGCGAAGCGGCGATAACGACACTGAATTGTTTACAATTGAAAACGCCCCGCAAACAAAATTTCGCGTAAAAAATAAACTTCAATTTTCGAAAGCAAATTTGCAATTCGAAAGCTGCGGTCCGTCGCTAATGAAACGCGATTATTCTGATGCCCACGGTTGTTTAGTTGTAAAATATTTACGCGCATGTAAAATTTAAACGGGAAATTGCGAATTTAGTTGCAAATAATATATTTAGATTGTCGTGGCCAACGCGCGCGTTTGCAATTTTTTTTCTCCGAAACGAAAATGAAATGTGCAGCGGGACGTGCTTAAACCTCAATGTGCGGCGTCCGTGCCCGTACAATACACTTCCGATGAGTTTAATATTAAATTGAAATGCATTCACGGAGCTTAGCGATTATTTAATACTAAAGCTCGCCTGGATTATACTGTGCTCATGTGTTGTTATTTTTATTATACGTGTTAAACTTTGCACGTCGTACATTATGCATGAACTAAACGAGCAGCGTTTGTGTTTGCGTTTTTTTTGCTTTGGAATTGCTTCATATAGGTATAGTATATATATATATATATATATATATATATATATATATATATATATATATATATATATATATATACATATACATACATATATACAGGGTGTACCAACGATCTGACAAAGTTCCCTTACGGCGTTATGTTTTCGAATTCAAAAAAAGTAAGTATCTACATGTTTAGACGGTCCCTAGGTTCATATTCTAAAAATATTTTGAGCCGCCATGGGCGGTTCGTCAGCGGGGGGCGACATAAATTTTACTTTGTTTAAATGGAACACCCTGTATATTTTAACATTTTTAAATTCTATGAAGAATTGTGAATACATCGATGTACAAGTTGTTTGTTCAAAACTCAACAGAACTGGTGATTTTCAATTTTTTTAGTGAAATTTTACATATGCAGACTATGCTTCAAAAAATCATGTAACTGATAGGGTAGTTGGTGGAAGGGTAATTTTTTATCCGTTGACTAAGGGATCATAAATGTGAGTATTAATTCACCCAAGGATCCCCTTTTGTATACAGGGTGTTGGCAGTGAATTTTCAATCTCGCGCAACTTTAAGAGGCAAAATATCATTTTTTTCAAATGACACCTACTATCACATTTACCAACACTCGATTCAAAATCAAATTCTGCGTCGACTGATGCTACATATTCCTATACCTATCACTTCAGGTTTTCGAGTAATTTCAGTAAAATACTTTATTTGGTGACAAAATCAATCGCATTACAATTTCCGTAATTTAAACATAGTAGCCTAGTGTCACTTTAACGTTCTTATGACAGTGACAGTCTTTATCAATAAATTTAATAGACGCCTTAGTTAATTATTAGTTAAGTTATTGTCCCAAGCTTGTTTTTGAATGATGAATTTTTCAAAGGAAGAAATGGTAAATATGATTTACACAGTGGGTGAAGCAGACAAGAATTGCCTTTTAGCGATGAGGCTCTATAGGCAGAAGTACCCTGATTTAAGACAACCAAATGTTAGATGTCTGCAGAAGCTAGTTGATCGCTTCGAAGCACCGGGAACGAGGCATACGAGAGTAGGAGGGTGATTAATCGTGCTATTATTAACGAGAACAATGACTTAAACGTTTTATTGGAACTCCAAGAGAACCCACATGGAAGTGTGCGGACAATCAGCTCAAGTTTGAATCTAAGCAGATCTTCAGTACATCGGATAATTCAAAACCACAAATTCCACCCTTACCATCTAGAATTGCATCAAGCATTAAACGGGAACGACTTCGATAATCGAATTAATTTAGCCAATTTAATGATGGAACGTATCGAGGAAGATCCGGCATTTATCAATAATATTCTTTTTACGGATGAGGCAACGTTTCGCAGCAATGGTGTGGTAAACAGGCATAATGTCCATTATTATGCCACCGAAAACCCTCATTGGGTGAGATAAGTTGATCACCAACACCAGTGGTCTCTTAATGTGTGGGGCGCATTATTGGGTAACTATGTAATCGGTCCCTATTTTTTTGAAAACCATCTTACTGGTACCGATTATTACCGGTTTTTGCGAAATGTACTGCATACTTTATTGGAAGATGTGGCTTTGTGAACGCTGCGGGATATGTGGTTCCAAGAGGACGGAGCTTCACCTCATTTCCATAGAAGGGTAAGACGATATTTAGATCGTTGGATGACAAACAGATGGATTGGGAGAGGTGTTCCAGTGTTGTGGCCTGCCCGATCACCTGATCTGACCCCGTGCGACTATTTTCTCTGGGGTTTTATAAAATCTCAAGTCTACCTTGAGGCTCCTACCGCAAGAGAAAATATGAAAGTTAGGATTCAAGAATGTTTTAATAATATTACTCCTGAAGTCTTACAACGTGTCAGAACTAGTTTTAGACATCGACTGGATATTTGTGTTCAACAAAATGAAAACATATTTGAACACCTTTTGTAAAATAAACTTTGTTTTTTGTATATAAATGTTATTTTATCGTTTTTTACATTTAATTACTACTTGTCATTTGTCAGAATTAAAGTTGGTTTTGCTTGTATAGAGTACATTTCATTATTTTTAGCAACAATCAGCTCACTCGATGGTAAGTGGGCTCTGATGAAGTGGGCCGCCTTAGCTAAGAAGCCCTTGTTGCTTTAAATTAATTAATCTGATGTGACTTTTAAAATGACTTTAATTGTTCGATGCAATTTGTAGTTTTGTGTTATCAAATTTACTGAAGTGACACTAGACTACTATGTTTAATATTACGAAAATTGTAATGCGCTTGATTTTGAGACCAAATAAATTATTTTACTGAAATTACTCGAAAACCTGAAGTGATAGGTATAGGAATATGTAGCATCAGTCGACGCAGAATTTGATTTTGAATCGAGTGTTGGTAAATGTGATAGTAGGTGTCATTTGAAAAAAATGATATTTTGCCTCTTAAAGTTGCGCGAGATTGAAAATTCACTGCCAACACCCTGTATATAAAAGGGGATCCTTGGGTGCATTAATACTCACATTTATGATCCCTTAGTCCACGGATAAAAAATTACCCTTCCACCAACTACCCTATCAGTTACATGATTTCTTGAAGCATAGTCTGCATATCTAAAATTTCACTAAAAAAATTGAAAATCACCAGTTCTGTTGAGTTTTGACAAACAACTTGTACATCGATGTATTCACAATTCTTCATAGAATTCAAAAATGTTAAAATATACAGGGTGTTCCATTTAAACAAAGTAAAATTTATGTCGCCCCCCGCTGACGAACCGCCCATGTCGGCTCAAAATATTTTTAGAATATGAACCTAGGGACCGTCTAAACATGTAGAGACTTACTTTTTTCGAATTCGCAAACATAACGCCGTAAGAGAACTTTGTCAGATCGTTGGGACACCTGTATATATATATATATATATATATATATATATATATATACATACATGAAAGATGGACGAATCTTACATCTCAATGGTGTAGTGAACATTAATTAAAACAGGTAAATGAAGACTAACTGGTGGATCGCTAGACAATATTGTTTCTGGGTTATTACCCTTCGTCAGTAGCGATTACCAAGAACCTTAGTTGTTGAAATACCTTTACATGTAGTGGCCATCAAAACATCTTAGTGCGAGCCAGAAAGTATTGGTGTAGCTTGCCTGTTAGAAATAATTTAAATTTAAACAAACACCCCGTTAGGAAAGTGTTGGTGTAGCTTTCCGGTTGAAATAATTAAAATTTAAAGAAACACGCCGTTAGGAAAGTATTGTTGTAGCTTTCTGGTTAGAAATAATTTAAATTTAAACAAACATATGCGAAATAAGCTCACATTGTTGGTACGAATGGTAATGGTTTATACGAAGGGCAGATTGATAATGCATCGCACTTTTCCAAATAGAAAATGGACTACGGCAGACCGACCCGTCTGCTAATTTTATTTAACATCGCATTGGTAAAAAGATACAGAGTGGAGCGAATAAACAGGGAATAATGTATAATAATACACCCCAAATTTTGGCGTAAATGGATGACCCAATTATATTATCTAAAACGGTGGAAAAAGCGGCAGGAATAGAATAGGCCTAGAAATAAACCAACAAGAATCAAAGTATATGAACCGGATCTTATAATGAGAATGAAAAATAGAAAGGAATATAAGTTTGAACAAGTACATATCTTAACTATTCAGACCTACAGTGACATATGCATGATAACCATGCACACCAAACAAAGCGGAGCAACACAATTTAGAAAAATATGAAAAATACTTAGAAGAATGTACTGTAGGAACAACATCGCAGAAGTATGGACCACAATGAAAAATGTGGAAATAAACAAGCTCTACTGCGAAGATAATATAGTGACAATTGTAAACGTGCAATAGTTACGTTGGTCAGGCCATGTGGAGGGATTGCCATAAAGTAGATTGACTAGATAGTGTTGAGAGGTGGAATACAAGGACCAAGGGGAGAGGAAGATCAATGAAAGCGTGGTTGGCGGTAATGGAAGAAGAAAGTGTTAGATATAAGAGACTGCTTGAGTTTAAAGAGCAGCAAAATACCGAAGAGTGAAAATAATACCAAAGATCACTCATATAGTCACAGAATATACAAGCAGCAGTAAGACAATACCAGAACTGACGGAAGAAATACACAAGCATAGCTAACAAGTTCAGGAGTTATGAAAAACCAGTTTGCACCCTAAGATAACTCTGAGAAATTAGAGCAACAAGACAAATAAATACTGTCATAAATACTATTATACATTATACTTAACTTAAAATAGTAAGTGAAAATGTGCAGAAAAGGTGTAAGAATTGAACTGAAAGATATTAACATCATTAAATAATGAAGCCGATAAAATCAGCGCCCAAAATAAATTTGTGGCTACTTCCAGAAAGACGCCATTTATACTTAAGAACATTCACAAACATTCTGTCCACAGAGAGACGACCCCAAAGAACAATAGGGCTGGCGTGGTACGAATTGTCATTAGTAAATCTATTTAAACATTGTTTTATCTCACTTATCCATTGGTGTGATACTTATATGATATTCCAAAAATTCGTAAATTGTCAGTAGTTAGATACAAATCACTGAAATAAAAAATAATAAATGAAAAAATATATGATTTTTTTTGTTGCTTTGATATAGTGTACTTTTCTTATAGTAATAACAAGATCTTATATCAATCCATTTGATATATAGCCTACAGGGTCACGAATCATCGAATTAGCTCAGATTGAGAAATGAAAGATCGAAATATACGTTTAAATACTTGTAACGAAAATAGAACAAATCCAACATGGATGGCTAGAAAACACTCGGTGGAAGAAATAGAAAAAAGCCACTGGAACAATTGGAACGAAGAGGAAAGCAACACAAATAGTAGTAGGTGAATGGCTGCAGATACAATATATAACAGTTGTATAAAATATCGAGGAAAGCTCCTCTGAGATGGGATAGCAGAGGCTTAATTAAGTAATCAAAACAATATGAAATAACTTTATTAAATTTATTAAATATTGTGTGTTCTACTATTACAGTTACTGCATGTTAAGAGAGAATTTCATTTGACTTAGATCCTCATTTTTTACAATTCGATAAACAAATAACTACGAAAATGGCAAATTTTCATTTACACATCATTTCAATAAATCCAATTTTGAGATTATTTTAAAACTATGACTTACACTAGACATTTAATCAGTTCGACGTAAATCTGGTTTTATGGCTATTTACATGTTTCACCAACAATGCCATTCGATATTGAGTGCATCGGCCGCAGGAGAAACGAAATACCGGCGTATGACCTCACGTACGGCTTTAACCCTGAGACCCCCGAGAGATCGCACCTGGAATACGAACCGGGAACATTAGCTACCTACTGTGTACCTTCGTACCGAAACGGAGAAGTAAACAGAATGCTCTATACATATTACATACCCATAGGTGCTGCATATTCATGTACACCGACTGTTCAACTTCGCTAATTGCAAAAACGGTAGACGGTGCCACGCAGTTACTCCCTCAAATATTTACATCGCCGTGTTTGCTATCGTACAAGATGCATTACAGTTGGTGTTAGAAAGGCCTTATTTATCTTTGTTGGGTAAAATGCGTATAGAATATACGGAGCAGGTTTGAAACTTCGTGTTCGTTATTTTACTTGAGGCGTTTCACTGATAGTCCACAAATACCATATACATATTTTTTTCATTTTGTCATTCTCGTGCTTTGACCTCGAGCTTTGGAATGAGTACTGTGGATGGCTAAAAAAATATTGCCATTACTAGTGCTACAGTTAGAATGGTACAACATGTTTGGATGTCAAACAGATGTAGAAGGATAATAAAATTATAATGTAGATTGATGACTTAAGGGCTGTTGGTGCTTTATTAGTATTGGTTATGGTGGTAATGAATCATAGTACATGTTTTTTTAAACTGTACAGTATATTTTCCACTAAAAACTAATAAAATGTATAATAAAATCAGTTAGTGTCAGGTTATTACGAGTGAATTTCACGATTTGAGTAACCATCCATAATAATCAAAGGCCAATCTGATATCAGAAACACGTACTAATCAATCCACAGACATATAGTACGTTTTGTCAATATACCATTACCTATTCATGGGAGAATGATTGAACTATGTTTTATTTGCTAGGAATGAATGAATGTGTTTTATTTATTTGTATAATATAAGTATTATATATATTTTAATGAATAGTGCAATAAATATATTTAGCTATTATTACTATTATTTATTATTATTATTTCCTACCCCACTTGATTAGGTATTGAGGCCAATAACCGAAAACGCATATTTTAATTTTAATGACTAACGTTACGTTATGACCAATCTCTACTAGTTTCCTTTTGTGTAACGAAGTAATTATTTCAAAAAATCTCAGCTTAATGCATCGTTTCACCTGTACACATATTGCAGGCAAGTGCGAGGCAGATTTACGAGATTGCAATTTTTTATTGCACATTTACGGACGGTGAGATATTAAAGAAATCTCCACCGAAAGCAATCGATCCATATATCGTTGTAAATGTATCCATTTAAACATTTAAGCGTTTCTATTGCATTCTGACGACGCGTACCTAGTTAAGGGCATTTTAAAGTATATATACAGAGCATTATAAAATCTATGCATCATGTCAACCTTTGTTTTTACGCTACCTCGAGCGAAACTACTTACGATATCTAATGCAATTGCTCTTACGTACCATAAATAATTTATAAAATAGCTCTATAATCTTCAAATGAATCGTGTACGCCGTACTGATTTATAAAACTCATCGTATATGTATGTTCGACAGCGGCGTCTTCAGGGATAGAATTTTTAAAGAAATGAAATAATTAAAGAGTTGTTGCGATATTACATAATTGTGACAATTTATGTTATTGCTGTTTGAAATTATAAGCACTTTTTAACGGTATGCACATTTAGTAATTCGTTATCAATAATGGTCATCCTATATTATTTATCAACTATGCTGTAATGTGGAAATGGCCACCACCGCATCGGCACGAATGAATTTTGAAGGCAATTTTGGTTCATCGTTTCGACGTCCTTCTTTATCTTTCGCACGTTGAGTAGCTCACGCGAGGAGAAAATTATTTTCAGACCCTCGAAATCTCATAATATTGAAATATTCGTGCTCGGACCGCAGCAATTGCTTTAAACACAATCCAATAATTTGAATTTTCCGGGCATGAAAAGCACAAAAAGAATAAACCACGCGACTAAGCGGAGTTCACTGATGAAGAAGTATGTCGGGGACTAACAGTGCATTCCTGCATTTCATTTTGCTTTGTGCCAGTTAGATGAGAGTGCAAAGGGCATCTTGCACCCGCAGGAAGGATCATCAGCAAGATGCCTACATCGGAAATGCTGACGCATCTGTGGACAGACAAATACACACTTACATGGTTTTGGCTCCAATTGCATTCAACATTGAACAACCATAAAACAAGATCTAGTTTTTTGATTTTCATGGTCAAAATTAGTGATTTCTTATCTTAAAACACTGCAGTTTTAATTCATGTCTTATTCCATTTTAGGTTATTGAAATGGTGTTAAAGCAACGAAGTTGCTGGCCAACTGTTAAGGAAGGACTATTAAGGAGCGGATGGTTCAATTTTGGTTTTAAAATATTCGTGTTACAGACAAGAGTCATGATGATATGATTGTAACGGCCAACTGAAGACGATAATTTAAGAAACGCGTCGCACCACAATAGAAACGATTGCAGAAAACACATATGTTTGAGAGGATAAAATGGGGTTATTTTAAAGAGGGCCTTAATTAACAAAGTAATGACGAAATAACGAAGCAAGAAATTAAAAAAGAAGCTCGTACATAATATATATATATATATATATATATATATATATATATATATATATATATATATTTACACGAAAGATGGTCTAATCTTACACCTCAATGGTGTAGTGAACATTAATTAAAACAGGTCCATTAAGACTAACTGGTGGATCGCTAGACAATATTGTTTCTGGGTTATTACCCTTCGTCAGTAGCGATTACCAAGAACCTTAGTTGTTGAAATACCTTTACATGTAGTGGCCATCAAAACTTCTTGGCGCGAGCCAATCACCCCTAATGAACCACTGACAACAGAATACTGACAAGACGATACCTTGTCTAACACCTCGTGGTTCATTAGGAGTGATTGGCTCGCGCCAAGAAGTTTTTATGGCCACTACATGTAAAGGTATTTCAACAACTAAGGTTCTTGGTAATCGCTACTGACGAAGGGTAATAACCCAGAAACAATATTATCTAGCGATCCACCAGTTAGTCTTCATGGACCTGTTTTAATTAATGTTCACTACACCATTGAGGTGTAAGATTAGACCATCTTTCGTGTAAATTTTACATTTTTCTGTCATATTTGACAAGACACATTTTCAATATATATATATATATATATATAGAAAAATATAGGCTGAGAAACAATAGAACGGTGGGAACGTGGCTTTCCTTTAAGCTCTCTTCCCTGCTTTTTTGCTTCATAGATTTTTCTAACTGGTCTCTCTTCACTCATTCTTTTAATATCCTCGAACCTCCATAGGTTTGATTCTGTTATTTCTTTTGTTGGTTGTATGTTCGAGCATTCTCTGGATCTTGCGCTTCTTATCGTGCCATGATTAACTTATCTTTTATATCTCGGTACCTCATATCCATTTGAAATTGTTGTTCCTGCTTTTCTGTTATTGTCCATGATTCATGTGTTATTATTAGTGGACCTAATTGAATCTTTCTATTTTTTTGGTTATTAGTTTCCCCTATAGATAGAGATATCCTATATGCAGCTGAAGAGTTTATTGACTGTTATTTCTTGCTATTTTTTCCTCTTCTTTGCCTGTTAACGACAGCACTCAAAACGTAGATTTGTTTTTCATGTTTCACGTTTCCAGGAATTGTCTCAAAATAAATATTTTTTTATATACACCAAGTGCCACCCAACTCCAACTTGTATGCCTTCTATTGATTCTTCTACCTGTTCTTCGTCGCGATTTTCTAATATTCTAGCAAATATTTTTGTTCCACTATTGCATTGTATTGTGTTATGATCATGTTCATCATTTCTGTATTTTTTCAAATTCCATTATTGTATTTATTATTTCATTTTCTGTCTTGTTGACTTTCCGTATTGCTTAGTTTGTTTTATTTTGAATTCTTCTTCTTTGTTTATTTCTGTTGTTATGCTCCTCTGCATAAGTATTTCCTTCAGTATACTGTTTCCTTCTAGTAAGTCCTTATAGCATTCCAGGACTTTGCGTATTAATATTTGTGTATTTTATCGTTACATTCTTCTTCTGTTTTATATTTCTTAGTACCCCAAAGAACATCTTTCGATTTTCATTTTAGGTGTTTGCCACCTTCTTGCCAAACCAACTTATATATATATATATATATATATCTTTTACTTTTCAACTTTTACTACTCTTACTGTTTTCCTTCTATCTATTTTACATTCTTCATATTGCTTTCTGTCTTTTTCATTAAAAGAAACGAATGTGGAAGGTATACGTTCCTTTCTTCTCCAGTGCTGAACGGGTACAACTTTCTTCAATCACCAGTGAGTTTTTTCTTGCTTCTGACACTGTGTTTTTAAACCTTTCCATACTTCATCTATGTTTGTTTTGTTACTCGTTTTCTCAGGTTGTGTTTCGGTGTCTCTTGATACATTATTGAGATTGATTGGTCGCTAGGCACTTGATGAAATATTTTTAATAAAACAAAAATAAAAATTAAACATTTGGTTTATTTTCAAAAAATTGTGAAACTAAACACTGTGTATTATTTTTTAATTTTTGTTTCTCTTGGTACATATTTCGCACATTCTCATTGATGACTTTCTTCTGTTTCATATCTCACTTATTTCTATTGATATTATTCTTTAATTAATTAACTTGTCTTCCCCACTTGTTTTACATTTTTCATGTCTCAATTTCATGGATATTCATATATTCGTTTGCACTTTAATTTAATCTTGACCAAATACATTCAGAAGCTATTGTTTGTTATGTCAGTTCATTACCCATTCTTTTTGTTTCTGGTACTATATCTTTAGTTTGGAAAATGTCCCAATTATTCTCTTCCTCTCGTCTCGGGCGAGCTCAATAATATTTCTTTAATATTTCTTTTGATTATATAGTATTAGTATGTAGATTTAAATCAATTATTTGAAGAGAATTTAAATGTGTAATTTCGTTGTATGATTTATTATACAACAGAAATGTCACAACATACTTATTAGTGCATTCAGTATCATTGGTTTAAATAATATATAAAATTCCAAATGTACTTCATCGAAATTGTCCGAAGTTTCTCAATACGGCCCTGCAGAAGCTCGATATGATTGTTTGCGTGAGCTCGTTATTTATCCCGTACGTATTTTATTCCTTAGGTTTGTAAGCGACCCAAAACACGTTCAAAAGACATAAAGACATAGACGCATTATGCTTAAAAAGTTGTTCCGCTAAGACCACAAAGATCACGTATATCGTCTACGTATTACGCAAATGGAATATTAATTTGGATTTAAACGCAGATAAGAGGAAAAATCGTATAAATATTTCCTCAATTCTAGATTCGGATTCTTGGGATCGTTTACTGACTTTAGGTGTTGCGACGACACACAGGGTTTTAATTTCTCTGTACGATCGTCGAGGGGTGCTTTTTATTTTATAATTTCTTATTATTTATTAGACAAACGAACTAAACTAAACTAAATAATGTATTTTTTAAAATAAGATAAACTATAAGCAAATTATATTTCGCGATACTCTCTAAATTCGTTTTCCATTTTGATGTAGGAAGTGCAAAGCATCTTAGTGCAAGTTTAAATTATTCAACAAAGAAATTGTCAGAAACGCGCAACATGAAGACATTTCATTAAGAAAATTTCACAAACATGAAACGTCTGCATTATTTGCGCTAATCTAATTATTTCAAGCATCATGCTCAACATATACAAAGTACTGGAAGATTAGAACGCAGCGGAAATAGAATTTTAATGCAATCCGTGCACCGGTAGGAAGCCTCGTGTACTATTAACGACCTAGTCGATCTTAAACGCTGTGAAATATTTAACGCAATGTACAGTTAAAACTGTAAACGTGGATATTTACATAAATCTTGGAGAATATTGTGTTATTGAAATTGTGCATGCGTGATTAAAGTTGGTCGACATTCCCAAGGAATAAATGCTGTAATTTAATAATGAATCGGTGAATTAGAAAATATCGGTATAAATTAGTTCCCGGGTATGCTGAAGAAACGATTTAGATGTTTAAGTAATGATTTAACTAGCATTAATGGCATTTGGTATCATAAGCGGCGTTCGCGAACCATGGCTAGAATGAGAATTTTCTAATTATTTATCAGTTGCGTTTTGAATCCGTTCGCAATTGAGCGAGCAGTTTGCAAGATTGCGTGACAAAACAGAAGTTGGACGTGTATAAATAACGGCCATCTGCATTGCTCTCTCGCTCGCAAATAAAACGGCAAACTTGCGGAATTAAATTTAGTTTTGTTTTTGTTGCGAGTTAGACTTCTGGTTTCTCTTTGATTGAAGCGCTTTCGGTGATAAAATATGCTTTTAGTTTCTTTAGTTTCATTACAATAACGCGGTTAGCAAAGTTTAGCTATTATAAAAGTTATATAAACGGGGGAGACATATTGCTGTGTTATTGATTATATATAAAGCAAAAATAATATTTATATTATTAACTATTACTAAAATATTGAATAACGAAAGCGTACTAAATAAAGCATTATAATGACTATAACGCCATTTAGTATGTATGTCCGAAATATAAAATTATTGCTGCAACAGAAGAATGAAATTATTGAAGAGTGCAGGACAAGGAAAATTTGTCCACATGCACCGGTATATTGTCGGTAAGAGTTGACCCGACCTAAAAACGTGAAATACAAATAAACAAAATGAATGACACAATAAATTTATTACAAACAAAAATCATATTCATTAATTAAACACAAACACAAATATGAAAAGAAAAATAAATTGTAACATTCTTTAAATAAATGCGACAAATCAATCTAAGATAATAAGGTAAGAAACAAGAAGTGTGGAGACTGTTATCTACATAGCGACATCGAGCAAAACTAGAACTGCTAAACAATTAGTGTGCAGGTATCAATTTAGTTATGGATTGAAATTAGACAAGTTAATTACATTAATTTTGCGGTAATACATAACTTGTCAGTTTCGTTTAGTTATTTTAATTATATAAATGTACATTGGTTATAAAAAATTAAATAATAATTTGAAATGTCGATCACGACATATTTTATAAAAATGCACTTTTTGTGTAACTCCGCCTGAGGTTAGTGCTGGGTGGATTGAGTAGCCCAGTAAATGGCACTGCCGGTCCTAAGCCCGGATGAAGGAGGAGGGTTGGTGGAACGGGTTAGCAGCCCACCCACTGTAAAAAAACCAAAACCAGCTCAAAGTAACATACAAGCCTCGGAAGGACGAATTTGGAAAAATATACTAAGACTGAGTTGCTGGAATATAACATCCTGGAACTATAGAGATCAAGAAATTATACTGGAGATGAACCCACACCGAATTGACATATGCTCCTTAGCAGAGACGAAGAAGAAAGAAAATGGCAGCGCGAAATACCAAAATTGCCTATTTTATAGCACGAAGAGCGGGCGCACGCTGGTGTAGGAATTCTCATACATGAAAAGCTAGAGCAATATATTGAAAATACTGTATTTATCAACGAAAGATTAATGCACACCATAATAAACTTAGCACACGGCAAGACGCACATCATAAGCGCATACGCACTGGACATGAGCAAACACAAAAAAAGAAAGGGAACAGTTCTTCACGATGCAGGAGACCACATACCCAGAAACGATAAGATATTTCTAATGGGTGACCTAAATAAAATACAAGAATTGGAAACACGCCAATACCAGGTGTAATGCAGCGATACAATGAAGAAGTGCCAAATGATAACGGCGAGACATTAATATCAATGTGCGCCCAAAACATGGGGTAACACAAGAGGACAAGAAGGTATAATGGACTACATAATTACGAACAGAACGATCAACCGCAGTCAAATTCTGGACAAAAGCACATTAAACTCAGCTAAACATCAGCAAACTCTGGCACATCACGACATTAAGAAAACACCAGCCACCGACAATCAGGCTCACAAAATGCGGAATCATTTGCCAACGAAGGCACTAAGCATATATACAAGGAAAGGCTGAAAAACAAGATCGACCGCAATAAGATAACGTGGAGGAAGCATGGCAGAAGATAAAAACAAATATATTAACTAGCGCCAAGGAAGCTATAGGAGTAAGAGAAGTTAAACCCAACGGCAGATCAAACACCAAGCAATGGTTCACTGAAGATGTGAAGGAATTTGCGGCAGAAAAGAGAAAGGCAAACGTGGAATACAAAAGTAGAAAGACCAGGCAATTTCCTACCAAGGGAATTGTTAATGCAGGACACGTTGTTCGTAGCATAGCACATACGGCAATTTTTAACTATTTTGAAGTTGAAGGTAAAATCATCAGACAAATTGAGTTACAAAAGAGCAGTGGTTGTATTAAACTCAATTGAAACTAAATGCATTGAACAGTTTCAACACAAATGGAACGGGGTAGTAGTGATTAATTTGCTATATCTAATTGTGATATATAATGATACTTTGTGAAAAATTGGAATAAAATTTTACTGTTCGTGGCAAAATATCATTAAAACCTTATAACCAGGCTTAACCTATGTAAAGTACTACGTGTACTATATTACGAAGGTACTTTGCTACTGTTGTAGACAGTAGTAAATAGATTAAAGGAAAAATTAAATTGTTACATAAATTATATTTACCGCAAGAATGCAAAGTTACAAAATATTTTCGTAATATATTTGCCGACGCAATAAACATCGGCTCGCAAATCTGAAAAATTAGTCTTGATAGCAAATCGATACTTATTTCCCGGCAGGATATTCTTATTTATTTAATGCCTGTAGAATAAAGAATTAAAAAAATATATAACATCGACTTACACATTACCATCCGCTCAGCATAAACGGCCAAAACAATGATTGCAGCATATAGGATTTGAATGGAATGGTATCTAGACCTGCCTACCCGCGAAATTGAAAATATTAATAAACCACGAAACCGCCCAACCAAAAAAAAGAATGATGAAGAATGATTACAGATAATTACAGGTAGCGGACAGGCAACAGTCAACATTGTGGCGAAGTCTATAGGGGCTTCGGTCCCGTCAAGAGCAACGGGTGAGTAATCATAGGGGGGGTCAAAACGAAAACTCATGGACGACTTATCGTGGCTTGTATTTAATAATATAATAGTGTAAATAGTAATGGTGTTAAAAATTAATTAAGTGGAAACTTCCATTATTAGAAGTCAATAGTTTTTTACTGATCAGGGTCATGTGTTAAAATAAAATGTGCAAGGAAAACCGAACAAAGACGTTTTAAACCCTCTTGCCAATTGAGGGGATAGTGAGAAAGGATTACTCAAGAGAATTTGTTATAAACTTAATTTAAACCTTACCTTTTATTCGATCTAAAGGTGAATTCCAATTTTTAATCTAAATTGACGCTTTCGAGCATAACCAAATATATTTTTTTGCGCGAAAAAAACATTGAGAGTTTTAAGTGATCATCCGCGAGAACGAATAAAGAAGGTGAATTAACTAACCAAATCTAGAAATCGGCTATGCTACCCCACTGGACAAAAGATTCCTACGTCTCTGAAAAGAATACCATCTGATCCGCGTTCCTTTGTTTTTTTGTCTTTTCGCTCTGATTTGCCCCTTTTTAACAATGTAAAATGTATAATACAAATATTATAGAAAGAGAGAAATGAAGCTAATTAGGTTTCATGTTTCGTACATTTTGAATTAAAGGACAATAATTTCATACCGCAAATGTCTGGATATAATAATCATAAATTGTTTTTTCATTAATAGCCTAAGTAAATACTAACTGTGATAAATTTGTTTCACTATTACGACAAACTCACGCGGAATTTTGACATTATAGAAACTTCATGAATGTCATTCCATAATCATCCGTAACTTGCGGAGTTAATTTTGAACAGCTTAAAACTTTCGCCACGGAAAATTATGGCGCAAATTTCGTAACTTATGATGACCCGTGGAGCCGGTTCAATCACACACTTATTAGTTATAGGCGCGCGCTTTTTTGCAACATAAAATGCAAATTTCCATCAAAGGTCGGATTAGTAAATCCGGGCATCTTATTTACACGGCATTAGCGAGTAAGCCTTTGATTCCGAAGTAATTGCAATTTAATCGGAGTCGTGACGGCCAGTACGGTGCGAGGATGATTTATTGGGATTAAGCGCGATCTCCGTATAGTTGGTCATGCATACCAACACCGCACAACGCCGTCCCAATCTTTTTCGTCCCCTACGAAAGGCTCTGTCCGTACGGCTGTACCTGCCGCGTCTTCGAATTTGTCCGAATATCGCATTTGCAGTGCACGTTCGAAGCGATATAGATTGTTATTTGAAAAAATCCAATTTGCAGACTGAACGATGTTGCGTCAGTGCTTAATTGCTCATACAGTGGCGGATCGTGTGGTCCACCTACACATTTCTCTGTTTTAGCTAATAGGACGTTCGCACTAGAAAAGGTCGCTTCGGATTTCTAGAACTAAGAAGGCAGTGTGGTATTTTAATTATTAACCATAATGAATTTACATTTAATGTGGTACAACGGCAGATGTGCAATGGAGATTTAAACGATTCGTTAATTAAATTCACCTGGAATAAAAGGTGTTGCAAATGAAAATCTAGAACTTCCTTGACTTGTAAAAATAATGTCATTAATTTACAAATTATTGAAATTCCTATAGTCTCATAAATAGTTTGGGTTGAGATCAAATGTATCTAACATTTGCAATAAATTTAGTTTCATTTCATTGGTTTATAGTGGAATTATATTTAATGAGTAACGATGGTTTGTTTAAATGAACGTTTGATTTTGTTATTTGTTACGTTTCTATGACTTTTTTTCTAATATTGTTAATGCCCTCAATGCTGAAGATTATTATTAAATAAATTTTTATTGGGGATACCATCCCCAAGCATAATGAAAAGTATGAGAATTATTGGTGAGCATATCAGCTTACGGCTTTATCCAATACGAAGTATCTAAATCGAAGCGTTGAAGGTTAGATGGAAACCAAACTGTGACTCTTTTAGACGGTAGAATTAACAACTTATTACTGGGTACGTGTTCTTGATTATAAGATTACAGCACAGGTTATAAGTAATGTGCATGTCGTACAATTAATAATTGAATAATTTACTATGAAAACAATGGTTTCAGTACTTGAAAATAATATTAGAAATTGCAATCAATGTATAGCTACAAATAATTTATAATAATCATATATAATACACACGGACGTGCAATATTTTGTAAAAAGAATGAAAAAGGATGAATTCCTAAATATTGCAAGCCTTATTAGCTAAATAAGTATGTACGCCCTCATATTCAATATGAACCACTGGCTTTGGGAGCAGACACGAAGCCAGAATTCTGATCGATGGTCGTCAAGTGGGGTGTAATCTGTAGGATTGTACTAACTGATTATGTAACTTCTTATTCCTTAAAAAATCGTGTCCCAACTTAAACAATGCAGTGATGCAACTTCATAGGCGAGGGTGGACGCAAGTTACTCACTTAAAGAAATACATTAACTACAAAGTCGATGAACGAGACAATTGGTGTCTAATAATATTAATATTACTAATTAAAAATATAATATAAATATATAATGTAATATGTAAATCTATTAGCTGATACTAATAGGTCCACTATTTTATTTCGCACTATGTGTGACGCAATTGGGTTAAAACAAGCCATAAAACAGCCCACCCGAGTTACGCCATTTAGTTCAACCTTGATCGACTTGATCCTTTGAATATTGATGCTGACATTATTGACTCAGGTGTGGTGGATTCGCTGAATGTATCATATCACTATTTAACTCATATTACTTTATCTATACTGTGAATATATGTAATGATTAAGAAACTTATAGTGCATACCTTTCGAAACTTTAAACATTTCAATCTCAACAATTCAAACATTCAATTGTGATCTTGAAGCTTTTTGTTGGGATTATATTTACGAAATTCATGATATAAATGACAAATTAATTTTACTTAATACTAACATTATCTATCTACGTAATTTCACAACATCGGCAATACGAAGAGCATATTTACAATACAGCGTTTCAAACAAAAGTACTAAACTCCTATGGAAGGATCTAGATCTAGCGGATCTAAATATTTATTATAAAAAAAAAGAATTGATGTTCCAGATAATTTAAAAAATGTAAATTTAATCAACTCATTTTTACAAGTAATACTGTGAACTCTGTTAGCAACACACTGATTAATTATTATAACGATAATATTATTGGCAACTGTTATCTTCTCTCTCGTGGAGTTTGAGATGGGGCACGTATTATCATCTATTAAATCAATGGAACATGGCAATGACAAAATCAATATTAAGATGTTAGACCTCTGTTGTCCGTTCCTACTTCCACATATTACTTATTTGATTAATATCTGCTTATCTCAAAACGCATATCCTTTAACATTCAACGTTATCTAAAGTTTTAGAAAACGACATTGATCGTCAAATCCATTCTTGTTTAAACACCTTGTTCGACGTCCACAGATCATTCTCTATTGCTGAATGCTACAAAATCCACATTTCTTATATTTGGTAGACAATACTGACAATACCACATTAAAAATATCAGAAGGTGCTAAAAATCTAGGTTTCCACCTAGACCACAGTCTTCGATTTAAAACACATGTCGATGTCTGGTAAGATCAGAAAAGAAAATTCATTATGGGGCAAAAGACTGCCTCAACGTTCAAAATGCTTGTCTTCGCTGCATATATAGAATTTGTAAGAGAGACCACATCTCGCATACACTCGGCTGGACAAGCTAGCTCAATCTGAATAATAGGCGTGACCTACATGCCTGTATTTTCTACTACAAAGTTATTCTTTCCAAACAACCTAGTTATTTATACCGTAAACTTATGGTTAGAACTGATGTTCATACATTAAATACTAGAAATACACCACCAGCACACCACCTTGAATTATTTAAACGTTCATTCTCATATAATATAGCCAGGTGCTATAATGCTATGACCTGAAAAATTTATGTCTGATACGTTGACTGCGTGCGATATTTGTTATTGATTACATGGATCCTCCGGGTTTTTCCTTTTATTCTTTGTATTGTTTTTCATTTTCATTTGATCTAGTTTTGCTTCGTTTAAATTAGTTTAGTTTAGTATAGTTTAGCTAATAATGAATTTAGGGTTCTAAGGGAAGAGCAGCTGGATGGTTCGTATTTATGTGATTTTAGTATCCTTTGACCACAGGATGAGCAGACAGCTTGCTTTTTTCTTTTTCTATGTTTTAGGTAAAAACTGTATTAATTTGGATGTCTCGTCTGTGGTCAATAAACATTACCACTATTATTATTATTATTATTATTATTATGCATATATATATGTAAATTGTAAATTAGATATATTATTACGTTAGTATTGATTTTATAAATGGGATTTTATTTTAAATGGAAATAAAATCAAATGAATTGTGAAAGTAGTTTAAAAGACAATTAAAAATACATAGGTATACAAAAATGGCTTATTTATTAAACATAAATTACACATATGCAAATAAAAACTCAAATTTACATAATTCAAAATCAAACAATGAACATAGACTCAAATTATCTCAGGTTAAATTTAACAAATAAACGTATTATATTTACCGGGGTTCAAGCAACACGCAGAGCATATAAACAAATAGACATTCGTTGTATTTTTGGCAAATAATATTAACAATATAAAAGAAACTTACTGAACGTTATTTATACACGAGTAACTGAAGAAGATTCTGTCGACGACTGTGTCGATTTTTCGACTGTTTTTAGCCATCGAGCTTGCGCTTATTTATATCAATGTACGCCATAGATTCCCTCGAACACCTGAAACCATTCGCCCTCGCAGAGCATCGTGGATATCACGTGATCGCACGTGATTTCGTCGGTACCGAGCGCTATAAATCAATTAGACTTGTCAGTCGTTCGCTCGTAAAAAACCCACGTCGAGTCCTCCGATAGATCCGAATGACCATAAATCGGCTGAGCTCCAAGTTCTTTAATATAATTACATATGCGACCGCTCCTTTTATGTTGACTTAGCTGCATATCGTACTATCTTTTCAAGAGTTTTCGCGCCAACCGTTCACGTGCAAATGCGAATTAAATTATCTCGTTACATTTATATCATAAATTCTATATTTACGGGTTAATATTCTACTCTTAATTCTAATATCTTAAACATATTTAAACTAACGCTATCTTAATTATTTATATGACCAGACTTCTAATATTCAACGTTTTAGAAACAAAATAATTTAAAATATTTACATTCCAATATGTACACTTTAAAACAGGACAGGCTCTACGACTCCCATTTCATTTTCAATTTCTAAATTTTTATGGTTAAATTTTAAATCAATTTCTCACCATTTGTTACTGTAAATTGTCACCATTACAATATATATATTGGTTGTGTTGAAGGTTTTCGCGACCGCGTTGCTTGTGAGTTCTTCGATGAACTGTTTGTAGCACGAGCTTTCGGCATCCTCACTGTTGCCATAATCATGTGATCTTCGAGTTCGGAACACTTCCGAACTCGATGCCTCTCAGTCACACCACCACCCGGCACAACTGCACTCGGTAGCGAGAACATTAATAACCAGATCAGAAAGGATAGCCGATGGTAGAAGCAAGAACAAAGAAATGGACAACACACACAAAGCACTGGCGCACAACGGATTTTCAAAACGGGAAATTCTGAGAGCATCCAGACCCCGCAGACGAACCCAGGAAGAAGAAAAACCAGCAGCCATAGCTTTTCTACCGTATGTCAGAGGGACCACGGACAAGATAAGCAGGATCCTTAGTACACAGAACATCGATACAACTTTCAGACCATACACGAAGGTAGAAACGATGCTGAGGAATCCAAAAACGAAAACGCAGGCAGTGTACGAAATACCATGTGGAAACTGCGAGAAGACATACATCGGTCAATCCAATAGGCGTATCGAAGTCCGTAAACAAGAGCACATTCGCGCCGTAAAACAAAGAGATTCGTCATCGTCATTGGCTAGCCATTTCTTAGACACAGGACACAGAATCGACTTCGACAATACAAGGACAATAGCTAGCATTGAACAGTTCACCAGCAGAATAATATGTGAGGCAATAGAAATAGAGAAACGGAAAGAAATCATCAACACACGAGATGATGCCCAACGATTGCCTGCAACATGGAGGCCAGTATTACAACAATACAGTACAAGCAGTGCTCAAAGGACCGCGCCACAGGAACCACCACAGGAACCGCTACAGGTCATCACACGCCCACTACACCAAGGTCCATTAACTAGGAGCCGAAGTAAGAAGCAATCGAGCGTAGTCAACCCCAACGACAAATCGGAATATAAGGATCAACGAGTAACTCCGAACGTCAGTTCTTCTAAGTCAGCGAGACCTAGAAGAGCTTCTTGAAGATGGCAGATGGGACTCTGCCGAAACGTCGAAGCGACCCTTCGGGGAACATTTCTACAACGCGGTTCACAACCCGAGAACCAAGAAGCACAGATTTCAGCCGCGCGAACTTACGCACCAATATATATATATATATATATATATATATATATATATATATATATATATATATATATATATTTATATATATATATATATATATATATCTTTTTGGACATGTTTTATCATATTAATTTTTAATTATTAGTTATCTGGAACCCACATTTTAATGTAGTTAATCTTATAGTAACAACTTAATTGCAATGTTCCGCAACACATGGAATATTACGGAGGAGGGCAATCGCATAATAATGATCTTAGCATAAATAATTTAATAACAAATTAGTCGGAACAAACTAAAACCATGTTTAATAAACGAAGCCCAAGCTATCCTGGAATTTATCAATAAAGCTGTTCAACAATTTAATACCAATATAAATTATTAAGACAGAAAATAAGGCCCCAGCTGCGGCATGATGTTCTCTCCTTTGATCTGACTTCGAGTAGCATTAAACCTAATTCAGTTTCGCCACCGAAGGTGCGTTCGTCTTTAACGCCCTACGCTGAATGCACGGTCATATGTATTTTAATTTTCGACAGGTTTCTGCTTTAGAAAAATGTAATTTAATTTTATTTTCTAAATATCTAGTTATTTTCTTCTTGGAGATATCTACCAACTTCTATCAGACTCTTTCTAAATATTAGGCATCTGCAGGCTACATTTTAAAGTGTTAGCAATATTTTTCATGACGCCGCATATTATTGTTGGCAATCTTAAAATAAATGATAAACCTTTTTGATTATCTAGACGCCTCATTTTACTATGCCCAGTCTTACAATAAATAATTTAGTAACAATTAGTCGGCAAAAATTAATAAAGAAAGGACAAGCTATTCTGAAACGTATGTAAAAATTCTGTTCAACAATTTATTAAGAACACAAATAATAAAATAAAAAAATCTGCGGTGGAAAAAGGTGATAAGAGTAAACCATCACTTCCGGTTGAGATATTGCCTACCAAATAGGACGTTTTCTTCCTTGCTGTATACAAATCTTAAGTTAAAAGTTTCATAGCTGTAGCGTTCATCGTCTGGGCGGTAGAGCGCGAAAAGACACACACACACATAGTCAGACGCACAGACAGACACACAGACGTCATTCCGAAAATAGTCAGAAACGATGCAGGGGGGCTCAAAACGTGTATATCCGTTGAAATCGCGAGTTCGAAAATTTTCATGATTCCTATACTTACTTATACATAATGTATAAGAAAGTAAAAGCTGGGCTATGATGTTCTCGCTTCCAGTACATCTTTAGTATAACATTGTTATTCCTTGATAATTACAAAATTATTCTATTAAAATTATTAAAACGCGAGTGCAATTTTCCATCTGAAAAGAAGGACTGATGTCAAGTCATCCTCGTTGTTAATGTATAAATAATTTATAAAATATCTTTTTTCTGTTCTATATTCAATATCACTGACGATTGTGTCTAGTACTATAGTACTAAACACAAATTCTGCCAACCAAAGTGAGCTGCACATTACTACCATAATAAAATGATTTCAGACTTTCCCTTGAAAATTACGGATCTGGTGATTTCCACGTTAAGCTGGGAATTCGCTGTGTGTAACTTGAAAATGTGCGAAAAATATTAAAAAGTAAAGTCTGTGACATCGTATTCTTATTCTAAAAGGATGTTTTTAATCATCTATAACGTCTACCGTTAACATTTTGCGGCTACGACGCAAATGTCGGTGTATACATTGAAAATGAATTTGTATATTTATTATGTGTGTCTCTTATACGGGAATCCTAAGGTGACGCAATTTTTCCCACCATGTTGTAGAGGGTGCATTATGTCATGCATATGTCAGGAAAATACTTGTTCGTCAATTCATAAAAAAAAACCACAGAAAGTAGTTTAGAAAATAATGAAATGAAATAAAAAAAAATCGAAGAATATAAAAGAACGGTTGTAGGGGATAGAAAAAGGAACCAGCAATGTTACTAATCGAACAACTAGCACAGCTCGGACAATCGTGTGCCTTTGATCTCGAGCGGCTCTTAGAGACCGCAAAACGATTCTGAAAACTGTGTTGGATATCCACCGCGACCTGCAAAATTTTCAAAACGAAACCCAAAGTGACAATTTAAAAACCAACACTAAATGACATCAACCGAACATCATACTTTGCTTTCCCAAACGGTTGATTCGGGTGAATTCGCACAAAAATGGTGACTGAAATGTGCAACTCAAAGCAAAATTTTAATTATTGAGCGCCCTGACAAAACTTAAAAAAAATAAGTTATATGAGAATGGAATAATTTTCCATACCAAAATGAAATTTCAATTTCTATGGGTAGTTATACGGATTTTACTAAAATAATTAAAATATTTAATCAAGCTCCTTCGAAATTAGATATTTTAAAATTTTAAATAATTATTGGGCATAACATATCATATCATTGGAGGAATTATTCCCTTATACTACTCACGCTCTTTAACAAAAACGAATGAAAACTGATAAAGAGAACGAAACAATATGCTACGTAATATAACGACGAAAAAATCGAGTCAGATGACAAATAATCGTCAAGCGAACAAAACGTTCCAAATTAAATTTAAGTGTTGACATGAATTTAGCAACGTCCGCAGACCTGCGGCGTATCGAATCTCTGGAAATCCAGGATTCATTAGGAGCGACGCTAATGCGGAAATGTCATCAGCTGCAACTGCGTGTTGCGGAAAGGCCGCCAACTACGGCAAACTAAACTGCAAACAGACGACCGAACTCGAAACTTCAGAAGCAACCGCGTCCGCGTGTCATTTGTGGGAACGAGCGAAACAATTTAATTACTACTTCTTTAATTTGGCGTACTACGAAACGAAAGTCCGCTGGCGACGCGCTCCGCTCGTTTAATTGCTTCCGTTACGAATCGGCCGCGTCGTCTCGTCGGTTTTAGTTTTTCCGCTTACCTGGATTGATGCGGTCGCGATTAACGTAATGAAGGCAATAATTCGAAAAGTTTGGTTTTGGCGAAGCCCGTGGCTTTGGAAGTTGGTGGTCGCGCTGGTTTGTCTACAAATGAACGCTGTTTAATTGTCGCGGTAGATTTTTACAAGAAACCAAATCTATTTTACAAATTAAATCATGGATCCATGAAAATAAAGCGGTTATATTAGTAGTAAATTTCTCCAGTTTATTACCAGTCATCGTAACGTTAAAAAAGATTTTGTCGTTTTTACGACCCTTCCGTAATATAAAATCCATTTTGTGCGACAGGACTGACCCCTCTTGATAAAGTAGTTACAATACACAGCATGTCGAAGCTTGTGATACAAGTTCATAAGTTGCCGAATTATAAATGATGTTCAGAATTGGAAGAGGGTGATGTGACAGGCGTTACAAGTGATAAATAACATCAGAACTTTCTTAGAATATATGGGAGAAAAGCTACTCAATTCAAGCACAACGTTTATAAATTGGATTATCATTGACGTGCGACGATAAATTACCTATTCACAGCGTTTATTATTTACATATTTTTTTAAAATTAATATAATGAAAATTTTTGTAAACAGAATCACTGTACAGATTTTTATATGTACTATATGTGCATATATGTATCTGTACATTTGCAATATTATATTGAATAACTGAAGTTGAAGTTAATATTAGCTATTGTCAAGTATACTGCATTCTGTACGAAATTGCTTAAGTGCTTTTCCTCAACTATATATGAAATTACATATTATTACTTGTTCAATATACACAAGAATAGTTTATTTTCAATTAGCCAACGTTCTTCATGTTTCCTGAACGTTTCATTCGATTCCTATGACGTCATTTCTTCCCTCAATTTTATGGTGACTTATAGTTCACATTGAATAACATTTTTGATTTTACTTAAATCTTGATTGTTAGCACACTGTACGAAGTCATATCAGAATGTGGTTCATAAACCTTTAGGTGAATATTACATGTTTGTGTATATTTACGAGGAATTATTATAAACATGTTCACACCAGCAATTATAATAAAATTTAATGAAAGCTTACATGACGTCGGATTTTTCATATGCAACTCTTCAAATACCTAGTACGATATCAAACTTGAGTTGAACCTGCAGACGGGCATCTTTCATCCACTTGTCTGGTTCAAATTTGTCTTCCACCCACTTAATTCCGCCGTTCTACCTCTAGCTGAGCTGTCTCATTATTCATAAAGCACCGCTCCACCCCCTAACTCCTCCCGTATTGTCATGTACACGTGCATCCATCTCTCTCCAATGTTCGCGATTTGCATATCGCGTCCTCTCCGTTCGTGTCGTCCTGCACATCTGAAACACGAGTTTCAACCGTTTCCAACGTCTGCGAACTTTGCATCGGGAACGTATCTGCGGACAGGTAAAACATTAATTCTTATAATTATTTTTCTACGGACGTCCTTAATTCAATTAAGGCACGCACGGTTAACATAATCGGCGTTTATCATTCGCGAAACTGACTTTCGTTCCGAGAATGAAAATTAATTTGTGCATAAATTAAGGTCTGAATTGTATGAGACGCTTCTGTGTAGTGTGCTATGTTTTGAAGCAAATCCGGTTTAATAATTTAGGGGGACGTATTCCATATAATATCCTTAATACCTCGAATATGTTGATTAATAATATAATCAACCAACAGCAGCTTCATATTTGTAAATGGTACCCTGAATATATTTTATAGGTACTCGATACAAAATGCGATTATTTGGGTACTGTACTGTACTCGAATTTACAATATTAATGGTTATTTATGTAACAAGCACATAATATAGGTTTTTATTAGAGTTATTAACGAGTGTGTCTAATAAATAGGGCGACACCAAAAAGTCAGATTATGTACGAGTTGCATACATAGCTTTATGTTTGACTCGCAATGAAAGATTTTTTCTTCAATTCTTATTTGTGGGAATCTTTAATAATCTACTGATGTAGATTTGTAGGTAGGTATGATACCTACCTACAAAGTAGGTAAATTCGTCATTGTCATAGTTACGTAGTTGTCGACGAAAAATATATTTTGCCAAGTGTGTGAAACTGCTAATGATTATTAATTTATTGATTCTGATTTAAAAATGGATCTAAGAGTACCAACAGTTGCTTCAGACGACGTAAAGGAAATGGCGCTTCATGCTTTTAGCAATCAAATCGAAATCTCTATATGTTTACAGAGATTACCGTATGTGGTGTTTAAAGAACACATATTTTGAAATAATTTCGCATTGACAGGAGTCCAAATTACTTTATTATTATTATTAGTTCAATAAAATACCATATTATGTCCTATCAATGATGTTATAAATACAATACAATACAATATTAAAGTAATTTAATCTAAACTTAAGCACCAAATTCAAGGAAAAGAAAAACTATTGCATTTCCATGTAACCATATTTAAATTGATAATGAATTAATTTGCAGTGGGCCGCCCTGAATTTTCTTATACCGTCTTATGCTCCATCTTTCGAAAGAAGTTTTCAAATAACAGTTGTTCGAAATATCAGTATCTTGAACGCTTGTAAGAATAATTTTTTGTACATCTTCGAGATATGGGAAAATGTGAAAAGAGAAAATCATCACTTACAGTTTAGATATTGCTTTCAAAACGCATATAAGGACTTTTCCTCCTTGCTATAGGCAAATATCTTAAGTTTGAAGTTTCATAGCTCTAGCTTTAATCGTTTGGCCGGTAGAGCACGCACAGATACAGATACAGACGTCATTGCGAAAATAGTCAGAATCGATTCGGGGGCGTATATTTTCATTAAAACCCTGAGTTAGAAAATTTTCATGATTACTATATTTTCTTGTAGATAAAGTATATGGAAGTAAAAAGCTCATAAATTGAACAACTTCTACATACTAAACAGCTTTTGTCATTTCTGTAGACTGCTGAGGTAATAAAATTAATTTAATTTAATTAATTAATTAATTTATTTATTTAAAATTAAATAATACAATATGTGTAGTAAGCTATCTTGATACTGACACTAAAATTTTATACATTTTCAAAATTTCCCATCGAAATAATGTCCCATTTAAAGTGTACGTACAGTTTTGTCTGAATATTAGTAAACATCTTTATATATAGTATAATATAAAAGTAGGAAAACAATTTACTGAGAAACAAAATCCAAATTAAATACTAAAAACAATAGATAGATAAAAGAGTAAGATGAAAAAAGGAAAGGCAGCCGGGGAAGATGGAGTGGACACAGAAGGGTGGATAAGTGCACCGGAGGAAGTGTGGAAGGAGTTGCTTAAGAAGATAAATGAAATATGGATGGGAAGGAGGGAAATGCCAAGAGGGTGGAAGATGGCGTTATTGGTACCGATCTGGAAGAAAGGAGACAGGGAGAAAAAAGAAAATTACAGAGGGATATCATTACTGAATGTAAGATACAAGATATATACAGGACTAGTGGCAGCGAGATTGGAAGAGGAAGTAGAAGAAAAAGAAATACTACCAGAGGGACTCAGGGAAGGGAGGGGCACAAGGGGCAACTTATATGTGTTGAATTTTATAATAGAGCGGGAATTAGCAAAAAAGGGCGGAAAGGTGTACGCACTGTTCGTAGATCTGAAGGCGGCGTTTGATCGAGTGGACAGAAAGATACTGATAAGAACATTGGAAAAGGTGGAGATATCGAAAGGAATAGTGCACAGGGTGGAACACATATATGAAGATACGCGATGCAGGGTGAGAGTAGGGAATGAGCTGTCGGAGGAGTTCAGGACGTCAAGGGGTTTGAGACAGGGGTGCCCATTGAGCCCGAAATTATTCAATATTTATATATCACAGCTGGAGGAGACGCTAAAAAGAGGTCAGGGTGGGGGAGTAAAACTGGGAAATGAGAAGATCTGGTCATTGGCATTCGCGAATGATGTGGTCATTCTGTCAGAGACAGAGAAAGAGATGATAAAGAGATTGGAGCGGTTCTTAGATAGAAGAGGGTTAGATTTGAACACAGGAAAAACAAAGATAATGGTGTTCAGGAAAGGGGGAGGGAGGCGGAAGGAAGTACAGATTACATGGAAAGGGGAAGAAATTGAGCAGGTGAGGGAATGGGCATATTTGGTGTATGTAATGAGGGAAAATAATTCGTGTGAGGGACACATAAAGCAGGTTTGTAAAAAAGCTAAGAAAGCGGAGGAAGGACTGAGAAGCATGGTATGGGGAAAGAGAAAGGGTAAATTCGAAGAAACGATGAGAATATGGGATGTGTGTGCCAGGAGCATCATGATGTATGGGGTCGAGATATGGGGAGTTAGGGAGCAGAAAAGAGTGGAAAGAGCACAGGTAGGGCAGATAAAAAGAGCTATGCAGCTAGAAAGGTCGACACCAGACTATGTGGTGAGGAAGGAGACTGGGAGAGAGAAGGTGGCGATCAGGCGAGGAAGAGGACAGTAAGATATGATATGTCAGTGAAAGGAGGGAGAGAGAATAGCTTGGGGAAAAGGGTAGTGGAGGAAATGGAGAGGAAAGAGAGGAGGGGAAGAGATCTATCAGATTGGGAGTTAGCAAGAGTAAGATTATATGAGAAGGCGCCGATGACGGTGGGGGAGGCAGAAGAGAGGAGAAGGGATGGGAGGTGGGTGGAGAGAAATTTGGAAGAGAAATGGAAACAAGGAGATGCACAGGAGAGAGAGGAGAAGATAAGAAGGGCAAGATATAATGAAAGGTATAAAGAGTTGCAAGGAAGGAAGCCAAAGTATTTAGGAGGAGGCAAAACAGCAGAAGAAGCAAAGACGATTGCCAGGTATAGATGCGGAAACGAGGAGTAGGCAAACAAATATTGGATGGGGGAGGTGTATAGGAGGTGCGAAGTAGGCGGAAAAGAATGGGACGATTGGAAACATTGGTGGGAAGAATGCGAAGAAATGGAGTGGGGAGAGGAGGAAAAGAGGAAGGGCAAAGATTGGAGAAGGATGTTGGGACAGGAAGGAACAGGAGTAGAGCTATTAAGAAAGTTAAAGGAAAAAAGAGAAGAGGGTAGGAAAACGAGGGGGATGGAAAGGGTTTAAAAGTTTGTTATGTTGCAGGCAAAGGATGAGGCATAAGGCAGAGAAAGGCTGGGGAAGATAGGAGCGAGAAAGATAGGGGGAGGAGGAGAACAGAACAGGAGGAAGATTTGGAATGAAATGTATGGAGAGAAATTGTTGAGTATGCCAAATAAAGGTTGTTTTTTTTTAGATAGATAAAATGTATCTTATTAACAAAACCTTCTGGCAAGTTTAGTTCTGCCATAAACTTGTCACAAAACGCAGCTATAGTATACATAAATCAATAGTTAATTTTTTTAGCAAAAATCAAATGTCAGAAATAAATAACCCAACTGAATGTAATTTATAAATCCAGTTATAGCTATCCATAGCATTTATACTCGTGGGTAGTAAAATGATTCAGGTTAATTACGTTATTGCTCTTGCAATATTGTTAAATTCAACTTATCCATTTGACAAGAGTCATGTGAAGTCAAGGGAAACCCTTGCTACATGAGGTCGTGCATTATCTTGCTGGAAAAGTAGATCTTCCAGCCCTCGAAGATATGGAAGAACATGTGGTTCTACCACTTCGTCAATGTAGCGTCGGGCGGTCATACTGCCCCGAATGAAGAGCAAGGGTGACCTACTGCCGTAAGCAATAGCACCTCACACCATCAACCCAACAGTTCGGTGAACATGCCTCGCAATCGAAAAATCAGGATTGCGCCTTTCTGCACGTCTTCGTCTAACAGTCATCCGACCATCATGCATTCCTAAACAAAATCGCGATTCGTCACTAAAGACAATTCGATGCAACTCCAAGTTCCATTGAAGTCTTTCTGTGCACCAGGCCATACGTTCCTGGCGATGTTGAGCAGTGAGAGGTAGCACAAGATGTGGGCGGTAAGACAGCAAACCAAAGGTTCTTATTCGACGATAAACTGTTCGCAAGCCTATCGGACGACCTTGTTCATCTAACCATTGATCTAGTTGTAGAGAATCGGTCTCTCAAGGCCAAAATGACTCGATAATTGCTTGTCTATCACCACCTCTAAAAAATGACACAAACGTCAAAAATCCCATGACTACTTGATGATTGGGTTTCAAATTTTAATCAACTATTTCCCTGGACTAGTCCATTATTCCTGCCAAATTTGGTCCAAAAATTAAGACTAAGCGGCGATCTTAACGTTCATTGGTTCGCCTTTGACCCCAGTGCCTCTTCGCCGACGTTCAACCCCATGTTCAGACCACGCTTGATAAACACTCATTATTGTTGAGTGGTGCCGTCCCAAACGGTTGCCGATTTCTCTAAACGAAAAACCTGCTTCTCGTAAACCAACAATCCGCCCTCGGTCAAAGTCACTCAAGTGCTGGTAAACTTGAGGTCGCCTTCCTCTAGGCATCGTTAAACACTTGAAACACTTTAAACTAAAGAACGGGATCCGAAAAAGTGGAACAAATTCAAAAAATGCCTCGATAATTGCTTGTCTATCACCACCTCTAAAAAATGACACAAACGTCAAAAATCCCATGACTACTTGATGATTGGGTTTCAAATTTTAATCAACTATTTCCCTGGACTAGTCCATTATTCCTGCTAAATTTGGTCCAAAAATTCCCACCCCTTCTAGGTGGTGCAGTTTATATGTTACTGAATATAATTGGATGTCTAAATAAATTTCCACGTTTACGAATGCACTGGAGCACCGGTCTCGGTATAAATGTATTTTTGGAAAACATGTCCAAAAAATAGATTATTCCAGTTAGGCACGATGCTACATTTAGTCAATAATTTAGAAAAATCTAACTTTTGTGCCGACAAATTTTACAAGGTTAGGCCTCTTATGGATGCAGTGCTAAAGCGTTGTAAGGAATTAGAAATTGAACAAGATATTTGCATTGATGAACAGATGATTCCATTTACAGAAAGAACAAGAAAATTAAGTTGCTGTGAGAGAAGGCCACTGAAAGAAATTCAGTGTGATAATATAGATCATATGCCCCAAATTGATAAAAAAGAAGCAACTCGATGCAAAATGTCATCATCCAGAGGAACACGTTTTTATTGTGATAAATGTGCATGCGCATTTTATAAATTATAAATAAACAAATAATTACTTTCATGAAAAATATATTGTCGCCAGTTTGTATTTAAGTTTTAGAAAGAAAATATATTTTTCTTTACGAGAAAAATAAATTAGGTCTGAAGGGGTTACAATTTGCCATCAAAATAAGATGACGTTTTAATGTGGTGCATATTTCTAGGTGAACCTAAACGTTTTTTTTTTAATTTCTAGTGTCATTCACTAATGTTGTCCCTCTCCGAGAGATTGTTGATAATTTTTAAATTAGTAAATATTCCTACATGTTTGTCGTTATATTCTCAGTTCCAACAGTAATTAAATTTTTTTTAAATCATTTTCTACACTATTAAACCGAGATCGTTATCCACTACAATAAACATTAATTTTGATAACTAATTGTATGCCCTCTGTTAATTATCTAACAAACCTGTCCATATATTGAATCTTTTGTTACATATTTCTGATGAATATGTTTAGAAAAGTGACAAAAGTATACAATAACTGGATGATCTCACATGACCGTGTCAATTTGTCAATTCATTAGAATGCGTGAAGAAATATCTGAACCGGAAAAAGCTGTTCCGGTTGAGATATAGGTGAAGAGTTTGGCGTCGAAAGGACTGTAATGAAAACAAATGCGTTCCGCGACTTGTACTGTGCGGATGATGTATGCGTGTGGCCGACGATCCGAGGTGGGCGTCTCATGTCGACGCAGCGACGCCGCCCATCGCCGTTACCGTCGCTTACCCGCTAAACTTAGCGTGATGACAAAAACAAACTAACGTATGTAGATGTGTCATAAAACCCCAACGAAATAAAACAAACGAGCCGCGCGGAGCAGATGTTTCGCATTCGGAAATAGCCTTAGACAACTTAAGCGTTTTTCATGTGTTCGCGTGTCTTCACGAACGATAAACGACGACGTCCTTCCTCAAATCAAATATCAAATTGCGAGCACTCGGTGGCCTCTCGTATATCACGGCTTTTTCCACAATTCTTGGAAGTCCGCGGTGTTCAGCTAGTTTACGATCTCCACATCCTTTGGATCACTTCAAAACTGATTTGCAAGCCAATAAAATTTGCTGTAAAGTGGGTGCTTTATTAAGGCGAATGTTACTTTTGTAACTTCATTGGCATGTTTTCGTCGAAGATATGAATCTTTAAAAAGTGCTAGGGCGTCAGATTATACCACTATATTATAACAATCATTCCAAATCGAAAAATGTGTTTGCGGTACAACTCTAAAGTTTACAATTTACATTATATTTACAGCAATGTGTTTGCTCACATCGAACGCACGTTCGTGATGATTTTAATTGAAAGTGTGATCAAAAATGGACGAACAAACAAAATTATGCGGATGGCATAAGCATACACACACTGGCACGTACATACGTGCATGCATGCGCATCGATTGTGCGGTATGGACCTTTTTGCATTTGTAATTATGAGTAACTGGTAAAACCGAATTATTAGCACTGGAATTATTGTTCGTGGCGCTTTGCGGACGCTGTCACCATTAATATGTCAAAGAGGAATAACATAACCACAACAATCCAATTTGCCGGCGCACTGAAAATTGTATTAAGTTTAATTGGGTTTCGTTTATTTTTCGATCTAATTGGATCTGCCCAGTGACTAATAATTAAAAAGGGAGATTGATAAGTTGCGCTGCCCGTAATTAAATTGTAACTTTCGGCTGATAATCGTGGATGAATTTCTAATAGCGAAAATTAATATTCACTTGAAACTAATTGCCAATGAAATAAGAAACTTCACAGTCATTTATTGAAAATTTATTCAACAAATATTGAAATAGCGTAAAGGCCATACTCATATATATATTATTATTAATACAATATAATTTTTTCTAGTTACATCACGAATTGTGTGCTTTAATATTCATATTAATTAATACTCAATCAATCGCTGTTTACTTGTTCTCATCTCATCTACTAATATTAACTTGATTTGCGCTCTCATAAACTTGTTCAATATTAACTTTTTATAATGAATATAATGTTGTTTCTATCGAATTCAAATTAACCTTTGGGATTATTTCGTTGACACGATGATTTTATTACATATTGATGTTTTTATAAAAAAAATATGAGCTAAAAATGCATTTGTGTACATATATCGTCAAAATTTAAGGACATTTATTAGCAGCTGCAGTCTCGAGCACCTCTCGTCACAAATATAAATAAAAAAATCCGCGGTGGTCCGCACGAAACTTTCTTATATTTTATTTCTGAAAGAATTTTTCAAACAAATGATTTTTTTTAATTCCAGGATATAACCTTTATACGAATAATTTTTGATACAACTCGAACCGTTTTCGAGATATAGATAACGTTGATTTGATTAAACTATCAGTTTCAGATATTGCGTTTTTTTCTGCGCTGTATACTAATCCTAAACTTAAAGTGTCACAGTCTGCCCTTCAATAGTTAGGCGGTGGAGCGCGCACAGCCACACGTATGTTTAGCCGCCCGATCCCAATATTAATAAATCCGCGGTGGATTACTTATACTTAGTTATACTACGTTTTTCGAAAAAACTTTTCAAGTGAAAGTTGTTTAAAATATCAATATCAATAATTTATGTAAGAGTATTTTTTCCGTAACGTGTACCGTTTTCGAGATATGGGAAAAGGTGATAAGAGTAAACCATCACTTCCGGTTGAGTGATTGCGTACAAAATAGGACGTTTTCCTCCTTGCTACATACAAATGTTAAATTTAAAGTTTCAGAGCTCTAGCTATAATCGTTTGGACGCTAGAGCGCGCACAGACACACAGACAGACACACAGACGCCATTCTCAAAATAGTCAGAAACGATTCAGGGGACCTCAAAACGCGTATATGCGTTAAAATCTCGTGGTCGATATTTTTCATGATTCCTATACTTACTTATACATAAAGTATAAGTAAGTAAAAATTCGCGGTGGTCCGCACGAAACTTTCTTATACTCAGTTATACTACGTTTTTAGAAAATACTTTTCAAATGAAAGTTGTTCAAAATATCAATATCTATAATTTATGTAAGAATATTTTTTTCTGTAACGTATGCCGTTTTCGAGATATGGAAAAAGGTGATAAGAGTAAACCATCACTTCCGGTTGAGATATTGCGTTCAAAATAGGACGTTTTCCTCCTTGCTACCTACAAATGTTAAGTTTAAAGTTTCAGAGCTCTAGCTATAATCGTTTGGACGTTAGAGCGCGCAAAGACACACAGACACACACACAGACACACACACAGACACACACACAGACGCACACACAGACGTCATTCCGAAAATAGTCAGAAACGATTCAGGGGACCTCGAAACGTGTATATCCGTTGAAATCTCGAGTTCGAAAATTTTCATGATTGCTACAGTTACTTATACATAATGTATAAGTAAGTAAAAATACGCGGTGGTCCGCGAAACTTTCTTATACTTTATTTCTGAAAAACTTTTCAAACAAATATTTTTTTTTAAATTCCAGTATATAACCTTTATACGAACAATTTTTGCTATAACGCCAACCGTTTTCGAGATATAGAAAACGTTGATTTTATTAAACCATCAGTTTGAGATATTGCTTTGTAAATGTGACGTTTTTTCCACGCTATATACTAATTTTAAACTTAAAGAGTCATAGTGTGACCCTCAATAGTTACGCGTGGAGCGCGCACAGCCACACGTATTTTTAGCGGCCCGATCGCAATATTTTTTCTCACTGAACTTTTTTATACTCAGTTATACTACATTTTTCGAAAAAACTTTTCAAATAAAAGTTGTTTAAAATTTCAATATCTTTAACTTATATAAGAATAATTTGTTTGATAAATCGTACCGTTTTCGAGATACGGAAAAAGGTGATAAGAGTAAATTTTCACTTCCGGTTGAGCAATTGTTCTCAAAATAGGACGTTTTCTTTTCAGCTATATGCAAATCTTAAGTTTAAAGTTTCAAAGCTCCTAGCTATAATCGTTTGGACGCTAGAGCGCGCACAGACACATACACTGACACACACACACACACACACACACACACACACACACACAGATACGTCATGCCGAAAATTCGCGTTCGAAAATTTTCATGATTCTTTATACATAATGTATAAGAAAGTAAAAATAGCTTGCGTAGGGAATAGAGGCAAACAAAAACATTGACATGTGAACGTATGAAAATTATTTAGTTTGTTTTAATTTATTATAAATATTTTCAGATAGATATATTTGTAGTTTCAATTGTAGTTATATGTAGTTGACTGCAAGCCGAAATAGGGTTAAATATTGAACGTAATGTGTACAAGTGTGCATTAAACGGGCATCGTTGAGAAACTATAGCATATTGGGATATAAGGTTAGTAAGTGCATTATAGCAGAATCGAGGAAGAGTTTTTCAACTTTCGAGATGCTGTTTTGGCACTTAATAACCCTATAGTTCATAATGTTTTCGCACAATGGCTTATACGAACTGAAATAAAAAAATATTAAATTATTTTGATTTTTGAAATGGCGTGGCCTATCTAGCGTGTTTTGGATCTATTTTGTTGGAAACCGAAAAAACAATTTGAAGTTTGAAACATTTTGTGTTTTGTGGTCAAAACTGTGCTTATAATGGCTGATATAGATAATTCAGAGGTAGATTCGGAAATTGAAGAATAGTATGAAATAGGTTGTGGGTTATTAATTCCCACAAAGTCAAAACGAAGTATGAAGTATGAACCTATGTTCTTTATTTATTTATGAACCAATATTTCGCACCCTATACGGATGCTTCATCAGGATTAAAAAAATTGAACATAAAGTTGAACAGCCACCAAACAGTATAAACAAGCAGGATACACATTAAAATTAATTAATTGATAGTATAAAACTTCAACGAAGACAACGGAGCACGTCTACACATTTTACATTATTCACGATTCAGTTTAAGTTTAATTGCCGCAATCCCCCAAAAAAACAAATTTGATGTTTGTTTTGTTATGATATTATATATATATATATATATATATATATATATATATATATATATATATATATATATATATATATGTTATGGTTTAAATTTTTAATTAAATGGGATTGAAATAAAGCACACACAAATCTCAAAGTCGAGCGCAAATGTGTCTAGATACAAGTTTCACTGCCGTGAAAGAAAACACAAATAAAATGATTCAAAGCTTTATTTATTAAATATAAATGCAAGTAATACGAACAAAACTCAGTTTAACATTACAAAACTACACCGTAAACATTGAGACTCGATATAATTAACACAATTATTTACTCCGGGATTTTTACAGAACGATAGACAAATAAATCGTTCTAAAAACAGTGCATTCAAAAGAAATACAATAGAACAATTACGCACGACAATTCGTAGTATACTGTTATAAACAAATAAATTGAAAATCACTTACTGATTTCTACTTCTGGAGTTTCGATTATTATTGTCGCATTGCGAAGTCTTCGGTCTCGATGTTGAGGACAGAATGAATTGCCGAAGCCGCCCGGCTTATTTAAACCCGATGCTATTTCACGTTATTTTTAAAAATTTAATCTAAATTTTTCCACAAGTCACAAGTGCCGAATACCTATTGGTTGTCTGAACGGACATAAGTTACCATGCACGTTCTACACGCGGTGATTTGTTGTACAATAGTTGCCAGGGCGATTTTCGCGCGCTTTTGCATCGACATCAAGTCGCCCATGTGCTGTGAGTGACCCCTCGGACAATGCGAGTATATCGTGTATTTGAACATAAATTTACGTTTTAAATTATATAAATGTAGTAAAACCTATTATATCGAGTTTCAATTTAAAATTTACAATAATACTAATTCTATTTACATTCTAAATTACCTTATCTAACTTAATCATACGACAAACATCTTTAATTGGGCATCGCATTTCGTTGCTGTTAAATATGTTATTTTACTTAACGCTTTTGTTGTTAATTTATGACCTTTACAATATATTTATATACTTGGCAACATTATTTTCTCGACTTACTGACTTTTTAAGTACGCCCGTGTCAGCGTAGATTAAAAAACCTATAGGTGGTCCAAGTTCGGCAATTATCCCATCTAATAATTTGTGTATTAATTTCAAATTTAAAATTTGTAATAAACGCCAATTTTTCACACATCCAAAAACGCATTTCCTACCGCTGGCACTAAATCTCTCACCCTGATTAAAGCTGCCGTAAAGCTGAAAACTTTACCCATGATTTACTGCAACAATTATCGATGAAGACGTAATGAAAAGGCTAATGGGCGACAGCAGAAAGAAACGATTATAAACGGTATCTCAACGACGAGTCATAAAACAGTCATTACGTCCGAGCGAGGCAAATCTAATCAGAACTTCAATTCGTTTCTAATTACTGCTAATTCGTCCGGTTCTGTAGAGTTTAATTTGTGCCGACCGTGGAAGCACGAAACGACGCAGCCCCGACCGACCTACTCTGCCAATGACAAGCAAAACGCTCGTATGATTACTAAATTTGCATCGTGCGGTTGTGGCCAGCACTGAAATTGTGTGGAACTAGAAGTTCGTGCGATTACACGCAAGGTGTTATGTCGCAAGGGTGCGGTGAGATTAAATATATGTATTAATTAATAGAGCACGCTATATGTGTTAGAGTTGTTGTCTTCACATAAAGCTGCAATACACAGATAATATATATGCAAATGAAAGAGGTGACACATGCTGAAAACGTGGTTTCGATGCCAACTCTTCGATACATGTGCATCGTCGACAGAATATTTATTTTTTAGTTTCATATTTTCATTCTCCTCCATGTTCATTTACTATTATTTTTATTTTTATATTATGTACTTTGCGCATTGGTACTTTGATCAAAGTAAACCAGTCGATTCGAGTGCATCTAATTTTAAAATTACTTTAGGAATCATATCAACAGATCCTGTGTTTATATTCGTAAGTAATAATGACGAGATTACACAGCTGAGCATTTCATGTTGAGCAGAGGTCGTTTTATTTCAATTACCATCGGGCTAGCACATTCACAATCCAAACGGCCCGAAGAATTCCCGTTTATTCCGGGCAAGCGATATTTTTAGCTAGGCAAAGAATCACATACCTTCGACTTGCTGAATCAAATACATTTGTGCATTCACTCACGCTCTGCGCGCGGTCTGTTTACATTGACAATTTATTTTGCCGCGCATAGCACGCAGGATACTTATATTATTTTCGTCGTCGTACCGGAGTAAGTGTAAACACAACCTTAACCAAATAAGCTCGCAGCCTCAATCAAGTCTCATTGTACGCGGTCAATATTAAGACAAGGTTCTTCTTCGGATTTGACAGCGACTACATCCATCACTATTACGGGGACGATTTTCTGTTACGTCTGATTAAATAAACACCCGTTCCACTCGACAATGGGCTTCGTTTGATTATGATGTACAAGTGAAAATTAAATTATAATGCGGAAGTTTTTGACGACGATGTTGACTTTACTGAAGAGCAACATAAATGTTTTTTTTTGTAATTAGCTATTTTAGTTTTTATTAACGAACGTGTATACATTGTTGTGAAACTATTGAAGGAATTTACAACTCTTAAGTATACCTCCTCCACCGGGTCTAAATTATTATCTAAGTGTAAAATTTATTATGATTGAAGAATTATTGAGAAATATACAGTAAAATATTTTGTCACTGACTGAACAGCTTTACATGGAAATGTCTAATCATATTTTTTGAACCGGGAAACATAAACAAACTATTTAATATTACTCGAATAGACCACACAAGAATGATCCGTATAATTATTTAGTAACATCAAAGGAAACACGAACACTAAAGTAATAGTTTTAAATTTCAATTCAGCTTGTAGGCGAATCTCCGTATCAAACGATCCGGAATATTTGTATTAATTTTTGTTTGTTTGTGTAGGTGTACAGCTAGGTGCACTCCGTCGACTTGCAACCAGTGAGTGTGGATATTTAAATTTAGAATTTAGTTTAATTGAGGTTTCCATCAATAAAATACGACCCAACATTAATTTTACCGACGTTGTCTGTGTTTCTTCAGTGTACTGTATCAAATTTTGAACGTGATTGAGATTAACGTGACACCCTGTTGGGTGATAACGAAGAAAATATGCATACTTTTGCGAAACACAATTAAATACTACATAATATTTCTTGAAGGGTTTAAAAAAATAGGGTACAATTAACTTAAAAAGTCAAATTTTACATTAAAATAAGTAAAAGTAATAGTAAATTGGAACCATATATTCAATAAAAAAATCTGCAGTGGTCCGCACTGAACTTTCTTATACTTAGTTATATTCCAATAGAAGAAAACTTTTCAAATGAAAGTTTCAATATCTTTAACTTTTATATGAACATTTTTTTTCGATAACTCGTACCGTTATCGAGATAAGGAAAACGGAGTCTCATAGCACTAGCTATAATCGCTTGGACACTAGAGCCCGTATAGACAAGCACACACAGCCACATACACACAAACACACAAAGGTCATTCCGGAAATAGTCGATTTAGGGGGCTCGATGACGCATATATCTGTTAAAATCTCGTGGTCGAACATTTTCATGATTAGTATACTTCCTTACACATATAAGAAAGTAAAAAGTTTATTTTGATTTCATGTCGAATCTTCTTGTTAATTTTTTGATTTGTTCCGTTGCTTTTCAATTTTAATTTTCGAATTTGGTATCAGTTTCGCAAAATATATTGAGTTGCAAAACTAAAAGAACACTAAGGAAGTAGTCATTCATTTGAACTGATTTTAATATATTATATGTAAGTGGTAAAATAACAATACAAAACTTAACATTAATAATGCATCGCCCCGCCTATGCATTATTATTAATTTCCTCCTGGGGTATTTCATTTCATGCCACCTGTATTTGGTGTCGGAGCCCTTCCTGATACTCTGGAGGACGAAGTAACTGGCCCAGTCGTTTGCCGATAATATCCCAAATATGTTCGATAGGGGATCAGGAGATCTTGGAGGACAAGGAAGAAGGTGAGCTTCTTCAAGACAAGCCATAGTAACTCTGGCAATATGCTGTCGGGCATTATCTTGTTGAAAAACAGTTTCGTTTACATGGCGTTCCACGACGTGGCTGTTGTCGTTCTCCACGTCGTCTTCTAACCCTTATCGCCCATACCCAAGCAAAGTTACCCCTCTGCCTTCTTCTCAAAACCTTTGGTCAGCAAACGGGTTGTTGAAAAACGGTCCCTCGGTAGTCATAAATGACGCAATCTAGTTCCAGGTTTTTGTGTCTGCGAAGAAGAAATTGATGACTAACTTGCTTAATTTTTTAGTTAATTTTTTAGTTCTTTGGCGGAAAATAAGATAATTGACGTTTTTTTTGTAGAATCATAAATTGTGATGTTAAAACAATATATTGCAAATTTGCAAATTGTAAAACATTCTGCAATGCTTAGATATCTCTTATAGATACTTTGCTATGTCTACAATAGAAATCTGTCTTTGATGTTTATTAAATAACATCTGCTTATCTTGTTTCTTTATGTCGTATTTTTTGCCAGCTTCCACTATATGAGAATCATGTTGTTCTGGTATAGTTGGTCTACGTAAATTTTAGATTGATAGTTATGGAAAAGTGCAAATTATTTGTGTAATTAAGTATTCAATATTTTCTTGTAAAAATATTCTTTAACAATTTCTTCAAGGGATGCCTTCTGCCATTCAAAATTCTCTTCATACAACTTATCCGTTGAAATTTCTGTGTCAATACTTATTTATTTCTCAAACGTTGTGCAGTATGTGCATGTATGTACATTCTGTATTTTGTTGAACTTTTGCATTTTTGAGTGCATATTTTATAAGATCCTGCAACAATGTATTTCTAACCATCATTTTAATTGCAATGGATTGACAGTTTTGATTTTCATTCCTCATCCTTTGCTTTCCTATCCGTTTCTCGTTGGTGGAATCCGTTTGTCAATTGCAGAGGAAACATTTTAAAAATAATAAAAAAAAATAATTTAAGAACTTTAATATTAAATGATCTTAAATATGTGACAAATATTGTAAAATTATCCACCACCTGCATTTTGTTGTAAAACAGTAAATACTTGTACAGAACGAATTTATATTGATTCTTTTAGAAGGCGTTTTAAACCTAAGAAACGTTTCAAAACATATTTAGGACAAAACTTGAAAAATTACCCTGCTGTAGGGCCAGTAGTGTCAAAAATTTTGGTTATTAAAATCTACGCCAACTAAATCAAGTGACGGTACAAATATTCAGAAATCAGTTGGACTGCATCATAAGGAGAAATTTGATAACGGCATTTGTTATGATAGCCATACCGACTTGCTGGTTATTCCGGGAAACATGAATTCAGAAGACTACTTGAATCAGGTGATCAACAACATGGTCCCAGGGTTTTATGCTCCTGTGGGTTCCATGGCAGTTATGGTTGCAATTGAAACCAGTGGAATTCCTCATTTCGCTTTACCTGCCATATCGCCTGATTTAAATCCGATATTAGGATCAGTTGCAGAAAGCTTTGGAAAGCCAGTGTAAAGACGTTGCCAAGCTGTCATTGAAGCCCACGGAGGACATACTCGTTATTGCTGAAAGGGAAATTAAGAAGAAATTTGTGTTCATCTCCTTTATTAATCCTTAATCCTTAATCTTACACCTTTTGAGAACATGAAAACTAATCTACAAAGCTGGCAGTGAACCGTGCTAATCAGTGACACACAATTTGGACTTGTCTTATCTTTCTTTGGAGATGTTCGGGTCGACTTCTTGCAATTGTTGTTCATTTTGAGTGTCCCAACTGTTTTCATAAACTTTCGGCACATTAATGACCAAAACTTTGAGGGCCATTTAGGGGGTTATCTTACATCGGTGCATAATTGGTGTAACTCTCCTCAAACAATTGCCGAGTCCTCCTATCATAATGGTACCAAACGAAATAAGGGGAAAATATTACGTCGTCGTTTTGATGATGGAAATTAATAAAATTAAGCATATCCGGTAAACATCTTCGGATATAAAGCACAGCATCTACAGTATCTCCCCGATCTCCCGTATAGGGTTTAGAAATCCCAGTCAAAGAAACTCGCATCAATTTGTCAGATGTGTAATGTCCATCATTAGCTCTCATTCCTCATAATATGTCTGGAATATCTAGCTATTCTTTCGAACTGTACCTGTACCTGTTTTTTGGGTAATATACACTATTTTTGAACAAAATTCTCTGTCTAAGACTCCTGTATGAATTCTAAATCTTTAATTAAATTTAATTAAAATTTGTACCTAAAAGAAAACAAATCAGAGAAATAACTAGAATTAAATCTGTAACGATTTAAACGAAACAATGGACAATTAATACAAATTAAAGTCAAGTTGAAAATGCAATGAAATCAAGTGAAAGCAATATAAATGAAAAAAAGAACGATAATCTATCAATAGTTTTACAACCATGTGGTGAACATTGAAGCAAAATAAAGCAGGCCAAAAATAAATGAAAGTGAAACACAAAGAAGTAGAAGTGGAAAGGCGGGAATTAATGACAAATAATCTATGTTACCTTTAGCGGATTGTACCAATTTATTAATTCTGTTTTGCGCCAAATCATGAGGTCTTCCAGTTTTCGGCACATTGGTGCAAGGTATACTCTCTTCGCATTCTAGTATTGCCCTATAAATTGTTGCCTGGAGTTTTGGACTACTTCCAATTTTTACGTTATGGTAGTTTTTACGTCAATTTTCTTGCATTACGGTGTTTTAAAAAATTAATCATTTTTGGCTTTTTGAGAATTTTGTCACAATTTCCATAATTTCTTTTCTTTGTGTGACAATTACTGAATAGTAACACGATGTCACGATAACACGATGATAGCATCTTTGATATTTTAATTTTTTAACAATTTAGATTTTTTTTGACAAATTTGAAATTGTTTGAATTTTAGAAATTAAGCGCATGTATCAGATCATAATAGCTGTTCGTCCTTCAGAACTCATCAGACCAGCAACGATCCTGATGGACGAAATAGCTGTCATAACCTGATATAGTCGCTGAGTCGATAGGTTACAGCACCGACTTGGTCCATCAAACTTTTCGTAATATTTAACGAATTTAATAATACAGCGAGATCGAAAAAAAAAATTTGTCAAAGTAGGTCATGGAAAAAAGCCGCATGTCTTTTCCTAGTTCATAAATTTGAAAATAATTATTGACACTGACAACTTGGAGTTATAATGCTTGGAATAAAGAAAGTGACAAAACTAAAATAATGTTGTCCATTATTTCCCAGACATAACTGCACGCGTCGCTTCATATTTTCAGTAACGCGGATAAGCATTTCAGGTGTGATTTGTTCCAACTGTCAATATACGTCAGATTGAAACTCGCAAATATTTTTAGGAAAAGAAGGGCGTTTTTTTACTCATGGCCAACTTTGACTAATTTTTTATTCGATCACACTATAGTTTTTACATTTTTGTATTTTAGGTACTTGTTTGTTAATTTTTGGTAATTGTCAAAATTTGCACAATTTTTCTCTGATTGGCATTTTTGCAATTTCAACTTTCTTATATTACAATTTTCGCAATTTTGACATGTTAGTCGTGTTTACCAACTTTTTATTATTGTATTTTAATGGATTTTAGATTTTTTTCTATTTTATATTTGACAGTTTTTTTGTTTTACATTTGTTTCCTCTATTTTACAATTGTTTGCAATTTTTACAAATATGCCATTTTAATATTTTCGAAAATATCGACACCATTTGGAATGTTTCAGATTTTTTAGACGACTTTTAGATTTATTACGATGATTTACACCTTTTTTTACACAATTTTTACCAATTTTACAATTTTGTCATGTTTGACGAGTTTTTAACATTGTTTGAATTTTCCACTATTTTTACTGTTGCAATTATTTGCATTTCGATCAATTTATGTAGTTTATGTAGTTACTATGAAAATTCTACTTTACTTCCAAGTAATTATTATTTATATGTGCTTCGTTTGTTTTAAACATACATTCGTACGCTATTTCTGTAACTAAAATACTGTCGCTGAAGTCATCATGATGTTAGAGGCTAAAAATACCTAAAAGCAGTGCAATATGTCCCGCACTTTAAAGAGGTGCTAACCTACGGCCCTACTTTCAATCATACTGCAAGAGGAATTTCAGTAAAACTTGAAAGTTTATAAATAGTAATAATAAATCAGCACTACGGGCCTAGTTGGTCCATGGCTTTGTTGCATCTCATTCTCGGCCATTCTTGCTACGTGTCCGAGATATCGCATTCTATGTGCCCTAACTCTGCTCGTTATACTTGGTAGTCCATAAAATTGTCGTAACTCTTCAGTTGTTCTTCTCATCCATTGCTCTCCCACTTTCTACCCTCAATAAATCCCTCTTAATACTTTTCTTTCCCATATATCCAATGCTTCTTTTTCTCTTTGATATAGCTTCCATAATTCACCTCCATATGTAACTATCGGTGTTACAGTTTGATATATTCTTAGTTTTACATTTCTTGAAATATTCTTAGACCAAACAATTTTCTCAATTTGTTTCCCTTTGCTAATCTTTCTTCTATTTCGGTTCTTTCATCACCTTTATTATTACCCCCAGAGAGTTGCATTTTCCACACTATCAATTTTCTATTGCTGTCCGTCCTCCGTTACAAACTCCAAATTTCATTGTTGATTCGTATTAGGTCAGTCTTCCATTACCATATATTTCGTTTTCTTTTCATTTATTTTTAATCCTTTACTTCTGGCCTCTTCTTCTAACCTCTTCATTGCTTCTACTAAATTATCCTTTGTCCTTACCAAAATCATCCGCATACACCTGTATTTACACCCTTTGGTTATATATCGTCCCTTTAGTTTTTATCCTTGCCGCTCTAATTGCTGTTTCCAACACTATATTAAATAGGGTGGTTGATAATGGGTGCCCTTGTTCCAGTCCATTCCTAACCTGAAACTTTCCAGATACATGACCATTCACCCGAACCTTGTATTCTGTTTCATTTAATGACATCTGTACTAAACGTATAAGTTTGGTTGTTATTCCAACTTCTGCGCTGTATATCATTTGCCTTTTTACTGTATCGTAAGCCTGCTTGAAATCTATAAATACCAAGTGCAGAGGCAGATTTTGATCTATTCTTTTGTCCATGATCTTGTCCTTGATCTTAATATAAAAACTTGGTTTATCACTGATCGATTTTTCTTAAAAGCACATTGATATTCTCCAACTCTACCATTCCATTTATTCTTTTCTTTGCCGCGAGCGCAACTATTTTATAGACCACTTCCAAAAGAATTTTTCCTGTCATCGGGGGAGTTCGCTTTGATCATTTCCCTCTTTACTACATTTTCTTTACATTCTTCGTGAAACCATGTTTTTTTTTTATTCGGTGTTGTCCGCCTTTCAATACTTGTGCCCCTCTTCCATTATTATTTCAAATTCAGCCCATATCCTTTCTATATTATCCGTTGTTTCCAAATCTCTATTAATTGTATTTTGGAATTCATTTCTTACATTTTCCTGTTCCAGTTTTTTCACTGCGTACTGTTTCTTCCCTGTTTTGTTATTTTTAACTATAGGTGGTTTTCTACATTTCATTTTCGCTCTTACTAGCATGTGATCACTCAGCGTCCGCACCTCTGTAACTTCTTGCGTCTGTAATACACTTTGCATGCTGCCCCTCTATTACAATATGGTCAATTTAATTTATCGTGTTCCCATTTGGTCCTATTCATGCCATGTACCGTTGTGAATTTCTCGATGCTGAAAGTACGTCGTTGCTATTCTTAAATCCCTCCCCATTGCGATCTCTTCTACTTTCTTACCGTTTTCATTAGTTTCTGAATGTTTACTGTGTCTTCCAATAGTTGGTTACTTTTTCTGTCCCTATTTTGGCATTGAAGTCGCCCATAATTATTTTCACGTCGTACGTTGGGATATCCTCGTATCTCTCTTCTAGTTCTTCATAAAAAGAATATTTTTCCTCTATGTCTTTTTCATCTATTGGGCAGTGTACGTTTATGATACTTATTTTCCGGTATCTACTTTTGAGTCTGATCGTACATATTCTTTCTGATAGCGGTTTCAAATCCACTATCGAATATTTTACCCTCTTACTGGCTAAAAATCCCGTTCCCAATTCCCTGACTCATCCCCCGCTACGAAAGAATACATAGTCTCCTATTTCCACAATAGCGCTACCTTGTTGTTTCGTCTCTAATCATTATATCAATACTGCAGTTTTTCATTATTTCCGTCAGCCTAATTAATTTTCCTTCATTATATGTTCCTCTTATATTCCACGTCGCCACATTGCTTCTACGTCTACGTCCTTTTCCCTAACCTGATTATGCTGCTCTGGTTTTTTGACTATTGTTTTTTCAGCTTTTCTTCACTTTTACTTTTACTTACGAATAATGAAGCTTGTAATAAAATACTCTTGCGAATTTCAAGTTTGTACTGCATTTTTAATTTAGTAAATGAAGTTTGACGTTCACCAATAACAGCAAACCATGTTTTGTTACGGATACGAAACATTTATAGATTATTTGTCTGTAAAATGCTATTGAGCGAAATGCACATATTTTCTATGTCGTTGAGATACCCTTCATAGCCTTAAAAATGCAGTGAAAGAATATATGTTGGCTTGTATATAAATATGCGTTTAAGTAGAGAGATATTGAAAAAAAAAATGTTTGCCGCGAGCAAAATGGAAAAAGTTGACATGAGATTAGGATTTGGATAAGATTAGGAAACGCAACTATTAATTATGATGTAATTTGATTGCTATCTAAAACTGGAAAACTTTTAAGTTCAATAAAATTTTCCTCTCACTGTGGTAAAAGTTTTTTCTAAATATGTAAGGTGTTAAATTTCGTTTTTTTATTTTATTTTACTGTATATATTAGTGTCATTTTTGGGGTGTATATATGTTATAAGGGAAGTAGGAGGGGCGGTCATTTTATTTTAAATGTGTAAAAATATTGCTTGCTATTTAAGCGTATACCCAATATGTGAGACGCGTAATTCTATAAGTTTATTTAAATGTTGATGTACATACATCAAAGAAGTTAGTAACATTGAATACACAATAAGTCATTGGAGTATTGCCAGAACACATTTGCATTCATAATAAAATCAAATATATCTGGTGATCATAAGGATTGATTTAGAAGCAATCAAGATATTTTGAATTGTAAAAACAATCGCACTAATGATGTACTAATAAACTGGTGTTAGGCTGAAAGTAGAAAAAGATGACAAACCATTGCACTTGTTCTCTTACTCTATCAAGAGATACCACGAATTAGTTGCTAATACTTTAATATTATTTAATGCATTTGCGAAACTATAAAAAAATTGTTTGTTATTCTATTGTTATAGTAACAATTTTGTTTGTGTAAAATATGTTGCTTTTGCACGTAAATTAAATAAAAAAAAAAAACAGGAAAAAATCTACAAATAATGTCATGCCCGTAATTTAATACATACTATATTTTACGACAAGACTGAAGGCATTTTCTCCTCTCCTTTATGTTCTCCACAAAGAAACAAGAAAAGCATTTTTGATTTTTGAAGTCGTTAGCATTTAATGATATTTGTAGTACGTACTTAACGATCGCATTTATTATTTGTTAGGTAAATGAGCCATAATCCACAAACATATCCCGGCCGGCCCGGTCGTTAATTTTCGGATGGAGAACACCTCACACTGCAAAAATAATTTTTGTGTGGCCGGTGCGTACTGCGAAAACAATTTCGAAATACACGGAACCGAGCCTATTTAAACGCCAATTAATGATTTAATTATTCTCGTACCGGTGCATCTCAAGTTTGCATATTTAATTTGCACGGCCATTTTTTACGTGCGAGTCTGGTCGACCTGGCCTTTTGTAACATCAACTTCGGCAATATCCTCGAGCCGTACAATAACACTAAATACTTCGGCGGAAAGCTAATTGAATCGTATAACGTGGGTTTTGTAAATACACTTAAGCACTCGCAAGAAAAATGCCCCGCACGCAAAATCAATAACGAACTCCCATTTGCATTTTTGTTATTGTTTTCTGCCGCGCGCATTTTGTTTGCAGAGATATCAAAATTTACATTATCGGATATAGTAAATTATAATTCATTTCGCATCGATACCTTTATTATGGAGTTATTAGGCATATCCTCATACCTTGATAATAATGTAAGCACTTTTAATAAAATCTACCTATCTACATCTAATAATAATAACATGTTTAAAAAAAGCATAAAATGTGTGCAAACTGTATCACATTCTATTCGGATAATTTGCTTTTATTTATTACACAATAAGTTGAATGTTTGAAGGATTCAAATGATGTAATATTTACATAATGCAAAACATAAAATAAAAATGATTTTTATTTTGTCATTCGATGCTACCTTGTTTAATTTCTACATAACTATAATATTATGTGTAAATTGCTACCGTTTTAACTTAGTAAATGATTTAGGATACCCTACAGATATCGACAATGCAAAAGACCCATGGGAGGGTTATAGTAAAAATATTTATTTATTACGTGATGACAAAATGATGTCTCTCTGAAATAAAAATTCTTTTTGCATTTCGAGTCATAGATACAAAATTGTAAAAATGGTGCTTACTGACGGTCAAATAAATATTCGAATATACCATACGAATGTTATAAGAAAATTCATATAAAATTCAACTTGTTATGTTGTAAAGCGGTTTCATCCTTATTGGGAAATATTTGAAATTTAATGTTTTAATGAAACGACCTGGGCGCGAACCAAAACTCGTAAGTCTAAAAACGGATCGAAATATCTGTAAAAAGTGCTTCAAAAGTAAACAATCCAACATGACAAACAGTGAGGAGTTGTAGTGATTTCAAACTGTTGTGGTTATGCCATAAGCAGTGTTTAAGAGTATGCACTGACGATTAATTTCTGATGAGATGGTCGATACGAAATTGGCAGATAATTGCCGTAGAAAAACATAAATAAAAGCATTTGGGTACTCTATCGTAGCGGATGTAATTGTGTTGCTAAAATAGACATACTGGGAAGGTACGAAAATGGAAACGGTGGATAGTGACTCAAAAGGTGAAGCTTAAGATAGCAAATCAACTAGAACAAGGTGTATTTTTAAAACAGAGAAAAGTATAAACAAAATATTGTTATGGGATGTAATTGACAAAATTTCAACATCAATTGAAAACTTTGCTGCTTGCGGCCAGAAAGATTTTTTAGATTTTTTTGTAGAGCATACGCAATTTATTTCTACTTGGCCAATCCTTGCGCTAGGGAGAATATTGTTTTATATGTTATGTAATTAGCTCAGATTTATTGGCTGTTTTTTTAGAACGACCTTGTCCTTGTTTTCTTTTGTAGTGATTTTCAAACTCAACTTCCAATTTTGTTAGTAAATTTTTCTTTCAATTTTTTCACTTTTCTTTTGGAAGTGAAATTGTATATTTTTGGTTGGATTTCGTGGAAAATTCAAAGTGTTTGCTGCGATGTGCCTCGTGAATAGTTTCAATTGATTTAAATACATTGATGTCGTTGAATATTTCAAATATGAATTTCAATAGCATGATTTGATAGATTATTTAGAAACGCGAGATCCCATAAACAAAGTGGATCAGAAACAAGATTTTCTTTCCTTCAAAGAAATATTTCTTGAAATTGAAGTACATTTTCGAAAGAACTTTTCAATGGTTTTTAAAATTTCAATATCATTAACTTTTATACGAACCATTTTTCGAACACCTACAGTTTTCGAGATATGGAAAATGTGATAAGAATAAACAGGTTCAGATATTGTTTTCAACAGGTTTTCTTGCTCGCTTAGTAGAGCGTGCACAGACACACACACAGATGTCATTGCAAAATTAACGTATGTAACAAAAGTTCTGGGAACATTTTTGAAATATGATTATTCAAACTATAATTGGTTTATTTAATTTGGTAGTATTCAGTATTGAGTGAAGCTTTAACTATAATTACAATGTATCACATAGCAGGTACAGGGCCATGGGCTTCAATGGTTCGCAATTTGGTGCGAATGCCTCTCATCAGCCTTTGGACGGTAAGTTAAACTCACGAATCTTTTGGTAGATTCTTCGTCGTAGTTCTTCTCCTTTTGACCTTCCCACCCACCGTCGTAAACGTTTTTGCCGAGTAAAACCCAAAACTCTTGTATAGGCACGTCGCCTGTGTTGGGTTATCCTTTTCAGGTTCACATGGGATATTCTGTTGCCTTAACCAATCTTGGGTTCTTCTCGCATGGCAATGACACAATGCCAGAACCAGAATTACAAAAAAAAGTATTACAAGAAAGCTATAAGACTACACAAGTTGCGAAAAAAAGATGTAAGAGAAAAATACTACAAAAGGGTGGAAAGGAAAATATGTAGCATAAACCAAAACTGGAATGAAGCAGAAATCGAAGCCAAATGGCACGAATTTTAGGAGGTAATAATAAATGAAACAAAGATGGCGTATGGAACAATCAAGATTAATAAAAATAAGAAATAAACAAGAAGGTGAAATCAGGAAATAAAAACATAGATTAAAATGTAGAAAAATCTACAAAAAAAAATTAGCAAACATATCAGCGAGATAAAATATAAGAAGGAAAATTAAACTACAAGAAACATAGGAAACTAGAGACTTAGGAATAATATGGAGAAAAATGGAAGCTAAACCAGATACTCTACAAATCTCTAAAATCTCTCGTGACCGGAAAGAAATATAAAATGAAGCAAATAAGGAATAAACAAGAAAAAAATACAACATCTAAATCTCGAAGCAGATAAGAGGAGGAAGCCTTGAATGTAATCCAAAGGGAGCAGAACGGTAGAAAGTAGGAAAGACAAGAAGGAAGACTAGTGGATAAAAAATTATGAAGTACAAATAGAAGATGCCCAATGTGGATTCCGAAGAGGCAGAAGTGCTCAAGATCATGTTTTTATGATAAAGCACCTAGCTTTTATAGACATGGATACGGCATTTGATAAAGTGCCAAGAAAAGAAATATGTAGAAAGGAGTACAGCCGAAAAATTAAAAAAGCTATATTTAGGTAATAAGAACTCAGACTCACTGATTCGCAATCAGAACAATTTTTTGTGGAAGATGATATGAAACAGTGTGTTGTATTGAGTCAACACTGTTTACAATTTTAATGGATGATATAATGAAGGAAATAAAAGAAAAGGTACACAGTGTAAACATCGGATACAGGAAAAATTGTTATTATTGCTGGCACATTAAAGAAATAAAAAGGAATGTACAAAGCGACAAATTAAACTACGACGCTAACTTTGTCTAAAATGAACAAAAGTAAGGAATAAAGAATACTCGTTAACAATAAAATTTCGTAAAAATAACATCCTAATAATACATACCTTGATTTGAACAAAATTTGTATGTCAACAAAATCCTAATAATGATTGATGCCTGAACGCTAATTTATATTATTGGATATTTGAAAAACGCGAATCACATCTAAAAAATTACATATTTATAATTTTGCTCCACATCCACAACTGTTTTCAAAATCAAATTGGTACTTCAAGCTGCAACTATGTTTGGTCAAAACGCAATGTATCATTGAACGAATGTGACATTAATTCATGGATAGAAATAAGTGAGTTTTCGTCAAGAGATGAAATTAAAAATAATTTTAGATCTCAAGCACGTTGCATGCTAGCAACAGCCAGCGACATCGGGTTGTTGCCAAGTATGATTGATTGAAAGAATCTCATAAGTTATTTATTTATGTTATTCGACAACATTGTTTCAAGAGTTCCAGGTATTTTCCTAAAATAACATTTTCAAAATTAAATGTCAATGCAGATACGTATTAGTTTGACATAAAATTCATAATGGGCTGTTAGCAGTGTAATGTCAATTTGAGTGCATAATTTCTCGCTTGTGATTAGAAATAAAAGAATATAATTACACCAACAAAATTCTATAAAAAATACTCCCAAGCATATGGTCATTTACGTACTCGAACTAAACACGATGAAACAGTTCATTTTATACATTTAATAAAAAAGAGATGTAGCAGATACAATAAAATGAAGAATGCAGCGAAGGCAGTTGTATAATTTGAGAAACAATAATATAGAAATGTTTTGATTTGTTATAAAAACATTCATCATATTTATCAACACATTACAGGGATGGTTTCAAAATTATTATTATTAAAATATCGTAGGAAAAGGCGATATTTTTAAGTTAATTTTGTTTCGTGAAGCTTCTTGATCGACGAAGTATTTTCAAAAAATATGTTATTTTTGATGAACGCTAGTAAGTTTTAACAAAACGTGTTTAACAATGAATTTAATATCTACTATTATAAATGACATAGTTTTTTGTCAAATAAATCTTATTGCCATTGTTATATCCTTGCCGGATTTGTAATTACGCCTCCCGTTGCTAATGATAATTAATTACCAATATCTCGTCCGCATTTAGAGCGAAAAACGTACCCAACCACGTCAATTCGGCCACTAATTGTTGATTAATGAAGGGGCTTGAGGCGTCACATTTATTAATTATCCGTTAGAGACGTTTGTATGGGCATGATTAAGTGTATGACGTTCGTCTGTCGTAGATAAACTGCCTCTGTTTACTCATTAGGAGTGTTTGTCTTGGGACAGATCCAATAATACATCCACCACCACTCATGGTAAGTGGGCGCTACCGATATCCGAAACAGAGCTAATATTTGTCTAAGGCCTAACCGTTGACAAATATACTGTTATTAAAATGTACTACATGCCTCTAAAAAATGTATTAAATGTATAAATTTGCCATGAGCTAATAAGTTGCAATAATTATTATTTGAACGTGTGTGGCACATTTATGACACCTCTGTAATAAAACTGCTACAATAGATTATTGCTTGCATATGAAAAACCTATTCCAAGAAGCGATTCAGTACTGAAAATTATAGCCATATACTTTCACGTGCGCGACACAATTAATCCAGTTTCTAAGTCCACAAGAGTAATCTCTCCGACTTGTCTAAACGGCTGGACGTGTTTATGCACCCGAGATTTAAGATTGTGCCTAAATGACTGATTTATTTCAGAACAAGACATGTTACTTTAGCTTATTGTTGCTGTATCAGATATGAAACTTTGGATAAAACTTCAGCGTTAGCGGCTTATAATTCCGAGTGACGCATTTACCGGAATCGACGATTTAGATAACAAATTAACGTTGAGCACGATGCATTTATAAACAGTAGCTTAGATAAAATGTGAATTAAATACTTTTTCCTAGCATTAAAATGCGTTAAGGATATGGAAGGAATATTTTTATTGAGACACCTAATCGATATTTTAGTCTTTGCATTAAGGAAAAGATAAGTTTAATTAACCTATACAACTTAACTAAATAAGCTCTTTAGATATGATACTTAACATTTACTGATTTAAAACGGTAGCAATTTACATATAATATTATAGTTATGTAGGAATTAAACCAGGTAGCATCGAATGACAAAATAAGAATCTTTTTTATTTTATGTTTTGTATTATGTAAATATTACATCATTTGAATCCTACAAACATTCAACATATTTTGTAATAAATAAAAGCAAAGTATCAGAATAGAATGTGATACAGTTTCCACATATTTGATGTTTTTCATTACCTTCAGTTTATATTCGAAACTGTTTTCGTTTCTCCTTATAGTAAATTGCTCTATTATTGCAGAAATACACAGTGTAGGAGTATTGTTTGTGTGAAAAATAAATGTGGAAAAGTAAAAAATGTTATTCAAGTGAACGTGTTAACGCTTCAATTAATCAGAATCATCTTAAATCTATTGTGTCTTTGTATGCTTTAAGGGGTTATACCTAGTTGGCGGCCGAATAAGAGGCGTTTTTTTGTCATTTTTTTTGGGAAAATGATTGCAGGTTTCGAGCTATATCTTTTTTCACAGCAAAGGGTATATTTTTGACTATGTTTCGTAATTTTTTTATTGTAAAAATATATAATATATTTCCCGGACCGCTGTTAAAAGAAGGCCTTCCGCGGTGACCACTGTAACTTCTACACCGATCATCTCAAATCAAAAACCCAAATGAGTTAAGTTTTTGTATCGTATTATCTAGCCTTTAATCGAAGGATTTGATAAAATATCAATTTTTGAAAAAATAGTCGGCGCATAAAAGTGAAAGTGTAAATTTCGGTGACAAAATCAATACATTTTCCTTGATATAAAAAAAAAACGATGCATCGAAGAGAAAAATCCTTCGATTAAGGACTAGCTTCTGATACATAGAAAAAGTATGAAAAATTTCAAGTAAATCGGTCCACTGGTTTTTAAGATATCGTGGTCACCGGTTTTGGGAAACTATTTCTAGAAAAACGCCTTTAAAGTCTGAAATTGTAAGTCAACAGTTATAATTAACGTACTGTTCGCTGTATTTTTCTTCTGAATGTTTTAACATTTCGTCGATACGGTCAACTTTCATTTTTTCCGGAAGATCCTGTGTTGCTTGCTGAGCACACAGATTCGTGTTCTTCGTACGCGCTCGCAGCCCGTAACGGTAAAAACGGCAATAACTCGCTCAATTTTGACCGGACCTACTTGCAATTTTCAGAGAACATTTTTGAAACGATATACTTTAAGAATCTGCCGAGAAACCGTAACCGTTTTTCGTAAATTCTGACTAGATGTAACCCCTTAAAAGAAAATAGTCAAACTCACAGGTTAAAAGCTTAAAAATTTTTAAATAAGCACCAATATTTTTAAGAAATTTATTTAAATTTTCATATACTTCAATTTCGAAATCCACCAAGGGAAAACTTCTCAATACATGAATACATACGTTACATATAAAATATTCAAGTTATTTAGTGAATTTGAAAAAGTCTCAACATTATAATTGCTCGGCATTTATCCCTGAAAGGTTTGTATGTGGAATAATTCTATTAACAAGTTACGTATAATTGAAAATAGTGACCAATTGGCTAAGTGGATTTAATAAAATCGCACTAATCTGGAAAGGAATGTATTTCGTATGTTAGTGTGTATAATGGAAACAGGTATTAACTCGTATATTTGGATAATGGGGTAAATTTAAAACATCGTAATCCATCTTATTAATGACTTCGAAGAGAGGTCTGTCTGATATTTATATACCGTATGTCCCCGGATTAAGTTTACAATAGATGATTGACCAAAAATTATCGAATTGAAATTTCATGTTTTGGGATTCCACCCTGCTTGGTCTGAAACTTATTTTTAGTTTACTTTCGATTTTTTAAAATCAAGTAGGCCTTTAGTTGTGCAAACACTATTTTAGTTCTGGGTAAACTACCTTTTCCGTTCACTGTACGCCAAAGTGTTGCTAAGAAAAGTTGTTCAGAATGTAAAGTTATGACGTTATACTATGCACAATGATTGGCCTACTTTGATAAAATCCAGTATTGGTCAGTATTGCAATTGAAACACCAATGATAACATGAGGTGGCTTAAAAATTACAAGAACAAAAACCGTCGATTACATGTCATGTATTTATTGTAGTATGAGATGAGTCATTAACTTTCATATCGTTAAAGTAATATCACAAAACTGATTTTCATTGCGAAGTAATGACACTATTTTTACAATTTTACAATTTTCCGAAATGCATACCGTCATAACTTTACATTCTGAACAACTTTTCTTAGTAAAATTTTGACGTACTATGAACGGAAAATGTAGTTTACCTAGAACTAAAATAGTGTTTGCACAACAGTATTGGCTAACTTGATTTAAAAAAAGCGAAAGTAAACTAAAAATAATTTTCAGACCAAGCAGGGTGGAATCCCAAAATATGAAATTCTAATTCGGAAATTTTTTGTCAATCATACCTATTGTAAACTCAATTCGGGGACGTACTGTACACAAATGAGATCTAGGGAATGAATGCACTTCTCCATAGTTAGATGCAAATTTAATTCGAGATTGTTCAATGCTAGTATTATAGTGTCAGTGGGTAATTTAAGTTGAGTTTATGATAGCCAATAATATTTAAGTGACTGACATTTTACATACAAAGACAATATCACTTGTGTAGGTATCTCCAAGTATATCTTCGTGAAATCAATTATAATATTATGACAATTTATTCGCGTTTGATCACTGAACGACACCGTGTCTCTGCATGGACTTTGCTAACAACGAATACCAAGAAAAAATAAATTTACGTATAATATTACAAGACTCCAACTATGTATTGAGGGATAATTTATCCATATAAATCTTCATTGTCCGGTGTTTCCATAAAATAGCGAATGCCCATACTCAACACAAACATTACTAAAGCATTTTTCGCAACATAACTACATTTAGCTGAAAGACGAACGAAACCATACGTTCCAGCATATCCTGTTTGTAGATAAAAATTAATATTCATGTCATCGTTTGGCGCATCAGTGCATTAGTAACGTTAGTGTGACCATAACTAATAATTATTAATATCAATTAATGGCATTCCTAATTGTATAGACACGATGATAAAAGAACCTTAACGTGAGTTTTGACATTGCTCGCAGTGAAATCCTTAAATTTATTTTGTCTATGAATGAACGTCTCAGAAGGTAAATTAATAAATGAGGCGCCCGGGGCCGTCCATTAATCAAACAATTAAAACCCAAATTGACGCAATCACGTACGTCATTCTTTTCAGCTAATGACGTTCGAAATAAATTCGTTCTCGGCGTTAATAACTCGCATTTATGTACTATATGGCATCCTAAGTGCCTCGTTTTGTTACCTAAGTGTCCGTTTAAAAGTTGTGCCTGTTTTTATGGGTCCGGTTTATTCAAGATGTTAGGGCATGTGCGCGCATACGGTATTTTCCGACGAAGGAGCGGATTTTGACGCAGCTCAGCCGCTCGCGTGGTCAATGTCGGATAGCGCGTTTGGCATTTGTTGCAGTTGATCGCCGAGAATGGACACCTGCTATTTGACGTATGTGCGCCAAATCGATTTGGAACGTAAAATATGTAAAATATTTCTTCAGAAAAATGGCTATTAAACATTACCACGTGACCATAACGCACGCATTATCCACCGATTAATAAAAGTACGTAATCTAAAGGTCTTTGTTAGAAAGAATAAAATGAGATATTTCGTCAAGTATTTAGTGTATTTGTTTTAAGTATTTTAATACTCTAATCGGGCTTTATTATTGTTGAAATAATAATTGCAGTTTTCTTATATTAATTATATTGATGGCGGTCGCCAAAAGTATGCTCCCTACAACGGTACTAAAAAAAGGAAATACGCGGAAAAATCTTTTCACGTTAGCTAGGTTTTGTTTCGTTATCAATAGAATCATTAAACTTAAGTTCTGTACGATTATTTGAAATAATCGCACATAACATGTAAACACGCTCTTGTTTTAATGGGTGAGAAATTAGTTCATTGAAGAAAGTAAAATGATCCCTCTCCAAGTTTAATTTTCCTATTGCAAAGATTATGAACCTCATAGTAATTTATATTAACTATCTTTTGAACAGGTAAAGGAATAAATATAATAGTTTAATTAATGCAAGTAAATATTACTGCTTAATGTAATTCCGTGTAAAGTTGCACACACATTCGATAAATTCACTTTGCAGTTGTAAAAAAATAAACCATTCCAATTTAACGGTTTAATTGCTTATCGTATTTCCACAGGAAATAACCATATTTGCTATTAACTTAAACGTAACGATATAAATGAATATGTTTAAATTGCTTCCGTTAATTTAAAAAAAGCCAATTAACGTAGTAGTCGTAGCTAAAAGGATATTTGGCTCGGTGAAACGCGAGTAAATAACCAGCGCAGATTAATCTGGAATAAGACAGGAGAAAACGCGGGGGTTATTCAGCTTCTGAATGGATGCAATTTAACATCCCGGGGTCTAATTTAACGGCTAGAGAGGTGTGTGTATTATAATTAAACCGGAGTGCTAGATCCAGTCGACTATCGCAACGAATATATACCGAACATAATTTATATATTTCAGAGTGGATAACCCTCCATGAATACGCAAGCACCTACACGGGCTGCAGTCCTATTTCTCTGAAATTACTCTATTTTTCACCTTGTACGAGTTTGTCAGGACAACGGGGCGCGTTTTGAATAACAATCGTCTCTAATTATTTCAAACGTCAGGACTGCTTTCGCACGCCAGTTTAAATCCCGGTTAGATGCGTGCAGCTTCGCGAAGCCGGGATCTGGCAAGCGTCTTCAATTATTTCACGTTTCTGAACAACTAATGTTAGCACTTACAATCAACAAGAAAGTTGCTGCCAACGGGTACGTAATTTTCAGGAGATGGGGTTGTATAATTGGTACTTTAAAACGTAGACGACCAGAATTAGATGATCTCGAAACATAAATACTGCGAGCAAACATGCGCATAAAGTGAAACATCGCGTAATTATTCATATGGATCCTTCTGAACATTCACCATTGGACGATGCAAACATAGCCGGCGAAATTTAATTAATTTGTTGTTGTATTGTACGAAACTACGTGTAGGTCCCCAGGTATGTCATTATAAAATTCCAGATTACAGATTTCAGTGACATAGACCGTTTAGTATTCGTTTCAACACTTTAAAACGTTAAATAAACTATATTCATAGAATTGGGCAGAAAGAAAAGATACTGGCAAAGAAAGCATACACCAATCAGAAAATATTGAACAAATTAAGCGTAAAACAAGTCGGTAAGAAAACTCAATCAAGGTTTACAAAACAATCTTGTTGCAAAAGACTTGTGATAGATGTGTGTTTTATAACAAAGTTTTAACAACAGCATGTCGTGAAAATGGTTTATTCTTTGTTCATGTTCATATCGCTCAAACTTGGAATGATTTAATACTTTCATTTACATTTTTTTAGAACAATAAGAGTAACGTTTCATATATTCTACAATTACACAAAGCCACACAGACACATGGACCTGCACGGGAAAACCCTGTATTTTCTTGATTGCAGTGACACTGACATCAACCCACATCATGCCCATACTGACTGTTAACTTTGCAAATTATATTCTGAGTTCACCAGAACTAATAAAAAGCAGATGGTTTAGAATACCTTATTATTCTTCTCCGTGTAATTTGTTAACTGAATATTGTAAATACAACATTTTGTTTATCCCATTTTTTCCACACTTCTATAGACGTATTTTAAAAACATATTAGTGCTGCAATTCTATATTAATAAATCTTAATAGATTCCAATCTTGTCAGTTGTGTCTGATAAATCATATAAAAATCACACTGCCGGTATTTCTGGCACAAAAATACAAATGAAGTATGGAAAAATATGATAGTAGATAAAGTAAATCGAAAAAATCCCAAATTTCTCCACACTATCAAATATTTGAGTTTAACACAAAAATTCTTTAAATGATACCAATTAGGGAGATCTTACAATTCGAGAAACAATGACATAAAATAAATAAAACAGTATTATAGCAAATCACAACATTTGCATATACTGAGAATTTGATACAATGAAGCAAAAGTTTAAACAAAATTTATTTGTCATGAAATTATACACAAATGAAACGGTACCGTCTATAATTTTAAGCTGTTCTTTAAGTGTGTGTGTTTGTGGGTGTGTCTTTTGTCCATAACTTTTGTGAATTTCAACATTTTGCCGCATTTTTCTACAACCTTTGTTCAGTACGGGGGTCAGATTCCGATGCTAGATCAAAGCTGACTCTGCTTTTAGTTTATTTTTAATAAATCAAAGTTGCAAAAAAATATATCTCAGGGGAATGAGGATGTCAAAGTAATAAACTTATTAATTGGTCACATATATGGGCTACCACATTAAGTGGTCCGCACTTAACTTCCTTATACTTAGTTATACTACATTTATAATAATAATAATAATAAATGTGTTTATTGTGCATTTGACCAAAAAAAATTTAATAACAAAATATATATAGTATAACATACAATAAAATATAGTAATATTTGATAGTAATTATCATAAAAACAAATAATGCACAATCACAAGGTGAGGTTCAAGTTACAATTAACTTGCTTTTCAACCTGTACATTGGAGAAAAAAGATAAAAATTAAATTTTACGCCTATAATTAAGAATCAACTAACTTAACTTAAGAAATAAAGTAACCTAATGCATATAAATAAGCCAAAAACAGCAATTCGATGCACGCTCCACTATTGGTTCTAATACCGAAGTATGTGAATAATAAATAAATAAATGGAACTAGTTCTTAAAAGAGGCCAGGGACGAAATTAAGCACTATGTAAATGCAATACAACAGCAATACAAAATAAAACAAAACTGCGCAATTCGCTAATTCATTTACCTGCGAAATATATATTCCTTAACTTTTTTTAAAATAACCCCGGACTTAATGGTTTAAATAAGTTTGGTAAGCTGTTATATTTACTATAAATGGAGAATGTAAATGATCTAGTGTATAACGACATTCTATGAGCAGGTGGTGAAATCAGCCCCCGAAATCGAGTGGTGATATTGTGCACATCCGATGTAAATGTTATTTTATTTAGTAAGTAAGGCGGTGTTTCGAATGTAAGTATTCTGTGAAACAAGCATAAAGATTGAAGCTCTCTATGATTTCTCCATTTAAGGGGGGATCCTGCTTTAGGAGGCCTTAAAATAGCGTTTTTGGGGGAATTTTTTTAGTGCAGAAAAAATGAGCAAGTCTAATGAACTTTTTAGAGCATTTTATTACATATAATTTTTATGAGCATTAAAAAAAATATATGTCGAGAGAAAAATATTTAAACGGAACATTTGTGCAACACCTTTCAATTGCAATTTACAATCGGTGGGAAAGATGTAGCCCGTAATTTTTGTCTGAAACAAAAAAAAACCAAAGAAAACGGTAATTCTCATATATTTTCTTCTATGTGAACTAAAAAAAAACCAAAAATTTTGAAATTCAAGATTTTTCTCAGGTTTGCAAATAAATGTGCTCTTTGCAGGAAGAGAAAATCATTTCAACTTGCTAAAAAAGTTGTTTAGAATTTTTTTTTTCATTAATCTTTTTAGTTCAAATCGAAGAGAATCCTACTAAAGCTAAGAAAAGTTTTGTTTCATTTTGATTGCTTGTCTAGTTTTCTCGCAATCACGCCCACCAGTTTAGAAAAATCGTTAAAACGAAAACTCGAGAAAACGCGCTCTAAAGTTTACGATCAGGAAAAATGCTAATTTTCGATTACTTACGGAATATCTCGTTATAATCCTACTATAGCTCTTACGAACTCAAAATATTATTGTTTCGAACGACCGATTGAACTTTTTTCAGTACATAGTTCGGTCTTATGTGTCTGCGGGAAGGGGCGCGCGTTTCGTTTGTCCGAGCGTTCATGCGTTCGTATATTTTTTGCTCGACACCTCACTGTGTTTAGTGCTGTATCTTTCAAAATATTGCGAATTAGCCGCTATAACTTTTTATACATATTCTTAGATATTGAAAATGTGTCTTGTCAAATATGACAGAAAAATGTAAAATTTACACGAAAGATGGTCTAATCTTACACCTCAATGGTGTAGTGAACATTAATTAAAACAGGTCCATGAAGACTAACTGGTGGATCGCTAGACAATATTGTTTCTGGGTTATTACCCTTCGTCAGTAGCGATTACCAAGAACCTTAGTTGTTGAAATACCTTTACATGTAGTGGCCATCAATGTCAGTGGTTCATTAGGAGTGATTGGCTCGCGCCAAGAAGTTTTGATGGCCACTACATGTAAAGGTATTTCAACAACTAAGGTTCTTGGTAATCGCTACTGACGAAGGGTAATAACCCAGAAACAATATTGTCTAGCGATCCACCAGTTAGTCTTCATGGACCTGTTTTAATTAATGTTCACTACACCATTGAGGTGTAAGATTAGACCATCTTTCGTGTATTCTTAGATATATTAGGCATAGATTTGAGCAATAAAAACCAAATCGATTTGTTGAGCCTTCTAAAGCAGGATCCCCCCTTAACCAGCCACAGCCAGTTTGTGAGAAATAGGTATTTCCTAATGCCGTATGCAATTCTTAAGCAGGAATTTTATATCTTCTGAATACGATTCGCAGTCTCACAGTCAACAGCTGGATGGTACAGTGCAGCACAATAAGTGAACTGTGATAATACAAAAGCCTCTACAAGCTTTAGCTTAATATTTGTATTCAGTACAGATCTATACGGGTATAATTTCTTTAATTGTAAGTAAGCATTTTTAATATACTTCGAAATTTGGTCTCTATATCGAAACGTGGTATCAATTATCACACCTAGATATATTGCTTTATGCACTATTGAAAGGTTATTGTTATCAATCGTAATATCAATTACGTTACTAAGTTCATTCCAAATTTTAGATCACCCAAACAACAATACCTGCGACTTTTCAGAGTTTATTTGCAAATTATGACTGCAAGAGAACTGGCAAATTCCTTGCAAACCTGAATTTAAATAAGCAACTGCTTGTTTCCAGTCTTGCGGCCTGAACGAGTAGTACAGCTGCGTATCATCCGCATAAATATGACTTCGGCAGTGTTTGATGGTTTTGCTAAGTTTGTGTATACTGAGAATAGTAGAGGTCCCAAAATTGAACCTTGTTGTACCCAATGAAAATTGACTTTTTAGCCGCACACTCTGTTAACGATTTTTAGGAAATGTAGAATGATATCAACTGCACTCTCACTAAAGCCCACTTCGTACAAGATGGACGTCAAATGCCTTACTGAAGTCTAATAATATTAATATTGTAATAAGACCTCGACCGGTTGAATTGAAATAAATAAATTGAAATAAATTTGGGGTATTCGAATTTGTCTTAATGTTATGGCTGAATGTAAGATTCGGTTTCTGAATACTATCTTTAATAAAAAAAAACCGCGGTGGTCCGCACGAAACTTACTTATACTTAGTTATACTACGTTTTTCGAAAAAACTTTTCAAGTGAAAGTTGTTTAAATCAATTTAATATCAATATCTATAATTTATGTAAGAATATTTTTTTTCGTAACGTGTACCGTTTTCGAGATATGGAAAAAGGTGATAAGAGTAAACCATCACTTCCAGTTGAGATATTGCGTTCAAAATAATTTCCTCCTTGCTACATACAAATGTTAAGTACAGACACACAAACATACTGCTATGTAATGCCGCATGCTATTTTTAATTACAACAGGGCGTAACATTTGTAAAACTTATTTTTTTTTAATTTTACCGTGCTACATAGACATATTTATTTATTGTAGAGAACAGATATCGGGTGGACACGTTGAAATAAAAAGTTTTCTAAATTCTTTACCTAACATTTATTTTCTAAAATTAACAAAAATTTGTGTATTTTAATTAATACAAATCGGTACTTCGGTCTTGACTCGGTCCCCTGGCGTGGCCTTCGTCGCTGCCAAACGGTTTCGCCCGTCGTATGCCGAGCGTCCGATCGTTGAGCCTATTAAGAAAATAAAAGCGCGTTCTTTTCCTTGATGCGCTCGTGGAAATCTTAACTAATACTTTTCTGTCCATTTGATGCGTACACAAGCATTAAATGGAATTTTTCTTAAAATGTTGCTTGCTTAATTTCCTATTTGTTGATGCGTACATAAGCACCAATCTTAATTTTCTATTCATTTAAAGCGTACATAAGCATTAAATGAAATGTTTCTTAATTGTTATTTTTCTTAATTGCCTATCGACGCTTACATAAGCATCGGTCTTAAATTTCTATCCATTTAAAGCGTACATAAGCATTAAATGAAATGTTTCTTAAATGTTATTTCTCTTAATTTCCTATCGACGCTTACATAAGCATCGGTCTTAAATTTCTATCCATTTAAAGCGTACATAAGCATTAAATGAAATGTTTCTTAATTGTTATTTTTCTTAATTGCCTATCGACGCTTACATAAGCATCGGTCTTAAATTTCTATCCATTTAAAGCGTACATAAGCATTAAATGAAATGTTTCTTAAATGTTATTTGCTTTATTTCCTATTGACGCTTACACGAGCATCAATCTTAATCTACATTAATCAAACCTTTATAATAATAATACTATTAACACGTACACAAGTGTTAAAACATTTAATAAAGTTAGATTTTTATACGCTACATATACACCTTTAATAAATATAAGTGTTAATTATTTTTCCCTGAACATAAACCTGGTTACAAATTAATTACAAATTAAGTTTCTGCATACCTGTCTTTGTTGGGCTCTGGCTCCGTGGTTCTCCGACTGCTTCCTTCTTCTTCTGTGATGTCCGGGAACTCTTCAGGAACTGTCGTGGAACTGTCCTGGAACTCTTCGGGAACTGCTCTGGAACTCTTCGGGAACTGCTCTGGAACTCTTCAGGAACTGTCTTGGAACTGTCTTAATTTCTCGTCCGCAGTCGTTTATATATTTTTATCGTTTCCCACTTCTCTAACCCCCACTTAATTTTCCCTACTCAACTCATTGCCATTTCCTCCATGACATAAACGAAATGTACACGAAATTAAAACTAATGTTATCCGTAAATAAAAATCATATTCGCTTAAAGTATTAATTTAGCAATAAATTATAAACTAAAATATTATTTTTTCTCAATTTAATTTTTTTTTATTATTATTGTACCCTCGGAAACACAGCAATACGTCATTCCGAAAATAATCAGAAACGATTCAGGGGACCTCAAAACGCGTATATCCGTTAAAATCTCGAGGTCGAAATTTTTCATGATTACTATACTTACTTATACATAAAGTATAAGTAAGTAAAAAGTTATTGATTAAATTAACGTCAGTTAAATGCTCACGGATATTAGTTTTACGCTATTATCGATAAAACTTTTCAAATGAAACTTGTTTAAAATTTTATTCTGACTTCTCGTTCGCTATACCTTTTTAATGCAACTTTTTGAGCACTAGGAACCAAGAAATATTGATATCTGGGGAAGCGGTCAGTTATTTTCGGTCTTATTGAAATTCAGTTACCATTCTTTAGATATTTCGCAATAATTTAAAGCTACAATAATTTGGCAACTTAGTTTATTTATAAACAAATAAACGTAGCATACGTTTATATTTATATATATTTATATATACGTCACGAATAGTAGCAATGAATGTGATACTTTTCTAAAAATAAACGTTTTTAGGCGACCGACACGAAAAATTGAAATTTCAGTCGTCAAACGCGGACGAAAAGTAACCGTTTTTCGTCCGCTTTCATTTTTCGTCCGCAATAGGGTGGCGCCATCTACAGACAGTTACCGAAATTGTATAAAAATAACCACATTGCCGTCAGTGTCAAACTGTACATCTTGTTTACATTAGTAAATACGTGTTGGTGATAGACTTTTTAACTGATTATTGGGTAATTATTGTTTATAAAGACGAAATAACTTCGAATGTAGACAAAGAAAACATAAACATGTCTGAAGGTGTTACAAATATGTACAATTGTTCAGTTGTCATAAATGACTATGTCAATAAATTATAAGTAAATGTTGCAATAAATTTGAAAATTTTATGAGGGTCGCCTAAAAAATTTTGTGTGCACCACGGCCAAGAAGTGTTTTTTCGTCCTCGTTTGCCTTCCGACCTCGGCTCCGCCTCGGTCGTAAAGAAAACTCGGACGAAAAAACAGTACTTTTTGGCTTAGATACACAAAATACTATTTTTTACAGACGTGAAAAAATGTTGATATTTTTACATTGATATTAGTGTTCAAAATGTCACATTGGAGTTGCTCCTTGACAACGTGTATGTATTTCGCGCACTAGGCCGAAAAGTATTTCGCCCATGTTGAGCACAAACTGTTACGCATTTTCATATAGTGGTTTTCATTTTTCGGGTAATAGGATAGCAATTACATTATTAGCCACTTCAGTAATATCAAACGGTATATCTTCTTCCATTTCCGTAATTTAAAAATAGGTTTTCTAAAAATGACGCCGACCAAACTTGTTTAGGAAAAGATACAGTAGAATGCAAAAAAAGTAGACACGAAATTTTCGGCTGCTTGAACAAACTTGATATTAGGAATGTCATGAAAAAGTCATTTCAGGGACATTTTAATGAACTGGTGAGCCGTAAGCGTATGTACCACGAACTAGAGCCCCGAACGGCCGTTACTGAATAAATAAGTCAAATATCACGTGGATTAAGAAAACTTACTGAGAAAATTCAAGTTTTATTGGCATAAAGAAACTTCCTTTTAAAATGTCAACTTTGAAAGATTGTCAAATTTGGAAAGAAAAGGGGATTTCAAAACGCCACATTTATACAACATCAATTTGAGGAAAATCAATTACAGTAAACTGTTTTTGTCTACTTTTTTTCTGCATTCGACTGTATCTGAGAAATAGCAATTTTTGCAAAATGTTGTTTCCATAGTAATAAAGAAACTAAATACGATAGAATAAATCTTTGTTTGAATTTCATTATGATTTTACATAATTATTTTTGTTATTTCAGGAAATTTTTAGAAAAAATATTGTATGCAACTCGTGTGCGAAATTTCTTTGGTGCTTTCGAATGAAGATTCATTCTCAAGCACTAAAGTATAATTTCGCGCACTAGGCCTTTTCACATTACATATATTTTTTAAAAGTTTTTATTTTCAATGATGTAATGACCCTCCTTATCAACAACCTTTCGCTAACCAGCGTGCACATTTTCAATGCCGGATCGATAAAATTCAATTGATTTTTGCGCAAAATATCTGGAGAGCGCATTTTTTTTCTAGAGTTCGTGTTGCAGAATAACGCATTTTCTGTTGACAATCACCGGGTAGTTTTCAATTAAAGCATTAACGGTTTGTCCAGGTTTCAGCACTTTAAAATGAACGACCCGGCGAATACTCCAGCAAACACACAAAAGCGCCTTTTTGGGGTGTAAACCTGGTTTATACAAATTATGCGGAACCCAAACACCTGCTCTGCTTACTATACCAGTATGATGTAAATGTTCTTGGATGGTCGACCAACGTTGGTTAAGAGTTTTTCACAGTTCCTCGATCGTCTATACATGGATTTGCTTCCACTTCCGCCTTTAACACGTCATTGTCTAAAGTTGTTAGTCTTCCTGATCGATACGAATCGGAAAGATCAAAATTACCGGACATTTATATAGAAATTCTATAACCAAACGTTTTAAAAATCAAAGTAGTGAATAAGTTCAGAGAAATGCAGTGCTGCAGCACAAGAGCTCTTACCGAAACGTCACTTATTTCAGGTTAAACATGGTATCTTGTAAATGATATCTAGATGTATAACATTATGGTACTTTGTCCTTAATTTGGTAGAAAAAATATTTATTGTTTTAAATTTATATTTAGGTACTTTATACCATCTATTTTATATATTTTAATTATTTTATGCGTGATATCCCGATTGGTAGTTATATACAAACAAAGGGTTCAATATTAACTGTGTCGGACGGTAAATAGCACCCACTTTGCTAGAACGAATAAGAATGGTGTAATTACGAAATTCCGTATTTATAATTGTTGTTAATTCTACCAAACAGTGAGATTAGTATGTAGTAAATTAATTATATTTATTTAAATATTTTAATATTATTAATGTCAGCAAGAAGCGAGATTAGTAGGTAGCGGATTAATTTCAATTAAGTAAATAACTTACCATTATTTATACCTCTGCTGCGTGTAGGTATAAGATATAGCGGAAATTTGAATTTATTTAAATATTCTGTTATTATTTATACTAGCACGTAGAAAGATTAATTGAATGTTTTAGTTATAATTAGTTTCAGCACGTGACGCATTTTAGTTTTAGTAGAGCCAAACAATATATTTAACACTGAAGTATTAATTTCAGAGACAGGGTCATAACAAATTAAATAAGTCATATAATATAAGTGTGTACACTGTATAATTTTTATTTTGTCGTTGAGTATTAACACACAACAAAACATTGGATGAGGATACTGACGGTATAATCACAACTTAAACATGCATATATAGATTGCCACTCAACTGATAGAAATATTCTATTTAAGAGAATTAATACTATATTATAGCAATGTGGGACATACTTATATATATATACACGAAAGATGGACGAATCTTACACCTCGATGGTGTAGTGAACATTAATTAAAACAGGTCCATGTAGACTAACTGGTGAATATTGTTTCTGGGTTATTACCCTTCGTCAGTAGCGAGTACCAAGAACCTTAGTTGTTGAAATACCTTTACATGTAGTGGCCATCAAAACTTCTTGGCGTGAGCCAACCAGTCCTAACGAACCACTGACAACAGAACAATAACAAGACGATAGCGTGTCTAACACCTTGCGGAAACTGAACAAGACTACTGTCAAATGTCCGTATAAAAGGATTGCTGCAATTGAGTTCAAAAATAATTCAAATTGAAAATGTGTTTTGTCAAATAAGACGTAAAAATATAAAATTTACACGAAAGATGGACGAATCTTACACCTCAATTTACATTTTTCTGTCATATTTGACAAGACACGTTTTCAATTTGAATTATTTTTAACTTAATTGCAGCAATCCTTTTATATGTTGACACTGGACATTTCACAGTCGTCTTGTTTAGTTTCCGCAAGGTGTTAGACAAGGTATCGTCTTGTCAGTGTTTTGTTGTCAGTGGTTCGTTAGGAGTAATTTTAGTTTCTCAAGAAGAGATAATCGAAAAATAAATTCAAGCAGACTTATGAGTATAAAGCCAAATAACTTCACTCGTGTTTTCGCTATTGTACATCATGTAATAAGTATTCTATTTTATTGACAATATCAACTACTGTATATATACAATGTTTATATATATATATATATATATATATATATATATATATATATATATATATTGATATATATAGTGGTATATTTAAAACTAGGTTAAGTACTTATGTTCATTCTGATTGGGTTATTTTTATCTGTACTAATCCAAAACTACTTAGTAGTACTGAACGATCTTTCTCTGGCTATTTCGCCCGACAAATCCAACAACTTCCAGAACACGTTAATGGGCACTAATTAATACATTCGTGAGTTATCGAAAACGCTCCTTTGTGCAACGCCGCCGCCAATAGAGCACTAAACAAATATTGCAGCTAATCGGCGCACATGTTTTATGAAAACGTCCGGGCAAGGATTAAGATTAACGAAGTTCTCCAAGCCGTTAGATAAGTGCAAGTGTTCAAGGTGTTTTGCGGTACAGCGCCTCCGAAAGCCAACTCAAAAGTGCTTATCAGAATCCGTAGTACATTATTGAGCGATAAGTAGTGTTCCACTGTCGTAAACTACAAATGAATGTTTAACATGGGGCCGCTACAGCAATCGGCTTAGTGCTCTTATCGAAAACATGCTGCTCGCCAGATTTGTTTGTGTTCATGTAAATATTGGTTACGTCGATTCTGTACATTGGATACGGCATTTCGATGCGGAATCAATAATTTTGTTGAATCACAATTGGTACGTTTGCAAGTGTTACATTTTTATTGGTTGTGCGCAAAAATAGAGAGGTGTAAATCGTGGCTTCGTGACAAACACTACACCAAAAACGCAAGCTAGAATTGGGACGGTATAAAGTAAAATAATATTTCATAACAACTAAGCTATTAAAGAAACAACGATTAAATGTAAACGCAACTGTTTTCTTGATCATTTACGTAATTTGTCGTTTTCATTTTTGTTTGTCACAATTTCAAAAACCTGTCACATCTTAATGGGTGGTAGCAAATTAACTTTTTAATATAGTCTATTTACTTCGAAGAAAAATTTAAATGGTGGAATTTTCTTAATAGGACGAGACTCGAGACACCCACGTTTACTTCTAAGCGAACGCCTCCGCTTTAATGCGCTAATTTAATGAACGGGGAATGAACGACATTTTTCCTAGCGAAGGATACTTAACGCACAAAAGGCGGGGCCATCTATCACGAGCGAATAAAATAGTTTTGCAACGGCAAATTAAATACACGGGAGCCGTTTACCTTGTTTTACAAAAACGACACGTGTACGCCGCTAAAGAGGACAAAAACGTCGACTCCGCACAACGGCGTTATTGAAGTTACAAAAGGCCATCTGATAGTTTACAGGTGTTCTAAAAACGAATATAAGACTTCATTGAATTTAGATAAAAATTGCCTGAATTATTTCGACGTATTTCGCTTCTTAACCCACACGGCCATTGTTCTTGTGTTGCCGTTACGTCCGAATAAATTACTCCGGCGGTTGCCTACGTTACGCCGAACAATAAACAAATTTATTATAATTGTCCGGTAAGTAATACAATTGCTTAAAATATAGGTACAGGTTGTCGAGTAACCTGTTTGGAGTTTTTGCATGAACGAAATTAGTTGTTCTCCTGTTTTCATTGTTTAAAAGTACATATACACCAGTTTCAGTCCATTATTTTTTATATTTAGTTTCTAGCATATGGGATATCTCGTGGGTGCAATAAAATCATTAATTATTAAAGAGATTAAAGACAACTATATACATATACACTCGCAAAAGTTGCAGATCATTGTGTTTATATTTCGACAGGGACAGGTATGTATGTATATAAGCACATACACAAAAACATATATTTATTGCAAAGATTCGAAACATTTAAGGTACTTCAAACAAATATTATAAGAGTAACTTATTTGAGTCTAAAACGTGTAGACGCACGTCTTGTACAAACATTTTCACTGTTCTCTGGAAATGATGAGGTACAGCTGTCGTGTGATGATGTGCCTGCTATATTACGTGTGAACAGTTCCTTTCACATTTGAGGTCTAGCTATCTAATAATTACTGAAATCAATTCACCACTTTCTTTTGGTAACGTTACGTTTGTTTCGTTATAATTTTCAATCAGCTATTGTTATTTCATTGAGTCAGCTATTTAAATTGATCATGCAGGGTGATACGTGGACCTATAACTATCTCGTTCTTCTGTAAAGTTTCTTAACATTTTGATACTCAATTTCATACAGAACCCATAATAGCGTTACATCACACACTTGGCTCGTTCACCATTGTGTTTGGTCATTTTGCATATTTCTTTGTGATTATTTAATCAAGAATAAATATGCAAATTAAGGGTAATTTTTTAATTTTAATTTTAAGGTATTTTATTTTGCTTTCGTTTATGTAATTCCCACAGAGCTAATTTATCGGCCCCGTTTTTTTCATATCGATTACTTCCATGTTTCCTCTTATTTTCACCCTGGAATTTTTGTTCTGAATTATTTCTTCGGCTTCTCGTGGAACTACGGTCGTTAGTTTCATTGATTTACATCATTCCACATTACTCCTGGGTAAATTTTATTTTCTCTCAAATAATGAGCTTCTGTATTTCGTTATCTATTTCGGCTTCGTAGTGTTGACCTCCATGGTAATATTTGCTTCTAGGATTTATCCCTTATTTCCCACAATTTGATTAGTTTTTTATATAAATAGACCTAATGTTTCGGTAATTTTGGAGCAGAAAACGGCAAAACCGGATTTTCCAGCTGTCAAAGATGGACTTTATTGGGGCTCCTCACCACATTCCCTTTACACAGCATCATGTGTTTTTTGGCTCATGTCTAACACAGCTATTTTTCAAAAAAGATGACAATATGACACACGCTAATGTGAATGACCAAAAGGGAACTGACCTGATATTTTTGGGACTGCAAATTAAGAATTATGATTCATACTTTATGAAGCTAATCTCTTTTACTTTTTTCTCCAAGATTCATGCTTCCAAAATATCATATTCAGCTTCATAATGACCTGTAGACTTGGAAGGGAGCGTAGCAACTAAAGCTTCTGAAGCAGTGTGGTTGGAATTCAGTTGGCTTGATATGTTGAGCTTGCTCAATCCAATCCAACGTAAACTAAAAAATATTTATAAACAATAAGTCGAGTGATTATTTCTCGCTTAATATAAATTGTATTATGTTCATTTTATCAAAATTTAAAATTGATTCATTGGAGTTGAAATGTAATACCAGTAATGTTTATGTATTACGTCTCAGGTATTATGTTATAGTTATTTTTTCTTCTGCATATTAATTGCATTTAATGTGTTTGCTGATTTCCCCATTAACGTAAGCGTTCGTACACAAAACATCGGCACAACTTTTAAAATACACAGGAAGATAGAAACGATGACAGAAAGAAACTTCTAATACACGAGATGACGCCCAACGATTACTACCAACATGGAGACCAGTAAATTTTTTTATACAATGCAACTATTGTGCAATGTGCTAAAAGGTAGAAAATATTTCAGTTGAGAGTATCATTGCAATTTCCAACGTTTCTTGAGTTTCGTAATTATTATATTCTGACCACCGCGATTGTAACGGTATAACAACATTTTACTATCTTAATAAGGAAATTTGATGTGTCATAGCCACCCTAAAAATGCTATTTTATATTCTTCGTGTTATCAGAGGAAAATTATCATATAGCACGATTTTCCATAACACGATCACACAATTCGTCACGTTGTAATGGCTTTAACGGCTAGACATTTGCCAATTCATTCCAAGACTACGGTCGATGTAGCAGTCGCGGTCAACGTCAAGGTCAAGGTCGAACGTTAACTTATGAAGTGGTAACATTTTTGTCGAAGTTAAGGTAACGTTCTTGACTAATAAAGGAGAGAGGAGAGATTAGCTATAGAGGAACTGCTAGACAAGTATAGTGAACAGTGTTCTGCTAAAACTGAGAATGAAGATTTGTGACCATAGTGGACTTCGCCACTGTCTTCGGATAATCTCCGAAGACATCAGCAAACGAGCTGCATCGGCAACCGATACAACACGTTATGTTCCATATGTAACGAGTATGTACACAAGAAGTGCTATTCGGCTCATCTACGCAGCAACAACCATAAGGGTAACGCCTTTGTAATTGCTGATAATGGAGTGGAAAAATTGCTGGCGCGCATTTAGTGATAGGATCACAAGTTATTTCTAGAATGGGATTCAGGTAAGACATGAATAGCAATAATGAATAAACTTAAAAGTGATCAAGTGATTTTATGTGAAAATTCTGTAGTGGAAATTTTGTACATTGACGTGAACTGCAAGTACATTCCAACGAGGGCATCCAGTTACATAGATTTACCTGGATGCAGAAAAACAAGGAAAGCTTAATCAACGTACCTCCATTATTCAACAACTTGAGAATTGCTCCAGGAAGAGGTTTCTAAATTGGCATCTATGAAACAATTTTATATAACAGATAATAATGAAACGAAATCAACCGGAAAAGAAAATAAACCCTAATTAGAATACAATGAAAAAACAAAATAACTGATTTCTCAGTTTCTGCCGACTGTCTGACAACTGCAAAACCTGTATAGTATTTCTACATTTTATTAATTAGTGGAAAATGTAACAGATTTGCTAAATTTAAACATGGTCTTTATCGTTTAAGTCACCTTTACAGAGCAGTACATCCCAAAATCATCCTGGATGTGCGGACATTAAATTCAGCGAATGTCGGAAGCGACCACAAACTTGTCTTAGGCAAAATAAACGCCAATATCTCCAATACCAGCATAAAGACAAACCCATTCAAAAGTTCAACATGGAATCACTGGACAATGAAAGCACAAAACATCTGTATAGTAACAGGTTAAAGGACCACATATTAAACAATCCAATCACAGACGAGGATGACATAAATACACAGTGGGGAAGGCTACAAAGAACACAGAAGCAATAGGATTAAGAACTGTAAAGCACATAGAATGCCGGAAAGTACTATGGTTCAATGAAGTGAGACAACAATACAAACATAAAATTCTGCAGTGGTCCGCAGTGGACTTTCTTATACACATTTTTCGAAAAAAAAATTCCAATGAAAGTTGTTTAAAATTTCAATATCTTTAATTTATATAAGATCAATTTTTTTGATTACTCGTACTGTTTTCGAGATAAGGAAAAAGGTGATAAAAGTAAACCATCACTTCCAATTGAGCTATTACTTTCAAAATAGGACGTTTTCTTTCCTACTTTATTCAAATGTTCAGTTTAAAGTTTCATAGCTCTAGCTATAATCGTTTGGACGCTAGAGAGCGCAGAGACACACACACATACGTCATACCAAAAAAATAGTCAGAAACGATTCAGGGGACCTCAAAACGTGTATATCAATTGAAATCTCGAGTTCGAAAAATTTTCATGATTCCTATACTTATACATAAAGTATAAGAAAGTAAAAAGAAAAGAGAGATAAATACCAAAGAACCTACATACACTACAAGACAATGAGGAATGCAGCACAGAGAGATATCCGAAGTCTTAAAGAGTCATATTATGGGGATTCACCAAAGACATGGAGCGAGATATCTACGGCACCCAAAGAGAAGCCTGCAGCATGCTCAGGAACAACAAGATGGAGGTTAAGGACATGGTGCAGACCACGAGAATAACAAGAAAAATGGAAAAAATATTTTGAAACACTATACATGAGAGTAGAAAAAACGACAACAATACCAAGATCATAAATTAGAACAATCCTGAACCAAAACTAGAAGTGTAGTTAAAACGTTAAAACGAAAGGCACAAGGACCGGAGCTCATAAGCAATGAAATTCTCAAATATGGTGGAGACACCCTAAATGCTGAAATTACATAATACACTAAAAGAAGGAAAAGTTCCAGAAGAATGGAAACACAGTACGACAATCCCCATCTGCAAAAAAGGAGAACGCACGAAACTGGACAACTATAGGGGAATAACTCTGCTCAACTGCATCTTGAAATTATATACCAAGCTCATAAAGAAAATAATAAACAACGCTATAAAGATAGAGGAGGAGGAACAAGGTTTCAGGAAAAATATATGCACCGTAGACGCAATCTTTATTCTCAAACAGATATTTGAAACGTTTTTGGAGTTCAATAATGCCGCTTACCTCTCTTTTGTAGACATGTCAAAGGCTTGCGACAGAGGTCAAACACAAACTGCAGAACATCAGTAAAGGTCGGCAAGAGCACGTCAAAGACAATAAGGGTAAACGATGGAGTGAGACAGGGCGATTCATTGAGCCCCATGTTGTTCAACCTCATAATGAACAAAATAATAGGGGCACTACCAGACAACAGAGGCAACAAAATGGGAACCTACGAATTCAAAGTGATATGCTATGCAGATGATGCCTACCTACCGCGACTGCTTCATGCGTTCAACCAGAAAGCCAAAGAACTTAATATATCTTTACATAAGGATAAAACCAAGTGTCAGGTAATATCAAAATCTCCCACAAGGTTCAAGCTGGAACTGGACGGTAGTATCATAAAACAATTTAACAATTTAACTACCTTGGGGGGGGGGGGTATCCACAGCTACGGGAACCTACGTGGAGACGTTCGACACCAAACCCTGAAAGCAACACGTATATCCAGGTGTATGCACGAGTTAATATGGAGAAATAAATACCGGAGACCGGAAGTGAAAGTCAGAATCTACAAGGCTAATCAGACCAGTTATAACCTATGCGTCAGAGACGAGGCCCGACACAACAAAAAATATACAGATAATTATGACGACAGAGATGAAGATTTTAAGGGAACTACTAGACCATACGAGAAGTGACGACATCAGGGACGTCAGCGATATAGCCGATATCGCAAAGCTAGTAAGGAGGAGAAGAAGAGAATGGAACAGACATGTCGAACGAATGGCCGACTCCAGAATAGCTAAAGCGGCAAAAACCAACAACCCAAGGTGTAACAGAAATCTAGGAAGGCCCTCAAGAAGATGGAGGGAATGTTGGGCGTCGACATCAGCGGAGGCTGAGCAATCAAACACAGGCAACCGCCTACGGACACCATCTGGTGGACGAAAGAAGAAGAAGAAGAATTAATTTTAAATAATTTATATTAAATAATCACTTTAGTGTAAGTACTTGGATATATTTAAACGACAGGAACTTGAGCTTTCAAATCATTTTTACAATGTATTTCTTTTATCTATCTAATAAATATGTCTTAATTATAAAAATATAATTCAATTTAAATAAAGAGTCGTAATGAATAATAAAATGATATATAGAATAAAGGAGTCAAAGAATAAAGTATTCTTTTAAACACAGCATCATGCTAAATTCTATTATTGAAATATATCTTGCATAATGTATTTTAAAATATCAAATCGAATAGCTGGACGGTAGGAAATGTACGAGTGTAGGCACAAAATTTACGATTTCAAGCTCATATATTTCGAGTTAATATAATTAATTTAACTAATTATGGAGAGTTTGCAATATTGCAATCGAATAAACCTCGAACTATGTGACTACAATTGCAATTTTTTAATTTAATATTGACAATCGGTTATGGTGGCCATATAAAAGACCTCCAAATCAAAATATGTTTATGTGATATACGCAATAAAAAATTGGTAAATTTAACATTAGACATACATCTACCGCACATTTATCTACATCAATACTTCGCTATTAGTTTATATCGCTCTCATTTCTGGACATGTCATTGGGAATAGCAAAATCACAGTTTGACGTGCCGCGAGTGGGGGCTGAGGAATCCTCCTTACCAATAATGGCTAATTTCGAACTTTACCAATGGGGTTAAATTAATTTCACCGGTCGTAACAAATGACTGTAAATTCGTTAAGAACATCTCAAATAAAACATCAATAACTTTCTGGAGCGTTCCGTACGTGACGTCGAAATTTCCCCGCTCTCGCCTGAAATTCGCAAATAAAACCCAATAAAATCACAGCGGAAACTGGCTCCGTCAGAATTTCTTTGCGCCGAGCAGGTTTATATTTATATATCGTCGAATTTTTCTGAACGTAAGAGCTTCCCGATGTAAGGTGGGGAAATCCTATGTCCGATTCTGTGAGAGGGCATTACATTTTATAGTTTAATGCCGTTTGAGCTTTCGGGATTGGAAAGATATCTCGATCGGGCGGATTTGGTTGGATTTATAAAATTCGTTTTGCGCTGCCGCACTTTTCTCTATATAACACAATAATTTCTTAATTTAGAGAAACTGGGAAGGGATTTAAAGATTTTTATGTGTGGCACGGCATTTATATCTAAACTTCAGCTGGGATAATACATGATCGGTATTGTTAGATCGATTGGATCAGAGTATTAGAGAATATGATCGGTGAGTATTGAAATAAATTAAACACTCAAAGGGAAAGGAGGGGTTCAGAATATTACTTGATAAATGAATCTATAGAAGAGATGACAAGATAACGTTATAGCCTAAATGTAGATTATTTACTTATTTTCTTTTTACTTTTACTTAATTTTCAATTCGATACTGATGTTGTGATGTGTCTAGTAATTGCAGTATTATTTGGATCCAATTTGCTTTTAAATCTGAATCATCATTAACACCATCGTTTGAAATAAAAATAAAGTTCGAGGTACGCCGTTAAATTACGTCGGAAACGCAGTAAGATTAAGCATGAAAATATCAATTAAATTGATTAATTTTCGTACTTAATTAAAGTAGAAATGCGGCTAATGTTTTTAGTAATACAAGATAATAACGACAGCAACACATATTTCAGTAACAATTGCGAGCGCAGCCTTTTTTCCACCAGGTTCGGTATTATTCTCTGTAGTGTTTAAAAACGTCTTCGAATTTATAACCACTTTAAGAATTTAATGCAAGCGGAATGTGGTCGCAGCGAATTGAAAAACAAACCCCGAGTTTTAATGGACAATAAGATGGTACTTTCAGTCAGACGACTTCTTATGCCTCGACTTGTGCAAGAGTAAGTTATAATTTATAATAATGTCAGCCGCAATGAAATTAAATATACGAGTTAAGTTCTTTACAAAGGTGTACTTAAACGACCCGGTACAGCCTTTAACAAAAGTACAAAGTTTGAAATTATCTTTTAAATTACTTTTAAGCGTCGCAGAGTACGAAGTTTACCGAACGAAATGGAAACTTTTCGCACGTTGACGTCCACATTATGCATATTTAATGTCTCAGTCATCTGCTGCCATGTTATGCATAACGAGAAAATTCTATATTAGTTGCAGCATGTAAATGCTTTTGGATTTTGTTGTTTTAGCGATTGTTTTACTGATACTAAATTATTTTCAACAAGTCGTTTTCTAAAGTATTGGCGATTGATGATTACTTGCTTGATTTGTTATAAGCAAGCAGTACTTCCCAAATTAAATTATGTGAAATATTTTCAACTAACCCGTTGAAGACGTCAAACGAAATCATCTGACATATAAACTCATCAAGACTAAAATAAGCAGCCGTCAGACGACCAGTAACTGGATAACGCATCCAAAATGTGACAAATTCGTTGTTTCATGTAAAGCAAATTGCGCCCATTAAATCGACTTTCGGTAACCGTCGACTCCGCCTAAACGCGGTCGATACGTCAAAACCTGGAGCCGGCTGACATCGCGGCCAGTCGTACTTTCAAATCGATCCGTACATTTATTACTTTTTATCGACGTCGGCGGAATTTTCGATCGCGCCGTAAAAAGTCGGCGGAAAGGAGGGGGTAAAAAGGCGAGCGAACGTCGTCCATTTTGGATGCGACTTTTTCGCAGGCCGGACACGTCCGGGGTTAACAAACGAAACGCTGGTGAGACAAAGTATGCCCGTTAATTGTATCGAATTCGCCCCGACTTCTTAATTGCGTTAATTATATTGTCTTTTTATGGCCGAATGTATAATGCTCTTAATTTCGAAGACGAAGTTTCGAATTTCTTGCTCGACTCTCAGGACGATTCAAAATTAACGGTTCAATTGGATCTGTCCTTTGACAAACAATTGGGATATTTTTTTATAGCAACTCTTGTCAGTTAAACTTTGTATGGTATAATTAAATTAATTAGTAATGATTAATTTTAATTCAATATGTGGCATCCAATCTTTAAGATTTAAAATGAAAATGAGATCAGTATCCTGTCACGTTTTGTTTTATCAGCACCATTGCTCTATTGCGGGGATGTGGTGAGGCATAATAAAAATATCTCTAGGAATTTGTCCTGATGAAAAAGTCCTGGAAAGTCCTTTTTAGTCGTCACTTCTTTGGTCGGTCATTTTTTCACGATAACCCTAATAATTGAGACCATCAAAAAATCTAGTTCATCAAATTTGAGAAGCCGTCTATAGAGTAAAAATAAGGATGGTTTGCGAAAAGAACGGCAACATTAGTGTGTGGCGTTATGCAGGAAGGGTTTTAATCTTTATCCTTTTTCGGTAAAGTTAAATTTGACATACCAAGGTTGGTTTTCTCGGTACTAGTGATCCAGATTATCTGTTTGACCTTCCCATGAACAATTGAACAACGCCGTTAATTAGTTAATTACACGAGAAACAAACAGAGCATATTTTTTACCCCCAAGAATTTAAGTATACATACATATATATATATATGAAAGATGGTCGAATCTTACACCTCAATGGTGTAGTGAACATTAATTAAAACAGGTCCATGAAGACTAACTGGTGGATCGCTAGACAATATTGTTTCTGGGTTATTACCCTTCGTCGGTAGCGATTACCAAGAACCTTAGTTGTTGAAATACCTTTACATGTAGTGGCGATCAAAACTTCTTGGCGCGAGCCAATCACTCCTAAAAAACCACCGACAACAGTACACTGACAAGACGATACTTTGTCTAACACCTTGCGGAGACTAAACAAGAGACGACTGTCAAATATTCTTGGTAATCGCTACTGATGAAGGGTAATAACCCAGAAACAATGTTGTCTAGCGATCCACCAGTTAGTCTTCATGGACCTGTTTTAATTAATGTTCACTACACCATTGAGGTGTAAGATTCGACCATCTTTCATGTAAATTTTACATTTTTCTGTCATATTTGACAAGACGCATTTTCAATTTGAATTGTTTTTGAACTTAATTGCAGCAATCCTTTTATATGTTGACACTGGATATTTGACAGTCGTCTCTTGTTTAGTCCCCGCAAGGTGTTAGACAAGGTATCGTCTTGTCAGTGTTCTGTTGTCGGTGGTTTGTTAGGAGTGATTGGCTCGCGTCAAGAAGTTTTGATCGCCACTACATGTAAAGGTATTTCAACAACTAAGGTTCTTGGTAATCGCTACTGACGAAGGGTAATAACCCAGAAACAATATTGTGTAGCGATCCACCAGTTAGTCTTCATGGACCTGTTTTAATTAATGTTCACTACACCATTGAGGTGTAAAATTATATATATATATATATATATATATATATATATATATATATACACGAAAGATGGTCTAATCTTACACCTCAATGGTGTAGTGAACATTAATTAATACAGGTCCATGAAGACTAACTGGTGGATCGCTAGACAATATTGTTTCTGGGTTGTTACCCTTCGTCAGTAGCGATTACCAAGAACCTTAGTTGTTGAAATACCTTTACATGTAGTGGCCATCAAAACTTCTTGGCGCGAGCCAATCACTCCTAACGAACCACTGACAACAGAACACTGACGAGACGATACCTTGTCTAACACCTTGCGGAGACTAAACAAGAGACGACTGTCAAACGTCCAGTGTCAACATATAAAAGGATTGCTGCAATTAAGTTCAAAAACAATTCAAATTAAAAATGTATCTTGTCAAATCTGACAGCAAAATGTAAAATTTACACGAAAGATGGTCTAATCTTACACCTCAATGGTGTAGTGAACATTAATTAATACAGGTCCATGAAGACTAACTGGTGGATCGCTAGACAATATTGTTTCTGGGTTATTACCCTTCGTCAGTAGCGATTACCAAGAACCTTAGTTGTTGAAATACCTTTACATGTAGTGGCCATCTAGTGTTGTCAGTGGTTCGTTAGGAGTGATTGGCTCGCGCCAAGAAGTTTTGATGGCCACTACATGTAAAGGTATTTCAACAACTAAGGTTCTTGGTAATCGCTACTGACGAAGGGTAATAACCCAGAAACAATATTGTCTAGCGATCCACCAGTTAGTCTTCATGGACCTGTATTAATTAATGTTCACTACACCATTGAGGTGTAAGATTAGACCATCTTTCGTGTAAATTTTACATTTTGCTGTCAGATTTGACAAGATACATTTTATAATATATATATATATATATATAATATATATATATATATATATATATATATAATATATATATATATATATATATATATATATATATATATATTAAAAATGTGTCTTGTCAAATCTGACAGCAAAATGTCAAAGTTACACGAAAGATGGTCTAATCTTACACCTCAATTGTGTAGTGAACATTAATTAAAACAGGTCCATGTATACTAACTGGTGGATCGGTAGACAATATTGTTTCTGGGTTATTACCCTTCGTCAGTGGCGAGTACCAAGAACCTTAGTTGTTGAAATACCTTTACATGTAGTGGCCATCAAAACTTCTTGGCGCGAGCCAATCACTCCTAACGAACCACTATATTTATAAATATATATATATATATATATATATATATATATATAAATATATATAGAAAATATCAACACATTTTCCATACATTACAATATCCTGGTTTGTTGAACATGAAAAACAAAGGAGAGTTGAGGACGATATCTCTGAATCGCCAAGTTATTTTATTTCACGATCTACCTTACAACATTACAACTTGGTTTATGGGGTGTGAATTTACTAATGCAACACTACTAATGTACACTTCGCACAAACTCTTATTGCATATATATAGTGATATTATAATTTGATACCATTTATAGATAATTACCGAACAAATCTACTTTATAAATGAATGACATTCCGCAATTAACCGAAATTAAAACTTAAAATGAATACCTTTTATACAATTATTCTATAAGAAACGATACGAGAGATCAATTGGAGACAAGTAACTAAGTTAATTGGGTGTAAATAAATGTAAAATATTAAAAATGTTAAATAATAAATGTAGCAAGTTTAAATAGGAAAAGTATACACCGATTTATAGTTGCCATGACGAAATTGTACTGAGGTAAATATCGCGAAATATAGTTGCCATGACGGACGCGAACAGGGAATGCAAACGGTACGTATCGATGGTTTGCCGTGACCGCTCCAAATATGTATTTGAAACAAACAAAAGACGAGAGAGTAAGCCAAGTAACGCTAACAAGTGCATACGGTATCCTAAATCTACGGAAAAACGTAACATATCCAGAAGAAAACTATTAAATAATCAAGATAAACGTATCAGCGTACGTTTAAACAACAAAAACCACAGCGTTACCAGTAAGAAAATCCCACCGGGAAATTCCCATATTGGACCCCGCCGGAACCCTTATCCTGATCCTGAGACCTCGTGGAACTTACTGATCCTGTTTTCAGACGTCCAGCCCATCCAGAAAATCCATATCCAGAATCCAAAGCTAACCCAAGCCGTGGACCGCCGTGGTTGCATAACCATTGTTCACGCGGCTGTTAAACGTTTTATTTTATTCCAGATTAATAAATTAATTGTTATCATTTATAATTGATCCTTTGAGCTACGATCGTTTACCTAGAACCCAAATAACCCCCCCCCCCCCAATTACGCCCTGAGGTAAGGGAAGAATTAAAATAACATTTAGTCGGCAAAATTCAGGTACTCGAGTATACCATCAATATCAGTATCAACACCCTAACACAACGTTTTATTTACCATATTTACATACATCTTTACAAACACACAGATTTATAATACACCAAGTCAATTAAAATACAAGTTAATTAAACAAATTCAAAATAGCATAACTTTTTTGGGTTCCAACGTCGAGGCCACGATAACAAGTACGATTAAACACATTTAATTCAATAAATGTAATGATGGAGCCTGTGGATCTTCTTATATTTCAATAATAATAATACCTTCCCCTTCTCACATATTTATTAAACACTTTTAATATGTACATATTTCAACAACTATGTTGTCATCTTCAGAAAAATTAGGTATCTACGATAAACAAAACAAACATAAAAAAATGACGAAGAATGAAGGCTCTGGATTGGTAAATGAATCGTTAGATTGCAATCAATCGTCGAAAAGTTTTTCCAAGGATGAATTGCTGCTACTTAATAAAGGTTTGAGATATGCTTTACCATTTCGAAACCCGCCAATTGACGAAATAATAGCAAGTATTGAGGCGTCAATTAAAACTCTGGATGAACCTTCTAAAAATTATTTTAGAAAAGCTTGTAGAATTAAGATTTCCGAAAATTTGCAACGTGCAAATAAACATAGCTCCAACGAATTAAAAATTGTTAAAGATTTATTGTCGAAGGATTGTTTTTATCTGAAAGCGGACAAAGGCAACAAGTTGGTAATTTTGGACAAATTAGATTATTTTCATAGAGTTAGGTTGATGATTTCTAGTGGTCCACATAAATTATTGAGAAAAAATCCATTGCCTGGCATGATTTCAACAACAAAAGATGTCATTAAGCCTTGTCCAAGATTACTAACGCCTACGGTTAAATATAAGTTATCAGTGTCTAATCCTGTCATGCCGAAAATGTATTGTTTACCAAACATACATAAAACTGGTAATTTAATGAGACCCATTGTCTGCAATATTAATTCGCCAACTTATTTAATTTCTAAGTGGCTTGTAAAGGAATTTAAGAATTTACCGACCAATTTCAACACTTTGTCAGTAGATAATTCTTTACATTTTATAAAGAAAGTTAATAATTTACAGTTAGAAGTCGGTGAAATCTTAGTTTTTTTTGATGTTTGTTCATTGTTTCCCAGCGTACCTATTCCAGATTCTATTAAATTTTTAGAACATTTTTTAGAAATTAATGAAATTCCACCTTGTTTAATTAAGGAATATATTAAACTTACGAAGCTATGTATGTACCAAAATTATTTCCAAGTAGATGGTAAATTTTACCAACAAACACAAGGTGCAGCTATGGGTAATAGTTTATCTCCATTTATGGCAAATCTTTTTATGAATTTTTTCGAACTTAAATTGAAAGAAGACGCTATTTATTTTCCTAGGGTTTGGATTAGATACGTTGATGATATTTTCTCGATTTTTGATACTTCTAAATGTGATATTAAATCTTTTGTATCAGAATTAAATTCTAAATTTGAAACAATTTCTTTCACATATGAAATGGAAATGAATAATCAATTACCATTTTTGGACACGTTGGTTATCAGAAATGATAATAAACTAGAAATTGATATATACAGAAAAGGAACTCATGTTAATAGATTTATAACATCAGATTCTAACCATAGTTTCCAATATAAAATGGCTGCTTTTAATTTCTTAATTAACCGTTTATTAAATTTTCCGTTAACGCGTGTTAGGTTTGATAATGAATTAAAATACATAAAATTAATTGCAAGTTATAACGGTTATTCTGATAATTTAATTAACAATATTCTGCGAAAATGTAAGTATAATTTATTGGTTAAAAATGCTGCAACTTTAAATTTAGAAAGGTCAATTAATAAATTTATTAAGCTTCCTTTTCACGTTTCTACAAGAGGTTTTGGTAAGATTTTTAAACATCAACATTTTAAAGTAATGTTCGTTTCGTTAAATAGTTTGAAAATTCTTTTAGGCATACCTAAAGACAAAGTAGAAGTTTTTCAAAAATCGGGAATTTATGGTATTTCTTGTAGTACATGTGATAGAATATATGTTGGGCAAACGAGATGTTCTATTTTAATTCGTTACAAAGAACGTATGGCTCATTTAAAAAATAATAGAATGGAAAAATCTAGTGTTGCCCAACATATATTCGAATCTGGACATGTTATAAGTTTGAATAATTTAAAATTGTTAAGAAATGTATCTTATAACAATCAGTTAGATTCTTTTGAAAGTATTTTTATTTTTAAGAACAGATTAAATTTAATTAATTCAGATTATGGACAGATTCCGAGGTCACCACTTTATGAATTGCTATAAGATACAATTTTTAACTTGTAAGGTTCATATTTATTTACTACTTTATAGCGTTAGTGTTGGTTGCGATTTTTATGTTTGTTTTGTATATATATATATATATATATATATATATATATATATATATATATATATATATATATATGTAGAAGTATTAATAATTTTTCTTGTCCACTGTAAATGTATCAACGTAGTTTCTTCGGAATATTGGACAGGAGAGTAATTTAGAAACAATATCACATTATAACGTTTCGTTTTTAATTAAAAAACATCATCAGACTGAAAAACACAAGAATCAAATTGTAAAACAATCCAAAAGTTTAAATACACTAATGTAGAAATAATAAAAACCTTTAACACCGAATATCACTTACCTAATGTAATAATTATTTACTTAACATGAAGATTCAAAAATAAATAGTAACAAAATGGTCGAAAAACGTAGTAAAACTGTTCAACAAAATATAAAATTATAAAACAATACATCAATCCAAAACTCGACGACAATTAATGGAGTAAAATCGACACGTGTGTGAGGACCTATTGTACGCAAATACGTTAATCCAAGTAAAAAGAAGAGCCAACAAAAAACAAAAAGGAATTAAACGGAGTATGCAACCAAACTAACTATTATTATTATATTATTATTATTATTATTATTAATATGTTATTGTATATAACTGATAAAATAGAATTATTATTTTTGATATTACAAGTGTTAGGAATATTTTTAATATAAGTGGATCATATGGATTAAGCGTTTTGCCAAATTACTTTACAAATTACTCTAATATGACTGGGTTGTTAAAATCAAATGTATGATTATTATTTAAAACATGTGTGCATAAAGCTGTAATTTCGGACTTCTTATTATTTTTGTATAAATATGTGCAATCTTGTTTATGGTTTTGCATTCTCTTTAAATATTGTTTCGTCTGTCCTACATATGAAGATGAGCAATTATTACATTTGATTTTATATATTAGATTGGATCTCAAAAGTGTGGGAGTTTTAGTTTTCAAAGAGGTATCTAAAGAACCTATTGTCTTTGTGTTATAGTATGTTAGTTTATCTATTTTATTATAAATAATTTTGTTTAATTGTTCTGAAAGACCGTTAATATATGGGAATGAATATAATTTAGAAGTCAACGCACTATTATTTATAGGGGTAATACTATTTTTATTATTTTTATAATTATTAGTGTAAATAATTTTATTAATAAACTTTTTTGGGTAATTATTCAAGGTTAGTATATTATATAATATTTTAATGTTATCTCCATCGAATTCAACGCTACTTAATTGATTTAACCGGTACTTTAAAGACAACACGGTATTAATCTTATGTTTAATACCGTGTTGTGAGAAAAATTCAGTAAACGACCCGAACTAGTAGGTTTAGAGTACCATGATGTAGATAGAGACCGATCTCTCCTGTCCAATATTCCGAAGAAACTACGTTGATATATATATATATATATATATATATATATATGTATATATATATATACATATATATATATATATATAATATATATATATATATATATATATATATATATATATGATGAGATTTCAGGTTTTGGTTCCCGTAGTGTTTGTGCTCTTATGTTGCCATCATCTAGGGTAGTCTGCACGTTTCCATGTTTGGAACTCAATTTGGATTCGATTTCTCTGCGTTACAGTTTTGTAGTCGGTGTGTTCGTGACAGTATGTATATGTAAGTTCAAAATGTTAAGCTGTTGACTCACATATTCTTTAAATACCCATGAGTTACCAATAGGTCTAGTTCTTTATTATACATAGATCATCACCTGGGTTATACGAATCAAACACACAGGGTGTTAAAAAAAGTGTCACAAACTTGCTGATAGTATGGCCCAAAATATGCAGAAATATCTTAATGAACATGGGTCTTAAATGGACGGTTTCGGAGATACGAAACATTTTTCGTTTACACCACTTACACCACATCTAGGTGGCATGGGCGAACTCTTTCGAAAAGACCTAGAATGACTCGGATTCGGTGGTATCCTTGATATACTAGTTGCCCCGGAATAAAATTTACAGGCGTATCGTACACTAACATTTTCAAATATCACTAAAAAATAATTCAAGGGCGTTTAAACCGGGCGATCTTGCAGGTCATGATACAGTTCCGCCCCTTCCTGCACGTCTTCGTCCAAAATTTCCGTGTAAACCGCATTTGTTGGCTTTGATTCAAAGGAATCTCGTCTAAAAGATGCGTATTGTCGAAATAAAAAAAAATCTCCGAAACCGTCCATTTGCGGACCCATCTTCATTAAGACTTTCCGGCATATTTTGGGCCATGTTATCAGCCTTCAAAGTTTGTCACACTTTTTTAACACGCTGTACATTTAATGATGTCATAGAAAACGTTCTATTTATGTATTAGTTCTCCTGGCCATTTATATACATCCACTATTGTGTTCATATCAACTATAACTCTAAGGTAGTAGCTATCAGTATTTATCACCGATTATGTTACTCAGAACTGATTATTATTATTATCCAAATGACCGGTTTATCATTTGGATATGTGTGCATAATTTTCTAAATATCTCCAGAAATTCATCTTGTAATTTCTGTTTTCTGGAAAATCGCTCGCCAGCGATTTGAGTTGCTTACCTATACCTGCGTGTGACTCATGAACATATCGAATCCAATCACAAAGTGTACTGCTACTCAATAATTCATTTAGAACTTAACAGGAGAACATGGAAAATGTTATGCGGTAAGATTCATTGAATAATCGTCAGAAGTTTTTGTAAAATAAATAAAATTCAAATAGCTCCTAGTTAAAAGTTTGGTATCTCGTCAAAAATATGAACCGCTCAGTTCCAATAATATATTTAATTCCGTTATAAGGTGAACTGATGATTCTTATTTGGATATTTTAACAAATTGAATTATTCGCCTTTCACCATAACGTTCATTTATGTCAACTTGTTGGAATGTTTGTAATATTGTCCATTGGCGGTTTTTTGAACTGATATAAATTCTCGTAGCCATTTCAACTAAATTTTGATACATTACCTGGTTGTTTTCTTCGTGATTTGTGTATTTAAAATGTTTCGGAACAAATACAGTGTGGAAGCAAATTGTATAGTTTCGATTCACATTATTACGATAATATGGAAATGGAATGGTGATTCTCTTTCCTTCTCATTATCCGAGAGGAAAATCGAAAGTTCGCATTGACTACGGAACTTGGGCCATTGTTCAAAGCATTCGTTAAACGTCTCTTCACTTTGGGTATTACCACGATTAACGAAACTCAACAGGTAAGGTTCTTTGTTGGAGCGTTCTTTGTGCAACCCCCTCGCACGTGCGTTTCGATATTAATTAAGCAAGCGAAAAGGAAACGGCCGCCATTCTAGATGACATCCACGTGTAGATACAAGTGAAATGCGTAATTTGCAGGAAGTAAATTCGTCGGTGTAAGACCGTAATGAAGAGAGTCTTCATTTATCCCCCGGACAGATAGAGATGCCGGCGGGCCCGGGAACAATGCGCTCGGTTCCACCCCAGCCCCCTCTTCATAATGGAGTTGTATCCCCCTTATTAGACCGGTAATGGCGGTCTTTATACTCGTCATGACGCAGAGGGCGGGGGTGTGCGCTCTTATTTAGTGTCTGTTTCATTGTGTCCCTCGCACTCCAGATATCTGCAAATTAGCATCCTTCTTGTTAGGAGATTCCCGGCTTCGAATGAATCTATTGAGAATTGCACGACGTCATTGTTTGTGTCTGGTGGTTTTATTTACGCAGCAATGGACGCGCTTGAGTTCAGCGAAATTTTCAGCCAGTGATTTTTTGGATATTCCGATGAAAGTGTCGTAATTTCCTCTAAACTTATTTGATCCACAAATAAATAATTTTGGGTATCATTGACTTTTGATATGTATGAATTTATGAGAACATGCTGTATTTTAGCGTCACACTTTGCATTAAACAACGCTAAGTCTGTTTAATGCGCAACCATTATAGCGCTTTAAGAAAATTTGATTTATTGGTGCTTTTAAAACGTTATATTGCAGAATAAAACGCATTAATCTTTTATTTATTGCCGACGAGATGTTATCGGAACTTCGCGCAATGAAATTATGGCACTTTACTGGCAGATCGAAGAAAACATTGACGTAATTAGATCTTGGACGCTATGCGGTAACGTTCCCCGCTTACTTGTAACAAGGCTACGTCATTAGAGCTTTTCTGCAATTAGTTGCAATGAGATGTTTATATTTTCGTAAAACCTGCTTCCTTTTACCATCCTGAAGTATACAGCTCCCTCGTCCTACGTACGCGAAAACGAAATCGGACGAATTTATTTTCGGTAATTTATAGCGGGCTTAGCGAGTTCGTTAAGGCATTTAAATTTTAATTAGGGATATTAGTCCTGGGTGTTCCACGACATTTGGCAAGTCTCGAAATGTTGGCAGCGGATTGAATTCTATGAATAAATGCCTCACGTGATGTGTGGTCTGAAGTCTCATCAACATAACGCATAAGTGTGTATGAACATGTGTCAAATTAAAAGAATTCTCGAAACGTCGGACTAATGGGTCCATCACAATAACTCGTGCACTTTTCGCAACGCCGCACCGGATTTACTGGAATTTGCACGACGCCGACGTATTAAAGAAAATCGTTTATGTTTATTTTTCGTTAATTTTAAACAATGTGCCCCACACTTTACTAGTAGAAAATGTACACATGGTTGATAGATATTTCGATTTGAATTGTTGCGAGTTATAAATACTAGTTTGTAGCATTAAAATATGGGTTGCAGCAATTACATTTAAATGTCATTGTCGGCGATATTGTGATAAGACCTGGAACGACCTTATTATTAGAAACATATTCTTTTAGACCTTCAATTTATTTAGCTTTATTTTATTTAAACATCAATGTGGTATATGAAATGTTTGAGTCTGATTTGCAGTTGTTAAGACACTGTTCAACACTAGTATTTATGAGCGTGTGTCAAATTCATGCTCATATTTTCACTTATTAACTTTTATATACGTTCGTTACATGTATTTAGTTTATACTTAAATTTTATTTAATGTTAAAACTCACTAATACAACAATATAATACACAGCACCGACGAAAACCGAAATACGCTAAAGCGCATCCTGCGTTACCAATTTACAATTTGAGTATAATTCAAACAGAAATAGCTGATGGGGCTCTCACACTATTGCGTATGCATATACGTTCTAATTATCTATAAAATGATGTTAGCAGAATGCGTACGGTGCAGTGCATTAGCGTATTTTGGAAGCGAAAATTGAAAACGACAATGTCCGCATTCATTGCGACTGTGGTACGTTGGATATTTAAAGTAGTAAATTTAGGCGGACATTTACGAGAGCATGCACGTTGTCTTGTTCCTGGTTTCGGCACAGATGTATACGATTTCACTACACATAATTTTTTCGACCTATGCGAATATGAAATTAAAATTATTGCTGTGTGCGCTATGTTTCGACGGAATGTTTGCGTTGGAAAATTGCTGTGTATTTCAATTATTGCACTAGAAAATGTCGACTCGTGGCTAAATTTATAAAAATCGTAGATTCATTGGCCTTAAAAGATAATGAATGCTTCCTGCATGGAACAATGATTACTCAATACATTTCTGCAAATTTTTAAACAAGATAAATGATTAAGATTGTCATTTTTTTTTTAATGTGGGCGCTTTTATTGTTTATTAAAAAAATACAGTATTGTATGAGAATAATTATGTCTAATAATCGAATGAAGGCTTTCACGGCAATTGTTCCATATAAAAATATCTTCTGGTTGCCAGGGTTGTTGAAATAATTTGGCATTTGTTAATACAATTTCTTTACATTCCCCTTTCAAATTATATGCTTCCATATGCTATATACATAAGCAGATGCTTCCTATATTTCCATTTCTCCCGTTATTTCTTTTCTCAGCCATTCCCCAACCTCTTCCATCTCTCTCACTTTCTCCACCTCCAATCCCATAATTACTATATTATTCCTCTTCTCCATTTTCTCTATTACCTCTAGCGTCTCCTCCAACTTTTTCACCCATCCCTCTTTTTTCTTCTCTTCCAATCTTACCTCAACCTTTTTCACTTTTTCTACCACTTCTTCTTTCAATTTCCTTCACTCCTCCATCTTCTCTTTCCATTCCAACTCTTCCTGTCTATCTCCTTTTCACTCTCTGCTCGCCTCTTTCCACTTCCTGCCCATTCCCAAATTATTCTTAATCGTCCACATATTTCCTTCGACCTTTCCTCACTTTTCGCCGTCCCCTTGCTCTTCGGTATAGGCCGGTATTGTTCACTTTACCCTCATTGCCGTTTCTGCCCTCGTTCTACTATTTGACTCCACGTCTTTTACATTACAATTTTAATTTTAAAATCGTGTTAATTTACTTTATAGAATATGCAATATGTATTGTATAATTTCCACAATATGTTCCATATAGTCTTGGACGCTGAGTTTCTGATGGCAGTAGACGTCGATGTTCTTCTTTCCGTACTGTTATCAAGAACGAACGTACTGAAAGAAAACAATAACAATAAAATACAATATGGGAGAGAAAAAATAGCTACTAAGGAAATGACATAATGTGTATATATTATAAAATATACATTGTTGGAAGTAAAAATTTAATGTCACATTAATCATTGTTTACTAGTATTGTTCATACTTTTCCATAATTTCTCCATTTGCTATTGTTCTCCTTTATCTATGTTCTCCTTTAACCCCTCCACATACTTTTTGCAAAACTTTTATATCATATATTTATATTTTCCTTGTTTCGCATTTATGTTCATGTTCTAAAGGCGATATGATATTATCCTGCTCGATATCAGTTTAAATCAACCCATTTCCATCATTACCCCTAAGGATGGAAATGGGGTAATGATTCTAAATATTGAAACTCTGCCTTTCTGCACCATATTGTTTTGTATTCAATTTGTGTATTACATATATTAAGTCACATTTCCAGGATACCCATGTGGTTATCTTTTCTCATTAATTTTAGTCAACGGTGGCTCTACACTTGTATTAACCACGTACATAGATGGACATAAGGTCGTCTTCAGTTGTTCAATTTGTTCCATTTTTGTAATTAAAAATGTCTTTAATCATGCTTTTTGTTAAACTCATTTGGTCAGTCTGATGTTCAATCGTACGATCAGTATATTTATCTTTACGATAAAAATTGGAACAATTTCTTTTATTATATGTGACGAGGCAGTTTGACTGCTCCCTTCTTTGCATTATTTTATTTCTTTTCTCTTTCTGAAATCATATACAACTATAATGGGAACATTACTAAATGTTTCTCATTATTCCTTTATACAGTTTGCAGAACATACATTCACTATATATAATTTCATATACATTATACTATGACCTAGATTACTAACCAAAATAGACATTTAGACTATCTATTAACGACTTTTATTATTTTTTATAATTTCTTGGATTGCTCGGTTATCTTGCATTTCCCCATCATCGCTTTTAACGTCCGTCATATATTCCATTTAAATTAGAATGATTTGTTTTAATACAATAACTAACATCTAGCAGTTATAGATAATTGTATTAAAACTTACTAAAAAATAATTATATAGATTGTTAAATAATTTGCACAACTTTAACTCGATCGTGGTCTAACGGTTGGCAGTTTGTCATGATTGTCAAGTACACCAATTTCTGACATATACGTTAATTTTGTGGTCTCTTTTTGTTATTGCCCTTTTGTTTTTCCTTTTTATCTTTTTTATCTTCAATTTTGATTAGTTGCGCTAGGTAGTTCCTCAATATTGACATAACTAGTACGGTTTATTTCATTTTTGCACATACTGACGTCTTTAATCATACTTATGTCAATCTATTTTTGTCTATTTGATGATATGACAATCCTATGATCTGGGAAGATCCATTTAGTTTTGTGTAGATAGATAGATAGACAGATATTTATTGCGTCTATAAAATGTAAATACATGTATTTAACATAAAGAGATGACATGCCAGGAAAAAACTTGTAAATACCTGAATCAAATAAATAAACACCTCAATACCTATAATTTACAATGATTTAAATATTCGCCTATGGTATACACCCTACCAACACACAAACGCCTCACAAACGTTTTCTGAATGAATACGGGTTGCGGCGGTATCATCCGTTCGGTTCTGTAACGGCGCGAACGGATCGTCTTGCTCTCGAAAGTCCGAAAACGCTCCGAAACCGTTGCGAGGCGTTTCGCGTCGACGAAGCCCCCACCATCCGCATCTGCGCACTCCTGCCGGCGCACTACAAACTACGAGTCAATGCTGCAAGCGAACGCGACGAGTAGAGAAACATTCAAACAGGTGAGTTATTTGTTTAATTCTTTATCTGTTATGTGTGACAAGCAATTTGTATAACATTGGACTTCGTGTTTTGAAAGTTATCATGATTAACTTGTGGTAAATCAGAATGCCACTTGTTGGCGCGCATTTCAGTATTGCGTCATCTTATAAAACGATAACGTACTCGTTTGACCTTGCGAAAAAGTACACATGACCAAAACGCTACGCAATTTTGTCGTGCGACACACGACAAAATTGCACAAAGTAAAATTATAGACATTCGAATTCTTTACAATAAGAACAAACGGGTGCAAATTTTGTTTCGCCTTTTCCGAAAGCTCTTTTTAAAAACTTTTTATTTAATACAAAAATGATTATTTATAAAATTATTTGATATAAAAATTGTTTAGTATCAAAATGGTTACAAGTTAATATTTCTTTGCACTTTCGATGATTATTTAACATAGAATCTGCGATAGAACCATGTTATAATATCACGAAGTTATTCTATTATAATTACATGCAGTGTAATTACATTACAATATTTTATTGCAGAAATAATCCGGTTTCTCTTTCTTACAGTGGCAGTAAAAAAGCTCCGTAGATCACCCGACATTTCATTAGTAGAAAATGCCATAAAAATTGGCTGAAGTCAAGAAAGTTTTTAAAATTCAAACCTGCATAACTTCTGGACATCAGAAAATAAATTGTTGCTCAATTTAAGTTGGTAACTATATTATAACGTTCAAAATATTAAATAAAAATAAATTTCTGTGAAATAAATCTTTTGTTTGCTTTTAGTTAATAAGTGCATGTTGTAAGAAGCGCAATTTTAATTTTTTCAACTTAACTGCAGTTACATGTATTACTACTTTAAGGTTTTAAAATCATGTACTTCTTCAGTGATATTGTTATGCCATAATGTTTCTTTTCCCTTCAAATAAATAACCACAAACAAAATACTCATTTAATTGTTTATCATTCATGTATGACAGATTCTATTTCCCTGCGTAGTCATAGATAAGCTAGATTAAGTCAAATATGTGATACCTGCTATGAAAACTGGTATCTGCATATATGGTATTTTTGCACCGTTTATAACCGTTTGCAAACCGGTTGCCGACAAACGGTTCGCCGCAAAACTGCACATAAACGTTTGATCCGTTGGACATTCAAACCAATACGGTTCGAACGCTAGAAAACCGGTTCGAGGCGTTTGTGTGTTGGTAGGGCAAGACATTATCTGTAAAGAATTTTTTGAAAGACCGTGTTTTTTTTTCAGATCTAATTGCTAGTGGTAACTTATTGTAACATTTGGAACTCATGTAGTCGCCTGAATGTTGGGAAATCGTAAGTCTGCAGAAATTTGCACGCATTAAGATGCGACCCCTGGTGCCTTGTCCTCGGAAGTCTTTATTTCTCATAACTTGTTTGTCAAAGTTGTGAAGCACAAGTTTAAACACGTAAAGGGAGTACACAGTCACGATCTTGTCTTGTTCTAACAGTCCCGCAAAGCTGGTACCAGGTTTTTCACCGTCTATTATACGCAGGATTATTTTTTGAAGTCTTAAAACACCACTATCATATGTTGAGGCCCCCCAGAAGATCAGACCATAGGCAAGATGAGATTGTACAAGGCCGAAATACAATTGTCTGATCACCATGATTGACACAGATTCTCCGTATCAGGAACGTTATTGTACTGAGTTTGTTCTTTGGGACTTGTAGATGCTGTTCCCAAGTTAGCTTGTTGTCTAAAGTGAGTCCAAGGAATCTTGCGGAATCTGATTGGACAATAGATGTGTGATTAACTCTTATTAATGTAGATCGGTCGATTTATTGGGTAATCACATTGAATTACACCATTTCAGTTTTATACATATCAAAAAAGAGTCCAACAATGTTATCTTTATTTTCAAGTGCCTCGCAAATGATCAATTCATCGGTAGATCTATGCTTTCTAAAACCGTGTTGTGATGTACTCAGTTGCTGAAACTTTCCTGAAATGAATATAACCTTCTTTGGAAACAATCTTCAAATATTTTCGAGCAATGAGCAATTCGCAGTGAGATAGGCCGATAATTAGCAACATCATTAGGGCTACCTTTGATTTTGAACACCGGTATCGTTTTCGATTTCTTAAGTTTATCAGAATATATACTAGTTTCGAACGATTTGTTAATACTCATGCTCAGTGCTCTGCTTATGATGTCCTTTATTGATAGTGTAACCTTACCGGGTAAACCATCAACTCCACATTTTTGTGGAGCTTTTTCCACCGCAAGTGTCGCGATATTAGTAATGTGTAATGATTAATTCGGGGCTATCCTGATTATTATCCTGATTAATCCATTTTTTTTTTTATTAAGTTTTCCTTGCTTCAAACGGAAATACCTTAATAACGTTTCTTTTTATTAGATTTTCAAACGCCGCATATAATGTGTTTACATCTTCAATTTCGAAGTCACAAGCTTCATCGTGAAGATCACGCTTCATTATGGTTTGGAATTTTAGCATATTACGTTTCGTGTGGTATCTTTGTTTAACACATTGTTCATCAACTATCTGCGTTACTGTTAATTTGGCGATCTGATGTGTATGGTCTGATATGTGGTTATCGATGACACTGGCTTTAGATTCACTAAAATTTGTAAAAAAACACATCAATACTGGATTGAGTTTGTGCGGTAATTCTAGTTGGGACAGATACTCTATTTATCAGATTATATTCTAGCAAATTATTAGTAAGTTTTCTTTGTGCCACACATTCTTTTAATAAATCTATATTAAGGTCTCTACATACGATTATTTCGCATCCCACGTATTTGGCTTGATTAATTAATGCGCGTTCCAATTTGTCAAATAACGTCAAATTGTTGTTGGGTGATCAGTATATGTAATTATAGAATATAGTTCTATTGTTCTAATTTAATTTGGCAGTAGCAACTTCAAATTCCTTATCAATTCAGATTTTGCTGTCACCTTTTTGCATTTCTAATTTATCTTTCGCAAAACTACCTACACCGCTCTGATATAATTTATACTGGAATAGTGCGCTACCAAATGAAACCCGTATACGTAATTACCGTATTTGTAATATCGTTAGATTGCATCCAATGTTCAGTGATGCACAGTACATCAATGTTATTTTGTTCAACGATAACTTCTAAGTGCAAGTTTTTATGAAATAATGCATGTATGTTAATGTGCATTACCTTTATTTTAAACATTTTTTCACGTGTACTAGGTATAGTCCACTAATTATTATATATTTCCTTGATGACCTGCAATTTCACTTTCTTCCCCTTGGATTTCAAGTACTTCTTTATTCATATGTGTCTTCAATTATCTGTTCTTGGCTTCTTATTACTGTAGTTACTGTCTGGTAGTATATTTTCACAATCATCACAGGGTTCGCTGCAATAACTTCCATTCCTTCGAATGCAATTGCGAACTGTTTATTTTTTGTGCATTGTGACTAATTGTTCTTTTTCACCACCTCGTCTCGATTCTTCATCATCTACAGTTTCAGAGTTTACGTTCGTCTTATTAATTATCTATTGATCAATTTTCATAATTTGTTTGTATTTAATTTTGTTCTAATTTTTTAACTCTTTCTTATTCCTCATAAATATCATTTCATCTTCATTTTCCATCTGTGTCAGAATTTTATCGTAGATTTTACTTTATTTGCAAAGCTCTCTCCTTTAATATTCCATGGCATCTCGCAGTAAATGATTTTTTATTAGTATTTTTTATCAGTACCTTCATTATAACGTTGTGGTAATATTCTCCTGTCCTTGTGAAAGGGTATTTCTCAATTATTCAGACGGGGCAATCGTAAATATATGTTAATGTCGTTGTTGTTTCCAATGTCTATTAGTGGCACCGATTGTGACATATAATTACCTCTCTAAGGATCAGATAACTAGGCCATATACATTTTCACTCCTAGGAGTACTTCGTTAGTCCTAGCGTCTTTATTTCTAAACTGTCTTTGCCACCCCTATAGCTATTTTTACATCTCGTCTATAATCAGGTCCAATTATCCATTCTATCTCGACGCGACTTTCTTTGTTGTTTCTACGTTTTATGCTAGCGTCAGTTTCACAAATTTAGTTGCTTTCAACAAATAAATTATAAATATTTTTTTTGTCCAACGATTCAACCCCTGCAATATGTTTATAGTTGATAGCTTGAAGTCACATTAATATCAACGTGCGTGATACATAAAGTAAGAAAATGTATTTCTTCAATTGTATTAATGCTGGACGTTAACATTTAGACTCAAGGTAAATTAATATTAACTATAAAGCAAATTCGCCCATGCGCAAGTTTTTTTTTTGCCTTTCTTCTTGTCTCTTCTTGAGTCTCATTTGATACCAGTTAATGATTGGTAACTACACTTAAAATGAAAACGTTTTGTCATTATATTACTAACTATTCGTGTGGGTTGGGCTGGATTGCAGTGCACAGCATTGATCTTTCTTGTACTTACTTGTACTCCACTTCCTTATACATAAAGCATTAGAAAGTAATACAGACGCAGTTAGGCAATCATTATCGCGTTCACTATATCCACTACCTTACAAAGTCCATCCTATCGTCTCCTAGTTTTAAACAGCTGAGGTATCGACTTAAGCACTTGTTGAATCGCCCTTTGTTCTTCGCCACTACTGAAGCTGCCAATAATGGATGCCTGCTTGGATTTTTTGTCCAAGTCGAGTCATGTAGTTCTCTCAGAGAGGTTATAAATACATATAGTGGCAAATTCTTGAGGATATATCTCTCAGCGAAGAATAAAATCCGGAAACATGATTTCCATGGCATTAACTGAGTTGATCTCATAGCCCTCGATGAAATTTTTATGACTTTATTGTGAATTTTGTTATGTCATGTATGTTATTAGCACATGTTTATATAACCCATATTCAATCGTGGATCTTATAAAGGCTTTATGTAAGTTTAAGAGAGTATATTGTATACCACAACCATTGTATTATTTTCAACACGAGCTGATCTAACCAACCAATCCAATCAAATCCATCATTGTTGCAATTATTCTGTCCAGCAGTCTATTAGCGCATTTGATGTTAACTACTGATTTGCATGAGATTCGTACCATATTTTGATAATACGATGTGTGCAGATTATGGTATTTCAGTTCCTCTCAGATGTTATTAAATGGTTCAATAGGTTTCGCTTAAATGAAGTGGCTATGTTTTGCAACATTTTGTATTTAATGAAATCTGAACCTGGCGAGGCGCCTTTAAGCAAGAGTTCAGCTCATCCGTGGTAAGCACCGCATCTAAAATTTGCGAGAAATAAATATGGTACGACGAGACATAAACTCCCCACGCCAATTGAAATCAACTATGGAGAGTGTCTTGTTTGATACCACATAGCGAATGAGGTACTCCGGGGCTAGACAAAAAATCTATCTAAGTATGAAACAAAAACGTGTGATTTTATGGTAATGCTATTTTTTAATATAGTCCATCCATCGAAATGATTACGCCACTTCTCCTACACTAAACTTATACCTTTATCAAAAAATGTGTCTATTTGACTCCAAAAAGGTCGTCGATGGCTGCTTTTAGGCGACCATCAAAACAACATCTTCAAAGGTTTTTCTCTAGTAACCTAATCACTTTCTTTCAATTTAAGAATTTAAGTATGTAATGTACATTGTAATGTCATTTCATTATTTGGTACTCATTTCACATAATCTGAATTCCATTACATTGCTTACTCTCAATCAAACACTGCACTGCACATTGCACTACATGTTTTTCCTTATTGTTTTCATTGATGTATATGTTAAACCAACGTTATACTGATTTTTTACAGCACGTATAATTTTTCTTCTGAAAATATTGTTTAGGCACCAAAAATGTTAAATTTGCCAACCAAATCCAATATTATTGTCTATATTCATTCCAAATGAGTGAGAATCTTATATCATATTGCATTTGCTGTATCGCGTTTGTTTCAGTTTACATTTCTCATTGTATCCTCCGGTATAAAATATTCGCAGATACTTTCGCGTCCACATCCCCGCGTCGTCGGGGTGTGCGAAATTGCCTGGAAACCGCCTTAGGTTGAAATTAACATTCCGAAAATTGCAGTCGACACACTCCAGCCAAAGCACTCTACAAGTTTGGCTCCGCTGCGCTGGAATTTTTCGCCCAAAAAGCCGTGCTTTACAGTTTATACTGTTCTGCAATTTGTATCAGACTTCGAACTTTTAGTTTGTTAACTATCGCCATAATCGCATTTTAGTCGAGGTTCACAACACGAAACAGAAGTTCGCAATTCAATTATAACTGTCTCACTCGCGCTGAATCGAAACTTTAAAGGCGACGAAGAAATTTGCGTCGAGTTACAGAATGTCGAATCGTTTTGCAAATCTGACGTTTGATTGCAGTTACGTGGAATCAATGTTATCGGTGCTGATATGCGTTTGATTTAGAAAATATATTTGTAATATTATACAGCAGTGTTAATAAGTCAGATTGCTGTGATAAACATTTTATACCCTAAAACTAAAAAGTTAGTGTGAGAATAATCTGAAGCTCAAGGCTGATTAAAATTTTAAAAAATATTAGGCCAAGAGAGGTAGAAGTAATGCCTACACGAACCATTATAGAATGGGGAACCCAGATACATTTTACTACCAGATAATTTTTAATGTTTACAAAATGATTTATTGCTAATTTACATTTCTATTAATTCATCACGAACGAAATTAACGTGTCCCGAACTATTTAAATGAAATGGCAATTTTCCACGAACGAAAATCGTGCATCACACATGTTTACGTTCACAGGATATAACCTAGAATTCGACTACATAAAATTATTGAACAAACATCAATAAAATCGTCGTGCATAATCTGTAATAAAAACTAATTCTGACAGCGTACCGGTGAAAAGACAAGTCCCGCTAGAATATAATGGGAACAAATTTAAACATTGTTTTTTCGTACGTGTGCCTTCTTCGTAAGAGCAAACGTCAAATTTAAAGGGTCTTTGACCGACCGGCGTATAAACAATTCCGTTATGACAACTTTTTCAGATAGGAAAGAAGAAGAAATACTGTTGCGGATTCTGGCCGGCACGGAGCTGAAGAAGAAGAATCACGTTATCACGTGCTCAAGTTTCGGAGCAATGTTCACATAAAAATCTCGTTTCGGTTGTATTAATCGGACGGGTCGCAGTAAAATTGATACACGCGGTCGGAATTGCCAATAAAAGTGAAAAAATGTCACTAAAATACATCAATCAGGTCAGTGGCGTAGTCGACAATTAATAATTAAACCAACTGTGAGTTTGCATTGTCTTATGATTTATTCATCGTTTAAGAATTTTATTGTATTTCATTATTTTACAAAATATCTACAATATGAAGTTTGATCATTGCTAATTATGTTATATAAACTTTTCAACTGGGGCATATTTGAAATTATACATTTTAAATTCAATGAAAGGCATATTAATATGTGAAGTGTGCTAATTTTAATCTCGCAATAATTAAATAAATCGGCATTCAAAATTAATGATAACTTTAAGTACGCCTATGTGACACTAGTCTGCAATTGACTGTCCAAAGCCGACGCTTTATATAAAACAAAAAGTACGAAGAAGCTCAGGAAACAAAAATGGGTTTTACGACCATTTACGGCTTCTGTTTTTCGCCACGATGGCGATGTAGTTACCCTACGAGAAAGGCACCTAAATTAAAATGTGCAAATAAATAAAATGCATCAAACTGGATTTGTAATATTCTAATATTTAATTCACTGCATCCTTTTCTTAAGCGAAAATTAGAAGCAAAAGTTTGTTTCGAATGTTGTGGATTTACCGATTGGTAGAACAATCGCAAAACTTGCAGAGCTATAAAGAATTAATCGATTATTTATCAGTTTATTTGCTATCTTGAGCCACGACTTATATTAGTACTGCAATAATTATAATTGGTGTGGTATCTCTACATATCTCCAGTTTAAAATACATACTTTTTCTATTGCACTACTAAATAAATACTCAATACGTATTCGAAGCAATGAATAAAATTAAAACTTTTAGCTGCATGATCAAATTTATTTATATACAAATTTCTCTTGAAGAAATATAGTAGCAAGCTTTATTCTTAATTTATAATTGTGTCCCATTTTTGCATTGACATTATTCAATTTATATTATGGCGCAACTTTCGAAAATAAATATCCAATTTAAATTTCACTATGCCAAAGGGAACCACCACTCTGCAAAAATAAATTACGCACTTCAAAATTTCACATAATTTGCAATCGACGAGTTCGTATTACGTTTCGAAATTGCCTACTAAATATATTAAAATGCTGCGTAACCGGGATTATAAAAACTGGATTATTTTTTTAAATAAATCATATAAATTAGTTTTTGATACTGTTGCACGATTTTGATATATTCCCCTGCGCACTAAATTGCAAATATTTAATTGTTCGGGGAAATAAATGTTTGACGACAGTATTAATTGATCGATACTGATTTTAAAATATATTGCTTTCATTTTAACTCGACAGGAATTAGAGTTTATACATAAACAAATCAACAACAAATGTGTTGAGGTGTAATGCGTATGAAAGTGTGTATGAAAACAGAAAGCAAGATTAAGTTAATTATTTCTTTAGTAGGGCTATACGCATTTCTAGAAATCGATAAACACCGATAAAAGTCAAGGTCCGATGGGATGATCCACCCAAAACTTTTTGCGCCGTGTAAATAAGATAAAAGAAACTGTGGCTAAAAACAGTTTTCTCGGTTGTAGTAATAATAAGGACAGAATCGGATTAGGTTTGGCTTTATTAGATATAAATTAATTTATTTTTATTAATTGGTAATTTTAACTTAAGGATCAAATAGAAGGAATGGTCTGAATGGAACGATGAGTATTCAAATTATGAAGGGAAAATGAAAAGGAGAATTTGGGATTTACGAAAAGTGTTTAGCCGAACTGAGAAGACCCAATAAACCACAATGGAGAGAGACACAGAGAGAGAGAGTGTGTACAGTTAAAAGAAAAAGTAGAAGTAGTCGAAGAAAGTATGTAAAATCTGAAAAAGACGTAATAATGTGGATTAAGGTGGCGACAACTAATCAAAATAAATGTAAAAATAAGCAGATGGATTCTTTGCGAGAACTCTGAACATAATAACGGATATGAAAACAGCGAGGAAGATAAATGACACAGGGTCCTTTGTAGAAATTATAATGTACTACATTCGAGGTGAGAAATATTACATTACATTACAGCGTGAATCGCTGAAGTTAGTTACATCTCGACTTGTAACGTAACTTTCCACCGATGGTTGTACACTATTTTATTCATAATCACCGTATATCTTCAATACCTGTCCTAAAAGAAATTGAAATCAAAATTAACCATATTCTTTGAATAATTGTGATGAGAAGTTCAAAGTTCAAATAGTCAAATGAATTTATTAAGTTTTGTAATATTTTCACTTTTTCACTTGTACTTTATGGCCTCTGTCAGTAGATAGTTGTAATCGTGGAATATAACACAACATTGAAGGCAATGGAAGTTTTCAGGCGGTCCCACTGTTTTTGTAACCACGTTATCTTTATTGCCTTGTAAGAATCATTGATGGATTTCATTATTTATGAGGGCTGGATCCCCTTCATTCTCACAAATGTCCATTTGTGGAATGAAACAGACGATTATGTCTCATTACCTTCAGCATAAAAATCAGTCATGGGCAACGTCACCTGTATATAAGGATCACATTCATCAACAGATTCATTACATGTCAAAGCTAATTTGTCGAGTTCATCAGGTATTAGTCGTCACTTTTTATCAATTCTAAGGAAAAATAAAAGGCGACCACTAGGATATATAAACCCATTTGAATATACTCTTGGCATAGTTGATCCCACAAATAATTATGTCAGCACATTTACATACCATCACGAAAATATGAAATAAAAGTATTAAAACAGAAGACATATTGCGAACTTATGGAAACATTGGTGAGAACCTGATCGTGGGCATGTAACATGGATACTACTTTTAGAAAACAGAATTGAAGGGTTAGCTATGAAATAAAAATATGAATTTAGAGCTTGATGAGTACTGAATAAATATCAACTAGAAATAAAAAATAATGAAAAAATACCATATACAACTTTACATGAAATGAAATACGAAGGAATAACCGATATAGTCGTATGTTTTTCAGTGGGGGGAAGCTAGATATTTTGGAACAGGTTCTATAATATTATAAGCAAACTGAAACGCTTCGATTTTAAAGCTCGCTCTTACAGATTATGCGAAATAAAAATAGATATATTAGAATGGAGAAGTTTCGCTATGAGGAATGACATGAACGTAATAACTATACGCTCCCTCCACAAAGATATACACAAAATAACGTGGATATCACCTGATGTGAAAATACAAACCAATTGATTCCAATGATAATTGAAGCAAAATACCATGATTCAACGATGGACGTCAAAAGTTACAAAAAAGCAAACGCCAACACCGACTGTGAAATTCGAAGGATTAGAAATTAATATTGGATGTCAATAGAAAAAATATTAAAGAGGCACATAAATGCAAGAAAGAAGCGATTTAATGAAATATTGCCGTCCAAACCTACAGGGAAGCAAGAACAATTCTTTTACCAGTAATAAAGAAAAACACTAAAGGAAGATATGATATTACAACGAAAAAAGGGCAAATTAGTAAAGGACATAGACGGTAAATTAGAAACATAAGTAAACTACCATTACTAGTTGCTTCGCAAATAAGATTTTTTAATGAAAATAGCAAATGGAGAGGATATGGGAACACAAGAACCATGAGAGATCGAAATTAAGAAAGTGACTAGAAAGTTAAAAGCATGAAATAAAAGCCCGGGTGAATATTGTATATCAACGGTATTAAAAGAAGAAGGATTCCCTCAAGGAATGCATAATAGGAGCCTCTGTCAGAGTGGTAAAAGAAAAATATATCAGAAGGATGGAGGACAGCAATTGTACGCCAAGTACTAAAAGAACTCATTAATAATACCTATGAATAGACTCAACCTGCACATTTTTGTTCTATAAGCCTACAGTATAACTTGGGCTTCTTAACAAGCAAGGATTGGAATGAATACTATCAAGAACTTACAGAAAAATGTGATCGCTAATCGACAACCCTGTTTCATCTCGTAATGGAAGTTATTGTTAGATAGAGCGAAAGACATACATAAGGATTCTTAAACCAAAATAAGCACAAATGTATCGCAATTGCAAACGATGAGATAGTGAGAACAAAATGGACCACTTCAACCAGGAATAGGAAGGCGTATTTATATGATTCTAACGACAGTGAGAAATATATCAACAGAACATGTCATTTCAAGGTACACGAAGACCATTTTCATTACCAATAATAAATAACCCTAACATAGAATATAACAACAAATGTATGCTGAGACGCAATACTAAAACGTACCAAGGAACGTATGGAAGGAGTTGTCGGTAGTAAATCAAATAACAAATGAGTTAGAACATTTTCAATGTATAATATCGAGAAGAATCTTTGAAGGGAAATAGAGGAAGAACGAAAAACGAATACAGATATTAAATACAAGTACACTAAACCGATGATTAGACAAAATATCAAAGCACAGTCGGTAAAGTGGTTTGGACATATTTTAAGGTGAAACAGTAATAAGTCTTAACGTACTGCCAACGGATGGCAAAACCAGGGGACTTTCAAAACCCTTTGAATAGAAGAGAGAATTGAAGAGAAGAATCAAAAATCTAGACCTAGATGCCATTGATCCACATGCTCAAAAAGCGCTGTTTCATAATTTCACCCGATGGATTGTTTTTTAACCCTGCGGTTTTTTCGGGTCTATATGACCCGAAATGAATTTCAATTGTAAAATCTATATAGTGAAAAATTTTACTTTGATATATGACTTTACTTCTTTAAACCATTTTAATATTGTTAGTTTCATTAATTTCATATAGTACCCTTAATATTACATTCGGGTCAATACATTCCAGATAAAAATGTAAAAACGTGAATTATTATTTATAATAATACAAACTGCCGAGCAAATGTACTTGCCTTAACGTTTGCTTCAAATGTACACATGCAGATTCAAATTTATATCTATTTCGTAGACAACTCCCAAATGTAGCATGTGAGTGATTAGATTATTGTTGTGGCAGAAGCATCATCGGGGATTGAAGATGAAGTAGAAATATCGGAGTATGAAAATCACACAAGTGACGAAAGTGCCAGTGCGAATTCTGATGAAGATTCGAATAATATTATGCATTCTACTCCTGTTGTTCCTCAACTTATTCTACCTGTACGGCTAAATCGAACTAGATCCACCGCAATAGCAAGACAAACTACCATCAATGAACTTTATAAAAAGTATACCAGGAATAACAAGGTATGCGACTAATAATTAAGGACAAAAATGTTCATTTGAAAGTGTATTTTATTCTGCACTAAAATAAAATAAAAAAATGACAACTATTAAAGAAAACAGAGTATATGGTGACAAATGGACTGATTTAGATAGCGTTATTGATTAGATCACGATACTTTTCTAGTTTATATCGGATTATTATTATTATTAGCCTGTTATTATTATTATTAATGTTATTATCCTACAAAATCTTTGTAGGATACAGAAACAGGACGTACTGACTTATAGATAAATTTGTTGCTATTAGAGAAATCTGGAAGTTGTGGGTGGAGGTACTCCCGGGTGATAATGTTATCGTGGACGAACAACCCTTTGGATTTCGAGGACGCTGTCCTTTCAAATAATATATTCTCAGTGAACCCGCTAAATATGGGCACTGTGCGATAGTAAGCACTCATATGTATAATTAAACATTTATTTTATACACATCTATAAATCCGGAATGGAATAAAAGTAAACTATATAACACAAGAATATTTTTGCAACAACTTGGAAATTTACTTATAAAACCTTACATAACTACTACATACTATTGTAAGAAAAGTAGAAGAGCAGAGCCAAGGTGAAATATCAGACACTTCTGCGGCAGCGGTAAGATGTGTCAAACTAGCATGACGCAAATTTTATGCATCTAAAAATGGCAACAAGACAAATTTGTTTGTATGCTTGTTGTAATAAACACACTTGTAAATCTCATGTAACATATTATTTTCCTAATTGAAAAAATAACTAACATCGTGAGAAATGTATTATTTTGTATATGATATGTTTTATTTAGTTTTGTTTCAATATATATTTTTTAACATTTTGTTTCATATGTTCCATGAAATAATTAAACTCAATCAAATATTACTACATGTTTCACATTATGAAAATGGCATATAGACCCAAATGCAAGTGTACATTAAATAGGAATAGAGCATCAGGGTTAAAACAATGGGTGATATCTTAGAAAGCAAGCACTGTATATGATCTCCGTAAAGCAGATGAACATTCTAAGTTAATCAACAGATGGTAAATTATAACAAATTAAAAAATGTAAGAAATATTGTTGTCTTCGTAGCGTAGAAAAATTCACGAATAAATAATTAATTTATTTTGTACTTCGCAATATAAATTTCTTAGTAAGCGGGGGTTGATTTTGAATAAATTGCTTGTATACAAATGTATTAAATTGTGATGCGAATAAGACGTCCGATGACGCCGCTTATATGAAATACACTTTAACACGAAAAACTTCCTTTGTTGGAACATAACAATGAACTAAATTAAATTTCGGCGTAGTGGGCGAGATGAGAACGAGTGAGTGACAAAACCCGGTCATGAATTAAACGCTTCTTTAAACTAGGAATTGATCCTGTTCCCTATTCCTGCAAGTGGATCACAGAGGATTTGAAAGGGGAAGAGGATTGGAGGCACGATCTGTTTACGACAGTGTTCAATCCTCGGATCCTGCTCCTGAATTACATATCCTACTTCTGGTGTGAAGTTGCCGGCGTCCTTTGTCATCTGCATGCGACGCCAGAGTTTCGCTTTGGAAGCGTTCCCTATTTCGTTTATTTCATTGCGACGCGACGTTCCGTGCGGCGAAGGATTTGTCTCGGTTACTATGCACGATGTAATTACGCATTCGCTAGCTTCAACATTTGCGCAAATGTTGAAGGTAGTTTTGTTCGCACCTTTAAATAGTTGATTGCTTGTTATGCGTGTACTTTCTAGGTAATTGTAAAGAGAATTTTCGTAATGACGAACGCGCAGATATATTATAATGTGTTCTACGAATGTGAGAACCGCTCGCTGACACACCCGGGGACAAACACCCGACCGTTTCATATTTCAGATGGCAGCCGCAGTCTCCACCATCACCGGACCCCTTTTGATTATTTGTCAATCTCAGACGTTCCCCGTAATTGCGGTTAAATTCTATTGAGTGGTTAAATTTAACGATAGCGGATTGTCAATATCGTCGGGACGGTCGAGTTTCCCACAAATTCGATTTTATTTTCGCAATCCAGCAAATATCTTTACTCTGGCTGTCTTGAAGCATATTTCCTTTCATTATAATATAATTGAACATATTTGATTTATCAAGCTTTAAATTCGTAACCAGCTCTAAATTTAGTCTCCAAAGCCCCAATTAAAAATCTGTCATCTAAACAATCTATTCACCTATTGCAAAATACAAATGATTCTTCTTACAATTTAAGTTAACAAATGCTAATGTATAGTCCATATTCACATTAAAATAGTGATTACGTATAACCTTTAGTTTAGCGATCAACGTCGTAGACTAGTACGCTACTAAGTTCAAAACTCGGTCGTGTCGTTAGGATTTTATTTCAGAGATATCATTCTCAATGGCTGTTCATGTTTTCCTATATATAGATAGTGAATAGTAAAGTAAAGGGTTTTTCAATAAGAACGGGTCGATGTTGAAATGGAATAAAACAAATTGTGTGTGAGGTATTAACGAAATGTTTCTTTTATTTGAAAGGTCCATGTGTGCCATTATTTATGGAATATGATATCATTCAAACGTCCGCCGCGGCTTCTCACGATGGCACGGATCCGAGTGGTCCAATTTTTAATGATTATGCCGCATAGATCCGGCTGAATTTGAGCGATGGCATTAGTTATGTTGGCTTTAAGGGCATCGGTTGATTGTGGCTTATTGGCATAGACCTGCGACTTCAGGTAACCCCACAAGAAAATGTGTAGCAGGGTCAAATCGCACGATCTTGGTGGCCAATTCACGTCGTCTCTACGAGAGATAAACATACCTCTAAATCGTTCATGCCGAATGTCCATCGCGGGGTCTGCTGTGTAGCACGTAGCCCCGTTCTGCTGGAACCACATGTCGTCTACCTCCATATCGTTCAATTTGGGCCAAGGGAAATCAGTTAGCAGCGTTCTGTAGGGCTCGCCGTTGATAGTGTTCACCAACGTCATTTTCAAAAATGTACGGCCCAATGACCCCCCTGGCCCGTCGGCCCGTCGGCCAAAATTGGTTTACCGAATCGGTTGTCTCGAATTTGGCCACTAAACGTTGGAGAGTCGACTTTGAAGGCCCACCGCGTTTGCCGTAAAATGGACGCACCGCGCGCAACGTTTGCACTAACGAACACTCATTTTGATAATAAAGTTTTATCATGTGGACGTGCTGCTCAATCGTGTACCTTGCCATGGTAATTTGGCATCAGTGACTGAATAATAAAAACCAGATTAGACAGACGCCAACAGAAGAACATGGTCGCCACAGGCTGCCAACATCGACCCGTTCTTATTGAAAAACCCTTTAGTTTGTAACAACTGTGAGTCGACCATTGGTACAAAGTAAATAACTCGCTTGGTGAGGTTTAAATAAATAATTATATAATGTTGCATGAGAGCATTTGGATAGCCAATACTAACATTTGACCCATTATTCGAACCGATAAGTATAGAGAATTTCTCTATAGACAGGCAATGGTTAAACGTCTGTTTTAGTTAAGGGAGACCTTTTTTAATAGATCATGTAAATAACAATAGTTTTTTTTCTTTCTATTAATAATTAAATACGTTACTTTGTTGTAGTGATTACAATTGAATTCCCTTTTGAGATAATTTTCCAGGCTCAGCCTGTTATAAAAGTTATAAAATTATATTATGTTATAAACAAAAACATTAATTGTTTTGCTTTTCTCCACTGAAATCGATTAAATAGCAAATCTCTTCATGGCCACGACCATTCAAAAAATCCATTTTCAATATTATGTGTTACGTTGGCTTCGAATGTGAAACTAATAAATGCTATGGTGGCAAGTATTGTCTCCTCAATTTCTGGCTTGAAATACTTCATCTGGGAAAGTATTTTCTGGTCCAATCAGTAGTCTTCCTCTTACCTGTCTTATTGAATATTTAAGACGGGTGTAAAACTTTAAAGTTATTGTGCTTTTGCTTTCTTTTTGATGATTGTCATATTGATGTTAGTACAGGAGAAATTTCTGTCACAAGTTTCATTTGTTCATATCCTTCAGCTTTCCTAACATTTATAGATCAAGATGTAGCTAAAGCATAATCTCTAAAAACACCTGGATGTATTGTTCAGGGGTCAGATCTTAAAAATCCATATTAAATAATACATACAAAAATGCAGGTGTTTTATCCTCCTCATTTCTATCTTAAAAAGTTAATTTTCACTTTCTTTTACTAATGTTGATATTGATGTTTATGATTGATTAAATTTGTAATGTTACATCGAGCAAAATTATAATCTTCAAAAAAAAAACTGTATTCACCTAGATTTAAAAAAAGCATTTGAAGAGATATTTGTGCTATTAAGCTACTTAAATAATGAAGCTACAATACGTTCAACGTACGATTTTTACCATATTATGGGCTGGTGCACGGTAATTGTGAAAGATACCTAATATCACAAAACAAGGATTGTTGGAATTTGATATGATTTCTAGAATTGTGATGCACGCCCATTAACAATCAGAAGAATATTCATGTCCAGCGTTGAAACAATTTCAACAAATGTGCATTCATCCGCTTTCATGGTGTATTACTAACTTGCACAGTGGAGGCTCATCACTTCTCATCAGTTAGTACCTATTTTTATTTCTCATGGGAAGAAATTAAGGCTAATGATATATCAAGTTATCAGTAGCAGACAGGGAGTAGGCTACTGGTTTCTTTACCTCACGTATATATTTAGATAAATATTTGAAGGTCTTTAGTAGTTTCATTCTCTGGCGACGCAGAATGAATAAATTTCACATTCAAAATAAATTGCCATGGTATCTCAAATATTAGTATTTATAATAATTTGTATCACAATAATAAAATGGGAATGTATTTTATCGTAAAATATAACGAGTTCGCACTCGCGTCAACTGGGCATTGCCGAATATTGCCAAAAATAGCAATAACGTTATTAACGAATTCATTGCATTGTTGAATAATCTAAATAATCATTTCTTGCATATATTATAAAGTATAACTATTTTTTACTAAACAATCGAACATTTGATAGACTACAGTATTATTTTTAACACGTCACCGATATTACGCAAATGACATTTTAAAACAATATTTAATTCAAGTTAATATTAAATATAATTATTCCAAATCAAATTCCCGTTTGCAATTGTCATACACCATACTGATCTCATTGATATTATTTCCCTTTGAAAATCTTTAATTTACTCAATCTAGATACCTATATTTACGCTTAAACTTTTTACGTAGTGACTTGAATTGAATTAATTCTTTCAATAATGAACGAATATGCTCTGGTATAGATTATGAAATGCCCTATCTGAATACGATTATTTAAAAGCCTTACAAATATAATTTTACCAAAATTATGGGTTCCTGATATTTAAAAATATGAATCTTTTAGGCACGATCATGACAACATGGCGTGATTTAAGGCAGTAAATAGATCCACAAATAGCAAAAAATACGTCTCCAGAGTATAATCATAAGTTCGTTTATTAATGTTTACAGTGTAACGTGCAAGCACAGCCAAAATACTAAAACTGTTATTGTCCGCCATTAAAACTTTTAAAATAAATCAGTTAATCGCATAATGCCATTATAAAACTGAACAATAAACGCAACTAAAAGGCATCTTCTCGGTGAATGCGAAATAGTTCACGAACTGAACGTAGATTAAAATTAAAATTTATTTGCCAACTATTATTTCAGTCGCATTGTGCGCTCAACCTATAAAGAGCCGTGTTTCGATGTTGTTTCGTGTTATAATGCCGAAATGGAAAGGGGGGCTTCCTCGTTATTATTATTTCTCTCTAGGTAGCGTCGTTGTTCTCGTTATCGGGGAGCTCCAGGCACCCGTTGATAACGGCAGCTTAAATGTCCTTTGAAGTATTGTGCGCATTTTTGCAAGTAGTCTCCCGGGAGCGTACACATCTAATTTAACAACGGATATTTATGGGCGGCATTTGTTTAATGACCGACTTTAGCTAATAATTTATTTCTACAAAAAGAACAAACGGGACTTATGTCGTTACGCACATCGCATAGCAAGAACGTTAAATTGAAATAACCCATTTTTTTCGACAATGCATAAGTGGAATGAGAATTTCGTAAGCAATCGTGGTATTTAATCCGATATTAAAATGTGGTAGAACATAGAGTATCCGTTTCTCAAATATCATCCATGTTTCGAATAAATTCTTCGATGACTACCCAGTTAGTATAAAATTGTTAGAATTATTCTAATAAAAACTGCGTATTGTATATTAGTACATCTGATGCAAAATCTATTTACATTTACGTTTATGAATACAAAAGAAAACATGGTGTTCAAATTCGTCAATCTCGGTCACTCAATTCCAGAGCACGAACGTGAATTCTTTTGGTATAATTGTTTATGATACTAGAAGACTGGTCCAACAGTGAATAATATTAATGCGGCATGCAAATATTGGGTGGCAATTTTCTAACACTGCAAGAGCAATAAGCAGATACTTACTGTATGAGTTCAATTTGTGAATGTGGGTATCGCTGCGAAACTGATGCCACGTAGATAAATTGGAATTTTATGGGGGCACAAATCAAAAAGGGGTTTACCTTAAATGGAAGAATGTTTAATATTTAACAACTAGCTTTTAATTAAATTAATAGTAATTCTCCCAATTGTAGTCAAATGTAATTGTAGAAATAAGCTATAAGACTAAACTTTACCCGTATTAAGCGTTTAGAATTGTGGTGAGTGGTTAGGTTCAGCTATCAGTGAACAAACGCAACCACTTACCCATCAGTATTGTTTAGCATCAAAACTTAGTACGACTGGCTTCTATAGATGTTTGTGATGAAATATTGATGCAGTTAAAAAAATAATAAATCGCCACTAAAACCACCTATCAGGTAATAAAGAATCAACTGCATTATTAGATTAGATTGTCTGGTCATATTAGGATGGGTTTGGTTGGGTGTGTTAACAATATATAGATAAAAACGACTAACCAGAAGTAGATGTTTACTTAACGCCAAAAGAGCGTTAGTTATAATGACTTAAAAAGCTATACCAAAAGTGATACTACGATAATACGTAACATTACATGGCTATAAAAATTGACTAACAATATTTGTTATCTTAAGCTAAATTGGTATATGAAACATCAAATACATTTACATAGTACTAACCGTTTATAATTATTAATATTTGGTGAAAATATGTATTTTGTCTACCAAGAGCAAAAATGTTTTTAGTGTGTGAGAATCATTTTGTTCACATTATACAGACAGTATTTCATCTAAAACGGTATTATGATAAGTAGCGTCAAATTATTAAGTTTTTGTAACTTAAAATTACTATGCAACAAATTAAAAACATTTATCTTTCACTGGGTTTACAGTATGTAATTTTTATTCCTCACTGCAAACTCAATTAGGTTTGATAAATAAAATTTTCATACCACGTCCAGTTTTATAGTGAAATTTTTTATTTTTTTTTGAACGATTGGCTTTCCTCCTGTAACCAGCCGTCCAACAGTCCCTCAGAAGGAACCAGCAGTAGTCAGCAAGCAAGGTGGATACTATCTGCCCTGGTAAAGCTTCTCAAGCGATTGCGATTTCCTGGTGGAAGCGCTCCACGTGCTCATTGCTGACTTAGATTTAATATATATATAAAATGGTACTTATCTTGTATCATGAGCAGTCAGTCGTTGAATAAAACACTTTTAGCAATATTAAAGTTTATTGCGACACTTTTTTTGCAATAAGGTGTTTCGGAAACCCTTGTCAAGTAATAAACATTAATATGACAAATGACATAAAACCTATCGCGGTAACAAGGCCGACTTTCTATATACCCCAGTATTTACTGCAAGAACTAGGGAAAACCTTATAAAGAACCTAGTTAGGGTATTCGACCAACATTTAATTCACTACAATACAATTTAAAATCACATGGAAAAAAATTATAATGATATAAAAATAAATTAACCCGCAATTGTAATAATAATGATCAAAAAAGTGTATTGTAATGAATGAAATATTGGACACCTGGAATTTTGTGACAATACTAATTCAATATTAATAAATCAAAATTAATATTAGAAATTAATATTCAAGCCACAAAACTCCCATTGTGAAAAGGCTAGCTAAGAAAACTAATTAATTAATTAATAAAACTACTAGAAAGACCAGTGTTTAATTCATTAAAAAACAAAAACAAAATTAACATTAAAACTAAGCAAATCTCTAAAATTGATTAAAATGAATTCAATATTGGTCAGACCTCTTAAAAAATACAAATCAAAACTTAAATTAATGTGACCAATAATCAAGTCAAAGGCAGGACTGCTCTAAAAAGATAATGTATAAATTCCAAGTTAATACATGCATTAATACATAAAGTGTTTACCCCCCAATGCCATAAAAAATGACCATGCAAAGTAAACACCAGCATGCACCAATAGAGAACCACACATCAACCTTAAAGATCAGCTCTACAATGAATTCATTAAAGGCCGCATCTCTTAAATATTAATTACTAATTTGATCAATGTTCAAACTAAAGCTATGTGAAAATGTTAGTTTCAACATTGGTCAAAAAAAGTAAAATAAAACTAAAATTAAATTAACAACTAAAAGAAAAAGAAAAAAATCAATCTAGAAAGATGCGGGATCGCAGTAATAAATTATTATAAATGTTGCTTAAACTGTGAGTGTCAGTTTTAGAGTTTATAGCGTTAGTGTCTTTTTGTATATGTAACATCTCCAAAACCAAACGCTTTTTATAATTGCACTCTTTTGTAAGAATTTTGATGTTATCGAAATCAAAAGTATGTCCACTGTTTTTTGCATGCTTGGATAAAGCAGTGCCAATGGTTTTGTTAGATGTTGTACTGTATTTATGTGTGTATATGCGTCTATGTAAGTATTGTAATGTTTGACCAACATAAGTTGCTGGACAATTAGAACAGATAATTTTGTATATAGTGTGTGTTTGGTTTTGCTTTGGTATTTGGTTTAAGTTGTGTAAAAATGTTTTTAACTGTGTTATAGTTTGTGTGTGCAATTATAATATCGTATGGCTTTAGAACATGTCTAATTCGTTCCGATAAACCCTTAATATACGGAAGAGATGTATATCTAATATCGTTATTAGTAGATATTAGATCTGCATTGTTGTTATATAAATTGTGAATTCTACGCCTAATTAACTTTTCGAAAAATGAATTTGGAAAGTTATTTGTAATTAAAAAAGATTTAATTTTCTATAAATTTGCTTTTTGAAATTTCGGATGTCATAATTTAATTCCTTGATCAACAAGGCTATTAACAACATTTCTTTTATATATTACAGGTGCATCAGAACTGATGATCTATTGCAATTAGTTTCCTTAATATGCCAATTTGTAAAAATGTGAGTGTTAGTGTGTGTAATTTGTATATTTAAAAAATCCGCGGTGGTCCGCACGAAACTTTCTTATACTCAGTTATACTACGTTTTTCAAAAAAACTTTTCAAATGAGTTGTTTAAAATATCAATATCTATAATTTATGTAAGAATATTTTTTCCGTAATGTGTACCGTTTTCGAGATATGGAAAAAGGTGATAAGAGTAAACCATCACTTCCGGTTGAGAGATTGCGTTCAAAATAGGACGTTTTCCTCCTTGCTACATACAAATGTTAAGTTTAAAGTTTCAGAGCTCTAGCTATAATCGATTGGACGCTAGAGCGCGCACAGATACACAGGCGCACAGACACACAGACACACATACGTCAGTCCGAAAATAGTCAGATTCAGGGGACCTCACAACGTGTATATCCGTTGAAATCTCGAGTTCGAAAATGTTCATGATTATACTTACTTATACATAATGTATAAGAAAGTAAAAATTTGAGTTATTTGTCTCTGTTTCTAGTGTAAATTGTAATCTTGGGTGATAGGAATTGAAAATGTGTGTTATAGTATCTGATTTAGTAATTGGAATACAAGCTAAACAGTCATCAACATAACGTTTATAAAATTGAATATCAAAATTTAGTTTATTTAAACACGTTAGCTCTAAGTCTTCCATTACTAAATTAGATACTACTGCTGAAATGGGTGAACCCATAGCAGTGCCGAATGATTGTGTATAAAAGTTGTTTTTGTATTATAAGTAACATGAATTCAGACATAACTCAACCCCTTTCAAAAATTGCGATTTCGGAATTTTACAAAATTCTTTCAAAATATTCCATTTTTTACCAATAATATCCAATGCTAAGTTAGTAGGAATATTTGTATATAAAGATACTACATCTAAACTGACAAGTTGAAAATTCGTAGGAACTGTTTGATTTCTTAAAAACTCAACCAGTTCCCACGAATTCTTAACATTATATTGTTGTTTACCATCAATCCTACTTAAACCAGCAGTAGCCAGCAAGCATGGGTGGATATCATCTGCCCTGGTAACGCTTCTCAAACCCTGCGATTGCGATTTCCTGGTGGAAGCGCTCCACGTCCCATATATATATATATATATATATATATATATATATATATATATATATGTTCTGCTTTTTTCTCGGGTAATGAACCGCGTTGTAGAATTACCCGAGAAAAAAGCAGAACAGATTTTACCCGCGAGAATCTACGTATCAACATCATATATATATATATATATATATATATATATATAATTTACACGAAAGATGGTCTAATCTTACACCTCAATGGTGTAATGAACATTAATTAAAACAGGTCCATGAAGACTAACTGGTGGATCGCTAGACAATATTGTTTCTGGGTTATTACCCTTCGTCAGTAGCGATTACCAAGAACCTTAGTTGTTGAAATACCTTTACATGTAGTGGCCATCAAAACTTCTTGGCGCGAGCCAATCACTCCTAACGAACCACTGACAACAGAACATTGACGAGACGATACCTTGTCTAACACCTTGCGGAGACTAAACAAGAGACGACTGTCAAACGTCCAGTGTCAACATATAAAAGGATTCCTGCAATTAAGTTCAAAAACAATTCAAATTAAAAATGTATCTTGTCAAATCTGACAGCAAAATGTTAAATTTACACGAAAGATGGTCTAATCTTACACCTCAATGGTGTAGTGAACATTAATTAAAACAGGTCCATGAAGACTAACTGGTGGATCGCTAGACAATATTGTTTCTGGGTTATTACCCTTCGTCAATTATTTCAACAACTAAGGTTCTTGGTAATGAGTTCATCGTCGCACCTCGTGTGTGATTTTTTAAAACGAAGCCTCTAAAACCCAACAAAATATATATTTTTCAACAAATCAAAAGGTGATTATAGTAAATCACTTCTGGTTGATATATTCAAAGTAGGACGTTTTCCTCCTTATACAAATACAAATTTAAAGTTTAATAACTCTTGCTTTCATCATTTGGGCGGTAGGGCGCGCATAGACACACAGCCAAACACAGCCTCAAACACAGAGGGCATTCCGAAAATAGTTACAATCGATTAAGGGGACTTCAAAACTTGTAAAATGTTAAAATCTCGAAAAAATCTTGAAAATTTTCATGATTGAGAAAGAAAGAAAGTAAAAGTAAAAGTCTCAGCAAGACCAAGAACACTACATATGATCTTAATACATATTCAAAGTAAATAAAAACACTGCTACGGAATATTACACGTATTATCAAGGAACCAAGGGTACCAACTTAAAGAATACAATATTAAAATAAGCATGACAATCAGAAAAAACTACATTAATGGGTAAGGACACCATGCGCGTCAAAATGAAAGGACAATTTTAGGAACTTTTTTACATAACTACGGTGAAAAACAGTCGAATTCCTAAAGCGTTTATGAATACAAACAATTTTATTTAGTTTTTGACTGAAAAATGCCTGTCCCAGGGTGCGGTTCCAAAATGGGCAAACCGACTGTACCCCCAAATGTGAACCTAGAATAAAAATCCAAAAAGTTTCCTTGAATATATATCATAAACTACTGGACCACGTAGGGAATTTTGAAAATATCGATTTGCCGAATAGTGGTGGGCATATGAATGGAAAGTTGTTTTTTTTTTCGTAAAAACTACATATTCGATTCAAGAATATCAAGAAATCTCTACGTGTTCTACTAGATTATATATGTTTGAAGCTACACCCAAAATTATAAAGCAATCGATCAAGATTTTTAGGCGCTTTCGGTTCGCCCGATTTAAAAAAAAAATGGTGATTCGAGAAAAACGCGTTTAAAGTTGCGGTATGCATTTGATGCGTCGCGAGGCCTCTCCGAAAACTATCGCAAACGAGCGCGGCGGTTCGAGATTGTTCCTAATTACGAAAATTTTTAATTATTCTTGAGGGTTCGAGGAAGGTTCCGAACTAATAAAAAAAACGATTTTTTAAAAGTTGCATGGTGGCCTTACTCCTTAAATCAAATCGCATTTTATATAAATATTAAACCACAATGTCAAACTTGCATGTCCAAATAAATCAGAGATACTTCAGTAATGTTAAAGATAACAATGATAAGTTAATGGATAATCGAATTGGTTGAAGACTAGACTGACACTCCATAGTAGTGACATAAAAGCTGACAAAAACCAGATGTGCTCATTCTCACCATATTATGATTATGATGAACAACATCAATAATAATAACTCAATGAATTTTAAATATGACACTGATAATTTAAATTTAATTTATTCGTTTTTGTTAACCATGAATAAAATATTTTTAACACAATGGATAATACTCATTCCCTTATTTAGGGTATTATTAGGTTTATTAGGTTTCGAATTCTTTCAAAATTAAATTGTTTTGCTACGTTAATATTTTTGTTTTGTCTAATTATTGATTGTTTGAATAATCGTTTTATAAACATGATGATAATGTTAAGTGAAATTTGGTTTAATATAGTTGCTATCTGATTGTCATGTTTATTTTACTGTTGTATTCTTTCAGTTACCATCTTTGGTTCCTTGACCATATGCTATTAAGGTGCCATACCTCGTGGTATGTCCCGTCGCATTGCATTCGTTTACTTTTAATGTGCATTACGATCATATGTAGTGTTCCTGGTCTTGCTGAGAGTTTATCATAGTTGTTTTGTCAATAACGTGTTCATATTAGTAAGTGTTTTCTAAGTTAGTAATTGTATTTATTATTCATTGCCCTTTATTGTAGTGAATCATACATTTTATAATATCTTGTTACTAACATTTATTTATAAAAATAAATGTATTATCATTTTCCTTATTGCATTAATCACAGCAGTTGTTTCTGACATTAACAAGAAACACTATAAATAACTTTTTGCGCGATTGCGCAAATTAAATTAATATCATTTTAACATGAAAAATTTTGTTTGTCATTTTATTTATATATTTTTTGACATTTGTTTCTACTGAAGATTAAGTTATTGCTCTCAAAATGTACATATGAAAATGCATTTAAATAGTTGTTTAAAATTTCAATATTTTTACTTTTACAAGGAGAATTTTTTCGACCCATAGGAATTTTTTTCCTTCTTTAAATAATAATTCACAAGTATACAAGGTTTTGGACCTGAGCAAGCAAAACCTGTTTATAAGGTAAATTGGGGGGCTGAATCCAAATCAGCAGCCTGTTGTTTAAATTTGGTTTAGTGTGGTTTTCGAAATATTCAATAAATTCATTATTTTACTATTTTTGAAAAATTATAAATCACAAATAAACAGAGGTTGAACTGAGTTCCTTATACTGCTTGGAATCTGTTTCACGTATCAGTGTCCAGCAGTAGTCGCTCATCATGCCTTGCGATTTTGGCTATATCTTGATGTAGCCGCTCGTGTCGCCCAAGTTTTGTGGGAAAAAAATCATGATGTGCAACGCGGAAAATGTATCTTGAGGGACATTCGAGCTCCAATCTTCTGGTTATTTTGCAAAAAATTTCGATCACTTGCTTGTAATCCGGTGATTTGTGGTTAGCAAGGATGTAGTGAACAACACCTTTAAACGGTACCCATGCTGCTGCTTCATCAGGCGTTAAACATCTTGTAAATATAAGGTCCGACAAATATTCCTTCTTTGATTTTTGCCTATGACAGTTTTGGAAACAAGTTGATTACGTACTAGAAAGAGGTGACAATAAAACATCCTGCGGGTTCACAAGTGATTCAGAGGACACGTTCTGTTGTCCTGGCTGATAATGGGTACGACTCGGCCACACTTTTCTCACATATTGATGATCAACTGCACGGCTGTCCCACAGACACAAAAAAACAGCAACATTTCGTGAATCCAGATTGCATCCCAAGCAATGGACCAATAACCTGTAATAAATATGTAAATCAATTAATATACATTTCGAAATTAAGTACAATTAATTTATTTCTCAACCTTTAGATCGCCAAAAATTTTCCGTTGACGCTCGTTGATCTTGGCCAAAATTGTACGCATTGTGTTGAAGCATTGCTTAATTTGTACTGCGTGAGCAATTGGAATGGATGGTTTTTTATTTTCAATGTGGAGTAGAGCCGCCTTGAAACTGTACTTAGAACCATCTATGAACAAACGCCATTCATTTCGATCATATGGTCTATTCATCACATAAACCTTTGACGTCATTGCAGAAATACATGTAATTTTTTTTTGAAAAACGGTTGTCGCTTGATTTCTATTTATGTACATAGTGACTTATGTTTTAGGGTCAAGATGTTTCCATTCCTGCAACCGTAATGCAAGCAACTCTGCTTGTTGTTTCGATAAATTCAAATCGCGAATCAAATCACTCAGTTCACTTTGCAAAATCAGATTTTTTTCTTCCATAACGAAATCGCTTTTCACTGCTGGCCTGTGATGAACACGAAGTTGTTAGGACATCTTTTGCACTTATACCTCGATAAATTGGCAATGGATCATTGAGCAAAAGTAACAATTATTTACATGATTTTCCTGTTCTCTCCATAACGTTGGCAGAGAAAATGAAAAGTACACCTTCACACCAAGTGCCCACTTGTACAGCTTTGTTCTGCATGCGTTACAAAACAATTTCGGTACACATAGCATATCAATGTTTACTTACAGCACAACCAACATATTGCAACTACGCATTTGACATTATGTTTCTGAGCATATAGCATCCACAAACGTAACACAAACACTTTAAATAGGCTTTGCAACGTTGTCTCTGCATTTTCACATGTTCCGTAACACAAGTTCCAAATGATGTTTAATACAACGTGGTCAGCTGACAGCCATTATGAGTGCGCAGTACAGCCACCATGCGCGACCTCGAAAACTATAACCAATCTTGACACACGGATTGCAGTTCTGAGTTCAGGACATCAAATAACGTTAAGAATCGTTTTCATCTGCGCGGGTCAAAACTTTACCCGAATTTGTAAACTTGTGATAATCGATATAATAATAATAATCATTTTCTTTTGCAAAACCATCTTTTCTCACAACTTTTTCCGTGGTTCATCGGTCCAGTTATCTGCCCAAAATTCTATTTCTTGCAGTTTCTAGTGGTTGCGTCCCAAATATGCGAGGACTTCATCTGTTGAGTTCATAAATAAAAACTTCTGTGCAAGAAAAGTGTTTAGCGAAAATTTAAAGTCTTATATTTTTTATCTCCATAACCACTTGATTGTGTCATTTTTAGGTTACCGTTGCTAAAGAAAAAAAAATGAATGTATAGCTTGGTTCATTGGAAAGTGATTATACCATTAGGTCTGTCTGTTTCGTGTTGCCTAAGGGTTATATTTATATTGTGCAAACCAAGTACTATGTTCCGCAGTTCCTGTAAATAACATCGAACCTAGCCGTTCAATACTACGTAGTTGTAGTTGTAATTGATATTTAAAATCGCTTTCCTCGAGTACAGGCTTATTACAGTTTACACAGTTTTCCTTGAGTGCACAGTTATCACATTTTATTTCGCTTTTCGCGAGTACATTGTTATTAATTTATTGATTATTATTTTATGGCCATACTTCAATTTACGTTAGTAAATTTTACCTTAGAAACGCTAACTCTAGTCAACCCTTTTATTGTTATTGTTATTGTCTAGCTTCGTCCTGCTTCGCTCATCTTCTTTTCTTTCCTCAGACATTGCCTGTCAGATCCATCCAAGTACTCTACTATCTCTCTGGCTTGCGAGATTTGAAATTTTCATTTTCGGAGTACAGTAAAATAACAATTGGCAAAATTATTCCCCTTCCTAAGTCATATTATAATAAACATTTATATTTTTGAAATTGTTAACTTTTATTTGAAACGTCGTCGTTCCACTTTGTGACAACGTCGGGGATGAGTTCGACGTAATAACCGTAGAGTAATCGTTAACACCGCTTCCACGCTAGTTCAGGTCCAATTTCTGAAGCCGAGGTCAACAAAGAAGTATGGTGATATACATTTTTATATAGTTATTCATATTTAAAAACCGCAGTATATTAAAGTTCCAAAAAATTTAATATACGAAATATATTTAGGCGATGGCCTTTAGAAACAATGCATCTTTTAATTTGAGATACAATTCAATATAATTTTTAGTTAACGTGCTTACTTGGACACATTACTTATATTCGCAATATATCTGGTTTACTACTCCAGTAAAGTAAATTTACTATTTAAATTTTGCAACAAATGCATTTTTCGGAGGCTCTACAGAAAAACTAAATGTTTTGAACAGCTATACTTGTGCAGAAAATGTCAAATAGGCGGATATCATCCAACTACTACATTTATGTCGATAACATATATCTATCACAAAATAAATCTGAAGGATTTCAATTATATGTTCCATTGAAAGGCAAGGTCGTTACGGAACCACGAGATTCCCACAAAAGGCGGTGATCAAAGACGACGGTCGGAATAAGTTGAATCGTTATTGCGACCGCCTAGTCATTCGATATATCCGGTAGCGATATTACCTCCCGTCCAGACGCAGATAGACGCGCTCTATAATAGTCACCATTCACGATTAGATTTGTAAAGGCGAACGGCACTGGCCGAAGGGGTTGACAAGACGAACGCATTTTCCACAGTTTCCCCGATACGACGGTTACGACAATAAAGGAACCTCCAATGTCGCAAAAACTTCAATTAATTTACAAGCGTAACGGAATTGATGTTTCGAAACTTCAACGAAGCGCGCACGTGTAAATTGGCCTATCAACTAATTAAGGCAATCAGATTTAATTGTGTAATAATTATGGAAAAGGAGCGATAATGAGCATCCGAATAAATCCTCGATGCGAACCAATTAAGAACCAAAGCCGAGACCGGGATCCAGAAGGGTTGACATTTTCCGTTTAATCCTCGAAAACTTTCCTAATACTGTTTAAGCCTCTAAAGGATAAACTTTTTCGAACAACAGTCGCCCGCTAATCTTATATCTTCAATCCTTTATGAATTATTGATGGCATTTTTTACCAGATTTAGGTCGTTTTTATTTGTCCACGTGAGTGCGTCACTCGCGGAAAAAGTCCGTTTGCGTTATTGCTTTAATCACGAGGACCATTTGACGCAATTCATCACATCCTTTTGATTTATGTGGACTATTTCCGGATCGCCGAGTGGAAAAGGGTTTACACGTTTCGCTTTTTCTTTTGAAAGATCTAGTCTGGGCGATAAATGTGCATCCTGATTTTGCAGGCCACCATTTGCGCTTCCTTTTTCATTCTATAAATATCGTACGACAAATAAAAAAATTTTCTCTAAAATTACTGCCTCATTTTTGTTTCCTTTACTTTAAAAACTAACGGCCTGTTATTAATGTCTTCCTACTTTAACGGACACGTTTTATATTAGGTTCCTTAGTTTGTGAATACTACCAGTTCAACATATCATATCATATCATGTTTATAACAATATCGCAAACCATTGACAACACTGGTCAATACATAAAAATTTTCCAGCGTATTTTTACTTGTTTTCGCTTAATTTAACTGTGCTGATTACGAAAACAAGACTAGTTTTTTTCTAGCAGCTCTAGTTTTAAATATACACGTATAAAATTATTACAAAAGTATGTTTTTTTAATCATTTTATTTGAAACAGTCACTGTGGTTGAGGAATAAAATGTATTTTATAAGATTTTCTTGAATCAGGTGTCTATATAAGATCCCGACAAAGATTCCAGCAGTAATCAGCCATCATATGTATGTCCCACCTCCCTTGGCAAAGTTCTTCCATTGTGCGATTGTCCTGGTGAAACCTTTCACCTTGCTCTTCAATGTAATTTCCCAGGTTTTCAGGAAATCAATCCAAATGAGAATGTAAATAATGTAGTTTAATACTCATGTTGCACCATAGGTGTTTTAAGTTAGACAACATGTCGTTAACTAATTGTAAATAGTTTTTTGATTTATGATTGCCAAGAAAATTTTGAATCACAGAAACGAAACTTTGCCAGGTTCGTTCTTCTAGTTCATTCATAGATTCGACAAAATTTGGGTCTTTTATCAGTTGTCTAATTTGTGGTCCATCGAAAATGCCTTCTTGTAACTTTTCGTTGCTCAGACCAGGAAACTTTTTCGACAGATAAGAAAAACATTGGCCATCTTTGTTAAGTGCTTTAAGGAATTGCTTCATAATACCAAGTTTTATATGAAGTGGTGGCAATATAATTCGATTGTGATTAACTAGGTGGATTTACTACATTTTGCTTACCAACAATAGCTGACTCCCTCAGTGGCCACACCTTTTGAGTCCAGGGGTTCTTTTTATCGCGACTGTCCCACAAACATTTGAAACACTTGTATTTAGTATAACCTGCCTATTGCCGTAAGAGGAAATTTACCATTTTCAAATCTACACAAATTTTCCAGTTGTGTTCATCATACTTTAGTTTTTCTAATACTAAAGAAACATTGCCATGTTGTTCTTTCATTGAAGTTGAATGTCCTATAGGTATAGAACTGTACTTATTTCCATTGTGTAACATTACACACTTTAAACTTCTTTTATTGCTATCAATAAAAAGCCGCCAATCATTTGCTTTGTATTTTTGTAAACCCATCTTTTGCATAAGACCTTGAACATTATTACAATAAACTAAATTCTCTTCAGAGGAAAAATGTGGCAGTAAATCTTTTTCACGAGTACGATAAAATGTAATTTTTGTTTCTGGTGTAAGCAGATATTTCTCGTTCAGACGAGATGCCAATCCTTCGGACTGCTCCTTCGATAGATTTAGATCCCTTACTAAGTCATTTAAGATTTATGTTTTTCTTCTTCAATTTTCATCCCCTCCGGTTCAAAACATGTTAATGATGTCGATGGTACTGGCATGTGTAAGTGTGTAAGAGGCCTCTGAGCAGAAGTCAACGTCGGATATAACCACTTATCCCGGATTACAGAGTTTATGCCCTTAGTGTTTACCACACATAAATAACAATCATCATGATGATTACGAGGTTCCCGCCAAATCATGGATGAGTTGAATTTAGGAACATACCGTTTTTCATCTGACCATTGTCGGAAAAGACAACACAATTTTGATACACAGTATTAGGCACCCACGGCTTCCGTAAATTACGAATATTCACACCAAAGTAGTTAGAATACGCAGATTTAACGAAGTCCGTGATCGATTTACGATGCTTCGCAAAGGTATATTCACCACAAATTACACAAAAATTATCTGGATCGCTTAAACAGTGTTTTCTCTTTGTAGTCATTTTAATTTTCTGTAATTTTAAAAGGGACTTATAATGCACCGTAACCTTAAATATGGGTAGTTTGAAAAATCTCAAAAACTAGAGCTGTTACATAAATACTAGTGTCATTTTTGAAATAAGCACACCAAGATACATGGAATATGATAGTAATCTTTTTGGAAAACTTTATAAAGTAGATATATGTTGGGCAGTGTAATTTATCACATGTACCTATGGGAAGTCCACTCAGCCCGATACTTGCCAACATTGTCATGGACTACTTGCTGGACAATATACTTTCTGTTTTACCCTTCAAATTTGCCTTCATAAAGAAGTATGTGGATGACTTGATATTGGCTCTTCCAGCAGGAGAAATTGATAATACTCTGGATGTTTTCAATTCCTTCCACCCTGATATTCAGTTTACTGTTGAAAAAGAAACAAATAATAGTGTGCCGTTTTTAGACACCCTAGTAAATAGAACACCGACGAATAAGATTATAATAGACTGGTATAGAAAGGAAACACACTCTGGCAGATTCTTGAATTTTCATTCAAGTAACACTATTAAACAAAAGATTAATACTGTAATAACAATGAAAAATAGAATAATAAAAATATGTCACTCTAGTTTTCAAAATAAGAATCTCAAAATTTTAATGGATATGTTTCTTAATAATGGTTACCCTAAATCATTATTAAGTAAATTGCTTTTTAGTACCCCTTCAGGGAGCAACCTTATTACCACTCGTGGTACGAGTTCTGATGGCACAATCGATATTAATTCCCAATTTAAATATTTTAAATTACCATTCATCCCTGAACTTACTCCTAAGTTCATTACAAATTTAGCATGTAACAATATAAGGTTTGCTTACTACAACGTTAACGTAATAGATTATTATTTCAGTAAATTGAAAGATAAAAATGACAAATTGATGAGTTCTAATTTGATTTATTCTATTCCATGCAGCTATTGTGATAAGGTGTATATCGGACATACTTCCAACTGATTGAAGACAAGATTAACTCTCCATTTGAGCGACATAAAAACAAAGAAAAATAGATGTGCTTTATCACAACATATGAACAGCGAGCACCATTCTTTTAATTTTGAAGACGTCAATATTTTAAAATTTGCCAAAAGTAAAAAATCCAGAGAATTTATAGAAATGGTGGAAATTAAGAAAAACCCTAACTCCATGAACTTTAAATCGGACACGGATAATTTGAATGTCATTTATTCCTTTTTACTGACTATCAACAAACAAGATTTTGGCCAGTTTAATAAAAATAATGATACATCTATTTTGTATCAGTTCCTTAATTATCAATTCATACGTACGATTGCTTTGATTCAAATACCGTTTACTTAAATAAATATTTGTCCGTTAGTGTAAAATTGTTAAAATTGAGTTTTTAGTTAGTAACAAATATATAAAAATATCTTTTTCATGCCACGGTTCACCTTGATGTGTGTGTCAATCGTGAAAAATGTAAAATGTGTACACGTGCTCCGTTGCCTTCGTTGAAGTTTTATACTGTCATTTAATTAATTTTAATGTGTATCCTGCTTTGTTTATATTGTTTGGTGGTTGTTCAACTTTATGTTCAATTTTTGTAAGTATTATTATTGCAACAACATAACTTTCTTTAATTAAATTGTACTTAGTAATCCTAATGAAGCATCCGTACAGGATGCGAAATATTGGTTAATAAAGAAATAAAGAACATATAATACTTCGTCGTTTAATTGCCGCAATCCCCAAAAAAACAAATTTGATGTTTGTTTTGTAATGATATATATATCAACGGCAACTACTCTTCGTAATATATATATATATATAATTATTGTACAAATTCTCGACTGTAAATCACTTAAAATGGTACTTATCTTGTATCATGAGCAGTCAGTCGTTGAATAAAACACTTTTAGCAATATTAAAGTTTATTGCGACACCTTTTTTTGCATTTTTATAAGGTCTTATTGCAAAAAAAGGTGTCGCAATAAACTTTAATATTGCTAAAAGTGTTTTATTCAACGATTGACTGCTCATGATACAAGATAAGTACCATTTTATATATATATATATATATATATATATATATATATATATATATATATATATATATATAATTTATTAATTTCATATAAAAAAAGAATATACAATTTCCTATTACCTGCAACAATTTTTCGTATACTTACAGGTTCGCGTGTTTTTATATTCTTATAAAAATTTCCGGTCGACGAAGCAACAAGGCCGTCGAGCGTTTTATCGGCTCAATGGCCCGAAAGTCAATTTCGGTTTGATGTGATGTGAATAAAATTGAACGCCCGAGTCGGCCCATCCTCCCCCTACGTATACACCGTTAGAATTAATGCCCTACACGCTCGACCGAATATAAAATCCCATCCTTAATACCTACGACGCTTCGCGCCCTTGCCTTAAAGGTCGTCCGTTCCCGTTTATTTTATTCAATATTTCCTCATCTCGCGTCCCTCGTCCTTTCCGCTTTGTTGTTGCGTGGGTGAGTTTATTGCGTCCGTTCGGCAAGTAAACGTATTTTTGTTTCAATTTCGCTGATTTATTGGTCACTGCTTTGTATCTAAAACGGATTTCGTGTGTAAATGGATAGCTATTTGTTGGTCGGGCAGTGGCTACCAGATACTTGGGAGAGAAAAGTTTCTATACCGGTTTAAAATGAAAATATGATGAATATGAAAGGGCAAGGGAGACGTGAGGCACTATAATCTGTATGGATTATGACTGGAATTTGAAATAATATAAATATGATGCAAATTTGCAAAACAAGAAAAGGGTTGTTAAATTGAATTTTTGCTAAAACACAGAAATATCTTGTCCAATATAGAATAAGTTGGACACTATAGGAAATGATCGGAAGGATTAAATGAAACGAATCATAATATAATAATGTAACTACGTATGTAATGTACGACGAAGAAGGATACAAATTTATAACAGAAGATGCGAGGACACAATATAGATATTTATCTATGACGCAAAATTTATCGAAAGGATAAATTTCAATAAATTTATGAAAACAAATATGTTTTCTGCAGAAAATTACATTTCAATCCGTGTTTTTAACCTTATCATGCAGTTTCGTCAATATTTGCGCCGCTTACATTTAATCGCAATTTCGCTTGATTCGAAAAGTGTTTACGCCATCTTGTGCTCGGTTCGAGCGCTCCACTTGTATTTCTCGACTGGAGCGCCGGCGGAAATCGTTCCGCACGTATTAAGACCTTGCGGTAACATATTGTATGACAAATGAAACCTAAACTAGATCCTATCATGCTGGAATATAATCCACAAGAGTAGACAAATAATCGCCACGCCGCAACTACCCCACCGCCCGTTTGAATAATCCGAGTTAGCTGAAACAGAATATCCAATATGGGTTGTCACCGCAGATGTTGTGAATTTAAACGTACACGTTGAATGAATATTCAACGTAGAGCCGGCGTTATTGGTTCACTCACATATTAAACAGTATTAGCGTTACCGAATTGCTTTCAGATGCGGTTGGGAGCAAAAGTTGTGATTTAGTTCTCCTAAAAGGTATCTGGTGGTATCTTCCGACATAATAAATGGATAATGATTTACGTAAATTATAGTCTGGTGTGATGGGAAATTAAATGTTGTTCAAACATGATCCAAAAACAAGCTATATTCCTAATTTAAGTCCTATTCTTTGATAGTCATATTTATGGTGTAAGTTCATACATATGTACCCACCGTGTGATTGAATTGCATAATTGACACATTTTAAGATATATAGTTTTCGAAAGTGTAGATAATATCTATAGATATATTTAGGTTAGTTTAGTTGCAATAACTAATTAATAATATGGGAATATATTGAAGAATGATTTAGGATAAGGTTCATTAGTGAACTGCATTATTCTTCACTTGATTAGTGACTTAACTCATTATTGCATGATTTGCATAGATGCATTAGATGTCATCACCCATTACCAGATAGACATTTCGGAAATTCCGCAATACGTAGTCACAAAGTGCATTTAATGAATATCTCCGTGAAGCCAAATCTGTTACAAATTATAGAATCCTCGTCTGCATATGATCATAAATTTGTTTTGAAAATGTTATATTATTGCTTCACAGTAGATCATCGAATTCTTAACAATATTCCAACTTCAGTGTGGCAAGGCGTACTCAGCAGACATAGCCCCCACTGAGTACCACTTCTTCCGCAGTTTGGACGACTTGTTAATACGAAATCTATTAAATTCCTACAATGTTGTAAAACTAGAATTTCAGGAATTCACTGACTCTAGTCCGCCAGGTTTAATAGTATCGGCCTGAACAACCTGCCGCATAAATAGCAAAAGTGAATAGACAATATGGGTGTATACTTTGATGAATAAAGATTATAAGGAAACCTTATAAATTGAGAAATCTTTGTGTAGTTTTGAATTTGAAAATGTATCGCTTTAGAAAGCGATATCAAGTTATTAGTGAAAAAGTTCGGTGGTCCGCACCGAACTTTCTTATACTTGCTTATGCTCCATTTTTGAAAAAGGTTTTCCAATAGAAATTATTTTAAATTGTAATATGTTTAACTTTTATAGGAACAATGTTTTCGATAACCATTATTTCTGATTTAGATATTGGTTTCAAAATATGACATTTTATTCCTTTCTATATTCGCATCTAAATCAATTAAGCGTCAATAGTGTGAGCGCTAGACCGCGCAGAGACACACATACATTTAGTCGATCGCAATAGTATAAAATTCTTATACAAGTACATTTATCGACAAAAACTTGTTTAAAATTTCAATATCTTTAACTTATATAAGAATATTTTTTTTGATAACTCGTACCGTTTTCGAGATAAGGAAAACGGTGATAACAGTAAACGATCACTTCCGGTTGAAGTATTGCTTTCAAAATAGGACGTTGTCTTTCCTGCTATATACAAATCTTAAGTTTAAAGTTTCGTAGACACACACACACCCACATACGTCATTCCAAAAATAGTCAATAGAAAATTTTCATGATTCATATACTTAATTATACATAAAGTATACGAAAGTAAAAATTTGAAAACCATTATGAAGAATCGATAGAATTATAATGATTATGATTATGATTCCAATTTTAAATTAAGTTATCGATGTCAGTAATCTGTTGATGATATTAATAATACAAATAAAGAGGGTTGCGAATTAAAAAAAAAAAAATATGGAGAGGACATTTCGTGGACAAGTATTCGATTGGGGGATTAGACGACAACCGCAGTCTTTGCATTAACCCGGAACTTCTTCTCAGGTGCTGGCACCTCGTAGTTAGACACTTCGTTCACGTACGAACTAATTTAGAGAACTCTAAAAATATTGATGATGATACGAGTTGATAAGAGTGATTTCAATTATTGTTCGGGGAAATACTATTTACGACAACTTTCCAAATATATACGGCCCATTCACAGCCACGAGGTATATGGCGAGCGCAAGAAATATAGAAGAACAGGCAATCAAGGGGATAAGGCTGAAGGGACATACAGAAAAGAGCACTGCTGGAGAAAGGCAAAGCAGAAGAGGAGTGGACATGTTCGGACATATTTGAAAGGGGTTAGAGGATGCAGAGATAATCTGTTCGTGGGAATAGAATAAGGAAGAGATTGGTCGAAGTGGAAGTGAATGACAAGGGTCGAGAAGAAAGACTATGAGATGATTTATTTTCAATAAGACTTTTTGAACTTAATTTTAGTGATCCTTTTATACATTGACAATGGATATGTGACAGTTGTTCTTATCTACTCACATAAATGTACTAGACAGGGTTTCGCCTTGTTCTGTTGTCAGTGGTTTGTTAGGAGTGATTGGCTCGCGTCGAGAATTATTGATGGCCACTAAAGGTATTTCTACAACTAAGGTTCTTGGTAATTGCTACTGATGAAGTGTAACAACACATATACAATATTGTCTAGCCCTCCACTAATTAGTCTTCATGGACCTGTCTTAATTAATGTTCACAACACCATTTAGGTGTAAGATTAGACCATTTTTAATGTATATACATATTGCTGTGTTTCCGAGGGTTATGCTAATTATAAAATAACAAATTGAAAGAAAAAAAATATTTATTTTATAATTTGTTGTATTAATATATACTTTAAGAGAATATAATTTTTATTTATGGAGCACATTTGTTATAATTTAGTTTACATTTCGTTCACGTTTCATGGGGGAAAGGGCAATGAATATTAAGTAATTAGATTTAATACTCATCGCTTATGTACGCGTAGTAAGGAATAAGATTTAAGAAACATTCCATTTAGTGCTTATGCACGCGTTAAATGAACAGAAAATAATTAATTGTCATTTAAAAACTACGAGCGCAGTAAGACGGACGCGCGTTTATTTTGTTAGTAGGATCGACGATCGGATGCTCGGCGCCGACGACTACAACTCTCGAAACCGTTTTTTTTTTGTAGCGACGAAGGCAATACCATGGAAAAAGTCCCGATCGCATTATATTTCATTAAATAAAATGCGCATTTTTGATACTTTCAGATAAATAAAAGTTAAGTAAAGAATTTAGATAATATTTTATTTGGACGTGTCCACCTGATATCTGTTCTCATTATAAATAATTATGTCTATGCAGCACGGTAAACATATTATAAATTTCACAAAAGTTTAAGGCCGTTTTATTTCATTTAAAAACATAAATAAATCCATAGCAATATGTATAGGTTGCCGTAGGTATATATATATATATATATATATATATATATATATATATATATATATATATATATATATATATATATATATATATATATATATATATATATATATATATATATTGAAAATGCGTCTTGTCAAATTTGACAGAAAAATGTAAAATTTACATGAAAGATGGTCTAATCTTACACCTCAATGGTGTAGTGAACATTAATTAAAACAGGTCCATGAAGACTAACTGGTGGATCGCTAGACAATATTGTTTCTGGGTTATTACCCTTCGTCAGTAGCGATTACCAAGAACCTTAGTTGTTGAAATACCTTTACATGTAGTGGCCATCAAAACTTCTTGGCGCGAGCCAATCACTCCTAACGAACCACTGACAACAGAACACTGACAAGACGATACCTTGTCTAACACCTTGCGGCGAGTAAACAAGACGACTATCAAATGTCCAGTGTGAACATATAAAAGGATTGCTGCAATTAAGTTCAAAAACAATTCAAATTGAAAATGCGTCTTGTCAAATTTGACAGAAAAATGTAAAATTTACATGAAAGATGGTCTAATCTTACACCTCAATGGTGTAGTGAACATTAATTAAAACAGGTCCATGAAGACTAACTGGTGGATCGCTAGACAATATTGTTTCTGGGTTATTACCCTTCGTCAGTAGCGATTACCAAGAACCTTAGTTGTTGAAATACCTTTACATGTAGTGGCCATCAAAACTTCCTGGCGCGAGCCAATCACTCCTAACGAACCACTGACAACAGAACACTGACAAGTCGATACCTTGTCTAACACCTTGCGGCGAGTAAACAAGACGACTATCAAATGTCCAGTGTGAACATATAAAAGGATTGCTGCAATTAAGTTCAAAAACAATTCAAATTGAAAATGCGTCTTGTCAAATTTGACAGAAAAATGTAAAATTTACATGAAAGATGGTCTAATCTTACACCTCAATGGTGTAGTGAACATTAATTAAAACAGGTCCATGAAGACTAACTGGTGGATCGCTAGACAATATTGTTTCTGGGTTATTACCCTTCGTCAGTAGCGATTACGAAGAACCTTAGTTCTTGAAATACCTTCACATGTAGTGGCCATCAAAACTTCTTGGCGCCAGCCAATCACTCCTAACGAACCACTGACAAGACGATATCATGTCTAACAACTTGCGGTGACTAAACAAGATTAGCCATCTTCAAGAAGCTCTTCTAGGTCTTAATGATTTAGAAGAACTTATGATGCTATTAATAATAGAAAAAGGCAAAAAATTAAATAAAAATGTGATTTGTTGAGTAGATTTCGTCGCTCACATTGACAACAAGCGGAGTTCAATTTTGCAGAAAATTCAATTATACCAAAGGTAGCAATGAACAGGATAATATTGGATGATTCGAAAGGAATAGGTATTTAATATTGATGTAAAATATGTTGATCTTCGAACATGCAACGCTGTATATCAATCGTTCAAGTTTCAAAAAATATGTCATAATGATACATAAATAAAGCTTGACTAAGATCCACTATTAGCCAGCGATTGTGCAAGGATGTGTTTAGTTATTGTGAAAACTTACGCAATGAGAAGAAATAATGTAGTAGTACAATGGAATCGACGTGATTTTCGACGTGATGCCATCCGACTTGACAGGCACGGTAATTAAATAAGAAAATTAATTACCACCTCGCTCTTGAACGAAATCTGTTTTAGTATAAGGGCTTTTTGTAAAGTCGATGCAAAATTGCGCATTTGTCAAGTATATAATTAAGGAGAATGGTGGGGAATATATACAAAAAATAGGGAGATTACCAATTTATTCTTTATTAAGGGGAAGGAAATGGATTTTGGGTACGACGCTGGCGTTGGCCGACGAAGTCAGAAAATCCTGTAGATTTTCTTAAATTCAAGCCTATGTGTTTGTATATATGAGGCATATATGCGAATACCTACAGGGTTCTCTGAGTTCGTCGACCAACGCCAGCGTCGTACCACAAATCCATCTCGTTCCCTTAATAAAGGCCAAGTTGGTAATCATCTTATTTTTTATATATATTCCCCGCCATTCTCCTTAATTCCCCATATGATTCTGCGGTCTCAATTTTATAAGAAAATAATCAGGTTATTACATGATATTATGATAACATCACAACACAATAACAAAATCACAAGTAAAAAAAAGTAAAGATACAAGAATAGATAAAAGAAATACACGAATAACTAGTCTAGATAGAGGATTATCAAAGATATCCAGTAATTGTAATAATGTTAAGTAGTAGTAGTGAAGTAGTTGTAGTATCATGTAGTAAATATATTGTTTAACTAAATTCACCAAATTTGTTCATGATAATACGATTACAAAAGAATGCACTGTGCTCGGAATATTGCCGCATTAATAAATCTTCTCTCAAAATGTTACTCCTACTTTTGTTGTACAAAACATTACCCTTAGCTAAATTGGTCTCTATATAAAGGAATGTTCTTTTTGTATTGAACACTTCTGCGACGTCGACTAACATGAAAATGACATGATGCGCAATTGGGTATTCCATACGAAAAAATGGTCAACATTACTGTTTTTTGTCTAAGCAGTTCTTTTTATTGGCGTTTTATATTTTATCTTTTATTCTATAAATGATGGTGGTAAATTCAATTAAAACAATAAAATGGTGAAGATCTAAATTTAATTCTTCTTGCGCATTGCTTTCTTCATTGATCTTGGAGGAGGCAGTGTTACTTCGATCAGCAATGAAAACGAAATTTAATGTGTAGTTAGAGAATGACATCATCTTAATTTTTTGGAGCTTCCTCACGTTCGTGAGCATGGCGATACATAGGATACCAATTGTACAACATCCTCGGTCTTCGCAAGATATTTTTGAAAAGCACGCATGTTTATTTTGTGTCCATTCGATAATATATCACGAATAATTATATATCAAAGTGGCACATATACCAGTTATACATTGCAATTTCCAAAATTGGCCTTAGGCACGAACACAATTAGTCCTATCTCTTCCCAGAATATATCCTGGATATTTTTCTTTCTTTATTCTCTTCATCAGAGTTCCTTCTTTTTGCTATTTTTTATTGGTAGCTAGTGGGCGACATGCAGAATGCAGACGAATTCATGCGAGTAATATAGAAAGACCAAATTCTAATATTATTATATCATTAAAGAAGAAGTTTAATGTATCGTTTCTTATTTAAATTCATGGTAAACAACATACTCTGATTTATTGTCACATCTTCCAACTCGGTAGATTCGAGAGCATTTATTTTCGAGTCTACCTATTGAATTTCTTTGTTTGTAACATTGACAGACTCGTGAAAATTTGATTCTTATGATGGTATATGGTACCGTGGCGATGATGGGGTCGGATTTTGCCACTCTGCTTTAGTTTCCTCAGCACAAACTAACTGTGAAGGCACCATAGTGCTCTGGAAAACATTTGCATCAGAGTCAGATTCATTATCAAATTTCGTTTTATATTGCACTTCAGATCAATATCAACGACTGTTTATCGTCTTCATTTAATATGTCCACCACATCCTCAAGTGCAATTAACCTCGAAGCCACACGGCATAGTAAATTCTCTAATTCTACTTCTGTAGACGTATCGGTCTTGTAGGATTCTTTGGTGGGAAACTATGGCATGTCTTTTTTACTAGATCGGACTATTTAATAAGTGATCATGGAAGACCTGCTTCTATAGACAAGGCGCGTAAGGTGATAGTTGATACGTCGGTTCTTCTTTACACATTTTCAAGGCTACTTTTGGGCTCTAGTTAGGCTATTGGTAAGGTCTTTTAGAACCATTCAACCCGCTGCGTCACACGCATCGCGTCAATTCCATTAAATTGCATATGTTAACTTTTCGAGTTCTTCGTTTGATCGCAGTTCTTTTGTTTTGCGTCCCTTGCTTTTTTGACTTGATTTGTGGATAAACCGGCCTCGATTCGGCAAATGAAATATATTGAATGCGCAATTACTATTCAAACGGGCAAAATCAATACGTAACAGTAATTCATCAAGTGTACCCGAGTTATCAGTAATAATAATCTCGTAGTGCCATGAAACAAATAGCTGTTATGTTTTTTAAAGACCGCTTTCTTCTTTGAATTGTTACGCAATCTTTGATAATTTATGCTCGACATCTTTTCTCTTTCTCTCGTCTCCAGAAAACTTATGAAGCATGTTTTCTTTCTCGAAAGTAAACGCATTATATTATTAAATAAATATCTTTCTTAGTCATAAATTTGGCAAAAATTTGGTCCCGCAACTAAACAAGCACGTTATATATATTTTTTGTGTTTTTGCAATAATGAAACGAATGCCGGAAATACATTCCTGAAATAGGTATCAGCGACGTTCCGCGACAGATCCTGTATGTATATAATATGTGAATTTTATGGCTAACAATTGCATAGAAATTCTTGGAACTAAAGTAAAAAACTTACAGTTTCAATAAAATTAGGAAGAAATATGTTCTGTAACTACGTACGTTCTCGGCCCAGTAGTCCAAAGAATGCTGGGTAAGTTTCAATAAAAAATATATTAAATGGAAGTATCCATAATACAACAATGCTTGGAATACAAAATCACATCGCTCTTGCGTGAATGCTAACTTCAGTCAATCGTAAATTTATATGGCCGGTTACTTTCAGCTGACAGCGATACGCGGCGATGGGCACTAGCAAACAAACATGGCCTCCCTTGATTGCATTGTTTCATCAGCTAACCCAGAAAATAGTATATGGATAGGAATTTAACATTTTCGAAAATTGATTTATGGCAAAGATTTCGCTCAAATGCCCCACCGTATGACGGTTAGCTTCCCGTTCTTTTCTAATAAATCTGCTATTGGGAACGATACCGTTTCATATTAGTAATCTTAATTCTGGTCAAATATTCAAGCAGGAACTCGAAAACATAGCTAAACATGATTTTTTCTGTTATGCTACCGTTTCTTAATAACAGGCCGTTCCTCGGCTAATTTTTAGTATTGTGAACTCAGTGTAACGATTTACTTACATCCCACATTTTAATATCGTGATGTCGAATTATTCGTACCCATATCTCCCCAGTCATGTTATATATGAATACAGATTGATCTTTTTGGTCTAATCGATTAACTGATGGAAATAGTTACTTTGCATGAGTGGGATGCATTATCCATTTGCTCTAAACCTAAATTCAATTGTCCTGTGATATATTTCACTGGTTTTTTCAAATATTTCTCCAACTCATGATGAGCCTTCTTCTTCGGATGAATCTTCTTTGCATTGGTCGTTGTTAAGTTTATGTTACTTCTTTGGTTTTCCTTCAATAGGTCGTTTCTTCTTCCTAATGATAACATTTGCCACATTTGATAAATATAGTCTTTTTAAATTCGTTGCTTCCCTATTTCTCTAACCATTCGCTGTTCTGAGCGTCTACGTTCGTGTGAGACATCTTCGCAATCGGTTGAGCTTATTATATATTATTTTCGGGATTAGATTAAAGTCAGATTTTATTATCTACAATATAAAAATGTCCAGTGTTTTTATTAATTTAGTTTTCATCTGATGGGTTATCGTGCAAATTATAATACAATATCCAGACATTCTGGACCGAATTATATTTCCTCATTATTCACCAGCATCCACTAGAATGCATGTTGTTGTAGAATAAGAACAAATTTTCAAATCGATCGTTCGACGTTTCTGATTGCTGTACGATGTCCATGTTTATGTCGCCTATCGACAACATTTTGTCGATTTTTGAAATTAATGTAACGAGTGTTAATTATAGAACTTACCTAAGAAGAGCTTTCGAAAATATCTGTTTTATATTATTATTATTATTATTATTACTGCGATGCTGTGAGCGCAGATATTATTCACATTTTGAAAGAAGTAATCGGTGTAAATAAGTTGTAGATGATTTGAATGATACGAAACTAATATGTAAAAATAATTGATATTGTTGTGATATTTGCTGATCTTATTAATGATCCTAAAGACAAATATTAAAATAAGAAATTTGTTGGCCATTTTAATGATCCAAAAGAGAAAATTTAAACTAAGAATTGATATTGATGTATAATTTGCCGATTATATTGATGCAGAAAGTGTAAATAATGTCAATCACATCAGTTATAAATTAACGACGTTTAATGTTTACGTAAAATTCAACGGCCATCCTGAATACTTCGAAAGGGTTATTACTAGTAATTCTAGACTACATGCGGAACAGTAATTCTAGAGAGTTTAAAAAAACTTATTTTTTTAGCCAGTCTCCCATTCATCCACTCTGCTATGCCCTATGCCCTATGCCCTGATTCATTATTCTAAGTTCTACGTACATTGATGCCTTTTGCCAGGTTTAATGTACACAAAAATGGCTGCTCTGTTTATTGTATTAATATATCATTTGAATCGCTAATATGATATGTAATTTGAATGGTTTCCTAATTTTATGTAAAAAATCGATCAACTCAAAATTTTCTTGTGTAGATGCGAAGGAAAAATTGTTCAAATTATGAAGGTGTATCTTCATTATTATAATGATGTTATTTCCTTCATAAAAAATGATTGGTATAACTTCTTACTTACGGATTCTACTTGTTTTAGTTTCATAACATTTTGTTCCGATGTTCTTTTCCGTTGAGGAAATCACAGTTCCTGTATAGTTGCAGATGCGACCCTTTCAAGATTAGATTAATGAACTTTTCTGCAAAACATGAAATAAACCGACACGTAATTACCAGCTTTTGTTTATGCTGGCGAAAAAATTGCAAAGCGTAATTTGGGAAAGGAAGCGCAGCGCAGGGGATTTCAATTTTATTTTTATATATCTAATTTTCTGCTGTTTAAACTTCAGCATTTAAATTTTCTTTGAACGGAGAATTTCGTTTCATCTGACAAGTGAAAATAATTAAAAAGCTCGCGCAGGATTTTTTCTCGTGCTGCTGTCTAATTAAACGGAAGTTGTGTTAGGGAAAGAATGTTCTATTAAAAAGTTTACGGGGGATTCTGGGCGTTTTTGCAACGTTAACGAACAGTGCTTGGATGTCACCATGCATGCATTGCATTCATACAGGAACGGTGTTTCGATCAGACTTAGACTCGGCGACTCGGCGAAAACGGTAACTAATTATTGGTATTACTGGCAAATAAAAATTAATGTAACATCCGGCACGCATTCTCAACGCCGTATAACGATTTGCTCGTGATGCCACAATTAGATGTAAATAGCCGTTGTTATGAAATTATTAGTTAATTTCCCCTCATTAATTTCAATATTAAGATATTCATCTTGGAGATACCAGATCGCGATAAACGATAGCGGTTTATTAGTAGCGAGGCACGAATAATTTACGTATTTCCTGCGTACGTAGGGAGCATGATTTGCGGCTTCGTTCCATCCAATTCTCATGTTTATAACTGAAAGTGTTCGATAATTTAAAGATAATATTTTCCGAGCTCCATTAGCGTTAATCAATAATTAATACTAGTTGCGTGCCACTCGTGGAGCTCCTGTTATTATAATAAACTACTGGTTTCATTGGCTCGGTTACTTAGCGTTCGTAGTGATATGTAGGTGTTGCGGTCATTAAGGGGGTTATACGCCGTGTTCTGGACAGATTGTTCACCGTCGGTATTTCGATAACGTTAAAGGTTATGGAGTTGAGTAATTTGCAAGATGTATGCGGTATATTATTAGACAGTCATGTTGACGTAATTACATTTTAATATCAGTTTATGTTCGTACTGTGTAAAGCATGATTACAGTTCAAATTTTTTACCAAAGAACTACATTACAAATGTATATTGCAAGCGTGTATGGAATACAATTTTAGAAGATAATGTACAAAATATTAATGGTTAAATCACTCATATACGCCGCCTATAGTATGGCTTAAAAGCGGCAAAAATCTCTTATTTCTCTTTAGCGTTAAAGTTCCGTTTGAATATAGACAATCAATGTTGTTCGGCAACACATAAAGCTTATTTAGGGGAATTCATTTATATAATTATTAGAATTTAATAATGATAAACATATTAATATATGTAATTGAACAATATTGACTGCAATCGATTATTAGATCAGCATGATCAGTAAGAAAGGCAGACATTGCGTATGTGATAAGTATCTTGTCTTATGTCACCTCAGTAGTATCGTGAATATTAATTAAAACAGGCCCATGAAGACTAATTTCTGGACCGATAGACAATATCGTTCCTGGGTTATTACCCTTCGTCAGTAGCGATTACCAAGAACCTTAGTTAATAAATGTAATGATGGAGCCTGTGGATCTTCTTATATTTCAATAATAATAATACCTTCCCCTTCTCACACATTTATTAAACACTCTTAATATGTACATATTTCAACAACTATGTTGTCATCTTCAGAAAAATTAGGTATCTAAGATAAACAAAACAAACATAAAAAATAGCAACCAACACTAACGCTATAATATAGTAAATAAATATGAACCTTACAAGTTAAAAATTGTATCTTATAGCAGTTCATAAAGTCGCGACCTCGGAATCTATCCATAATCTGAATTAGTTAAATTTAATCTGTTCTTAAAAATAAAAATACTTTCAAAAGAATCTAACTGATTGTTATAAGATACATTTCTTAACAATTTTAAATTATTCAAACTTATGACATGTCCAGATTCGAATATATGTTGGGCAACACTAGATTTTTCCATTCTATTATTTTTTAAATGAGCCATATGTTCTTTGTAACGAATTAAAATAGAACGTATCGTTTGCCCAACATATATATATAATTATAATTAATTGCAAGTTATAACGGTTATTCTGATAATTTAAATAACAATATTCTGCGAAAATGTAAGTATAATTTATTGGTTAAAAATGCTACAACTTTAAATTTAGAAAGGTCGATTAATAAATTTATTAAGCTTCCTTTTCACGTTTCTACAAAAGGTTTTGGTAAGATTTTTAAACATCAAAATTTGAAAGTAATTTTCGTTTCGTTAAATAGTTTGAAAATTCTTTTAGGCATACCTAAAGACAAAGTAGAAGTTTTTCAAAAATCGGGAATTTATGGTATTTCTTATAGTACATGTGATAGAATATATGTTGGGCAAACGAGACGTTCTATTTTAATTCGTTACAAAGAACATATGGCTCATTTAAAAATAATAGAATAGAAAAATTTAGTATTGCCCAACATATATTCGAATCTGGACATGTTATAAGTTTGAATAATTTAAAATTGTTAAGAAATGTATCTTATAACAATCAGTTAGATTCTTTTGTATTTTTATTTTTAAGAACAGATTAAATTTAATTAATTCAGATTATGGACAGATTCCGAGGTCGCCACTTTATGAATTGCTATAAGATACAATTTTTAACTTGTAAGGTTCATATTTATTTACTATTTTATAGCGTTAGTGTTGGTTGCTATTGTTTTTATGTTTGTTTTGTTTATCCTAGATACCTAATTTTTCTGAAGATGACAACATAGTTGTTGAAATATGTACATATTAAAAGTGTTTATTTAATAAATATGTGAGAAGGGGAAGGTATTATTATTATTGAAATATAAGAACCTTAGTTGTTGAAATACCTTTACATGTAGTAGCCATCAAAACTTCTTCTCAAAATCGATAACAAATGTGTCTAAATACAAAATTTCAGTGCCGTGAAAAGAAAACACAAATAAAATGATTCAAAGCTTGATTTATTAGATCTAAATGCAAGTAAAACTAACAAAACTCAGTTTAAAAATTACCAAACTACACTCCATATAAATTATACAATTATGTACTCAGGAAATTTATAAACAACGATACACAATTACAATTAAACAATTAAATTCGACAAATTCGTAGTATACTGTTAACAACAAATAAATTTAAAAGCACTTACTGATTTCCAGTTCGGGAATTTCGAATATTATTGTAGCAAGCGAAGCTTTCGGTCTCGACGTTGAGGACTGATTCAACCCGCGTGCCGATAACGGTGTGCTTATATACTCGATGCTATTTCACATTATTTTTAAACTTTAAACTAAATTTTACCGAAGGTCATAAGTCTCGAATAACTATTGGATATTTGGTGCCAAGGCGAATTTTCGCGGGCTTTTGCATCGACATCGAATCGACACTGGCCCACGTGCCGCCCAGGTGCTATGAGTCACGTCTCGGGTGGGATTATATCGTGTATTTGAATATATTTTACGATTTAAATTATAGTACTGTAGTAAAACCTATTATATATCGAGTTCTAATTTAAAATTTACATTTATCCTAATATTTACACTTTTTATATTATATTATCTATCTAACTATATTATCTAACTTAATTATATGCCAAACATCCTCATTTGTTCAATTATTTGCATCGAGTTATTATTCGGAGGAACATTACAGTGCCGCATTTCTCTACGTGGTTCAATCTAAAAGTTCTACTCTCGTCTCAGCGTCGTATTTCGTTGCTGTTAAATCTGACCTTTACAATATACATATACATGTTTATTGTTATCATTTCTTTATTAAATACAATTACCCAAGAAGGATGCAGATTTGACAAGACACATTTTTAATTTGAATTGTTTTTAAACTTAATTGCAGCAATCTTTTATATGTTGACACTGGACGTTCGACATTCGTCTTTTGTTTAGTCTCCGCAAGGTGTTAGAGGTTGTCAGTGGTTCGTTAGGAGTGATTGGCTCGCGGCAAGGAGTTTTGATGGCCACTACATGTAAAGGTATTTCAACAACTAAGGTTCTTGGTAATCGCTACTGACGAAGGGTAATAACCCAGAAACAATATTGTCTAGCGATCCACCAGTTAGACTTCATGGACCTATTGTAATTAATGTTCACTGCACCATTGAGGTGTCAGATTCGACCATCTTTCGTGTAAATTTTACATTTTGCTGTCAGATTTGACAAGACGCATTTTTAATATATATATATATATATATATATATATATATATATATATATATATATACATGAAAGATGGTCTAATCTTACACCTCAATGGTGTAGTGAACATTAATTAAAACAGGTCCATGAAGACTAACTGGTGGATCGCTAGACAATATTGTTTCTGGGTTGTTACCCTTCGTCAGTAGCGATTACCAAGAACCTTAGTTGTTGAAATACCTTTACATGTAGTGGCCATCAAAACTTCTTGGCGCGAGCCAATCACTCCTAACGAACCACTGACAACAGAACACTGACAAGACGATACCTTGTCTAACACCTTGCGGCGAGTAAACAAGACGACTGTCAAATGTCCAGTGTCAACATATAAAAGGATTGCTGCAATTAAGTTCAAAAACAATTCAAATTGAAAATGCGTCGTGTCAAATCTGACAGAAAAATGTAAAATTTACATGAAAGATGGTCTAATCTTACACCTCAATGGTGTAGTGAACATTAATTAAAACAGGTCCATGAAGACTAACTGGTGGATCGCTAGACAATATTGTTTCTGGGTTGTTACCCTTCGTCAGTAGCGATTACCAAGAACCTTAGTTGTTGAAATACCTTTACATGTAGTGGCCATCAAAACTTCTTGGCGCGAGCCAATCACTCCTAACGAACCACTGACAACAGAACACTGACAAGACGATACCTTGTCTAACACCTTGCGGCGAGTAAACAAGACGACTGTCAAATGTCCAGTGTCAACATATAAAAGGATTGCTGCAATTAAGTTCAAAAACAATTCAAATTGAAAATGCGTCAAGGTATCGTCTTGTCAGTGTTCTGTTGTCAGTGGTTCGTTAGGAGTGATTGGCTCGCGCCAAGAAGTTTTGATGGCCACTACATGTAAAGGTATTTCAACAACTAAGGTTCTTGGTAATCGCTACTGACGAAGGGTAACAACCCAGAAACAATATTGTCTAGCGATCCACCAGTTAGTCTTCATGGACCTGTTTTAATTAATGTTCACTACACCATTGAGGTGTAAGATTAGACCATCTTTCATGTAAATTTTACATTTTTCTGTCAGATTTGACACGACGCATTTTCAATTTGAATTGTTTTTGAACTTAATTGCAGCAATCCTTTTATATGTTGACACTGGACATTTGACAGTCGTCTTGTTTACTCGCCGCAAGGTGTTAGACAAGGTATCGTCTTGTCAGTGTTCTGTTGTCAGTGGTTCGTTAGGAGTGATTGGCTCGCGCCAAGAAGTTTTGATGGCCACTACATGTAAAGGTATTTCAACAACTAAGGTTCTTGGTAATCGCTACTGACGAAGGGTAACAACCCAGAAACAATATTGTCTAGCGATCCACCAGTTAGTCTTCATGGACCTGTTTTAATTAATGTTCACTACACCATTGAGGTGTAAGATTAGACCATCTCTCATGTAAATTTTACATTTTTCTGTCAGATTTGACACGACGCATTTTCAATATATATATATATATATAATTTATTTCTTTTCTTTTTTCTTTTGTCGTATTTCTTCTTAGAAATTTTATTTCTTTTGATGGGATTTTCGACAATTAAATGACAATATGTTTATTAGAACATATTTTACTATTAAAATATAATATGTTTATCAACAACGTTTCGGCCAAAAGTGGCCTTTTTCATAGTCTGTAATTAAATAAAAGTATCATACATATATAAATGGTCAGCATAATACAATTGGTGGTAATAATTTTATTTACATTATTAACTCAATTATATTAAGTTTCAAAATATTAGTAAATTGAAATGAAAATATTATTATTGAGTTAATAATGGTTATTATATAATATTCCTAAACTTATTATTATTACAGTATATATATGCAAAATTTGAACATAATATTGAAAAGAAAATTGTTATATTACTTACTTTTATATTAGTTATGATGTATAATAATTTGGCATATTGTCATAAATTATGCATGTCAATATTTTTTTGGTGACTAGATAAAATTATTTATCTATTTACATTAATAAAATTATTTTCCTTTTATGAGTAGATATATATATATATATATATATATATATACATATATATATATATATATATATACACGAAAGATGGTCTAATCTTACACCTCAATGGTGTAGTGAACATTAATTAATACAGGTCCATGAAGACTAACTGGTGGATCGCTAGACAATATTGTTTCTGGGTTATTACCCTTCGTCAGTAGCGATTACCAAGAACCTTAGTTGTTGAAATACCTTTACATGTAGTGGCCATCAAAACTTCTTGGCGCGAGCCAATCACTCCTAACGAACCACTGACAACAGAACACTGACGAGACGATACCTTGTCTAACACCTTGCGGAGACTAAACAAGAGACGACTGTCAAACGTCCAGTGTCAACATATAAAAGGATTGCTGCAATTAAGTTCAAAAACAATTCAAATTAAAAATGTATCTTGTCAAGTCTGACAGCAAAATGTAATTCATGGACCTGTATTAATTAATGTTCACTACACCATTGAGGTGTAAGATTAGACCATCTTTCGTGTAAATTTTACATTTTGCTGTCAGACTTGACAAGATACATTTTTAATATATATATACATGAAAGATGGTCTAATCTTACACCTCAATGGTGTAGTGAACATTAATTAAAACAGGTCCATGAAGACTAACTGGTGGATCGCTAGACAATATTGTTTCTGGGTTATTACCCTTCGTGAGTAGCGATTACCAAGAACCTTAGTTGTTGAAATACCTTTACATGTAGTGGCCATCAAAACTTCTTGGCGCGAGCCAATCACTCCTAATGAACCACTGACAACAGAACACTGACAAGACGATACCTTGTCTAACACCTCGCGGCGAGTAAACAAGACGACTGTCAAATGTCCAGTGTCAACATATAAAAGGATTGCTGCAATTAAGTTCAAAAACAATTCAAATGTAAAGGTATTTCAACAACTAAGGTTCTTGGTAATCGCTACTGACGAAGGGTAATAACCCAGAAACAATATTGTCTAGCGATCCACCAGTTAGTCTTCATGGACCTGTTTTAATTAATGTTCACTACACCATTGAGGTGTAAGATTAGACCATCTTTCATGTAAATTTTACATTTTTCTGTCATATTTGACAAGACACATTTTCAATATATATATATATATATATATATATATATATATATATATATATATATATATATATATATGTATATATATATATTTATATATATATATATCTACTAGAAAATTGTTTTTTATGTCCGCTTATTTTTAATATGTTGTGAGTCCCTTGGAAGTTTGCATTGTTTTTTCAGTTATATGTAACATTGATGTGAGTTTTCCTATGCCGTATGGACCTACTTGTGCTTGGACTATGAATGAATAAAGATTATTATTATTATTATTATGAAATATCTGCGTGCATATGAAATGATTAGTCCAATATAAAAAAAAAAACATATTTCAATCACTTTGGACCATGCAAAAACCAATCTTTTCCACTATTTGACAAATCCTTGAACAATTGAATAAAATTCCATTATTAATAACAATAATGGACACAAAGAAGGAAAATGACAAAATTTACAGTGCTATTTAGACAAAAAAAGTTTGAATAATGCGTACATTTGTTATTTATTATTTGATTTAATAAGGTTTCTGTTCAACTTATCCTCTGTTTGTTAAGATTGAAAACCAATAATGTTCTTAAAATTGTTCGAATAATGTAGTCGCAATATCCTGATGGAATTAGTAAACTTTGACAAGGCGAAAAGACATACCAATGCTGGCCTGTGTGGCGCCCAATGTTGACCTAAGTGAAATCAATCTTTTTCAATGAATTTGGTTTTGACATACTAAAGTGTAATTTGTTTGAAAAGTCTAATCCGTCTTTTGACTGGGTTGGTACTCTAAAATGATAATAAAAGCATATTTGGTGCCGCCCTTTATGTAGTGTTATTAGATATAATTTTCCACAATAGCGTCGCAGACAGTTAAGTGGTTGTTCAAAAAGGCCCAACATTTAATATATAATATAATATCACCAAAACGGCAGCTTAGACAGCTTTACCAAACATTGTACAAGCTAGTTAGATCTGACACTAGAGTAGCCTGTCATATGAAATACATAAAGGAATATATTCATGTACTTACACCATATACTTTAAATTATTACAACAAATTTAGGACTAGTGATGAAAATCATAATTTGTCGTGAGCAGTTAGTCGAGGAATGAATTTTAAGCGGCCCTAGACGATCAATATTTATCTCAATATAATTGATATTGTACAATAATATTGAGCGTCTATAAATCAAATTGAAAGATTGAGCAATATATTGAGTCAATCAAAAACAGTTTGATTTTTATTGTGCAATCTAGTGAATATTGCATGGTCTGTTAGCAATATTGCGCAATGCTGGTTCAGGTCTATGTTAACAGTGTTGGAGTAAACATTTACAAAGGTTACAAAGAATATGAAGAAAGAAAGTTCATTTTAGAATGTATCGAGGTGTATCGGAGCTTACCTGCTCTGTGGGATATCAACGGTAACGATTACAGCAACAGAATAAAAAAATGAACAGTACGAACAGTTGCTTCGTAAATATAGAGAATACTATACGAATGCTGATAAGTCGCAGTTAGTATAGAATAAAAAAAAATATATTCGTTGCGCTCTAACTAAAAAAAAGAATTAAACCGAATAAAAAATTCTAAAAAAAAGTGGTGCTGGGACAGGCGATATAATAGAACCAATATTATGGTACCTTGATGTCATGAAGTTTCTCGTGGGTCAGGACGAACCAAGTACGTCGCAAAATTGGGATTGAGGATGACGACAAGGAAGCTGAGGATGATATCGACTATGCGGACAATAATGGAACAATGAATACTTTTGCAATTACTGTAAGCTCCTAGACAGTTCGGAAAATTCCATTGATCATTAAATCCATTCGCAATAGCTTTCCATTCAGCTTCTGTTGCTGGCAACTGCAATTACAAATAATAATAAAATTATTATTTACAGAAAGGTAATGAGAGGTTTACTTAAAATACGCATTATGCTTCTCCAAAAAACAAAACTTGATGAGTCAGAAGAATTAATATAGGGTGCACGCAAGCATCTTCAACAACCTACAGCTACAAATTTTTGCAAAAAAGACTACCAATGATGTATTGTTTGAGGGCCAAATGGGCACTCTGCACAGGAATTCTGTACAATGTACAAATTAATTGTTTTAGTCGCACATCTAGACCATATACTACTATATATATATACTACTAGGTTATTATGATACCCCACATGCACTACCTCAACTTACATGACACATAGAACAACTTCCAATGAAAACGGTACATATTGTCAAAAAAATTATTCTTACAAAAGTACAAAAGTATAAGATATTGATATTTTAAACAACTTTTATTTGCAAAGTTTTTTCGTAAAATGTACTATAACTATTGAATAAGAAGAAACCAGTGGGAGCCAGATCTGGTTATATGGCTGACGAGGCAGCAATTCGTAACGCAATTTTACTAATTTTGTGTTAGCAACAGTGGACGAGAAGGCGCATTATCGTGATGGAACACTTTCCGCCAACAAATGCGGGTGTTTTTTCGACATAAAAACGTGTCAGTAAAACAGGATAATATTGGCCAGTTATCTTCTTTCCTTTCTCTATATTAATTAATCAATGAAGATTACAACTTGGAACCCAAAAAACAGTGGCTATGACCTTATTGGTACGCTTCTCAGAAGAAGTCCATTGTTATGACTGTATTTTTATTTCTGGTGTATAATAATGTATCCAACTTTCATCTAATGTGACATATCGAAGAAAATTGCATTGAAGATCTTTCTGAAATTTTAAGCGCGAGCGCGTATTTGATCAGCATTAAGCAACCCATATGTAAAATTTCATGCACAATATTGCGTGCACGGTTATTCGGTTCATTAGGAATCTCACGTACTTTCAATCTACGATCGAAAATTACTATGGCCACATAAAACAAGCCACTTAAAAATCATTGGATTGGACGGCACAGATTCACGATAATATTTACGTAACTTCCTCCGTTTCTTTAACTGTTTTTTCACATAAAAAATATTGCTTAACTAACACTTAATTTTTTTTGCATATTAGATCACAACCAAAACAGTTAAAGTATAAAACTACTATAAATCACAATCTAGCTGTGAGATTTATGTAAAATTTTGACAGTAGATATCAGAAATATGGCGGAAGCCACTTTTACGTCAATCGCCGTATATACTTTTCCATTTTTATTACAAGAATTCGATAGAAACCTGTTGAAGTTAATTATAATACAAGTATTGACCCCACCAAATCCATCCACAATGTGATACAGAAGAGAAAATACGTGTATACTTAATCAACATTTAATCCCATGACAATGCGATGAAATTATAGACGTTGTTGAAATAACCAAATTAAATTGAGCTCTGGAACGTAACGCAATCTAACAAACCCCAACTTTTACGAATTCGTGTAACACAGTAAAACAAAGTCAAATTTATGCAGTGGTGGTGGTGAAGGGAATAAAACCTACAATGACTTGAAATAAAAGAAGTTTCATACAAAATTTATCCACAAACAAGTGTGACTAATAACCGAAATGAAATGTGACAAATAGCTCAATAGGAATAATAAAATTACAGTGGATAAATAAAATTGAATGACCTGATATGAAATATTGATGTTTAATGGGAATGGTCATTACCACATCACAGAAGAAAATTTACAATAATGTTACTGGAATATAAATCAAGCATTTTAATTACGTGTGTATAAAGTTGTATTGGAAACATTTATTTTTGATAATATTACTACTTTGTTGTAGATCATAAAAATCTTGAAAAAACATAAATGATAATCAAATTTATTTTAAATGTAATTGCCAGTGATTTTATATTCATATTAGCCTTTGTATTGTTTAACAGGATGAAAAATAAAAATATAAAAAACTAAATTGAACGTTCAAACAATATCACAGTTCAAAGTTTGCACTTTAAACAATACGCCAACCAAAAGGTACACAGAGAAAAAACTGCCTCCCTAGAATAATGAAACATGTAATTAAATTCCATTGTAGAATTTATGATGCCACAATTCTATAAAACGGAAGCAAAAGTAAATTTATTCAGCGCTGCGCTTTTGAGGGTGAAATGTGTTTGTTTTTAATTTACATCTAGATATATAAGTTTAATTAAGCGGAAGGATTCCCTCTCGCGCCCGGCTCGTTCGAAACTAATTGCGGCTAAAACAGATATTTTGTTTCGTTTAAGGCAACATCATTAGATTAATTTGGCCGACTGCTTTCCGATCGGGGAGGCTTTTTTCGGGCCGATTTTAACGAAATGAAATATCGTTTCGAAACGCGCATTTCGTAGCGCTTTAATTATTTCGATTTCAATCTGGAAAAAGTAAATAGTTCGCAATCCATCCCGTAAGATTGAACTACGAAGATCAATGTTGATTTAAATTCGTAACTGTGCGCGAATTAGGTCAAAAAGGAATGCAGGAAGTTGGTTTCTTTGATTGGAAAACCTGATGGAATTTTTAAAGCGGCGATGACACGTCAGTTTCATTAAAGACGCACACACAAATATGCTGTACTCCAAAAGTAACTCATTTAATAAACATGTAAATAATACCCTAGGGAATAAATTTTCCAGGAGCTAAGGCAACTGATTTTGAAATATGTACATAAATTGAGGGCATCAACTATTTTGTAAAGGACATTTGGTAGGGTGGGTATTTGAAATCATCGCAACGTTATGGTAAATATTATTTGAATATGAAATTATAAAATGTATCCGATAATATTTAATTACATTTGATAACGCAGCATAAAATTATATGAAACTCAAGTAAATCTAAAATCTAATGAACGTTGAATTTTGAGGTTGAACATGACAACCAGTAGTTTATTTGACTGAATTTTTAATCGAAACTTTAATTCGACTTAAAGCAGTTTATTATCATTCTTCTAACGATTAGTTCAGTACAAAATTGCATGAAATTAGAAATAACTGTGGATTTTGAGAAGCATTGACTTGGGATCATAGCAAACTTGAGCCACAATTATTGCAATATTTCAAGGTTCTTGAAATATTCCAAACTTGTCCTGGAGTAAATAAAACTCTGTCTCTACTATATTAATTAACAGAATATATTTTATTTCATACTCCATCGTAAACTCATGTTTAAGTTAATGATTCCAATCCGGAAAATGAGGCTTTACGGTATCGGGTCCGGTAAAACCTTTTACCAGACTCAACTGAAATAAATCAATAATCAAACTATTTACTACTAGAAAATATTATATTATATTCTTTGGCGTATCTTTCTGACGATTATGCGGAACGTTACAATTTGCTGTCATTTCGTCTCGGAAATTCAACAAAACAGACAATAAAAGCAGTATCCTTACAGACTGGCTTTTCATAGATGATCGTATTTTCATTTCAAAAATTTATTTTTTTGGAGCTTTAAGTAAAAATCAAATAAGTATGAAATAAAACGCATTACGACATACGTCCGGGAAACTTTTACAGTAACTCGTCTCAAAATTACAGACTCGGTTCCTTCGTCGCCTCGTCTGTAAACATTTCAATTTGTTACTGTAAAAATTAGTTTCTCGGACTTATAACGTAAATTACTAATACAATGGGTAAGTAAGTAAGATGCAAACATTAATAAATTAATTAAGGATATTAAAATGGCTTTAAAATAAAACGTTACAATAAACTAACGGCGAATTAAAATTATTAATTCTACTGTTGTTGTATGTACAGGAAATACCTCTAGTAATTGGGAGCAACTGGCATATTCTTTGTACCGTAGTCTTTTACGGATTCCTTAGTTCCATCTTCGAAATCTAATTTCAGCTCTCATTCACCGCGGAGTAAATAGTTTTCTATTCGATTAACTCGTAGGCCGAAGATGTCCCGTCGGATCCGACATCCGACCGATAAGAACGCTTCAAAGTTAAGACCCTAATGGATGAAGGGGGATTTAGGAAATTTATAGTTATTTACCTTTGGAGGTTGCGCGGAAATGCAAGAAAATACGTAAGAAAACACATTTTTCAGTCTTATCCTAAACAAATTGGGAGACTCGAAAAATCCCCATTTTCCCGCACCACTCTCACTCTAATTCTCGTCCGCGAGCCTCCTTTTAAAGGAAAATAAATGCTGTTTTAATATTCGATATTTCGAACTTACTCCGTGTACTTTCCATTAAAGTTGCGGCGCGTAGTGAGAGTTTAAGTTTGAATTCCGCAATCAAGTATTGGGGAACTTTGATTGCATTGCTCTGGCTTATTTTTCCGGCGGCATTACTCACTGGCGACTTTGATACATAGTCCTATTATATCTGGTGATGTGGCGCTTTCCCTGTTAAATCTTTCGGAGGGATCTGTCTTTATTAGCTCAACGCAGCAGAACGTCTAGATGAAACACGGGATTAGATTCCTTGCCGAACTCCTAGGCCTTGAGACCTTCCTAAAGTAATTATAATTAACTAACGAATAGTTTTTATCTCTAAGTGTCTTTTTTGTGACGAGAAATAAATAAACGTCTCCCATATCGAAATAAAAAAACTAAATATCTAAATTCAAATATATGAGTTGTTAGAAATATAATTACAAACATATAAGTCAAACGGTGACCATGACCACAAGCTTGTCTTTATTGAAATATTTTTGTAAACTTTTGTTAATTGTAGACGCCTGTAGGTAATGGTTTCCTCGCCATATGTTCCGTTCATTAAAAAAAATAGCGCAACTTATTTTTAGTTTACGTGTTCAATTAAATAACTACATTCAAACCTATATATTCTTTGTATATTGAACAAATTTGATATTACAGTGAAAATAACTTCAGCGAATGTATTAATTCTGGTGGTGGTGGTCTGATGAGCCCATAGAGGGCAACATTCGCTGAAATATATTTTCAACAAGGCTGTCTTTACTGGTGTCGGGTGCGAGTAATTGCCAGTATTTATAGTACCAGATTAGTTGGTCCAACAGTAAAAGTGCGCGGGTATTCATGTATAGATTCCTGTAATATTCATACACAAACTGATTGTCAATAATATTACAATGTTTAAGATATACTAAAATAACTAAACATTATTGCCGTTATTTGCTCTAATAAAAACAATGATACAGCAGTTGTGATTAGGACAATGGTTTCCGATTTTGTAGTACATTTAGTAGTAGTTTGTAGTACAGTTAGTTTTCTTTTTAGAGCTTCCAAGCATTGCTTTTATCAGCTCTTCCTTGTCTCTTGCGTCGTCACGTCGTCGCGTGGGCCACAACTTGTAATAAATTTTGGTTGATTGTTCCTCTTACATCTTCCAGTCTTCAATTGAATGTGTCGATACCGTGAATTAACACAATCATTACATTACTCATGTTCTTGTCACCGTGTTATTTTGTTGTAATTACTAGTGTCATTTTTCTTACATTTTGTGGTGTGGTTTTTTTACCTCAATTATTCCTTCCATGCTATATTTGTTATTATTTTCCATAATTTTCCTTAGTATATGTATGGCGTCAACCGAAACTGTTGAGGAATTTATTTTTGTAGCCGTTTATTATCATTAAGATCTTACACCTCCTATTTGTCAAATTTGTACCTCTGTAGTTTTACATATGATCAATGATATTTGTACAATTACATTAGTCTTCCATTCTGGGATTCCATAGTCCCTCCAGATTTATTGTTTTTAGCCTCTATATACTTGTATGTTGTTCTTCACAGTAACTATTCAAGTATTCTTATTAATCTTTATCATTTTTTTTTCGCTTTTCCTCATTTCTCTTGCTCGTATTCCTGTGTTATTCCTCTTGGAATTTTTCCTATTTCGTCCATTATTGTTTACAGCCATTGTTTTTTCATCGACATAGCCCACTGGCTATCTTTCTCTTTTTTTATGTATTCATTAAAGTCTTCATTATTTGTTTGTGACCCTTATTATTACATTCTATTATTTTACACTTACATCATCGTGTGATATGACACCATTTAGCGTAACGTAATTAGAACTATATAAACTAGTTCACGTTACTAATGTCATAACTGGGTCATATTGCATTCAATTAACGGGGACAGTAAACAATAAGCATAAGTATATGTACCTCATTTAAATCACTTAGATCAGCATTAGAAATAATATAAATAGTTTAGTTCTCATTCTAATTGAGATAGTCTAATTAATATAGTCTATTACTATACTTCGTAGACATATAGTCTTTAAGATAGTGTACGATCGATGTTACGACGGTAGAACAATAAACATCACATTTTCTACAACGGCTTTCATTAACATGAACGACGATAAGTAGTGACCTTCCTAGTCACGATGTAGTGACTTATCACATGGCGATCCTTCCAAATGAACCGACGTAGAATCTTCTGGAATCATTAAGATGGGCTACAAGAAACCATCACATGGCTGCCGGTGCAGGGCTCGAGGACGTAAGAGAAATAACTCATCGTAGGACAACCACGGGAAGCACCATGGCTTCAACAAGTTCTGGGAAGAAAGTGTAAGTGGACAAAAACAATTTAAGTAAGAAGTTTTAAATTAATAAGGAATTAAAAGTAATGGGGTTTTTAGATTGTATAAATAGTATGGGTAAGAATGATTTAAAAATGTATCATTAACTTTTCTTGCATTAGATTCAATTGGTTAAACGCGAAAATATTTAGTCGGAAAAGGCATTGTGTAATTTTTTTTAAAACAATAATAGGAGTGGCCAATCGAATTATTGTGTAGGTCGTTAGAACCTTTAAAGTAAAGTAAGCACTGACTGAAAAAGTAATCAATGTAAAAAGGGTATATCTCGGACAAAAGGTCTGGAGATAATGCAAATTAACTGATCAGCTTATGCCCTAGACGCTAAGTTGAGGTTTTTGCAAGGAATGAGTGAGGACAGGGATCCCACCATTACGCATGAAAGAATGCGATAAAAATAATAATAATTATTATTATTAAATACCCAATGCAAATGATCAAATAATATTGATTAAGCAAAAAAAAAGCATTAAAAATTGATTCAGTCAGGAAGAAGTAATACCGGAGAACGTAAAAATCGAGGTTAATTATACAAAAAGACATTGTAAAGTTGAAACAAAATTAACGCAATCGAATCTAAAACGCAAAAAAGGAATAGTTAAGTTAAATTGAAAATGTAAGTAAAACGTTAAGTAAAAATGTTATACATTAAGAGATATGAAATGTTAAGATATATGAATTATTAGAAAAATAAGTTAAAGTATAACATATACAGACATAGTTTACATAAGGTTGCATATAATTTTAAGGTCTTGTCAAGTCTTAGATAGGAAATGTATTAATAACGAAAAGTGTTAAATGAAGTGAAAACGCAGTTATTTAGAATAAATAGGGATAGGACATATATATATATATACACAAATACTATGATTAGGAATAATCTAAGGCTGATATAAGAAGAGAAAAATCCAATTTTTAATAAAATTATTTTTTTCTTTCTCACGGAAAGAAGGTGTGATATGACACCATTTAGCGTAACGTAATTAGAACTATATAAACTAGTTCACGTTACTAATGTCATAACTGGGTCATATTGCATTCAATTAACGGGGACAGTAAACAATAAGCATAAGTATATGTACCTCATTTAAATCACTTAGATCAGCATTAGAAATAATGTAAATAGTTTAGTTCTCATTCTAATTGAGATAGTCTAATTAATATAGTCTATTACTATAGTTCGTAGACATATAGTCTTTAAGATAGTGTACGATCGATGTTACGACGGTAGAACAATAAACATCACATTTTCTACAACGGCTTTCATTAACATGAACGAACATAAGTAGGGTCTTATCACATGGCGATCCTTCCAAACGAACCGACGTAGAATCTTCTGGAATCATCAAGATGGGCTACAAGAAACTATCACAATCGAACTAATACTTATTTTTGTCGCTAGCTCAATTATAGTATCCTTAATAATTTTCTATTTATTGATTGTTCTCTCACTCTCCTTACCTTTTAATTTAGATCATATTCCTTTTCATTCAGTTTGGGCTGTACTTTTTCTAGGTCCCATAATTGTTTGCTGTTCTTTTCTCCATTTCCTGGATTTTAGTTCTAGATTTACCCACCACCAAAAGGTGATATGACTCGATGTTTGCTCATATGTACTTATTTTCATTAATTGTTGTACATCCCTCAAAAAATATTTCACAAGGCACTTAAACAATTGATTGACAATCATATTGAACAAGATACCAGTATCTTGTTACCCATGTAACACAGATGCATTAAATTGCGATTCTAACGTCAGTTCATTAGTGTTTTTAATTTTAATGTGCTCCGCATATTTGGGTTGCGTAATGTTACGTAGAAGTTGGTCAGCGAAACATGAAGGTCAAACATACGAATCATAAATTTGAATACCATGCCATTAATGGGGAAAAGAGTGCTGAACAGAAATAAAATATTCGTATTCACAAACAAATACAGTATATAAATACGCAATTCAGGTACAACCGAATCAACCACAACTTACAAACGCAATACGATAACAAGAATTAATATCGAGAAAGATTTGGAAAGCGACCGAGAAAACGTAACTGAAATATCAACTATACACCATATAATCGTTCATGGAAGTGCAATTGAATTTAGCACTCAGAATAGGTACCTCTCAGATGTATCTAATGATAACCATACAACTAGTTCAAATCAACAAAGCAAACAACTAAAACAGCCAAAACCGACACAAATTATGTCTACAGGGTTACAAACCAAAGATATGTATTACCCCAAAATCAGTAACATAGAACAATAGTACTGCAAAACGATCTCAAATATTACAATCATAATCAATGTGGCCACCCCACACGCCTACCGAAAACTGGCTAACTCCAATAGAATCAATTATAGACCATTCCTTTCGAATTAGGCAAGAAAGAACCTACACTGTAGTGATTAAAAATCTACATTATTGTGGTGAAATAAGCCAAGAAATCGAAAGGAAATGGCACCCAGTGCAAAATATATTAAACCTCAAGCATCGAAAAACCAAAGCACCACTTGCTATGTACTTTACTAGATCCTAAAGAAAATAGGTATGTATGATATGCAATTCATATGACAAGAGAATTACTCCCATGGAAGAAAAACTGCATCACCCCATGCCACAAGATGACACACACTCTCAAGCGCCTAATACCGTAGACCAATTATAAATCTATCTGTAAACAAGTTCGAAGTCTTGTTCCACCAGATTATCAGCTAAACACTGCGAATGGTACTCTGGAATGCTAACAGGCTAGAAATATACACTCAGTAACACAGACAGACATACAACACAAACAGACGTCATTCCGAAAATAGGGATTCTGGGGACCTCGAAACGTGTATATCCGTTAAAATCTCGAATTAGAAAATTTTGATGAATACTAAACTTTCTTACGCATAAAGTATAAAAAAGTAAAAACGTAGAGATGAAGCAAATAGTCAACAGTACAACAATGAAATTCTGAACTTCCTAGAAGCATCATACCAGATGCCACTGGCTACGGAATATTTTGCACCAAAAGAAATAGAAACAGAGATCAAGAAACCAATGCAAATCACCTGACTACCATCTCATTTCGGTAAAAGTACTCCGACAATTTCCGAAAAGACAATAATACTATTAACAGCAATCCACAACTGCGTAATCAGATTACTAGCTCTTCTAGGTCTCGCTGACTTAGAAGAACTGACGTTCAGAGTTATTTATATTCCGGTTTGTCGTTAGGGTTGATTACCTTCGACTGCTTCTTACTTCGGCTCCTGGTTAATGGACCGTGGTGTGGTGGGCGTGCGATGAACTGTGACGGTTCCTGTATCGCTGTCCTTTGAATACTGGTTGTATTGTATTGTTGTAATACTGGTATATTATTCTGCTGGTGAACTGTTCGATGCTAGCTATTGTCCTTGTACCAGTTGGTGTGAGTCTTCTTCGTGTATACTGTATTGTACCTCAACAGTCAGTTACACCACCACTCAGCACAACTGCAGTCGGAAGCAAGAGCATTAATGACAAGATCAGAAAGGATAGCCATTGCAGAAGCAAGAACAAGGAAGTGGACAACATACACAAAGCACTGGCGCAAAACGGATTTTCAAAGCTTTTCAGAGCTTGCAGACCCCGAAGACAAACCCAGGAGGAAGAAAATGAAAAAGAACAACCAGCAGCCATAGCTTTTTTACCGTATGTTAGAGGGACCACGGACAAGACAAGCAGGATCCTTAGTACACAAAACATCGATATAACTCTCAGACAATACAGGAAGATATAAACGATCCTATAGAATCCAAAAACGAAAATTCCATTAGAACCGCAGGGAGTATACGAAATATCATGTCCAAACTGCGAGAAGACGATATACGTCGGTCAATCAATTTTAGGCGCATCGAAGTCTGCAGACAACAACACATTTACGCCGTAAAACAAAGAAATTCGATGTCGTCCTTGGCTAGCCATTTCTTAGACATGAATATATCATATTCAATCAATATCAATCAAATTTAAATATATATATATATATATATATATATATATATATATATATATATATATATATATATATATATATATATATATATATATATATTTTATTATAAAATGTGTCTTGTCAAATCTGACAGCAAAATGTAAAATTTACACGAAAGATGGTCTACACACCTCAATGGTGCAGTGAACATTAATTATAACAGGTCCATAAAGACTAACTGGTGGATCGCTAGACAATATTGTTGAAAATAATATGTAAAATTTACATGAAAGATAGTCGAATCTTACATCTCAATGGTCTAGTGAACATTAATTAAAACAAGTCCATGAAGACTAACTGGTGAATCGCTAGACAATATTGTTTCTGGGTTATTACCCTTCGTCAGTAGCGATTACCAAGAACCTCAGATGTTGAAATACCTTTACCATCAAAACTTCTAGGCGCGAGCCAATCACTCCTAACAAACCACTGACAACAGAACACTGACAAGCGATACCTTGTCTAATACCTTGCGGAGACTAAATAAGAGACGACTGTCAAATGTCCAGTGTCAACATATAAAAGGATTGCTGCAATTAAGTTCAAAAACAATTCGAATTGAAAATGCGTCTTGTCAAATATGACAGAAAAATATAAAATTTACATGAAAGATTGTCGAATCTTACACCTCAATGGTATAGTGAACATTAATTAAAACAGGTCCATGAAGACCAAGTGGTGGATAGCTAGACAATATTGTTTCTGGATTTCCAAGGCAATTTTACGTATATCATTGCTATGCTCTTATTAAGAAGAAAAAAAGAAACCAGTAAATATACATTTTTTATGAAAACGGAAAAAAATAGGGAAATTTAGAAAATTATTTTCAGTAATAATAATGATAATAATAATAATGTTTTATTGTCAATTGATCTCTTTGGATATAGACATTGTCAAAATACATAGTACGTAATACACACACACACACACACACACACACACACACACACACACACAACATCAATATGGATAAAAGTTACAACAGTTACAGACAAACAATTAGTCAAAAAAAGACTGGACTGACAAAATACATTTTAAGAGCATTTTTATAAGTCAATGACTTCAGCAATCTCTGTAGGCAAGCCATTGAAAATTTTGAGAGACGAATAATAGGGGTTTCTCTCATAGAGTGAGGTTCTATGCTTGCGAACACAATTTTTTTTTGCCTGTCGTGTCTCATACTTTATTGATATCTCGATTAAGAGTGAATGAATCGAGGTTTTTTCCTGCAGATAAGACACATTTGTAGAGATAGATGGAAGGTAGTGACATTATTTTATTTTTCCTAAACACAGGCTCACAAGTATCTAACCTGTTCTTTGAAAATATGATTCGTATAATTTTTTTTGTAGAATAAAAACTCTGTTGAAATCAGAAGAAGTTCCCCAGAACATTGTTCCATATCGCAGGTGTGACACTACATCCGCGTAATAAAATTAGAGATCCACTGTTTCCACTACATCGCAGTTTCTTTAGAGCGTAAAGTGAGGAACACAATTTACGGCACAGTGCAGATATATGGCTTTTCCAGTTTAGGCTGCTATCAACGGTGCAGCCAAGAAACTTTATATCATTCTTGACAACAATTGATTGACCCTTCAACCGCACCAGTAGTGATTCTCCAGAAAATTTATTGACAGGGTCAAACAATATTAAGTTGGTTTTCAAACAATTTAGGCTCAAGCCATTCCATCATCTGCAAACTGGGTGATATCTTCTGAGTTGAAGAATGATACCAAGTCATTAGCAAAAAGCACGAATAAAAGGGGGCCCAAAACGGACCCTTGTGGCACTCCTTGCACGATTGTAACTGGTTCTGAGAGGCCCGTAATACCATTCTGCGTGATACTAGTAACCTGTGAACGATCTTCTAAATAAGATTGGATCCATTTAAGGCACAAACCACGAATTCCATATGATGGAAGTTTCCGCAACAGCATTGAATGACTCACCATGTCAAAAGCTTGAGATAGGTCAAAAAAGACAGCACCAATATGTATTTTGTCGTCTACTAATTTGTAGATGCGGTTTAAAGAATTATAGATAGCGTCATTAGTCGATTTTGACTTGACGAAACTGAATTGACACGGAGCTATCAAGCTATTAATGTTCAAGAACAAAGTTAATAGTTTATGGTAAGCCTTATAGAAAACTTTTGAGAAACATGACAGCACTGATATATGGCGATACTGGCTCAGTGATCACCTTTCTTATGTATCGGCACTTCTTTGGCAAGTTTTAAACTATTAGACAACAGTACAAATAATATAAAAATAAGTGCGTACATAGTTAGAATTGATTCACTTTCTTTAGGCTTCTTGGTTTTAATATTTTATCATACGCCAGATTGGCAAATGCGGATGGGGAAAAAATTATTTATCCACACTGTATTATAAAATTATGCATCAATTCGTTCATATTTATATTATTATTAAATTATTTCCATATTCTGTAATAGTGTTTTATACAAACAGTATCTTAATAAAAAATTGACCACTATCTACTTTTAATTATGAATCTAATTTTTGCGTTAATACAATAAAATTGCAAAGAAAGAACCTGCATGCAGGAGACTCTGTGAGAAATTACTCTCCAGCGGCATATACAATAGAGCTACAAAGCTTTCGTTGTGGTAGAATGTGCATTACTTTATAATTAATTAGTACGCTTACACTGTTAATACTTTAATTAAATTAAGTTTGGGTTGATTGAAGTTGGCGTAAATTTCTCTATATTATCATTTTTATATATCTAATACACAGCGTCTATAAAATATAGCAGCGCTGTTTGCTTAATTTTAAAAAAAAATGCTCGGCAAACTGTCAGTAAAACCCATGCAGTTTACTTTTAGTATAAATGCATTCTTATTTCGATATTGCAATTATGAAATTAGTCACTTTTGATTGATTAAAGTCGAGCGAAATTAAAGTCGATCTACATCCATCTACAGCCATTAAATTTCTAAATTTCTTATCTTATACAACAAATAAAATAACATTGTATTTTACTAAATAGTAAATTCGACTTTTAAATCCTGGCACCCTGGTAACTTGAGGGATATTATGCTTTCGTGTAAAACTTGTAAAATATTTAAACCAAGCAAATTGGACGTTAAAACTTAAAACATCTTCATCTTGTATTTAAAATTCTTGATAAATATGATAACATTTTCTAAGCTGGAAAATATAAATCAACCGGCTTGATGTCGGGTCCATCGTTTACCCTGCAGGCCGAAGGAAACAAGCATATGAAACACCAACTTGGGCAGACATAGTGGTGGTCACGTCATGCTGCCAGGTAGCAAGTTCGGTAATTAACTGGCATTGTTCAGATAAGCGACCCCAAAGATCTTGGGGCAGATAGATCGCCGTTTCATCTCGAGTCTGACTCCTGGACAGAACTTCTAATCGCCTCGGAGCTGCCAACATAAAATTCCAATACAAATCACTCTGTTCACAGAATTACAATAAAGTTTACACAATTACGAACGATTACCAAAATTTTAAATGCAATGATTTGTGTAGAATTAAATATTTCGATGTGAAAATTAAATATCACAATGGCATCCCTCGGCGAAACTCCGCAACGGTTAATTTAAACAATGCGGCGCTGCATTAATTCGATTGTATGAACGATACCGCCGAAAGCCCGTTTTAATCTGGCAGTATACGTCTCTAATCCCCCGTTATTAGAAATTATGTAGTGTCCGTTCGGCGTAATGGAATTTTGTATTGAAAATGGAAGGCATTGCATTAATCGCCGAATATATGAGCGTAATCTCCAAGGCGTTGCGTGAGAATTATTCGGTTTTATTACTTTATAATATCCGTAATTAAAAGAAATTGTTTTCGAAACTTGTGAACTCTCCTATCATGGTTAAATTGTATGGTTTAGAAACCAATCAAACCTAATTTTCGTTATAATAAATGTGTAATTATGCTCACGCCAATTTAACTAAACTTTACAAACGCAAATAAACGTGAACGTTTCAGAAGCCATGTAGCCTGTAAACACGTCCCGTTGGAAATTGTCAGTATCCAACCGGGTTTCCACGCGAATTTCCAAACGCAGAGCTCGAGTGTGTAGGTCACGATCCCACCATAATATCGCTACGTTTCTTGACGATACGGTGACCCAGTCGTTTCCGATGAGCACGAACTTCCGTCTTCGACCCTCGGGTAACGCCAGCTACCCGTTACTTTGAAGTGGCAATTAGACATATTTATTGACATCTTGCTCTCGTCGGCAAATTTCAACGACCAGTATCTAGTTATAAGTTGAAATACTCGAACGACTCGACACATGTCGAAAAATCTATTTCTAGTATCGAGTGATGTTTAAATTTATTTCTTTAAGTAATTTGTCAATGTTTCAAATGGGGTTACGTAAAGTTTGTATTGCTTGATAAATTTTAAATTTTGTGTAATTTAACTTAATACTTACTAGTACTTTGTTGAGATCCAAGCATTATTACGTTATGATTTTCCCCATACTGAGAAATTTACAAATATGATATTAATAACTAACTGGTTAACTGGAAAATCGGCACAGACATTTTCGAAAAAAAAGTTATTATTATTATTAATTTTGTGTACTTATAATATATAATTGGACTAATGCTTTAATTGAGATGTACATCACGCAAAACGTGCGTTTGGTGTTCCTTATTTATTTTGTGGGGTCAATGTTAACAAAAACTGGATTTCATGTATCGTTAATTACTTTACTAATTTCGCATATTTCTATTATACAGATGTTCCGTAAATAATGGATGTATAAAATATCGGTGTGATAAAATATAGCACCCAAATTGTTATTTGACTAATTAACTAGTCAAATAATAATTTGGGTGCTATTTTTTATCACACCGATATTTTATACATCCATTATTTACGGTAAAACTAATAGAAATAAAATGGTGACTAGTGAATTTCACCTAGGATATTAGTTCTTATTAGGTTGATAAATTTCGAAGTTGATTGTTATCTGTGTTCCTTGTGAGAACTGCCTCAAGTTTGACTTGTAAAATCACCTCTATTCAAGTGGCGCCGACTACTTGCAACCGTCCACTAACGCTTGCGTACACAGCATTTATATGCTAGGATACGATTTATACAACCCAACCCAACTCAATCCAACCCAATCCAATCCAAGTAAAAAATAAGATGAATCCACAAAACCAGGGAAGAAGCAACGAAGAAATGAATGACACGGGATGGAATGTGAGATCTAGCACAAGATAAAAAACATTGGACACAAAAATGGAAGACTTGCAGCCTTGCACTTGAAGCTAGAAAATGCTTCAGACTCAACAAAACCAGGGAAGAAGCAACGAAGAAATAATAATAATAATAATAATAATATTCTTTATTATCCAACAGTCACCCATTAACAGGATAATAATACTAATTACAAATAATATTACTAAACTAAAAATTAAAGCAATATTGAAGAAAAATTAAAAATAAGAAAAAGAAAAAAAAATGAAAATTAATGGAAGATGTCTTCGAAGGACCCTTGCGGAACACCAGAAGTGAGCAAAAACTCATGAGAGATGAAACCATTGTATGAAACATAGCAACTTCTGTTCTCCAGATAGGAGGCAATCAGTTTCACATCAGACAAAGATAAACCAAATGAGTGCAACTTTCGAAGCAGTATAGCATGGTTAATAGTATCAAATGCGTGCGTGAAGTCAGTATAAATTACATCAACACGACCACGATTATCTAATATTTCACATAAGTATTGTGGCAAGGTTGCAAGATTTGTCACCGTTGACCTGCCCGCCATGAAACCGTGCTGATTAGGTGAAAGAACGGGACGAACATTGTAATAAATGCAGTTGTAAATCACTTTCTCCAAGAATTGAGATGGGACGGTAGTTCAAGAGGAATGAGACATCTCCCTTCTTGTGTACAGGGCAAATCCTTGTGCGTTTCAAGCGATCCGGAAATTTACTTGACTTAATTACCAGATTAAATATAAGTACCAAAGGTTTGGCAAGAGCGAATCTGCAAACGCGTATAATGAAGCTGGGGATAGAGTCATCACCAGCCGTGAGTTTACTAGGCATGGAAGACATTATCCGTATTATCTGAGACTCGTCGACAGGGGGAATGGAAAAACAAGAGCTGATATTAGAGGCATCAATAATATCCGGACTCTTGTTACATGTGAAAGCATTTGAAAACGTATCTGCAAATGCATCGACAATCTGTTGTGGGTCCGAGAATTCAATGCTTGCATCACGAACCAATCCCGGAATCCTTGTAGCACCACGCTTAATATTTAAAAATTTCCAAATGGCACCAGGATTATGCTTAACATCATTTTCTATATCGGGGAGATACTTACTATAGGATTCAGCTACTTGAGATTTAACTAGACATCTGAGGCGCGTGAACTCAATATGGTAGACAATGTTGTCAGTTTTTAGCCATTTTTTCCTGTAAAGTTCTTTATTTCTCAGGTTGCGTTTAATTTCAGATGTGAACCATGGAGGAAAGGATGATTTAGCGTTAAACTTGCGCGGAACATGGCGATTAAAGATAGAAAATAAAACATCATAAAGACCATCAACTGCCAGGTCGCTAAAGCCACTCAGAAAAGACCAATCCGTATTAAGAATATGTTGATAAAGACTAGAGTAGTCGGCTTTCCGGAAGTCATATCGAGGCTGGTTTGATTGAGGAAACGGTACAGAGCAAGGCAATGAAAAGCAAGATAGTGTAATATCAAGGGCAGGGTGATATGACTCCTCAGGAACTAAAGCTGAGTCCGAGAGAGTAACGCTAATATTCCACTTAGTATTTGAAAGTACTAAATCTAGCATATTATGGTCAATATTTCTTATGAAATTATATTGCTGCAGATCGAGAATATTATAAAAGTGCTGATAGGTGGAGCTCTTACTACAAAGCGAGACATGACTGTCAGCAAATTTCGGTAAATTAAAGTCCCGAACAATTAAGAAGTAATGATTGAGTAAGTGGACTTCAAGTGCACCAAAAAAGACCTCAAGCTCATCACATGAAACATCTGGCGGAATGTAGAGTACAATAATTAATAGGTTGATACCGTCAACCAAACAGTTACACATTACAAGATCAATCAGCGGCACCAACATGGAAATATGACTGGTGTCTAGTACCGTGCATGAGATGTTATGTGAAAGCGCAATCAGAACTCCACCACCTCTAGACCTGCCCGTAGCTAAGAAATTTCTATCACACCGAACTACGTTGTAATGACTACAAAATAGTTCAGAGTTAAACACCGAGTCATTTAACCAAGTTTCCGATATGAGTATTACATCATACGCTAATTCACAACTGTTATTGTAGAATATATGTGTTTTGGAATTTAATCCACGCGCATTTTGGTAAAAAATATCAAGTGAGCAGGGTATTCTGTTGGAGTAATTTAGTTTTTCGAAGAGACAATAGTTGGTATACCATTGCGATAGGTAATTTTAAGGTTACTTTCACCATTAACCAAACGAGCATGCAGTTCACTCTTCACATTCTTATAAATTTCAATCTGCCTTGGGGTGCGATCGTAAGATACAGACAGACCAGTCATATCTGCGGTAGACAGCTTCTTATTGAAATTGCTAATAATATTCCTGACAACCTCACCTGATGAGGCTCGCAATTTAATCGGCCGAGAGTGACTATTTTTCGTTGGGTCAAACTTTCCCAATCGAATTGGCTTTACATTCTGCTCGACTATGTCAAGTGAAGTCAAAATAGAGTTAACAATGTTAGCATCGTGACGAGTTTGTTCCTGTTTAGAAGCACCACTCTCAACTCAACCGTAAATCATGACATTACATAAGCGTGAGTTTCTATCAGTGATCTCGCTAATAATCTCCTCAGTATAGAGAAAGGAAGACTGAGAAGTTTGTGAGCTTGACGGCGGATTATTAGGTAAGCAGTTAGTCCGATCCTCCTTTAATTGACGAACCTCTTCCTTAAGCTCAGTGATCATACTGATTAATTTCGGAATTTGATGAACACCCTGCTCACATTCAATACAAATATATTTTATACGTCGCTTACAACTAGGACGCAATTCTAAGCATTTTAACTCCGTAGATGAGAGTTCAGAGCATGCTTCATGGATAGGCCTATCGCACCCATCGCATTTAATAAATTTGTCGATAGAACCGTTAATAGTGCTACCGCACTTGAGGCACAACATGGCGCGAAACGCACAAAAAGTAATAATGTACAGTAAATAGGATAACAGACGGGGATACTCATCACACCAACGGGGCCTATCGCGGTGCCTAACAAGACAAAACGCGAGGGCCACGGACAGGTTATTAGTAAAGAGAAAAACAAAGGAAACAAAAAAAAATGTGGCACAAAGAAACCCAATACCAACGCGGATAACCGCACGGATTGCCAGTTACTTCAATTAAACTGTAATCTGCGGGACAATGGAAAAAAAATACAACAACATAACTACGTTAAAATACTCAGTAAATTAAGCTCTATATACTAGTGTAAGACTTACTGTTGTTATCGAGTAATAACCCCACAAAAATAATAAAATATCGCACGATCACAACACGTGTATGTACGTGTATGTACAAAATAATCTGAAAATGAATGACACGAGATGGAATGTGAGATCTGGCACAAGATAAAAAACATTGGACACAAAAATTGAAGACTTGCAACGTTGCACTTGTAGGTAGAAAATGATTCAGACCCACTTGCCGAGTGACTTTATAAAAATTTCCCAAGATATTGCATCCCTTGTGCGTTTGTAAATATCAACATTGTTGCTGTGCATGTAGACTAGGAAATGCCAAAAAATGCCCTTGCTGGAAAACCCCAGGTAGAAACACCACTTCAAAAAAGATCAAAACTCATCGACATCTCCATTTTTGCATTCTTGCACTATATGTGTAGCCAATCCAGGAAATTTACTGTTTAGGTTTCTCGATATTGACTTCTTTATTTCACTTCAATGCACTTAGACCAACAAATGCCTCAGTGGCAGAAAAATATTTGATTTTGATGACATGAAATATCACCGCCTTTATTATGAATAGAACTTTTGTATTTGAAACGTTAAGAAGATTTTATTTGTTGTTTATGGTAAGCGTAATACTTTTTAATGGGACATGCAGATCCGCTTGGATTCCAGCCAACAGGTAAATTGCGACAATAAATGTCATTAAATGTAAGAGAAAATGTCGCGCGGCTTGATTTGGGCTCATCAGATCGCCACACATACTTTCGCTTTTCGCTTTTCGCATGCAAACAATAGTGACAAAAAGTTTATATGTGAGTATTAACGTCAGCTATACATCAATCACCCAACACCCGTGCTGCTAGAGAAAATCTATTTAGAAAAATCTACTTCGACCGACTAGGTCGATACTTTTCAAGCTTATAACTAGCATTGGTGCAAAAGACCGTTTTCTTGAAAATAAAATTCAGCGAATGTAAAATACATTCGATAAAGGTTGTATCATATCATGCAAGCATGAATGATACAATGATACCTCTAGGCACTGCTAGGTATTTCGACAAGGGCATTAGTGGTGGGAGACCGTAACGCTAGACACCGAATGTGAAATTGCCTCAGAAACAATGCTAACGGGACGACGCTACATGACTAAGTACAAATACATAACACATTTGTCGCATTTCCAGACACACCAACGCATCACCCGACAAACGGAGCGCGGCCGACGACTACGGACATCGTGGTGGTGAGGAACGTGGTGAATATCTCGGACCTCATCACCGTGGAGGACCTAAATTCAGACCATTTCTCGGTCACTTTTCAAGTGGGCGGGGCTAAACGCGACAGACGACGAATCACAGTGACGGATTATAGTACTGCGAACTGGCCGTTGTTCCGAGACACATTAGACCGCCGGGTGTTTATAAACCGGCACCTGGACACGCCGGACAAACTTGAGGACGCTGTCACTGTACTAACGGAGGCTATAACGCACGCACGAAATCGTTCGATTAAAAATCGAACGATTGACCCGCAAAAACATGACATGCTCCCCGCGATATCCTCCAACACATTAAGGACCGAAACAGACAGCGAAAAATCTAGCAAAGGACTAAACTAGACGCGGACAGACTAAGAACAAACGAACTGACGAGATACATACGATACAAAATTTGGACCCACAGAAATGATACGTGGACACGAAAACTAACGCAACTGACCGCCAGCGACGGACCCCTCTGGCGCATGGCAACACGGCTGCGGAAGAAATTCCAGCCGGTGCCGCCATTAGTGTATGGGGGGACGACTGAAATGACAAACGAGGGAAAAGCGGAAATCCTTGCTTCGACCTTTGAACAGATACACGACATTGGATTAAACGAACTAACTGGCGAACAAACGGACATAGTCGAGTCTGTCAGCACAGCTATGAGCCGCTCGATTGACAGAAATGCCAACGACGACGTTTAATGGACTTCCATTAAAATGGCATTTCCCCGGTAAATTTATAAAATAATTAAAAAGCAAGGTCCACTAAAAGCCCCGGGACTAGATAACATTCAAAACAAAATCCTTCGGAACCTCTCCCGGAAAGCCCTAGTCCAACTTACGTACATCATCAACGCCATTCTAACCCTGCAGCATTTTCCAAGCCAATAGAAATATGCTGTAGTTAATCCTATTCCTAAGCCAGGGAAGCAACGCGACAAACCGGGCAGCTACCGACCCATTAGCCTCCTCAGTACGCTATTGAAGGTGACAACGATCAACGATCGACCGAGGGAATTTGTCGAAAGTCATGCCTCTTACGAAACGAGCAATTTGGTTTCCGAGACGGACACGACACCGTAGAGCAAATGGCAAGACTTGTAACCGACATACGTACGGCTTTCAATCGGAACAAGTTGTGACATTACTGCACTTGTACAAAGCATGACAAAGCATAGACGGACTTATCTACAAACTACTTACCTACGATCCATTCATACCTGAATGATAGACAATTTCAAATAAGACTCGATCATATCATGTCAGCGCCCCATATCATAAACGCAGGAGTGCCCCAGGGATCCGTCCTTGGCCCGCAACTGTTCTCATTATACATTAACGACATGCCGACGCACGACGACACATCAATCGCCTTATTCGCAGACGACACGGCCATATATTCAGTATCATCCTCAGAAATCATAGCACATGCGAACATAGACAATCACATGAGGGGACTCGAACGATATTATTCCGACTGGAAACTGATTGCAAATCCGACTAAATGTGAGACGATCACATTCACGCGACGATACAGGCGGTATGCAATACCGAATCCGACAAAGATTAACGGTATTGCAATTCCGATCAAAACGTCAGTGAAATACATAGCACTAAAACGACATTTGGCGCACATATAAAAGAAGCGAACCGACTCGGACACACCGCCCTAAAGACCATCTACGCACTGGTCTTCAAGGGCAGCAGACTAACAACTGAAAACAAACTTTTACTTTACAAAACAATTATAAGACCGACGATGACATACGCGTCACCTGTATTTTTCGGAGCTTCGGCAACGAACCAGAAAAAATTGCATGTGACACAGAACAAGTGTCTCAGGTTCGCCCTGGGCGCTGACAGATACCAAGCGGGCGTGCACATGATCGTACCGTACATGACGAAGTTGGCGGACCGCCGTACACCACAACTTACTAATACACAGAATTACACAACAAAGACATTTAAGTCACACGCACAAACTGCGGTACGAAACTCTGGACCAGTATAACGAAGACAGGGCTGATTAACGCACGAACAACCACGCAACCATACCAAAAAAACAGGACGTACAGGGTGGGTTTTTTGAAAGTTTCCCGTCGACTTGACTATATTAGACGCAACGGACGTACTGAAAACAAAACTTTTGACAACGTCAAGGGAAACACCTTACATGTTTTTATTATTAATTATTAGTTCCTAAATGTTAACTACTTAATAAGCGTTGTTTCGTAGATGTAAGTTATTGTAAATGTGTTTTGTGTGTAGTATTTGTTGTAAATATTATCTTTGTGCGAAATTTTTAATAAAAACATTTGGATTTGGATTTGGTAACTTCGAAAACTCGATGATGCCAACAGACTGCTTTGTACATTTTCCGCTTCTATATAATAAGAAAAATCTTGAATTTTCAATTGGTGAGGGTCGAAGGGAACAATATTTCCGAAATATCACAAGCAGGTCCACATTTTCTATGTCCCCATTGGAAATTGGAAATTCTTTTCGTACGTTGGTTTTTGTATTGGGAATTTCAACTTGTAGAAAATTTAATTCTCTCGTCATAATGCTCCACTGACACCAACAATCAGCATTATCTATAATCTAAATAATAAATATATAATTTGGATGAGTTCCAAATTAAAAAAATATCTTCATCATTAAGTAGGTTCTTTTCTTTTCTTAAAAAAAATCCTATTTCTAATTTGGTGAAAACATTGGATTTCTTAGAATGATGTCCAACTGATTTTCGCTTAAGAAAAGCTATTAAACTTGGAAACTTCTTTATGTCTATATTTTTCTTCACGGATACTGTTGTCCTCGCCATTGAATAAATGCTCCACAAAGTAGAACTCTTGTATAATTTGGATTTTTGTTCGAAATATGCTAACAACACTACCTCATTGATCATCTTTACTCTTTTTTCCTTACACCAGTTGTGAAATTGATAATAAGCATTTTCATACTTTCCTTTGGATTTCCCAGGTAATAAAGATTGAACCGCCAATGCAGCCGATTCTTCTAGATCAGACACTTCACTTGAATCACACATTTAAATAAAATCTTCTTCAGAAACTTTTTCTCCCCTTCACACATTTAGTTTTTTTTACAAACATAGTACTCTATAGTAACGAACACAAACATTTCGATCACATTTACAATTTATTTCTAAATATTTTTTATTATAAAATCTAAAAAGTTTTCCAAACTTTAGTAGACAAAACCATGGATGTAATGCGTAGGAAATGTATTTCTTCCATATATGGCATGCATACCTAATACGGAAAAATAATACATCTCCTATCTCATTACACAAATAGCTATTTTCTACCAACAAATGTTCATTTTTTAACGGCTAGAAAAACTTTTTCTTAGGCTAATTTCGATAACGTAATAATTGCACGTTTTAATATGCTAATATTAACACACAAACAAATGTTTGTATTATGGGCGCGAAATATTTTTGTGTTCGAACAGCTTCACATTGTCACGCACTAAAACGTACATTTCCTGTCTTGATAACAAATATGCTATTATAAATTCATCATATGATATATAATGAACACAAATTGAGATCTGTATGAGACGTAAATGGACAATGTAATATCAATACCGTTTAAAACAGTCAAAAACGAATGTTGGAAATGTAAATTGTAAGTAATTTTTAATAAATAACTGGAACGTTAAGAAAACATGCAAAAAAGGTAATAAGAAGGTGTTAGATTCAGTTGAGTTTGGTGGAGTTAACTTTTATAATTCCCTCTTATTTAAATGTCCTAATATGTTATAATTACTTATTATACGATATCGTAAATTTTTATAATATTTATGTATCGCATTTACTTACACAAAATTTCGAAAATGTGCGTTAATAGTTACTTATGTATAAGAAATATTTTGTGAATGCTTCCTTCTTTTACGAGATTATTTTTGAATTTTAACTACGTTTAGCTATGAATGTTTATGACCAATCAAATTAATGTTTATCCTTGTATTGTATTGAAAGAAATAGTTCGAATACCATAACTAGGTTCTCTATAATGGGTTTACCTAGTTAACATATTAATTGTTTGGCTTCACTGTTATTGGTGAATGTTTATCATGATAAATATCTTACGAAAGGCATTGTTAGGGAAAGGGCGTTGCAATAAACTGTAACATAGATGTAAGTGCTTTATTTGCAGATTAGCTGACGACTCGTAAAATATCGCGAATAATTGAACCTTCGGTATATCTAGAAGAAATAACAACCCAACCCAACCCAACATTTTGTTGTGAACTTATTACTTACCTTAAATACTACTTATTCATGCAATATATTATTCTACGTTAAAGAATCGGCTAATTTTAATAGCGAGTATATTTGTTTTGCAACTCACATAATTAGAGAAGACAATATTTGAAAGAGCAAATCGTAGGCAGGAAACAACAGTATGTATACTATCACAGCGATGGAAATAAATAATTTATTTTCTATTAAAAAAATTGTCATTTATTATATTATTTCTACTTTCCCAATACTTATAATTGAAAGGGTTGAACTCCTATACACAATACATTATTTAGCTACTTTTACCGTGGCCAATGTTTTAATCGTCTCTGAATTATACTCCATTAAAAATTTCGCAATTGTCAAGAAATAATTTTTATTCCACTCACAATCATCGTTCAATTAATAACCAAGAATTTAAAATCACTTTGCGACGTAACATGGTGTGGGGTCCGAAGTAATTGAACAGCTTTTCGTTGTAGTGCACATGTCGATATATTTCATTTGGACCAGCATTATTTCACCGGTGTCAATTCTAACTAATGGGTCGGCGCTGCTGCCGTTATTAAGTGCGACAGAAATCTATTAGACAACCGTCGCTGTGAACTGTCCGTTAAGAGCGTGATTTTTTTCGATAAAACTCTTCATCCCCGAGAACATACAATTGTGTTAGTTTGTAACTTTGGCGAAGTCTGCGGATATAGAGATTGCATTTTATCGATAGTTCGTGTCCTACAACTTCAAATGTTCTTGACACTACCAATTTCTCGTAGAAATGCCTGCCTGGACTGGTGAAATAAAATGTGTCTGTGAAACGTATAAAAATTATGTTATACATTGGCTACAAATGTAACGAATATTTCTTGGTTTTTGCACATAAAGGAAACATGAAATCGACTTACTTCGCATATTTCCGCGCGAGCAAAAAATCGTATGTATGGGGTCCTGGTCGTATATTCGAGGCCTTCGGAAAACCGAGAAGTTTTTGCTGCGGACCCTCGACATTTGCGGGTTTCGTTATATCGCCGTCCTGGCTATCAGAAATACGACAGCAAGAACTGCTGAAATTATGAAATTATGTTTCGTTACAGTATGCATTTTTTGTTGTGCAACACATGTTCAAACTCGCGTTAGAGTTTACTGCGTATAAACGGCATTCGTGTGTGCGTTGAAATGAAAAAAATATACTATTTATGATCGTCTTGTAAATGTCTGCAGAGCGTCTGCGGAATTTCCACATTTCAGAAAGTCCAGTGAGTGAAACAATTAATACTTGTAGGAGTCGAAAGGAAAGGTATGCTGATGGCCTATTAATAACACTCGTTAAAAAGCAAGTGCAAATATCCCGTGTCTAGTTACTAGGGATAATGAAGGTGCGGTAAAGCGTGTGACAGAAGTCACGGTGTCAAGCAATCCCAGTGGTTCTCGCAGCCTACGAACAACCAAGTATACCGTATTTCGCACTTGCAGTGTTCTCACTAAAAGTTGAAAACTACACGCATGAAAATATTTCAAACGATAACGCAAAATATGATTATTTTATCAGATACGTCATTCATGCAGCAAAATAAATACAAGTTTATGCGAAATTTTTATATGAAGTTAAATAGTGAAATAGTTTATTATTCACCATACTTTGGAGCATTTTCACAAATTCTTAGATTTTGAGATCTAGGTGCGTTTTTAATTGAGTACCTCTTATTTCTGTTTCCTTTTTAAACATTCTCAGGATTACTAAGAATGGATTGTATGTATTGAAAATGCATTCCGTTTCGTAAGATGTATGTACGCTCACCACTATTTAATACACTGGAATCGTAATTCAACTTCCTGCCAAAGTGAAATGTGCAAGATTGGGTTGTGTAGAACTTTTGCCTTATATTTATAACTCATAAATCCATCGAATTTTAAAATATTTTAATTGGATGGTTGATTATAGTTCCTTATTTTTTTCCAATAGTGCCTAATCTATCTAAAATATTAAGTAGATTAGGCATAGAGATGGTTTCGACCTGCACAAAAATAAATCCCACATAAAAACGCACAGTGCTAGCGCTGTACAGCGAATCTTCACGACTACAGAGCGGAGGCGTTTTATGTTGCAGTAAATCCAGTAAACTGCCGGACTGTGCACAGTTTGTTTACACGAATCGCCCAAGTACATACGTAACATACTGTGGCTAGTTCCCACTTATACGTACACATACAATGGCCCGCTCTCTCTACACCAAAACATAAGACTGACGCCTTCCGTCTCTTTCTCGCTAGCCGCCGTCCGCGCCGCTCTAGCAATTTATGTCCTCCTTTCCTTAATATCTAAAAGCGTGTTTGTTTCTGATAAAATTTATTCCTTTCCGATGCACATACGATTTTTATTGTCCAAATCTGCTGAGAATATAAAATACGACCGCTCGTCCGGCTTTTGTAACAGTTCTTCGCGACATTTATTTTTATTTCCTTCGTTCGCATTTGTAACACGTCCATATTACCGGAACAGATATGCGCCCGTCTAGGGATGTTGCATTCTCTTTGATTTCGTTGGAAAAATGAAATTCATAAAACATTGCATGATACATTATATACAATATGAAGGAGTATCAAGGGAAATACAAATTTAGCCGCCAACCTATCATCGTTCCGTTTTATAAAAAATATACCCATCATTAAGTAACGTTTATAGTTATAATCATATAACACACACACATACCGTAATGAACAACTGCATATAATTTGCCAAAGTATAAAATAATTTTTTGATGTAAAAACGTCAACAGGTGATATTGGAGAAATCTTCGCCGATAGGAAAAACAACTATTGAAATAAGTCTAAATAAAACAGACGTTGATAAAGTATGTTTTTTAGGATATTCGTGAGATATTTTGCGAGCTTATTATTTGGAGCTGCGTTGCTGATAATATGGGTCTGAGAGTGGTGTTGGGTTTGTGTAGTTTGGGTTGTGCATATATTAATGGTAGTTGTGCATTATGAGTTTTTAGATTTTTACAGATGGCAATAGTTCGTTTGTTTCCCATTTTTCTATTAGTTCATTGTTTTGGTTTTGTATGGTTTTGGTTGGGTCTTTTTTAACATTTTATAGTCAGTTGTATTCATTATTAATGTTTTATTACTTTTATCAGGTTTTAGTATTGTAATTTGGGAATTATCTCTAACGAATGTTTGTGCTTAGAACGTTTTTATTTATTTGTTGGGTATTTATTTTGTTGTTGTGTTGTTGTTTGTTATGTTTACGTTTGCAATTGTAGATAGTGTTAGTAATTTTGGTTCTGATATCTGTTTGCTGTTCAGTAGGTGCAAGTTGTAGTATTTCTAGTATACTATTGGGAATGGTTGTGTCGGATATGTTTTCGACGTACGTTTTTTGGGTGTTCTTTATTTTATTATTTATATTGTTATCGTTATGTTGTTGTATGTGCAAACTAATATCATTAGATATTAAATCGATGTACACAAACATACCAATAAGTGCAGTAAAAAATGTAATAAAAAAAGAAATGGTATATACTTAAAAATCACACCAGATTGCCACTAAATGAATTCCTAATAGCCTTTGATTGTACTCTAAATTCCACCCCTTTCCAATATAACAATAAATTATATGCCCAAATAAATGCACCAATATAATCCACCGCATCCCAAATCGTACTTGAAGACTTAGAAAACAAGTAATCGAAAAACTCAACTACAAACTACCCTTCTTCAAACAATATGTTGACGACTGTTTAACAGCTATACCCCTTGACAAAGAAGTGTATACCCTACAACAATTTAATCAATACAATAACAAAATTCAATTTACAACTGAAATCGAAAACAATAAATTTCCTTGACCTAACAATCATAAACACAGAACATAAATTACATACAACCAACTTGGTCAGGACGATACCTCAAGTACAACTCACAACAACCGATACAGCATAAAACAAATGTCATAACAGGTACAGCTGACCGAGCTGTCCAACGTAGCAGTCCACAATCGACAACAAGCCATAAATAAACCGAAAAATGCCTTAATAAATAATAATTACCCTAAAATTTCATAGACAAAATCTTCAAAAAGAGAATAAATAAACATTATAACAACAATACTTCCAATACAACAATCAATAATACAAATAGCAAATATATTAGCATACCTTACGTAAACAAATTAGCAGAATCGATATATCACATTCTAAAACCATATAGTTTCACAATCGCCCACAAAAATTCTAATAACTCATATCATAAAACTTATACAAAGCTAAAAGATACGGTATCCATTAACAAACAGCGACGAATGTTACATATAACAAACCAAGCAACTCGTAGAGGAACGAATAAAAGGTCACAAATACATGAAGAATAGGATCGCATTAAAAAAAAACACAGCGAAAATACAGGACATATATTTAATTACAACAATACAACTATTCAAAAAAAAGAAAACAAACAACAAGTAAGAATATTTCACGAAATGATCCAAATAAAAAAAGAACCAGATGCTGTAAATGATAAAGCCGATATTAAAAACCTAGCATACATATATCAACAAATAACAAATAACAGCGCGTCATCCTTCATACTAACCTCTACCTCACCGGCACCTTCGACATCTTGACAAAGTGTGGATGATGGAATGAACGAAATTGCACCATACTGACTTGTCTTAACAATTTGGTCAATATGGCGCCTTCAATACATTCCACATTTGGTTACTACTATAAACATTATGTTGCCAATTTTACTTTTAATCGTGGCGACAGACCAAGGTGGATTACATTTACGGTAGTCTCGCACTCTTACTACTTCCCCCACCGCAAATTGAACACTTGCCCTTATAATAAAACTTTTGTTTGATTTGTTTACTGAGCACAACTTGCTTAACTCACGGCATGAGTAAATCTAACTTACTTCTAGGACTTCTAATTACTTACTTACTTCTAGGACTGTTTAATAATAGGTTAGACGGTGTTTCATTAGTTGTGGTATTACGGTCTTGAAACAACAAGGTATTAAGCGTTTTATTAATGTCTTTTAATTTATATACATTAGCCCGTTTCAAATAATTTTTGATTTTCTTAATAGTTCCGTCGCTCAATTGCTGGATGGATGGAAGGGAGCCCCCGTTTTATGACTTATTCGGAGGCCTTCGATAAAATTCTGGAACTCGTCAGAAGTGAATTGAGCTCCGTCATCAGTCACAATTACGTACGGTCTCCCATTCCAGTTGCCGATGCATCAACAGTAAGTTTAAGAGGTACATTAGTATCAAAATGTGTTAACACTCTTGGTGACAACAAGATATTTTTAACTTGATTAAATGACTTTCTACAAGCATCATTGCATTTCCAGGGCTCGTTTTTCTCAGTAATTTACAAAGTGGATACATAACAGTAGCTGCATTTGGAATACATTTGCAATAGAAATTGGCCATCCCTACTTTTACCAGCCTTTCAATTTCATCATCCAGTTTATCTTTAAGTGAAAATGGCACAGGCCTAGGCTTACAATATTTTGGTATTGACGTTTGTTTTAATTTTAATGAGATGACTTTATTTTGCCAGGTGCCGATACCCGAACTAAATAATTCTAAATATTTATTGAGAGTGTTGTTGACTTTTTGATCACGCTCTTGATCATGACTTGCTAAACTATGTATGTTTGCTAAATGTAAATTTAATAATTTTAATCCTAACCCGCTCCTCCGTCTTTAACCATGTAAGTTTCTAATATCACCTGTTTCCCGTTATGTTTCGCGTTCAACAATAATTTCCCTAATGGCTTAAAAGTTCGCCCAACGTAATCCTTAAATAGGATTTCACTTTTCATAAATTTCTTAAACTTAAAATATGATATATATGTATCCTCTGAATTTACCGAGTAGTTCGTGCCAGTATCGATTTCAAACTGTAAATTATGACCTTCAACATTGAGTTGAATATTCATCGGTGCAGTGGCTGTAGGTTCTTTTAACCTTGCCTTTATACAATAAATATTATCACTGCCGGAGGTATCAGCACCTTCTTTACTTTCAAGATAATTAGTTGTATGCATTTTTTTGTGTTGACTGCAAATTGTTGATAAATGACCCTGTTGTCCACATTTACTACATTTAAAACTACGATATATACAATCCCTCGTTTGGTGATTGTTGCGTCCACAAACCTGGCATACATAATTATAGTTTTTTTTCTGCTCCCTGTGGGTCCGTGTACTTCTGTTTTCGTCCTGGAAACGATATACTTCGGAATGGGCGGCTAGCCTGGAATGTCCCGCTGTATCATTTCCAATAATAAATATTTTTTTTTTGTTATAAATTGTAATTTTGAGCTGTTTTTTAATTTAGTTACGTTTGGTACTACCGGCCGTTTGCAAATTGACCATTGTACGTACTCATTCTAACCTAAGTCTGTCTTCCCGATGCACGTGCGAATTGCAAAAACAAACAGCTTACCGAATTTCACAACACATGTGCGTGTGTTAATGAAATTGTTATTTTCATCTCACGACATTTTAATTTTGAACTTTAGCATAGTTTTTAAGTTATTGGATTTCGATATGTTAGTGCAATTTCAACATGACTTGACATTATGTGATTATAGTATAAAATTGCGCCGCCGTTGATTGGGAGATCATTTCTTGAAGAAGCAATAAAAATATTATTTGCGAAATATTGAAAGAATCACAAAGGAGTATACTTATTTGAGATAAAAAAGTATGAGATTTCGTAGAATTAATTGGTATAAAACAATGATACTAAAAGAGTGGAAAGAAAAAATAACAGGTCCATATCTATAAGAAAAGGCGAAAATGTAGATTGGGTCATTACAAAGCTAGACTCTAGCACTCAATAGATATACGAAGGTAATAGAGGATATATTAAGATCAAAATTGAAACGAGGCCTGGATGGAAGGTAAAAGGTAAAAGCATAAATACTAAATACATATTTAAATGTAAAACAATTTATGTTCCTTTCTTAGTTATGATATATCCAATTGACATGAAAAAAATAAAATCATAACTTAAATAAATCAATAGGTACATTTCCTAGTAACAAAAAATCTGAAAGAACAAATTTACATGATGATATTGAAATTATGGCCACAATCTGCCAATTTATTATAGTCAACTCCAAAGTTTCTGGTTACGATTCTATAAAGCTCTGGAAATATTGCTGGTACCTTAAATGGAGTATTACATTTATTTCAAAGCAATTCTTAAAAATGTCTATTGGTCAAAAATGGAAATCATCCACATAACTGCAAAAGCATTTGTCCTACCCGCCTAAAAATGTACACATCTGCATCTATTGGACCTGTATTAATTAGAAATCCGTACCACTGAAATAAATGCGAACTTATACCATACTTTATTATTATTCATTTATTAGTTAGTCTTCATGGACCTGTTTAATGTTCACAACACCTTTATGGTGTGAGATTAGTCATTCTTCATGTACATTTTACATTTTTTATTTTTATTTTGACATGACATATTTTATATATATACACATATACATATTAAGTGTGGGTTCTAGTTGGTACGAGTTGGGAACATCTACTAGAATCGAAAATCATGAAATAAGTTCATAACTGTCGTCAAAAATAAGAAACTTAAATTTAGGTAATATTTAATTTTCATTTCTATTATGTAGTTAGACTCTTTAATTTGATGTTCGTAATCTATTTCATTTTAATACCATTCTCCCCTTTTACGATCCACGACGAGTTTTAAGACGGTAGCGGAGTTCTTCCGCACGTACACTAATTAATAATTGCGAGCGGAGATTAATTTTTGATTATTAATCATCGCTTCGGAGTGTTTATCAAAGCCGTTTGGACAATTAACGCTGCGCAAACCGAACGTCCTTGAGCGGTCTGCGAACGTTAGATGTTCGCCTGTGCATGAATTTAATTAATTACACCGGAAATAAAGCGAATTAGCAATTGGGTGCGTTACGTGCTTAACCTAACGCATAGTCGGAAACGTACACGGCGGTGGTTGAAACGCCGCCAGTTAGTTAGGGGATGATGCAATTTACGGTAATCGGATTGCCTGGCGAAGATTTGATTATGATAATCAGAATTCTGTTCTTGCCAGCGCGCGCCGGGCCCGAAGGAATTGTCTTGAAATACATACCTTATCGAATTATGCATATGTTGGGAGGAATACGGCGAACGCGGTATAGGACACCACGACATTATTGGTTCCGTCAATACCACTATGCAAGTTGATAATATATTGACATATATATATAAACAATGTGCAGCAAAATTGTAACACCCCGAAAGAGTTGCGCTACAAAGCTGACATTTATACAAGTAATTTTTATTTATTTCAGTTGTAAATCATAACACAACATACACACTAAACATTATGTGATTCCATTCGTCGATCCAACGTTGTCGTTATTGGCACCATAGCACTTTTGTGACGTTGCATCAAACAAAGACGACGTAAAGGTCGACATGAGTGGAGATTAAAAGAGGAAATTCGTCGGTACATTGTCCTGCGCGACACTATCTGCCTCAGATCTCTCATCCAGTCAACTCCGGAGCACAAAATCTGTCTCTAAGACTCATTTGTCTAAGGCGGCGATCTTCACGTTCGTTGGTCACTGCAGAATCTCCGCTTCTCGGACGACGATGTTGGTTAAATTCTTCAGACCACGCAGTTCACGCTCGAAGCACTGTTGAAGGATTTCGATTCAAACCTCGACCAACTTCACGAAACGGAACACCTGCCTGGCGCAGGACATCAACTCGTCGTCCTTTAAAGTCAGGCAATTGGTTAAACCGCGGTCTTTTACCAATTGTAGGCATTGTTAACAATCGAAGAAACAACATTCACTCACCAAATGGCATTTACTTTGTGGTACAGTTTAAAACCTTCCTGTTACAGGTTGTCCGTTTCACAGCAAAGAAACCATATAAAAACTTGCAGTTCTTTGTGTATCAATATGATTTTGTTTTCACCGACTTTTTACATGCAGCCAGTTGTTTTGTTAAGATTCAAGCTTGGTGACTCATCTTTTCGAGGTGTTACATGATTTTTTAGAAAAACATATCCATACAAAAACACCTAGAACGACAGTAATTTTGCTAACTCCTAGTTCATGAATATATAAAATTAAAACTGGGTATAATAAGGAACATTTAAATACCAATCTGTACTGTGTTTTTTAGCGAATTTAATAAAAAAAAAAAAAAAAAAAAAAAAAAACAACCTTTATTTGGCATTTCTAGTTAATTCATGTTACATTGTGCCTTTTTATTTCTTTTATTCGTCCACCTCGTTCTCTCCACTTCACTCCATCTCTTCCACCTTCTCTTCGTTTCGTCCGCTACCTCCCTCTCCAGCCCTCGACTGCTCACCTTTCCTGTAACATATCAATTTTCTCTCTCAATTACCCTCCTTTTCCTACCCTCAGCCCTCCTCCTTTTTAATTCCCCTAATATCTGTATCCCTTCCCCATTCTCTCCCAATGCCTTCCTCTAATCTCTGCCCTCCCGCTCCTCCTCCTTGCTCCACCCCATTTCTTCACACTCCTCCCACCAATGCTTCCATTCATCTCTTCCCTTCCCGCATGCTTCACATCTTCTGTATTCTTCTCCCATCCAATATTTATTTGCCTTCTCTTCGTTCCCGCATCTATACCTTGCTATTAGCTTCTCTTCGTCCGCCGTTTTACATCCACCCAAATACCTTGGCCTCCTCCCAAATGTCTGTATTGCTCTGTACCTCCCATTGTACCTTGCATCTCGTATCTTCCCATCTCTTTCCTGCGCTTCCGCCTGCTTCCACCTCTCTACCACCTCCTTTTCCACCCGTCTCCCCTCTCTTCTCCTCCTTTCCACCTCTACTGTCGACAGCCCCGCCTTCTCATAAAGCCTTATCCTCGCTACTTCCCACCCTGATAACTTTCCTCCCGTCCTCTCCCTCTTGTCTAATTCCTCCAATACCTTTCTCCCCAGTCTCTCCTCACTCCCCTCTCTCAATTCTAACTCATACCTCAGCATTCTCCTCCCCATCTCTACTGCTAATCTCTCGCACCCCGTCTCCTGTCTTATTATATAGTCGGGCGTCGATCTTTCCAGACGTAGTGACCTTTTAATCTGCCCTAAGTGTGCCCTCTCCATGCTCTTGTGCTCCTTGCCTCCCCATACTTCTACCCCATACATCAATATGCTTTTCACACATACATCCCATATCTTCTTCGTCTCCTCAAATCCCCCATTTCTCTTACCCCATAGGACGTTTCTTAAACTCGCTTCCGCCTTCCTCGCCTTTTTGCAAATATGTCTAATTTGCCCTTCCCTACTGTTATTTTCTCTCAACACATATCCAAGATATACCCACTCCCTCACCTGTTCTATCACCTCCCCTTTCCATTTCAACTGTATCTCCTTTCTCCTCCCTCCTCCTTTCCTGAACACCACTACCTTTGATTTATTTGTGCTCAGCTCGAGCCCCCTCCTGTCCAGAAATCCTTCCAGCCTCCTCACCATCTCCTTCAATCCCTTCTCCGTTTCAGCGAGGATGGCCACGTCGTCCGCAAATGCCAACGTCCATATCTTGCTCCTCCCTAGCTTCACTCCTCCATCCTGCCCTTTCCTCATAACCTCCTCTAGCTGGGCTATATACAAGTTGAACAGTGGCGGGCTCAGAGGGCACCCCTGCCTCAGGCCCCTCGTTGTCCTGAATCTCTCTGTTAACTCCTCCCCCGCTCTTACACTACACCATGTTTCCTCGTATATTTGCCCTACTCTCTTTACCAGCCCTTCCGATATCCCCGCCTTTTCCATGATCTTCCCTAACATTCTTCTATCTACCCTATCAAAAGCTGCTTTAAGGTCGACGAACATGATATACACCCTCCCCCCTTTCCTTGACAATTCCCTCTCTACTATGAAGTTTATCACATACAGGTTGTCCCTCGTCCCTCTACCTCCCCTAAAACCCGCCTGGCCCTCTTGCAGTATCCCCTTTTCCTCCAATTCTGTTTCTAGACGTGCCCCAATCAGTCCTGTGTATATCTTATACCCCACATTTAGTAGCGATATACCCCTATAGTTTTCCGCCTTCCCTTTATCTCCCTTTTTCCATATCGGCACTATTATTGCCGTCCTCCAACCTCCTGGAATTCCTCTCCTCCCCATCCATATATCATTTATCTCCCTCCATGCGCATTTCCATGCCTCTTCTGGCGCATTTATCCAGCCCTCCGTGTCCACTCCGTCTTCCCCCGCCGCCTTTCCCCTTCTTAGCCTATCCTTTATTTTCATTATTTCCCCCCACTTGAACTCCTCCATGCCCTCTCCTATCCCTCTGTCCCCACGATCCCCTCCTCTAACCTCCTCCCCATCTTCTCCTCCCAACATGTTCATGAAATGATCCCTCCATTCCCTCTCCCCGATATTTCCTCCCGCCCTCTCCTTCCCCTTCTTCTTTTTCCTAAGGTACTCCCATATTTCCTGCTCCCCTTTTAGGCCTTGCACTTCCTCTTCATCTCTTAACCTCTGTTCCTTCTTTTTCCTCTCCCACATATCCTTCTGTCTCCCCCTTTCTTCTATATACTCCCCCCAATCTGTTTTTCCTTGCCTTGTCTCCGTTAATATTTCTCTTAGCCTCCGCTTCCCTCTCCTGCATTCTTCGTCAAACCATGAACTTTTTCCTTCTCCTTTCCCAATCATCCTTCTTACTATTGCCTTGTTCATCACTCCTGTAAGTTCCTCTATACTCTTTCCTCTTCCCCACTCCATCCTCCTTAATTTATTCTGGTACTCCTTTCTCGTTCTCTCGTTCCATAAATTCACCAACCTCCTCTCGTTCACCCCTACCATTTCCTTATTCCAGCCTCCTCCCCATAAGTTCACCTCTATCGGTAAGTGGTCCGATTCCGCTCTGCTTCCCACCCTAAAACCGCTCACCTTGCCCCTCACCTCCTCACTTGTAACCACCAGATCTATAACTGATCTTCCATTTGGTCCCACGTATGTGAATTCCCCCTCCTCGTCCCCCATCTCTTCCCCATTGAGTATTTCCCAATTCCTTTCCTCTAACCAGTCCATTATGATTTTCCCTTCGCTATTTACTACCTTGTCCTTCGACTTCCTCCCTTTCCTTTCCCCTACCCCTCTCCATTCCTCCAAATTCCTTTCTTCTCCCACTCTTGCGTTCATATCTCCGCCGAAAATCATCCTCTCCCCCTCACTCTCCACCAACTCGTCCATTTCCCTCGATACCTGCCTCATCTGTTGGTTACAATATACCGTATATATCCCCAATTTATCTCCGTTTACCCTTATCGTTCTTCCTTGTATCATCTCCGAGTCGTATCTTCCCTCCTTCACCTCCTCCCATTTGTCTCTCACCCCTGTTATTATTCCACCCTTCGCCCTCCCTCTTTTTCTCTCCCTCTTCGCTCCCCTGCATTTCCATGTATACCCACTGGGCATTTTATCTCTGTACTCCCGCCATGTTCCTATTTCCATCCATGTTTCTGTTAGCCCTATATAGTCAAACCGCTCCATATATTCCCTCAAGTCTGTATTGATACCCCCATCTTCTTTCACCCATTTCTTCCACCCCGCTACGTTCCAGAAACATATTGCGAATTTAATATTAAAAGCTTAACCTTAAACAATAACTAATGATAGATTCAAACCAGAAAATCATTAGAAGTAGTCGGAGTGTTATGTAAGAATGTAGTTTTGTATTTCAAAGTGAAAATTTGTAGTTCCACATTGCCCAGAATAATCACACCATGATTATTCTGGGGAATGTGGAACAGTTTGGTGTGAGAAAAATATCCATGATAAAGTAATGGAAGAAATATGAATGTTTTTTGTTTACCTGTACGGACTGTCAAATACATACAAAAATGTTTATACAATTTATGGGTTTATTATGGCAACATTGTAGAAAGGAGCAAATAGTTATATTTATACACATTATAACAAAAAATTGAAAGGAATAGGGTATAGAAAAAATTTGCAAAAAACAGAATCCTGTGAAGGTCGATAAAATGTCTAACAAAATCAGATCATCATTGGCGAGACGATTTGATGAACGCCACAAGACGATTAGCTTAGTCATTTTGCCGGCTACACTCTTCACGTCGCTGAAAGACATTTAATAAAGACATTGCTGGTGAACGGCGTGTTTGAAAAGAAAATTGATAAGTAACGTTCATGCGTTAATATAAAATGAAGTGGAAAATACAAGTGATAAAATTTTAACAAGAAATAAAGAAGAACGTTGCAGTGTTATTTGAAATATGTCAATACCACGAAACAATCGTAGGTATATAACAAAATTGAATACCGTGCACCCGAAATCAGCCTCAAATATCAATAAAGAACTAAATAAAACGAACACGGAGATGAAGAATAATTACGAATCAAATTTCAAATTTCAAAAAAGGTTTAAAAACATTAGATTTAATAAAGTTTTCTATTAAAAGTAATAATAAAAGTTTAAATTTTCTTAATAAAATTTCAATTTTTTTATTTCGTTAATAAAATTATATATATATATATATATATATATATATATATATATATATATATATATATAATTTACACGAAATATGGTCTAATCTTACATTTTGCTGTCAGATTTGACAAGATACACTTTTAATATATATATATATATATATATATATATATATATATATATATATATATATATACACATACACATACATATTCCAATGTGTCAAATTAATCGATATTAGAAAGTGAAACTTAAATGATATGACAGATATCCACTAGGACAAGCTGATAAAAAAGGTATCTGACTATAAATGAGTTAAAATATAATAACCAACACAATCAAATCCGAATCAACCTCCATAAAATATCTCTGCTGGACTGAACCCAAACCTGTGTATGGCGAAATAACATCATATAGGGCACAATATTGTGACTAACTAAAGCTGGGATAATTGGGCAAATCAATTCAACCCAACCCAACCGAAACCAATCCAAGCCAACCCAATACATTCCTAAAAACCGGTAAATATTTTAAAAACTGTCAAATTTGGAAAACTTGGTATATTCAAATACGCAAATTTCAATAAAGCCAGAATTGTAAATAAATCTTAATATTTTCGAAAATACAAACGGAAAAATCGAAAATGTACATAGAACTAATTAATTTGTACCAAAACATTAAATAAAATAATATTTTTAACGTAATTGATTGGAACGTGAAGATGTCAAAATTCAATTCACAGATTTGTAACAATAAAAGATAAAAATCTTTAATAACAAATAATTATATAAAATGTATATATAAATTTAGGTATTAAATGTTTTTGTTGTTTAAAATTTTTGAATTCGATTTTGTGTCATTTGAATGTCATAATCAAAGATATAAAAATACTTCCACATTCTACCCCAATCTGAAAACTTTACGAACACGGTATATGTACAGTGGGGTGTACAAAGTTAGTGATTTTTTACACTACGTAAAGTGAAATATTTGGCATTGTCGTTACAATTAATTAATACTTAGCAAGTGACAGATTCGATTAAACTCAGATTTTGTATTCCTATAGCTGGAACATGGACCTGGCAAATATGCTATAACACAGACTTTGCACATTGAACCTTTTGAAAAAACACCACAAAAGGTCTACTCTTTCATCAAAACTTAGTGGACCTAGTGGAAAGATGGGAATGAGAAGAACAAAGCCTAGCAAATAGCTTTGCCTTAGAGAAGTAGAAAACGATTTTGAAATATCGCACGAGAAGCGCGGCAGCGAAACCAAAAATTGTATTAAAATATACAAAATGAACATCCTCGAGGAAACCCAACCACTTGGTAAAGTAAGATTACGTAGGTAAAGTAAATGTACAACCAAATTGGATTGGAGAAAGTACTCGCAAGACAACCCAAAATAATATTAAAATATTTAAGAACCCAACCCAACAACAACTTCTACAAAATATATCAAAAATGTGTCGGTTGGTTACGTTGGGTTGGGTTGCATTGGGTTGAATTAGACATGGCCGAGTTAGATTAGGATGGGTGATTGTAAAACACTGACAATTGTCTTCATAATTTAATCAGTAATAAACATTTCCGAAAAGGTTGATCAATTTTATCACTCGATGTAATAAAAAAAAATTAAAATTTTCTATAAAGAAAAAAAAGTGGTCCGCGCTGAACTTTCGTATACTTAGATACATTTTAAGCAAACTGACGACTACAACTACAAAGAATGTTTCAACAGCGATTTTCCAGTAACTGGCAGATTTTACGAAAGAATTATCCAAACAAAAGTTGATCGTTTTCTTCCTCACTATTTACAAACCTTAGAATTTCAGAATCGATTCAGCGAAGGTCGAAACGTATATTTCCGTTAAAATCTCGGTCACTCAAGCATACAAAAGTAAAAGTCATTACATTGAAAGATGTCAACATTGAATCGTCAAATTATAAAAATATAGATAAAAAATTTGATACAAGTTGCCAAAAGTATTTCGTCATATTTTAATATAATGTCCTTCATTTTTTACATTTAGCAATTAACAAAAATATTTTTTCTTGCTCTAAACCGTCCACGTTAGTTATTCATTGTTTAGAAATCTTTGTCCCAACTGCTTTTTCAAATTCCTGAACAGGGCTGTAAGGTCAATGATTTAATTCTGCGAACTTTCCATCCAATCTGGACAACAAAAAATGCTGCGTATGCATGGCAAAAGCAGAATTCCATTTTAGAATCTTTCTTTGCGTTTTTCCATTATAACTTGTTGCAATTTGCCTAAAATATCAGCATAATAGTTAGCTTTCATGGTCATATGTGGCAAGTTCTGAGTCCCAAAAATAGTGGCCATAATCACTTTTTTGCTTCCAGGATCATAGTGATGAATCCACGTTTCATAGCCAGTTACATTTTTTTCAATAATTTCTTCCACTTGTCCTTCATATAGCTCAAAAAATTGTTGAGATGTTTCAACACGACGTTGTTTGTCGAACGGAGTCAACATTCTCTGTACCCATCTGAGTTCTTAACACTGAGACTAAACACGTTCCCTGCTAATTTGCAAATTTTCAGTTATCACATCTATTTTAATTCGTCGATCTTCAAGAATCATTTTTCTACTTTTCGAAGAAGGTGAAAGTTCACCGTAAACAGCAGACATGCGATTTTTTATTTCCATTGGATTACTTTGTTCTTTTGCGAGAAATTTTATGACAGCACGGTGTTCATTTTTACCATTAATAAAAAAACCCAAAACACGTCACTGAATAAAGAGCTAGAAATTCTACAAAAGGCCACAAACAAAACGCAATATCGACTATTATGTAACAATATTCTGACAGTTTAAGGAATAAAATAATTTAATACAAATAGTTAACAGCCTCCTTTGTAGTTACGTACCTTTCTTGTCAGCTTGCCCCAGTAATTACTTAAGTAGTTGTAGTGAATGGTGCGTTTATCGCTCCTTCACTGCGACCAGATGGATTTATTAAGACCTGCCTGTAAATTTTGTGCTTGTATACTTGATATTTCAGGATAGATACTTAACTAAACACATCGACATAAGCATGAACTGTGTGTACATTAACGCGATATGTTTAAAAACTGAGACTCATGTATGTTAGTAGTAAAAAATCATTCATGCATGATGATATTGTATCGCTGGTGATTACATAATCAAATACTGCTTTGCCAGGTCACTGACACTATCACTGTAACTGACAACTCGTTCAGTACAGCTCTCATTTATTATAGGTCCTTATCATTATCAGAATATCAGAATAATGAAAAATTGTTATATAAATCGACTCAAAGAAACTGATCTCAAATTTTCGTCTGTAAGTGTCAATAATTATTGCCTGTTTGCTGTGTTGCACGCAGTACATATTCCGCTGGTATGAAATACGACACGAGTACCTTCACGTAATAATAAAAATAATCGGCATAGAATTCGCGAACAGGTAAAGAGTTAATATAGATAATAATTCGCGCACGAGCATAATTCGCTAGCATCTTCCACTTCCTGGGGCATAAAGAAGTCTCTTTAATACAGAGCGAGCTTGTAGCAATAAAGTTTATTTCCTCCCACACCGTATCCGTATATGTATTAATTATTACCGCGCACACGTGTTCATTATTCCGTATACAGCGCGCACAGGTGGTAGTAAATAAACAATTTTACGATTCGCCTTATTTATCGTGCGAATTTACATTGAATCAAATGCGCGAAATGAATATTGCATTTCGAGAACATTAGCGCCGAAAAAACCGATTAAATTGTTTCGCTTTTTTCGCCTTTCATTGTGCGCGCCCCTTTTGTGAGCTGTTTAAAAACGACACTATTTGTTCGGATAATTCCGACCGAAATAAATGTCCGCTTTAATCGATAGGCGAATTGCAAAATCGCTGATAAAACGCATTGGACGGGAACGGGAAAAATTGAATGTATATTTAGAAAATGGTTTATTTATATTTTATATTCGCTTGTCAATTGATTTGGAACGGCATTGTCCTGTGGCGCTATTTAAACTGTTCACGTTTTTACAGCCGGAAAAATGAATTGTTTAAAACGCAGCAAGAACAAAGAGTTATTGTGATAATCTTTGTAAATTTATTTGAAATTGCGGGCATTTTTCGCTTTTTGTGCATTTTTTGCGTTATCCAATTTTGAGTCAATTAGATGACAAAATAAGGACGATTTATTTAACGTTATTATATTTTACGAACGTGATACACCACATTATCTCAAGATGAGTTCACTCCGAATCTCAGCCACAGTAATAACTTATAATAATTCAGTCATATTTTACGACTTTACATTTAATGTTTACCTGCGGGACTTACAGTGACGCTAAAGAAACAAACAATTGGCGGAAGAGACTGCATGGAATGCGCAGTAAACCAGACGTATAAAAATTTTAAGGAAAACTTTTAAAAATATGCGTTGTAACGCGTACGTAACTAGGTTAGTAATTCATGACAAAAGGTACAAGGCCAACAACTGGTTCTGTAACTGATGAAATGATGAAATAATATAATTAACATTTTCAGAATTTAGTTTAAAAATTCTACGACTAGTACTAAGCCTGCTTTATGCACTTTTTGATGTGAATTGATCCATAGTGGATTAAGTCTTCATTTTAATACAATTACTAGATCTAGAAAGAGAAAATTAATAAACAATAAAAAATATAAATTTGCAGAAATGATATATGGGGGGTAGATGCAAGTATTGAATTGTGTTTGTTGATTTTAAACAGGCCTACAATACTTTCATGTACGAATCATTGAATATGTGAGTACAAGAAAACGCTTGGTAAAAAAAAACAGAAATAGATTATTTCTAGCAATCAAAAAATATTTCGGGTGACTGCATGCCTTAGACAGAGAGACTCATTATCGATGATACCTGTCGATAGAGCGGTGAAAGGTGGAATCAAATCAAAACGATGCAACTTACAAATACAACGAATTATTTTATTCATCAATGTATACGCTTTTTCCGTGCAGGTAGTTCAAGCTATTGGTATAAAAGCCTGGCAGACGAGAGCCAGCGAATTCCTGGAATGCCAGTTTTACAGCATTTTCGGAATTAAATTGTTTTCCTATTAAATCGTCCAAATTGCGGAAGAACTGGTAGTTGCTATAGGCTGGGCGACCGCGTGACTCATTTGAGAAGTCTCAGTCACCTGCACGAAATTTGTTGAACCAATTTGATATATGTACAGGTTAGCCGTAATTATTGCAACCGTGTTTTGGGCGGGCGCAGTCGTCGACTTACAGCAGCGCGGTTTCACGGCTTCGGAGATCCAGAAGCTCCTCAAGATCAACAAAACCACTGTGTCCCGCACCCTCAATCGCTTCCGTACATTCACCGACAGGCCTCGATCTGGACGTCTGATCACCGTTAACATGCCCCAGAAGAGAAATTTCAAGCAGGCCATGACGAAGCTGTCCGCTGCGCACGACATCAGCCATACCCGCATGCGTACTATTGTCCGTTCGAAGCTGGGCATGTACCCTTACAAGTACGTGAAGGGCCATCGCCTGAACTGCAACATGGCAGAAGGCTGCCAGGGTGATCCGCGCGAAAGCATTGCTCAAGCGCTTTGATCTGGCACGCCACCTGGACACCCTGTGGACCGACGAAAATTTCTTCCCTGTTAAGCTGCTATCCACCACATAGAACGACAGGGTGTTTGCCAGGAGTGCTCAGGAAGCCAACGCTAAGGGCCGGGTCGTGGAAATGGAGTCCCACCAGGCTGCCGTCATGGTTTGTGTCGGTCACACCGCCGATGTCAAGACGCCCCTCATATTAATCGAACTAAGCTTCAAGATCAACCAGGACTACATGTTGGACGTCCTGATATCTGTCCTGGTTGGTTGGGCCCACACAGATCTCAAGGCAAGCGTCGGATCTTCCAGCAGGTCTGGGCGCCGGCCCACAAGACCAAGAAGAGGCAGATGTTCCTGACCGCCTACGTCCGCCGCCGAGCACGTCACCCCTCAGGAGTGGTCCGCCTCCTTGCCCGACCTGAATCCGTTGGATTTCTCCGTGTGGTCCTTGATGGAGACCAAGTTGAGAACCATGCCCCACGGCAACTTCGCGTACCTGCGTGCCACGGTGACAGTGCCCAATCGTCTCAAGGGTGTTGTGGAGGCCACTGATGACCGCATCGAAATCTGAATATACCCCGTTGTTGTGAATGAGAATACAATGTTATGGTTGAAATCTGAAATCTGAAAATCTGTGATCTAAAAATCAGAGGTTCGTGCAGTTATAAAATAAATAAAGAAAGGGTTGTCGCCAAAAGAAATTCATGAAGACATGGTAGGTGTGAGGGTGCTGTTTTTTATCAAGTGGTGAAAAATATGTCTCGAGAATTTAAACTGGGAAGACAAACATCCCAACATGCGAAGGATACTGGACGACCAGTGTCTGTCACTACCCAAGAAAATGTTAATCGTATACACGATATGGCAATGACAGCTAGAAGATTCGCCGGATAGCTGAAATTAAGAATTTCTCTTATGGTACTATAGAAAATATTTTAACAAATATTTTGTGGCCAAAAAAGTTGTCTGCACGTTGGGTCCTACGAATTTTGACATCTGATCAGAAACGTTGCATACTGAAGCCACTTTGGCAATGTTTAAAGCAGATCCGGATGAATTTCTTTCTTGATTCGTCACTGGTGATGAAACGTGGGTTCACTACTTCGATCCTGAGTCGAAGCAACAAACTATGGAGTGGCATCCCGAGGTTCTCCGCCAAGCCGCAATTATTTGCCATCTGCTGGTAAAGTTATGGCATTTTTGGGAGGCAGGCGGAATTTTGATGATTTTTTTAGACAGGCTCCAACTATTCCAACTGAATTTCAATATTGCGCGATTGTATCAGGGAAAAAAGAAGGGGAAAATTGAGCAAAGGAATCCTGTTTCATCAAGACAACGCTCCTGTCCACAAAAACCTTGTTGCTATGAGCGCTATCTTGAATGCAGTATTTGAATTGTTTGAACATCGCATATTCACCAGACCTGGCGCTAGTGATATCTTTTTATTTCCAAAATTAATAGAATACCTGACCAGATATTACGACGATAATGAAGTGATGACGGCCGTAAACGACTGACTGGAAGAGCAACCGAAAGCATTATTTTCCCGAGGAATCAAACGTTTGGAGCATCGTTGGACCAAATACGTTCAGAGAGATTATGTAGGAAAATAATCGTTTGATATTTCTTCAATTTGTTTCCTTCTATATTAGGGACTGTAGATCTCCCGTCGTATATATAATTTGTATGCTGTAGTAACATTAGAGCCAAATAATAATTAATGCTTCGCGAGGTCTGCGATGCCATATTTCATATTAAAAATGTTTTTAATATTATTAGAGCTTACAATGATTTCTTTAAACAGATATATAACTTTCCAAAAGACAAGACATAATGACAAATTATGTTAAATTTGATAATATTAATAACTAGAAATTTCATCCTTGCCTAATACCGTACATCCACTTGTAACAAATATTGACATTGATCCTAATGAGAATAAACCACAATCTAGTAGAACCAGTAAACAATTAAGGAAATTGACATGAGGTTAATAATGATTGAGGGAAAAATATATATGGCGTTAAAAGAACAACTGGAGCACATACAGACAGGAAGCTTCAAAATGATAATCACATCATTTCTTTGATGAAATTGTTGAGTTCAGTTAGTTGGTAATAAAAATGACCTAGAAATGCGAAGAAGTTTTGAAACATTAACTAAAAGTATGAAATGCATGGGAGAGCTACAAAACATAACAGCTCAAGACGTCTGAAGAAAACGAATTACAATTATTAGACTACAGCAAAATATGGAATTGAATTAGAAAGAACTTGATTCTTGGCTCGCAGAGCCGATATATAAATAGATCTGGTTTCAATATTTGACGATCATTGACGAACCTATCCAAGAATGGTTTATTTATTTTTATATTCTAGAAACCATTTCTGTCTCAAAGACCTGCAAATATTCAAACTACCAAAAACGTATTCCGTATTGCACATACAAATTTGGAAATTGACAGCACAGAAACAAAAATCTCGCCTGTTTTTGTAAATTCGTTCATTTGGCGTTCATAAAATATTAATCATAAATATAATTAAATTAACTTAAACGGACACAAATCCTAATCAAACCCAAAGCAATTGTACTCAAACCTTTATTAAACAATTCATCAATAATTAGCAGAATAGAACAAGTAGTCGGTGTAACAAACGCAATATAGAACAAGCAAATATAATCACATTCTGAACATTGCACGAATAAACCGCAGTGAAATATGTTCCACGTAACTTAAATGGGGTGGGTCGATTATATTGCTGTGTAAACGAATAAAATTACGACAGTCGAGAGATTGTATTATTGGGATGAAAAATCGATCAGAATTTGATTCTTTACCATTACATTGTAGCAGCTTACCATACATATTTAATTTGGAGTAATAACTACAATTAAAAGAATTGGAAAATACTATATGATTTACATGACGTTTGCATTAGTTTACATTAGAGCATATGTCCAATCAAAATACATCGATTAGAACTTTCTATACAATAATACCATAATAAAATAAAAGTATAGTGTTTGGCGACACATATTTCATATTTCGGTCGGAAACCAAAAACAGTATAATTCCCGTCGGTTGGGCGATCGCTCAAAAGTTTTGTTATCGAAAGATGCCCCACGATTTCGGGACAACCGATTTCGAGCGCCGGCAAAGTGTAATAAAGGTAGTTACAGAAGTAGTTTCGAACAGCCGCCGCCGCCGCGATGCTCCATAGCCAATTAAAGTTTGGCAATTTTCTATGCGAACAAACAAGCAACGGCAATAGGGGGCGCCCGGGGCGCATCATCAGGCATGGCGGCCGATGATCTACGGACCTTCGGCAGATCACACCTCGCCATATCGTCGCGCTTTTGCATCACGTAACGCCGTTTGCGTCACGAATTTCGCAGATTTATGTGCAATAAAGAGAACCGAAACGACTGGCGTGATTTTCAGCAATTAAACGTCCATATGTGAAATTTTATACCGACGCGCTCGTCTTCAATGATGAACGCGTGAAACTTAACACAATTTACCTTGCACGTGCGTTCCTGTGGCTCGGAATTTGTTTAGGTTTGAAGAGCGTTTCGAAATATTCGTTGTTGTGTTCCACCATTGCAATATGAACAACATTCATGATTGATTAATTTTATAATATAGATCCCAACGAATCTAATATCAATTTGGTTTTTGTCCACCATGTTATCCTTCATTGCCTCGTTGCGCATTTTATGATTATTTTCCTTTACGTATTCGAATTTTGTCGTTCTGGTTAGTTTCAATTTTTATCCTTATATGAATATTTTAGTGAAAAACTTTGCTTCTTGTACGGATTACTTTCATCAACCAGTCACATTGCACTTCACATTAGTTTATGCAAAACTTGTGACCGTGGGGCATAATACTGACGCAATGAAATACCACCGTCGGCGCACATTTTCAAGCTACAAAAATCAAGTCATGCTATTTTCATTAATTGCGTCGCGATATTTATATTAAATTTTGTTGTGTACCAATAATGCAATAGTTTCATTTGTATGATTTATTATAATTTATGCAACGAATGAAATAGTATAAAAGCGCCATAAATATTATTAGCATAAAATTAAAATAATGCATGATTTACGAGTTCATCAAAGTGCGCATCTAAGACTTTCCATGTAACAAAATGAAGCAAATACTTTCCGAAATAACATGTGATTTGACTCAAATCAATATTCGAAAATATGGAAATATTTACGTTTTAATTGCAGTAATGATAGGTCACCATGTACATTTCGAGTAATGTAAATTCAGATGGGCGATTTAATAATGCCCTTTAAGCTACGAAAAATGCTACCTGATCTCCGGCCATTCGCAGTATTTATAAAACTTTACCCTGTACAAAAAACTCCGTTCGAAATTAGCCCCAATACATTCTACGAGTAGCCCTTAAATCGTATTAATTGCCGTCTGTTCGATTCGAATTCGTTATTTAGTAAATTTAGTTAAACGATTGTAATTATGTGCTTGATTAATTTAACATCTTAACATTTAATATATTATATCTTCTTGTAGAATCGTCAGGTTAATAAGTTACCTCTAATTGACTATGTGTTACTGAAATAATTGAGAAGCGTGTCAACATTTATGTATACATACCACGCCCAGTTAAAGTACATGGTATTTTATGCAATATTAACACAGTAATTTTTCAAACGTAAATAAGCGATTGGCTGTTGAATTACATTCGACGTATCTTGAAAATATGGAATGTACAAGAAAATGAATCATTTATTATTGGTTAGCCGTTTCCTATTGAATTTAATATCGCAATCTGTTTGAATCAAATATAAAGGAGCATTCGATGATTGTGAGCAATTTGTAACATAAATAAATGCTGGTTGCATTACACTCGACCTAGATTAAAAGAAACCAGCAATCGGCTTTGTAAACTTGTATCTTTAAGTAGAGCATTGATTTAATATTGAATAATAAATTAAATGAAATCACGTATATATTCAATGTATATAAATTATAGATTTGAATTAAATCGAATACAATTATTATTATTATTATTATTATAAATAAGTATTTCATAATACAATTCAATTTATATATTCATTTATTATTTATTCAGTTTCATTCGAGGCTAGTTACAATACCAATAAAATAAAAAGACAAATCATAAAGACTTCCATATGTTTTAATTATTATTTAATTTTACACTATACAATGTCCAGTATAAAATCTATTTAAATTGGCATGACTCGACCGTAGAAGTCCGATAAAAAAACTGTGGAGAGTAGTAACTTGGAACGTCAGAAGCATTATGGCAAAATAAGATGACTTAATAGAAGATTTTGAAAAAACAGATATAGACATCCTGGGGATAACTGAAACAAAAATGAAGGGTAAGAGCGAAAGCGGGACTAGGTATAGTAAAAGAAAAATATACCATATATATATAACGAAATGGGAGGCTATATCACCAAGAATATTAAAGATTGAAATATAAATTGAATACCCAGTTAGTGCAACCATAATAATAGTCTATGGACTTAACGAAGATGACGAAGTAAAACAGAAAGAAGATTTTTGGGAAATATCAGAAGAAGCAAAACAAGATGCAAAAGCAAGATTAATAGTTGTGGGCGAGTTTAACGGAAGAGTAGGGAAGAAAGAAGAAGAAACAAGAGAAATAATAAGCATGCACGGAGAAATGATAAGAAATAATAATCTCATAAGAAGTGAAAGATACTAGAGTGCGACGAGGCCTAGAAATATATAGAGACCACTATATAGTAATGGCAAAAATATATATCTTGGAAAGAAAAAACGAAAGAGGTATAAAGAGCAAAAAACAAAAGTCAAAGGAAGGTAATAAGAAATTATAAATTAAGATAACCTGAAATAGCAACAATGTATAAAAAGAAAATAGAAAATGAAATGAAAGAGCAAAATAGCTTGGATGTGAACACAGACTTAGAAGTACTTTAGGCAAGCATGAAAAATGTAATACTGAAAACGGCAAAAGAAACGTGCTGAACCATAAGAATAAATAAACATAAAAAACAAACGAACTGGTGGAAAGAAGAAATACAAGAAATGATAAAAATGAAAAAACATATGTGGAGGAAATATCTGAAAAGATACACGATAGAAAACTACTTAAAATATAAACAACAAAGTGTAAAAGCAAAAGAACTAATCAAGGCAGCAAAGCAACAGTCGTGGGAAGAATTCGGCGAAAAATGTAAAACGATAGCCATATCAACCAGAAATTGTTTTATAAAATACTGAAAACCCTTAGGGCTAGTAAGAAGTATAACAATAAGTACATTAAATCAAAAGAAGGACAAATACTTCAAGAGGACACAGAAATAATGGCAAGATGGAAGAGATATTTTGAAGACGTGCTTAACACAACAAAGATATTAAAAAAGATATGAGGTACCGGAAGAAAAACAAATCATAATAAAATTAACCGAGGAACACGATCAAGAAATACAGATAGAAAAAGTGAAGAAAGCAATTACTAAAATAAAACTAGGAAAGGCGGCAGGTTACGATGACATGTCACCTGAGATGATTAAAAACATGGAAGAAAGAAGTATAGAGATATTGACAAAATAACTAAATAAAATTTGGACAGAGGAAAGAATCCCGCAAGATTGGGAAATTGGAATAATAATTCCCATCTTTAAAAAACCATAATAGGCAAAATGCACGAAAGAATATTGGACAATAAACTAAAAACACAAATAGAGACGCAACTAGAGGATGCAGAAAGTGATTTTAGAAAGGGAAGAGGAATATAGGATCACATATTTGCAATAAAACAAATAATGGAAAAAGACAAAATAAAACGTGACCTTCATAGATCTACAGAAAGCATTCGATATTGTATCAAGAAGAGAAATATGAGAAAACTTAAAAAGAAGAGGAAGGACAATATAGAAGCTGAGAGCCAATATAAAAACCATGTACAAGGTTACAAGAAACTATGTACGAACGGGAAACTCACAATCTGATAGATTTGAAACCAATGACAGCCTAAAGCAAGGTGGAGTGTTGTGCCCAACCCTATTTAATGTAATAATGGGGTATATAAATATGGGAATAATGATAATAAGTGATTGTGCCTTCGCGGGTGATTTAGTAATATTTACAAAAAATGAGATAGACCTGCAACAAAATTTGTAAATATGGAATAAATCACAACGAAAACGAGATTTAAAAATAAACAGCGAAAAAACAAAATTAATTATAATTGGGAAAGACAATAAACAAGTTTCAGTGACACTGGATGGAAGAAAAATAGAGCAAATAAATACAATTAAATACTTGGGGGGGGGGGGGAAATGAGATAATGAGAACAGAAATAAAAAGTGGAACCGATCCTAAGCAACATAAAAAGACAGCATCTAAAATGGTTTAGGAGATCCAGGAAAAAGTGGCAGTGCCTGGAAGAAAGAAAAAATTACTGGAACAAAGGAATAAAAATGGCAACGGACAGAAAGGAATGGGCAAGATTTGTCCATAATTACCTTAACACTTCGGGTGTAAATAAGGAAAAAATGATGGTCTAATCTTACACCTCAATGGTGTAGTGAACATTAATTAAAACAGGTCCATGAAGGCTAACTGGTGGATCGCTAGACAATATTGTTTCTGGGTTATTACCCTTCGTCAGTAGCGATTACCAAGAACCTTAGTTGTTGAAATACCTTTACATGTAGTGGCCATCAAAACTTCTTGGCGCGAGCCAATCACTCCTAATGAACCACCAGTTAGTCTTCATGGACCTGTTTTAATTAATGTTCACTACACCATTGAGGTGTAAGATTAGACCATATTTCGTGTAAATTTTACATTTTTCTGTCATATTTGACAAGACACATTTTCAATATATATATATATATATATATATATATATATATATATATATATATATATATATATATATATATATGTTGGTGAGTAAGTTCTCGCGGCTGAAATCTGTGCTTCTTGGTTCTCGGGTTGTGAACCACGTTGTTGAAATGTTCCCCGAAGGGTCGCTTCGACGTTTCGGCAGAGTCCCATCTGCCATCTTCAGTTCTTCTAAGTCAGCGAGACCTAGAAGTGCTTCCTGAAGATGGCAGATGGGATTCTGCCGAAACGTCGAAGCGACCCTTCGGGGAACATTTCAACAACGTGGTTCACAACCGAGAACCAAGAAGCACACATATATATATATATATATATATAAATATATATATATATATATATATATATATATATATATATATAAATATATATATATATATATATATATATATATATATATATATATATATGATATATGTTATATGTTCTGCTTTTTTCTCGGGTTGTAGACCGCGTTGTAGAATTGTCCCTGTAAGGGTTGTTCCGACGTTTCGGCAATGTCACAATTGTCATCTTCAGGTTGGTCTTCTCGGTCTAAGCGACCTAGAAGAACTTAGGTCGCTTAGACCGAGAAGACCAACCTGAAGATGGAAATTGTGACATTGCCGAAATGTCAACAACGACAATTATGAATTAGCTATAGTTATAATTTTCCCTTTCTTAAGCTAATATTAATTAGCAAGAATAATTTGCTATTGAACTGAATTGTGTACAACTGTAATTGTTTATATTCATTTGGAACCATCTTGCTTTCAATGTAGTGATAATGTAGTAAAATCTGCCAAGTTGCGAAAATCATAGTATGAAAACTTTGACACCAAAATTAGGCAGATTCGCAAATAAACGTAAGAGCTGCAATAATTCTTTTCCCAGGTAATGGAATCGATGACAGACCTACACGAAATGGAGATATTTAAAAAAAACCGTAGTTAACCATAAAAAACTACAAGCAGTGAATAGTTTCTAGAATCTAAGCATCAACACTTTTCTAACACGAACGATGCAAGCATAGCTTGCACAAAGTATGCTTCCAAGCAACAAAGATTTGCTACCACGTACAAATTAGCAAACTTTAATCGTTGCTTAAACAAAATAATTATTGAATTTTAGAGGAATTTTATGTTGGTTTTAACCGAGAACGTTAACCAAATTTATAGCTTCAATCGTTTTTTGATAATACTACATTGTACATAAGCGAATACGTGGCAATGAAAATAAAAATGTACCTGTTTATTTTATTACGTGGTGCGCTTGCACCAATTTGAATACTGGTGCGTTTAACTGAATATATTAGAAATTTTGTCAACGTTTGTGGGCGCCCGTTGCCACATAAATCTCGAGTGTTTGTATCACGCACATACAACGCATCAAATAGGTACTTATTAATCATTGTCCATTGCAATTTATCTCCAGCATGAGTATTAGGTCAACGAACAGTTATTTTATACAGACACTCACCTTGGTACTTTGTTTAAACTAACGAATTGAATATATGCCGATCATATTATACACGATGATATATTCTTTATTGGTCATTTAATAAATTATTCATTTAAGGCATATTTTGTTGAATATGCGAGAAATATTTCCATATCGCTTTTTGATTAATTGTTACCCGTTTTCCTATGTTGAATAAAACAATTGAAGTGTACGTTACAAAGCCCGATGTACCGTCCGCCTTTGTGTTTCATCTGCTATTTAATTATGTAGTTGAATGTGTATTATAAAATTCAATAAAATGTTATCTTCGTCAGTCGATCTAGTTACAGTTCGTCGGTTTATGTTTCAGTCGATTCAAACATGTAGTGAGATAAAAAATGGCTAATATTTGTCGTATATAAATGTGTTTAGAAATCTGCAGGAGCATTATTTTTTTTTTATAATTCCATTGTACAACATTATCCCCAAACCTATTTTGAAAAAGAAACTTTTGGTTATGAAGTGTCTACAAATTCTCATCCTTCCCTGACGAGCATTTAACAAGAACGGAGATAATAGAAATACTTACGTGGAAACTACTTCATTACCCGGCGACTATTTCCTTCGTATTCTAAATTTGGAATTCGTTCTCAAGATCAAAACGACTCCGCTCGGTACGGCGACAATTAACATAACGACTGCCTATTGAGGAAGAGCAAAAAATCCGATTCTCTGCATAACGCGTGTAAACTTAGAAACGCCAGAAAGATTCAATGAACTCTGAAATAGAATAAAACGCCAATTGGCACGATTCACAAATCCTTACTTACATTCATGCCTCGGTCGTAAAAATAACTCCAACTGAAAGAACATTGCTAACATATTTAAGATTATGCAAATGCTGCTGGATCTTGTAACGTGCCTGGCTCAATTACGGTCGCACTGGCGCAACCTGGAATGGGACTTAAATCAACATGTAAGGAAAATTGCAGTCAATATAGTTTAATCGATAAATTTTGCAAACAAAAATTGCGATGAAAAATCTTGATTCTAACATTAATATCACAATCCAATTTTTAATCCTGTTACATCTGCTACATTGTTACCACAGATACGTACGATTGCTACTATTAATTATTTTCCTTTAAATGCATATAAGGGCATTGTGGGTTCATAATAATATGGGGAATTAATTTAACATGTGGGTATGGTTTTCGCGATGTATGTTCTTCGGTAAACTTAAGCAAGGTAACACAGTATGTCTGGGGACGGAAAATTACAATCGCGAGTTAAATATGCATCTTTGCAATGGTAATGCGTATCTAAATAAACGGTAATAAAATAATTGACGCATCGTCTTCGTCATCGTAAATTCATGAAACTCCTTTGAAAAGGATTTATTTGGGCGTCGAGCCAGTTTTATACAACTAAGCTTTTGATTCATAATTACCGAATTGCGTCTCGGAGCGCAATGTTGGGGTTGAGGCATGAATTGACAAAGAGAGATTGGACGGAGCAAAGTTTGATAAGGATGGCAATAGAGAAAATGCGAAGCAGGGAGGATAAGAGAAGGAAAATATCTAAGTGGGAAGAAGGAGGGATAAAGCTGCCAGAAAAGGCAGGAATGTCACGGCGAGAAGTAGAGAGGAGAAGAGGAGAGGGAAAACAATTGGAAAGAGAGATAATAGATAGATGGAGGCAAGTGGAAGCTCACGAAAGAGAAGGCAAAACATAAAGTACAGCGCCACCAACCAAACAAGTCCATCGGGTAGGCGTGGTGTGTTGTCGCTGTATTATAGATGTATACTCAGCATCAATAGTACTTTGACGGTAAATTTAAACGTAAATTTAAAGTACGTGTATTTGTAAATTTAGTAATTTTTATTATGCACCTGCTTTCTTGTATAAATTTGTCAGAACTGTTAAAACAAAATTTAGTAGACAAGTACCAGTATACATACATAAAGAAATTTTATTTTTATTTTAGATAAGTTTTGCCTACCATCATTAATTGCATAAAGAAAATTAAAAAGAGGCAAAAGAACAAATATTTTTTATAAATTACTAAAAGTTATTAATTAATTACTGCAAAAACTAATTTTCTGTAAAAAGAACCCAAATAACAGACATGTTTTATAAAAACAGTGTATATTTAAAACTAATTAAACACTATCGTCGTCACTAGCTTCCCCTTCACTAAATCAGAATCATCTGATAAACCAGTGTTTACCCTGAAACATAATCTTTCTACAGCTTCATCTAGCAACCAATCGCGTTGCCACATTTCTTCTTCTAATCGCTTAACGTGTTTGCAGTGTTGATTCCAATCTGATGGACCTATTTCTGAAAATGAATTTCTCACTAGGTTTTCAGTTTCCACACAACTTTGATTAACGTTCTTCATGGCACCCTTATGTTTTACCAAACACCATATCAATTCTATTGGATTGAGGTCGCAATCGTAAGGTGGAAGGCGCGGTACAGTTTGACCATATTTTGTCAACCGTCCATCAACATAATATGTCTTCGTGTGATTTAATTGCTTTACTAACTCCAATAGTTAGCCTTTCTCATGTTGTTAGTTGTTGACACTCCATTAGTGTCTAACCTTTCCCTCATACTTGCTTTACGAATGGCCTGTGTTGGTGGTTTGTTAATGTGTACTCCATGGTAAGGAGCATTGTCGATAACGACAATCCCATTTGGTGGTAAATTTGGAATTACCTGCGTTTCCAACCATCGCATGAAATTGGTATGGTTTTTGTCATCGTGGTAATCTCCAGACTTGCTTTTTGATTTAAAGGTGAGAAGTGCATTATCAGCGAAACTATACGATCCTCCTGCATGACAATTATATATTTTTGGCCGGTTCGGACAGTTTTATAAACATAACATTCGTCTTCTGCTTGCCAGCACTTATTGACTCCATAAGATGGATGGATATAAGTTTCGTTTCAAAATGTCACTGGCCTCTTACTTTCACCTAAAGCATATTTTTTTTTATTTTTCGTAAATAGCGAGATCGCCACGCAACCGCAACAATGTCTACGTTCTATCAATAATTCTTAATAATTCTTTTATTGTAGCATTTTTATATTTAAAGCCGATTTGTAATAAAGATTTTCTTAGTGTTTATTTACCACCAACGTGGCAATCTTCTCCTTCATTCTATTAACGAAAATTTTAATCGTAGGAACTTATTTACCTATCGTGGAAACTTCATTAACAATTTTGTTCAAAATGCCTAAATCAAAGTCATCCAAAATTACTTTGTTGGAACCCCCACTTCATCGTCTCTTTGAATGATTTCAATACTTCAATATCCCTCCTTCATCGGCAAGTTTACCTTCACCCCTATAAAATAACAATAAATATTTATTTCAGAACAATTTGAATGAAATACAAATTACATAATTGTTTTATGGATTTTATTGATTTCCCAGTCGCTGCCGCAGCTAGTTCTGTAGTCCTTTCCAAAGGAAATGTCCACACATCGGCAGCTTTTTGTTGGTCGAAGAACTCCACGGCATTTTCAATAATATATCTGACTTCGGAATAAACAGTTTTTTCCCTTTACTTGCCACAGCGATAAAAGCGTTTAGAAGAAATGGATTCTATAAATAAATACATAAATATCAAATACCTACAGTAGTAATAGGTAAAATATATATTTTGAGGTTATGCGAAAGTTTCATTTTAAAAATACTTTAAATTATCTATAAAATATATGCCTAACTTATTTCGAATAAGACGAACACAACTAGTCTTAAAAGAGACCGATGAACGAAAGAGAAGATAAAATTAAGAAACACAAACGCGATAATCTGTCAATTTGCCAGCTACTTTCACTTTTGGCGCAGGCAGGAATTATAGGTATTGGCTTAAACTTGTACCGCCACGAATTTTTAAAATTAGTTGGCATATTTTCCGATAGATTTGTTTGGTTGGTGGCGCTGTACAAAGTTGGGAGAGGGAAACCAAGATAACACGTCGCCAAAAGAAGAGAGAATTATTGCAAGGTACAGGTGTTGGAACGAGGAAAAGACACAAAGAAGTTCTGGATGAATGAGAACTACTGGAAATGCGAATTCTGTGGGTAAGGCGAAGATAAATGGGAACTCTGGATGAGAGGGTATAAAGAAATGAAGATGGATGAAGAGGAGAGCAGGAAAGTAGGAGAACAGGGTAAGGAGGGTGAGGAAAATGCAGGCAGGAGAGAACACAAAGGAAGAGAGGAAAATTGGGGAGGACCATATAGGTTCGTTAGGAGTGATTGGCTCGCGCCAAGAAGTTTTGATGACCACTACATGTAAAGGTATTTCAACAACTAAGGTTCTTGGTAATCGCTACTGACGAAGGGTAATAACCCAGAAACAATATTGTCTAGCGATCCACCAGTTAGTCTTCATGGACCTGTTTAAATTATTGTTCACTACACCATTGAGGTGTAAGATTAGACCATCTTTCGTGTATATATATATATATATATATATATATATATATATATATATATATATATACAATGCTATATACTGCTGGACACAAAAATTTGGAAACTTGATGTTTCTCTGGATTTGTTTACCAACTGCGACCTTTATGAAGGAAGGAATTCTTATGTTTTTTGCGATATCTTTTAGCATTATTTGTAAAGAAATTGGCACACTTTATTTTATTAAATTGTTCTTAGCTATCATATCTTTGGGCAATTGATTCTGATTCCTCCTAAAGGGCCATTCGTAGTTGGAGTGTTGGAAATGTCCGCATATAAACTCATCCATATGGGACAATATGGTCTTGTGGACAATTTTCTGACGGTTATTGAGCCACGGTCTGGAATCACCAGTACGAACCTGTGCGAACTTTCAGAGAAATTCCTCTCCACACCATAACTCCTCCGTCTCCCAAATATGTTAGTGGAGAGATGCAGCAAGCTACTTAACGTTCTTCTTGGCATCTTCATACTATTTCCTAACCATTTGGAGGTTATAGCGTAAATAGTCTAAGAAGATAACATTTCCACAATGTTCCTCTGTTTAGTTCCTATGCTCCATAGCAAAGTTTAATCTGTATCTTCGATGATGCAGAAACAGAAGCGGACCTGTCACAGGTTTTCTAGAAGTAAGGCCAAAAGTCTTTAATGTTCTTCACTGTACAACAATGTTAGAAGTCATTTCTCGATCTCGTAAAACACACGTAAGGATAAACCGATAATCTCTGTCGTTAGTAGACCTTTTGGTCCGGGCCACCGCTTGATCCAGCCTGGAAAAGCCGTCTAATAAAATTATTGAGGGTACTTCGTGGGAAACCTATAGCTTCAGCAATACTATGCAAATCTTCCGAAATAACAACTGCTTTTCCTACCTGCTGAAAATAACTTTACACTTGCACCAAATTACACCAAAAATTCTGACAATTATCGCAACAGCAATACAATTTCTTTAACTTTTTCTAATTCGGCAAAAATAATCCTTGACGCATCTTTTATCAAGGAAGGTTTTTAAACAATTTCATTAGTTTCCAGGCAATTTTCTTGGCTCAGTTTGCTTGGAAAAGTATTTTATTGTTATTGTAGTTATTGAATCATTCAAAAATATTTTAAGAACTGCAACTAAATTCAATGTTATATTATATGACATAGAATATCCATAGATGATCAATGATTCGAAATTTGCAAAGAGTTGTGTGTGTGCACTAATGGTATTATTGTTACACGTTATCTGCATCTCTATTTACTAGAAAGATATCAACTGTTGTAGTTAAGTCGTTCTCTGAACAAAATGGTGATTTTGAGATGGAAACAAAACAGCGCATGCGATGTAATTAGGCTCCTATTGTTGATATGACCCACCAGATATAACTACAATAAAGGAAGGATTGTTTACTCAACCAGATGGCTTATCAATAGTGTCTAGTCTTTCGCCTAAAATTGTGATAAAGTGAAAATGTTGTAATTGTAATCCAGTTCCGTACAATATATTTCGTGCGCAACTGCATTGATCACACCTAAATCTTCGTGGAACTACCGACTAGTGCAAATCCAATTTAGGCACGGTTTAAATTATCCAATGGCTCCAACGTCGTTCCCAACGTATCACCGATTTCATCCTTGAAAAACCAAGCCAACGAAAATTCATCGATGCAACTCGGGCATTAAAAAAGAACCGATAAGAGCAAATAACACGGAGCCACCGAGAATCAAATCTTGTCATTTGATCACAATGATTCATTTTAAAACGTCGAAATTGTAACGGCTCCTGTTCCGTACCTACTTAGTTTTATTCTCCTGTCCAAGCGGTCAGCTCGGGACGGACGCAAAAGTGCACCCATTCGACAGTCGAACGCTCAATTTGGGTCGCTGTAAATTATCACAATTCTCGGCCGGTTCTATTTATCATCTCGGCGTAAGTGCTGCTACCTATTTTAGTGCGACTAATGTGTCTCTTCAAGCTCGACTTTATTGAAATTGGACCGTATCTCCCCCATCTAAGAGATATCGAATTTAAATTGATATTTTTCGTGTATGGTTGTGTGTGCTTTCGTAGACGTGATTAACTCATGAATATGAAATCGTACGCTTCTAATGTGGTTATCCGAACGCGTGGGCCGTTTTTTATTGCTTATGTATTGATGTCAAGAATGACGAATTATTTTTTGGCTAGTTAAAATGAAATTTCTTAAATAAACAGCGCTAAGCAAAGTTATTTTGATTTAAGAAGGTAAAGATCCCACTTTTGCATGGAGATTATTAACGGAATCTACTTTTAATGAAACATTCGATGTAATTACATCTCCACCGACCTGCCTATTATAATAATCGTCAATATTGCCATAATCCGTATTAATTTTAAGTGTTTGCACATAATTCAAGTTGAAAAAACTAAGCCCCATTCAATTTGAACGCTGCACCACGCAAGAACTTTAATTTAAATCGAAATTTAATTAAATTCAAAGAGCTTAAACACCTGAGCGGGCAAATAATTACCTACATATTTCATACTTATTATATAACATTATGTAAAACGTGCCCGAGCACGATTATTATTAGTAGACCGGGAGTAAACACGGCGGATGTTAATGATTTATAACGTATAAACGCGTATTAAATTTCTCACGCTTTTTAAATCAAACGGCACCAAACGAAGTGAATTAAGTGCCTCGTTTCAGTCACCGTTTATAGCAAGTTTCTCGCAAGAAAACGCTGTGATATATTAGATTTCGATATCGGGGCCATTTCTTCAATAAATATGAAAGGAAAATAATAAATCTGCAGTGGTCCGCACTGAACATTCTTATACTTAGTTATAGAACATTTTTCGAAAAAAACTCGTACCGTTTTCGTGATAAGGAAAACCGTGATAAGAGTAAACGGTCACTTCCGATTGAGGTATTGCGCACGCGCGCGCGCGCACACACACACACACACCGTGACAACTAGTGGTTCGTTATATATATATATATATATATATATATATATATATATATATATATATATATATATATATATATATATTATTCAATGCGTTGAGTTCGTTGAACTTTCTACCAATTTTTGTTGAAGTATGATTGATTTTGGCAGTATTGCCAATTGTGGGTATAATTGGTTTTTAAAACACTGTATTTCTTATGTTGTTATATTTAACGTTTCGGTACTGCTGTTACCTTCATCAGAAATAATATAAGATTTTAATATCGTTTTGAGGCAATGTATTATCTTGGATGTTTAAAAAATTCAAACGTAATTTACATGCGTCATATTTGTTTACATTTACATGTAGCGCCTTTGATTTCGTCGTATTGTAGCATACTTGGATGTTTGAAGATGCATTCGCAATATTTAAAATGTGTTGTTTTAAGGGATGGTCATGCCAATTACATACGGATACATTGCGTCAAAACGTTACATAGACATAATTTCGTTCATATAACGTATCCTTAAATCGAAAATAGTATTAATATGAACCAAAATTGGTGGTGAATTAATTAATGCAAAAAAATTTTTTTTTAGTTTGTGAAATCAGCGAGGTTAGCGTGTTATTTGTTTTCAATTAAATGATTTGGTAATATATTTGTGATAGGTTCTTATTAATACTATTTTCGATTTAAGGATACGTTATATGAACGAAATTATGTCTATGTAACGTTTTGACGCAATGTATCCGTATGTAATTGGCATGACCATCCCTTAAAACAACACATTTTAAATATTGCGAATGCATCTTCAAACATCCAAGTATGCTACAATACGACGAAATCAAAGGCGCTACATGTAAATGTAAACAAATATGACGCATGTAAATTACGTTTGAATTTTTTAAACATCCAAGATAATACATTGCCTCAAAACGATATTAAAATCTTATATTATTTCTGATGAAGGTAACAGCAGTACCGAAACGTTAAATATAACAACATAAGAAATACAGTGTTTTAAAAACCAATTATACCCACAATTGGCAATACTGCCAAAATCAATCATACTATATATATATATATATATATATACACGAAAGATGGTCAAATCTTACACCTCAATGGTGCAGTGAACATTAATTAAAACAGGTCCATGAAGACTGGTGGATCGCTAGACAATATTGTTTCTGGGTTATTACCCTTCGTCAGTAGCGATTACCAAGAACTTTAGTTATTGAAATACCTTTACATGTAGTGGCCATCAAAACTTCTCGGCGCGAGCCAATCATCCCTAACGAACCACTGACAACAGAACACTGACGAGACGATACCTTGTCTAACACCTTGCGGAGACTAAGCAAGAGACGACTGTCAAACGTCCAGTGTCAACATATAAAAGGATTGCTGCAATTAAGTTCAAAAACAATTCAAATTAAAAATGCGTCTTGTCAAATCTGACAGCAAAATGTAAAATTTACACCAAAGATGGTCAAATCTTACACCTCAATGGTGCAGTGAACATTAATTAAAACAGGTCCATGAAGACTAACTGGTGGATCGCTAGACAATATTGTTTCTGGGTTATTACCCTTCGTCAGTAGCGATTACCAAGAACCTTAGTTGCTGAAACACCTTTACATGTAGTGGCCATCAAAACTTCTTGGCGCGAGCCAATCACCCCTAACGAACCATTGACAACAGAACACTGACGAGACGATACCTTGTCTAACACCTTGCGGAGCCTGAACAAGGGACGACTGTCAAACGTCCAGTGTCAACATATAAAAGGATTGCTGCAATTAAGTTCAAAAACAATTCAAATTAAAAATGCGTCTTAGCAAATCTGACAGCAAAATGTAAAATTTACACAAAAGATGGTCAAATCTTACACCTCAATGGTGCAGTCCAATGTTGACACTGGACGTTTGATAGTCATCTCTTGTTTAGTCTCCGCAAGGTGTTAGACAAGGTATCGTCTCGTCAGTGTTCTGTTGTCAGTGGTTCGTTAGGGGTGATTGGCTCGCGCCAAGAAGTTTTGATGGCCACTACATGTAAAGGTATTTCAACAACTAAGGTTCTTGGCAATCGCTACTGACGAAGGGTAATAACCCAGAAACAATATTGTCTAGCGATCCACCAGTTAGTCTTCATGGCCCTGTTTTAATTAATATTCACTGCACCATTGAGGTGTAAGATTCGACCATCTTTCGTGTAAATTTTACATTTTGCTGTCAGATTTGACAAGACGCATTTTTAATATATATATATATATATATATATATATATATATATATATATATATACACACAGTGTGTTTCACTTAAGAGTGTAACACCATCATAATTTTTTTATTTTCGGTCCAATTTTTGTAATTGTTTTTTTCCAAACATAGAATACTTATTGCTCTATTTACTAACCCTGCTACTATCCGAAGATTGTAAGATTCGAATATCCGGACCCGAATGTATCCGGATATCCGAATGCCCGATATCCGGATAGTTTACTATCCTGACCCGAGAACCGAAACTTGGATCCGGATATCGGATCCGAATATCGGATCCAGATCCGGATTTCGGTACGGGATCTCGGCAACCGAATATCCGGATTCTAGAAACGGATCCGGTTCTCAATCTTGGGGGCCGGATGCGAAACCATTTTCCAAAAATGATTGCATGTTGTACGTGTTAGATAATGTTTCTTTGTACAGTTATGAGCATATATAATTTATGACATTACAATATAGGCTACAAAATTTGCTACCTACAAAATATACAAAATTGTATATTATGTAAAATTAGAAAGTTTTGTGGCACACAACCCTATTTTGGATCAAATAAAATAAAGCATAATTTTAGTATGCTGATTTATTCTTAGTTCAATAACTTTACACAAATAAAACACGTTATTCGGTCTTCAGTCTCTAAAACAGGCATTTAGGTTGTGTGGCAATGATTAAGTAGATTTATGTTTATAAAAAAACAACAAACAAATTAATTTTAACATAATATTTATTTAAACATAAAAAAAATAATAATTCTGAAATAAAATTATAAATGAAATAAATAATTTCATAATTACTAATAATATTTTTTTCTCTATGATACATAAAAAACAAGATACCAAGTAAAACAATAAATAAGTAGAACTTTTTAAAATTTAATTTTTTAAATTAAATATTAATATATTTACATTCTCGGAAGACAAGCAAGTTCTTTTCGCGGTCACTAAATTACCAGCAGAAGAAAAAACTCGTTCAGATGGTACTGATGTTTCCGGAATACACAAATATTTCTTAGCTAATCTATTTAGATATGGATACTTTGTTGTGCGTTCTTTCCACCATCTAAACGTGCAGCTGTGTTTTGTGATTTGATTTTCCAAATGAAAATTGTCCAGATCACATTTATTTTCAACGTCTGTGTCATTCGGGAATAAAAAATTGAAAGCAGAATTACTTGATGTATTTCTTACTTCGTTATTTAAAAAGTTATTTACAACCCGTTGTTCTGCACTTAAAAAGTAATTTGTATGGCGGTTCTAAGGTTGAAGCAATATCAGCAACAAGATCATACGTTTCAAATCGCTTTATTATAATTTCTCGATTCACACAATTTTTAAAATTTGTTGCTGTTATTGAGTCATCTTTATTAACCAATAAAAAGTTACTTTTTAATGAATTGATAAGTGGCTTAATTACTGAAATAGTAGCATTGCTTAAACGGCAAAAATTATCGAAAAATTTTACTAGTAATAATTGATCAGAATTGCCCAAAAACACTAAATCCAAATTTTCATGAAAATTAAAAATGTTTAAATTATGCAAATATGATAGTCGGAAAATATGCGAACTACAAAAATTTCATTTAAAATATTTTAAGCGGGAAAATATTCAACCAATCACGCTCATGTATACTGGTTTGGTACATTCTGAATCAGAAGTGAAGGTAATAAAATCTGCACTAGACAGTAGTTGACAGATTTTATGTGATGTATTTTTTTATATGCTTATTTTGTAGTAGCATAGTTAATTTCTTCATTTCGTTATTAAACTTTAAATTGTGAAAAAACTTGATTGCAACACTACCTTTTAAACCTTTTGCCGCCGAGATAGTTTTTAAACTGAATGTACGTTGAAAAGCAGTACCGCTCTTGCCACGCCCCCTCAGCTGTCATGTTTGCTAAGGTGACCTGTATTTATTATTAGCTGCTCCGAAAATTGTATGCTGTGAAAATTTTGTTTGAAATAAAACCTTAACTGTCAAAGTTGTTTAAAATTGTTGTTGTTTAGGTGCAGCCACCTGTGCAAATAATATTTACCGAATTGGAATTACTTTTGCAGAAAATTTTAACATTTTTAATTTTCATGAAATTTTGGATTTAGGGTTTTTGGGCAATTCTGAACAATTATTGCTAGTAAAAATTTTCGATAAAAAAATCCCTAAACTGAACTGATTTCTTGATTTTTGCCATTTATTTTGCCATCGCAGATATGATTGTGTTACACTCTTAAATAGCAATAGATAAAAAATGGAACATAATAAAAAATACACTATATTAAATAAAAAAGATTTGATCGAATCAATTGAATGTATTCACAAATAATTGGCTCAGCCATGTGCTCTCCTATTGCAACCCTCAGCGCTAACTTAATAATGGAAGAACTCGAACAAAACATCAAAAAAATATATATATAGTATACCATTTTATAAAAGATAGGTCGATGATATAATTAGATGTATACCCAAGGATAAAATATAGGACAAAAATTTAATAATTTCACCATAGAATAGACCAGAACAAATTACAAACAAACTAATCAATTACAATAAAACACCACCAAGGCAACATCTATACAAACTGGTGCACAAAATATACCGACTCAGAAAGATACACAAATCTCAACTCTACTATGCCTCTATCATATTAAAAATGTGTCGTCAGTTTAGTAAATCGTGCCATAATATTATCACATGAATCACATATACAAGCAAAAATATTAAAAACGAAATCCATCGAAAATTTCTACAAATAATTAATAAAAGAATTATCTTATTTTATTGACTACAGTAAATTGCTAATCTCATTTATACCTCTTATAACCATTAACAGACCTCTGCCCAAACATTCGAACTATAACTACAAATATTTTATCATAAGGATCCTCCATAAACTATTTACATAAATAATATACTAAGTGGGTTATGTTGGGTTTTTTGTTTGGTTTGTCAAAACAAAAATTTTAAACAGTTTTAAATTGTATTTATATCTAATGTAATGTGGAGACATTAAACAAAAATTTTTATGTTTCAATTCATAAAAACTTATTTTAACTTTATAGAATTCTGACGATGTTGTACATCTCCATCGCACAAAATATCTATATTTTTAACTTTTAGTACGTGATGTAGCATGTATTGAAAGACATGTTTTAACGTATATCATTCATATTTCACTAACGCAAATAACAAACACAAAAAAATAATAAAAATGTATTGTTAGTATTAATATTTTATGAACGAAAAATAGACAAAATTGACACTTTACTTAACTCATCGCAATATCAACTTATTTTGACTAAAATATATACTGCCCTTCAAATAAAATAGACCACCCCGAACCACTGAACGTAGAATGATGAAACTTGGTAAAAATATCTAGTGCATGTAGAAAAACAAATGATTAAGTTTTGAAGCCAATCTGTCACTTCTGACACAAATTGTCTCGTTAGCAACAGTTGCCTGTGCCTTTAGTTCGATCATAGTTTCGTTAATTTGTAGCATTTGTTAGGAGTTTCTTCTTACTTCTTGTAACTTTTAGGACCTTTAGAATGCCACGAGTTCGAAGACGTGCAAATTTTCAGCAAATTACGCTTTTGAACGAGGAGAAATTGGTGGGATGCATGAAACTGGTTTAACCTTCCGTCAGATAGCCAGAGGTGTCAATTGGTCACACACACCACTATAGCACAGTCTTGTAGAGGCTGTAAGGAAGAACACCTAGAAGTTCGTCGTAGAGGGACTGAACAACGAAGAGTGACGCAAGAGCAAGAAGATCGGCTCTTAAGGCGAAATGCAGTTAGAGACCAGGAAGAACCATCACGAGCCGCTGAAATAAATTGAATAAGAGCAATTAGCCATAGGGTTTCCATGCGCACGATTTATCGCGGAATACGCACGTTTGGACTACGTTCTTATCGTCCTTATTTTCGTCTTCCTCTAACAAGAGAACATAAGCCATCAGACTTCACTGGTGTCAGGACAGACAATATTGGGTTCCTGAATGGAATGAGATCATCTGGAGCGACGAATCAAAATTTAGCTTATGGCACCCTGACGGACGTTCGAGGATGAGACATTCTAGGAATCAGAGGCAAAATTTACAATTTTATCAACGGCGCCATACGGCATAAGTCCTGGGGTTATGGTATGGGGGCAATACGCTATGGAAGATCTCATCTGGTATTCATTCCGGGCACACTATACGTTACATTGATTCAGTGTTGTGCCATTACCACAAAACCTTCCAGGAGCAGCCATCCAACAAGATAATGCGCGGCCTCTTACTGCTCATGTAACGTCAGCCTTCCTAGAAAAAACATCAATATGTTGCCCTTGCCTCCAAGATCACCAGACTTATCCCCCATTGAACATGTTTGGGATATGATGGAATCAAGATTGCGGCGTTTACCACTACCTCCCAATGCCTTAGATGAGTTGCGTTAACAGTTACAGATAGCCTGGGATGAGGTACCTCAAGAATATATCAATAATCTAATTTCCAGTAAGGCGAGAAGGGTTGTTGAATGCATAAGTGTACGTGGGGATGTAACTCGTTATTAACTTTTTAATCATTAAATGTTATCAGTTTTTCTTAAAAATGTATAATTTGTTTTTCTACGTGCACTAGATGTTTTCACCAAGTTTCATCATTCTACGTTCAGCTGTTCGGGGTGATCTATTATTTGAAAGGCAGTGTATTAATATTTGGTTGCATAGCCCTTTGCTTTGGCATCTTCTTAGTATGGAGTTGATTAGATTCTCAATCACCGAAGCTGTAATTTGGTAACATGCTTCTTCCTTGCTGAAATTTTTCATTGGCGTTTTTGGCTTTTATATTTTGATCCAACTCGTCCCAGAGGTTCTTCACTGCACCTGCTGAATGTTTGGGATCGCGAGTAAACGGAAGCATAACATCTTTCACAATGCTCATGTACATTTCCATACCATGAGGTTGCCTCCATCATGTTTGACGGTCGGAAGTTGGTAGCGTGGGTCGAAGCGTGTGCCAATACGACGACGCACGTAAGCTGGACCATCACTTCCGAACAGCGAAAATTTCGATTCATCGCTCCATATAATGTTTTTCCACTAATCTGCAGTCCACTCTAAATGCTCTTTTGCAAATTTAACACGAGCTTTTCGATTTTTTACTGATATGTTTTGATAGGTTTTTTTAACAGGGCGGCGTCCATTGAGCCCTGTAGCTTGTAAACGACGTCGAACTGTCCGAACAGAAGGAAACAGTTCATTTCCGATGGATAATTCACGGGTAATGTATACGGCTGTTAGTCGAGGATTGTCACGAGAAAGACGAACAATATTTCTTTCCACCAATTTTGTTGTTCCTCTGAGTCGTCTTGAGTTTTTCTTCTTCTGTACATCCCGTTGCACTTGCCACCGGCTCAAAAATTTAGTTATGGTACTTTTACCACCACCAAACTGCCAATAAATTGTTCCTGGGTCATTCCCTGCCCCCGTCCACGTACAATTGCTTTTTGTTGTTCTTTTCCGATGTTTTTGACCATAAAATTCGTGCCATGACAACTTTGACTGATTTTAAGAAACGTTGGTTCAATGATGACAGGTGATTTTCATCCAACCTTAAAGCCGATTTCGCATATATATGCACGGACAAGCGATAAGTCAGGATAGTTGGTTTTTATCTTCCACTGGGTTGTTGTAGTTATATGTACAATGTTGGTCTTGGTTTTTATCAATCAAGAAATCTTTGCTCGGTATTCAGGAAATTAAAGTTAAATACATAAACCTCCACAAAATGCTACATATTGTTTTATTGAAAGCATTTTACAACATTACTTCCAAGCATCTCGTTTGCATGTAAAGTGAACTAGGCCTGGTAGATAGAAAAAAATATATTTGCAAGGACATTTAACAAAGTAAAAATAATTTCCTAGTTTAGTTACATGTAAATTTTTAAATAATAAATTTTGAGGCGAAAAAACGGTATTTCCTTGTATCCTTTCTACTTTGTACAACTTTCGACATTTATTATAACCAAAGGCAAAAAATATTTATCGGCATAATTTATGTGGAAACTTATCTTACACTTCGCAAGTTGTTTACCATCTACCTAATCAAACAAGCACGTCGTGAGCACGTAACCTAAATGTAATTGGCCACCTAGGGCAGTCCACCGCCAAATGTAACTACGCGATCCGTGATACCCTTTAAATGTATCTCTGCAACGGACACATTCGGCTCGAACTGCCTTCTCCGCCAATTTGGGTCCCAATTTCAACGCAAATTATATTATTCGCGCTCAATTTTACCTCGGCATTGCTAAAACGAAAAGTGGTACACACGACACGGTTTTCAAGGCAATTCGTTACTCGAAACACTTCGCGAGGAATTTTATCAGATAGGAGCCGGGTGATTAATTAAAGATGGTAGAGACTAATTGGGTAACGTAAAATATGGCGTATTAATGGATCCGCCGCGTTTATACGTAAAGGAAATGAGTTTTTAAGTTAAAAGTAATGTTTGAGGAAGACAACGGCGAGAAAACGCCATTAGAAACGGACTTGACGTCGAACCATTAATTTTGTCATAGCGTCGATAAAACACCTGCACAAATTATAAATGGCAAATGTGTGACGAATGTTTGTGATTAACTTGGTGATTGGACGAAGCGAGTAGGGGAATGGCAGGTAGAAATGGATTCCGTCTATTTAATAAACTTGCAAGCAAATTTATTAGGAAACTTATTTAATTAAAAGTAAAATACATTCGTTGAAAGTAATGCTAAAAATATGACATCTTCTAGAACAAGAAAACTTTATTAGTTATTAGTAATCAATACACTATCTATCTATAATTTATATTATATGCTTTGACTCTGATCTTTAGTCTAGCGGTCTAGATGGCAAGGCTAGTAAAATGGATCAAAATATTAATCGAAGCCCTACGGACTGCATTACGTAGACCATAGACCTTTTAAATATGCTATTGTATTTTGTACATGATATTCTCCTAAAGTATGTGGTCAAATCACGTCGTTGTCATTTGAATTTTATTTAAAAGCTTATAGTGGTCACTATTTCAAATGGTGACCGCCACAGTATATCAATATTTTATATTTTATATTTCAATATTTTATTTAATATAAAGCTAATATTGGCATAGTTTCCAATAAATGTCCATGCATCAACAGTCAATTAAAGGGCGTGTATCAGTAAATACTGGAGTAGAAATAACGAAAATAATTAAATAAATTTATTCTTTAAGTCTCCAGTTATTAATATAGTGCCAGTACCATATACATATAATCAGGAGATATTTTTTTAGTGAATCAGGAAGTCAAACCTCGGTTTAGAAAATAATGAAAGAAATAAATATTCTCCTTGCCAAATTGCACTGTATTCAATCTGAATGTACATTTAACTATTGTCATCTTCAGCAGAAAATCATATACGCATATCAACGACGTAGTATACCATAAAAGCAACTACGAAAAATGAGCAAAATACAATGGATATTAAAAGTAAATCATCGACGAACGCACTCCCATATGATGAAAATATATGAGAATTATGTAAGTTACTTCAAGTAATAATTATGTATGTTCTATGTTTGGTTTAAACATATACTTCATCGTTATTTCTATTTATAAATATTTTATTCGTCTTATAGCCGTGACCCCCGTCAATTCCAAGATTTATGAAAAGCGCTACAAAACGAAGATATATTTTGAGGAATTGCTACAATTTCTTGTGGCACTTAAAATTAAAGACAACCAGTTAATTATTTGAACGGGTTGACAATAAATGAATTTTGTATGTCAAGCCTTAAATTCAAAGCCCTTTTTGACTTTCAATCCTTCAGAGGGACTACGTTTTACAAACTGAATGAGTAAGATAACACGAATAAAAAACAATTTGTCCATACAATTTACAATAAAAATGGCACTAATTCAAAGCTGTAAAATTGGAGTAATCTCCATACGATTTACATACAGGCATGATTTATGGCAAACAAGAAGATTGCACCGACAAATGATATATTGCTGTACTATTAAGACGTTTATTAATATGTGAAGTATCTAGTGCGAGGGACATCGGGCAAAAACCCGGAAGGAGGCGGTGCCAAGTCTAGAACACGGTTACACACGTTAACGGGAGTGCAACAATATTAAAATTAGCATCACGGATGGGCGGAGCTTTAATTTGATTAATGACTGTTTCATAAACAATTTAAGCAAATGGCTTTTCTGAACGATTATTCTGTGTTTTTGTAACCGAAAAAATATTTCACCTTATTTGTACGTAGTTATTAACATTAATTAGAAAGTTATTTTGATGATTATTACAGAAAAAAAAATATTGATATTTATTAGAGTAGATCGTTCCGACCGATTGATATAAAAATGCCTCCATTGTAAATGCGGAATGATTTTTATTAAGTATGCTTATGTTTTCACCAAATTCAGTTTTTCAAAACTTATTTACTGCTGAAGATTGCAATAGCGAATGAAACGCAAATACATTTTCTCATGGTATTATTAACCCTTTCGCTTAAAGTAACCTGCTATTATTGTATGATTAACAGCAAGGTAGTATGTTTAAAAATTGCTCATTACCACCCAATTTATAGAATTCATGATATCTCTCAGTCTGTGAATGAAAGTATTAGCGATATTATAGTCTATTGCGACACAATTGTTTGCAATAAAATATCTAATAAATTTATTTCAATTCATATACACAAATGCAAACGACAATTTTATTTAAAAAATCCTAATATTCGTCAACATTTACAACATACTTAAACTGCATCGCGCAATAGTTTGTTCAGTCCTTGAATACAGAGTTCAACAGCACTTTAAAAATATTGTTTTAAAAAAACTTGTGCTGAGCGTGTGCAATTCTTCGTTTTGTAGTATCGTGGATGGCATCGTAGGAATCACATGAATACTGTGATATATTAAAAGGAGTTTTCTCCTAAAATGCCCTCACGTTTGCCCCTAATATTATTAACGTGATTAGGAGTGTTGATTTTTTTAAATTTCTTAAACCGGCTTTTAATATTATTGATATATTTGTTTGATATAGTATTATTGTGCAAGAAAAAATAATTCAGACAGTGATCTTGTAATTATTTGTAGGGCGCTAGTTTTAATTTTGAAAAAAGTAAGTGTTTCGATCACCGTAATTGGCTATAGCTTAAAATGTTCCTGTTCTTAAGCATACAGTGATTCACATCAAAGTAAAACATATGAACATAAATTGCATATTAGTTTTCATTTAAAATATCTCTTGTACTCCTAATATTTGTTTTTCTGATTGAATAATGTCATCACTTGCTTCAATTACTACATGCATTTTGCATTCGTATATATAACATAAATACTGAATATAGTTTTTTCTTGTCGTAAAACGACAATGTAGGAAATCCGGGTTGATCAGTACACAAACTTACCTAAATATCAAAATATAAAAGCCAGTTACTTGTTATGAAATAAAAAATTGCGAGATTGAACAACTGTTAACATTCTGTTGAGAGCCACATACGACATTAATGAATACGAATAAGATATTCCTTTAATGAAGTTTTATAATAAACGCAAATAGGAACAGTTTTTGTTTAAAAGTACTTCTTATAATTATTAACTTCTTTTTCTTCTGATATCATTCCAACAGTTACAAAAAAAATATGTATTTGATTATTCAAAATATAGAATTATGTATATTTTAAGTCTATTTTAGATATTTCTTTAAATTATTTATTTATTCTAATTTCATATTTCGCAAGTAAGTTTAATTATTTTATTCAGTTATTCTTAATTGTAATACAATATGCACTTATAACAAACCGTACGGAAGTACACAAATCGAATAAAATCTTATATAATTTACATATTGTGCACTTCGCGCCTAATTATAATAAAATTATTGCAACTTATGCAATGATGATTCATGTTTTATATACACGGGAACTTTACAGTATTCGTCCAATATTTAATTCATAACAATGAAACTTTGTTCAATGAATATTTTTAATTAGAAATGTCTGAAATATATCTCAAAAGTACACACGTAGAAAAGCTAGTCTTCTCGTGTTCGGATAGACCGATACAAAGCAACTCAATGCAATATTAAACGCTTGAGGTATAAAACATTAGGTTCCGAAATGATTTATAACGACATTGTGTGGTCTGGAATCGAGCACTGGTGCAAGAAGTACCACACTGCACATGCATTTTTTTTATTAAACCGTGACATATATTTTTCTCAAAGAATAATATTATGAGCAACAAATACAAAACAGGACACTTAATTGTAGATTTCCGGTCGAAAAACTAAAGTAACATAACATAAAGTAATATTTTGTGTAATATCCATTGCTTCCAATGCATTCGGTTAGACGATTTCTCATTGATAGAACGGTGTTGCTGCAAAACGATGTGCCTCGGAATCTCTCCCATATCGTGTTAAGATGATTTGTTAGCTGTTGTATTGTTCTTTCCCTGACACCGAATCCAGGCACATCCGATCAAGACCTCACCATTGCCGTCCAGATTTCCTCTATTGGGTGCAAATCCGGAGATTTTGCCGGCAAATCCAACAATTCAATATCGTCTTGATCATAGAACCAATTCATAACTGCTGTCGATGTATGTATAGGACAGTCGTCCTGTACAAAAGTGATCACCTCCATTGCATCTTCTGGGTAGACAATTCTGAAGGGATTACAATATCTTCGAGTATTTCAATGTACCGCTGTGAATTGCAAGTTCCCGAATATATCGGGTGTTGTTCTTTCGCCATAACACTACAGGATCATCTTGCGAAAATGAAAAAGTTTTTCATGTGTAAAAATAGCACACTGTCAATCCCTGTCGATATCCGCTTCGCAAAAGCGAACCCTAGCTGCAGCAAGTGCCTAGGACAGTTCAATTTTCCGGGCAGGCTGTCTGGCGTGGTACCCACTTTCTCGCAGGCGCCTCCTTACTGTCATGGTGGAGCAATTCAAATTGAATTCCTCCTTATTCTGACACTTGTAATGAATAGGCTATTCTCAACCGCCCTCACTATGGCACCATCATCAAATTGTGTCGTCACCTACGTTTTGCCCCCTTGCACCCAACGACAAACTTGTTTTACCTGTACATTGGTACATTGGTCAATACAATGTACAATCTTTGTAACATTTGCATATTAGTTCAGCATAAAGCAATCATTGCAAAATTGAAATTAGTATAGCTCCCCTTATCAAACATGAGTCTCGGCAAATATGAGAACTACAAAAATTTTATTTAAAATATTTTAGGCGGTAAAATATTCAGGCAATCACGCTCAAGTATACTGAATTGGTACATTCTGAATCAGAACTAAGCTAATAAAATCTGCACTAGACATTAATTAACAGATTTTATGTTATGTATTTTTTATATGCTTAGTTTATAATAGTATAGTTAATTTCTTCATTTCGTTATTAAACTTTAAATTGTGACAAAACTTTATTGCAACACTACCTTTTAAATTTGCCGCCGAAATACTTTTTAACCTGAATGTACGTTGAAAAGCAATGCCGCTCTCGCCACGCCCCCTCAGTTGTCATGTTTTCTAAGGTGAGCTGTATGGGCACCTACTTATTCGGCGATTGGTTAATATCACGTTACGTTACTTGCTGTCTAAGCCTGAAATCGTTCTTAATTGCATTTATTTAATTCTGTGCACTATTATTATTATTCTTCAAAATACGATGAAATTAATGTTTGCAAAAATGTATAAGATTTCATATATTTCATTCCGTAAGGGTTTGTTGTAAATTGACATAGCATCGAAATATTTGTATTTGCATAATTGATGAAATGCTTTCGGAAATAATAAATATTTTTAAATGCAAACTAATATATATTTACGTTTATACGAATACCTAAATTGTTATTTTTAATGCGATCGCAGTTGAGGTAGTAGCGTATTTACATTTTATAATAGGTCGCCCGGTGTCTGTTCTTTAAAGGGGATAGTTCGAACTGCTCGCTTGTTTTATTACACGGACATCTTCTCTGTTTGTAATTGTACATAAGTACATATCCAAGAAATGAAATACCGACTAAACGTGTAAACTCTGATGAAGCAGCACGTATGGTATTGGAAATAACGAGATCGTGAGTCTCGCCAGATACAGACGCATAAGTCGCAAGCTGGCTTGATGTCAATTATTCCCAATGTCAACGATTACTGTATACAAATTAATCTAGTAGTTAAAACCGCCGGTCAGTAAACCTGGTCGCAGACAGTAAACCTGGCAGGACACGGATCCAGAAGGAGATGTGATTTTGGGACGAAAACGTATCGTATAGAAAGGACTTGGGATATGTTAGATTAATCAGAGTAAATGTGGCAACGTCGTCAGTGACGATGATGGAATATGTTAACGATGGAGGATACATGATAACATCTCGAACGAAAAATTTCCATATCTACCAATACATCTACCAATAGAACCGAGCAGTACAGACGAAGTTAGTGAGGCAACGATGAGTATACACCTTTTCTTTACAGTATTCTGGGACACGGACCCGATAATATCCCGGTCGATGACCGGGTGCAGCGTGATACCACTCCGTACCACCTATCATATCTTCTTAATCTTACTTTAACTAGTAGAACCATACCTATGGATTGGAAGACATCGGCCACGGTGCCACTACACAACAATCCTGTTTCAACAATTGTTCCATCTAGATTCTAAAATATATAAGATTCATAATAGGTGACCTTAAAAACCATTATATATCAATTTTTGTTTTAATCAGACTATTTTTCAAAATTTTTCCGCCGTTTTGGATTTCGGAAAAAATAATATCATATTCATAATCAGCGACCTTGAAAACCCTTATATACCAGCTTTTGTTTCAATCAAAATGATTTTTAGATTTTTGTCCGCGTTTTTCGGGATATGGGCCACTGTGCATCTCCCCAATGATACGACTCATTCATCAAATCTTGAAAATATACAAATGAATCATTGACAGAATTATCTCAGCTATCGCAGACATTTCTAGGATATTTTCTAGTATTCAAGTTGAACGTCACTGAGAGTATCGACAGATCATACACTCCACCTTGTTGGGCCTTGATTTGACAGAATTCCATACGAAATCATCTATTCCTTGCGAGATCATGGCATATCATATGCACAGATATCGTGAATGAAACTAATGTCCGAAGGAACAACAAGTGTAGCAAAGATACTGGTCGGAACATCGGGACCATTCCATGTCACTGCAAAGTACACCAGTGTTCTTGTCTATCTTCTCTGCTTTCCATATTATGCTTTAACACCTTGAAGTCTAAAAGTCTGAATACATAATACTGTTGCACACCGGTGTATTCTGATGACTTCGTTATAAGCGCACGAACGAGACTAGAAGTAGAACTGTAGTGACAGAATTGGAAAAACTTGCAACACGGGTTACGGTTCAATTTGACGAGGATGGTTTACGTGGGATGCAGGACACAAACTCTAGGCACTGTAGCAGTCGATAACGAACACCTTACCAAAGTTGGAATTTTCAACCATCTGCCGCTAAATCTACAGCAAAAGCCTGTATATCTACGGCGAGAGGTCATTCATCTATCGAACCATAATACGATTTGTGGCATCATTATATAGTTATGAATGCTGGCCGACTGTTAAGAGTACTGCACAATATTATACTCTGCTGAAATGAGCGCCACTGAGATTTGCCCAAAAGGACATGAAATAGAATGGATACATACGAGTACAAATGGTGGTAACACCTATCACAGACAATGCACGGGTTGGTAGACTACGGTGGTATGGTCATAAACGACGATGGAAAATTGAGTGTAAAAGTAGCCATTGAACGAATAGTGATGGCTGGATACGTCGGTAGGTGACAAAAGAATGAAAACAGCGATTCACTTGACAGTATAATGTGGAGGAGAAGAAAGAAGAACAATATTCTTTCTAAAAGATGACAATTTTAACTATTCTACTATTAGAATCATCGTAGTTACCATAATATCAAAATTTACACCATACACCGGGCTCGGGATAACCAAACACGTGGTTACCAAAGAAAATATTTATTTCGAAAACCAGCAATAACACTCAATATTCAAGTATTACTATTAGGTACATGCCATGCTCTCAGTCATATTTGTATGCACCATGAATACCTTCCCCAAGTGAACATTTCGGCGTTTATTTATTATTGAATCGACCTACACAAAAATTATCCACAGTCTCCATTTCTAATCGATTGTAATCCGTTCTGTAATATATTAAATATTGCGTTCATGGTTAGCCGTTGCGGGACACTACTTTAGATATTAATAAATGCTGTTGTTCGTTATGAGCGACAACTTCTATGCTACATTCTATATTTGTACATCGTGCAGTCTTCAGTATCTACTGCTGGTTGTTGATTTTTTCACTTTAACGTAGCAATCAAATTAAATTATAATTAGCACCTGCGTTTTCTGTTGCTGGAACTGGCAAGATGTTTGCATATTTGATTTATTTTGCCCGTTAATGGATAACTTACACTTGTGTCAAATCACACCGTTTCTTTCGACATATTTTAAAGTTATGAATTTTATTCTACACAACACATGAAATACATGCATTCAACCCCATAGCACGTTTCAGACTAAACAACTGGATGTGTGTGGACTGCACGTTGTTGTTTGAAAGCTACCGGTCTTCGAAACCACGTGGCTGCAAAAAAAGTTCTCCTTATGCCTCAACACAAGGAAGCATATTGGAGCATATAGCACCAGACGATGCTTTTTGGAGTTATTTTTGTAGATGAAAAAGTTTTCCACTCATCCCGCAATGGACGCATAAGAGTGTACAGTCCCAGGAACGCCCGTTAGGAAGAACCTTATGTTGGTACGAATGATCAAACTGGACGTTTTTCTGCGAATATGTGCGCGTGGATTTCCGTTGCTAGTCCCGAGTTAATGCTGTATGTGGAAGATTGACTGAACAGCGGTGTTTATATTAGGATTCTGGAGGACATAATGCTCCTTCAGTAACGAGATCTTACACAAATCAAAATTTTATCTTTCAACAAGACAACTGTATGGTCCATACAGCATACAAGGTAGCACCATGGTTCCAGGATCACAATATAAACGTCCTTGATTGGCCAAGTCGTAGTCCAGATCTCAATAATATAGAGAATATGTGGGGCTTCTAAAAAGAAATTTACAAAGTCAACGTATAATATTTCGCAATAGGGATACACTCTTAACTGCAATTACTAATGCACGACAAACATTACCTCAGGGCTATCACAGAAATGTATGTCTCCCGATGTCTGCCCAATTAAGGCGAGTGATAGAGGCCAATGGGGCAGCTACAAAATATTAACTTGTTGCAAATTTATTGAGTTTAACTTATTAATGTTCTAATTTGTTTGTTGTTTTTGTTTTTGTTATTCACCTTTAGACCTTTATATTGTTTAGTAAAATAAGTTTAGTTTTCTTCTTACTTATTGTCATTGGTCTGTGCTTAATATAATTTAAATAACATTATTTATACAATTTTACAACTAACAACCCATATTCAATTCTTAAAATAGTCTATGTCACTTCTTCAACTCTCGCAGTAACAGTGACAGTTTAAAGTGAGGTTAGGATACGTAAAGCCTATTTCACACCTCATGTCAGTCAAACTGACGTACGTACTGCCCGAAACTTAGTGATCGCAACTGTACATTAAAACCATGAAATAAAACGTTGACCTGACAGCTTCAGTGTGCAATATATATTCTTCGATCGATATCATTATGAACGGGTTGCAAAAGCAAAAGGCAATTTTAAAGTTTTGTACGAATCCATATTTTTAAGCTATTGTTTGCAAAAACTTGTCTCCACGAAGTACCGAACTCAGTATACCAAAATCAACCCACTAATCATTAACACACTTTTATTAACAATAAACGTTAAAGAGTACGACATTGATAATGATTTTTTAAAAACCTTATTGTGTAATGTGTGATTTAATATTAACATAATAGTAATAGTAATAGTAATAGAGATTTATTGTGCAATAGTATGTAATACAATGAATATTCCAAGAATTATATAATAGGTAGTAGAAAAAAACGAAAAAAACATAAATTACACAAAAGGGCGAGTTCGGCGAACCGTCTTGTACCCGCCCAAACTAAATAAATGGTTACAATCGAAAATCTTAAATATAAATTATATTAAAAGTAAGTGATACAATGAGGATTTAACAAAGTAACATTTATATGATACAAATAAACAGATTTAAACTTGTATCACATGCGAAATATTAGTTTGTAAGCACATCGTTTTTTAGTAACGCAATAACGGCATTTTTAAATGAATATGTAGGCAAGGAAATTAAATGAAGTACAGAAATTACATAAGGTCCCCTATAGGAAAAACAATTTGTAAAAACTATTGTGCGATGTTGTGCTAATATACGCATCTGAGAGCGATGTATTAATAAACCATAGAAATATAACGGACATTTTGATTTAACAAGTTTGTACAACAATAGAATGTATAAGTATCTTGTACTAATATTAAATTCGTCGTTACTTATTATGTGTAGCGATATGTGTTCATTGTACGGAGTACAAAAAACAAAACGCATGCAAGCATTTTGAACCCTTTGTAGTTTGTGTTTATTATAAACGGTTAGATGGTTGTAATAAACGGAACTGCTATATTCTAAGTTTGAATAAATTAAGCTTTTTATTAATTGCATTTTGGTCTTCTAGAATCTAGAGCGATTAAGCATTTTTAGTTTCTGAAATGACAAACTATAAATTTTATTAACATGACTTTCGAAGCGTAAATTTTTGTCAATCAACAGACCAAGACTTTTGGCTGATGTAACCCATTTAATTATAGTTCCTCTGAATGAAATTTGAAAGTTCTTAAGATCGATTTTGGAAAGATGCCTATGCACATAGCTATTGATTTTTTTAGAATTAATTTCTAAAAAATGTCCATAGCACCAGTTCGGTAAATTAGCTAAATCGTCGATTATTAGATCTAGCTTTTCCTGTATGTGTGTTAGTTTGCAAGAAATGTATAATTGAAGGTCGTCAGCATAAAGGTGATACCTGCAATACTTTATAGTACTAGGCATGTCAAATATGAACAGAGAAAACAGTAAAGGCCCTTATATCGTACCTTGAGGGACTCCACTTTTGGTTTGCATGTAGTCCTAGAAAATTTCATTTAAATTTACTTTTTGATAACGGTATTGGACGTAATCTTTAAACCACGAACTAGAGTTATTGGAAAAGCCCAAATATTTTAGTGTTGCAAATGATAAATCAAAGTATTAGAGGATGATAAATGTAATGAAGGACTGGTCCATTGAAATGGTTATATTGTTAATTATTTTTAATAATGCAGATTGTGTGCTGTGACCTGCTCTGAACCCTGATTTCAATGAAGGAATAGTAGAGGCATCATCCAAATATTCTTTCATTTGACTAGCAACCATTTTTTCAATTAATTTGGACAAACAGGATAGCACACTAATTGGTCTTAAATCGTTTAGAGAATTAGCGTTAGAACTTTTGGTAATGGTTTAACTATTGCACTTTTCAAAATAGTAGGAAAAACTCCGTTTAGCGGAGAAAAATTTATAATATGTACTATATGATCAATGCAATAAGGCAAAACATAATTTAACATTGCTATGCTTATTTGATCTGCGCCGATTGCTTTTGAATTAATTGCCATGGTAATGACATTTTACGAGTACATAATGAGTTAGTACTCAATGGGGCGTGCACATCAAATAAAGCCAAGACTAATTGAATAAACAAATTCACCTTCAGATTTATATTTGTGAAATTATATATGTCGTTCCAACGCATTAATACAATATACAACATATTTATAGTTTTACATGTAATTCATTATTACTTTTACAATTACAATTTACAATTTTAGATGAATCCTATTTTTCCTGTGCTGCAGTCTGCGCTAAGAATGGGCATATGCTTATTTGCAGACTCGTATTGTTTGATAAAAAATATTTTATGTGGCAATTACTGTCTCAAACAGTAATTGCAGAGTGTTACGATAAATATTTTGAGCAAAACTTTTACTCGAGTGCAAAAAGTGATAAATAATAATTTATTGAAGCATAAAAAATTGCGTTATGAATTTCTATAACAGGTGTTATGTGAGAATAGTTTTAGCATTTTTAGTTTATTTTGTGTGGAATTTAAATCTTTAATAGACGGAATTGAATAGTTGGTCGAATGCAAAAGGGTCGAGTTTTATCTGCGCGTATAAATTATGTTTGAATTTTTTATCAGATTCGCAAAATCCCACCAACTACTAATTACGTCCATTGATACGACGCTAAATTTTATATATTTACGACTTTTTCCCCAAGTAACAATGCCCCGCGCGGCGTTGTTAAGATTTCGCGATACAGCACAAAATTGAGTTATAAATTAAATCGAAAGCACCAATATTAAATAACGTACAATAAAAATAAATTAGCATGTAGGTGCGCCGTAAGTGTACAATCAATATATGATATTACACATATTATTCGTGGTGTAATTTTTCACGGTCGGACAAAGATTATCGAGCATGTGAGTTTTACGCACCACATATTTAAGCAAATATCCATCGGATAATGACCAATAATTCACTCGTTATCTACGACCGATCACTATGATTTATACCGTGTATTTTAGGGTAAATGTTTAAGTCCGCATTGGCAATTAAACTTTTAGCTTGGACACAATGCCAAACCGATCGACTTTTTTACACCTGGGAACCGTTTTATTCCACCCGATCCTACGGTCAAACCTGCATATGCACAATCGTTTGATGTTATCAATTTATTTGTATTTTAATTAGTTAATTTATGACAGCAACACATTTCATTATATTACAATTGCAAATATTGTACATTAAAATTAATTTGTCCCGATGTGCTGCGCTTTTAAATTCTATTTTCAAAGACTTCACATTTGTTTTAGTATTCTCATAAAAGCTTACCCCGACAAAGAATGATAAAGAAAAGGCTAGACTTTCGGTTGACAACCACGAAATATTTCCTACTCAAATTTCATTATACTTGTGTATCAATTAGTTGCTAATTGAAAATAATTTATAATGTAAAATTTCATTTTTCTATTATTATATTATTTGCCTAATACTTAACGACATATATTTAGGAATTTCGTTCCTCAAATGTAACATTTAAATCCAACTTGTTATCCAATTTGCTATAAAGATATTGTTGTTATTCTTAACAGTGGTGGAATTACATTTGTTCGTTTGAACCGTGCAGAATGCAGGCAAAGTGATGGCCGGCTTTGATACAATAAATCAGGTGTTTTGGTCCGCAGATTATTGGGGAGCGAGCGTGTTTAAGCAATATTTGACCGCAGCAGCCTTAGCGACAATTGCAAAGCCCCGGGATCGTCCACAACACAACGTAAATAATTCGAATATTTACGAGCGCATTATACCTTCGGGCATATGCACTCCGTCGCATAAACTTTTATGTAACAACCATAAAACAATTACAATACTATGTTAATTACGCGCATAAATGTCGCGACAATTTCGTTATGCCCTTTTGTGTAATCGTAAATCAGGCGAAGAATAAAATTCGTTTTATTCCTGTGGTGATCTCATCTTGAGTTTTGCATGGGCGTCTACTAAAGCGTAATTTTTAATTTCTATACTTTACACTACGAGTATGTTCGTTAAATATTTTGTGATCAAGGAACGTCCAGTAATAGGCTAGTACTCCAACGTATCTTCTAATCCACAACTATTCTTTATTTTGAGTTAATTAATTAATTAATTCCGACAAATTTAATCAATATGTTAAAATTATATTAAGTTAATAATTATTATTGCATAAACTTATGTATATTTACTATAATTTTCTCAACATGGCTCCATAAAAAACATTAAACCGTTTCGAGGTGATATTTTTAAATGCAAATCTAATGGGTATCCAACTATAACATTTTACCTACGCCCATGTCCTCTTATAATTTTATGCGGCGAACAAAACGATGCAAATCGCCAAACACAAGGAACACGACCATAAATTAAAATCATACATTTTTATTCACAATATGCGCGTACCCGAAAAACAGGACATATTTTATTACTCTCCGCGAGAGGAGCGACAAAAAAACGACGCGCTTAACAACCGAAGAAACGCTTTACGCCCCGGCTTTGATCAATTTCTGAAAAATTTTCAATGCATATTAAATAAAAATGCAGTAAATAAATCAAATACCCTTCCCATCTGGCCAATTTGTATACACACAGGTCCTGCATCGTAAACAGATGACAATTAAAATTTTATTAAAAGGATTTCTGTGCGACCATAAATATTACCGGTTTTTGTTTGGAATATTTTATACGCACGTGTTGGTGTTGTTTTTATTTTGATTTTTTGGAAAAATAAGCGGGGAGGTCAATGCATCGAAATGAATCAAAACTTTTTTTCTCGCCATAATCGGCGACAGTTTTAATTCGTTGCCTTAAATACGTGTTTGTGTTTTCTTTCACGAGAATGAAAATCACTTGGACTAACCACGACCATGAACAACGTACCCGACATATCCTGAAAGTATTATTTTTTTTCGACGAAATTTTGGTTGGTGCGCCATAAAGCTTTATTTAGTTTTACTTTCATTCCGATCTAGAGAACTATGTAAAATCAACTAACTTTAAAGTAAAACAGCAGCAGTAGTAGTATAAGTAACCGGCGGATCAGAATCAAAATTACTAGAGCACTAGTACGTCTAATAATTATGTATTCCCTACTGTAATCTATTAAATATACCACCCGTAAGTACAAACTTTTCATTTTTACGTAAGTCGTACAATGTGCACGTGTACCATGTAAATAAATTATTTTTTTTATTTTGAATCTACAAAGCAAGCATTTCATGATCATTATTAATAAAAATTCACGATACTACAAAAACTAGTAAATAAATAACAATTACTTCCCTAAGCGATTTTGAGCATCCCACATTAATTTAGCAAGCGATTAGTTACTGAATATTAACTTAGTAAGTTAGTTAAATGAAACTCGAGCATTTAAAATTTAGTTGGCAAGCATATTGATAGCAGATTACGGTTTTAATTATAGAAAGAAACTCGATGTAAAAATATTTTTAATTACCAAAAAAGTTACTTAAATAAGTTTGCATTGGTAAATCCATTAAATCCAATTGCGATGACAACAAAATATATTATGCATGGAAATTTACCTGCCAGTTGTTATTCATCTAAACGACGGTGAGTTCTCATTCATATGCAAACTATGACGGGATTCTGATCAACCTGAATACGGACAATCAACCTGAAAAGGATGATTTTAATTTTTTTAACCACTGAAACTGTCATCAAAATTGCATAATGTTAACAGAGACGGGCACTTGTAACAAATTCATGGAACCTTAAACGTCACAAGGTTAAAAAGGCGAAGCAAACAACAGATAAAATATTAATAAAAAAAATCTTGTTTTCAACCCAACACGAAAAAATCCAATCCGATTCAATGACAAGAAATATTAATTTCGTTAATGGCTGGGTAGATGCAATTCTTCATGAACGTGCATACATAATTTTTGATAATACGTCAATCAGTATTTTTAATAATATTGTGTGTGATTGTGAAAACTCGTAAATAGCAGGATTTGGGTTTGAATTAGTTGAGTTTGGATAGGTTGGGATGCAAAATGCAAAACTAGGAACCACAATTTCCATTACAAATTTTAAATGTAAGTATTTTGATTTGATTTAAATAAGTATTGAATTAAATAAAAATGTTTTAGTTCTATTTCCTATATTGAATAAATCTAGTTTTAAAAGATTGTTGTGTGACCAAATTGTACGCTAAAAAGAGTTATTGCAGTTTATAAATATTTACCTGGATAATTTCCAGAGCATATATACATACATCAACCAATGAATTATGACATCCCGAGATTAAACGTAATAAAGAATAAAGTTTTGAGGCCTTACAAAATAAAAATTTCAAAAACGCCAATATTAGATTTAATAAAGTTTTGTTTTATTTCGTTAATAATATTTTTGAATTTTCTTTAATTATCATTTTAATATTCAAGATATTTCAAACGTTCGCTGCAAACATATTTTTATTGTAAATCAAAGTAGATAAATGTACCTATTGATGAAGGTACGAAAGTACGAGGTCGCGGCAACACGCAGGTAAATTTCCATCCATAATATATTTCGTTGTCATCGGAATTGGATTTGATGGATTTACCAACGCAAATTTATTTAAGTAACTTTTCAAATTGATTGGGTAATTAAAAATATTTTTACATCGAGTTCTTTCTATAATAGAATAATCGAAATCTTCTATCAATATGCATGCCAACTTAATTTCAGTTGCACGAGTTTCATTTAACTAACTTACTAAGATAATGTTCAGAAATTAATCGCTTGCTACTTTCAATCAATCTGACAACAGATTATTTATATATTTTTACCAGCAGATTTCCTGAGTAATTTCGCTTTACATTGCCATATTAATGTAGGATGCTTGAAATTGCTCAGGGAATCTGCTGATAAAAATATGTAAATAATCTGTGGTCAGATTGATTGAAAGTAGTTTGTGTGTAAAAACATTTTACATCAGATATAGAGTCCAATTCTAGTAAATAGTGAAAGTTCGCCATTATTATTCGCTTCACCAATTCATTTTGGATACCTGAGTGGTATTAAAAGACATCTGCCCAAGTTCAGTTGTTAATTTTAATTAATACGATGGACAAGCTGAATTTATTGAGAATAAAAACACTGTTAGTATGTTGTAGGTTGTTAGTGTAAATAATAATAATAATAATAATAATATTGTAAGTGACTCCCTTGAATAATCATACACTTGACCGTTCTTTCTTTCCACTGTTTGAAAGCTCCCAATCTTCGTTCGGAATACTTTCAAAATAAGAGGAGAACCCTCCGGTCCGCAAATCCCTTTTAAGCTCAAAAAATTTCCAAAAGTCGCATATTGCTAAATCAAATGAATACAACAGATTATTATATTATATAACTTTTATATTTTTCAGCGAAAAACGCCACAGTAAATCTGCCGTGTGTGGTTTATGCACTATGATGGTATAGCATAATTCACTGATCCGTAACTGTACAGAACACACCAGGTAAATATTTTTCATTATATAATTTAGCTGTAACTGTGTTTTGTCCATCACGATTAATTGATTTACTAGGTCCGCAGTTCTGCAAAATAGCGCATACATAATATTTTTCATATATCGCTGCTTTTTGGTCGTTCTTGCAATGTCCTCATCTTCGTGAATCTACACACGAATCATTGGGGCATAGGTACGTCGAAACATGAAATACAAGTTTCATCACCTGTCGCTACTTTGGGGAAAAATAGTTTCCACGAAATTTGAAGTTTTATGGCACAGTCTTCTACGCTCAGAAAATTGACGACGCACAAAAAACGCTGACCATTGTGACTATCGTCAATGATTGTTTTAACAGCTGTGGATCGATCTTGAGCCTATACTCTATTACCGCATAAGTGGCTTTATTGTGCTATTCAATATTTTTTTAACAGTAGCAATGTTTTTGTTGTCTACAGACGAAGGAGGACACCCAGTTCTTTTATGCTGAATAGAATTCGTTTTTGCTTACTTGCTTTAGTGACTCGTAAATATTTAATTCTTAAATTTTTCTTTGCAATTTGTGATGAAATGGCCAGCCAAATACCAGATGAGGTACATATCCGGCATTGTATGCTTTTTGAGTTTCGCAACAGTAGTAATGGAACAGTTGCTACCAAAAACATTTGCGATGTTTATCCAAATGCATTAGACGTTCGTAAATGCCAAAGGTGGTTTTCTAAGTACAAATCCGGTAATTTCGATCTTTCGGAGTAGTATAGATCAGGAAAACAAACAATTTTAGAGAATGACGTGTTAAGGGCGGTGTTAAGTGGAAGCAAATCCATGTCAGAAGATCGAGGAACTGTTAAATACTCTTAGCCAACCTTGGTCGACCATTCAAGAACACATTTGCATCAGACTGGTAAAGTAAGCAGAGCAGGTGTTTGGATTCCGCATAATTTGCATAAACCATGTTTACACCCCAAAAAGGCGCTTTTGTGTTTGCTGGGGTGTTCGCGGAGCCGTTCATTTTGATGTGCTGAAACCTGGATAAACCGTTAATGGAGACCTTTACTGGCAACAATTGGATCAAGTAAATCAATCTTTAATTAAAAACTACCCTGCGATTGTTAACAGAAAAAGTCGTATTTTGCAACAAGATAATGCACGACCGCACTACGCATTAAAAAAATAATGCATTGGGGTGTGAGGTACTGCCAACATATTCCCCCGATATTGCGCCATCGGATTTCCACTTATTCCTGTCGCTACAACATTTTCTAAGGGGCAAAAAATTTAAAAAAAATGGATGATGTCAAAAATGGGCTGTCCAGATATTTTGCCAAAAAATCAATTGAATTTGCAGTCTAGATGGCGAAAGATTGTTGATAACGAGGGTGAATACACCATTGATTGAAAATAAAAACTTTTTAAAAAATGGTTTTTGAATGTAATGTAAAAAAACGACAATACTTTCCAGTCCTCCTATTATAACAGATCCAATAATATTTGATTACATACGATACTATGAATAAATACACAATAAAATTATTTTGTCTTGTGTTTCTGGCGATCGTTCTATAGTTACATTTGTACGTTGATGAATAAATAGAAAATAATGTGGTATACGAAGTAAACAAACTTATATCATTTGAGTGAACAGTGCCCGCCTCTTGACACTGCTTGAAGTAATAGCAAAGTCACATAACATTTCAGTTATACATGCTATTATTCAAAGCTTAAGGCACATCTAAGAACTAGTAGTAGTAGATTTGGATGAAACAAAGAACATACATGACGTTATAGTATTTTCGGAACACTGATTGAATTGTGGAGAGGAAGTGTCTACTACAATTAAAGAATATGTGATGGCATCGTGTTACACCAGAATTATGGAGTCTCATGGAGGTGCATGTACCTTTGTCAAGAAGAAACATCCGTTCACTGAATTGGTGAATCTAAAGCAGTAAACCTCTGAAACAATTTATGAATGCAGCGCAACTTTATTGGATAAGCTACGAACGATAAAACTTTGCATGTACAGAGCACCAACTGCTGACATAAATATATTCTTCCAAAAGTTACAAGAGACTTTGCACGAACTAAATGCTATGTGGATAACATATGAAGTCTAGGTATGGGGCGACTTTAATATAACTCTTCTACCAAACAATATCTTAACAAACACTAAATTAATAAGAAGTGGGGTAGTTCCTGGTAAGACCATACATTTCAGAAGGTAGAAACTAGTATCACAACAGAAGTGACAAAATCCACAAAGGAAAGTTCCAAGCAAAAGAGGAATGAATTACAATAACATTTAAAAACAGAAATGAACAGAGATATTAGATGAAACGTCTGCCGCTGTGAGTTTAACTTATATTCAAAATAAGTTGCTACTTTATATGGACATGTTCTTTCCAAAAAAACAGGCTAATAATGACAGTTCGCACAAATGGGTGGACAACGAAAGGTATTCGCAAATCTAGTGCAAACAAGAGGAAATTAAAAGAATTAGTAAGTATTGAACTGGTAGCAACCAGTACTGTAACAAATACGAGTATTATATGCTGCTCAAAGAAGTCATATCACAAGCAAAACACGTGCTTAATAGTTACTTAATCAATCAATCTAGGAAGAAAGTCAGATCAGCTTGGAAATTGATTAAAGTAAATCAAAATATTACCTACAACAAAAATACGATTTTAAATATAAATTATTTAACGCTGCGATGGAAAAGTAGCAATGATGCTGTAACTAGAATAAACAAATATGTTGATAACATGAATAAGAAAAATCACAATCACTACGATAACCCCAGGAAACTGGAAACCAGCGTACTAAAATTAATCAACAACTGTTACGGTTCTAAAGAAAACCTAAATAATCCTACTCGCATCGTAAATTTATGTATAGTATAAGTTGTTTTCACTAATCAACTGAAGAAAACAATAATAAAGGCTGTGCACAAAAAGAAGGAAAAAGGGAAAGTTGAGAATTACAGGGCCATTGCACTCTTCTCAATATATCAAACATATTTGAAAAATTGATAGTTTCTGTTTTTAATGAAACTTTCTCAACAGCACGCTTACTTAAAAAATAAAAATCAAACATAAACGAGGAAAAGCAAACGGCGGTATTATATTTCGATCTATCCAAGGCTTTTGACAGCATTGACCACAGAATACTATTTAACTACTATTTTCTTAAAATCCTACTTCACTGGTAGATACCAAAGAGTTTTGCTCTGCGGTGACACAACATCCGAGATTTCTACAGATTGGATACATGTAAAGTGTGGATTTCCCCAGGACTCTGTATTAGGACCGCTATTATTTGTATTGTATACGAGCGATCTACCAGACTCATCTCCATATCCTACAATACTGTTTGCTCATAACATTTCAATCATATGCGGTGAAGACGAGAAAACGGCACTATTCGATTCAATAAACATCACTTTACAATACATTATAAAAAACAGCAATAATAAATTGAAATTTAATGTTGAAAAAAGGAATAACAATAAAATAATTCAAACCGAAGAAAACTTATAAATTGATGATGCCAGAAAAATCACAGGGAAAAATAGCACCAATTTCTTGGGGGTATATCTGGATAGTAATTTAATTTGAAGTCGCACATGGACATTTAGCTCCAAAATTAAATTTGTGTTTTATACTCCGTTCTATAAAAACGAAGTAAATTTGGAAGCAAGCTTCTCAACATACTATGATACTAGGATACGTCTATTCAATATTAAGATATGGTTTGTCTTTTGGAGAAATTCATCCATAAGAATATTTCGCCTGCAGATGGGGTTTATAAGAACTACATTTAACTTGAGGCAAATAGACTCCTGTAATTAGATCTTTACAAAATACAATATACATACCTTGCCAAGTATTTTCATAATGGAAAGTATAATATTAGTTAAAAATATTACGAGCACTAAGTGCTACGAAAAGTCACATCATTATGATACACGGGAAAAACTCTTTTACCAGACCAGCCTAAAACAAAACAACAACGCAAAAAACTTCCTTTGTGTATCAATTAAGATATATAACAACTTACCAAAAGAGCTGGAAGATATGAAGAGGAGGCTCAACAATATTTTGACGGCAATCCCAATCTACAGCGCGAATGGGTTTTTTATTTTATTTTGAAGTAATGTTTTTAAACTGTTTGTGTTCTTTGACATTTATTGCGCATATGTAATTTTATACATAACTTGTGTAATTGTAAGTGTTAACATATTCTATGCTTATTTGCTGATGGAATCAATTAATTATTATTATTATTATGTCACGAAGTTATGCATTAAGCGATTAGTGGTCATGTTTTACTTTGTATTGAACATCAGAGGGAAAGTCCAGAAATATGGGGTCATAATGTGCAAATTACCTGATTAAAATATCATACTTGCAATGTTCTTTAGTAGAATGACCGTATCTCCTCAACTACGGCGATTATTTTAAAGTTAAATCGAACTACAAAAATTCATAATTCGAATAAAATGTAATATTGTTGACAGTTACAATTGTAGTCGATGGTTTGTCGCAAACCAGAATCCCAAAGTTAATCCATTTCTTGAGCTCTCATTTGATTGTAAGTTTTTTTTTATTTTCAATTTAATTATATTTAACCAAAAGAGTGGCGCGAAGCTGTGGGAACCAGGTGGCTAGTGAATCTATATTGGGTATATTTGCATGTTATTAACAATGTAAGATGAAGTTAAAAAAAAAGTTATAAACAAATTTTCAACCTACCATTTTATTATTCACGTTTATTACAATCTTTCAGTATGGAGGCATTAAAATAAATATTACTTGAGGCTCTTCGTATCCTGTATCATTAGTGCCTGTATTTGCTTAATTCAGCATTTGGAATAGAGTATCAAATGTTTTTTTCTTATTAGAGTTTGCAGTCAATCATCTCTTGGAATAACCTCTTCTTCAAGTAGTGGTATTAATATTACAAAGTAACACCGAGTTAGCTCATTTGCTAATAACTGCAAAATGTTATTGCGAGAACGAGCACAATCATCGTCATCATCATTACGCGCGTAATGTTATTTGCACTTCGCATTTATTTCACAATTAGGGGCCGCTATCTCACAAAACTTGAAAGTGAAGCTCTTTTGTGCGGATGTAAATTATTATAATGCCTCGTACAAAATCCTTTATATCGATTAATTGCCAGCCCGTAAAAACTGGATTAATTACCATCGTACATGCATTCACATCAAATTTGCAGGTAGATAGTTCCCGATGAACTGGTTTCATACATACGATTAAGATATTATCGTCGCATCTGACATTGATACGACTCGAAGCAAATGACGTTGACGTACACAAATAAATATCCCCGGTTCGAACTCGACTAGAACATATACTTCGATAGTTTTCGTACGCGGCTTAATTGAGATATTCTGTCTCGTGTCATCGGAAAATTTATGAAAAGGAAACCGATCAAATTCCGATCGCCGCGCCGCGTCTTATTAATTTTTATTAATTGCGAAACGTTTGGAATCACCTCGATTATTGATGCTTCTAATTAATTAATAAAATAGGCGACGCGATTATAAAAATGTTCCGACGTTGGAGTGCTTTTTACGAAGGTTTATGTAAATATGGCAATTTTAATTTTAGATGCGTGACCGTTTCATTTGCATAGTGATATACACCTGTTATGCAGAAATAAAAATTAACGTTATTTTCTTAATTGTGAGGCCATAATTTTTCAAAACACGCCAGAAAATTTGCAAACGTACATAATTCAGGATAATTATTTTGACGCATTAAGCGGCTGGTTCGAAATTAAAAACGTTAATAAATATACCCCAGTAATGTGATTTATTACGGGGGACATTATAAAACTCGAACGTTCAATATTTTTAATATGGAATATTTAAAATATTAGCCCTAAAATATCTATTTAATATGCATTACATTTACATTATTACTACACTACTCAAAAAAATAAAAGTAGCAACCATTTATATTTTAAGCGATTTGGATGAAACTTGAACTATGTAATGATTCTATATTTTTTGAACCAATTTTAACACATTAAAAAACAGAAAAACACTGTAACAAACTACTTGTTAAGATCAACTCAAATTAAAAAAAGTGTGACTAATTTGTACAAATTGTGAAGTTAATAGCTAGTGTGGCTACAAATAAGCCTTCGCAATGCGTCTTAGCGAAAATTGTCGCATTCTTCAATTAAGGCCTGTGCAAAGAGTTCAGTAGTAATTGGAAGATTTGGACGTCGTCTAACACGTTTCCGTAAATGATCCCAAACATGCGCTCTGGAATTATCTTGCACAAAAATTAAATTTTGACCAACAACATGTTTGCAAGTTTTCTAGGCCTCCTCGAGACTCTTACACGCCCATCATTACCTGACAGAACAAACTTGGACTCATCGCTAATCATAACAGGACTCCAATGACGAAGTTGCCAGTATTTCATCTTTGGCTTAAGCTAAAGTCAAACAGTAAGCCGAGTTCAATGACATATATGCGTATTTCAGTCTCCGCTTACGCATTAAGCGGCGTTTATTTCGAGTTTAAGATAAACCAAACTTGGTGTACGGTTCACTGCGTAAAGCTTCACTTACCTGGCGAGGATTCGTGTGCGCATGTGCAGTGACGTGGTCATAAAGAAAAATGTAACGTGTAAGCCTGTTTTGTTTGGTTTGTAGTTTGTACTGGTTCTCTTTAATTTCCGCAAACTAAGCAATGGATAATTTCACATAAGATTCTAGCAGCGACGATGAAGAAGTGATTGCGTTTGTTGAACGATTAGGTAGGCCGAGAGAGAAAGGGGTGTATCAAAATCGGACAGATCATTTGAATATGTGGGACGATATTGAATTCCATTATCGATTTCGTTTATCTAAAAGAGTGAAGAACAATTTGTTGAATTTGATTGGAGATGACATAAAGTCGCCAACAGAATGGTAAAAGATAATATTTAATACTTAAATAAGTAGATAATTACTAGTAACTATTACTTAAGGAATCGAGCTGTTACACCTAACTAATTTTTTTGAAATTGCAAGATTTCCGAAAGTCGTGGTAGCTCTGTACTACACGCATATAAGAATTCCATCACCCGGTAAAAGATAAATAATAATAATAATGCAATATTATATAACTGTACTTTATTTTCAGGTGATGATAATGCGGAAACGTATAGAAACCGAAAGTAATTCTTTTATATCAATGTAGAAGTCATTTGTGCAATTTTTGATCATGACTCTCGAATATACCAACATTCAAGGATTCGGGAAGGTATTGAAAATGGCAATTTTGGAGTGTACTTGTCGCTGATAGTGGATATGCCTTAACAAAACATTAAATTACTCCCATGCATGACCCACATACACGGGCTGAAACTGTATGCAATGAATCAATTATATGAACGGGAAATGTAATTAAAAGGGCGTTTTAAGTGTGAAAGCGTCATTTTCTAATTCTGGTGACCGGAATTAATTTAGATTCCCGAAAAATTACATAATGCGGCTATAATGGAAAAGGATATTAATCCACCACCTATAACGGAATAATTGGATGCAACTGCTATATTTATTAATACAATACTACAAGTCAGTCACAGACATATGAATAATAATTTTAGAAATCCATTTATTCGGTATTTCGGAAATTTCTTGTAGTGGTAAATAAAAAAATCTGCAGTGGTCCGCACTGAACTTTCTGATACTTAGTTATACTATATTTTTCGAACAAAATTTTTCAAATAAAAGTTGTTCAAAATATCAATATCTGATATAAGTAAACCATCACTTCCGGTTGTAATATTGCTTTCAAAATAGGGCGTTTTCCTCCTTGCTGGTATACAAACCTTAAGTTTAAAGTTTCATAGCTCTAGCTATAATCGCTTGGACGCTAGAACGCTTAAAGACACACACACAACTGAACAATTATACATATTTGTAACACCTTTACCTTTTCTTTGTTTACATTCGAAGTTATTTCGGCTTTATAAACAATAATTACCCAGTAATTAGTTGAAGAGACTATTACCAACTCGCATTTACTAATGTAAACAAGCTGTACAGTTTGACATTGCCGGTAGTGTGATTACTTTTTCGGCCGCTTTTGACGCTTGAAATTTCAATTTTTTGTTTAGGTCGCCTAAAAATAAATATTAATTTCGCGTTCTGCTCTCAACTCTTAGCCCCTCTTAGTCTATTGCGCACAGTTTGGTCGCTAATACTGGCTAATCTTGCGCTCACTGGATTTTCTTGCAGGGCTTGCGCAGTTTGTATCCGATTTCGAAGGAAAAACGGTCACCACCTGCCGTTGTTTTCCTTTATCGACCTGTACCTGCTCGCCTTGTTAAGGCACCTATTTCTCGATATCCTTGCCATAGCTTCCACATAAAGATATTACCTGACAACCATGTCCTAATCAGCCTTGATGTTGTATCTTTATTTACTAACATACCTAAAAATCTTGTCACAGAATATATCACCAAGGATTGGAACAATATTAAAAATTTCACTTCAATACCACTTAAAGAATTTTTACATGTCATTAATTTCTTATTTGATTCCAATTATTTCAGTTTCGGTGGTGAATACTACTCTCAACTTACTGGTTGACCAATAGGCTCAAGTATCAGTCCCATTCTGGCACAGTTGGTAATGGATTCTCTCTTAGATACCGTCATACCTAGTTTATCTTTTCAATTACCCCTTTTAAAAAAATACGTAGATGACATAATTTCTGCCATTCCAATAGGAACTGACACCGAAATTTTACAAAAATTCAATAATTACAACAACAATATTCAATTCACTGTAGAAAAAGAAGATAACAATAATTCAATAGCATTTCTTGATACTAAATTAATTAGAAAAAATAATAACACAATATTTTTAGACTGGTATCAAAAAAAACATCTTCAAATCGTTACATTAATTTTTACTCATATCAACGTCTTAAAATGAAAATCAACTGCATCCTTTGTCTTAAAAATAGAATTAAAAAAAATTGTCACCCATCCCTCTATCAAATAAACCTGAGAAAATTATACAATATGCTTAGAGAGAACTCATATCCACCAACTATACTAAATAAAATTATCTTCAATCTAACTGATTATCAACAGAGTGGGCCAGTTGTTGAGCCCACTGGACAACCTAGTACCCTCAAAATTTAGAGGTCCTTCCCTTTCATTGAACATTTCACAAATTATGTCATTAAATCTTTATCCAGTGAAAATATTACAATAGCTAAGTCAAATATAAAAACAGTTCGTAGTCTATTTTCAAATGTTAAGGACCCCACTGACACTCTTAATAAATCTGATGTGATTTATGAACTTCAATGCAGCGGTTGCGAGGTTGTTTACATAGGCCAAACTAGCCAACAACTTTAACGTCGTTTGACACAACACAAAAGCGAAAAATTGTAGAAAACCTAAACCTTGTACATTAGCTACACACGTTAAATCTACTAAACATAATATAGCTTGGACTGATGTAAAAATCCTAGCAACCGAACCCAATTATCAAAAAAGGACTTTTCTTGAAATGTGTTACATTAATGAAAATAAACATAGCATCAATTCTAAACATGACATCAATAACCTCAGCATAATTTACACTAACATACTTAATTTATAACATGCATACAAAATTTTACCCCATAACCCACTTTTTCAAATTTCCCGCATATTCATCTAGTTACTTTCACTCCTAATTTTTCTCAGTTTTTTCACTTAACCTTAAAATGTCACAGCTGTTTTCCACCATTAAGTAAACACGTGCCGGCTGTACAAAGGTAATAGTTTTAATTTAGTTTTTACCTATAACGTAGTGTTATATCAATTTCAAGTAATCAAATAATGTCCAACTTATATAAGTGTTCAACATCAATATACTTAAATAACACATATACCACGTAAATTTTATCATACTTAGTTTAACTAAGATTTGGATGTCAACCTTTTTAAAATGTCGTTTTGAGTAAGTTATCGCCTATTTTTAAATAATTCTTGTCCTATTGTTACTGTAACTTTGTAACATGTCCTGATGATGTGAGATTTACTCACGAAATATTGACAATTAATAAAGACATAACCAACATTTTGCCGATTTAAGACCGCATAACCCAACCCAACCTTTATTTGGAATTTGCCTCTTACATGTACCATATTGTATTCCAAATCCCATATTCCCCTCACCCTATTTACATTTTTCTATACACTCCACTCCTTGGTCTCTCTCCTTCACTCCATCTCCTCCTCCTTCTCTCACCTCTTTGTACCTTGTGTCCGGTCCCTCCATCTCCGGCCCTTGGCTGTTATCTCTCCTGCAACATATCAATTATGTCCCTCTGCCACCCTCCTTTTCCTACCACCCTCCCTTCTCCTTTTTAGCTCCTTTAATATATGTACACCTTCCCCATTTTCTCCCAATGCCTTCTTCCAATCCCTGCCCTCATTCTCCTCCTCCTTGCTCCACCCCATTTCTTCGCACTCTTCCCACCAATGCTTCCATTCATCCCTTCCCTTCCCGCAAGCTTCACACCCTTTATAACCTTCCCCCATCCAGTATTTATTTGCCCTCTCCTCGTTTCCGCATCTATATCTAGCTATTAACTGCTCCTCCTCTGTCGATTTAACTGCCCCCAAGTACCTTGGCCTCCTTCCATATGTTTGCAGTGTTCTGTATTTCCCATTATACCTTGCTTCCCTTATCTTCTCTTCTCTTTCCTGCGCTTCCGTCTGCTTCCACCTCTCTACCATCTCGCTTTCCACCTGTCTCCCCTCTCTTCTCCCCCTTTCCACGTCGCAAGTCGATAGCCCAGCCTTCTCATTGAGTTTGATCCTTGCGAGTTCCCACTCTGACAACTTTTCTCTCCTCCTCTCCCTCTTGTCTACTTCCTCCAATACCATTTCCCCCAACCTCTCCTCCCACCCTCCTCTCAATTCCAACTCATATTTCATCATTCTCCTCCCCGTTTCTACTGCAAGCCTCTCGCACCCCGTCTCTTGCCTCACTATATAATCGGGCGTCGACCTTTCAAGGTGCAGTGCCCTTTTAAGGTGCCCTAGGTGCGCCCTCTCGATGATCTTGTGCTCCTTGGCCCCCCATACCTCTACCCCATACATCAAAATGCTTCTTATACAGACATCCCATACCTTCTTCGACAAATCTCCCTTTCCTCTTTCCCCATATCATTTTTCTCAAGCCCGCTTCCGCCTTTTTCGCCTTTCTACTTGTATGTTGTATTTGCCCTTCCCTACTGTTGCTCGCCCTCATCACATATCCCAGATACGTCCACTCCCTCACCTGCTCGATGTCCTGCCCTTTCCATTTCACCTGTGTTTCCTTCCATCTCCCTCCTCCTTTCCTGAACACCATCACTTTCGATTTATTTACATTTAACTCAAGACCCCTCCTGTCTAGGAATCCCTCTAGCCTCGTCACCATTTCTTTCAGCCCTTTCTCCGTTTCCGCGAGGATTGCCACATCGTCTGCGAATGACAATGTCCAGATCTTGTTCTTCCCTAATTTTACCCCTCCATCCTGGCCTTTCTTCATTACTTCCTCTAGCTGGGCTATATATGTGTTAAATAGTGTAGGGCTCAAAGGGCACCCCTGCCTCAGTCCCCTCGCTGTTCTGAAGCTTTCTGACAACTCATCTCCCGCTCTTACCCTGCACCATGTTTCCTTGTATATCTGTCCTACTCTTTTTACTAGCCCTTCGGATATCCCCGCCTTTTCCATAATCCTCCCTAGCATCCTTCTGTCTACCATGTCGAATGCGGCCTTCAAATCCACGAACATGACATACACACTCCCCCCTTTCCTTGTCAGCTCCCTCTCCACTATAAAGTTTATTACATATAAGTTGTCCCTCGTCCCTCTACCTCTCCTAAACCCCTCCTGGCTCTCCTGCAATACTCCCTTTTCCTCCAATTCTTCTTCCAAGCGTGCCCCTATCATTCCTGCATATAACTTATACCCCACATCTAGTAAAGAAATCCCCCTGTAGTTTTCTGTCTTTCCTTTATCACCCTTCTTCCATATCGGCACTATAATTGTCGTCCTCCACCCTTCCGGCATTCCTCTCCTTCCCTTCCATATGTCATTTATCTCCCTCAATGCCTCTCTCCATGCCTCATCTGGAGCGTTTATCCATCCCTCAGTATCCACTCCATCTTCGCCCGCCGCCTTTCCCCTTCTTAGCCTATCTTTTAATCTCATTATTTCACCCCACCTGAATTCCTCCATGCCCTCCGCTATCTCTCTGTCCCTGCTCTCCCCTCCATCGTCTTCCTCCCCCTCTTCTCCTCCCAGAATATTCATAAAATACTCCCTCCATTCCCTTCCCCCGATATTCCCCCCGTCCCCTCCTTCACTCTCCTCTTCTTCCTCAGAAACGTCCATATCTCCTGTTCCCCTGTTAGCCCTTGCACTTTCTCTTCCTCTCTTAACCTCCACTCCTTCATTTTCCTCTCCCACATCTCCTTCTGCCTTCCTCTTTCTTCCATGTACTCCTCCCAACCTCTCTTTCCCTGCCTCGTCTCCATCAATATTTCCCTTAGCTTCCGTTTCCCTCTCCTGCAATCCTCATCGAACCATGAGCTTTTTCGTTCTTCTTTTTCAATACTCCTTCTTACTATTGCCTTTTTCATCACTTCTGCAATCTCCTGTAAACTCTTTCCTCTTCCCCACGCCACCCTACTCAATTTATTCTGGTACTCGCTTCTCGTTCTCTCGTTCCATAAATTCACCAACCGCTTCTCCTTCCCCCCTACCTTTTCCGTCCTCCCTACTCCCCCCCATAAGCCCACCTCTATCGGTAAGTGCGAAACCTGTGGCAACGGAAAATATGACTGGAAGCATTGGTGGGGAGAATACGCGGGGATGGGATGGAGCAAGGAGGAGAAGGAGAGAGGTAGAGAGTGGAGGAAGGTGCTGGGAGAGAAAGGCGGTGGGGTGGAGGCATTGAAAAAAACTAAAGGAAAAGAGATAAGAGGGGAGGAAAAGGAGGGTGAATAACATAAATTTGTTTGTTGCAGGTAACAGAGAATAGGGGAGAGGGGTGTCCGGAGGGGTGAAGGAGAGGAGGCGGGACAAAGGACGGAAAGGATGTCACAAAAAAATGTAATATTGTGTTATTAATTTGTAATTATGGCAATAAAGGTTTATTTATTTATTTATTTATTTATAAAAGACATCTTCAGACTAAAATGAACAACACAAATGGTAATACAACAATATTAACCTTAATAAATGACTCACCGAATATAATATTCATTTAACACATGCATGAAAACTGACTAAAATACACAATCAAAGTATATAAATAAATAATAAGTTTCACATTTTAACCATACATTTTTGTAAAGATGATTTATTTGTTATTCGTGATTACTTAATTCAGCAATGCTGACAATTCTACAATATCAATAGCTGATGCATGTAGATATAATAGAAAGCTTTAAAATAGATTATTGGACTAGAATTTTATAAATACAGTAATAATTGTGAAACGTATTACCTATTTTAATAACAATAAAATCATTGTAAAAACGGTTTACAATTTTTGCTTCAGCAAATGGTAAAATATCCGTGCATATTAATATGTATTCCAATTATTTATAACGAGTGGCTAATTTCCCGAATGTAAATGTCATCGCGTATTCCAAACAATCAGTGAAAATGTGTTTCCTCATTATAGTGCTTTATTGTGTCACCCACTCGTCAACTACACATGACAGCCGTACTTGTATTGATAATTGCTCCACTAGCGTTTGATCACAAAGTCAATAGTTATCCATTTCGGAGTGTATATCCGATAGCTATGTTAAAACTGTAACCGGAGATATTGCATCTGTGTTGGTGTTTCGCTACAATTCACTACATTGATATTCGGACGACAGATATAGTCGTTAAAACAATTTATATTTATATAGCTTCTTGATTATTAATTAACTCCCTGAAAAAACAAACCAACTTGAATTTCTTTTTAATCGTCATGGAATCATTCTACTTAAAATATAAATCGACGAGATAAATTCTAATCGCTATTTCAGTCGATGTTGAGGGACCACCCCAATCGGTATTTTCATTTGATCATTTCTCAACGATCTACCTGTGCTCGCGTTCGTTTTTCGGCATGCGAATCCTATTCCGATTTAATGAAGATCGTCGGCGTAAAATTTTTGTCTCATGGGATCGAATTATTTTTATTAACTAGCTCATCAGTTTGGGGCTGAAGAACTGTCACGGAATTTTTTTTTTATGTTTGTCTATGACTTAATTATTAATGGTGGTTTATTAAAGGACAGTTTTCGGAAAATAATTTAAATATATTATTTTACTGATAGCACTTAATGATAGGTGTTTATTTAAAAAATGTATCAAGGTCAGCGGAAAACGCAAAAACATTTGAAAAATAAATATGTGGTTTTGTTAAGAAATAGAATACTTTTGTCGTGCACGTATTACTATTTAGCCAATTGGTTTGTAGATAAGGGTATATGATTTAGACTGCGGCCTAGTTGTACGTAATAACGACACGAATATGTGGACTAGTTCCTTTAATGCATAAATGTATCACTCCCTTCCCGGGGAGTTGATAAAATAATGAACAAAGTAGAAAATATTGAATTAAATAAATAAATAATAAACGTCTAGGTAATACCCAAAGGGAGTAATTGTAAATGCGGTAAAGGTGTTACGAGTAAATATAAATATTTGAATAACAAGTCAACAAAATAAACGAAGTATTGCTATATCTGAAAATAATGTTCAATTATTTAACGTAATCACATTTTTCTCAGGGCTCATAAAGTACAGCATTTTTCTTTTGATCTGCGAATAACTCCTCCACAGTACTTTATTTGAAGAGGTCTTTTTCATTTCACATATCGCCGAATAATAATAAACCAATTCAATTTAGGAACCGGGAGTTCTTTGTAAGCAGGGAATAAGCTTGTTCCTGTCGTTGGTTCTCCATTATAATGATGAATCAGTGTTTCGCCTACAGTTACAACACGATATAATCTTCTCCAAAGCGAGAAAGTCACTTGTAATTCGATAGTTGTTTTTAATCCGTCCTAAGCCTAGATATTTGGCAATAAACACAATAATAGTGCAAGAAATTTTAAATTTCTTTATTGTTTTTCTCATGCTAAACATGACAGATTTGCTCCTGTTCATCAACGGCGGGTACTAGTCAATTGTAGCGATGAATATCTGAGGTTGTGATTAGTTGACTTAGTTTTGTTTGAGCGCGCGTCAAAGATGGACACTAGCAAAGAGAAAATACGCTATATTTTACGGTTTTTCTTCGATAAAGGCGAAAACGCAAGCCAGGCGGATGAAAATGTGAATAGTGTTTATGGTTCTGATACTGTAACAGCCAATCATGCACAATGTTGGTTTCATCGATTCCGTTCCGGTAATTTCGATGTCAAAGATGCACCAGGCACTGCAATGCCAATTGTCGAAAATATCGATAAAATCATGGACATTGTACTGTACTTGCAACGGTCAGCACCCCGCCAACTCGACGCAGTGCCCAATATATATATATATATATATATATATATATATATATATATATATATATATATATATCAACTTAATTCGTCGACGCTCAAGTCATCATACAGGAATGCACTCGTGCCTCAACTTATCCCATGGGAACAGAGACAGCGACAACAACAACTGCAGCAGCAGTAACAGCAGCAACAACAGCAGGAGCAGAAACTGCCACGCAGCAGCCACAAATGAGCCGTACATCACAACGCCCGCCGCGTTCTTGAGCCGCAAGACACAACCCCGATTGTCTTCCAGAGAAGGAGAACGGCATCAATGCAGCAGGAGCCGATGGTAGTGATGGACGAATTTCAAGAATTAATGGCTGAAGTGAAACATCTAAACACACTAATTAACATAAAACAAATTAGGGACCTAAATAATAGGTTAGAATTAGCAACAACAGCGAAGCAAATCATAGTTTTAAACTTTTGTACGGAACTTGGCGATATCTAGACTCAACATCTGTACATGAACGCGAACGGACTACGAAACAAAGTCAGCTCCTCGATCGACACGACATCGACATTATGTGCATCAACGAAACGAAACTCACGGACTCCATTAAATTAACTTTTCGGGGATATGCGACTGAAAAACTAGACAGAAACGGGCGGTGGGATAAACAACACTAACGCGACGACGCTACATGACTATATACAAAGACGTAACGCATTTTTGGCATTTCCGTACACACGGAGCGCGGCCAAAAACGACGGACGTAGCGGTGGTGGAACGTGGTGAATATATCGCACCTCATCACCGTGGAGGATCTAAATTCAGACAATTTCCCGGTCACTTTTCAAGTGGGCGGGACTAAACGCGGCAGACCACGAATCACAGTCACGGATTACAGCACTGCGAACTGGCCGTTGTTCCGAGACCGACTGGTGTGTATCAACAAGGTCCTGGACACGCCGAACAAAGTAGAGGACGCTGTCACAGTACTAACCTGACATGCTTCCCGCGCACACCCTCCAAAACATTAAGGACCGAAACAGAGAGCAGAAAATCTCGCAAAGGACGAAACTAGACGCGGACGGACTAAGAACAAACGATCTGACGAGATATATACGAAACAAAATTTGGACTCACAGAAACGATAGGAGGGCACGAAAACTAACGCAACTGACCGCCAGCGACGAACCCCTCTGGCGCATGGTAAACGAGGGAAATGCGGAAATCCTCGCTTCGACCTTTGTACAGATACACGACTTCGGATTAAACAATCAAGCGGACTTAGTCGAGTCTGTCAGAACAACGATGAGCTGCTCAATTGACAGAAATGACAACGACAACGGGGAGTCCATTAAAATGGCATTTCTTCGGTAAATCTATAAATTAATATAATATAAGCACTAAAAGCCCCGGGACTAGATATCGTTCAAAACAAAATACTTCGGAACCTTTCCCGGAAAGCCCTCGTCCAACAGACGTACATCATCAACGCCATTCTAACCCTACAGCATTTTCCAAGCCACTGGAAAAATGCTGTAGTTATTCCTATTCCTAAGCCAGGGAAGCAACGCGACAAACCGGACAGCTACCGACCCATTAACCTCCTCAGTACGCTATCGATGGTGACAAAGGCCGTGATCAACGATCGACTGAGGGATTGCGTCGAAAGGCATGACCTCTTACGAAACGAGCAATTTGGTTTCCGAGGCGGACACGACACCGCACAGCAAGAGGCAAGACTTGTAACTGACATACGTACGGCTTTTAATCGGAAACAAGTTTTGGCATGACATTACTGGACTTGCACAAAACATTTGACAGGGTATGGATAGACGGACTTATCTACAAACTAATTACACACTGATCCATTCATTCCTGAAAGACAGACAATTTTAGATAAGACTCGATCATACCATGTCAGCGCCCCACATCATAAGAGCAGCAGTGCCGCAGTGATCCGTCCTTGGTCCGCAACTGTTCTCATTATACATTAACGACATACCGACGTACGATGACACATCAATCGCCTTATTCGCAGACTACACGGCCAAATATTCAGTCATCCTCAGAAATCACAGCACACGCGAACATCAACAATCACATGAGGGGGCTCGAATGATATTATTCCGACTGGACATTGACTGCAAAGCCGACTAAATGTGAGACGATCACATTCACGCGACGATACAGGCGGTAGTTAGAAATGTTTCGTGATTGCTCTGCTAAACCATACATAAATTATAAGAAAATAAAAACAATAAGGCCAGGGAGATTAGTATTAACTTAATCCCCATAATTTACTAACGACCAATCAGTTTGGCTTTCGCGCTGGTTACAGTTGTAATTTGTATTTTCATGACCAGTGTGTTATGGTTCATGTATTTTGAAACAATTACAGTTGATTTAGTTAAGTTTAGTTGAATAAGTTATTTTTGACTGGAAATACATAGTTGTTATAACAATAGCAAGTTTTCTGCCACTCTGTATATAATCTGGACTACCGCAAGAATCAATATGTAGACCCAACCCAACCCAACGCAACCCAGCCCATTATAACGCGAACGATTCTTAATCATATTTGTTCTTCTGCTAATCCCATCTGGACACACGTCCAACTTTTCGTTTAGTGGCTATGGTATCGTAATCTATTGGGCATGCAGAACTCCTGACGGTGATCTCTTGGCCTTCACTGGGGCCATTGTGTTGTCGTTGGGTGTGGCGTTGTCCATTGGTAGTGTCGTTAGTGCCCCCGATTTCGACAGCAACACGCGGAGTCGACGAAATGGAGACGTCCGAACGGTCAACAATTTCCGCAAGTTGACCGCCTTCATCGACACCAAGAACCTGCCGCACCACACGTATGCCTTAACGGAGGACAGGCCGTTAAAAGTGGTGCTCCGCGGCATCGCCGATACAATCGACTCGGAGGAAATCGCGCTGGAACTTCGCGAAAAATACTAAGTCATCTCCGTGAGCCGAATGAAGAGCGGCGCAAACCGCACGCCGATCCCGTTAGTGTTGGTGACACTAAAAAAAAGTGCCGCATCGAAGAAAATCTTCGACGAAAAATTCATGTTACGCCTGCGGATCACCGTCGAGACCGCGAGGAAGAAGGCCACCGTCGGACAGTGCCACCGATGCCAACTGTTCGGACACTCACTGCGGCAAAGTGTATCAAGTGCGCGGGTGACCACCATGCCCAAGAATGCGAAAAAACGCGCTACGTTCCGGCGAAGTGGGCAAACTGCGGAGACCAGCATCTCGCAAACCACCGCGGTGCGAGAAATTCCCCAAGCTCGTCGAGAAGAGGCAGACGAACCAGAGACCAGAGAGTCGCGCCGACACCGACCGCAAGAACGACGCATCCGTCGTCCGACCAGCCGCCGATCCAAAAAGTGCAGCAACCCCGTGTTGCTGCTTCTGGGTGACGGACCCGGCGAACCGTCCGAAGATGCCCGGCGATATCACACATCCTGGCCCGCCTTCACCGCCCATCTGGACGAAACCATCGGCCCGGTCCCGACGATCGCGACGGAGGAGGAACTCGAAGCTGCGGTGGACGTCGTCACCACGAAAATCAAGGCGTCTCTTGACCTTTCGGCGAATCCGACGACGTGCGTCAAACGAACGTGTTTTCTCCCGGATTACATCCGCGAACTCATCCGCGCCAAAAACTGCGCCCGTCGCCGTTACCAACGATCCTGGGATCCGGATCACCGCCGGGATGCCAATCGACTGTCCGAAGAAGTCAGAAGAGCACTGGAGCAACACCGGAGCGAATCTTGGAACAAGAAGATGGAGACTCTGGGAAACGACGACAAAGGGCTTTGGCGGATATCCAGAAGACTCAGAACCGGAAGAGCACCGCCCATGCCGCCGATTCACGGGGAACGTGGATTGGTCTACACCGACGAGGAAAAGGTCGAGGCTTTTGCAGAAAATCTCGAGCGAGAGTGCCGTCCAAATTTCGTTGATGCAGATGTGGATCACATCGAACGCATTAATCGGAACGTAGGAAGGCTACTTAGCGGCAAAAACGATCTGCAACTGACGCACACTACTCCGTCGGAAGTAGGAGAGGCAGTGAAGAGATGCAAGAAGAGGAAAGCTCCACGCCCCGACGGCATCCCGAACCGCGCGCTACACGAATTGCCGACCAAGGCGGTGGCGCACATCACCGCCATCGTCAACGCGATTCTCCGTCTGCGACACTTACCGCCCCAATGGAAATGCGCGGATGTGATCGTTCTACTGAAACCCGGGGAAACGGCAACTTTCCCGCAAAACTACCGGCCCATCTCCCTTCTCCCGGCAATCGGAAAACTGGCAGACTCGATCAGCTTGAAGTGCCTGAAGAAGGAAACGCATGAACTCGAAATTGTTCAGAACGAACAATTCGGCTTCAGACCGGGACACTCTTCAGTGCAGCAGGTATTCCGTCTGGTTGAAACGGCCACCGACGGTTTTAACAGGCGGCAGTTTACCGTCGCGATGATGCTCGACGTAGCGAAGGGGTTCGGCAGCGTCTGGCACGTCGGACTTGAAGTTGATCGGATCGTATCTCGACAACAGATCGACGTACGATCAGCACCCAGGACGACAACCGCGGGCGTACCCCAAGGATCGCTACTATCGCCGGCATCTTTGTAAACGACATTCCTAGGACGCCGGACACGCATCTCGCGCAATTCGCCGACGACACTGCCGTTTTCTGCCGTTCCCTTCGCGCGGACGCCATCTCAGGAAGACTCCAAGAAGCGGCTAGGGGGCTTGAAGAATGGTTTCGGTCATGGATGATCGCGATCAATACTGGAAGTAATAATAATGTCAATTAGCTTATTATTTGCATTTGTTATACGTGTCGGTGTCCACTATAAAACCACATTGCAATACGAATCTTTGATCACGTTGCAAGTTTCCTTCTAAGTATTTTACGAGCATCGCACATCGCAAGTCGCACATTGCACATTACACATTACACTTTACACATTACATATTACATTCCTACTTATACAATATTCGTTGTATAATGGCCCCAATCCAACTCAACTCACCCCATTTATTAATATGAATTGTATGTTTTCTAGTTCTTCTTGGCTCATACCATATTGTGTCAGTTGGTTGTCAGACTATTTTTTATTCCGAGTATTGTGTCTTTTTAGAAATGTGACCATGCATGCTCAATGTGTTTGAGAAGAAAATAGTAATAGGGTATTAGATGCAATTAATTAATACTCCTCTAATTCTGATCAAGATCTTGATTCACTGAGCCACCACAATAATTGAATCTAATCGGATTGACATCGTGAAATAAACTTTTGAAACAGAGTAAGCATAAGAAAGAACATAAAATAATAAATCAAGTGAATGACTTAACTAGACCAATTAAAACGTCTACGTTTTCATTGCTCTGCAACATCGATTCCTCTGAGGGTAAATTATTCACAATTACGTGGAGACTTTTGAAATATTTATAAAAATGTAAAATTTGTTAAATGATGCAATAAATATACTACATATAAATATTTTTGATGAAAAGAAAAAATAAACTACATAAAATGCACCACCATTTACTTATTGAAAGAGTTTGCTGGGACGTTATATGAAAAAAAAAATATCGTGTAAAATGGCATGAGGAGATATGGATGTTTGTTTATAACAATATTCATACTAATGGTCCAAACACTGACATATTTGTAAAATTACTCCGATAATGCATGAAATAGTTATATAACATCAGACACAAGAAATGGATGTAATCGAACATGAACGTAAAAATTGAATTTCCTGCACATTACCTTCCAAAGCAATAACGAGGAAGCAACAGCATGGTAAAAATCACCATAAATCTGAGTTGAATCAGTAGCTAATTCCACAACAGAAAACAAATAGTACAATGCCTCATTTATTGAAAGACTGTCATGTTACTTGAGAGGCACATATCGGACGAAGGAAACATATTACACACATTAATGAAATAAGAGGTTAAAATTGATTGTTGACTATTCCGTGTAGAAAGTTCGTTTGAGATGCGTGTAAATTATTATTTAGATGGGAAATTGTAAGATTTGGAACTCTACCAAGTCTACTGGGAACGACCAATCTTCTCAATTTAGTTTCAAGGATTTTATGATAAAAGATTAGTTGCGAACGAAACCCGATTGCAACTCCTTTGGCCGAAGATAATGCTCTAAATACAATGCTGCATTGCACATTTCGTCTTTAACGTTTTTCGCACAAGAAATTGAATAATCTTAACATATTTTTATTTGATCTAGTTCGAATGATTTAATATGTTCATTTAATACACCATGCTTTCTTAATTTATTTAAATCATTAGAATACTAAATATGTGCAATGTAACTCAATTTCATTTGCTAATTCTCAAACCGCTTTCAATAATATTGTAAGGCATTTCATATTTACATTGCACATTGTATCTAATTTTAAATATATTTCACTGCTACGACATGCAACAAGTCATATGATGATGTTCATGTATAACAATAAAATATGATTTAATTGCGCTTGCAAAATCCTTTATACATATGAAACAAACGACAAAGTTTTCAAAATTATGTACAACAATTTGCGTTAAATTGTACTTATACTTATACTTGTACAATAAAAATATTTATCCTATGGCATAGATATGTTAGCTGGGTTATATATAATTAATTGCATATTTTTATTTTGTTTTCACCATGTATGATAGCTTTTTTAGAATTTTAATTCATAGTGTACCAATAATTAATTTCGTTTGTTTTTACAATCATAGATTTTATTTCCGCGTTCATTTAGAGTTTTTTTTAATAAGGAATTTAAAATGATATTTTAGATAAGTAGGTTTTCTACATACATCATGCGAAGCGGTAATTATTAAAACTCTCACATCTGAGGGATCTGTGATCTCAAAATTAATCATCATAAATGAAACGTGCAGGAAAACGAATATCTTCCTAATTTAATATGTACAAGAACAAACTAATTAACTGTACGGTTGGAGCTAAAAGTAGATACGAGCCAGCAATTTCAAAACATGCGTTAATTAGAACCAAATCGAATAACTGAAATGATTTCGGAGTGCTACGTGTTCTTATAATAATATCTAAATGGAAATATTAATCCATTGTAGCATGAATAATTCATAGATCTCATTATAAAATATATGTATCTACATATTCAGCTTCCTAGATGCGCGCACTTTTTTTGATCTCAGACGTGTATACATTAGTAGCTACATATAAGAACGAGAGAGGCATCTAATTTAGAATGGGGAACATAACGAGTCGGTATGTAAAACATGTTTCCAGACTGCGCAGGGAAAAAAGTTCGCAATGAGCTACCGATCTCGGTTACGACACGAGACTCCATATACATGACAAATACACATGCAGCTTGCTCTGACAAGTAAGATTATTGCATTTACGTCGTAGGCCTTGACATTTATCATCGTGTATCGGTAATTGTTTATGAATAATTGAGATTGTATTGGAAAAGCGTACTGCTTATAAATATGTAGTCTATATTTTACCAGTATCTCTGCAGTTTATTACCATTTGACGTGCAATTATCTAGTACACTAAGCTACTGAATAATTGGATTTACATTTGATTAATAAATTTCAACTGCACAGATAATGGAATATGGAAGGGCGCAACTTCAATCATGGTCTCCGCGTTCGCTTTATCGCTTAAAATGCAAAACGTCGGTGTTTTAATGGTTATTTATTCCGTTCGATTTTGCCTTCAGATTAACTAACATCTTAACTTCAATATCTCCATTCAATTTTTCATGTGAACGTCGTATAATGATATTCAAAGTGGAAGAATACAAAAATCCAAGCGCTTGACATAACGATTGAATCACTTCATTTATAATTAATGAAACATTGAGAGTACTTACAGTAGCTACTATATCCATGATATTATCTGCAAATCCATGTCCGAGCAACGTATAAAAGGGTGCAGAGAAGAATATTTCAAGTTCTACATTTTTCGATAAGAATATAGATGTATTAAAGGGTTTATTTGTACAACAAACATGCAAAAACTACACTTCGGTCGACACAAAAACAAGACAAGAAACTTAGTGAAGTTGGTGTGCTTTATTATTTTATTTTTATAAAATGAGTGCCACTAGGTCTAGAACTGTAGAATTATAAAGAACGATACAGATATATGTTGCAAATAATTTTTGTATTCAAACGACTTATTTATTAGTAATCTAAATGACACATGGTACAGAAAACAGAACTGTAATGCAAAAACTTAATAATGAATTCCCTATGTCCACGTCTCCCGAAAACGGTAAAACTACAAAGTATGTCTCAATTCCATATTTCAACTCACGTTCCAACATTTTCAAAAAAACGATGAAAAATATGATTTACAGAAAGGTTTCTGTACTAATAACAAGGAAATCACACTTATGACGGTCACAAAAACAAAATTCGAAAAAACTTCTAAAAGTAATGTTGTGTATAAAATAAATTGTGAGAATTGTATAGGGACATATATTGGCACTACATCACAGCCACTAAAAACAGAATAAGTCAACATAAATCGGACGTTATACATAAACCAAACAGCACTGCCCTTGCGAAACATACTGTAGAGATGCATCACAAGTTTGACTATGAAAAAGTAATAATACTTGATGTAGAAACAAACGAAAGGAAACGACTCATATCTGAAATGCTCCATATTAAGATTGAGAAAGATTCCATAAACAGCAAAAGGCACATAGGGAATCTCCCAAAAGAGTATGACAACATACTATCCAAATTCAAAAAGAAATAGGTAGATAGCTAAAATTGCTTTCGCTTTTATTTGTCTGGCTTTGTTCGTTATATATAGACTAAAATTAACGCGATTCATCTTTGACACCGAGATCACCAGGTGGGGAGTATAGAGTAGCTGACTCTTAAATCTGTTTTGTTAATGTATTAGTTATAAAAATTAATGTAGACACGTAGTAGAGAAATATCGAAGTGGGATATTCTAACAATGTCACAATTTTGTATCGGCAAAATATGTCAACTTGCATAAGTATATCACAAAACGTAAGTGTATCACGAACTATTACTCTGTTAAGTTATTTAGTTGCATTCTTATCCAACAGCGTCGGATGAAGCAAACTGAAGAGTTGCGAAACGTAACGATTAATAAAATGTAAAAAATTTATGTTTGTTTTTTTAAATCATACCTGACGTGAAGTACCATTATATCAAATAATATTATATATACATGTATATATATATATATATATATATATATATATATATATATATATATATATATATATATTATGATTGATGTTGGCAGTATTGCCAATTGTGGGTGTAATTGGTTTTTAAAACACTGTATTTCTTATGTTGTTATATTTAACGTTTCGGTACTGCTGTTACCTTCATCAGAAATAATATAAGATTTGATATCGTTTTAAAGCAATGTATTATCTTGAATGTTTAAAAATTCAAACGTAATTTACATGCGTCATATTTGTTTACATTCACATGTAGCGTCTTTGATTTCGTCGTATTGTAGCATACTTGGATGTTTGAAGATGCATTCGCAATATTTAAAATGTGTTGTTTTAAGGGATGGCCATGCCAAATTACATACGGATACATTGCGTCAAAACGTTACATAGACATAATTTCGTTCATATAACATATCCTTAAATCGAAAATAGTATTAATATGAACCAAAATTGGTGGTGAATTAATTAATGCAAAAAAATTTAGTCAGTGAATGATTTGGTAATATATTTGTGATAGGTTCTTTATATCAATTTTGTCATTGATTGCCTTGGGTACTTTGATTATTTGTATCATTTCGTGCAAAAGTCTTTGGTGGTATTTGATTTCTTTTTTCAGGATTGTTATGTTATCGAAATTGAATTTGTGTCCCGTTTGTTGTGTATGTTTTTTTAAAGCTGTTAAGTTGCTGGCATATTTGTGTCCTTTTACTCTTTCTTCGATTAATTGCATGGTTTGCCCTATGTAACAGCTGTCGCAGTTTTACATGGTATTCTGTAAATAAAATTAGATTGCTTGTTTAGTGGTAGGGTGTCTTTTAATTTTGTATATATTCCTCTACTGATTATGTTTGTGTTTTCGTATGCTACGGTCTTTTAACGTAAGGAATTTTTATGTAATTAGGTTTATTATGTGTTAGGTTGTTAGTTGTTTTTATGTTATTGTTATAATGTTTGTGGATTCTGTTTTTAAAAATTTTATTGATGAATTTAGTTGGGCAATTGTTATTAGTTAGAGCCTGTTTAGCTTTATTTATTGTGTCAGTTCTGTATTGTGGGCTCGTTAATTTTATGGCTCTATCTGCTATTGCAGCTACTAGGTTTCTTTTGTGTTGCTCAGGTTACCACATAACTACATACTCATTTCTTTAGATGTCACATCAATGTACACCAACATACCCGTACAAACAATCAAAGAAATTATTCAAAAAAAATGGAATAATATAAAAGAGCATACTTCCTTACCACTTAATGAATTCCTACACAATACAGAACTGAAACAATAAATAAAGCTAAACAGGCTCTAACTAATAACAATTACCCAACTAAATTCATCAATAAAATTTTTAAAAACAGAATCCACAAACAACTAACAACCTAACACATAATAAACCTAATTACATAAAAATTCCTTACGTTAAAAGACTGGCAGAATCTATCAACAAAATATTAAAACCGTATAACTTCACCGTAGCATACGAAAACACAAACATAATCAGTAGAGGAATATATACAAAATTAAAAGACACCCTACCACTAAACAAGCAATCTAATTGTATTTACAGAATACCATGTAAAAACTGCGACAGTTGTTACATAGGGCAAACCATGCAATTAATCGAAGAAAGAGTAAAAGGACACAAATATGCCAGCAACTTAACAGCTTTAAAAAAACATACACAACAAACGGGACACAAATTCAATTTGATAATATAACAATCCTGAAAAAAGAAATCAAATACCACCAAAGACTTTTGCACGAAATGATACAAATAATCAAAGAACCCAAGGCAATCAATGACAACATTGATATAAAGAACCTATCACAAATATATTACCAAATCATTTAATTGAAAACAAATAACACGCTAACCTCGCTGATTTCACTGACTAAAATTTTTTGCATTAATTAATTCACCACCAATTTTGGTTCATATTAATACTATTTTCGATTTAAGGATATGTTATATGAACGAAATTATGTCTATGTAACATTTTGACGCAATGTATCCGTATGTAATTTGGCCATCCCTTAAAACAACACATTTTAAATATTGCGAATGCATCTTCAAACATCCAAGTATGCTACAATACGACGAAATCAAAGGCGCTACATGTAAATGTAAACAAATATGACCCATGTAAATTACGTTTGAATTTTCAAACATCCAAGATAATACATTGCTTCAAAACGATATCAAATCTTATATTATTTCTGATGAAGGTAACAGCAGTACCGAAACGTTAAATATAACAACATAAGAAATACAGTGTTTTAAAAACCAATTATACCCACAATTGGCAATACTGCCAAAATCAATCATACTTCGACAAAAATTGGTAGAAAGTTCAACGAACTCAACGCATTGAATAATATATATATATTAAAAATGTGTCTTGTCAAATCTGACAGCAAAATTTAAAATTTACATGAAAGATGGACGAATCTTACACCTCAATGGTGCAGTGAACATTAATAAAAACAGGTCCATGAAGACTAACTGGTGGATCGCTAGACAATATTGTTTCTGGTTTATTACCCTTCGTCAGTAGCGATTACCAACAACCTTAGTTGTTGAAATACCTTTACATGTAGTGGCCATCAAAACTTCTTGGCGCGAGCCAATCACTCCTAACGAACCACTGACAACAGAACACTAACGAGACGATACCTTGTCCAACACCTTGCGGAGACTAAAGAAGAGACGACTGTCAAACGTCCAGTGTCAACATATAAAAGGATTGCTGCAATTAAGTTCAAAAACAATTCAAATTAAAAATGTGTCTTGTCAAATCTGACACCACCAGTTAGTCTTCATGGACCTGTTTTAATTAATGTTCACTGCACCATTGAGGTGTAAGATTCGTCCATCTTTCATGTAAATTTTACATTTTGCTGTCAGATTTGACAAGACACATTTTTAATTTGAATTGTTTTTGAACAATTCATCTGACAGCAAAATGTAAAATTTACATGAAAGATGGACTTACACCTCAATGGTGCAGTGAACATTAATTAAAACAGGTCCATGAAGACTAACTGGTGGTATCAGATTTGACAAGACACATTTTTAATTTGAATTGTTTTTGAACTTAATTGCAGCAATCCTTTTATATGTTGACACTGGACGTTTGACAGTCGTCTCTTGTTTAGTCTCCGCAAGGTGTTAGACAAGGTATCGTCAGTGTTCTGTTGGCAGTAGTTCGTTAGGAGTGATTGGCTCGCGCCAAGAAGTTTTGATGGCCACTACATGTAAAGGTATTTCAACAACTAAGGTTCTTGGTAATCGCTACTGACGAAGGGTAATAACCCAGAAACAATATTGTCTAGCGATCCACCAGTTAGTCTTCAAGGACCTGTTTTAATTAATGTTCACTGCACCATTGAGGTGTAAGATACCTCCATCTTTCATGTATATATATATATATATATATATATATATATATATATATATATATATATATATATATATATATATATCCTCGCGACTGAAATCTGTTCATCGTGGCGTCAATGATGACCCCACCACATACACATATTGTTAGATGGTTCATATTTGGTTACTTACGCATACATGCCTTTCAGTAATCTCAGTACGCAGTGTGGGTGCCGGACGTTTAGAACTTACTCTTTACTAGAAGCAGAGGTATAACAAAAATGGGGTCGAAATGTACCCTCGAGACCAAATATGGTTTTTTAAATTTGTGTATAAAAACGTTATGTTTGCCTTTTTCAGTCGTTTGAAATAAAAATGTCACGCAAACTAAATGCGGATGCAATACGTGAACTTCTGGAAGATAAATTTGATATCGAGGGCGATGATGAACCTGGTTGAATTGGATTGTGTGACGATGAAATTATTAGTGATATAGAAGAAGCTCAGGATGTTATTAGATCGGAAGACAGAGTAATTATTCATGAGTATCATCCTCATGAATAATTGATAACACTGGTAGTTTTCGGAATTATAGTGAAAATAAAATACCTTCTAACAATTCACGGACCCGTCGTAATAATATTATTACACATTTGTCTCTATTGATTGGAGAGGCACGCGATCAAACGAACATATCACCACTTGAGTCATGGCAGTTATTGATAACGGATGAAATAACTAATATTATATGCCTGCAAGCGAATAAAAATGTAACAGAGTTTTCCGAAAAATACACTAGTCAAGTAACACATACTGACCATGTCAATTTGATAGAAATGAGAGCCTAAAACTTATTGTTATTAGCTAGAATTTTTAAATCGAGGCACGAAGATGTTGTGGGCAACAGGTAGTACAGGAAGAGATATTTTTTGGGTCACACTATCTCTAAAGAGATTCTTATTGCTTTTATCTGCTTACATGAAATCCAAGCTCGCAAAATATGACATCGAGATTGTGTCTCCGTGATTCAAAAACACAATATCTCTATAACGCATTTATTTATAGTGCTTAATCCGAAGTCAGAGGAAAATCCGACGTCTCTGTGCCGACACAAACTGTGATACCACTGATCGAACCCATTTAAATACGAAGTGGAATATAACAGGAGATAATTGGTTTTCTTCAATTCAATTAGTTGACAAATTAAAACAAAATCGATTGACCTGAGGGAACTATGCGTAAAAATAAGCGTGAAAATCCACCAGAGTTTCTGCCTCAAAAAAATCGGACTAAAAATAATTACAGCAATATTTAAAATGTTGCAATTATATTTGTCATTTATTTAAGACCGTTATATGTTCCATATGTCAAAAAAAGGTAGTTGTAAGAGTGTTCATACAATGCCATCACTTTCATATATATTCTCCTTTTCGAATGATCATTATCATCTGTACCTGTACATGGTTATTTCCATGCCTTCCTCAGTTGATTCCATAGTTTTTACCCCCTAGCTGCTCAAAGTGATCCACTTTTTCGAACCCGTTCGGCGTTTGTCATTCTTCTCTTATTTCTCCTTCTCAGAAATTTTGTTTTATTTACGATTATATATAGACCATATTCTTCTGCTTTCTTTCTAGATATCTGTACAATGTCGTCTGCGTATTCAAAATCTCGGTCGTATCGTAATCAATTCATCCCTTCACATGTATACCACTTTTTACAACAAAAAGGATATAAAATTAACATAACCTCCATGTTATAAATATTTAATGTAATGTATATGTATATGTATATGTAAGGTGAGCTGAGGATGCTGGTATTAGTAACAATTTTAGATCCAGTTTTGCAAGATTTGGATAACTTACCTCCTGCAAACCAAAATACCAGGAGGTCTCATTATTTTAACGGTTTCGTGAAGTGTATCGAATATACAGTTTGTTTCACTTAAGGGTGTAACACCATCATATCTTTTTTATTTTTAGTCCAATTTTAGTAAATTTTTTTCTCAAAAGTAGGATACCTATTGCTCTATTTACTCCTAAAAACCAATTGTCTCCTTTAAATGCAAAGCAACCTGCGATGACAAAATAAATGGAAAAAATCAAGAAATCATTCTAGGGATTTTTTTATCGAAAAATTTTACTTGTAATAATTGTTCAGAATTGCCCAAAAACACTAAATCCAAAATTTCATGAAAATTAAAAATGTTGAGATTTTCTTCAAAAGTAATTCCAATTCGGTAAATGTTATTTGCAGAGGTGGCTGCGCCTAAACAACAACAACTTTGACAGTTTACAGTTTGTTTCAAACAAAATTTGTACAGTAGCATTTTTTCGGCGCAGCTAATAATAAGTATTTATGGGCTTTTACGGGAAATTTTAACATTTTTAATTTTCATGAAATTTTGGATTTAGTGTTTTTGGGCAATTCTGATCAATTATTACTAGTAAAATTTTCGATAAAAAAATCCCTAAAGTGATTTCTTGAGTTTTACCGTTTATTTTGCCATCGCAGGTTGCTTTGCATTTAAAGAAGACAATAGATTTTTTGGGAGTAAATAGAGCAATAAGCATTCTACGTTTGAGAAAAAAAATTTACTAAAATTGGACTAAAAATAAAAAAGTTATGAGGGTGTTACACTCTTAAGTGAAACACACTGTATATACCTTGCTGATTTTTAACGCTGTCTAATTTGTTTATCGATCATTGAGGTATATATAAAAATCTAATTTAATGATTTTGTTTATCGAGTATTATTTTTCAAAATCGGCCTGTTTAAATTCTGTCTAATCTGCAAGAACTCTTTTATTCATTTCTTTATTAATGACATCTTTTGCTGAAATGCAGATATTATTATATGTGACAACCTTAATATTGAACTTGGAGAGTTTTCAATCTGAAATTTTGATTCCAATGCTCTCGAGGAAGATTCATTATAATTGTTTATAAATACATTGGTCAAAGCAAATATCAACACCACATTCTAATTGTATAAATGAGTACCGTGCAAAACATCTATTCTCTATCTATCATTTTTATTTGTATATGCACATTTCGAAAGCAATGTTTTCATCTTCAGTAGAAACTACTGAATTCATTAAAGTTTTATACGTTTTCTGGCATTCGCATAGGAAACGGTGAATTAGATTACAAAACTGAAGCCATTCATGGACGCAAACCAAGAACATGAGTTATAAACACCCAAACTGACGAAATGCCATATTGAGGTTTAAATAAGGTCGGTGTGTAGGACATTGAAACAATGTAAATGGCATCCCTATATTGCAGTTTTAGTGCATGAACTTAATGAAGACGCACAGCAGATCCCGAATTTAGCAGTCGAGTAATATTTTCGGACGAAGCCACGATTTGCTTTAATGGAGCAGTAAATCGGCAGAACTGCCGATATGGAGCTCAACACGCAGTTTTCACAAAAAGTTAACGTTTGGGCGGGAATTTTTGGAGATCGAATTTAGGGACTATTTTTCATAGAAGGAACGTTGACGGGTGATAAATACTTAGATTTTTTGAGGGATGACCTGACATCCGCTCTTACCATGCTTTATCCCAATGAAGAAGATCCAGACTTGCCAAATAATAACTTATGGTATCAACAAGATGGAGCGCCTCCACATTTTTCGTCGGATGTGCGAAATTATTTAAATGAAATTTTTCCCAATCGCTGGATTGGTAGAAGGGGATCAATTGAGCGGCCTGCACGGTCCCCTGATCTTATCCCACTCGATTTCTTTTTGTGGGACCTAAAAAGTAAGGTTTACTTCAATCAGCCAGCTACAGTTGACGATTTAAAGAACAGAATTCGAGCCGAAGTGAGAGCAATTCGTCCAGAAACCATCCGGAATGTTCTACAAGATTTGGGATATTGCCAAGAAGTAAATGGGAATTAATTTGAACATCTCATTTAGTTTATTTTTATAATTAGATTGCCAACTTGTCCGTTTCTACAGTAAAGTTGCCATTAAAAAAAACCGATGACGTCATAACTCGAAAACAAAAGGCGATCGAAGAATTTAATGGATACAAGAAAAAAGCGTTTTAAAAATAAAGTTGACCTGACCGAGGGTTTTTCTCAAAAGCCGTTTGTTAGTATTTTATTTCAATAGTTCCAGACTTTTGAAACGCACGGTATATAATTCAAGGAATTTTAATATAAAAATTTAATTGCGTTAAAATAGATGCGATACGACAATGGCAATGTGTAACTAAATACACGCATAAAATATTTTAAGATTTACTCTTCTTGGAAATTGGTTAATATCAGATGTATGCAGCTGTTTTGGCAAAAAAATCACGCGATGTAAATATTCTGAAACATTATATTTTTACTTACATAATTATGTTTGACAGACAAATGTTCAATAAAATAGACATAAACGTTGAGTGGACGCTTAACAGCGAGAAGTTTATGCACCAGGTCAAAAATTCCTGATATTTGTATCCTCTTATCTCGGCATCACATGGTCTTACAGAGCTGATTTATAACGAATGTTTTATACGAAACTACCTTAAATAAACCATAAAATTCTCACATACTTTCGAGGAAGGCGAAAATATTTAGATAAAATGCAATCTACCACATTAATCAGACAAAATGAAATATTGAAATAACAGTTTCAAATTGTGCAACAATCCCGATTCTGTATATCATGTTAAACGAAATTCATTCCTAGATTGATTTAAATGTTTTAAAATTTAAACAGTGGTTTATTTTACTGGTGCATTTAAACTAAATCGTGCACGATTCCACCAGCCAATAGCACAAACTCAACTAAAACGTTATCTTTTCAATTGACCGTCGAACAAGCGACGACGTTAACGAGGAGGATTATCTGCGATTTTGCGATAATTTCTCGTAAAATTCCCATCAACACGTCGCACTAGATCGATCTATCGAGCCTTTAATCTCGCCGGCGTGCAGAAACGGACCAAAAAAACAACAAACAGAATCAATATTCTACCGAACGAGTTAAAACCAACAGCATGTGACAGGCGTATAGGAAATCGTGTTAAGGGATCCTTAGAACCTTTAAACTTTATACCTGAGATGGACGCGCAGCGATAAAATCGCCCGCGTTTCACAAAGGGTATGGGCAACAGACGCAATCGGGCGAATTTTGAACGTTGTTCTTATCGTCGACGTGGGTTAAGATGGTTGCGTGATTAACCAAGCATGTGGTAAAGCTCGGTCACAGTCAACGTAATTAGTTTTCGCCGGGTAAAACCAGCAGTGACTCGTAGAGACTTAATTTATGAACCGGGCCTGACAGACGAAAACGATGTTGTAGAATAGAAATGTGTATCGTAAATAAAATTTCAATAACGTGTATATCCTGTTCATTATTAATAATAGTAAATTTCGAGAAATCGTAATTTCAGCGTAATTATTCTAGGATAACAATATAAAATATTTATAATGTCTTAGCCCTACATGAACGAACCGTCACTGGAAAACTATGGCTCTCTACTTGATGATAATTTGTTCCGATATAACGTCACGTACATCAGTGACCATTTAAAACAAATAACCACTGATGGGTCTACGCACCACTCGCACGGATCATATATTGTATATAAATACCAACTTAGTGGACACCAGGCTGTAGATTGAGTTTCCCCCGCATACACGACGCCGTCTTTCATAACGGCAAATGGCGTCGGTTAAATGCATCGTTTTGTAATTGTTTGTATCAAAGCACTCAGGGCTCGAGATACGCCAAGCGTGAAACGGTTATGTTCTCCTATGCATTTCCTATTTGAACATTACCATGCAAATTTGGTTTACGTACATACTTTATAAAGATATAATTTAATATTTAAGCAAAGTATTGTCCAGATCGGAGCTCCCCGAGTTGAAAATTTTAAAATACACCTACATAAAGTCAAATATAGGGTGTGACCTAAGGACATAATAAATTTTATAAAATATCCAAACAGGTTATTTAATAAAATTAACGTTGACACTAACTGCATGTGAAACAAAAGGTGCCCCCACATTTAGTAACTCCGTCATCACCAATGATACAAAATATTTTAATCTGAACATAACATATGAATTGTATTAATATTATATAATGTGATACACGCTTATATCATAAATATACAGATGTTGCTCAATTTGCAAATTAAAACAAAAATTGCTTGGTTTCACTAAATTTTATTGTAACTCTACAACAATTGTTTCACCACACCGTGGCTTCATCAGGTAGATGAATATAATTGAATTATATTCATGGTGTGGTGAAACAATTGTTGTAGAGTTACAATAAAATTTAGTGAAACCAAGCAATTTTTGTTTTAATTTGTGAATATGGAGTTTCATCAAGTAACGCCGAAATCTATAAGTTTTGTATAAGTTTTGCTCAATTTGGTTAAATAAAGTTAATAAATTTCCTTTCACTTCATTAGAGAACTTGTTGACATGCCATAGTACTTTTTTAGTGCTTCCTCATTTTCATTTTTCCCTCTAGTTTATTTAAAATCCTCAATGAAATTCAATGTATTCAATAAAAACAAATATTTTGAACAATGTAGTAAGTCGTAGAAAATGCGAAATTACTCAGTTAACGACCAATTAAATATCAAACAAAATTAATATTTCTTCGAAACGTTTTTGCAAAACTACAAGGAATTCCTGTGTCACTAGTTATTTAAAAATACAGGAAACGGTTGCTAATTGTTGTTGTGCAGTTGCGTTATACATTCGTGCAGATATTTTAATGATTATAAGTAAGAAAAAGGCACTCGACATGTACATAATGTATTGACTTACATAATTATATTCAAGCTCGTGCAATAATTTACTACATTTTTGATCGCTTTGAATTAAGCTCGCCTATAAATAACGAAACTTGTTTTCTTTCCATGTGGACACATTCCGGGAGCCAACGTACACGAAACAAATTACTCATATCTTATCAATTACTGCGGCACCTTCGACCAGTTGAGGAGGTTTATTTCTGGTCATTTTTCTCAATTTGCATACTCCCGTATGATCGACACTGATAACAGTGCATTTACATTAGAAAACTCGCATCCAGTTATTATCTACCATTAATAAGATACGTAAACGCGAATCTATGGACAATGGCAAATGCATGTTATTAGCGAAGGCCTTGGTTCGATATTAATGTCGTTCCAGATATAGTGTGTTAACATTTTCCAATTGAATTTATTGAATATTCTTTTCAACCGGCAACTTTCACAAATAATTAGTTTATTTATCTATTAACATTTATCTAGTTCACGCATTATAAATACGTTCGTTTTATCAGCGAACTGTGAGCATGTAGGTTTGAACAAACATTTTAATTGTGACAGGTAAATGCAAATTTGTTATTTATTGCAGAGATTACAAGTATATTAACTTATACACGATGACTCACTGGGTCTCTCCCATATTCGTCTCGTTTATTTAGCGCTAATGGCGACCGATTGAAATATTTTAATTGAATTTCGCGTTGCAATTTACTTTATGTGGAGGCACGAAATTGGTTTATTATTACCGCGAATTAAGTTCGCTTTTTCTCCCGGAGGTTACCGCAAAATTAATTCGTTTCGATATTCGGAAGAAGAAAGTGAAAGTACGGTACATAAATATTGCCGGTGTAAGAAATTGGCTCCTTGTAACGTACACAAAGAACCGCATTTACGCTGCAGACAAAAAGGCCACTTACGTAGTAAGAAAATCAAACATTGTTTATGCAGTTGTAAATAATTTTGTTTCGGATTAATATTTTTCTATTGTTGTAATGACAAAGGTGATATAAAGGTATAAGGATTGTCACATAATTTAAATAAATTTAAACATAATAAAAAAATGAGTATCCCGTTTTACGAGCCATCTTTAAATAGATATTCGTAGAATCAATTAAATGCGTGTGGGAAGAACATTATATTCTGAAATTTATGTGATCATATTTCTACAGAACGTTGCGATCTATTTCTTTCAAATATCATGAATATGAGAATGCATATTGAATTGTATAATATAGTCTATTATGAACAGTGAATTATTGTGGTAACCACGTGTAAATCGGGAACTAAATATGAACCGGGCACAACAAAAGAAATAAAATTCTGCAATTCACACCATTGCTAATTTGAAATTATATGAAACTTATCGACATCATTCAAAAGTTTTTTATATAGAATGTTTGGAGGTAACCTTAAAACAAGAAATAGATTCATTTGTGCTTTCTATAGTTCAATAAGATGTCATTCGGGAAAATAAACCTTTCTTTGAATACAAAACAATAATAGTGCTACCGCCAAAGGCCAAGTTAATGATATAAAAATAAAAAAATGAATGAATGAAAATGTATGCATAGATGGGTGGTAGAATTCTACGGTATGGTTACGTTTAGGGCGCTACGCACGATTACTTTACTGAGCTTACTTAAGTTTTGATATTATTATACAAAAACTTATTTGGGCCACCAATCAAAATTTATTATTACATTTATGAAACGCAACGAATGCAATTCCCTTAAAATTAACATTAGAGAAAATGAAATATATTGCAACTTTTCCAAGATGCGTTAAAAATTTTAAAAACTAACCATAGCCGAGGCGCGGCAAAAGCATATATACTAGGGGAACTAGAAAAATTATCTACCTAACTCAGAAGGAAAAGACATTCGATTTATTAAACATGTTTATTTTTCAATATAATATCCATCTCCATCCATACACTTTGGCCATTTGTCCGGAAGGGACCCCATACCATTAGGAAAAATATCTTCTCTTTTTCTGAAATATTGTTCGATAACCTGTATCAAGTGTTCAACCATGTGAAAACGTTTTCCTCTTAGAATTTTTTTTTTAACTTTCGGAATAAATAATAGTCCGATTGTGCCATGTCTGGCCTATATGGTAGAAGGTCAAGCTCAGTGAAGTTGCACTCCGACAAGATTGGCCGAAGCTGGCACAGCTTTGTCGTGAAGAAGAAGCATATTCGATTAATTGTAGTGCCTTTCGGCATCTACTCAATTAAAAGAACGTCTTTCAAGTCCCAGAAAATTAATGCCATGCGTTTTCCTACAGAAGGCTGAGTTCGAGCTTTCTTTGGCGGTGGAGAACCTTTATACACCCATTGCATGGATTCTTGTTTTGTTTTGGGATCTCAGTGATGTACCCAAGTTTCATCCTCAATTTCAATTCGAGCTAAAAAGTCAGGATCAGCCTCCAGAGTGGCCAAATGATCATGAGAGACTTGAGGAGTCAACAGGCTGGGAACCCATGTTGCGGACACCTTGCTCATTCCAAATGTTTCATGCAATATGTTTATAACGCTAGGCTAAGATATTTCCAATGCTGTAGCGATGGTAGACACCTTCAAGCGGCGTTCCTCGAGAACAATTGCCTCCACATTCTTGCAAACTTCGGGATTTGTCGCTTCTGCAGATCTTCCACTTCTGGCATCGTCTTCGATCATCATCTTGTGCAACGAAACTGTTCAAGATTGGACTACATAATATGACGGGGCATCGTTTCCATAGATTGTCCGATAATGAATTGGTTTCGGATTATTACCGTGCAAAGAGGCAAGTTTATGGCATTGTTAGGCCAAATTTAAACGTAATAATACAACTATATAACATATACAGGGCGGGGCAGCTCATACGACACGGAGTTTCTTTGGAAAACCATGGAATATTGCGAATTTCTTTCTGGTTGGCTAGATGTAGAATATCTGTATGCACAAATTAAAATTATTTTGAGATATACAGGGTGTTACAAAAACTATACATATCAAAGTTATGGTTTCTTAAATGGAATACCCTGTATTTTTTGGCATTTTCGAAATCTAGAGTACAAATGAGGGCGAGTTCCTGCAATATTCCCTATACCATAGCTTTTTTCGAAATATTTGAAGATTTGTTGAAATGCCGTGGTACGGAAATGTATATTCATTTATATTTCGATTTCAAAAATTATACAGGGTGATTTAAAAATATGGTTGGAAAATTTCGATATACGAAGATGAAGAACTTCCTTATTTTAAATGGCACACCATTTATTTTATTACCTATTCTGACATAGAATTTTATTCTCTTTCGAACCGTCTTAGGGTTCCCTATAACTAAATTCAATACTTTTTTAATTTTGGCGTTTTTCATATCAGGTAGTATTATTTAACTCCTCTGAAATGAACAAGGCGGCATTGATGCGGGTGTCGAATAGAATATAGTTTTGTTGATTTGTTGACATTAAAATTTGAGAATTGACAGTTCTATCAAGTTTTACTTTCGAAGTCATAATGAAAACTTATTTATTCTTTGCAAGAGAGAACCAATATGATTTCAATAATTGGTGAATGCCAAGAAAATTGTTTTTTGGCGTCAAGGGTATATGCTCAAAGATATCCAAATCTCATTCATCCAAACAGAGCTGTATTCGAAGGCTTACTGCAAGAATTTCGACGGACTTGTACTGTAAATTATGCAGGTGTTAAAAAGCTAAAACCCATAATTGGAAATGAAGAAAATGAATTTCTAGTGATAGGATCTATCATAGAAAACCCCCATACAAGTAAAAGGCCCATTGAATTCCAAACAGGTATCAGTAGACGGAGCATATCTAGAATATTAAGAAATCATAAATTCCACCCTTACCATATTCAAATGCACCAAGAACTGTATCCAATGGATTTTCATCAACGAGTCGATTTTTGTGTTTGGGTCTTAGACAAAGTTGGAGAAGATGAAGACTTCTTCGATTCGGTTCTATTCTCGGACGAATCTACATTTCATAAAAGCGGCCTAGTTAACAGACACAATTTTTATTATTACAGTGATGAAAATCCCAATATTTTTCCCACAAATTATCAACAACATAGCTGGTCTGTTAATGTGTGGGGGGACATTCTGGGATCACAACTGATTGGTCCATACTTTTTTGACGGAACTTTGAATGGGCAAAAATTCCTTAGATTCTTGCGCTGAGACCTTCCTGAACTCCTAGAAAATGTGCCTACAGTTAGATGGTGTCCCAGTCCATTTCCATAGGAATATTAGGGATTTCTTAAATTTCCAATTCCCCAATAAATGGATAGGAAGAGGAGGTTCACAATATTGGGCACCAAGGTCTCCGGATTTTACCTGTCTCGATTTTTTTTATGGGGTTACATAAAAAATATTGTATACGCTTCTCCGCCCACTACAATGGAAAACATGAAAGACAAAATAAGGGCCACTTTCCTCACCGTAACGCCACAGATGTTGGTGAATGTAAAAAAAAATCGAAACGCCATAATTCAAAAAAGCATTGAATTTGGTTATAGGCCCTAATACAGTTCGAAAGAGAATAAAATTCTACGCCAAAATAGGTAATAAAATATAGGGTGTGCCATTTAAAATAGGGAAGTTCTTCATCTTCGAATATCGAAATTTTCCAACCATATTTTTAAGTCACCCTGTATAATTTTTGACAGCGAAATATCAATGAATCTACATTTCTGAAAATCATTTAAACGATCAAGGCTGATGTAGTGATTCAAAATGAATTACTGAGGCAAATACAAAATTTTATTTGGTACCACGCATTTCAACAAATCTTCAAATATTTCGAAAACTATAAAAGATAGGTATAGAGAATATTGCAGGAACCATAACTTTGATATGTGTCTTTTTTGCAATACCCTGTATATCTCAAAATAATTTTAAATAGTGCATACAGATATTCTACATCTAGCTAACCAGAAAGAATATTCCATGGTTTTCCATAGAAACTTTGATTGACTGAAATCAAATACTTAACTTCAAATTTTAACATATATGGTATATGTAAAAAAAACTGTACATATTTCATATCTGAACCATAGCTAACGCTTTTCCTCATTATAATTTGGAAGTAGCCGGATCGAGTTCGTTTAGCTTATTTGAAATGTGGCCGCAAAGCTAAATTTCTACACGTGAATATAAGATTTTGTCACTCATCGTAGGGCCTGACCTATGAAGTTGCAACAGTATTTCAAAATATAGAAAAAAATATAATAATATTTTTACAAATACATAAAAAAAACAATTTTACAATTAACAGAGAACAAATTCTTAGCGCCGAATGATTTAACAAAAGAATAGATAAATTCTATTCTTCATTGTATTTTTTGATTATATACATTTATTTTCTTTTCTAACGCACACATTTTTATATTCATGTAAACCATTCATTAAAAAGTAATGAGCATTAATTAACAGATTATGGCTGCAAAAAGAACATATTCTTGGATGAACATTTGTTCTTACTATGGACTCACAAGCAAGAAACATTTCGTAGTTCTTGAACATATCAGATACGATAGGGATTGACATTTTCGATTGATTTATTTGGATGGCATTGTAGTTAGAAATATTTGAACAACATTTAGAAGAACTTTTACAATTTTCGTCAAGTACGTAGCACGTAATAAGTCACCATGCTGATCAAGACTATTTTTAAGTATTTTAAACATTTTGTAACAATCGTTTGTTGACTTGGTTAATGTGTAATGAAACTCCCAGTTGCAAGTTCTAAGGTATTTAGAACCTTCAAGCTCAAACATCTTTCTGAACAACGAACAAAATTTAAAATGTTAATGATATTTTGTCGACTTCAAAGTCACAGTAGTAATCCAGTTCTTTTTATAGTAGACTACCATGGGCTCTTAAAGTCCTCAATATATTTTCATAAATTCGTCCAGTCACCCCAACCTCAACTATTCAAGTACATGTATACGATTAAACGATTTTCGTGATTTCTAAATTTGCGTCAAAAATGCATTAAAAAAACAACATACATTACAAGGTGCTAACTTATTGAATGTGAAACTTCAACATTTAAATAGTTACACTCGGTGTGCTATGAAGGTTTTATTTGAACTATCCTACACTCACGTGTTGAAAGATGCACCATTTTACGTGCTAAATATTATTAAAGAATTCTATCTGATTTCAAGTTATGGCTAAATTGTAGCAGGAATTATGATATATGATTTGGTTTGTATTTGGTGAGTATCGAAATTTGTTGCATATTCGAATAGCCTTTTCCGACTAATGCACATGTTATCTTACCAGCCTACGAGGAAAATTGATATACATTTCAGGCAAGTCACGTGGTAACTAATAGTAACAATAAATAATAAATAAATATCCACTTTTTCACCAAACAACATTTCAAATGCTAAGTATTCATCTTCAGTAGAAAACAGATGACTGTAGAATCTATTCTACTGAAGATGCGCGATTGAAATGCACATTTTGAAATAAATGTTATTTTATAAAAAAGTTTTTTGACAATGAGTAATCAGCAAATTTTACCGTAGATGCATATAAATCATAATTATACAATTTTTTAAAAACCTAGTGGCAAAAAAATCTTGTAAGCATCGCTTTATTTTGATTTTAAATACTTGTGAACGTCGGCGACGTATGGCATCAGCCTTATATAAGTAATTATTAATTAAAATTAATCAGAAAAATAAATATAGATAACATTAAGATATCATGTCCACCCAGTTTGAAGGAGATTTTTGTATTTCCCTGGTTTTGCGTAAGTCAGACACCCTATATAGGTGATAGCACACTTGAATCGTTTTTATTAATATTATATTTTCTAGTTTATAACTTCTAATCGCCCTATACGTAATACGACACGTAATAACCTATCCGTATCACCCTATATAGGTGATAGCACACTTGAATCGTTTTTATTAATATTATATTTTCTAGTTTATAACTTCTAATCGGCGGCCACATATTTGGTCGTACAAATTTGATTTCCAAGTTGAATTCAAATGGTTTCCAAATTCAGTGTCTAAAATACAACACAAGTCAAGATATTTTTTCAAAAAAATTTATACTTAAACCAATTTTATCTCTGGGTTCCTTTCAAATATTATAACTATTTATAAAATAAATCGCATGGGTTCGATGTTCTTGGGATTTCGTTGAAATTTATTTTAGATGCGTACAATTTACAGATGGACAGAGTATCAACTTGATTTAACACTTACGATTGTGTTTCTGGTGTTACGTCGATTTCGCAAACCTTGTGTCAAATTTCTACATTACATAACCGCTACATTGTTCCCTACCTGCGTTTTATTATTCTTATTCGTATTAAAACAATTTTCTCATCAAAATATTTCAAATATCATAATTTCGTATCCAATTGAATAAAACTTTTTAGTTAAAATCTGAAAGCTGTCGATATATAACATTTAATGTTAAGTTACGCGCAATAGGTTTATGCTGTAGAGTTTTCTTGTGTACATGATATTTGATGACGTATTATGAAAATTGTTGTTATATTTCTTCACATAATTGGTCTGATTTTCTATCTAGATACCTATTGCCGACGAGCTCATAACATGGTAGAAACGATATCGTCCAAGCGGCTCAATAACATTCTTTTTGTAAATTAATTACTAATAATCTTTCAATGTTCACAAATGTATAAAATGCAACATAATATATACACATACACTTACGCAATTGGTTAACGTATTAATAATTAAAATATGAGTGATAAATCGCTTGGACGACCAAGTTAATGTTTCACTTAATTAAGATCACGTGTATTCTCTACAATTAATTTTAGTCTAAAGATCAAATGACTACAATGATAAATTTTAAAAAAATGTCTAGCGCATCCAGCTTTTTCTACGCAATTGTCCAAGCACAAACCTGTCTTTCAATTCTCCCGGTGATGGCACTACAACTCGTTCGTGCACTAGACGTACCGAAATTGCTTCCATACTTCCAGATGTGTCCCGACGGACGTCCAGATATATCTGGAACGTGCCGACATTTTCATCATTGCGTCACGTTATTTCAATACGCAAAGTGAATTGTCATTAAGACTCTAAGACCTTATCGTTAACTTGGGGAACATATTCACCGGGATTTATTCGTCTCGACTTGAACTTTCTAAAGTCTCAGAAGCGGGAACAATAGAGGAAGTGTATCGCGAACGTAGTTTCATAAATTGTTGTTAATTTAGGGGGATCGTAAACGTGACATTATTTGTACTTATATATAAATTCTAGCCGTTCTAGTTCCGCAGATAAATGTTAAATTTATTGCACGTAAACGGTATCGGAAAACAAACAGTCCAAATGATGTAAATGTTTCTGGTTGATTTGGGTCACGCCAGCGGACATCTCTGAAACTAAGAAATACATACAAATATCTAACGTCGATATTTGATGATGATAATTGATGTATATTATTTTTTAATTGCATTATGTGGTCATCGTATTTTCAATGGCAATATAAATTTAATTATTTAAAAACGTTATTTGGTTCGAATGCCTACGATGCTATAAAACATTCTTATTATGAGTATTTTATTGTAGTACAAAATGCATGAATTACCGGAGGTTATGCAATTACACACGAGACCATATAACATAAAAAATCAATGATAGGTGTAAAAAAGATCGCCATTGTCACGGTGTAATTTTGAAAATAAACGTTAACGGAGTCGAACAAAAAGCGAAACATTTCGAAAACCAACACGTCGCGCCCCTGACTGGGCTGAACAAAAGATCCATATTTACAAACAAAATATTCAGGTGCAGGCTCATAAAAAACAAACATCGCGTTATAATTTACACCTCGGGTCCTTCCTGGTAAACGAAAACAGTGGGGAGCAATGTGAGTTACAATGGGACTTTTTGAATTCTTTTATTCTTTATGTGGGGTCAATGCTATAAGGAGCAAATTAACTCGAAAGAATAGGTAATTTAATGGGGCACACGCGCGCCTACGCGTTTCCTTATCTGACTTAATTTTCTCGTAGAATCCCGCTAAATTAAATTTTTAGATCAATTAACACATTTTTTTAAATAATTTTGGGGCAATTGATAAATGATATAGGTAATATAATTTATGTAGTTTTAAAATGAAATATAAATCTGCGGTACCGATCGAACACAATGGCCCCGGCCCTCGCGTTCAACAGAAAGTTATCGACGAAACTCGGCGAAATCTAAGTTACCAACTAAAATCATAAATTGCTCACGCAAAGTTCGACTTGTCTACTATGTTTTATCTGCAGATAGCTCCGATAGGTAGAAGAATTATGCTGGTGTGTGTGGCCTTGGTCTTGTATCATCCGTCAGACTCCTTATTTATGAGGCTTATCCCCGAGAATCAGATTTATTCCGTTTAAATTATAAATTATATTCTACTACTTTCGGTCTATGTTTATTTACTTACATATTTATCGTTTTATTTATGCCCCTTTGCACGTACAAATCCGACTTCTTCGCAATTTAAATTGCAACAAAAATACCGCACAATGTTACTCGAAACGCAATCATCAGAATAGTACGATTACCATAATACATATTTCTCATACCTGTCACAGTTCCTTCAATTGATAGACGCATAATTTAAAGGTGAATATATGATCAGAAGTTGCAAGTTAATGTTAACAAATATGTGCGAGGTATAAAATAAAAATTATAATGTTGTATGCAACGTTTTCTTAAAGTCAAATAATACACTACAATAGAAAATAATTATTCTATCCCTCGTTCAACGACCTTACCTGCTTGTTGGTGCCCTGTCCTTAAACAACCATTAGGTCCATTGTATTGAGTTATTTGTTTGACTTTGTTTCCAAATAGTGTCAGTTTCTTCAGATTAACGACGCAAACCCTGGAAACCCGACCACCCCTTAGTTTTCTATCAGATTTAACTATCAATATTGCAAACATGCTCTGTATTATTTGGTTTCGAGAAAAAATGTCCTCATTGTCTGAAACAGCCGGTTACAAAAAGCACCTTTTGTTTGTTGACGTTCGGGACGTCTTAAGAGAGATGTCCATTACCACGACAACGATCTTGTGCCGTTGCGTGGCCTCGATTTAAATTCGAGATATGTCAAATTTGGGGACTTAAGGTATATTAATGACTGTTCGAATAATAATAATAACAGACACTACGTTCCGAAATTTTAATCGTTATAAGATGCCACCGACGTACGCCCCGGTCGCTCAAACCTGTATAAATAACATACAAATAAACAAAAGCGGTATATTAAATAATTAAAATATGCACATTTTCTGTGGCTGCCTTCACATGGCACCATTCTTATCTAGTTTATTAAGCGTGCACTGCAAATTCATCACGTTGTATAATGATAATACAATAAAATATACATAATTGTTGAAACATTGAACAGTCGAGTGCGTTCGTTGTATATTGGAATCATCCGTCAATTATATTCCAGGTGCTCATTTCTGTGACTTAGGGTACGTCAGTGATTGATTGCGACCGATGTAGCCATATACTGATTTCCTCGGTGCGTCATACGCACGTCTACACTATGAGTTATTAAAAAACTAATTGTATTCAATAAAATGACGAACTGATATGAATTTACTTTACATCCTCACATTGAATAAAATATACAATAATAAGGAGTAATGATATTTTTTATTAAATGTCATTATTTTGACATGTAATATGAAACAATTAGTTTAAATATTTCATATTTGTTGGAGTCAAATTGTTGGGGCCTCTGTGAAAAAAATACACCCGAACACTGCTTGTACAACAAAACCCAAAGATGCAGAAAGAGAGGAAGAGGAAACCATTAAAATTATGATACAATAGATGCCTGATAGTTTGAAATGCGAAATATGAAATATGACTGGGGAAACAACAGTAAAGATGATATAGAGAAGAATTTAAAAGGGAGATAAGGAGCAAACGGGAATAAAGAGAACGATGTTAGTCACATTCAAAGGCACGCAGAACACAACACAGAACGCAAAGGAATTACTGACCCACTATTCAAAATTACAGCAATTTTTGAAGCGGAATTAGAATCAATGGAGCAACAATGGACCGGATAGCAGCATACATAGGAACACCATGTGCAAGCATGTAGAAGTAGCTGACAAAAAGCATAAGAAGACGAACCCAGTTACAAAAGGAAAATATATGATTCCTTGGCGTACTATTGAAAACGTATAGCAATTTTAATAGCAAAACCGGAACGTAGCGACATTTAGCAAATAAAGAAATGGAAAATAAAATAAAATAGTACTACTATTGGAGATGCGATTATGGAAAAACTAAACTTAACAGGGAAAAGATTTGTATCAAAAATAATGTCGAAGGAAAAAATATTCCTACACGAAGGCAGAAGTAACGAAAATAGGTCAAGTGCTAAAATCTGATTTTGAACAATAAATATTACACGATACTTACCTATAAGACAACATCTGCTGTGATCCGTACTGAACTTTCTTATACTTAAATAAATTTCCAACAAACTGGAGCAGTCGCGATTGCAAGTACATATTTCAAAAAGGTTTTCAAATAAAGCTTATTTAAAATTTCAAATATCTTTAACTTTTATAAGAATAAATAGTTCGAGACCGTTTTTGAGATAAGCCAAAAGTCAATAGAGTAAATCATCACTTCCGGTTGAGTTATGCATTGCTTACATGATCATAATAATTTCGTATGTATAAAGTATAAGAGAATGCAAATCTAGTCTGCAAGAGCTGGAATTAGTTGAAAAACGAACTGCTGGGTAAAGATGTTGGAAGTCGGTAAGAGATTGGAGGTAAAATGGATATAGCTGCAGGAAATTAAATGTAGCAATCAAATGCAAATTGGTTAGGACGGATTCACTGCCAGAAAGGAGAATCTAAGCAAAGTTTCGTGTAATGCCATGGAAAAGAGTATAAGAAGCTGTAAGTGGCATATGCAAGAATAGGAGTGAAACAATTTAACCTATCTAGAAAAAAAGACTAATATGATCATTGGTTCACTGTTTTATTGCGGAGTTTGTTCCACTAATGCTGTGTAACATGATCTATCTACATATCGTTAGCAAGCAGCTCCGGCGAAAAGGAATTGGGTGTCGGGGAATTGCAATTCTCAAACTTATCCCACCAACACAACAATGTGATGCTTATATCATGATTAGAAGACTTGTTTGGGGAAGTTAAAGGATCGAAAAAAAATGGCAAAAAAATTGGTTGAATTTACATAGAATAAAATGTCGGTATAAGAAAGAACAGAAAATATCATACCAGGCAATGGCAACGCCAGTGTCAATCGGTCACACACCACTGTAGCACAGACTTGCAGGGGCTGGCAAGAAGTTCGTCGTAGAGGTACTGGACGACGAAGAATGACGCAATAGCGAGAAGATCGTCTATTAAGGCAAAATGCAGTTACATACGCGGAAGAACCATCACGAGCTGTTGGAATAAATTGGATAAGAGCAATTAGAGTATGATATCCATGAGCATCATTTATCGCAGAATATGCACGTTTGCACTACGTTCCATTCTTATTTTCTATCTAACAAGAGAACATAAAAACAATCAGACTTCACTGATGCCAGAACATCAGACAATATTGGGTTCCTGAATGGAATGAGATCTTCTTCAGCGACGAATCAAAGTTTTGCTTGTGGCACTCTATCCTCTGACGGTCGTTCGAGGATTAGGCGACCTAGGGGTCAGAGGAAAAAATTACAATTTATTCAACGTCGCCATACGGTTTTAACTCCTTGGGTTATGGGGCAATATGCTATGGAAGAAGATCTCGTCTGGTATTACGCTAAACGCCATAAGTTACATTAATTCAGTGCTGAAAGCAGTTGTTTTGGCATTACTACAAAACCTTCCAGAAGCAGCCATCCAGTAAGATAATGCGCTGCACCATACTGCTCATGTAACGTCAGCCTTCCTAGAAGAAAACAACGTCAATATGTTGCCCTGTCCTCCAAGATCATCAGACTCCCCCATTGAACATGTCTATGATATGATGGAAAGAAGATTGCAGCGTTTACGCCAACCTCCCAATACCTTGGAGGAGTTGCGTCAACAGTTACATATAGCCTGGGGATGAGGTACCTCAAGAGGATATCAGTAATCTAATTTCTAGTATGCGCAGAAGGGTTGCTGAGTGCATAAAAATAGGTGGGGATGTAACTTTTCATCATTAAATGTTATCAGCCTTTCTTAAAAATGTAATCATTGTTTATCTATGTGCGCCAGATATTTTCACCAAGTTTCATCATTCAACGTTCAGTGGTTCTGGGTCGTCTATTTTATTTGAAACGCAGTGTATATAACTCGATATTTGGAATCATCTATGCTATTGAAAATATGGAGTATTAGAAATGTATAAGAAATCAACAATGCTGTAAAACTGCAATGGCAAGAAATGAAAGAAACGTGTGATGGAATGATGAAGGTGACGAGATATTATATATGTATGAGTGACAACCATAAATTAAAGGCTTGCCATTATGCAATTTTTCCATGCAATACGCAATATTGATGAATGCGCATGAGCGATGTGTTAAAAGTACGTATTGCATGTAATTATTTTGTCTGTTGCATCGGTGTAGAACATGTTCTGGTTATTTCTTTGGAGATTTTCATTACTGCCAACTGATTTTTAACTCTCACAGAAAGCCGCGCTTCAATATTATACATAACCTCAATTTCCGGTGACTGACGAAATCTGAAATTGAAAAGGTAAATGTGGTCGTGATCGCTAAGGTATTACTTAAAGTGAAGTGTTTGTCATTACAATAAACAACAAACCTTTAATTTTATATTGTTTCATAAATCAAAGTACAAATTGGTCAAAAGACTTAACCACAACTTTGATATTGTTGTTTGAACAATATCCGTGTTTGTATGCGGTTAAGGACAAGGAGTGCCACAATACAAATAAGCGGTCGGCTTCATTGGATCAAATTGCGAAGTATCTTTGAAGATGGAAGAATTAACATTACGGGAGGTGACATTGTGAAAAAAATTCATGGATTGCTGACACAAGCTTTTGCTGAAATTAAGAAAATTCGACATGCGGGACACAGTGGTATGGGAAGAGACCATTATAAACCGAAGTTGTGGTGTTTAGATCTGTTGCTGTTTTTTTTTGCATGAAACCAGCAGTGTAATTGTTCAAGGCCAGTCTAATATGGAAACACCGACGGTTAGTAATCAGGAAATAGTGGTAGTAATAAAAGTAAGACTGACCGTATAGCACAATTAATATTATTCTAGTTCAGCCAAGTCGAAGTCTTATTTCATGGAACTGTGGAGGAGTTACATGAAACCGATGTGATACCTGATGCTTCTACCACAGAGTCCAATGATTTTTTTGATGAACCACAAATGAAACAAAGGAAGAAGACATGCAAATCAGTTGTGCCCCATAATAGGGTCAGCCAAATAAATAGTAAAGCGTCTGCGGGCTAAACAAAGATGATCACAATAGCGAAGAAATATATACCACGTTTGGCCAGTAAGTGACAGTTTTTGTCAATGGTCAATAAACTTTTATCAATTTTGTTTTATTTGTTTTTAGATGGGTAAGAGCTGAAATGAGAAGTGTAGCCGATGAAGGTTTATTAGATGATCTGAGAAACACTATTTCCCAAGCCATTTTCGCAACAAAAAAACGACAACGGCAGTAAAACTTAATTATATATGTAATGCAGAACATATGTGATTAATACATAGAAGTTGTAACATCACGAATTAAATCATTTCATCTTGCCATGGTACATAGCCACTCCCATTTACGTAGTCTTTAAATTCGCCACGAATTTTTATAGCAGTTGTCTTGGGTCTGTTTCCACATTGCTGAGAAAGGTCATAAGCAAAAGTATATCTCGGGTCAATGTCCTCTTCAGGGATGGCACTGACATATTGTAATTTTGATTTTACTCTTAAAAAATTATGTAAGGCAAAACATGCTTGGGTTGTTGTGCAAACTTTCTCAGGACATAGACTATTGACATTTAGTAATACTCTAAAACGGCTAGGTAACATTCCAAAAGTATTTTCTACCACTCTTCGAACTCAGAGTTCGAATTAAAATTGACTTGCTCTCGATATGTCAGGGTATGGTTTCATAATATTAGGGGACATAGGATATGCAGCATCTGCGACTACAAAAAACGGTATTTTTTCGGTTCTCTGAGGCAAATGACGATCTTCTGGTAGATTTAGAGAATTTATTTCCAACGCTTTGCTTAGAGTGTTGTTTAGAAATACACCTCCATCAGATATTCGACCGCTCATTCCAATGTTTACATAAAGAAATTTATAATCAGCATCAACCATTCCAAGCCAATACTATGTTGCTTTTTGTAATTAAAGTATGCAGATCCTTGGTTCTCTGGAGCTTTTATCACAACATGTTTTCCATCTAACACGCCAATAACATTAGGTAAATGCCATTGTCGTTCGAAATTTTGTGAATTTTTAAACCATTCAGCGGTTGCCTGGGGTACCTGCAAAATAAAAATAAAGTCGGTAATAAGTTGCCTATTGTAACTACTTACCTTAAATAGCTCTGCATACTGTAGGTACAAATCTATATATAGCATTTTCTGTCATTCTGTAGTTGCACATCAAACTACGAATGGTTTCTCCTGTTGCAGTGTACCGAAATGTTATCAATAGCTTTGCCTCTGCTGTAATACACTCACGGAATTTGGTATCTTCCTTTGAAATTCTAAATTTAATTGTAGTTAATAAATATCGAAAAGTATCATCGACCATTCGTAAAAAAATCTATAACTCCAAAAATCATTACACTGGAGAAATTCTATATGTAAATTTAAATTTTCTTTCGACCGATCATACTCATCATCTCCGCTTCTTTGTTTTACCTTCATTTTTAGACAGCAACAAATATGATGGAAATTAGTATTTTTCGTTTCTTATTGAGGGCCTTTCTATTCATAATGGTAGGTTAATTCTAAATAAATTAGTAAATGGTAAACAAGTATTTTTAAATAATGTACACTGAACAGGTGTCACCTACATTGCACGTTGCCACTTTTTGGTTGGTGGCACTGATGTGTCGGAGCGTTTCCTTGCATTGCCTCCATCAAAATTGTATCAGTGTCAAACCACCATATTTGTATTGCATATACAAAACATTGCATTTAAAAAAATTGCATGCAAGAGATTGCATAAATGGCAAGCCCACGTAAGGTACGTACAAATAAGAAAGAGAGGCATAGACTGTACATGAGGTAATAGAAAAAAGAAGAGAGGATGAAACAGATCGAAGGAAAAGAAAATTATCAAAATTGTAAGAAATTTTATGAAATGATAGGAATAAAAAGCTGCGTAGAATATTTCAAGAAATTGTTTGTAAAAGAACCAAACACAGAAGTGGAAACTTAGATTCATTAAGAAGAAGAAATATTTGAATTAGGGACAAAGATAGAAGTGATGAAAATAATAATGGATTCAAAATGAAAAAGCAGTTAGGGCCGATGGGATAAATATGAAATTTATTAATTGCCGTCGTGAAGCTACACTGTATGCGATTGATATTGATGAAGAAGATGTTGCAAAAATACAAGGACTGGGAGAGGGAAATGATATAATATACATAAAATACACAGTATGTGATTATTGTAGAGGAATCGCACGAGGGATATAAGATTGTAACAATAGCAAACATATATGCTCTAATTAATAGTCGGAGTCGAATTTAGAAATATATTATAGTAACAATTGGAAATAAATAAGTAAATGAAAAGGACAAATAAAAAATGGAATTGATAAAAAAAGACGAAAGTTCGTTCTAAGCTAGTGGAATAGCTTCTACTTATATATAAATATATTTGAACAAATTGTTGCCATCGAAAATTGCTTACTTAGTCTAAATGTAAACTTTACTCGTAAATTAGCGATATAAACGAACAAACACTGCTGTTTATGCAAGTGCAACATAAATATGAATATTTCGCATGAAGTACATAAATTATCGCTTTAATTGCCACCACTTAGTAGTAAATTATGTTTGCATTTTATCATGAAATTATTACTAAATTACATGTAATTTAAGTGCGTAAGAAGTGCGGCGGTGAAAAATGCGTTCGCCCTTTAATTATCGTTTGCCGTACAATAAAAGCAATTATATTTATAATAATTGAGCCTTGCGAATTTCTATATCTGCTACTCTATCATGAAATATTGAGATAAGAGCGGTTTTTCGATTTTATTCCGCCTATGTGCGAAGTTATTTATAAAAATATTATTTTGAAATAACTTTTCTTTGACCAAGATTGTAATGTGCCCTGTAGATTGTTTAAACTTATATTAAATTTAATTATATTATCTACATCGTTTAGATTTATTTACAGGTTGGTTAATTTGTATTGCCCTTCAATGTTGGCAATATTTGACAATTATTCAAATTATATCTTATAGTCATTGAACAAGAATTTGTTTGTTTCAGTTGCGGTAACGTATGTTATACTAAATCCATTTTTAAAGTTCCTGTCAACAATATATAGAAATAAAAACGTTTTCAAGAGGATGCTGTTTATGTTTATTTTTAGATGCGTTTCAAATAAAACCAGGTGTCTAAAAATAATCATTTTAAAGATAATTCTTTCTTCAGCGTAATAAAACATACACACGTATATGTATGTGTTTAACGTTACATTGTTCTAAACAAACCAATGAACTCCCGGCGTTCTCTTTATGTCCATAATGTGTTTTAACACCTAACCGAATTAGTCGCCGGAATCAATTCACAAGGGAAAAGCCTATTTACGTGACAATTATTTTTACTGCCATCCTTAACACTAAATTCCGAGCATCTCGTTAACTTAGTTTTGTATAAACGAATAACTCTTCTGCCGCCGAGACGTTTTGTTGGTGTAAAAAGGCACGAAATAATTAGAACAGTAAAAGTGCTTCGTTTATTCTTATCTACGACACACATCCCTATTATTAAAACCAGACGATACTAAAAGCATCTCCGAATAACATGTTATTCCACACAATTCCAACTATAAAACAGGAATAGTTTATGGCACTTTTAATTGTTGTTGTGTGAAGTACGCGCTCGAGCGAGTTCAAAAATGATCGGAGTGAAAAAACGGCCTTTATTACTACGAGCGCGAAATTGATAGAGAGATAGCCGCTGTACGAGCACAAATAACACGTATGAGAAATCGCATTAATAGACGTTCATTATTTTATTGTAATTAAGCGTTTAAATCTCGAAGAATTGGCTAAGACTTCTGCTGTTGTGTTATTATGCATTAAAGATTGCCGTTCGATAAAAACGTCATTTTAAGTGTACCATATATTTTTCAATTACTATGCAATTTTTAGATTCCGTTAATGTATGTTCCGGATGGTGGGCTTAAGAACAGGTTATTTGGTTGAAGGACTCTTTATGATGCAATTAATTATACGTTTGCGAATCGTTCATTCTCTAACAACTGTAATAATAGTATATTCCTCCTATTTATTATATTGTTTAAACATATATAAATGTTGATTCCACCATACCAATCACACATACACATATCAAAAAAATATATATATCTTAATATACTTAATAATGAAAAAAAAAACTTTATTGCAAATCATTTAAATTATTACAACTATTACAATTATTACTACGATGAAATGTCGTCTAATATTAATATTAACTTAAAATTGCTTGCATGTTTATATTTATTATTATTATATTTTTTTTTCATTGAGGTTGGCTAGATGCTCAAACTTAAACATTTTAAATATTATTAAATTCCAAGCATTTCATGTTTTATTTTGACCAAAAAGTTTTAATGAAAACAATAAAATTTATATTTAATGCAATGAAATTACTTGACTTACCATAAAGATCTGCATGAAATAAGCAATTGATCTTGACGACTGGAGAGAGAACCTCTAGGACGCACCTACAGGAAAGTTATTTTATTAAAAAGTGCAGAAACAGTTTATTTATTAGTGGAAGTGTCGAAAGTGCCACATAGGAGGAGGAGCAATTACCTAAATATGACTTTTATATCAGTTATTTATATACATAACATGAAAAAAAATGCCATAATTTAAATGGATATTCGTGTTTGACAAATGGCAGGTGTAGAAAATGTATTATTGAAGTAAGTTAAGTCTATTTAAAAATACGATGGATATATTTGATTTGATTAGATTAAAAAGACTGCCAATATTTTTACTATTTGCGGATATATTTATAAATTAAGTAATAATATGATTTGGTTTCTAAAATGGTGGCATTTTTGATGCAAATAGGGGCGATAGAAGTGATGTCAGCGTCGATATTTGTAATTATTTTCAATTATTTTAACTGGTGTCATCACCATAAAATGTTGTTCGCTATTCCTGAAATTTATAGCCCACATATTTCCAAAAGGTAGTTCAGTAATTGGTCAGCACATCAACGAAATGACCTTTCAGTAGCCTCAACTTTGATAATTTTGAAGAGTGGCTTGAGTTTGTTTTCATATAAGTTAATTGAAACTTGAAAAGTGTCTTCATTGCCACCAATAAACACAATAACGAAAATAAAAATATAAAAATATTACTAATTTAATTAGAACACAAACACAGAAGCAACATAAGAAAGACAGGTAAACATAAAATTAATTATATGTAAAATTAGTATAAATAAAACAAACGCCACTAAAAATGTAAATGAAAATGATGGCGAAATAAATTGGAATGAAAGTAAAACGATTGATGGAACCAAAACAAATCAAACGAAGGTTAAGCTGAAAACTGACGCAGTAAATGTGTCTCATTGCCATTATACAGCGAGATCGAAAAAAAATTAGTCAAAGTAGGTCATGGAAAAAAAGCCGCATGTCTTTTCCTAGTTTATAAATTTGAAAATAATTATTGACACTGACAAGTCAAATTTGGAGGTATAATGCTTGGAATAACGAAAGTGACAAAACTAAAACAATATTTTATTTAAAGGTGTTGAAAGTGTTGTCCATTATTTTCCAGACATAAGTGCACGCGTCGCTTCATATTTTCAGTGACGAGAATAAGCATTTCGGGTGTGATTTCTTCCAACTGTCAATATACGTCAGATTGACAGTCGCAAATAATTTTAGGAAAAGAAGGGCGTTTTTTGCTCATGACCAACTTTGACTAATTTTTTATTCGATCACACTGTATGATTAAACCCTGTTGCCAATTGGCAAATTTACGTCAGTATGGGGAAACAAACTATTTCTAAATAAATTAAATTTTGTTGATCGGATTGAAACTTTGTAGCATAAACAAGCACCAAAAATGCACACAGGAAATAAATCGTAAAACTATAAAGGAATAAATTGAAAAGATTTGAATTTAATAAACATTAATTAACAGCAGTATCAAAAATGCGCAAAATAAACTAAAAGCACAAATTTGAAGACAATTTACATATCTTCTTCTTCTCTTCTTTCGTCGATTTAAAATTTCTTCCGTTGTCTTCCGATTTCGAGTTGTCCATTGTCCTCTGTCTGTCCATAGGCCCTCTATTCTATTTCTATATCTTTCGCCTTCCGCGTGGTGTCCATTCCCATAGTTGTTTTGGGATTCTTTCCTCTGGCATTCTTTGTATATGTCCATACCCATCTTAGTTGGTTAATTCGTATGTCCTCAACTATGGTGTGTTACTCCCATGATTTCGCGAATTCTAACGCTTGTAAGGTTCTTTCCACTTTGACTTTATGTGGTCATACTTCGCTACTATATGTCATTATGCTTTTCACTACAGTTATGCTTTTCACTGCAGTTTTATATATTCGTTGTTTATTCTTCGTTGTAATGCCTTTGTCCCACATTACTCCATTTAACATGACTATTGATCTTCTGTATTGTGTATTTCTATTTTTTATGCTGCCATCTAGCGTTTCGTCGTTGGCTATTTGTGCTCCTAGGTATTTATACTTTTTTGTTTGTTTTATGCATTTCTCATCATTTAGGATGAGGTCCTGTTGTTGTCCTCCGACACACATGTACGCCGTTTTCTGGATATTGACTTCCAGACACCATTTGTCGTACTCCTCTATGAGCTGTACTCAATATGATGCTGATATTGTGCCAGTACTATTTAGTCATCTGCGAAACATACTGTATATATGATGTTATCGTTTGGTGGCATACTCATGTAACTGCATTTCTCTTTCCGTTGTTTTAAAGTTTGTTCTAGGTATATTTTGAACAAGGTCGTTGATAGACAGCACCCCTGGTTAAGCCGCTTAGTGATGTTAAAGCCGTTTGACACTCTCTGTCCCATCTTGATTTTTGCTGTTACTTGTTGGTATAGACTTATTATCGGTATTATTATAGTTACACTGATGTCAGTTTTTTCTAGTGCGTCCCATAGTTTATAAGGTGTTATACCTGTCTCATAAGTTTTGGGAAAAAGTTTAACACGATATAATTTAAACAAAAGAAACTTTATTAAGCAAACTTGAAATAAAAATAAGTAATTGACCTTAGACTTTAACACCTATACGTCAGATTGCTGCTAATGGTTCTCTATCCTTAATGAGACGAAGTTTTCGTCTGACGTGTCGCATCATGGCTTGGACGCTTTCTAAATCCACATCTCTAATTCTTCGATAAATCAAATATTTTAAACATGTTTCGCGACCAAAATATGATTTTGCATAATCGCATTATGCCAGAGATACACTCAACTGGTTGGATGCCCATCATGTATCATATGTCCCTAAATATGATAATCCTCCGAATGTCCCTCAGGCAAGACCAATTGAAACTTTTTGGGGCCTATTAGCAGGAAAAGTGTATGAACATGGTTGGGAGGCCCAGAATGAACAAGAATTGCGACAAATAGTTTATCGAAAAATTAGAAAAGTGGATTTAGAAAGCGTCCAAACCACAATCAGACGAAAACTTCGTCTCATTGAAAATAGAGAACTATTATAGCAATCTAACTTATAGGTGTTAAAGTCTAAGGTCAATTAGTTATTTTTATTTTATGTTTACTTAATGAAATTATATCTTATTAAACTTTTTCCCAAAACTTATGAGATAGGTGTTATGCTATTTATAAATCTATGAACACCAGGTGAGTTTCTTGGTTATAAGCTGTTTTCTTCTCAGTTATTTGGGAGATGCAAAATAGGAGCTCTATTGTTGATATTCCCGCCCGAAAGCGTGTCTGTTCCTCTGCTTCCCTATCCTTGTATTCTATTCCATTTTATTTGCAACGATCTTCCCGTATACTTTGTATAGTGTACACGTAACTGCTATCCCTCTGTAGTTATCGCAGTTTTGTTTATCACCTTTCTTGTGCATGTTGGATATAAGAGCGGCGTTCCATTCTTGTGGGGTAGGATTTCTGTTGAAGTAGATCTGGTATAGTATTGTAAGCTGTTGGTTTTTCTTTCTTGTCTCTTATATTCTCCTCTATTTCGTCGTCCCACCAATAGGGTATCTTCCTTGGTCTATTTTCTTTGTAACCTAATGCTTCTTGCGCTGCTGCTTATATGCATGTTTTTATTAATTGATGGTGTTCTTCGTTGTTCTTATGTTGCATATTTCGTAGTTTATCCTCTAGTCTGGTTTTATATAAATTTTGGATGCTTTCATCGTCTAACCTATCTGAATTTAACCTTTCCTGTACCCTTCTTTCACCTTCTTCCGTGATTGATTTTACCCCTTTTTCGTATCTGTTTTGGAAAAGTCTATTTGCTCGTAATAAGTAGTGGTCGCTGCCGCATGTTGCACCTCTATATACTCTTACGTCCTCTATCTTTAAGTTTGTTTTCTGGCGTGTTATTGTGTAGTCTATTATGGACTTTAGGTTCTTTGTTGTTTGCACCCAGGTGTATTTATGTATGTTGCGATGTCGATAATCCATTCTGTATTTTCTATTTTGTTCGCATATTGCAATTAATCGGCTGCCTTTGTCGTTTAATACATCTTTTCCATGGTGTCCTACTACTCTATCGTGTTGTTTTGTCCCTGTTCTCGCGTTTATATCTCTAAGTATTACGATTTCTTGTGTATTTCCCACTTTTGTTATTTCGAGGTTTAGTTGTTCATAAAATTGGTATTTTTTTCTCGACTCTTTCGTCGTCCTTAATGGAGTAGACATCAAATATCGTGAGTTTTTGTCCGTGTAGGGTTAAGTTCATCTTGATTATTCGCTCCTTAATGGCCATGTTGTTATGAATTTTCTAAGCCGTTTCTAATCAGAATAGATACTCCTTGTTGGGCTTTTTTGTCCTTTGTAACACCAGTATAGAAGTGGTCATGTTTCCCGAGGTTTTCTGACCCCTGACATTTTTTCTTAGTCTCTGTCAGGACTATTATGTCTACTTTATTTTCTGTTAGTTCTGAGGGTAGTTCATTTATTTTTGTTGAGATGCCTTGTATGTTCCATGTTCCGAAAATCATTTTCCTTTTTCTGTGCCTGTTCTGTCGTCTTTTTCCCGTCCCGTTCCGAGGCTGTTGACTGTTTTTTTTTTTAACAGTTTGTTCCGAGTATCGATGAGTTAGCCCGATGCCTCAACACCCTACTAGTAGGGCGGCCACGGTTTTATTTCGGAGTTTTCTTCTCCTAGATCGGTAGCTTTCTCTGCAGCCATGAGCCTGATCTGCCCATCCTGTTGGTCCGCGGGTGGTATTTTATTTCCCACCTACCCACCGGATATACCCTATCCCCTATCCGCCACCTGGGGACGTGCTCTCTAGGGGTTACAGGCTCCCCCGAGAGCAATTTGCATATTAATTATGAAAACAATAGAGTCGAACGGAAACATATTATCTGATGCTAACGTTTTTATATAAATAAAGATGACCTTAAAAATAAATTTTAAGAATAAATATATTTTTAAAATAGTCGTTAATAGTGCTTGCAGGAACTGTTTTGTGCTAAATTAATAGAAAAATGGTGTCTTAGAGTTTAGAATTAACGATTTTGTTTCGTCAAACAATTTCATGTCAAAGCATTAGCATGTTACTGTGACAAATTTGTAGTAAATTATATCATTGGTAATTGTTGTTAGCAATAGCAACATATAAATTCATAGTTTTCTAATTCTCATTCTTAAGCCTACAAAAGTTTAATAATATTTGGTCTGAACAAAATGGAATTAGAAATCGTGCAGCTAGTAAAACAATTAGTGATATAAACAATTACATTATTTCCACAAATAGTAGTGTGAAAGGGCTTCTGATTTTTTACCATTCTTGTTTGTATCCCAGGGTAACGTAAAATCACCCCCCATTCTCACAAATTACAAATAATTCAAGACAATAAGGACAACATTAAATTTCTAACCATTAAATATTTATGACATAAATATCTATATTACAATTTCTAAAAAGTAATATTGAGGAACCCTTTATTTATATCTAAGAGTATTTTAATTGAAATTACAAAAATTCAGCTTAAATCCATAATAAATTGTCGGAGACCTTCTATGAAAATATATTACTATTTCTCATTCTTTCTCCGCCTATGAATTTATTTTGGCTAATGTTAATATTGTTCTGGTATTATTCCCTATTTTAATTAATTTATAAATGCGTTGTTGGAGACGATTTCCGACGAAAATGTAATCAAACCTGAGCGTTCGTTTATAACAAAACTCAAATAATGACAATCAGTAGACACATTTTTTAGACTTCCTCTATAATGTTGTTGAAGCATGTGGCATGAAACAATGTCTCTGGCAAAGAGTAATGATCTGAGACCAAACGGATTTACGCGCTCCGATATTAAAAAAAGCTTTGTGGGCTATTTTTACGAAAGCGTAGCGCCGTCGGCTTTGCCGTGAAAGATTTTTTTCAGGTGTTAATTTAAAATTGCCTACGACTCAATCACGCAATGTAAAAATTAGAAACTTCGTACTCACGTTTCAAAGTTGATAATTTATGAATTACATCGAAACGTTCGGAATGTAATTTATGATAACTTGCAACGACAAAAAGAAATCGAAAACGTACTTACATGCGTTTAAACTTGCTTATTCGTTGGTTACCTCGCGTAGCAGGTAATATTTTGTGTGTTTAATGGGATTTAATTTATATTTGACGTTAGGTGATTTTTACCTGGCGAATCCCGTTTGTACCTGTACTAATTTTCGTTGTGTTTGTATCACATCTGCCTACGCTAAGGATGTTTGTTTAAATGTGCTGTTTTAATAACAAAAAATATAGTCACATGTTCCAGGTGCATGCATGCAACCATCCATGTAATGTATTTTCGAGGGTGTCGCGTGTTAACTGTATTTGAAAGGAAGTTAATTTCTGAGTAAATTAGCTACTTGCTTTACTCTGCAAAATGGGCAATTAATTAGTTTAATTAATCGAAACGTATTTTCAAATACGCGAATATATACGAGACATATCTCAATTCAATGTTAAACATATAATGGCAATTTCATCCACATCAGTTAAAAAGTCGCACGTGATGAGCAATGATTATTTTTGGAATTTAGGAGAACTAAGTGCCGTGACATTTATTTTGTTAACTTCTAACGTTGAAAACACCGTGCGAGTTTAAAATCGATTGAGTTATAAACTTTGAAATATTACTAATATGAATTATTTAACATATAAATAATTTTGTATGAAACACCAGTCCCTCCCTAGACACGTGTATTACTAGAGTGTATTACTAAAGTTATAAAATCACAAACAGTTTGTGCGTTAATCAAAATATACAAAAAATATAATTTTATTATTGGTGCTAAATTAAATATTAAGATAGTAATAATAGAATGTATATCGAAAGTGTGGGTTATATTTCTTTTATAGGCCTAGCGATTTCCAATGACAATATATATGTAATATATAAATGTAAATTTTCTCCACCTGACTTATTTACATAGTCTAATATTATCAACCTTACATATGTCAAGCGATGAATGAAGTTTTGTTAATACCATGCAACTAATGTATGACTTCTGAATTACACATACCAGTATTCGTATTTGAAGAACGCAACAGCAGAAAATTATTTCGTTATAACAGAACAGGATATGCCGTAATTACAAAGCAGAAATGTCATTAATACCAATCGATAGAAAACTTTATGATTAAACGCCTTTATAATAAATTAATTACAGCTTTAGAAACCGCGCGTTGTTAAATAATATACAGTAATTAAGATACAATTCAATGATTTATGATTTTTTCGTATTTCCAACTGGGTCGTTCGATTCGTTTCCACCATCGACAGGTAGTTTCGTAATTACAGAATTAATGACGAAAGCAGGTGCTCGGTCTAGTTCCTTGTGTTTTAAATTTAATTTTTCTCCAAATACGGCGCCGTGGTCGTGTTTGTTTTAGGAGGTAAATCATTTACGTTGTGTCGTCGCAGGTGTTTTTCTGGCGATCTGTAATATCGTATATCACAGCTGATAGAATTTCTGACCTATAAATGCGTCACATAATGCAGTGGATGTATGGTGACGTATTGATTTATACCGGTAAAAGTATTGCGCTATATTTTACGTTGCAAAGGTGGATTTCAGTGTATCATTTTTAGTGCTGAAAAATCGGGCGAACGTCGCTTGCTCAATTGTTAATATTTTTATCGCGATTTATGGCAGACATTGTCGCGACGGATTTTCGAATTTTATCCCAAACTCACATCGACCAAATAATTTATTACACATATATATTTGGAAATATGTTTTTATTAAGCAAAATAAAATGTATTCAGTTACTACGCATTAATCGTTGTGCGATAAAATATTCGCAGGCGGGCAATGCATACGAATCTCCCGAAAATTCTAAAATCAACATTTTATAGCTCCACACATCATCGAGAACAAACTAAAATTCCACAACTCTAATCATCTAAAAATTTCAAATTAACTCCGCTATCCAAATTCATAACAGGTGATTGCAATTTATCTCTCCCAGAAAATAAAAGCCATTGTTTGCCTAGAATCTAATCAATAACACAAAAAGACACGTTACGCGCATTCAAAAAAGGGAAACACGTATACACGCAGAGACAATGAATGATCGCGCAACACAATGTGTAATTGATGGTTGGAACGCTAAAGTCATTAGTTATTTTTTCTGTGTTGTCAACTCGCTACTGAATTTTTTAATTCACCATAACCGAAGTAAATTATGATCGAGCACCTATTTCGTCCAGTTACAAAAGAAATAATGGAAATAATGGAGAGGTGCTGCCAGTCAACATTTAGGGAATTGTTAATCTTGAATCATTTGCTGCTAATTGAATAGTGTCCCGCGACTAGGTTTCACAAGTGGCACGAAAGCAATGCGCTCGCACTTTAGTTCTAAAGATCTCATCACAACGATGTAATAATTATTTGTATACAGTTTAAAATTAATACTTTGTAACTTTGCACTTCGCGCTGCGACATAAAGCTCCCGTTAAATTATTTTTGTAGGATTGAAATATTACATAATGTGTCTTCAATTAACCTACGAATAATTTAAAAATTCTACCTCAACGGGATGAAACGGGTTTATGGGAAATGCAGATGCAGCCTGTGAAAGTCTTAATGAAATTTACTTGCAAGAAATGTTTGATATATTCGTTATGCATCCATTTAACATACTCTTATCAATCACAGTATGTTCAACGTTCGAAATGAAAAATTTAAATGTTGCATAATGTACCAAATCAGCCCAATCCAGTCCCCAAGAATAGTTCCAAATATTGAAAACACCTAAATGGTATCCCATAATTACTCACAATAAATCAAATCCACCACAACGTGAAATGTTGTGAAATCTGCTTTATTTTTTCCATTCTTTTTCACTAAAGTATTACCTTTTGCTCTCTTAGATTTTTGTTCATTTAAGCAGCTTTAGACCAATGGTGTTGGCTTTGTAATGACATCAAAATATAACAATCAATAATGAACATAGAAATCAACTCAAGATTTCTCACATAAATTCAAAATATTTTAAATAATTATCTAGCGTCTTGTGAAATTAATTTACGTGATTTTACTCTTAGGTATCCTCACAAAGAAAACATCTTTATGTTTACTTTTATAAGGTCCACGAACCCACCCAAACCCAATCGAATCTTCAGCGACAATTTCGATCGAATTTATCGTCGTTACTGGCTTACATTTCTGTCATATATTATTTATTTTATTAGTGTTTGCTATATTGTCGATCAAATGTCTCAGTAGCCTTTCTTTAACCAAGCCCAATATTTTAGCAATTTTGCTCAATTACAATTTTGAAAATTTGATCTTGGCTACCAGATTGGTTAAGAACCCACCTCAAACGTTACTAGCGGAAGAATGTTTGGTCATAGGAATAGAATCGAGCCAAAGAATGGCACAACGGAAAGCAGTTACTAATGGAATCCAACCCAATACCTAAGAACGTTTCGCCATATCGGAAACATCTAAATAGTATCCCATAATCAGTTGCAATGTATTAAGAAAACCAAAATGAAATGCGAATCCTGTCTTTAATTTATCAGCACTTTTTAAACACATAGTGTTGGCTTTGGTATCTAAAGTATATTAGCATCTAGAGTGGTGTTTCGCAATGTGGGGCCCACTCCCCATATGGGGACAATTTGATTGTTAAGGGGGGCAATTCGAAAATGGGATCGACACGAGTTTAACCCTTTCGCTCCGGGCCATTTAAATGCAATACTAGATTTCGGTGCCAAAATTGATTGGACTAAAAAAGCTTAAATAATTGCGGTAAATAACTATTATCAATTCGTTTGACGAGACGAAAATATTAAGCTTCCTACGGCAGACGATAAGCTCCGCAGGGAACCCCGGATGCTTTAAAATCTTGTCGCAACTTCTGTAGTGTTTCGCAGCATTCAGTTGGTGTTAATTTGAAATAAGCGTCCGTAAAAACTGTTGCAAAAAGTATATACATTGTATAGATATAATTGGTAAGTATTTGATTTTATTTTTATTTATTTTTTAATTTTAGAAACATAATTTTCCAGGAAAAATTATCAAATGGAAAAAATATGTTATTTTACGGTGGCAGTGTGGTAAAGGTGTTATATACATTTAAATAACTATGCAGTTTTTAGTATACGTTTACTCATTAAATTAATTTTAACACATACTTTAGTTTTAGTTTTTAATTGATCTTATATTTATTTCTTTCAGCCCATAGTAAAATGAGTGGTGCAAGCAAGTAAAATATTCGTCAATATTCGGAGGAATATTTAAAATTTGGGTTCATGCCCGCTGTCCACGATGATTGTTTTTATGCCACCAATCCTTGACTAACGAATCAATGAAACGAGGTCGTCTTGAGGCGCATTTGAAGGCGAAACATGGTGCTCATATTAATTCAGATTTGAATTAATTTTAAACTTTTGCAAAGAGAACAATATTAAAGTCTCTATTTACTGCTCAAACTGCAACTCATAATCGTATCCTTGCGGCTGGTTATCAAATTTCTTTATTCATCGCTAAAACTGAGAATTTAATATATTAGCAATTTTTTTAATTAACTCAAGTCAAAGAACCGACGAAGGGCATTCTAAATAATAGTCAGATTTACACAGTTGAATCTTCTAATGACATAAATCTACTTTCAACTTCTGTGTTGACTAAACCTTGCGATGTAATTTCTAACTCTGATTTTTGTCCGAAAGAAAATCCGAAATAGTATCTTCATAACCACTCGTCCAATCGTTAGTTATGAGGTGACTTCTGATGAATGATTGAATGGCTGAAAATAAAGTGCCTCAAATATGAACAAAATAATCCACATGTTATTTTCTATAAATACAGTGACAGCTCAGATTTTCAAAAAATACTGGTGAATGGTAGAGATAGACGCCGTGAGTAACCTCACATTCTGAAATCTGCTTATCTTCATCAACTGCCTATCAATGACAAGAAAAAAGTATCTTATCAAACTCTATGATAGCGATCTTATTCATGAAGAATTACACAGTTCTGCCTACTGTTTTTCAGAAAGAAGAATTAGCACCAGAACCAGCAGCCGATGAAACTGATTTCGCAGAAGATTAATTTAATTTTTTTTTTCATATTTTTAATTATTAAATAATTACGAATTTATGTTTTGTTATTTTACTAAAAAATTAAACGGTTAATTGTTGCTTAAAATTGTTGATTCATTTACTATGTGTGTATGAAATTCCCTTTTACTGCCGTTGTATTGATTTTTTTTATTATTACTAAACACAATTATAGATTGCAAGTAGTATTCCTATTTATAGTCAAATTCTAGTAATGTACAAAATATGCTTTTTTCAGAGTTATTAACAGGTAAATCGCCGTTTTCTCCCGAAATGAAAATGGTATTTAATGAGTTTTACCTTTAAACCGACGATATGTACATTTTTTCAGATTTCTGCAACGATTTTTGCATTTGCTCATTTTTTATTTTGTGTTTTATTCTTTAATTAACATGAAACTTTTCCGTTGTTTCTATTGTGTTATATCAGAATTTTTCACCTGGTTCCTTATTGACTCCTACTTTGTGAAATGACAACACCAATAAACATGCACACCAACAAATAATTGTACATAATTAATTTAGATACTCTTCAAACGATTCCATAAATGCTTCAAATATTCGACTGATTAATTGGAAAATAATAACCCGTTTGTGAGTAAATTTACACACCGACGTTTTAGTTTTATTTCACCAATTAGTACCTAATAGTTTGCCCCTTTATTTTACAAATATTTATAAATGAGAGACGATTATTTTAATTCGATTTGCTGTTAATAATGAGGTCATTAGCGATGCGAGATCTTGCGGAACTAATTTTGATATAAATTTATTCTAAATACATATTTCAAAATAGTAGTCCTATTAGTTATTTATAATTGAATAATTAATGAAATTATGTTAATTTATTAATGTAAACGAACCGGCTATGCGCCGCATAAAAAAATGTTTTCACGCATAAATTACGCGCAGTTTATTAATTGCCTTTGTCTGTTGATTATTTGGAATGTTAGACCCGTTTATGGGTTGCTCTTAAGTACAATGAACGAAAATGTCCCGGCGTTTTAATTATTTTACTTTCAAATTATAGATATGGTTAATAAATATTTTGTTTAAAAACGAAATCATTGAAATATGTTCGACTATTCCAATAACACGTAGAAGTGAATTCTTATATATGTTTCAGGTTCATGTGCACTTTTAAAATATCGATTCTTCCTCGACAAAAATGATTTGGTTGCAAACTTATAATTATTTTAGATTATCTGCTTCGGAAATTGTTGTAAGTCGACATACGAAGAAAGAAAATGTTGATCAGTTTGTTTAATATTGTTGCATATCTCTACAATTCTTCATTTTTCTACGGAAGTAATGGTTCTGGTTAATTTTTTGGAACTTATATCCCGGATATTTATTTTATAGCAGTGTGTCTCGATTGAACGCCATGTTCAACATTATCAAGAATCTATGAACCTATGTATTTTCAACCTATTTTCAGTTTCCTTCCGATTCAATTTCTTCAAGTACACTTTGCTAAAGTCATAGCTGAAAAATTTCCTGAATTGATTGACGATTACAGAGAAACCACTCAACGTAGAATATTTATCTCAGCCGATTACCATCTCAATGTTGCGTCGTTGAGTCGCAATGGTAGTGATATTCTATGTAACATGACTGGGCACAGTTGTATCTGTGCGTTATATTAGTTGCTACAGTTTTACATCAATTATTTGAGAACCGATTACGCTTTAGAATTATTTGGTTGAGCGAAAATTGATTGCTTAGGCTCGAAAGTCAACACATAATTTTTGTTCTTCTTTACGTCCATTTTCCTTTCCTCTTAAATTTCCACGATTTTTAAATGAAACGAAATGTCGAGCATTTTCTCTAAAAATTCTTATATGGAATTGGAGAAATTGGAGAAAATTACAGAATCTTTAACGCTTTCGCTACGAATGTGATGGATTGCAACTGGCACTTGACTTGAGAGCTATAAGATTAAAAGATGCCTGTCGTCGATCGTTAAGTCCGCTGCTTTAGTGAAATCTCCCGGGCATTTTTATTAGCAAACTTAAATTTATTGGATTGAATTTCTGCTTAGTTTGTAGTTTAAATGTTACTTAACGACTGCATCGCACCGTAATAACGGGACAAGTTAGTTTTAATTGCACATTTACATAGTCGGCAACTTCTCGGGCGTTTGATCGCAGTAAAAACGGGAATTAAACGAATTATAAACTTGACATAAAGAAATTCGCCGCAGAGTCATAGCTGTGGTGCATGAAATATGAATAATTACGATTTAACAATCTCAAAGCGAACACATTAAAACGGCACTAGCTAATATTCATAAAATTATGATCACAAAAATTTTGTACTTTTGAAAGTTTAATAAAACGTTTCTCACAATGTCTTCAAATTGCTTCAGATTTAATCTTTATTTCACCGTTTAGAATAAAGACCAAACCGTATTTATCAATTACGCGTCATTCGTCTTCGTCATCGTCGTCAAGGATGAGACGTACGAAAAAGTCGCTTCTCCGTAATTATCATGGTCATGCTATGGTCTTAAATTTTAGTATTTTTTGCCGAAAACTAATTTTATTCCGTTGAAGATGCGAAATTTTTTCTTCGTATTTGAATAATTTTAATTTCTGTTAAAGCCTGGAAAAAGTTAATGGCATTACGGTCGGTCAACCTGACTAGACGATGTTTTGTAGTGAATTCTTTATTATCACTTTAAATATACAGGCACTCGTATCGTTCCGCATAAATACAATTATTGATCATAGTAAATTAAGATTTTTTTAACTTAATAGTTTTTTTACTATTTACTTGCAAAATTTGCCAACCAATGTGGAATAGTCGTAAATCGAACACAATTAAAGAAATTTGACTTGATTTTCTTGTCTGGCGTAAGAGCGAATAAATTTGACTTAATTTGGCGAGTCACGCTCGATGTCGGGTAAGGAGGCACTCGAGACGCGCCCAAAGACTCGGCGGCGAAAAAACCGAATGAACGATATTCAAAGCGTCCACTTTAATTTGCATGCAACCTTACAAGACGAAGGTGCATCGTTGAATTAGAGCTCGAAGACGTTTCCAGGCGAATTTGAAGGAAGTCGTGCAAGTTTGCGACACAAAACGAAATGGAAGAACGAATATACACTTCAATCTAATTTGGAGAGGTAATTGTGGGATTTGGCTGGGTTACACGTATAATGCCTTACGAATCGATTTTATTTTCTTGTTATGGTTGCCAGATGGTAAGGTATGAGAATATGAGAATTATGGTTATTTATATTATAATTATGAATTTAATACAGAGGGAAATAAAAATATATTAATAATATTTAATGTTAATGTCGTTTTCATTTGGATGTTCCAAAGTTTTATTCTTAGGCTGATAACCAATTAAACTGGATCTGCGATATATGGATTTCGTGCATGTGTTTTGTCAACTTGGGATGTAGTTTAACTGGAATTAAAGGAAAGAAAATTAGACGAAAAATATGAAAACGATTGGGGTGCTAGAAATTGTCGATTTGGAGCTCAAACTTTGATTGAGCCGTGCATCTTAATCGGATTAAAATTCATCGCGGAATTATATTACATAATTGTGTTAGTAACGAGTTATAATTGCAAATGACTGTTGAAAAGTAGAGTGCACCTGTGACTTAAACTGAATTTACCCCGGAAACAAGAGCAATTAAAAGGTATATTGCTGATATTAATACAAAATGCAGTAATACTGTATTCCAAATGTAAATGGATTTAGCGTTGATTACCAATCAGGGAACGCTATATGTAACAACAATGTAAGGAATGTTAATGACAGAACACTTGATCATGTATTGCCTGGCAATTTCATGAGGGTGCATAAAGCTAAGTCTTCTTTGGTTCCAGTCGATGTGCATCATCCTGCGCTCGATATATCTATTGGCTATATTAGTGTACGTCAAAGTGCTAGTAGTATTGCTAACTTGGCGAAATATAATTATAAAAGGGTAAACAAAGGGTTGAAGGTTAAGGGTTTAAATTAAAAGGATATGTACGAAAACTAATATGAAAAAAAGAGTACCAATTGCAAAATTACAAAAAAAATCTGCAGTGATCCACACAAAACTTACAGTTATTGAGATATTGAAAAATGTGATAAGAGTGAACTGTCGTTTCCGGTTAATATATTGCATTAAAAATAGGACATTTTCATACTTGCTATATACAAATCTTAAGTTTAAAGATTCATAGCTCTCTAAAGATTCATAGCTCTACAATCGTTCGGAGGCTAGAGCGCGCATAGTCACACCGGCATACTCAGACGTCATTCCGAAAATAGTCAGAATCAAATCAGGGGACCTAAAAACGTATTGAGTTCGAAAATTATTAATTATTATCATGGTTATTATACTTTTACATAAAATATAAATTTCATTTTTCGAAAAATAGTTTTCAAATGAAAGTTATTTCGAATTTCAATATCTTCAACTTTATTCACATAAAACCACTTATTTGTTTGTTGTTCTTTCGATTCTCCCAGTATTTTATTATCATGTCTAAAAATAATAATGGATCCGCACAAAATCCAATTGAACATAAATAAACAAAATAAATTATGAACTAAAACTAAACAAAACTATAAAACAAACAAACTATGCTAAACGAGAGGAAAAATGTATAAAGTATTTAAATATATGATAAAAGATCTGCAGTGATCCGGACTGAACTTCCTTATACTCAGTTATACAAATTTTTAATTTCGAAATATTGGAAAATCAAAATTGTTGTTTAAAATTACAATATCATTAACTTTCATAATTGCGATAACTCATACCTTTTTCGTTACCGATTGAGATATTGTTTTCAAAATAGAAGGTTTTCTTTTGCTGCTACATACAAATCTTGAGTTTAAAATTTCATAGTGATGGCTTCAATGGTAAGGAAGTAAAAATCTGCAGTGGCCCGCACTGAACTTTCATATATTTAGTTATTTCTACATTTTTCGAAAAAAGTTTTCAAATGAAAGTTGTTTAAAATATCTATACCTTTTTTTCGATAATTATCTCGTTTTCGAGAAATTGTAACATGTGATAAGAATAAACCATCCCTTTCGGTTGATAGATGGTTTCTTTCTAGCTTTAACCGTTTGGACATACACACAGACTGACACACAGATTTGACTAGTTATTAAAACTTATGAAGATAGTGATTAAATCACAGAAACAATGTAATAACATAAAAATCTGCAGTGGTCCGCACTGAACTTTCTTATACTACATTTTTCGAAAAAACTTTTCAAATGAAAGTTGTTTAAAATATCAAATCATTCGATAGCATGCACCGATTTCGAGATATAGAAAAAGGTGATAAGAGTAAACCATCACTACCGGTTGATATATTGCGTTCAAAATAGGACGTTTTCCTCCTTGCTACATGCAAATGTTAACTTTAAAGTTTCAGAGCTCTAGCTTTAATGGTTTGGGCCGTAGAGCGCGCACAGACACATAGACACACACACAGAGACGTCATTCTATAAATAGTCAGAAACGTGTATATCCGTTGAAATCTTGTTCGAAAAACTTCTTAAAAAAATCCGCGGTGGTCCGCACGAAACTTTCTTATACTCAGTTATACTACGTGTTTTGAAAAAACTTTTCAAATGAAAGTTGTTTAAAATATCAATATCTATAATTTATGTAAGAATATTTTTTTCCGTAACGTGTACCGTTTTCGAGATATGGAAAAAGGTGATAAGAGTAAACCATTACTTCCGGTTGAGAGATTTGAGAAATTTTCTTAAATAATAAAAAGTCAATTAAGAAATTTGGCGTTTCTACATTTTCGAGAAAACGCTTCAAATCATCAAAGCATGCATATACAATAAATATATGAGCTCTTTGTAGAGACCCAATGTGATGTTTTATTAACCGTTACAAATTTATTTTCACATGCTTTAGCAACTAATTCCGTTTACGCTGATGTTTTGCGGTGTACCAAAAATTATTTTTCGATTACAAGGAACCATCGTATTGATATAATTCGTCAATTAAAAATAAAACTAGCTTACAAAAAGAGTTCACTCTCTTTGAGAGTCTGATTGTTTCAATTTTTGCCAGCTAAGACGTTGTAATGCTGTGCGTAATTTTTATATTGGCTCATTTACCTGATATTAAGATCTACAAAGTCAATTCTTCCCTCATATGACGTGTACCATTTTAATATATAAAATATCTAATAGCGGAAACCGATCTTGTTGTTATGTTTTTATATATTAACTCTCTTATACATCCATATGATAGACGAAGAGGAATAAACTTGGTTATGTGACTGCGTGACGATTTGCACGTGAAGGAACCTAGTGATCGCAATCAAAGAAATTTTAATTTAAACAATTTGCTAATAAAAACTATAAATAGTCTAAGATGGACCAGAATTATGTCAATGGGTTAAATTATACCAAAATATTCAACGTACCTACGCGAATCCTTCACGATGAGATCTTGTTTTAATCATTTCAATAATTATAAATTAATATAATTGAGATCGCATTGTAATTACTCGTAAAGGTTGTTGATAATCTAGACGGTTAGTGTAAATTTTGATCATTGACATCAGCAACAAGTAACAAAATATCACGGCATATAATAGTATATTATTATACATGTTTAGTAAGGCAACGGATTGTCGCACGAGTGGTTTGGGGCACGACGAGCTTGCGAGGTGTGCCCCAATAGAACGGGTCGACAATATCGCCTTACTAAACGAGTGTAATATACTATTTTATCTACTTTGCTTTACTAATTCTTAAAATGTCGCCTGTTCAAGTTTTCGTATTAGACTAGGAACTTTTGCGTAGATTGGGTTCACTGATATTGATACTATTGATATAGCCGTCATAATTTCTGTAATTGGTGTGCTAAATGAAGACAGAAAACGCATTTATATGTACCCCGCCGTACATACGCGAAGCCGCTGTTGAGAATTTGTTGCCGGTAAAATACAGATTATGTCATAACACGAACATGGCACAAACATAACCAAACTAAAAGTTACCAAAAACAGTTTAATAATACAACTCATTATTAAACTGTTTTCGATGCAAGTTAATTATTAACGCAAAGTAGATAAAAGTTTTTAAGTGATTCTTAAAGAATTCGAAGGATAACTTTATTTAAAGCCCAAATTCTTTAGTGCAGGGGGTCACTGTATGAAAAAATTATTTGTTGCACCTTTATGTACTGAAGTGCGATTTCAAAAGTTCCCTTGCGTCATTGAATTGTATAGTTATATTTTGTACTTATAGTACTTTCAATATATAACCACAGCTTTTATAAATTTCGTTTCGCCCTTTATGTGAACTCTTATACATGAATAACTAATATGGTAAATCCACATGCAGTAATATGACAGGCAGTCAACTAGACTGCATCCAGTGATTTCTACACAGTTCACTGGCGAAACTATTTCGACGGCCCCGGAAAACCCGCGGAGAGTGGCAAGTTATCAGACATTGCTCAAATATTGCTGATGACGATGCTGGTCAACGAAGGAAATATCAACGCAGCATATAATTTAATTGGATCATGTACCTCAAAACAGATATAGCATTCTTTCATAGCTCGTAATAAAGAAAACTATAAAGTCTACTATGAAACCACCGTCAGTGGGATTGCCTGGAGGATATCCAATATGTACAACGAACGTTACCAGGAAAACGTGTGTTTTCCTGATAACGTAGCATTTCCGTAGTTGTAGAATGACATGGTAAAAAATGCCCCTGCAAGTATCACTATTAATTTTAGAAGAATTATTATTATTAAGTATTTGAGACTTACTCGAACAACACCTAAACTTAAGTCAATTTTAGTAATAAATTTCGCTCAATTTTAATTAATAATAGTTTCGGGGACGTAACAATTTCCATGTAATTATTACTGTGGTATAACTGGTACCTTGCATATTTAATGTTTTAAATTTGATCGTTATATATAATGCAATAAATGTACTGCATTTGCTAGTAAATTGTCTTTATGTTTGTCTCGACCTGTAAATCATACATTTTTCTATTGATGTTTCATTTGTATATTTTAAACTTCGTGAAAGCCTTTGGCGCGAAAACATTGAAAATCCGCCAGGTATTTCAAATACACAAGTGCAATTGTGAAGGGCTTCGCCGGCAAGAGAGTAATAGTACCATTTGCGTCCCGAGGAAACAAATGAAGTCCTAGTAGGGCCTCCGCGGATCCTCCTACCGACGGCGCGGCGCGGCGAGTGCACTTTGCAAAATTGCAGTTGCAAAAAGGGGTTACCGCCGACAGGGAAAAAAGAGGTCGCCCGACTCCACCCAGCGGCGGAAGCTATAATGAAGTGAGTATGTAACGCATGGCCAGCCCGATCCGCCCTACCACTTCCGGTTAATTACTCGACTAGAAACGACGAAAAAACAATGGAAGAACCAGCACGTGGTTGGCTGCTTACGTGCAGGATGTGAGATTCAGCCAATGGAGCTTTTTTTCGAGTCGAGTGCCCGTATGCGTTTGGGATCAAGTACCCGTACGAGTTGCTCTGTCCGCGTTCTTTTTATCCGATCCGAACGACCGCTCTACTGCGATCGTTTATTGTGCTTGCGCACCAACGACTGTCGGGGTCTCTTTAGGGAAGTCGATCGTTTGATGCCACACGCACCGAACACACACGTATTGTGTGTCGCTGTGCATGTTTGCTTACGAGGATTGGTTCATCGGCTTAAATATGGTCGACGCAGACGAGGGTCTTCTACTGTTTCTGCGGTGTTGAGTTTCCGGACACAAATCGTAAACAGTGTTGCCAAAGACAAACAATAAACTTCATATCTTTACGCACCACAATATATTCGAATTATTGGTAAATACAGTTTACCGTTTTTCATATACAAAGGATCACCCCACGAACAAAATAAGAACATTAATCAGGGCCACATACCAATGATTGGATGGATGGAATGGATGGAATTTCTAATCAAACCAATATTATCAGTCAAATCAAACCAAATTTGAATGGTAATATTGTATTGGTACATTATTTGGGTTACGATACTGGGGATATCAAGTTTAATTAAATAAATGAAGAAATGCTAAAGCATTTCATATTTTTCGCAACGCTTCGTTGAAATCCTTCAAAGAATTTCACATAGCTTATCATGTGAATTTTCATTTTTAGTGGAGACCAGTGCATATTGTTTTTTAGTTATATATGTTTCTCTTTGTTTTTTTCATCCCACTATTATCAGATCAATTTTATGTGCAATATGGCTACAACATTATCCTACACACATGGACTAAATACCATTCAAAAATCATTCTCAAAACCGAAAATAATTTATAACATTCGTGGCCGTGTATCACGGCACCAATAATAATATTTCGTATGATTGAACAGTGCGACACTTTAAGCGACCGCCGGACCCTTGACGAACATCCACATAATTTAACTAATGAATGGCCATTTCAAGGAAATTCTTACAAACTTTATAATGACGTATCTCGCTAAATAAACATTTGCGGAACTGTTTAATTTGTGTAATGTGTGGGTATACTTCCTTTGATACCTAGGGACCTGTATAATTAAGGCGAACTATCAAAAACCGCGTTACTGATCGAGCTGAAAAGGATGATACATGGCAGTGGTATCCAATATTTTGTCGGATGATATGACTGCCAATATAGGATAGGATAAAAGTGTTTTACCTTTTAATTTGCGTAACGTTAGTTATACGACTTCACCTTTTAAATCGCCTGATGTGATCTTTTATAGTATTCACAGATGGAAATGTTCATTCCCTTACGGTAAGAAAACATGGATTTGTATAATCTTGGTTAGAATATGCGTTATGCATCAGTATAATTATCGATTTACTTATGCACATATGCATATTAAAAACATATAATAGTTGACGTTAAAATATACTTTACATATAAAGAAATAAATAATAATTAGTCGAAACACAGTTTCTCAATATGTATTATATATCTTTTTATTGATTTCGCTACATTTATTCGCTGCATTTATTTAAACAATACTAGCAACATACATATATCGATTATATTTAACCTGACTTACTTCTTCAATCATCAAAAACTCAACTCTCCCTTCATACTCTAGCTAAATCTAATATGTGTATGCCCCGGATTGTGTTTCATTATGGGTATAAAAAGCAAAAAATTGATAGTGTGTTTTTCGTATTTTGGTGTTCCGTCCTAATTGTCCTGAAAAGAATTTTAAACAGATTTTGGTTTGTTTTAAATTAAGACAACGATGAAGAATCTGCAACATCTTTTTTCTATTCAAAGAAAGTATCAGTTTGGCAAATAATACGGCAAAATGTCAAAGAAAAAAGTTGTTCAGAATTTGTTACGGCCATATGCAATATTTCAAAAGTTAATTGACTTTATTAATTAATTTTAATTAAAAAAACAAACATTTATACTATTTGACTTTCTCCAAGATCTGCATATTTTCTACCCTAACTCTAAAGTTGTGTTTTGCTATAGTGATTTCATATATATAACTATCTATATGAAGGGAAGATTCTTGGGCATATAGCGCATGGAAATTGTGTGGGAATGTTCCCACACAATGTGTGGGTATTTTGACAGTTATCACACATGTGGAGGTCGGCTGCTTGTTGTTGACTCCGATTGTTTTATCTCCAAATTTTGTCCACCTTTTAATTTGGCTATACCGTCCTGATGACGACTAATAAGTCAGAACCACGTGTCGGCGGTTGCGTGTTTCCATGCGGTTGTATGCCCAAGAATCTTCCCTTCATATATCTTTGTTCCCGCAGAAAAAACCTTTTTTCATAACTATCTATATATAACCATCTATAGCACCGTTAATTTTTTTATTTGAATAATTTGATATTATCCTGAAGATCAAATGAATAACCATTTTTTTAAACTAACTCCACAAAATGTCCAAAGGTGTCAAATCTTGAAGATCTTGCAGGTTAATGTCCAATCCACCTTTCAGGAAACAATCCAACTTTTCGCTAATTCAACAAAAATATATAATCAGACGAGTTGAATGAGCTGGACTGTCTGGTTGAAAATAAAAATCTTCTATATTCACGTCTTGCATGGCAGGTAAAGTATTTGTAAAAGTTGATTCATCCAAAAAAATTTTCAGAAAAATATCTGTCGTCTAATTTTTTTCGCCAACCTATAAACAAAACTGTCGTTCCCATCCTGTTCAGGTTCTAATTAGTAAATGAACGTTTAAATAGTGGAATTTTATTTTCTTTGAGAATTATTTGTATATGCGATTTACTAATTCGTAATTCAGTAGACCGCTTTTTCAATGATGATTATTAGTGTTCACGGATTCTGTAGCTCCATTATGATGATCGTTAGAAGATATCAGGTGACGAACACTAGCTGACGTCACTTAAAGACCATGCTAAGACAAATAAAAACAAGCAGATAGGATAAGACAGATTTGTATTCCCTTTTACTCTTGGTAGACGTACTACCACAGCCAGAGCGATCCAGAATGATCTTGCGAGGGTTTCTAGAATTCGGGTTTGTGATCAGACAGTTAGAAATCGATTGAGAGAATAGTAATTACTACATAACGTAAACGGGAATTTACGAAAGCATAGTGGCTCCAGTTTCTTGATGTATATTGTCCATGGTGCATAACTGAAGCGAGCTATTTTGAAATCAGATATTCTGCATGTGTTCTACAATTTAGATGCGTACCTATTTTTACTCCTAAGAACAGAGTAGCCGCTGAAGAGGTGAGCTATGATTTCCTGTAAATGTACATTAGCTTGAGATTGTTTATTTGGTTTACATTCATGCTTCTTCTGGTCATGTAAGCGCGTCCATAGTTTCTTGCTTTAACCCTTGTAATTTTTTTACATTGATTACAACCGAGGTGTCGTCGGCAAACAATCTTGTAAAACTTGACTGACTTTTTGGTAGATAGTTGGTATAAAAGAAATAATAATGGACCCGATATTGATCCTTGTTGTACAAATTTATCAATAATCCACCATGACGATCATATTTTGTAACCTGTTGCAGTGTCCGCAATTGTAATTTGTTTACGTTGATAATTAATTTTATTGTAATTGAAGTTTAAGGTTGTACCATGGAAGCCCATTTTCTACAAAACCATTTCATGGTTTACGCTATCAAAGGATTTTGATGAGTCCACAAACAATACCAGTATGAAGCTTTAATTATTTAGCCCATATATAGAACGCACCACTTCGTAAATTGTTGTTGATGTTGATTGTGCCTTTTGGTAGCCACCCTGATTGCTAGTATTTTATGTTTATTATTAAACATGACCTGCTACAACCTTTAACATGATCCATGAGCTTGATTGTTGATGTTTACACATTCGTTTAATAAATAATTATTTATGTAATCGAGAATGTCCTAATCATTATGTAACCCGTCATTCGTTTCAATGTCTTGTAAAATTACTTTTTCTCGATTGGCACTTGTATGGAAGGAATTCTTTAGCAATTGCCAGATCGCTTTGGATTTGTTATGAGAATTAAGAATGTATTGCGAAGTTCGTTCAATTTTAGATTTTTTTTATTTTCTGAACGTGGGAACAATATTCCCTGTATTCATGCCTGCTTACTGCACCTGTGATCACACCTTCGTGCCTCTGTCTTTTAATACTAAATTTTCTTATTAGTTCCGAAGTAATCCATTTGTTGTTATTGTTGGGGTTCCGTTTTATAGTTTTCATGGGGCATACTTCATTGAGCATTTTATAGATGTTATCCTGAAAGTTATTATAGCAAACATTTATAACATCATTTTCCCGACAACAACACGAATCTAACGTTTTAATTATTTCTGTGATTACATTCACATTACCTTGTGTGAAGTTCATATTTTGTTGACTTGTACCGATTGGTTGTTTTGTTTGCTTGAATTGAATGAACGTTTCTTGTCACATATGATCTATGTAATTTTTAACATAGTAGGATTTTCAACTGTTGAATATAAGTTGAAACTAATCAAGTCTAGCATCACGTTTTTGTCTGTTTCATTTAAAAAAATCATATTAAAATCGCCAGTGATGTAATTTTGTTTTGCTTATGCTTATGTGTAACAGTTTCGAGCATATTTTCCAATATTTCGAAGAAATAAGAAAATTTCCCTCCCAATGATGGTCTGTATGTTTATTATTATTATTTTCAACATTTACGAGTGTATAGCGCTGCACTCAATAATTACTTCACGGCTTCCGTTTTCCATATCTTCTAGGTCGTAAAATTGAAGTCCGTTTTCCACAAAGACGCAAGAGCCGCCATGTAACTTCGACGATCGACAATAGCAGGAGAGTAGGTGATACCCATCTATTTTTCATATGTTTATGTTCATGTTGTTTGAACCAATATTCGCTTAGCACCTGTTGTTTAATATTATTGTGAATAGTTAGATATTCTGGCAAGATATCTATTTTGTTCCTAATACCTTGTATATTTGATAAGAAACTGTTAATTCTATAAGTTTGTTGTTGTTAACATCGGATGTCCCGAGGCTCTTCTACGAATTTTTTTTTTAAAGCAATATTATTCCATAAAATGTTCAATTTTTGGCAATTTATTGGACTAATATTATTTTCTAGTAGGTAATTTCTAACATCCCCTTCCGTTGTTGCATTTTCCAAATATCCGTTTTAAATGTTGTGCTTAGCTAAAGTGCATTTGTCCCCCCCCCCATTAATGATTTTCGGACGGTATTTGACCACGATACGATTGTCCTTCTGTGGCGACTGTGCGGTGTCCTTTTGTTTTGTTTGCTGGCATGCTTTTATCATCGTATTTGTGTTGTTTCATGTTCGACTGTGTTGACTTTTATTTTTGTATTATTGAGGTAGACCGTTTGCTGGAGAGTTGTGGATATTCACTGTGGCATATGTATGTGCGTCTTACTAGTTGAACGGATTCTGTAGTTTGTGGTTGCTGGCTCTACTTGACTTTTCTTAAACATACTGTTTATGTTTTTTTCATTTTGAATGTCAATTGTGGTATCTTGTTCAGATAACCATTTTGAGATTTTCATGATTTGTGCGTTGAGAGTTCGAACTAGATATAAAATCTTACTCACCTTAGTCGAATCTTTGCGCGTTAGAGCAATGTCGCATAACCAATTCACGTTTTTTACATTGTTGTCCAGACAGCCACAACGTTTAAGTAAATTATGACTATCTCTCAGACTTGCTTGAAACACTTACTTAATACATTGCACGACGCCCTCATGTATATATTAATACGGTTCAGTTGCTAAAAGTTATTAGGTCGAAAAATATACCTATATATAAGGTCAATCAATGACATACGATACAAATGGGCCTCATTTCAGATGTCCAAGAAATATGCATAAAGATTACTATCAAGCACATCAATGGCATTCCTTAAGGGAGGATCCTGCTTTAGGAGGACTTAAAATATCGTTTTTGGGGGAATTTTTTTAGGACAGAAAAAAATAAGCGAGTCTAGTGAACTTTTTAGAGCATTTTATTACATATTAGAGCATTAAAGAAAAAATATTTCGAGAAAAAAATATTTAAACGGAACCGATTTTTATGCACATTTGTGCAAAACCTTTCAATTGCAGTCTACAGTCGGTGGGAAAGATGTAGCTCGTAATTTTTGTCTGAAACAAAAAAAACCAAAGAAAATTGTAATTCTCATATATTTTCTTCTATGTGAACTAAAAAAAACCCAAAATTTTGAAATTCAAGGTTTTTCACAGATTTGAAAATAAATGTGCTCTTTGCAGGAAGAGAAAATCATTTCAACTTGCTAAAAAAGTTGTTTAGAATTTTTTTTCATTAATGTTTTTAGTTCACATCGAAGAGAATGCTACTAAAGCTAAGAAAAGTTTCGTTTCGTTTTGATTGCTTGTCTAGTTTTCTCGCAATCACGCCCACCAGTTTAGAAAAATCGTAAAAACGAAAACTCGAGAAAACGCGCTCTAAAGTTTACGATCAGGAAAAATGTTAATTGTCGATTACTTACGGAATATCTCGTTATAATCCTACTATAGCTCTTACGAATTCAAAATATTATTGTTTCGAACGAACGATTGAACTTTTTTCAGTACATAGTTCGGCGTTGTGTCGGGGGAAGGGGGGCGCGCTTCGTTTGTCCGAGCGTTCATGCGTTCGTATATTTTTTTCTCGACACCTCACTGTGTTTAGTGCTGTATCTTTCAAAATATTGCGAATTAGCCGCTATAACTTTTTATACATATTCTTAGATAAATTAGGCATACATTTGAGCAATAAAAAACAAATCGATTTTTTGAGCCTTCTAAAGCAGGATCCCCCCTTAAACCTTCCTGCTATTGTCCACAAACAGGTGGCGAACAAAAAGCATCCAACATGCATTTATCGTGAATCTACTTACTTAGTTGCCATTCTTGTATGTACGGTTATATTTGATTATCAATACAAGTACAAATAAATATGTCTAATTTTTCAATTATTTTCTTGCACAAAAATAAAAAGAATTATTAACTTTTAATAACCAGTCTGAATCCGACAGCTCTGTTACAACTGAAACCTTTACCACAACATTTCTTGTTGTATTATGTTTAAAATGCATTTTCTCGAAAGTGCAATGTTTGAGTCAACCATTAATATCGCCCCTTCGTGTTATGTTTTATTAAGGCCAATAAAATACGTTTCATATTAGGAAAATGAAGTCCTGTGTGCTTCTTCCCTGTTCGTAACCACATTTTTCCGCTTGCCACAGAACATATGCTTTTTCTCTATCATGTTACTTAATATTTTCGCTGTGATATCTGGGGTTATTCTTTTGTAATTGCTACATTTCAAGTTTTATATACCGGGAGTGCATTTAAATCAGTTAAATGTTCACATCCATTGACTCATGGTGTGTCTTCTTCATAGTTCAGTATTTCTTCTTTAATTAGTTCTAGCTATCGCGTGTTATATATACCAGTTTGATAGATATGATTTGAACCAGTCTTCAACCTTTCCACGTATTCCTAAATTACTATTTTTTGAAGTAAGTAATGGTGCGCCACAAGATCAAATGCTGTATTCATATCCATAAATATGTTCACAAACTTAGGTCCCATGCTGAGCTGATTTAATTAAATTATATTTGTTTGCAAAATTTTTAATTCTATTTGTTATTGCTTTTTCTAATATTTTAGACATTGTAGGCAATATCGCGATCGGCCTATAGGTGTTTACATCCTCCTTATCATCTTTCTTATATAGTGGTACCACCTTTTTAAGCAATTAGGAAAAATTCCATCACAAAATGGTTTCTTGATTAAGAAATTTAATGGTGTTTTAGCGTATTTACACACAGTTTAAAAATGTTTACATTTAGTCTGTCTACCCACATGCATTTGAGTTTTGCAAATTCATAATCAGTTTTAATGTTTCATCTTCTGTTACTGGCGACAAGAAGAATGTGTAGAGTTATTTTTATTGTTGATGTTAATTGTGTTTATATTTTCTTATCTATCTTTCTTATATTTCTTTATGTATTCATCTTTTGACGAAGCAGTATGTTATGTTAGTCGCCTTTTCCATCCAAACTCTATCCTTATCCTAACAATCTCTTTGTCTAAACCACCTCCTTTCATTTTATTTTCGCATATTGATACCTGTATTTACTCATTTTATCAGTAATGTTTCCCCATCTAGCTTATTTTAGGTAAGGTATAGTCCAACATTGAATAGTTATGGAAACTATGGAAGCAGAAATTTCATTTTGAAAATCGGGATCATAAATTCCTTAGTGTATAAGTATGTAATTATAAGTATGTAATTATTTTATTCTATAGAAATTCACTTAATTTTATAAGGCAAATGGTTACATCGCTCTTCTCAGTTGTTCTGTAAGGAGGTTTGAGCTTGTTTTTTCGAGAGGTGTTCTAGTTTGTTATCAAATATATTTCTTTTTATTATCCCTCACAGACTGTTGAATGTCTGTGACAAGTTCTCTGCTTCGTGATAAAATTGTTGTGGTGCTTTCAAATTAATATTAAGCTAAATTCTTGAAACGAGACACTCATCTCAGTGAGTGGTTCTATTTGCCAAGGTGATAGTATTCTCACTTAATGTAATTATCATAGAATAATATCTGTCTTTTAATTTAATATATTTTTTTGATATTTTTGTTATATAAATGTGTAATAAGACCGGGATATTTCTTCAATCTTGAAGCCAATTGTGTTGAATTAAAATCACTGCGAATTTTGCGTTCAGACAAACAAGTTACTTAATCTACCAGCTCCATTAGAATCAGTGATAAATTCTCAGGAGAAATAACATTAATTCTTCAGGTGTAACACATGATTACATGACACGATCAATTCTTTCCATAAGTAATTTTGCCTGTCATTCAGTGGCGCTACTTTAATACAATAAATGGTTACGGATTTTTATATTTCGTCTCCCAAGACCGCAATTTCTGGCCAAATTTGGGAACAATGACGCCAACTTATTAAAAATGTTCTCCAAATGTACGGGTGTCTAATATTTCAGCCACAAAAGAAAACGTTTTGCTACCCGCCGTTTCCTTAAAAGATACAAAGGATCACGCGAAAATCCTTTGAGACCCTAACGCAGTATCGCACATGTGTATAATTTTCGAAAATGCGAAACGCGCACCGTCGCTGCGGACGCATTGTGCCGATTCCTTTCTGCGTTCGCCGACACAAAAAAGTAATAAGAGATCGCAAAGGTCCCGCTTTGTAAGGGCGGCCGTTTAATAAGAACCCTTCAGACCGCGGCGGCGGCGGCGGTTCCCTTTGACCCCGATCGAAAAAAGAGTAAACTGAAATCCGATAAATTTTACATGAATCTTCGAGTGCATTAGCAAAAAGAAATGTTCAGTTATTTACGCGAGCGGTGCATTTTAAAAATGGCTGGACAGATTCTAATAGCAGAAGTTTTAAACTTAAGCGATTCTTTCAAACTGTGATACAGCTTTGGCTTAGTATTTCATCAGTGGAACTTTGATTAATTCATATGGAATTAGCGATGCATTTTAAATTATAAAGAGTTAATTTGCATTTCATTTAATTTTCGGGGCAAGCACTCAAGTGAACTGGAGGATTAGATCATTCAAACAAACACTGCAACGATTAGTGATTTAAACCGGGAAGTATTTGTATTAAATCCAAAGCCGTATAATTGTGCTTATATTTACCTTACACTTACGCAACCCACGTCTCTACGTCTACTCATGAAAAGAATTTATTGTTAAGCGTGCACATAAGTCCCAGTAAAACCTAGACGTTTACGGTTTTTTTCTGACAAAAGGACACGCATTGTCTTCTTATAAATTGTGTCATTTCAGACAATGTATCACTTAGCGTCCCCATCAGACGTCCGAACACGTAAGAATTTTTTGCGCGTTCCCACGATAAAACTGAAAATATAGATATCGTTTTCGATATAAAATAAACGAAACGTCAGCGCGAAGTAAACTTACGCGACGCTGGTATACGGCGTATGCTGCTCGCCGAGTTCTTGCGGGAAAATCTAGAGATTCCTCTTCGGATATTGTTAAAAGCGAGCCTAATAAAAACTGGTATCCAGAGCAAAGTCACACATTGAAATAGAAAACGTAGATTGTCGATAAGTCGATATTAAATATACGTAACGGAAAGTTAATCTTTCTACTAGCATCAAATTTCCTGATATTTTGTTCCCTCATCTAAAGTACCGATCACACCACTCTGTGTAATTGATGTTATGTAGAGTAATTCATGGAAACCCTTTTCATATAAGCCTCATCGTTACTTCCGATAACTCCCACTTCCTCCTTTAAACAATTACTAGATCGTTGACGACTATACTAGATATCGGTATCTTTGCTAGGTAAATTTAACTAAATAATATATATATATATATATATATATATATATATATATATATATATATATATATAATTTACACGAAAGATGGTCTAATCTTACACCTCAATGGTGTAGTGAACATTAATTAAAACAGGTCCATGAAGACTAACTGGTGGATCGCTAGACAATATTGTTTCTGGGTTATTACCCTTCGTCAGTAGCGATTACCAAGAACCTTAGTTGTTGAAATACCTTTACATATAGTGGCCATCAAAACTTCTTGGCGCGAGCCAATCACTCCTAATGAACCACTGACAACAGAACACTGACAAGACGATACCTTGTCTAACACCTCGCGGCGAGTAAACAAGACGACTGTCAAATGTCCAGTGTCAACATATAAAAGGATTACTGCAACAAAGTTCAAAAACAATTCAAAATGAAAATGTGTCTGACGAAGGGTAATAACCCAGAAACAATATTGTCTAGCGATCCACCAGTTAGTCTTCATCGACCTGTTTTAATTAATGTTCACTACACCATTGAGGTGTAAGATTAGACCATCTTTCGTGTAAATTTTACATTTTTCTGTCATATTTGACAAGACACATTTTCAATATATATATAAGTCTCAATTTACCATAAAAATCGATGCCGGCGACGCCAGTTACTAAACTGAATCAATTGCAGCAGTGAAACTTCAAGAACGAGAATTCTTTATGATACAAAATGGCAGAGCAACCATTCTTAACATGGCTTGGTTCAGCGGTGCTCGTTGTAAAACACAAATCAAAACGCACTAATCGACGAATTGGACGGAATTAGCGTAATCGAGTGCTGAGATCGATTACAAATCTTGGATAAAAAACTAAAAGCATTGTTCAAGTAAAAACGAAAATAATTTTTCATTGAGAGATTTGTTGCCAAAAAGAATGTTCAAGTAATTACTATATCGACCTCGTACTCCACTGATATTCAAAAGGGAATGAAGTATGAGTGCCGGCCATCTACTGTACATGGCGGATCAATTCCCTTAATAGTTCTTCTCGAGATATTTTCTCTAAGTAGATAGATTCTATTTCTATTCCTCTTTATATATGTCCGCAAACGCATCCATTAATCATTTCCAGCCCAACAAAAAACAATAGTTTAGTATTTTCTTCCTATCGTTCGCCTTTAATATTCAATACCATCTAATTATTAATTTGTTCACATATGTTAAATTCCATTTTACTTCAATCTTCATCGACATTTGCGATTCCGTCTTCTGCATTATTAATGTCTCATGATTAAAAGAATTGCCACTTTGTTCCAAACATTCCCAGCGACAATTAAAATTCCCCCAAGGACACAGATCTATCGCGTTGGAGACCGGTTTTTTTCCGTGCACATCTACATTTTTCCAAATTGATGGGCAGCATTTTTATAAAGGCAGCAGCAGCTCGATAAAAACATATCGCACCGCAATCTTTACACATACTGTGTTTTTAATTAGGTGCAAAAGCCAGATCGAATCACATACGAATGTCCAGCACGTCATTTGTCGCATTGACTCGAATATGAGCGCGCATTCTGAAAAGCATTGTGTGCGTTTTTATTGCCCGGGAACCGCGTTAATGAAATAACTGTCGCGGTTATAATTAATAAAATATGCCTGTCTAGTAAGACTAAAACTACCGTGCACGTGCTTTGATGAACCATAACTTAATCAGGTGGAATTACCCCAGGTTCTGATAGCTGCATTATTACATGTAATCAAGTCGTAAGTCACAATTAGCCCACTTATTTCTAATATCTATTAAATCGTGAAAAATTGCTCTAAATAAATGCTTTTAAAGTCGTTTTGGGTGTGGCCATTATCTGAAGAATTTTAATTTAGTCACTATATCTTCGTAATATTACGAGTAATTTTCAGTATTAAATTATTTCAATATAGACCAGCGCAATAAATATTAGCTGATTGTTATTTTAAATTTTCAAAAATGCATCGTCTATGCATATATATAGTAATGTAATCATAAAGTGGTTATATAAATCGAACACGTTTTGTTTTATTGTACGCGAGTTCGTGGTTCGTAGTAGTTTTCTAATAAACAATCTAATAAAGGTGATGGTACCGTGACCGTGGATTTTAAACTAACACAAATTTTGATTATACGTACAGGTCAAACAAGCTTCTGTTTATAGTTATCAAATATTAGCTCGTGTTAAGTTAAACGGTTTAATTATATCAAGGCAAAAACAAAATTCAACATTTTTAATTACATCGCAATAAAATGTAAATTACTTAAATTTGATTTCGATCTTTAATAGTTATTTGTTTCATCAAATTAGTATTTTATTGTTCGCGTGTAGAATTGGTTGTTAGAGGAGCTTTTAGTCGCTCAAAGACGCGATGTTTTATGTGGCATCGCGTCTTTGCCTTTACGTGCACTCTTGTGGAATAAGTCGTAAAAGTAACAATAAAGCCGTAATTTAAACGAGTGCATTAATTTTTGTCGACGTAAAATGCACCCAATTTCGCCCCAACATACGTCCGAGCTATTCCGGTTAAAGTAGGTAATCGCAGAAGTCTTGTGCTACTGCGGAAATGTACCAGCGTAATTAAAATATATATTGCAGCACACGCTTCTTAATGAAAGGTAATGTGTTTTTACGGGTGCAATTGCACCGGCTTGTATTATCACATAGTAATGACGACATAAATAAAATCTGCGGAGCTTATTGTAGTCTTCCTTGTTCTTTCGGCGAACCTAACCCTGTGTACGTTTCTTGTACACTCTAACAACACATTGCTGTGCTTTGAAGCACAACCCTTAAATCTGCGAATAAATCTAAAAATATATATATAATTAATTATTTATTATATAGAAAATTGAAAACATGTTTAATAATGTTGGATAACTCAGAAGAAGACACTATAAGCAATACGAGTGTAAACGTAAAACTTAGATATTGAAAAGTTTTAAGTCATATTTCGAAGAATAATGTTTTGTTTGTTAGATCACACCGAGAAAACCTGTCTGAAAATGGCAAATGTGACTTTATTGTGAAATCTGTTTTTCCAGGTTTTAGGATAATGCACCGCCTATTTGAATTGTCCCAGACCGGGTTATTCCGATGTTTCGGCAAAGTCAGATTTGTCATCCTCATCGTATACGCGGTTCAGTAACCGAGAACTTGAAATAACGTAGAAACAATGTTGTCTAGCGATTTACCAGTTAGTGTTCATGGACCTATTCAATTACTGTTTATATCACCATTCAGGTGTAAGATTAGTCCATAATATATATATGTGCTTCTTGGTTCTCGGGTTGTGAACCGCGTTGTGGGAATGTTCACCGAAGGGTCGCTTCGACGTTTCGGCAGAGTCCCATCTGCCATCTTCAGGAAGCTCTTCTAGGTCTCGCTGACTTAGAAGAACTGACGTTCGGAGTTACTCGTAGATCCTTATGTACCGGTATGTCGTTGGGGTTGACTACGCTCGACTGCTTCTTACTTCGGCTCCTGGTTAATGGACCTTGGTATGGTGGGCGTGCGATGAACTGTGGCGGTTCCTGTGGCGCTGTCTTCTGAATACTGGTTGTGCTGTATTGTTGAAATACTGGTCTCCATGTTGCAGGCAATCTTTGGGCATCATCTCGTGTGTTGAGGATTTCTTTCCGTTTCTCTATTTCTATGGCTTCCCCTATTATCCTGCTGGTGAACTGTTCGATGCTAGCTATTGTCCTTGTATTGTCGAAGTCGATGCTGTGTCCCGTGTCCAAGAAATGGCTAGCCAAAGACGACGACGAATCTCTTTTACGGCGCGAATGTGCTCTTGTTTGCGGACTTCGATCCGCCTATTGGATTGTCCGATGTAGGTTTTCTCGCAGTTTCCACAAGGTATTTCGTATACTCCCTGCGTTTCTAACGGAATTTTCGCTTTTGGATTGCGCAGCATCGTTTCTATCTTCCTGTATGGTTTGAACGTTGTATCGATATTTTGTGTACTAAGGATCCTGCTTATCTTGACCGTGGTCCCTCTTACATACGGTAAGAAAGCTATGGCTGCTGGTTTTTCTGCTTCCCTTTCTTCCTCCTGGGTTTGTCTAGGGGGTCTGGCTGCTCTGAGAATTTCCCGTTTTGAGAATCCATTCTGCGCCAGTGCTTTGTGTATGTTGTCCAATTCTTTGTTCTTGCTTCTGCCATCGGCTATCCTTTCTGATCTTTCTAAGATCAGAAAAGATAGCCGAGTATACGAAATACCGTGTGGAAACTGCGAGAAAACCTACATCGGACAATCCAATAGGCGGATCGAAGTCCGCAAACAAGAGCACATTCGCGCCGTAAAACAAAGAGATTCGTCGTCGTCTTTGGCTAGCCATTTCTTGGACACGGGACACAGCATCGACTTCGACAATACAAGGACAATAGCTAGCATCGAACAGTTCACCAGCAGGATAATACGGGAAGCCATAGAAATAGAGAAACGGAAAGAAATCCTCAACACACGAGATGATGCCCAAAGATTGCCTGCAACATGGAGACCAGTATTTCAACAATACAGCACAACCAGTATTCAGGAGACAGCGCCACAGGAACCGCCACAGTTCATCGCACGCCCACCACACCAAGGTCCATTAACCAGGAGCCGAAGTAAGAAGCAGTCGAGCGTAGACATACGACATACCGGTACATAAGGATCTACGAGTAACTCCGAACGTCAGTTCTTCTAAGTCAGCGAGACCTAGAAGAGCTTCCTGAAGATGGCAGATGGGACTCTGCCGAAACGTCGAAGCGACCCTTCGGGGAACATTTCCACAACGCGGTTCACAACCCCAGAACCAAGAAGCACAGATTTCAGCCGCGAGAACTTACGCACTAACATATATATATATATATATATATATATGAAGTTCAACTTTTATTGTTGGTTTTATATATATATATATATATATATAAAACGATATATATATATATATATATATATATATATGAAGTTCAACTTTTATTGTTGGTTATGCACCAGGTGATTCACATTTAGAATATATTATTTGTGACATCGCAGTAAAATTGATCCTTACTTTCTATCTATCCCTCCGCTAGAAAAAAAAAACAAACATGCCAACGTCCCTAATTAGCACATGTCGCGGTTTGACCTAACCCAACCCAATCCACCCTGGGTTACAAGCCACAAATGATATACTATCAGTAATTGAAAATTGATATTCCCATATGAAATGCATAGCACGAAGGGCAATTGGCAGTGAAGCTGTATAGGTTGGTTGATAGACAAATCCATAAAAATATATTGTAATGAAACTATATTTTTTGTAGATACCCAGAGTCAATCCAAATGTGCATCCTTTAAATATTCTTGTGAAAATGGGAAATACATGAGTGTAACAAGGACGCAGAATGAAAAATAGAGAAATGATGGGGTTCGTAGAAGGACAATTATTTATCCATGGATATCATTAAGATAACGTAATTTAATTGTAAAACACAATACTGTATGTTACCCGGGCTTTTACATTAACACATACATCGATATAATTTTGATGAACTACGAAATGGTTAATGGCTTGAGATTTGCCCAGGTAATACAATAGAGCTTATGACGAAGAAGTTATATTTTTCCTCATTCCTTGTCATGGAATATTTGATTGTGCAATAAAAATGTGCAAGTTCTAATGTCTGCTCAAATATATTAGACAATTTTCGTACTGAAGAAGACTTACCACAAATCTTGAATTTAAGTATCAATATCAAAAGTCTACTTGAGATTAAATAATACTAAATATTATTTTTAGAAAGATCGAGGTTCAAAGGTCTGAAATTCGTTCCACGGTGACTATTTCAAAAAACAAAATATTATAAAAAGGGCAAAATGCTAATGTATCAAACATTGCATCAAAACTGATGCATAATGCATTATTACAATTGTATTAGAAAATAAAGTAAAGTAGTAAAAGAAAAGGAATATCATCAATTAGGTATGAAAAACGGTGTAATGAAGCAGCTCTGAATACACCAAAAGGTTGATGTAATAAGTAAAATAATGTTTAGGGACTGATTACTATTATTTATTCTACGATTTAGTTGATTAATAATTATATTCTATTAAGAAAGCTACGAACAAAATAACGTGTAATGAATGCAAATGCAAGTCAGTGATAGATAAACATAATGAAATATTATCAAAATGCTGCTGAGCAATCATTGGTGTAGTATTTTTAAACCGACATAACTCAAATTTATTCACGTATATAAATAAAATGGTAAGTGGTTTTGTAACAAATGTATCTCTCAAATAAACAAGGTTGGAGTAAGTGAAGAATTGAACAAATTAAATGGGTATACGTTATATGCTAAGGAAAGCTTGATAATCTTATAAACAATATAGAAGCTAAGCTAATCTTAGCAGGGAATCTAACAATTCTTGTCAGACCGATTACTAGGTCAATGGTCAAGTTCCCTAGATAACAAAAAATTTATCCATAATTATGCTACTGAGAATTATACTAAGTTAATAAAAGCGAAACAAATACCGATGCTACATCAATAGATAATGGAGCAGAAACCCAGTGTAAGTATGTCCTATAAAAAGAAAACAGTACGGTGTACAAAAGAAGACACTATATTGACGGCCGTTGAAAATCAAAAATGCATTTTTGTATAAAATTTAATTAAAACCACTACTACACGATGTTATGGATTACTTATCCGGTAATAACATCAATACATTGGGTTGTTACAAACTGACACTGAAAAATTCTGAAATGTTAGTCACCGTTCCAAGTGAAAAGTATGAACTACTAGTTCATACGTTGAGAAAATATGATTTACAGGTTTCAGTACTAATAACAAGGGAATTACACTTATGACGATCACAAAAACAAAATTTGACAAAACTACTAAAAGTAATGTTGTGTATAAAATAAATTGTGAGAATTGTATAGGGACATATATTGGCACTACATCACAGCCACTAAAAAACAGAATAGCCCAACATAAATCGGACGTTATACATAAACCAAACAGCACTGCAATTGCGAAACATACTGTAGAGATGCATCACAAGTTTGACAATGAAAGAGTAATAATACTTGATGTAGAAACAAACGAAAGGAAACGGTTCACGTCTGAAATGGTTCAAATTAAGATTGAGAAAGATTCCATAAACAGTAAAAGAGGCAATCTCCCAAAAGAGTATGACAACATACTATCCAAATTCAAAAAGGATAACTAAAATTGCTTTCGCTTTTATTTGTCTGGCGTTGTTCGTATATCAAGACTAAAATTAACGCGATTCAACTTTGATACCGAGATCAAAAGGCAGAGTAGCTGACTATATTAACAACGTACGACACGACACGTGATTTTTAATTTCTGTTTATTTGTTTATTGGTTTCTTAAATCTGTTTTGGAAATGTATTGTAATGTATATATACTCAGTGACATATAAATTGCACCACGTAGAAGGGGTGGGAATTTTTGGACCAAATTTGGCAGGAATAGTGGACTAGTCCAGGAAAATAGTTGATTAAAATTTGAAACCCAATCATCAAGTAGTCATGGGATTTTTGACGTTTGTGTCATTTTTTAGAGGTGGTGATAGCCAAGCAATTATCGAGTCATTTTTTGAATTTGTTCCACTTTTTCGGATCCCATTCTTTAGTTTAAAGTGTTTCAAGTGTTTAATGATGCCCAGAGTAAGAAGACCTCAAGTTTACCAGCAGTTGAGTGACTTTGACCGAAGGCGGGTTGCTGGTTTACGACAAGCAGGTTTTTCGTTTAGAGAAATCGGCAACCGTTTGGGACGGCACCACTCAACAATAATGCGTGTTTGTCAAGCGTGGTCTGAATATGGGGTTGAACGTCGCAGAAGAAGCACTGGGGCTCAAAGACGAACCAATGAACGTCAAGATCGCCGCTTAAGACTAATGGCCTTGAGAGACCGATTCTCTACAACTAGATCAATAGCTGATCAATGGTTAGGTGAACAAGATCGTCCGGTAGGCTTGCGAACAGTTTATCGTCGAATAAGAACCTTTGGCTTGCTGTCTTACCGCCCACATCTTGTGCTACCCCTCACTGCTCAACATCGCCAGGAACGTTTGGCCTGGTGCACGGAAAGACTCCAATGAACCTTGGAGTGGCATCGAGTTGTCTTTAGTGGCGAATCGCGATATTGTTTAGGAATGCATGATGGTGGGATGACTGTTAGACGAAGGCGTGAAGAAAGGCGCAATCCTGATTTTTCGATTGCGAGGCATGTTCACCGAACTGTGGGGTTGATGGTGTGGGGTGTTGCTTACGGCAGTAGGTCACCCTTGCTCTTCGTTCGGGGCAGTATGACCGCCCGACGCTACATTGACGAAGTGGTAGAACCACATGTTCTTCCATATTTTCGAGGGCTGGAAGACCCACTTTTCCAGCAAGATAATGCACGACCTCACGTAGCAAGGGTTTCTCTTGACTTCTTTGAAGAGGCCAATGTTAATCTTTTGCCTTGGCCGCCAAGATCTCCCGGTTTGTCGCCCATTGAGCACGTGTGGGACATGATGGGTAGAAGATTGAGGAATCTACCGAACCCACCGTTGACAATAGAAGCTCTACGGCATGAAGTACATGCTGCTTGGGATGCCACACCCCAAGAAGACATTGATCACCTGCTGGAATCAATGCCAAGGCGGGTCAATGAGTGTATCAGAAATAGGGGCGGACCAACACATTATTAAAGAAAAATCAAAAAGAGGAAGTGTTTTCTTTATCAAATTTTAATCAATTGTTACCTTAGACTAGCCCAATGTTTCTGCCAAATTTGGTCCAAAAATTCCCACCCCTTCTAGGTTGTGCAGTTTATATGTCACTGAGTATATATATATATAATTAATGTATACATGTGTTAGGGAAATATAGAAGTGGAAGAATGTCAACTTGTATGAGTATATCACGAAATGTGAGTGTATCACTAACTATTGCTCTGTCAGGTTATTTAGTTGCACTCAGCGTCTGATGAAGCAAACTGAAGAGTTGCGAAACGTAACGATAAATAAAATGTAAATTTTTACATTTGTTCTTTCTAATTATACCTGACGTGAACTACCATTATATCAAATAAGATTAACATTTCAACGTCATAAAGACGGGAAGATGGGCAACATTGCAGGAGATATTCTGACGAATGTAAACAGGAAATTGATTGATATGTGTTTGGACGTGAGCACAAATTCCCACCTAAAGCATAACCTCAAACTTCAAAGTAATTTATTTGTTCTAAACATTACCAACACAAAGGAAGTGTATAATGTGTACAAAGTTTTTGACAGTGTACAGCATGAGACAATCAATACAATAAAATTTGAAGCCATGGCATTCAGAGGAAAGCTGTTGAAATTTCTTAGATCTAGTCAAAAAAAGCAAGATGACGATGGCAAATGATAGAATATGACTGGGAACTGGTTAAGCTAGGCGTCCACAAGATTCTACTTACAGATGATAGCTCAATTATAATCTAGTCTACCATTGCAAGTGGAGTTGAAGTAGAAATAATTTACAGATTAACACAAACAAGACAAAAGTAATGGATTAAAAAAAACCATTCAATGAAATTATACTTACCACAACCTCCAGCTCCTTGTTCCTACGAGTAACAGTGGAACTTACTTTCAACAAAAATAAGTTCAGCTTCAGAGCACTGATGCCAGCTTATCACGCATTTGTAAATTGTCGTCTAGCATATGGTATTCTTTTCTGCGGAAACTCAGTTGGAGTGGCCAGAATTTTTAGGCAACAAAAATCTTGTAATAGCAATATATTTCACTTAAAAACAAGAGACAGGTGCAAGTTAATATTTTAGAAGAAATGCATGCTTACTCTACCATCCTTATACATCACGAGTGCGCAGGTTTCGCACAAAACCACTAGGCATTATTGTATCAAAGGGAACTCATTCATAAACATGACACATGACCATTCAACCATACTTATGTCCGCCGCACACTATACTCGTAAAAGTCCAAACAAGTGTCGTTATAAGCATTATCTCTCAAAAAAAATACGTCACCAACAATTCAAGGAACCCCAAGAACTATTTATGTGATCATCACACATTCAATGAGTTCTTTAGAAGTTAAATTTGTTTTTCTTTTCTGTTTTCAATGTTGGAATTTTATTTTAACATATTTGTTGACTATCTCTTTTAATTTAACCTATGGTACTGATTTTATTCCAACCATTTATGGTATTTGACTTTTTCTGCACGTATTCTATGTATTTTGAATAAAACATATTATTTATTTATTTATTATTTATCGTATGGTTATTAGAGACATTAAAAAGGAGAATTCTAAATACAAGACATTATAAAACATTACTAGTCACCGCATTCACAGAGGGGTAATGGTTGCTTGCCCATGTATACATCTGCCATGGTGGGTTCTGACTCTGTTAAGCGTGGACCATGTTTTAGGTGGTAAGTCCTGGTTTTTGGTTGATGCACTTCCTGTTACTGTTTTGTTGTGGAGTCCATGCGTTGGTAAGGTTGAATTCATGTTCCACGGGCACCCTGGGGGTTCTTGTCTAGACCGAAGTCGGTTATGGTTGGCATCTTCGATATCCTGATGGATGGGTAAATTTGTATTGCTCATGATCTTTTCATACTCTTTCGTAAGAGCATTTATTCGTCGCAGTTGATGGAGTGGGATGCAGCTTAGGACTGGAAGTCATTGCGTGGGGCTTGGTTTGATGACACCCGCAATCATTCCCATGGTGTTATTTAGCTGCGCATCTATTTTATGTACGTGTGAGCTATTTAATCAAATTGAAGGGCCGGAAAGTTTTTGAAATATGTTGATTCAGCGGTTCTCGATTGGTGCTCTTTGAAAGAGTTCTATTAAGGGTTATGCGTAGATATTTAGGTGTTTTGTTGTGGGTAAGTAGGGTGTTTTCAAATTGTTGAATTCTTTTCTGCTGACTTTGTTATTTAGGTGGAAGCAAGTAACTTCTGTTTTGGTGGCATTAGGTTGGAGCCTCCTCTTGCGATAATACTGGCTTTTTGAATAATTTGTACTTTCTATATTTTAGTGGCAAATTCGAACACAGGGTCCGAGTTTTTTAGTCAGCTGGTCCTAAGAAGGGCCGTTGGCTTTGTCTGGCACCATATCGGCTCTTGTAAGTAATGAAGAATGTTAAGTAGAATGTATATCCTAAGATTATCTGACTGCCAGTTTTGCTAGTTCATTTACAGTTACCCAGGGTGCACGTGTCGCATTCCACTACGAACGCGAACTAGCCTACACCTCAAATAAATTATTATATTTTTGTTATTTATGCTTAGAGTGAACATTAATTTGATTTCGTTTTTTTTAGTATAATTGTTTTTAATTTTGTCCTTTGACTATGAAAAATAAATATTTGGATTTGCTGGTAATTATAAAAATATTCGGATACCACTGTCATTCATGCAAATAATTATATTCTGGCTGAATAAAATAATGTAAAACATTATAAAATGTTATGGGACCACGAATGTATCGGTTTAAGATATATTATATTTATTCTTATTATTCAACATGACAGTTACAATATTACTTGATAAAAGGCATACATGTAGATACGTTCATCATACGATCAATGTAAATGTCCTTAGAAATTGTGATCACTCAATTACTTGTACTACTAAGACCATAGCGAAGCCATTTGTTATATATTATTACATTATTTGCTGTAATTGTTTCACTATATTTAATAATCTTTGTGATTGTTTCGATAAGTTGTCAGCGTAATTATTCAACGTTTTCGTGAATGGAAACGTGAACAGTTAACGTAATTAACTTTCCCTGCAAACCCCAAACATCAAATTTCTCTCCACACCGTCAAGAACTGCACAACATCAACAAACAATGGAAGCAGCGAACTTCTTAAACAAACACTCGATTTACAGTTACGCGGTGCAAATTACACATATAATAACTTGCATTAATGAATTTTGCGATCGCGGAACTCGCAATTTGTTGCAATAATTTAATTTGCAATTACTCATACCGCTCGCACAATGCATGCGCCTCGCGCGGCCGACGCGTTCACGACGAAGGGCGCAATTAATCAAAAACAATAATTACCCGACTGCTCCCCAGCAATCTTCTTTATTGGTATTGTCTCGTTTTTCTTCTGTTTGTTTGCGGCGTTCGGCGAAATTCGAAACGCGATTTTCGGGCGTGTGTTAATTTGTAATTTGCGAATTTCGCGCGACCGTTACTTAACGCACAGAGAGCACCGCCGAAACCGTTCCGTGGAATTAAATTCGCATATTGCTTCGGTGCGGATGATTTTACTAATGCTGGGATGGACGTGATATAATTCACACGATCGAAAGCAGATCGTTTTAAGGCGTGCAATGGGATGGCCAGAATAAAATATAATTTCTGGTTATTGTTTTTGAGATAGAATTGTACACTATGGTTTATGTCTGTATTATTATAATAGGTAATAGTACAAATCCCCTAAACACTTAAGATAGTGCTACATTTGTACTTGAAATTCTTACCCACCAAGGAAAACAGAAAAACTGTACACTGTGATAAATATGCAATAGTAATAGTAACAAAGAACATTGAAAATACCTAATGTATAACTTTTCGCCAGTACTATATAAATGAATATTACAATAAGAGGTGCCAATGCACAATGTACCAATAACTTAATAATGAAAAACGACAGATAAATTATGAACAAAATAATAAAGAACAAAAAATGTTATGCACGATATGAACAAACTTTAAATATCCCGATTTAAACATCGAGCTATAAAATATATTTTAGATTTCTATGATTTAATCAGTCGAACGATTGAATAAACGAATCGAATTGGACGGAACATATTGAATAAAACACACCGTTTGCGCAAAACCGTCGGTACTAAATTCGAATTTACACTCGAAACTAAGTTTTTTCCATCGCATTTACCGCGATCCCATTTACTGGTGTGTAATTGAAATTTGTGGAGTAATTACTGACTCAAATGGATTACTCTAACCTAATGCATATAATCCGATTGTCACCCGCAGGTGCGTCGTTGGGAGCGTAGATGGTTCTTATTAGCAAAGTAAATAGTTTTGGATTCAATTAGGGCGGTGTAAATGTAAAAGGCAGCATTGTCGGGCATAAAACTACAAATGTGTGGATATGTTCAATTTGCCAAATAATTATCAACGTCTTATATACAGAGCTGTTTTGCAATTACTTCTGCGTATATTATGCAACAGAGATGAATAATTCGAAATGTAACTGTTGTCTTAAAATTGGTTCTTCTAAGGCGTACATGAAAAGCCAAGACTTATTGCAAAACGTTTGACAAGCATCAAACATTAGAATATTCCATTTCAATTTTTAACTAAACTTATTTTCTCATAGGTTTCGTGTCGTTTCGTCAATTTGAATGTATAAAAGTAATTTTCAAATCAATCCGCAATATTCTATCACCTACTAAACGACAATGCCGTCTGCTTCTTTTTATTCTAATAAGCAAAACACGCAATTTAAATTATTGAACAAGCGAACGTATTTATGCACGAATGTAAATAACCAAGCCCCATACCCACATGCGGATTTTCGTTAATCAGCGAGCAAATAAATTTCGAAAATTATATTCAATTTGTACGTACCACGATGCGCGCGGGCACGTTGTAATTATACATCGTTCTTTTATGTACATAGCGGGAGAGTATGGTTACATTCAATCACCGTGCCAGAAAAAACTGGAGGTTATTAGCACTGCGGCAACACCAGCCCGTATATCGGGTGCTGTGTTTTTCGGGCCCAACGCCAGTTATGGATGATGGAGCACCTCGTCTCGTTCCTTTCCGAGCGGTCCAGACGGCCGAGAATTAACAATGAATCATTTAATAAGTAACATAAAACACACGGCCATTATACGGCCGAAGGGAATTGCGAATGGCTGAGAGAGATAGGTAGTTGCTAGTTGGAAGTAACTTCGTGGACATTATTATGAAGATACACTGCTTAAATAAATGTTGAGTAGCCAGATTATACAGGAAAATATATTTCAATATTCACTATTAAGAGGGATGTTGATTGTCTGCAAATAATTTTAATATGATAATAATATTAGATCTGAGGACTTTTACGAAATCATCGCCAGCAAGTTTGACGAATGATATAACAAGGGAAGTTGATTTAGATGTCTTGGAATATATAGAACTTTGTTAATCTGATAGAGAATTGTATAGATAACTGAGCTTTATGAAATCACGGTATGAGGTTACTATGTATTTGTGGAAAAACTCACAACTAGCTTGAAAAATGCAATCTACTTTAAATACAAATTTCAATATTTGCCATAAGGACACATACAAACCGTGGAGAGCACACCTAATAACATCATAATGGTGAACAGTAAACTATGAAAGTACGGGACCACATCGTGCTAAGAATCAAGATGTATTCTTTTGAATTCTGTCAACTTTTAAATTTAAACAGTCTTTCGCTAGTCTTTCATTTGCTTGATTTCCTAATTGATGGAAACATTCAACAAATATTCAAGCTACGACGGAATAAAACCAAAAGCAGGAAGATACGAATTCTAATTCTAATCATTTTAGGGGACTTGTATAACAACTTACCGAAGACCCCAATACAAAATTGGATATGAAAAAATATACTACCCATAGTTGGCAAGCAAAGTGCAAATCAACAGTCGTATGAAAATGGGATAGAGCTCTTTGGTTCTCAGTATAATGAGCACTTACTTTCAATAAAATGAAACCTAGAAAAATACATCGCAAGTATCAGCTCGTTAAATAGTCAATAAAACCGATCATTTCGTAACGCAATGAAAATTAGTAAGGTTAATAAAAATAGAAGATCATTAGAGGGGCATATTGGATCAGATTGATCACTACCTTGTGCGGGCAATACTTGTAAAAGAAAAATAAGGAACAAAGCGGCCAAAGGGAATTGTAAAAGGTAAGGATAATGTTAATAAATAAATGCAAAATACAAATATCAACAGAGAATATCAGACAAATGTGGAAACCAAAGAGAAAACAAAGATTTGCCCATTGAAGAAATCTGAAAGGTAAGCAAACGAAGTAGTAAGAAGATAAAAGTGGGCGGCCGTGGAACTGATTTAATGAAGAATTAAGTGGGAAATAAGGCAAGACCAAAATGGTACAAACGGTCGAAGATAAACTAACATACCGAGAAGAAATGAGAAAAGCAAAGAAAATGCAGAAAAATTGAAAAAAATTTCCCAATGAAGTAAAACTACAAATGAAGGGTACTAAAACAAAACAGGTATTTGCTAAGGACGAACACTAAATCCAATCCTGAATGCAACAAAAATTATACAAATTAGAAGAAATATTTAGATGGAAAGGGGAAAGTAAGGAAAATTATACTAGTAATAGGCAATGTGAAAAGTCCACGGGGAAATGGAATAGAGGCTGAGTTAATAAACGATGGCAGTATGTGCTTTTAAGAAATAATCAGTAATTAATTAAATATTTGTGGTGAAGGAGCAAACGACATGTTATGAATATAAAACGGAACTATATTCTATATTTTTAGAGCATAAGCAAACTTACCAACCAAAAGTTGAGAGTAGAATAATTGTATAGATAACACAGGTCAACAAGATTTTGATAACATTGATGACAATTCTCTTTTTGCATTTCAATTCGATAGTTATAAAATCGCCTTTTCAGAGAAATCATTATAATTGAAATTATTATTTATACCTGACTTGCTACGGGTTCTATGAACTGTTAAGTGCAGTTTTATTGTCGTCCAGAGTTTAGTTTAATTCTGCTTCGCTTACAGTACAGTCAAGTGTTTAACTCGATTTATATAAAATGGCAAGTTGAAGTCGCCGATTTTGCAAAAATCCAGCGAATAAGTTTTGTTATATATGCGGACGATTTATTTTAAAGTCACAAGCTAGATCTATATCTGAGGAAGTCAAAAGAGCCTACTTTTTATATTTTGAATGTAAAATTGGAGATCAAGATAAAACTTGGGCTTCTCATGTTTGCTGTGTGAGTTGTCATATAAACTTAGTGAAGTGGATGTATCGCAAGAAATATTCTATGCCGTTTGCTCTTCCTATGGTGTGGAGAGAACCTAACGATCACGTAAGGGATGGATTGCTACTTTGTATCACTAAAACAGAAGGGTTTTCAAAATACAAAGAGACAAAGTTCAGTATTCAAATTTGCCTTCTGCAATTAGGCCAGTTCCTCGTAGCGAGGAACTGCCGGTACCGATTGCGCCCTTAAACATTCTACTTCTTCTTCAGAATCTGATCTACAACTTTCTAAGCATACCACCGACGACCTACCATCTTTACCAAGTACCAGTAGTGAACCTCACTTAATAACTTAGATATAATAAATTAGATGATTTGGTACGTGACCTGGGATTGTCAAAACAGAAATCGGAACTTCTTACTTCCAGACTTTAAGAGAGGAACCTGTTAGATAAAAACGCATGTGTTTCATTTTACCGAAAACGAAATATAACATAATCAAGTTTTTATAAAAAAATAATCGCTGTGTTTCTGTTCTGATATTTAATGAATGATTTTAATATGAAACATGTACCTTCTGAGTGGCGTATTTTTAAATACAGCCTAAAAGCGTCTTGCTTCATAATGGAAACAAAAAACCATCTATTCCGTTAGAGCATTCAGTTAGAATGAAAGCAACCTATGACACCTTAGGAACCATACTAAATCGTGTTAAATATGAACAGCATGAGTGGGATATTTGTGGAGAAAGATATGTATATTGCTAAGATTGCAAGGTGGTTTAACAAAGTATTACTGTTTTTTGGTCTATGGGCAATAAAAGAACATTACAGTAAGAAAGATTGGCCTCATAGAACTTCTTTTGAACCTGGTGCTTCAAACATAAAATATGTCGCCCTTGTTAACCGCCAAAAGGTGCTTCTTCCGCCTCTGCATATTAAGCTTGGGTTCATGAAAAACTATGTAAAAGCTATGGACAAAGAAGGTGATGGTTTCAAGTACCTAAAACTAATATTTCCACAATTCAGTGATGACGGCAGTGAAATACGGCAAATTTATTGGATCCCAAATAAGGAAGCTTCTAGATGATTTACATATTCAAGAAAAACATTTTTTCTTGAATTAAATAAAAAGGAATTGGCAGCTTCGAATTGTTTTGTATGTGCAGTGGGAGGATTTGTAGGCAAGAGGAAATATGAAAACTATAAAAACCTCATAGATGATCTCTCTCACATCTGTTTGTATTAATTAAATATTAGATTGTGAAAATACGTTCTCTAATTTTTTTCACCACCTGCCTCCTGTAACAAAAAAACTGTACGCGCTACTGTAATAAGCGTATCATTTTCTGATTTAGGACGACAAAATACTTCGTATACACCTATTTTCGTCAATGTTATTTCACAAAATTTTAAGTTTGTCGACCTGTGGAATTGTAACTAAGATGTGCACAGTTGTAATGACTTGCATTAGTAGTAATAATATTACAACAATAATCCAACTCAAAATAAACTTACCAATGAACGGCTTGCGATCATCTAACATAGTATATTGGCCACTATAATATGCTGCAATACTATGCGTATTGCAGCGAAAATATTTACCTGAAAAATTCTTATAACCAAATTAACGCCATGGGCTTCACTAGACGGTATTGTTGTGATACTGATTCTTATTCTGTAGCTGTCATTGCAAAATTGCAAAATTTCTTACATATTAAAAATTATTTGTATACCTTCTTTACGTTGGATTGTTGTAATGAATACATATGTGGTCTTATTTTTTCTTCAATATTTGTAGTTCCGAGCAGATTTTCGTCACAACAGCTACTCGTGCTCTGAACTATAAATATTTGCGGCAAAACCACTCGTTGTATTATATATATTATACTATATTACTTGGAGTTAAATTAAACCGTGAAATTGATATAAATTTGTGCATATACACAAAACAGCAAATCCCAGATGACAGAGAAAGCGAATAGTTGCTTTCGAGACAGATACGAAAACTTTGCAGTGTATCAAACGGAAAGCATGTGCAAGTCGTTTAAGTATTCCCCCAATACAGAGAGTAAAGTGATTTGAAAGGGGAAAAACTGTTCGAAGAAATGCTATCAGGCTACAGAAGCAGGAAAGTCAAACAAACAAGAAGAAGAATAAATAAAAAACTTAAGACGGTGAACTACTAATTCGCTGTAATTATATAGTATTAATCTCACAAGGAAAACCAAAAATCATGCATTAATACAAATTCACCGCTGAGTTAAAAAATTAAATATCTCATATAAGATAATGCAGAACAATTTAGTGTTAATATTTTTTAATTTTATTATATTTTAGACACATTTTAAGTTATATATGTAGGTTTAATAGTTGATGTAGGTGGTCTCATTTTTTATGTGGATCATTTCCTTGATTATTCTTTTACTATATTGTTTTTCTATTTCTAGTCACCAACCATAATGCAAATAATAAAAATCAAAAAGGGGCCAACACATTCCATAGAGAAACACGTAACAGAAACTAAACAGTTGATTAAAAATAACGGAAATCTATATACACTAAAAGCAGACAAACCGAATAAAACCGTAATAATATATAAGGAAGAATGTATAGACAAAATGCAAGGCAAGAAAATAAAAAGAGACATATGAAGTGTTAAAACATCAACAAAGTATAAACGAACCAATAACAAAACGGCACAAAAGCATTATAATAGACAAAAAATTGCATATAAATTAAAAATATGTAACGCTCAACTGCCAAACTGTACGGGGTGCAAAAATTACAAAAACGAGAACTCTCTCCAACCGATAATAAACAGCGTGCACAGTCCTTCATATAAAGTTGAATCTTAGAAAATTCTTGGAAAACATTAATATCAAACCAAAGATTTCCGGGAATTTGTTAAATTTATAACAACCTACCTAAAAATTATAAAGTGATCAGTCCCAATTTTATATCATTATACACCAACAGCCCGGTTGATTTAGGAACAATCATAATAGACAATTGGAACTCGTTGAAATCACATACACTTAACTAATGCATCATCAAAACTAGACTACTATATTATATTCTATATATTTCTCGTGCTGCGATAAGTTTTACAATAAAAAATACGGCCACAACAGCCCTCCTCGCCTATAGCCAACCTAGTAGTGGAGGATTTGAAACTACCGTAAAACAGATTTGAAACAAAATAAAAATATCATTCTTCAAACGCTGGATTACTGCATATTTGCCTAACAATTATTTCCCAAACAACTGTTATTAAGGAATTCAATACTTTCACAATAAAAATTGCAATTTCCTATAAAAACTAAAATCTGTAATGGTGGAATGGTGAAATCTATACTGATTGGTTTACGAAACCTACCCATTCTGGAACTAAATATATAATTCGTGTGCCCCGAATAACCACAAAATTAGCACCATCGATAATGTGGTAGATATATGCTACAGCTTTTCAAACCAGGACTTTTTAGACAACAATATAAATAAAATAAAAGAATACTTAAAACAAAATTGTAACCCCGACTATTATCACATCGATGAAGAAAAATTAACAAATCCATCTCAATGAATTACATAAAAAATACCAAACAAAAATCAAGAATAGAAAATTTAACAAGCACATAACAATATTTTAATAATGTGAAGAATTTTTCAAACTTGAAAGGAAAAACGCCACACAATAAAATCACACAAGCAATATACAAAATTCAGTGCAAAGATTGCAATGACATATATCTGGTACACTAAAAACAGTATTTGTACAAAAGAATATACTCACATAAAAATTAATATGACTTCTCGAACCAGAGACATCACGGCATGCGGTGCACGTTAAGGAAAAACAACAAACCTTCGTTACGAACAACCCACAAATTCTAGAAATAGAAAAATAATATAGCAAAAAAATATTCAAGGAAATGATCCTCATAAAAAGGACACCACCAGCATCAACTATAAAACCGACACGCATAACTTATGTAAATGAAATATATAATAACATAAAATATTAACACTATTTTTTTTCGTATTATTTTATATAAGATATTTAATTTAAAATAATGAATGGTGACTTTATATTAAAGTATTGTTTTCCTTACTTACTACGTATTTTTAGGAAATTTATAATATTATTTTGTCTGCATCAGAAAGATTTTTCAACTCTGAATCGCATGTAAAACATTTTGCAGAAGAGCCAAAATATTCGACAAATAAATCTTGTATCTAGCTTTAATTATTTACGTGCAAATTTTTTAAGGTCAATTAGCAATTATAGTTTCATGTGTCCCACATGAACCACAAGCAAAAAAAAATGTTGATTAGACGTGTTAATGTAAAAACATTTATGTTTGACTCGACCGTAATCAGTTGTTTTATAACATCACTGAGAGGACGTAATGTGGTACTTTACTGGACTGTTCATAATAGCAAAGTAATTTGGATTACTGTCAAAGTCAAATTATTTCAAAATATGTGTTCTTTAAACACCACATACGATAATCTCTGTAAACATATAGAGATTAAGATTTTGGACCTGTCGCTGGTATGGAAGGCCCTAACCTAACCTCTTTGAAGCGTCTTCTCACCGTTCTCTCGCTTACATTATTCCCCCCGTACCTTTGCCAACCAATTTCTTGCCATAACAGCTGTAGAGTGACGGTTCCGCAAAACCATATTTACCAAAAATCTGTCATCACGGACTGCTGTTACTCTTGGTCGACCTGAGCCAGATCACCTCGTATAGGTACCAGTTTCTTGAAATCTATCGATAGCTCGATGAACGGTTGTGTAGGGTGCACGAATAACTCTTGCATTATATCGAATGCTACGCTCATTTTCCACTAGAGCTATAGCCTTAGCTATATCTAAACTGTTTAACGGCATTATTCGACGCAAAATTAATAAAACACGATGTTACAAATAATCTAATCATAAATTATAACTAACAATTGCAGCTCTGTCAAACAACAGTTCGAAATAATCAATAAACAAGTGTAGTTTGGACGATAAACATCGACAAACCAATAAAAATAAAACTGATGACAAGCAACTAAAGCTTTTGTTTTTTGCAATGGTAGGTTGACACTCTCAAATATCAGTAGTTGCTTGATCTTTAGCTCATATAGCCAGTTTCTAACAAAACATCACTAAATTGCAAGTTATCTGCTTTTTTTTACAAATCATTACAAAGTGTCAGTTTTTACACAGACTTTTTAACAAATACGATATACAGAAATCGCATTGAAAATCAAGTATTATGGCACGTTTAACTGTCTATATTTCGAGAAACTGGTGATGTTCAAAAACCTGGACGTCCAAAAGTTAGAAAAGATCTGATACTAAACATTTTATTAAGTATGGAAAATAATCCTTACAATACGTCTGGATTGGTTACATTAGATAATTAAGTACAGTCAGACAACAGTGTTACGTATTATTAGGAAGGAAAAATCCAAGCAAATTGACTTTTAGCAAATACTTTTATCGGATGAGGCAATATTTTTTGCCAATTGCCCAGTAAATCATCAAAATTGCAGGTATTGAAGTTGGGTAAATCCTCATTGGATTGTTGAGGCGTATACTCAACAACAGCAAAATAAATCTATGGGCTGAAGCAGTTGATAACTTCTTGCTTGAAGGAAGCCTAACAGAAGTATGATGTTTATAGTTTTAAACTTGTTCCAGCGTTTGCAGCAATTTTTCCCAATAACAATTATACGGACCAGATAAAACCGTATGATTTCAAGAAAATGGCGCACCCCGCAGTATGCCGCAGACTGTTTGAGCTCTTTCTAAATTATTTCTTTCCGATGAGATTGTCAGTCTAGGATCGATAAAATGTTGCGCAAGATCTTACACCTCTTCATTGCTTTTTATGGGGTTATTTAAAGTCCGAGATTTACTTTACTAGACCAGAAAAATGTAAAGAACTAGAAGATTGCATTGGAGATGAAAAAATGTCTATACATGCTGGCGTATTATCAAATATCATTATCAAATTATTCAAATAAATCGACCTGTTTTCGAAACAAAATTTTATTCCGGTTTTACTGAATTTATTCGATATTTTACACGCACAGTGCGCGTAAACAGGGTGCGCCACCACTCTGTAATTATTCGATAGCGCCGAAATCATTCAAGATTGGAGAAAAAAGGTCAGTTGTGAATTCTTGGAAAATAAATGTTTCATAAGCGAAAATTATTTTCAAATATACAGGCTGTTCCATATGTCCCAGGCAGCAACCAACTTTGTTATTTTAAATAGAACACATATATTTTGTTGCATTTTCAAATTCTACGTAAATTTCTAAAAACATTCATATAGCTCAAAATTTTCAAATTCAACAACCAATACATTATTAAATTCCATGTTATAGCATACTAATGCTATGGGTTTAAAAGTTATAGTTTTTGAGTTATTGGTAATTAAAAGCAAATTTACAGAAATTGACAAAAAAAATTCACCAAGCGCCAATATTTAGACATATTTCACTGTGAATTTGTTACGTTATTTGCACATAGTATTTCATTTGAAATTTGTTAAACAGCGGCACCCCGACAAATTTGTCTAGGTGGTAAATTAAAATCTTGCGTGGTGTGCCATGATAATTGTTCTATTATCACTGTCAAATTGGTTTTGATACTTCAACAATCACTGTTCTCCTTTGTTGTACGTCAAAACATTTAAACGGCAATTGTTCTCACAACAAAAATGAATTTTTCTGAAAATGAACTTGCCGATATGCTCCTTATTATGGGTGAGTGTTTAAAAAATAGTCTCTTGTGTGTATAAGGAGAGGTACCCACAGAGACGAGCTCCACAACCGAGTGCTTTTGCTAGATTGCTTGAAAGGTTTTCTACTACCAAGTGTGTTAAGTATAAGAAAGTTGTCAAACGTAAACCTATTTCAACTGAATATAATGAATTGCAAGTTATGGCTGCAATCGTGGAAAGGAGAGATACCCACACAGACGACCTCCACAACCGAGTGCTTTTGATAGATTGCTTGAAAGATTTTCTACTACCAAGTGTGTTAAGTATAAGAAAGTTGTCAAACCTAAGCCTATTTCAACTGAATATAATGAATTGCAAGTTATGGCTGCAATCGTGGAAAACCGTGCAGAAGGTAAAGATATAAGAGCATTAAAATATATATAAATTTCATCCCTATCGTATACAACTGCATTAATTTTTAAATGCAGATGACATGAATGAGAAGAAAATGGGCCGTGGAAAAAATAGATGCCAATAAATTTTTTAATATGGTGTTATTTTCCGACGAATCGACATTTCATAAAAATGTACATGTCAATCGACATAATGCATTATTATTCTGACGAAAATCCACATATCATGAGGCAGGTAGATGCTCAGCATCGGTGTAGAGTCAATTTTGGGCTGGTATATTGGGCGCAAAAATTATTGGCCTATCTTTCTTCGGAGATTCATTGCCAGGTGCCATGTATCTAAATCTCTTACAAAATGATTTGCCTGAACTATTGGAGAATGTGTCATTACATACCAGGAGAAATCTCTGTATTCAACACAACGGTGCCCCTATCCATTTCTTTGTACCTGCCAGAGATTTTTTAAATCAGCAATATCCCAATAGGTGGATTGGTCGTGGAGGGCCCATTCGTTGGCCGCCGAGATCAACAGACTTAACAAAACCGGATTATTTTCTTTGGTGATTCGTAAAAACATGTACAGCACACCGCCAACGACCAGAGAAGACATGATGGCTAGAATAAGAGAGACATTCACAATGATAACTGCAGAGATGTTGGAAAATGTGAATAGCTGTTTTCACGATCGCGCCCTATTATGTATAGAGCAGAATGGTCATCATTTTGAACATTTAATTAATCAATAAAAGTTCTATAATTATTAAATATATTTGTTTATAAATTATTTATTCATATTATCATTATGTAGTATTATTTAAAAATAAATAAAATAAACGTAGAAAATATAATCCAATTTATTCAAAATGAAGTTTTATTTTACAAAATAAGGACGTTGATAGTTAGAATTATTATAGTCAATTGAACTTTTCTTCTAACGCTATTTGTGAATAATATGAAGTTCACTGTAAAATATGTCTAAATACTTGTTGGTGATTTTTTTCTGAATTCCTGTCAATTTTTCTTTTAATTACCAATAACTTAAAAACTGATAGCATTAGTATGCTTTTTCACAAGGAATTTAATGTAGAACTGAAAAATTGAATAATATATATGGTGCTGCATTTGAAAATATTGAGCTATTCTAATTATATTCTTATTCTGTACATGAAATGAGCCCCATTTTACACACAACCTGTATGACGCTTTTTTTCTTTTCGGTCATCATAATATAAAGGACCATTTATAGATCGCGGCCCCAAACTGTTACACTCCAGCATGATAAAATACCACTTACACAGATTTTTTTAAATTCATCTTCATATGTCATTTTTTTAAATAATTGCGGATAACTGAAAAACCATACTCATTAGAAATGTGGTAATTTATGTGAATGTTTTTACAACTTTACGTAGAATTTGAAAATACTACAATATATGTAAAATAACAAAGTAAGTTGCTGCCAGGAACACATATGGAACAGCCTGTATATTATAAAACAGACCTAGTAACAAACATAATTTACTTAAACCTTGCAATTGGTTATTCTAAACATCACAGAATTCAAAACCCTGTTTGAATTCAATTTCTCGGGTAAGCTGTATATCTTCAATAATTGCACGTTTCAAGAAGGAAATAGTTCCGTGAGGAACTTGCGCATTAATAGCAATTAAAGAAACTCACATTAATCAACTTATATAATATTGGCGATTCAATTAATCGATGACTGTGACTGAAACAATATTGCAAGAATCATCAAAACATACTTAATTAGTTATTATAATTTTTGTCAAGAGGCGCAGTGAAACACATGTTAGTTGTAAAAAAGTAAATACACCAAAATCCATGTTACTTCTGCTACGGTCGAGTTAACCGATGGAAAATATTCACGTTACGATTCGCAGTCCGTTCTCAAGGTCTATAGGAAATTGCATGGAGATTGCCACATTATTAATACAAACGAATTGCAAATAAAATAGCTCGTAAGATGTAACTATACAACTTAATCACAAATACGCCGGCCATAACGTTATTACTTAGTTTGTTTTTAACGAGCGCTGCTTTATATTGGGTACTAAAAGTTATTGAAAATTAATTGAAAAGATCTTGCTATTTTAGAAAACAATCACATAAAACTGGCCGTGTATTGCTAAATAGCATGCAACTCATGTTATTTAGCATAAAGGAATGTCGTTATAATTAGGTCTAACGATTACATCAAACTGGAAAATATTTAAAATATTGGAACGTGGAAAATGAATTAGTAGTTATTTCAGTACGAGTAGGTTGTAGTTGAGATGTAGTGAAAATGAAGGATGTGAAATTTTGCAAATTGTACATTTTGTACCATAAACGTTAAAAACTTTATGTAGCTAAAAATATTTAGGATAGCAATTTCAGTGCATTTGCTGGAGTAGATGTACAATTGAACTCAGAAAGGACAGCAGCAGGACATAGTGGGATGGATGAAACATGCATAACGTAAGCAAAATCGACAGTCATTTGCCACGCGATGCTTTACTGGCTGGCGTAAAAGAAAAGATTATTACAAACGAAATAAAAGTAAAAATGTGATTGAAATCCTTATGTCATTGGGAAGACTAGATAAAGAAATAAATGCGAGGCTATGAAACACTGGGAAATTATTCAACATGAAGATGAAGGAGACGAATATATAAAATAAAACAAGTATAAGTAAAAAATAAAAGTCATACTCCCATGTGGGTCGAAAATGACTTATGAATAAATTAATAAATAATAATTTTGGCAGACAATGTTATTTCCAATAAAAAATTTCGTTACTTATTTTTATATTTGTTTACACAGTTGAGGTATTTCAAATGTTATTTTCATGGAACACTGTGTACTAAACACCCACGATTTCAAACCTGCTCTGTGTCACGCAGCCTGAAAATTATGATTTGCGTTGAACAGCATAACAAAAAATAGAAAGCGTTACTTCGTAAAGTTTATAGATAGTTTGCTTTAACTATTGTTATAGATTTAGGTAGTTCATTTTATCTATTTTGAAAACTCCATCTTTTATACTATTGTAGTAATTTTTTTGGCTTACAGCAAAAATTCAGAACAGTGACTAAATTTAAATAAAGAAAACACTGTCTCACGTAATGTTCATTCGCGGGAAACATACGTATTTGCATACAATTATTCGGTGTCATACTCGATATGTTTGCATATAAACAAACGCCTAACCACCGTCATCCTATATTTCTCACACTGTTGCCGTCGGGGGTCAGCAACTGCTTCTTATTTTTGTGCTTAATTCACAAACTCCTTGCCTCATCGTTTTTTTTTAATATAATATAATTCCCATAGTAAGTCCAAAAAATAACAAATAATAAAGCTGAATATATGGTTAACAAAAAAAATATTTTGTTATTACCACACATTAGAGGAAATAAAAAAATAACAATGACAAATAGCTTTGTCATATACTAAACAAAGTCAGTCTTCGTTTTAATAAAATAACAGATATAACATCTCTTGTGCTTTTCTAACTGGTCTTCTTCATTGGCTCGCACTGGATCCTGATTTTCAGACATTTACTATCCTTGTAATACTTGTCATCAGCTAAGAATATTTCTCTCCAACTCAGGGCTCACCAACTGATCGGCAAGCAATTTATGAAGGTCTGCTTTTATCATTTTTTTGTTATTTTTATACGATTGATAAAGTACCATGACATCAAAAATTACCTTGGTTAAGGGTGGTCATGGATTTTAAAATGATTGTCGCAGCTCCCATCGTACATTTGTATCAATTATTTTTTGAGTGTCAAAATCTGTCTAGTCATTGTGATTTAGTTTTTCTTGTTAATAAAAACGTTATTAGTATTTCATAACTTGTAGTTCATTACTATTTTACAGTTGAATAAGTAGAACACATTTGCAAGTTATTGATGACGTTTTACATTCCATGGCAACCCCGACCAATATATTTTTTATATCATGGTATATGTGCATTAACACCGCTCATATCAAGCAGTTGAAAAAGTATAATTAGCCAGCATTGTGTGCAACGGCTTAGAATACTTAGTTCGTCAGAAAGATACAATCTCCAGTTCAGTATTGCTTTTATCATGGATGAATTACTACTTGTCTTTTTCGCTTGACCAAAAATTCTGGTTGTATTTCTGCCTTGTTTTTACTCATGGTCTCAACATATGTCAGTCCTCTATTCCTGAGCTGTTCAACTAATTCTACTGAAGTCAACCAATTGGTCCTGCCTTAAAATCGCTTGTCCATGCTTAGAGATTTTTTTTGGGCCGTCAGGTAAACCAATACCATCTGCATCTTTACCGCTATACATATATGTAAGATTGCACAAATAATTATATGTCTGCACCAGCCCCTATACACAACAAACATTTAGCCAATGCAGATGTTAGCACCCATGGAAAATTTCACCTGGGAGTTAATGATAAATTAATAATCATTTCGATCTGCGATCTTCTAAAACCAATTTTAACTCATAACATAGCGAAAATGTATCTTCCTGTCCCGTTGGCGCCAAATAATCTTTATTTTTTCATGGTATAACACGAAAACGGTCAATGGCCTGTATGAATGCCTTTAGCTCAGTCATATCTGCGTCCCTCAATTCAGGTCGAGACATTTTTAGAAAATTTTACGTTTCCGTTTCTATTTTTAAATTTATCCACCGTAAAATTAGATGTAGACTATCTTCTGCAAACAACAACTTCCACACATCAAATGGTTCAGCAGTATTTTATAGTCTTGCAGATGGCTGTAAACCAGGCAATTGCATTATGATATTTGGGCTTGTAGTTCTGGTGCAAGGTATAAAAATTTTGAGAAAGCGATTTGAATCGATTCTTACCATGGAAACGTTTCCTTCTAGTATCCACTTCAATTTTTACATCGGAACCAATACTTGTCACTTTATTTTTTCTGCTGAACTTCCACTCTCAGATAAACATCTTTGTCACTAAAATCATTTCCACACTCTTCATACCGTTTCATCAAACCCTCGTACGTTATATGTATATATTTCCTATATATACCTTTTTGGAAGGTTGGAAAGTTGATCATCAATCACCTAAATTAATGTTTACATGTAACAAAAATGTGACCGCACTGACCGCTTGCAAATTCCATTATCTTATATATATCTTATATCTTATATTATCTTATAAAACGAAGCGAAGAACTACCACTTAAATATTGATATCATGTTAAGGGTTGTTAAGAAAGCAAATAACAGTAGGTGGTATAAGTATGCAACAATCCAACATAATAAGTGTTAAATTTGAAAAAAAACATTAAATTGGGTTAACTTCTCATGTTATCTTATCCTTAGCGCAACCTTGCTGAGTCTATTTTGTATGAATTTATATTTGCCATCACTTCAGTTAACACGACTAAACAAAAAAAAATATCAAACATTTCCACAGAAAAAATCAAATGAAATGCCCATGTCGTTTAGTCGATAATCCAATTAAAACCACTTTAAAACTTTGTTTTTCAACTTTCGAAATTACTCGCATTCCAGCAATTCCCAATGTAATCGCGTCCACCACCTACTGTAAACAACCGCGCCGATAAACGAAACGAAAAAACCGCCACAAACTTCTTTAATTGCGCCAACGGACAATTTTAAACGCCGCTACGCTTTAACTTCTTCCGACAGTTAGATTTCCTTCGGGGTCACACGAACATCAAATTCCGATCGGGTGGTCACATCGTCGATAAAGGAAACACAAATCGCGCAGCCGTTGATTACGTCGCAGTGTCATGTCTGTCCAAAACGCTCGTGCAGATGGATGCGCGTATGTAACTCAATATGGCGCCGTGTGTGGTTGATAGCGTTCGAATACGCTCGTTTTTTGTTTCGTTTCGTTTTACGACCCCGTCGAATCGTAATGTCTCGAAAATACGCGCGCATCGCGTTTTCGTGTGTGTATTTTTTATGGAATTCGTAGGTGCCCGTATGAGGTCCTAAACGTCAGGCTTATAATGCATATTTTATATTTATACGTCATATAAATGCCTACACTTAATTTCGCCATATTTATGAATATATTTAGTTTCTGTTCGGGTTTTATGGCGCTATATGTGTACGCTTATTTTCCGAGTTTATGGAGTAACGTAAATTTAAATTACGAAATATGTGCGGTCGTAACAGGAGTTGAGACGGGATAGTGTCTACCTCACATTATGAATTTGCCTTTATATTGTGCTTGCATATATTTATTCATTTTTTTCTGAAGAAAAATATATTAGAATTTATTGGCTTAGTTGCAAATTTCTTATATTGCAAATAAATAATCGTGAAAAGTAAAATCTATCTTTAGACTAGTGGCAGTAACATCTTCTATTATAATTTGAGTTGGTTTCACGTCATTAATTCTGAATCAAGTGGTTGGTAATTTAGATTTAAAATTTACCACAGTGATCCTAATTAATAATTAATAATTTTAATTATATTATATACGTATATTAAAATGTGAATAGTAATGGTGTTGTTATTAAATAATCCTAACATATCTACTCTATCTCTCTCCTAATACACTGAAATGTGTACCAAAAATAGTCCACATTGCATCTATAGATATAGAAAGTAAATAATTTTAGCAACTACATAGAAAACATCCTCTGGAGGAGCTCTAACAATTAATATTTCGAGCATCGACTAAAGGAAAGTAAATTTGACTTGATTTGCTGATATGTATTTTATCATTAAAAATGTTTTCAATCTAATCTTATAAAATGATTAAATGATTTTTAGTTTTAATTTCGTCAACCTGTAGTCTTCCATCAAGAAGATTATGTATCTATTTTGATTTGCGAAGTTTTAGTTTCGTTTCGTCGTCGTGACATTTATTAAAGAAAATGAAGCAACTTTGTATATATATATATATGTATATATATATTGAAAATGCGTCTTGTCAAATATGACAGAAAAATGTAAAATTTACATGAAAGATATATATATATATATATATATATATATATATATATATATTAATAAAACATATACATTATTACATTAATTATGCAATTGTGATTGACATGCACACTTTTAGCATATCAATGGTATCTAAATACACGAGGTGTGTTTAGCGCAAACGTCACCTATATACATATACATGCACACGGACTACTCATCCATAAGCAAATATTGTTGTACGGAGTCTGACAACAGCCGCTAGATTGAGTTACAGTTTAATGGTCGGACAAGATATCCAGAGACGATTGTCTGCGAGCTGATGAAAATATGTTACTCACTTATGTAATACAGTTAAATGTAAATGTAATTGCGACTTGCTGTTTGGCATATTCAATTAGAATGCCCATTTGTGCGAACGCATGAACAAGTACACCGGTTTGTTATTGCGCATATATGAAGCAACTTAGAGACGATGTAATTATCACCATGTCCATAGCAAATTTGCAACACAATACATCATTAATATTCTGTTGAAAATTCCTACCCTGTAAGATGGAATTCATTTTTGTCCATTATGACAATGCAAATGGGGACGCGTTCGTAAACGTTTGTTGTTTGACCAATTAAGTTTATCACTAACGTAACGCTCAAACTGCAACATGGTTTAAATTGACAATCACACAGAACTGTTTAAAACATTAAAAAAAATAAACATCCCGCACCAAGATATAATATGATATGACATATGAGTACGAACTGTGTTGTGCTAAAACGCAGAATAATGAATGAGACAATATGACAAGGTATACATTTTCACTGGACATGAAAGGTGAGAGCGTAACCAAACTGCGAGACTACTGCTACGAAACTACTTTCATTATTTCTCAAATTAAGGATATGGTGGTTTCGTATATGCAGTTCTCTAAAATACGAGTATATTAGTGCATAATTTGTAATCGATTGGATATATTAATGAATGAGACAGTTGGGTCCACCTGGTGCAGCTTGATGAATTAAACTCCTCTAACTCCAGATCTAAAGCTGCAACACAATAATTCTGAAGTTTATCTCTGAGCTCCATCAATGAATTAAATCCCAAAAACCCATAAAGGGATTTGTACTCCAATTTTGGATTAGACTTAAAAATGCAATGCCGGCTATTTCAGATTTGCGTTTTTCGGACAGTATCGCAGTGTAATACTTTAGAGGCACTGAAAACATTGGTAAAAGCATGATACAAAAACACTTTTAAAAGGAAGATTAAATATCAACTGTAACTAAACGAAAACTATGACCAAGGTAGAAACAGATAGACTATGTTAAGGAGTTTGAGTAGTTGAAGCAAATAGTATTAGAATCATACCAAGACACCGAACGCAGAATGGGCAACGATAGAAAGAGATTCATTAAATACATAATGACAAGTAGTTGGAGCAAATACTTAAATACAAAATGACAAGCAAATCACTGTTAAAGGGAAGTGCCAACACTAACAAACGTCAGTCAAACGTGGTCATCGACTGTCACGTATGACAAAAAATTGGGATCATCAATCAAGAATGGATAGAGTAACTCACGATGTTGTACAAACAATGAAACGTATACAATAGGCGTGGATACAGCAAGATGCACTCCAATTGAGGAAGAAGAAAAGAGAAAGGCAGCGGAAAGGGTGGAGCGGCAAAATATGCAAGAAGCAGGCAAGGCATGGCGAAGAACAGCGTAAAACCGAAGATCATGGAATAACATTGCAAAAGCCTTTGGCCAAAAGTAGGATTTTGATTATTAAGTTAGATGAGCTTGTGAAATTGTGTTAAATATAAAAGAACTGACACTGCTTTCACAACAAATTACATTTAATACAAATGTACATTTCGAAAGCTATTGCTTTCATCATCAGTGATATACGTCTCGAATAATAATAAAAATGACATAATTCAGTTGTCAAGATATAATTACATATATCTACTAACCAGATCCAGTAATGCATTATTTAAAGGAGACAAATCAGTATTTAATAATTTTGATTGGAATTTTTTCATATAAATAGCTTCATACATATTTAAACAATAAATTTGAGAATGGTTTAGTAATTTTAAATCATCAATGGTGAAAAGATGTCCAGTATTAACAAAATGGTTAGCTTAAGCAGAAATACTTACATTGCGGTTCTTAATATGTAATTTATGTTCTTTAAATCTAGTTTCTAGATTCCTTCGTGTTTGTCCTATATAACATAAATTACAAAAACTACAATTAATTTGGTAAATACCTGAATTTTTTGTAAAATGTTCATTATTAATATTGTGTTTTAGGAAAAATTTCAAAGTTGGTATTGGAAAAAGCAGGGGTTAATTTAAATTTCTTATATAAATTCGAAAGACAATTTTGCCAAATTGGGTGAAAAGTCAACTTAAAGAATCTTTTATCAACACTAGACGGAACCGTTGGACTTAAAGTAGTAGGTGTGGTCGTTAAAAACTTGTATCGGTATTTATCAAAAATATTACTTTATAAATGAAATGTAATTCTTTATCATAATGAAATTTAGAAAGGGGTAAACTAAACAAGCGATAAAAAAGACTATGAAAAACTGATTTCTTATATTTTTGAAAGGTGATCGAATTACTCTGAATATAATTATTTGTATGTGTAAATTTTCTATATATATCAAATTCAAAAGATTGATTAACTCTACTAATTTTTAAATCTAAGATAGGCAAACTATTATTAACTTCAAGTTCATAAGTAAATTTGATTGTTCTATACTGCACGTTCAAAATGTTAATAAAACCCTCTAAATCAAAATTTTCATCTATTATAGCAAAAATGTCATCAACATATCGATACCATATTCTCGGAAACATTGTAGTCATGGAATTTTTTAAAGAATTTTCAAAATTATTTAAAAACAAATTTGCCAAAAAAGGTGAAAGTGGGTTCCCATGGCTGTTTCAAAAGTTTGTTTATAAAATTTACCATGAAAAGAAAAAAATGATTCATTCATAACTTAGTTAAAAAGACAAACTCATTAATTTTAAAAACAGGAACTGAATTATATTTCAAAAAGGATTTTAACAATATTAAGGTTTCATCGACAGGTACATTTGGAAAAAGCGAAATGACGTCGAAAGATATCAACTGTAAATTGTTTCCTGGTGAACAGTTGATAAAAATTAATGCTCATTATACAATATATAATACAAAAATTTGTTAGTATATAGTATAAAATAAATTTAAAATAAAATGACCCAAAAATTGCATAGTAGTCGATTTTGAATAATATAATTATGGTATGAAATGACATATCGTAATCACTTGAATTTTGCTATTCTACCTAAAAATGCTCCCGTAAATCAAACATTCTATTGTGTGAAGTCAAAGACTCTCCTAAAATTAAAAGTTTCACCCGCGTCGTAAACTTAGACGTATCACAGCCAGGTTCAGTTCTCCAATTCATCTCCAGTCGACAAAATTATTCTATTAGATGAATTTCCATCTGCCGTCGAGTTTCAAGTGTTGGGTTTCATTATTTTAATTAATATTCAACTAAATTCGATTTTCCGGTAAAGTTTAAAACATTTAATGCATTTCCCTGGAGGAACCGTGAAAACTGGAACTGAAAAGTCGAAAATTTGTGTTCATAACAACACAACCAATGAAACTACCAAAGGAGACATACTTATTGAATATATGGCATGTATACATATCATAAATTGTGAGAATAAAAACGAAATACATATCCAACATGAATAGAAAATGGGATTAACATCAAATAATTTCTAGAAATCATATAATTGAATACAAATACAAACTCAAAACAGTGGGGAAAAATTGAACAAATTAATGACTAATAACAATAAATAATTTCATTAGTACCATTTGGGACAATGAAACCGCCATAAAAATTCTACCCACAGAAACTAGATAAGCAACGAAATTAAATACCTAATTGTAAAGACCCTCAAATAGATCCAGATACCGAAAACAATTAAAATATCAACAGGAAAAACAAAATACAAAATAAAAATGTATGCCATATTCATTATGAACAAAGGAGAATTTATAATAAAAGGATACGGCTTAACATATACATACATTAAATAAAAGATCTAACACAATCATACCAACCCAAAATCATATAGATTGCGAGACTCAAATCTCAGTTGGGAGCATTGGAATTTTCGTTCACAATTATTGGCACAGTTTTGGACATGACCCCTACTCAGATAATGATTTCCAGTCATCCTTTACCAGGTTTTTGTGGATGTATGTCATATTTAATGATGCGTTTAAACCTGACGATTGAGACATATTTGTCTGACAGATAGTATATGAATTGTCAACAGAGCTAAAAAATGTCTCCTATGTTCAACTAGCATCTCACAAAACCTGGGTAAATATGTCAGGTGTAATAACAACTTGAATCCTTAAGTAGGTGTAGCTCCATTGCAATAATATCAAGCAAGGTTTGAGATAATGTTTTTTTGTCATTCAATTGCCAGACCACCATAAATATCCTCATTGTGTGGGACATATACCAGAAAGCGTCGTGATTATACTGAATATTGAAAAGGTTTCTTGACATATTTTTTATAATTTTTCATTATTTCATCTTCCACAATCTAATTGATCTTAAAATAATAATAATATGATAGTATATATATTTCGCAGATAATATCATTATTGGCCTAAATCCCTAATTTATTGAATCAACAGTTCATTTTGCACTGGTGCTGGATAATTTGGAACGCGAGAATACCCAACTGAAAAATCAATAAACGATGCAACAAACAGAGCATAAGATTGCCAATCCTTTATGTGGAACGCGATTTCGAAAATAAGGCCAGAATAGCGGCCGGGATGATAATCAGTTTTGGAATTAGGCCACCGATATAATGGCGCACTTACCATCGGGACGGATGCCAGAAGGTTTTGTGGCCGTAACCGCTTCATAAACTAGTTAGTGGTCTTTTATTAAATATAAGGATTTACAACACGTGCTTATAACGGGAACTTTGAACGTAGCTCGTATTGGAATTTTATTGTTTTGTTCTTTAGAACTTCATAGAATAATGGCGTCTTACGTCTTCGCTGCTACTTATTTACTTATACTTTATTAATATTTTAATTGCGAGCAATTAAAATGTTATTAAAGCTTCCGAACCTCGTATAAAAATGGACGATTTAAATTAGATCGATAACATTTCTCCTTTACTAGTTTCGAAAAATACTTCAAAGTAATTTGCATCTGTGAATCTTACCACATACTAAGGATAACAATTATTTGAAACGCCATCAGTAGCATTCCGATATTTAATCCCTAGGATTTTGAATAACGATTTTTCAAATCCATTACTCCTCATTTTTTTAACGTTTTTCGACCTGGTGGTCCTTGTTGTTACTCTCATTACTCGAGTGCTTTTTTCTTGCTGTACTTCATTTCCCATAGTAGATTTCATTATATCTCATTGTCTGTTGGTTTTTATCATTGCGTGTCCTGTCAATTTTATTTATATTTTTTTAAATTTTCTTTGCTCTTAATAGATCCCTATTTCTATCATGTGTTTGATTTCTTTGTATAGTCCTTTCTGCCAATCTTATTATTGTGCACAGGTATCTGAAATAGGAAAATTTCTCAGATTTGTACCTTCCTGTTATTAGTTGACTATGTACATCTTTGTTTTCAATATTATCCCCACCATGTATTTTATTTTAACGTCGTTGATTTCCAAATCAGACTTCTGAATCTAGTTTTTCAATTGCAATCTATGTTTCAAGTCTTGTTATTTAATTCGAATACTGCACACACCACTCTCTCTTTGTTTGTGTGTGTGTGTTTCTGTGTAAACTGTTAGGGCTAAAGTTCTTTTCTAAAAGAAATATCTCATACGGAACTGATAGTTTACTGCTATGACCCTTTTCCATTTCTCGAAAAAATATTCCGTATATGTTCCGCTTTGCTGGAAAGATAAGAAAATTCAGTGCGGACCACTGCAGATTTTTTAAAAAACCTAGAACTTTTATCGCATTCATTTATGGCTTCAGCAGTTATGTTTTAAAGATTAATCCCACATACCAAGCCATTACATATATATTTCCGTGGACGTTAACGATAGTCTACGATATAAAGAAGCAATTTAAAAATTACTGGACTTTAATTTTCTCGACGCGCATTAATTGGCTCATGCAACTAGCGATTAAAACAAATGTACAATTAAGGGAAGGAAACAGATAAAGTATTTTACAGCTATTTACATTTTAATGGCCGCCTTAATGGTAAACGCATACAACAAAACCACAGAAAACTTGAATTGTACGCCGGCGTAATAAAGCCGGACGATTCCATTGTACTAAGTAACTCATTTATCCGGACCACTCTTGAGATTGCGTGCGTTCTTCCACTACAGCACTCCGCTCACGGCCGACAAACTAATAGTTCTAGTTCAGTAATGATATCTCAATTAGAATTTCCTTATCTGTTCATTTCTCGGGAGATGCAAATTCGCTCGCTGCCTTCCAATTAATTGTTTTTAATTACGTCTCGCGGTTAACGTTCATTTCGCTCTGCGAGTCGAGCCGCCTAGAAGACATGCTCGGCCATGTGCGTCCACAAAGGAGACATTTTATTCCACCGGCGAGAATGCAAAGCTCTTGTAATAAACTCGCGGATTTATCTATCAGTTTGCATTAGTTAATCCTTGTGAATGTGATCTTAAATTCGAAATTATGTGCCTATGATTTAGGACGCATTTGTTGTGGGGTTTGGAGAAAATCGGTATCAATACAGATTTGAAGAACTAGAATAATTATTAAGGTGCTTTATTTATACCGGAACCGCTATCATTTTGGATTATCGTAAAACATAAAATAAAAGCAACATTGACATATTTATGTTGATATATTTTTAAAACGTATCATTAAATAACTTGTATTTCCATATAGTTGATCGTAATTTGTAGTTAAAATGTATGCATGCATTTAATATATGTTTAGTCTAGATAATATGTTTTTAATAATGTGTATAAATTACTTAATTCAAACATAAGTGCGGTAATAAAATTACTACTTAAATGGATATTTGTTTCCAGAACCAATATTTGCATATAATTACAACGAAGTTTATACCTGCACTATTATTTGATTACTGCAATTATATTGACAGGAAAGTCGATAAACACCTACGTTTAATTATATTATTATGTAGATTATTTCTTCATTAAAATATTACCTTTGAAACTGAGCTAGAGTGATTACAGGTTTCGGACTTGGTATTATGAAAATTGTGTTACTTGCAGCGAAATTCGTTAGTTGATGGACTTGTTTACCAAAAACATTAATATGATAGGTATACGAAGAACGAAAGGAATGATGGAATGATAGAAATATGTATTTGTTTCGTAAATAGTAACTCAAAAAATCAGTAGTCTTATTTTGGCACATTTTCATCTAAAAATTGGGAACAACCAAATTATCCATTGTTAAAAGTGTGGATTTTTATCAACGCAAAGTTCGGTTCTTCAATTTCAGGTGAAATTGAATTAAATACATTGTATAATTTTATTCTATTTTGTGATAATGTATGATGTTGTTTAATGATATCAGCTAATCAAAACGTGTTTAAATTGCAATTAAACCATATATTTCGCAATTCAAATTACACGTTACGTTCTTAGCCCCAATTTATTTCTCTTACGCTACGATTTTCACCTTTCCTTGTTGGCAACGGTACTTATTATAAAATTATCCATTATAAGTACACTCGACAGAGCGAGATAAGAGCGCCATTATTTGAAATAACGCAATACATCAGGGATAATACCGCAGACAATAAAATGATGCTAATAATCATTAAGAATGTAAGTAAATGTTCGGAGCCAAGATGCGAAGAATTAAAAGCGCAACAATCAAAGATAAAAGCACTAATCTGGAGAGCTCGCTCGCGCGGTAACGATTGTAATAAAGCCGTAATAAACCGAAGCCACCGAGACCATTGCGACGATCATATTTATAGGCATCTAGCGCAAGCAACACCGCTAATGGCATTGTAGATTAAGAGGGCTCGTTATTATAGATTAGCGAACTTTCGATACGCATTTGGACTTTGCACGTGATGATCTAGGTGAATCCGTTCCTCGACAATAACAAATCTAGTGCTGTGCAATGATTTCCGCGGGAATAAAAGTCAATGATTCAATGCAGATTTGAACCCCACCCCTTAATTTACGTTGAATAATCACTCGTTTTCTTTCTAAACATTGTATTGGTAACGAGGCAATCAGGATTGTATAATTTTTGAACCATTATATACTTTGTTGATGGCAAAATCATTAGCAGGAATGGCATAGATATTTGAAAACCCAACCAGATTGCGTTCAAAGTCAAACAAAAATACATAAATGTGAACTTCACATATTATTCCAATTTTTGATAAAAAATGTTTTCGATAAAACAGTAGTTATATGTTTGTTGAATTTCTAAAAAACCAAATAATAATTAATAAATCGACGAAATCGGAGAAAGTGATACAGTCTCACATCAGAATTCCTTCGAGGAGAACTGGATCTACAAATTTTGTAAAAAAAAACATTTTCTAATGATAACACCAATCCCATCTGGTCAGGACGTCGGACTTAAGTAAATCTCCACTTCCTCGACCACAGCATGATATACGCAACACATTTGAATACAGTTGTTTGCACTTGCCCCGGCTGCACGTAATAGTTTATAATAATGCACAAACTTGGAGGGCTCTCCCAGGTATTTAGAACTGCAATTAATTGCTGTTGTTGCCGTGTTGCGGCGCGACTAAGGCCGTACTGCCGGATAATTGGATCGCGCATAAATCGTCCGGCGATTTTGATATACGGCGGGGTTATTTAAATATTATTAACTTGCAGAGCAAATATGTATTTACGTCGCGCCCGCGGCCGATATGCAAATGGCGGATCACTAAACGCGTATATCCACATTAGAAACTAATGTCTCACGAAACTTTTTCGTTGTAATTACTCCGGACATCGTTTCGTGACCGTAATTTTCGTGCGCACGTAGTTGTTAAACACGCTCGTAAAGACCGGGTTGCTATCAAACGTAGTAAAACATGTTGATCGGTTATTGAGGGTGTTTGCAGCGGATGTCTCGTCCTGCGATCGGCGACGTCACACTCGTCAGCTGCTCTGTATTATGTAAAACGCCAAGTTACTATAATTTTTTTTTTCATATAGAACCATGTAATTTTATAAAACCTTCCAATATGTACTGTAAACCAGCTGCAAGTTGTTCTTGGAAATTAAAGCAACTCGATGAATTGAAAACACCTAAAGCTTTATTTCTATTAACAACTATAGCAGTTTTCAAACCTTCAAACGTATTACCACAAATTTTCATAGCAGCATCATAGTATTTCAAAAAGGGTTCCCCTAAAAGAGACCAAAAGTGGGATAATTATATAATTTGGTACACTAGTACCACTTAAAACATTATCTTATATTACAGTTTTGAAGGAAACTTCCAGGTCCTTTGACTGTTTGATAAGATCCGAATAGAAATCCTGTATTACATTTAACCAAACACAAAGACGTAGAATAAAAGTTAATATTATATTGAGTGCTAGAAATAAATGAACACCATTAGTATAGCAACATTTGTTTATCGAAAAAATGGGTGCGAAGTCGTGATGAGCATTATAGTTAATTTTGGTCATCACTCAAACGAACTAGTTCTTTTATCTGGTCCACCAGTTCTTTTGTTCGTTACGCTTTGTATAGCCGAAAATGAAGTGTAATTTGATGCCACTATAATACACTGAAGGTTCAATCGCAAAGTAAATTAATATGTAAATACTCTATTCAAATAGTTATTTGTTACTCTACAGGTTCACTCGGAAATTTGAACTGACACTTAAATCAAGACATTTACTATTTTTTTTTAAATACACGACCAGAGACAATTCAAATGGAACGACAAAACTGATAATAAAACTACTTCTGTATATATACCTGCATCAATATATTAGCCATCCAAAAATTGATGAATATATATCAACATCAACACAAAGAATACGACCCTTTAGTGGAGGATAAGAAATTTACGAAATTTATTAAGATGTTGTGTCCACGATATTCTCTTCGTCTTCGTCAAGAAAACGTCTCTTGAGTAGTCATATACCACAATTGTGTTTATTGTATTTAGAAATTGTGAAATCCAATGAGCCTCCATCAATAACGTGAGTTTTGTGGTTTGAACGTGGTTTTAACGTGGATTCTGCGTTATTGGAATGTGTACTTTTTTATGAAAGTCATCCACCATACAATTGTCGAGCAGCTTAAAAAATAGTGCACGAAATTTTTATATTTAAAATAAAATTGACGAATGTGCCACAGATAATTCTTCTAATAATTCTAGTAATTCGATTATGCAGCGGGAAACACTTTTCACGTGCAAAGTGGACTTCATGCATTTAGTCATATAATTAAAAAAATCAATCGTCGAACATTTTGAAAGAAACTCGTCTGCTCTTTCCAAATTTTACTCAGTGCAGGAACAAATGGATTTACCAAAACAGAAATTGAAACAGGATATTGTTACGAGATGGAATTCAACTTATGACATGATCAATAATTTGTAGTTCGCATGACGAAGTGGTTCTTTTCAACAGCTAGTTCATCTACCTATCACTTGTGCCAGGTAAAAAAGAGGATAGAAATAAGAGCAAGGGCAATTAAACATAATTTAATATACATAGTACTTAATTAAGAATGTAACCGTAAACTCCTAGTAGTAGTTTAAACAATTGTGCATTATTAATTGAATTGTGCTTAAAAATCAAAAGTGTAACTGTATTGACGTTTATAAAAGAGACGTGAGTGAACGTTGGTTACAGTCGCACATAACTTCAATAAGTGCGTGTCGTTCTTAAAAAGTTTCATTTATGTTCTGTGGTAGAAATTATGCCCGCACATAGTTTTTGTAGTTCGAGCTTTTTGAAATACAAAGTAAGACAGTTAGTATTTACCCTGCCAACTGGTCTATTACTTACTATTCGAGCGCGATTAATAGGGCACGTATCATCTTGGACTTTATTGCACGGCGTCTTTCACTTTATCTTCTTCGATTAAATATTTGATTAGAAAGCTAAAGAACTTTCTTTTATTTTAATAACCGGAACACCTGGCCAACTAGGGCAATATGATTTGCAATTTTGATTGATGCTTGATTTATAATAACAAAAATTTGAATTCTTCGCCACTGACAGTTCTTAAAAATCAGCAAATGTACAACAAGTAAAACATCAAATACATCGTCTCTGAAATACATTTAGCCAAAAACTAAAATAAGAATTAAATTTCCTTTTCACACCCATCAGAATAATATGAATACAATAATTGCGTCATCATTAAAAATAGGAACCAAACGTTTGTCCTTTCTATAATCAATCGAAAATTTCATAGTTATAAAAATACCACCGCCTTAACTATTGCCCAAACATCAAGTTCGAAATTAAATCAGTTTGGCAGCATGAAGTGAGTGAAAATTGTATTTCATGAAGTTATTAATAAAGCTAAAACTTTGCGTAGTTGATGGAGCAATTGCACTATTGGCCTAATTATATGGCCTGAAACAGTCATGTGAAATAATTAAAATATTATGAAGTGATTTTGAGTATACTTCTATATAAAATACCCATTGTAAAAATTAAAAAAACACGTTTTACGTCGAAGTAAATAGATGACTAGGCATCTGTCGGTGAACATAATTAAAGAATGAAGAACAGGGTAATGTTACTGAACATAATTTGGGCGTAGTAAAGTATGATATAACTCCGATAAAATGAGATAACTTAGTTTTTAAAATAAAATCACGTGACCAGTATTGATCAACAAAGATGGAAGACTCAGATAAAAACATCGGTGCTGCAAAACTCATATACCCTTTGGTGTTGGTTGCGTTATTGCTGTATCATTTGATCTCGTAAAACACAAATGTCAGAAATGTGGAACATATTGAGAAGTTCCCCCAGTTATGACGAGGTGCAAAATCTGCCGCCAATTAACAAAACATGCGATACATATTTAACTAGACATACAACTTAATCTAAGACTTTACACTTAAACTAGTGTCATTTAATTTACAGCAAGACTTCTCGAAAATAAAAAAATAGCAGCAGCTAATACTGTTACGACATCAATAGTAAAATTATTAAAACTGTAAAAAAACCTGCCCTGTCGAATAAATCAATAGATTGTAACAAGGTTGTCAAAGGTTGTAACAACTTATAAAAATAAATGTTGAACTCTAAGATCTTTGAGTCAATCCTAAAAGAGCAGATTACTACATTTTTGAAAATAAACCTTTCCTTCGAGGATGTTAGACACAAAAAATGTGATAAAAGGCATTGAAGGGGGGTTAATATACATATGCATCCTCTACGATTACGATTTACATCACAATAACCTAATTAAACAAACAGACACCTTTACTGCCAACTTAATGCCAAATTTAATACATTTAAAGTCAGATCAGTCGATCGGTTTTAACCGAAAAATGATTCTGAGTATAACTAATCTATCTATTGACATTGTCGTCCCCAATATTGTTATTCGGTACGACATATGTGAATACGAAATAGCATAGTAAAAGTGCAGCGATATCGATATCGATATCGATATATGCATTGAACGATTCATGGCCCGCAGCCGATACCTCACCAGCAAAGTTCACAAAATTTCCTGCTGTAATACAGTCTGATATATCATAAATATATATGTGTATAAATATAGTATAAATATGATATAATAGCATCAGGGCCAAACATTGAGCCACTGTCATCGTAAGTTATACTTGTCAGATTCAAAACAATTGTACAATATATATTTGCAAGTTGCAAATTCACTTGTCACAGTGTCGAAAGCATTTGACAAATTAAAAAGTAAACCTGCCACGCACATGTCCTCGTCCAACATTTTATTCGCCATCCCCAAAAATTGATAGCATGTAGTCTCAGTTGGCGTTCCTAGTCTAAATCACCATTGATTGCAATACGGAGTTCCTTGTGGTGTAGATTTGCAGAACTCCATTACTAAAGTGGTTATCAATATAAATTCTGACAGCAGTCGATACATGTTTTGCCAACTTTTTTTCCAGAAAATGTAATTTCTGAACATCTAAGCTATTCTACTTATAAATGTTAGCTTGTGAAACAAAATTAAAGGTAATTAACAGCATGGTCAACCTATATAATGCAGAAAATCTTCCAGTTCTTCAAGGTTACGGAATGCTTGCTGGTGCCATTTTAACCATGTTCTAGTTGCCCCCAGACATGCTCGATAGGGTTCATGTCTGGGCTTCGTGGAAGCCACCTTAATAGTTACTGGTAATCGAACTTCCTGCAAATATTGTTGTACAATGTGGGGTCGCGCATTGTCGTGCATAAAAAACACAATTTTCTCCAACAAAGGGAGCATATGGTGTCACATGTTCTTCTAAAATATCGGTAACATATCTGCTGTTGTTTATCTAGCTCCAGGTAATGGTACCAATGCTCTATGGCCCTGTGAAGAGATGCCTGCCCACATCATCAGGGATCCTCCACCAAAACGGACACATGGACGGAAGCTACAGGCAGTATAACGTTCGGCCGGTCGTTTCTACACCTGCACACATCTATCAGAAGCCCATAAAGCAAACTCATCAGAAAAGATGACATTGGCCCAATATTTTATATCGGCGTGTTCGCGTGCGAACTGTAATCGGGCTACCCAGTGCTCTCTGGTGAGAAGTAGACCTTGAGCATCTTCTCGAAGACCGTTACGGATAGTTTGTACGGAAATATGTACATTTCTAGCTCCTACAAGTTCATCCTTGAGAAATTTAGCAGTGAAATGACGCGTACGCAGAGCAGTTTACCGCAAAAAACGATCATCTCGTGGGGTAGTGGCTCCTTTGCAACCTTGTCCAAGACTTCTTCTCTGGTCCCCAGTTTCCATAAATAGTGCTACTGCTCTACTTACAGTTGAAGGCTGTACGCCTAGCAGTCTAGCTACATATCGCATGCTACAGCCAGTTTCCACCAGTGTAATATATTTCATCATTTCTTCATATGTAAGATGTATAGATGTATATATGTGCCGAACATTCATAACGGCAATTTAATCAAACATTGAACCAACCTGACTAACAAACTACAATATTTTAAATACTCGCACGTTTTCTGCACTTATCAAAAAACAGGCAGTAAAAAAATGTTGTGTTATCAGGTATTGAATTATATTCATCTTTCATAAAATTCTACACATTTCGTGATAGACCAGATTTATAAACCGATTTACAAGCATTTGTATTCGGCTTTAATTAAAATCATTTATAAGATTTTCTTAAAAAAGCAAAAAAAAATCAGTCAAAAATTTAAAAATTAAAATTAAAACATAAATATAGCAACTTTCAAATATGGACGCACATGTTCATTGGTGTGTGGTATCCAATAAACGAACCCGAAAACACAAACAATTCATCGATCCCACGTTGTCTTTCTTGGCACCATAGCTTTTTCGAAATAGCGTGAGTGGAAAACGTCATAAAGGTATCTGTCTCAGATCTGTTATCCAGTCAACACCGATTGCAGCCGTAGAACAAAATCTGTCTCTAAGACTCATTTGTCTAGGGCGACGATCTTCACGTTTGGTAGTCGCTCGAGAACGTCCGCTTCCCGGACGACTATGTCGGTTATGTTTCTCAGACCACGCAATCTATGCCCGAAGCACTGTTGAAGGATTTCGATTCAATCTTCGACCAATTTCACGAAACGGAATACTGGCCAATAATTCGCCCTCTTTCAAAGTCAGACAATTGGTTAAACCACGGTCTTCTACCAATTCTATGCATTGTTAGCAATAGAAGAAACAACTTTAACTCACCAAATTCCATTCAGTTTGTGATATAGTTTTTAACTTTCCTGTTACACGTTGTCTGTTTCACAACAAGTTGCAGTTCTTTGTGTATCGATTGGGTGTTTCTATCACCGACTTTTTACGTGCAGTCAGTTGTTTTATTAAGATTCCAGCTTGGTGGCTCATCTTTTTCGAGGTGTTGCATTTTTTTGGCACATAGTGTATATATTTATATGTAGGTTCTTCATTCCACCAAATATTTCTGATCCTGAAGTAAATATAATTATATCCCAACACTTTTCCAATCAAGTCATAAACTGTTAACGAGTATTTGATTCATACCATTAATTATTATTGGATTTAGAGAAGGTGCCTTTACCTTTACCTATGGAGAAAATTGCATTATTACCGAAAACATCGATTTTTTAATAACGATATTCTTTCCATTGGTATTACAAAATGTAATCTTAAGAATTATCGAGCAAAATTGAAATATATTTAATTAACGCTCTAACCTCCATGGTGGCTCATATGCGGGTTAAGTATTCTGCACAGGTCAATATAGAAAAAAGTATTTTATTATATACATTACTGTAAAGTAGATGTAAAGTACTGTAAAGTTCAAGTTTATACCGAAGACACTAAACTAATTCATAATAATTGACCCTGTTTGTTCAGCATATACAGGAGAATTTGCACCCCGGTTTAATTACGATAAACGCAATGTGCTTCAGTTTCATGCTAAAAGTAATATATTTTTAATTAATCTCAAGCCAGACCTGGGACACCTACGTATTCCTGCGAAGTTTTGCTGTCATTTCAATTGACAACATTGGATTACGGTCGCTTGATACTCCATAAAATTCTTTCGCAGAAGCAAACGGTGCAATTATAAAGTGGTAGTCGAGGCGCTAAAAGGAATTGCGCAAAGCGGCCAGGGAACAATTTTAATACTCGAACCTAATTAAAAATAAGTAGGGTATTTGCACATTATTAAGATATTAACACCGTAATATTAAATGATAATGGGCATAGCACACGCAATAGACTCACAATCAACCGGTTCGAAATACCTGAGTTTCCGTTCCGGTTTTTTCATCACATAAGTAGTTATTATAGCGTTTTTTCTCCGTCGATTAAGGTTTAATGTCAAAAGATAATGACCCGTTGCTTTATAGAATTTTATGACACATGAGACTCGCTAATTAAATTATTGTGGCAATTCGCAAAGTTATCTTTCCACTGGGTATGCATATTATGCAAATGAGTCGAAGATTTAGTTGCACTACGCCCTCAACTACGTCGATCCTTTCTTTGTCTCATAGATAAATAACGTTTAAATCACATTAGTTCAACAGTTTTTGATTGCCCACGATCTCGTAAGCGAGTTTTACGGACACGCCCGATACGTCTGCGTTCCATTTAGATCACCGTTAGAAACAATAGTTTGAATGTTAATTGTCCGAATATCCGAGATGATAATAGCCGTAATAATAATGGTTGAAATTGTTTTTCAACTCTTTAATGACCCGGAGCGAACGGTAGCTACCAATTAAATTCGCCGCACCGTCACTAATTATCGTACAAAAAATGAATTATTCTCGACTCCGACCTTAGAATGCGTATACGATTATCAGTGCATGATGACATCATTACTCCTAATAATTTATCCGTAGAATATAATTGTGGCGGAACACGAACAAGTCGAGTGAGGCGACGAGGTAAAATGGTTTTGTAAAATGTTTTGTTTACTGAAACGAAATAACTAAAATATACATTTAATTATTATTTAATATTACAAACCGCAACATAATAGAGGATGGATTTTTAACTATGGAACATCAGCAACAAAAGAGGAACTCCTTTGACAGTTCTACGTAATACAATGTTTAACAGTTTTGCTTGTTCTTTCTTTTACTTTATGCACAAGGAATCGTGCAAAATTCAGAACTTGAAATTTTAACGACTATACTTTTTCCATATCTCGTATTATCGGAAAAATATTCTTATAAATGTTAAAGGTATTGAAATTTTAAACAACTGGAAATTTATATAAGTACTAGCTGACCCGACAGACGTTGTCCTATTACATAATAATAAAAAAAATATCTCCAACACATAGTGTTTATTGTAATGCAGATGTTGGGACAAGAACATTGACTACCAGTAAACTCAAATAAAAACACTCGTCTTGGCTGGGATGTACTGTGTAAAGACGTCCTAGTGCATTGGCGGAATATACTTGTGGATAACCTGGAATTGACTATCCTTGTTTCCGTCGTTGTAATTTCTTTGGCGATTGATTCCAGGTATAATATCTTGGCATTTCGGAGTGAAGCAGCGTTCGGGCAAAGTCATCGTTCTGGTACATTTCAAAGAAGCTGGTCAATGTTGTCGATGGCGGTATGTCTCATTGTAATACGATCTCCGCTGTAAAATACACTCTTTGATCATTTTCCAAATGCACGGCCAAGTGAACAACAATGGGGTGTCTTTTATGTATAACGAATGAAAAATTCATGATATCCCTTCGTTACTGCTGACATACCGGCCATAAACTCCGAACACAACCATGTCTCTACCATTGTTCACATACTTGCAAATGATATTTTGGCTTCTCGCGATGTAAACATTGGAACTACGCACCGTTCATGTCACATGTAACTTCGTTTTTACGACGACTGAGCGCTTTCCCGCATAGTATGCGGTAAAGTAAATAATCCTTCTTTTTAAACTCCAGAGACGTACGAAAAATACACAATTTTGAAATCATGAAGCCGATGTTCAGGAGAACGAGATATATTAATTTTTAATTCAATAAGTATAACAAAATACACAAAATTTAAATATTAATTTAATATTAAATTAGTCCAAACACTCCGCTGGCCATCGTGTTTAAGATATAAACTTCATGCAGCAAAATGCAATTTCCTACATTCGATTATAAATAGCTAATAATAAACATACCTATATACCTAATAACAATTAACTTTTATACAATTATTTAAATGTACCAAATTCAAATCTGTCATAAACAATGCAATGTTGCCAACTTGAATAAATAAAATGTATGGGTATAAAAAGATGACTTATTAATTTAAAATAAAATTATCGGCCAAAAAATTTAATACAAATCTCATGCGTTAAGTTATTTTACAGCGCTCCGGCAAATAAGGCACTCGCCCTTCGGGCTCAAACGAAGCCCTCGCGCTGTAAAATTGAACTTCCCGCATTCGACTGTAAATAACTATTACGGAATTGCACAATTCGACATTTAAGTGTGCCTTGGAGAGTAACGGCGAAAACGGATCGACTCAACGATTATCAACTTTAATGTCCTGTTGATTTACTTTGACTATTGCAGACTTCCATTGACTTCGGTCGATCGGCGACGATAAAGTGGATAACCATCATTTCCAGTAATAGTTTCCGTTACTAATTGTCTTGGATAGTTGAACATTTTCCATGAACGACACACAGAAACTTTTAAATTTATTTTAGAACAAACACTTCTCAAAAAACTCACCGAACAAACTGAAAACTGGATAAACGTTCCGGTAGAATGGACTGTGCACTAAGAAATGAATAAATGAATTTTATCTATTATTGGTAACTTTTAGTTTGGTTATGTTCGTGCCATGTTCGTGTCATATGTCCCCTTGGATTTTACCGCCAACGAATTCTCAACAGGCTTTTAAGCGGCTTCGTGGCTTCGGCAGTGTACACACTGTACACGTAAATTTCCCATTTTGCACAAAAATTGTCAATATCAGTGACTAAACTCGTCTAAAAATATACTATTTTCATCGATAGATGCCCACCGATGCAGTGTTTAAATGACATTTGTAACGCCAAACGAGTGAAGTTTAAATAGGCCTTAAGTTTGCTGAATATTTCAAATTTTCTGAGCAATTTTCTTAATTTTTCATTTCGTAACAACCGTCTACAAAGTATTAGAATACTTAAAAAAAAAGATAAATGAAATCGATAAAGTCGTTCTCAAGTTATAGCGTGACCAAGGGAAATAGGGATTCATTTTATATATATATATATATATATATATATATATATATATATATATATATATAATTATTGTACAAATTCTCGACTGTAAATCACTTAAAATGGTACTTATCTTGTATCATGAGCAGTCAGTCGTTGAATAAAACACTTTTAGCAATATTAAAGTTTATTGCAATAAACTTTAATATTGCTAAAAGTGTTTTATTCAACGACTGACTGCTCATGATACAAGATAAGTATATATATATATATATATATATATATATATATATATATATATATATATATATATATATATAGATATGGAAGTGTTAGGAAGTTCAATGCAGTCTACTGCAGATTTTATGTCTATAATAATATTCAAAATTTATTGGTATAATATCCACAAATATTCCTAAAACATTGTCTACTCTTTTCTAAAAAAAAAAACCGTTCTGTGTCAAGTTACAAATTAGAGTCGCAGTACATTTGTTCTACCAGAATCCTTGTTGGGCGCTAGTAGAATAAGAAATAAAGAACACTGTTTAATGAGAAATGCTTTTCTTAATTTCTGTAGTTAATATGCAGAATAGATATTTGACGAAAGCTCTTAAAACTATTAAAATCCTCACCTTTATAAATTGGTACAACTTTAGCTGACTTCAAGACAGAAGAAACTTGTCATTCGACGATTTTTGTAGTACGCCAGGGTCTCAACAATAACATGTTTGTAACAGTAACTAATTAACACTCATTTCGTCATTACCTCGAGGCTCGAGAAACATTTTCTTATTATGACACTTCCAGTTATTGTTTGTGACATATCATTACTGACGTTCTGAAGCAAAACTAACATAGTATTAATTGAACCAATAAATAATTTTATTTCGATCGGCTATAATAGTATTATCCCGAAAATGTACGTTAGTTATATTCGCAAACATTAATAATGTCAATTTCATTTTAGACATAATTGCAGACATTGTCATTTTTTTTCTTTGAAAGATTTCGTGATTGTTCAACGGAAATGCACATAATATTTCGAGAAATCTTAAAACAGGTAAAACAAAGAATACATTGAATTGGCTTTAATCACAAGTTCTTACTAATATAAGATGAGGAAATGTCATACATTAATTTAATTATAAAGTGTCCCATTATTTACACTCTCAACAGTATTCACACACTCACTCGATCTCACTATTTATGCAGAGAATATGAAATTCCCTTTTTCATACGATTCACATAAATTTGTTTTTTTAAGTGACAAATCCCCATTTGAAGATCAGTAGATATTTAATACCTTTGGCTTCACGTCACTATATTCTACTTCCAATATAAAGTTGGAATATCTTATCCAAATTGACTGGAATATGCAACGTTCAGATGTAGATCAGAGGGGATATATTTTAAGGACGGCCAGGCGGACAAAGGACATGGGAAAAATACTCAAAATTCCTCAACTAAAGAAGGTCGAGGAAACGATATATTTTTTATGGTCATCTGGAATGTAAGGCGCACTTTTGCGCCAGGTGTCTTTAAGAATTAATAAGCGAAATTATATATAATGATATAAGATATAAAAAACTTTACAAGAAACAAGCATATTGGGACTAGTTATTAAAAGATATGACATTTTTTAAAAGTGGTGGAAAAGACAAAATACTAGGAACTAGCGTCGTGGTACAATTTTTTTTAAAGATATGGTGATGTCTTTCACAACAATGTCAGAGAGGTTGTGTGTAAAGCGCGATCAACAACGTCAGTATAATCATGTCCATGCTTCTTCAAAAGAAACTTGATATGAAAATAGTGATTGGAGTTTACTACGTACAGATTGATAAAGAAAAAATGTACCTATCAATAATAGGAATACACCATAAGCGAAATAACTAATTCATTTTGCAATAGAAAAAAACATGGTTGTGAGGAACAGGGAACTGGAACGGAAAGAAATATATAAAGCGACTTGAACAATATCAGGCGGCAAGTTATGCAATCAAATTTGTCGTGTACTGGTAGAAAGAAAACATGAATTTAATTACTAACGTGTAATGAAAGGAGGAGGAGCAGACACAGATAATAAAACTATATGATGTGGAAAGAATGACGATGTTAATAAAACAGCATAATAGGAGGAGATTACAAAACAACTGGAAAAATGCTGCTATACCACACAAGTTGAGTAGATATGGAAAGTATAAAAGACGTCACTAAAGGAACTGCTAAAACGACGACCCGGAAGGAAAAGAAACTGGCAAACAGGAAATATTGGCTCGCTGAGGAGTGTGTAGAGACAGCAGAGGAGAAAAAGGAAATAAGATAAAAATTACTGAATAATAAGGACATTGGGACAAATATAGGAATATAAGAAAACAAGCAAAAAGCCTGTAAAGGAAGAAAAAAAGATTGTACAAAGAGAAAAAACTCATAACCGTTCAGGAAAAGCAAATAATAGAAAGATGGGAGGAATACATTGATGAACACCTAAATTCGGGAATTAAGGAAGACCAAAAAGAAACAGGTTACAATACCATAAGGGAAGAGTAAAATATCGAACTACTAACGAAAGATGAAATCACAGAAATAACCAAAGGCTTAAAAACAATAAAAGACCAGGGGAAAGCGAAGTATCAGCAGAAATGATTAAAACAGGATGGGTTCACTTAACTGAAATGAGCTCGTTAAATTAGTATGGGATCAAGAACAATAGTCCGAAGAATGAACAGCCGCGTGGATATGCCCTTTGCATAAAAAGTGACAAATATTTACGTGAAAACTATAGAAGTATTATATTACTGGACTATATTTAAGGAGAAACAGATTAGTAAATGACCATTCTCTGGAGTGGCCACAATTCAACAGAATTTGTGGTAGGAAATGGTCTGAGGCAAGGTCTCTCTGCACTACATCCGTCAACCTGGTTTTAGAAAGCAGAATTAGAAGTAGTAAATGAAAAATGGAAGGGACAATATGCAACAACGTGCATCAATGTCTAGCATATGCGAACAACATTACCTTCCTGGCAAATACGAAAGCGTAATTAACGAGGATCATAAGAAAATTGGAAAAAGAAACAACATTTTTAGGACAAAACAAAAAGAGGAACAAGAACAAAAAACAAACCGCCGAAACCGATTGCTGACTGATGAAAATTTGCTAATAACTACGAACTATGGAAGGGAATATGATTTTGGCAAGGTTAAAGAGTTCTTACACTTGGAAGTCAAGGCGAAAAAGGACATGCAATATTTAGTTTGTTTACATTTAGCTTTGCACTTCCCATATCATTGCAGTGGTTAGTTATTGTAACGTTACGATACCAATTTGATTGCAACGTATATTCAGTGAATCTCCAGATATTGATACATTACGACAAATTAGTTCGCGATCACAAACAAAATCTGAAATAGAAAATAATTATTGGCAGAAATAATTTATAATTATTAATTCAAATTCCTCAATTCTTATAGTTGTATGAAATTAATAAAATACATGGTAAACAAAATTTTATTTTCTGCTTCAAATTTTATTTTATAATTATATTTTGATATATTTTGTTATTGTTATTGTTCTCAAAATTAAGAAAAATGTCTATTTCCCGCCATTGCTAATGTCTCGCAAGAATTTACCCGCATAATAAAAAATCTAATGCCACCCACACCAAACCAAGTCGCATGTATTATGTTTACGAGCATTACACTTTTTTAAATCTCCTTTTCATCCTGCGTCCTGCGAGAGAGATTAATTGCTGATATCATTATTGGCCACAAAATGTACACCGCACAGCTTTGGTATTTTTGAACAATTATTTTTTTCTAGTACATGTTATGTAAATAAGTTATACTAAACACACTTTTTATAGACATACCGTGATATCAAAAATTACATTGGTCAAGGGTGGTCATGGATTTTAAAATGATTGTCGCAGCTCCAATCGTACATTTATGTCAATCATTTTTGAGTGTCAAGTCATTGTAACATTTCCAACAATTGCTGTAATTTAGTTTTTCTTGTTAATAAAAACGCTATTAGTATTTCATTGCTTGTAGTTCATTGTTATTTTACAGCTGAAATAATTAGGTAAAACATTTGTAAGATATTCGTGATGCCAGCTGTCAGATGTAAGTGATGTAGCTTGACAATGACAGCATTATTTCAAAAGGATGACTTAAACTAAGACAACCGTTTTACATTCCATTACAATCTTTGACCAAGATAATTTTTGATATCACGGTATACATAATTAATCTCACTATTTTTCGAGCTGTATTTGTCATATTTATTGCTACATAAATATGACAAAGTTTTCCCAATATACGCCCAGCCTAAGTCAAGTTTGAGTATGTGCAAATAATTATATATAAATAAAATACACCAAATATGTATATTCTTAAAATATCAATCAGTAATTTATTGATTCAGATATAAAAGTGGTAACCGCAATCAAACAACCGAGATATTGGTGACCACATTAAAGATCGACAGCGAAACATTCTTTATCGAACATCAGAAAGGCAACAGAGACCTACTTGGTATTCATAATGCGCTCCTCCGTGTAAGTATAGACAATAACGGCCTGACTAATTGCACAGCGTCTTAGGATTCGAAGAACGTTGATTAATGTTTGCTAATATAGCGCGCATTAAAAATGTATCTCGCGAAGAGTGGCCGAGAAATATTTTGATTGGTGGCGTTCTTAAAGTTTCGAAGTTGCCACTGACAGGTAAATTACCGCAGTATCCGTGCGCAAAGAAGTTATCAATTGGCTGTCAAATCGTAATTGGTTAAAGAGTAAACTCTCGCAAAAAGCACGTACACAGCGTAGGCGGGGTAACCATTATTATGGGACATCGCCGCGCTTGATTGATCTACGCCACTTTATCATGCGCTAACGCGCGAACAAACACGCACGCGGACCGAAACATGAACGCCGAGCAAGCTAACCTCTTTCTCGCATGCGAAAATTATGTTGTCTTCATTTTATGTGCAATTACGGCGTAAAATTCGCTTGAAAAATTGAGCTATTTGGTTTAAACTCTACGCTTCAGTTTTGTATTTTCCGGCGCAAATGTAACTTCGGTCATGAATGAAATTAATATTTCATTTTATATATGATTTTTCTACAACCATTCCTGATTTTTTTGAGAAACGCTGCAACACAAAACTATATAATAACACCCTTGTGAAGAAACAAAATTACCGATATACACGGAAAAATGTATTTTTTATGGTTTCAAGCCGAAGTTTTGTTACTCAATTTTATTAAGATTTTTTATGAATTTAATTAATTTCATTGATCAAATTTTTTTACACATATATGTCTCGCACTATAATAAACGATTGTTGCAGGGTTGTAATTGTATTGTGTTTCAATGGATAATTGTTGTTTTTACTGTGTACTTTTGTATTTCCATGTATATGTTTCCATTCTGACTTTTGAATACAGATTTTTGGAGGATTCCTGTTCATTCATATATATATACGTAGTAGGTTTTGTTCTTTTAGTTTTCCGCCTATTTTCACTAGTATTTAGGCTAATATTTGTCTTGTTGTTTGAAATCGATCCCTGGTAGCCATCCGCCTAAGGAGTCGGTCCTCACGTCTCGATTCAGCCTTTTACCAATTTCTCGGAATGAGAGACCCGCCTCTTTCATACAGATAATTCAGCCCCCATCAAAGTCATTGATATGGGCAAAATTTCGACGACGTCGCACTGGGGGCATTACAAGGCGTCTACTTGACAATTTTTGGGCAGAAATTCATTAAGTGCTAGGAAGAAAATATTGAAAGTTGGAGATAACAATGATACAGGAAACATAACAGTTGAGTTTTATCGGCGAAAACTTTCATCGAAGAAAATCCTAATGCTATTATATCAGGTACGTTTTTCATTAAACATTTGGATGGTGATTTTGGCGACAGGTTACTAGGTCCGGTTGTTTTACCAAACTGATTGACCGGCACTGCTAATCTGAACTTTCTGCAGAAAATATTGGGTAATCATTTAGAACAGGTTGCTTTGAACCAAAGGCAAGAAATGTGGCTAAATCACGATGGTTCTCCGGCTTTGGAGCCGTTAGAGACTATTTACACGGATCGTAGATGCGTAAGCAGGGACGGATCGGTATCATGGCCTGCAAGATTGCCCAATTTAAACTCACTGCAGCAATGAGTATATCAAGGATGCCACCGACTCGGAATCACTGTGGGTCTTTTCGAAAGACTTCGAAGGTCTATGCCAAGGAAATGTCGGGCCAGCTTTGAGGGAGGATACTTTGAATATCCCATTTGGCTTTTTACCTTTATTGTTTAGTCACACACACACACACACACACACACACACACACACACACACACACACACACACACACACACACACACACACACACACACACACACACACACACACACACAATCATTTGTTGGGTCCCTGATAGTACATATTTTATTTATTTATTTACCAAAAATTAAAAAAAAATTTCAGTCTCCCTACGTTGTGACTAATTTAATTTGTAATCAATCCCCGCAATTGAAAAGGTCGCCACTCGAGTGTCTCCATTCAAAATCGTCATTGACAAAAATTTAACTATATTTCAGTAAGCATCGATAAACGATTTTTTTAGAATAGGAAAAAGCTGTGACGATTTGTGATTATTCCTCTTAGGATATGCGAAAATTCAACATTTAGCAATGGAATGTGTTCGATGTGTTTTACGCAACCTAGCGTGAATGTCGGTGAACTAAAAATCACCGGGGGCAAATTTGATGATCAGAATTGGCCGGTTTTATACTAAACGTTTCAATTATATGCCAGAAATTATTTACCAAGCGAACAAATTTTGTTTGGGAGAACGTCTGAATCCCTAACTTTAAGAGGTATAAATGTAAAGAAAATGTAGTTAAATGCACTCTGCGTTTTCTTCTTCATACGAGTGGCAAGAGTGATGGATTTGAATATATGAGTGATTTTGTCTTATTGCTATGAAATTAGCTAGCTAATTGAATCATCAATAAGAATTGGAAATTGCGAAAATACTGACAATCTACAAAGTGCTATATTATATATTACCTTTAAATATTGCAAATTACTGCTACTGTGACAGAATTGACATGTTACAGGAAAGGTGAACAGTCGAGGACTGGAGATGGAGGGAGCGGAAAAAATGTACAAAGAAGGAGTAGATGGAGTGGAGAGTAAGAAGACACGATGTATTATAAGAACGAAATGCCCAATAAACGCAATATAGCCTGCTTACATCATTAGTAAAAAAAAAATACGCCAACAATTGATCGGTAGGCAAGTATGTTAAAAGAAGTACTATGTAAAAATAACTAACAACGAGAAATGGTATCATCAATACGATCAAGAAACAAACAATCTGCAGTGGTCTACGTCGAACTTTCATATACTTATACTCCATTTTTCGAAAGAACTGTTCAAATAAAGGTTGTTTATAATTTTAATATCTTTAACTTTCTTACGATAACTATAACATATGCGTTTTCTTCCACGTTATATACAATGCTTAAGTTTAAAGGTTCATAGTGTTACAGCGCGTACAGACACAGCCACACACACACATACAGACGTCATTCACAAAATAGTCAGCAGTTGTCCAGTTGAAAAACGTGTACAACCGTAGCACATGCTAGCAATCATAAAAATATTGGCTCTGGACTACTATGGAAGGATGAAGAATGAATGCGAAAGAAATACAACCAAAAAGAAGGGAAGCTGGAATTGGCGAATATTAGAAAGTATACTACTTACGTTTAACGTACACTACTACATACACAGAGTAAGAAAATAGACAGTTGAACTAAAGGAAGAAATAACATTTAATTCAAATATATGCTGAAGAAGACAACAGAATTTTCAGAAAGTAATTAGGACAATTATTACAATGGATTATTTGGCCGGATTGGGTTATGTTGGCAACTGAAATTCAATATCTGGGTGTGAAATACACACAAATTTATTGATATTAAAAAGGATTGGGAGAGAAAACTATTTAAAGATATTTTTCATATTCAGCCAGCCCATTTTCTTTATACGGTCAATAATCTGGTCACGTCGCCTAAGATTTTGGACAAACGATGTATCCGTGATAGATTATGTCACAATAGTTAATTAGTGACAAAACAAGGCTACCACACAAGATAGTTTTAAGTGTACTGAGAAAGTCTTTATTGGCATAACGTAAAATTCCAGGTACGTCTAATATTTTGCTAAATATATTATTTAGATCTAAATTTTATCCACCATAATCCAAGGCATTTGACTTCATCATGTGGTATTGAAGTACGCCCTGCTACTATAATGCTAATACTGTAAAATAAATATTTCCCTTATCACACAGCACTTCAAGCTCTAAAGTGCAGTGTGGTAAGGAGAATAATGCTGTGTGGCGAGGAGAATACACCGCCCTAATGCCTTCTATGGCCTTTAACTGACCCAAATACTATGACAGAACTCGTACGAAGATTAATTTTTAGACAGCATGATCCAGCTAGCTAAATTAAATTATTTAAGTCACTATTATGTGCGAAGAGCCAAAGATCTTTAATATATATTCTTGAAAAAACTTGCGTGCCATGGGCATAAAAGTGAGTTTGACGCGTAGTTATGGTTTCGTTAAAATCTGCCGTATATATCGCTCAGAGTAAAGGTCCAAGAATGGGTCCTTGCGGGACTCGAGATTCTACCTGTCCTAAGTAAGATATAACACCATCAACACATTACATTGCCTTCTACCTCATGAGGAAAAGCATTTGTAACTAATCTTAAAGAACTATCTATTTCATTCGGAATGCTCAGTTCCGGTGGAATTGTGAATTCGCGCGACTTGTTTAATATGCCAGTGTGTACGCTGATGCTTTATAAAAAAGAAATAGGCCCTTTTCACGAATGATAGGCCTGTTTGTAAAATTTCGGAGTGAGCAAGTATTCTTGCAGGTGAACATGATAAAGGTATTCTTAAACCATCGTAAATGGTAATCATGTTCTTTCATTAATGTTTCAGAGCATCGGTGAGCCAGGTGCCGTTTTTTAGTAATTCGCATTGTGCGAATAGATATCAAATGAAATAGCTAAATTGTCAGTAATGAAGCCCGAGATATCATCTATATGGGAAATATTAATATTTCTCCATAGTAGAGAGTGTGATGAGCCCCTTAACTCAAGGTTAGAGAAAACATTAAAAGTGTAGTTTAATTCGGAAAAGATAAGTCCGTGTTCTATAAAGTACACATCCAAGAAGTTACTACAAAAAAATTTATTCCGGCGCATTTGTAATATTGATATCTATAAGAGTACTACTAAATTTACATTCTTGTAGGAACGTTCACAATTTGCATGAGATCATAAATGTCTAATAATTACACAAATTACTTCACATGGCCGTCAACTATATTCAATAAATTAAAAGTAAAATCCTCTGCGCAAATCAAAATATCAGCCATGGGCAGCACCTGAGTTTTCAATCATTTCAAGAGATTGGGCAACATTTGTCCTGGACATTTGAATCCCAATCATAATTGCTCCAAAATTTCATCAAGAAGATCTGTAATTTTGCAAGACAAAAATTATTTAGGACAAATTGTACTGTTGCGTTTGCGATACGATTTTATGAGATTGTAACTAGGTATAACCAAACTTTGCATCATCAATCCCATCCCTCAACCGTGTCTCTGAGACATAAAGGAATACAAAAAGAACAAGAAATAATTTCTGAACTGAAAACTTGACTCAAATCTTCTATAAATATATGCATCTTGTAAACTTATCCACTCACAAAATTTCCAATTTAAACCAAGGCAGCTCAGCCAAATAATTAAATGATTTTTCCGGCTAGTTAAATATGCTAGTTAATAATGCATGAAAGAGAGAGATGTTGGATAAGAATGGATAATAAACATGACCTAAATATTTTCACTTTTTAAGCCAGTGAGAAAGATAGAGCGAGGCGAGCTGGAGCGAAATAGGAACGCGTAGGTACGACGCAAAACAATTAAAAAAAGCAAAATAATTTGCTTAATTTTTCATATGCAGTACAAATGATTTATTATTTATCTTTAAATTTATGTTTTAAGAATACAACCAATCATAAAACAACTTGTTCAAAATATATTAGCAACTTAATAATACGAAATGTTTTTGAAGATATTTGATATTTGTTGACCTGGGGCCGACCCTGCTGATGATCGTCTCGCGAAGTTCGTAGTCTGGTACCCACACAATTCGCTCTTTTAGTACCGTATCTCACGCAACGTGCGCACAGCACGCATATTTTGCGGCCGGCACTTTCAATATTTTATAGCACAATGCCATACATCAGACATCATTTATTTTTCATCGCGAACCGCTTCCTGTATTTTTTCGGTAATAGATACATACATCACGAAGAGAACGTTTTTCTACATCTGCGCCGTCGTAGCTCTTCTCGTCTCTGTTTCGTCCTTCAATAAAAACTTGCACTCGAAGTGATGTAATGCACCTCTTATGTAGCGGTTGTGTTCACGACAAAAATTTTAGATTTATATGTTTCACATAAACTATTAACGTGTGCCAGTGACTTATCAGGCCTTATCAAGTACCCGAATATAGGAATCGAAGGAAAATACAGCACTAGTTCTATCCATACTTGTGTCTAATTTACATGAATTTAATTAAGTTATGAAAATTGTTGGCGATACATGAAAAACGTCATAAATTATTACTTACATTGTTACTGAATATTTTAATATCGAACTGCGTCACATTAATATTAAGAATCACGTACACAAACTTATCACTTCTCGTTAAATTACTGAATTGCAATAAAAGCGCAAAAAGATTCTACTAGTACCCAGATCGAAAAAGTATTCAGTTGTCTGCTCGGAAGTAAGCTGCGCCCTCCAATGGACCGAAACCTAAAACAAAGTGAGTTAAATCGTTTTTTCCTGCTCGGCAGACATGTTCGATTGGACGCGATGCCGACAAGTTTAGTTCAAATTGAAATTCTTGCCATTCAACCAAAAATACTGCATCCGATTTAATTTTTCTATTACGCACTGTTCGTCCGCTCGTCGGCGACCGCTGCGCCGTTGCATGTCATTTGAGGGCCGGCACAAGCGACGCAGCGCGGACTATAAAAATTACTCCACGTCGTTCATAACTACCAATACTTAATGGTTGAGTTTTCATTAAGCGAAAGCTATGGCAATTGTTCTCTTGGATATCGATGATCCCCAATTATTCTCTTCTTTGCGCTCCACCTCGCCATTCGTCAATGATTGAAACTCCGGTGCGCGGAATTTTAATACATTTCTGGCGTTCGTGCATCTGTGTGTTTTGTTGTTTAACATATAGGGGATATCTCATCACTGCACTTAATTTATAACGAACTGAAAAAAACATGCATAAGACAATTTATTTAAATAGATAATTTAATTATCGATTTATGACCATAAACAAAAAGTATAAAAGTACCTCAATTTTCAATATGTTTTACTAAAGAAAAATTTTGTTCACAAACACATGCGCAAAACAAAATCTAGGCTTTATATTTCAAAGGTGATAGGTGAATATGATAAACAGGTTTATGATTGATTTTTGTGATTAATCAACACGAAATACGTTTACTGAGAAAATTTGAAAAATTTTTTTCGTGAAACACACCTCTATTTCAAATTTCAAACATGTTAGATAGACGTTTGTTTCGATTACTGAATTAATATTAATAATCAACTGGTTGCAGCAGAAAAATTGTCAACGCGCCGTTCATCGAAAAATTGATCCATCCAGCAGTAGCAAACTCCAAAAGCAATACACTCACCTCATGATAAAAGCAATAGTTATACCTGGCACTACATGAAAATATAAATAGCACCTTTTACAATACAGCTAATACGAATGTTACTCCTAGGCCCCTATGGGGGCCTACCAAGTTCCAAGTTCTAGTAGCTATCCTTGAATCTGTCATGTTATTAGATTTGGATACGTGATCGTCGCTCACACGTGGAGTCACGGGGGAACCAATACCTCACCCAAGGCAACTTTGGATATTAGTATACTTTTCTTTCTGGACATATGGTTCCAGAATCACTGTCGCTCTCTCAAGGACAGGTCGAAGCTTGTCGATTACGATGCCAGTTATAAGTCTACCAAGAACGATAGCATTCTATCCGATTTAGACTCTCAAATCCACCACTTCCCGCAACCTGGCGGTATCGTACCTAATTGCTAGTAGTGGGTGGTGAGATATAAATAACAACATAAGTGCATGTATCAATACAATAGGTAACATATAACATATCAACAGCAGATAGTCAATATTACCTTACGATATCTGCATTTGCCATAATATTGTTCGACAAGATTTGCTTCGCCACCGTTTGACAGAACTCGTAACATCACATTAATTAACTATTCTATTGTACTACTTCGTAAACGTACATGGACTAGTTAAGTTCACGTGAGATTAGCAACTGCCCTTCTCAGGCCCTGTCTGCATTTCATGCTATACTTTCAAGTTATCGCTTACACGGTGGCCATTCACTCAATCCATAGACAATAGATCACACAAAACTGGGTGTATTCATGTGAATATTAGGGTATATAATTAAATATTGAAAATATGTATTGCTATAAAAATATCCACCCTACAAATATAATTTTAAAAAACTAGGGGATTCGAGAAATGAGGACATGAGTTTTGAGTTTAGTTTTTTTTTTTCAAGGTACATAAATAATTCATTGCAAAATTATATGTGAGTAAATAGAAAATAATCTCCAAAACACAATATGCATTAGTGCAATATTTTGCTAGTTATATTTAAATAGTTTCTAAGAAATTCGCTTTTCAAGCACTGTCAGAACATTAATCTTGTAGTAGACCAATAACTGATACGTTACGTGTAAGTTAGTTATTTGTTTATAATTTTGATTGTTTGTAATTAGCAAATACGTGCAATTCATTTATCGAAACTATTTATACATTACATTAGTATTTGACCAACGTGGAGCGCACGTCATGCATTTATTAATTTAATTTTTTCATAAAACGATGAAATATATCATATATTTATTATTCATAAATCTAAGCTGACGTAAATTTCATTTCAAAAGTAGGGACTCAAGTTATTACCAATATCACACCGGTATGTAGATTTTCAATTTTCAAAAATAATTAATAAAATTTATGGTTTGAAATGCTTGTGAATTTTAATGTGTTGATATCTGTTGACATATTCCTCCACAATAGGTCATTATACACATACATGCAGCGGAGAGTGTGGAATTGTGTGTTGTGATTTTCATTAATTATATTATATCAATAACATTTATTTTAATCAATCTTTAATGTAATAACATTTCCCATTTCCTTTTTAACCACTAAGCGTCGGTCAAGTGTGTCTATTATTCCGACGTCGAGATAGTTCCGCCAGTCAACGCAGTAACATCTACAATCTACCAAGAATTCACGACACATATTCCCCTGTGTGCCTTTTTATCAGTTTACGACATGGCGATCCTGCCTACCAACTAGTACTCAACAATTAATCAATTGGATCTTCCTATGAGTTGTAATACTTAAACTGTGCAAGTTATATGGTTATCGGACGAAACATATTGGTGTAGAAAAAATTCTAATTCAGCACCTTTATCAATACTAGAAGAATTTATTTCTAATTAATATTTAACTGTGTTGCATAACAGGTTACATATTTTATTTAAACTATAGCCTCACCGTTTTCATGTCTCTGAAATTGTGTGCTACTTCGCTTTGGATTTACCGCGTTTATCACACAATTTAAGAATTGAAGCAAATTTTGGGTTCGGTTATTGGTAACGTAATAGTTAACTGTTTTGTAAAAAAAGACGATAGTTATTATCGTGTTTCATACATATTATTGGCTGTATCACCGATTCACGCGGTATAAAGATATGCTTGTTAGATAACACAACAAAAAATAAAATATATTTTGAATTGTCAAATTAACAAGAAATAATCTAATTTAAATAATTTTCACGTACATCAGTAATATATCGATAGAGAGTGAGGCACTAACATTCTGTCAACATATTCTGTTTAATAATTTTATGACGACTTATTAAGCGTTGCACTCTCAACAACAAACTGCGTGCCACATTCACCAATTTTGTATGTAAAGCAAGCAGCGCTCTGTGTTATGTACACGTCTAAAAAATGTAGTTCATTAGTGCGCCGGAAAGGCATAAATCGCAATCAAGAGGCAGGCACAAGTCATAACACACACTCGGCGTGTGTGTGCGCGCGCTGTGGAGGTCAAAACTCTATATAACAATGAGTGTGGGTACAATTTATTACACTTCGGTTTTTATCCGATATTTAAAGTCGAGGAGCAATTTTATTTCATCGTCCGTTTGAAAATATTTCAATTCGCTAGCCACTTTTGAAGGTGGGTTTCGCATATTATTTCCGCGCCCGCATACGGATGATATTCTTGGCATGACGACCAGTGGCGTCGCTCATGTATATAAATATATATTCTCCTATATAACTCCGATTATTCATCCATATTTGCTAAAGTATATGGATACTTTTTAAAATTCAACTAACTAATTAAAAATAACTGGCTGTAAGTTACACTTGTTTAACATGCTTTAGAAATTATATCAAAAAAATTAACAATAAGAGTGTTAGTTAATTAGAATTTGAAAGTCTTGCTGACTGCCGAAACGTCTCATTTAAATTCGTGTCACTAGTAGACATAGATGTAACTCTTCTATTTAATCTAATGAAAATCTGCAGTTTAGCGAATGGTAAACTATTTTCAAAACAAACAATGATTGAAACCATTTGAAATAAAAAGTTTTGATGAGCAAAGTCAGAGACTTCCCCTAAAATTGTGATATGAAGTGTTCGTAAAGTGTTACGATCAAATATTTATTTTGTTTCAACATTTCTTCCATTGTCAACTCTTTATCATGAGGTTTAGCACGAGGCAGAGTGAAATGTACAAAATGCCATAAACTATATACCTTGCATTAAAAGTTGGTAAATTTGGAATGTAGAAACCTTTGTTAGTTACATGGCATATCAACATTTGAAAATGTTGTCACAGTGGGAGTTTTAACACGGTAATTCCACTAGGGATGATCAGCCGCATATGTGAAGTTATGAAGCAAAATCAGATGCCTTTCTGGAGAGGATGAATCATGTGAATCACTATTACCAACCAGACGTCCAACAAAGTTCGCACTTACTCTCGGTGAAAACGGTTATGGTGAACCTTTTTAGAGGACTACATGCCGGGAAGGCATATAATGCCATCCTGCATGTCATGCAAATGGATTTACTATTATACAGCGTATTAAAAAAGTGTCACAAACTTTGAGAGCTGATAGTATGGCCCAAAATATTCCGAAAAGGCATAATGAACATGGGTCCGCAAATGGACGGTTTCGGAGATACGATTTTTTTTTATTTCCACAATACGTATCTTTTAGACGAGATACCTTTGAACCAAAGACAACAAATGTGGTGTTCCGGCACATTTTTCGATTGCCGTTAGAGAGCATTTACACGGAACTTTTGGACGAAGATGCACAGGAAGGGGCGGACCTGTATCATGACCTGCAAGATCCTCCGATTTAAACCCTCTTGATTACTTCCTTTAGGGATATTTGAAAATGTTAGTACATGCTACGCCTGTAAATGATCTCCCGGAGCAACCAGTATATCAAGGATGCCACTGAATTCGAGCCATTGTAGGTCTTTTCGGAAGAGTTCGAAAGTCCATTCCACCTAGATGTGGTGTAAGTGGTGTAAACGCAAAATGTTTCGTATCTCCGAAACCGTTCATTTGCGGGCCCAAGTTTTTTCGGCATATTTTGGGTCATACCATCAGCCCTCAGTGACACTTTTTTTTAAGATCTTGTATATTTAACTCTTAAAGCAGGCATATTGCAGATGATGTCTGATTTATTCCCAAGCGATTACGATTACATGAGAAAACAGCAATAATAATGTGGTTTAGGCGTTGCATGTACCTATATGTGTACATGCATATAAAATTTTTTTTCTTCCAGTATTCAGTTACAAAAGGATGGAAGATATGTGTACAACGTAAAGGGGAGCTTTCGCAAAATAATGTATTTGTTTTTGATATTGCTTCAAAAATTTATATTAACAACGTTTTTACGGTTTTCATTAGACTCCATGTACTAAATAGTCAAAATCCAATTGAATCCACCTGAATAGAACGTAGATTCGATTCAGGTGGACATATCTGGACACTTAGGTGGCGCAAGTAGTTCCCGCGACATTCCCCTTTCTTTACAATATTTATTATCATGAACGATTGATTAGATAAGTAAATCTCCTTATGAAAACTTTCACAAGAATGTTAAACCATTTATTGTGATTGAATCAGTAAATATAAATAGCACAAATTTCCAATCTCATAGACTTGTATTAATTAAATCAGCAACTTGTCCCAAATGGTCTGCGATGTCAAAATTCTCTTCAAATGCATTCTGATGTTTATTCAGAATATTATTCTTCGAAAGATAATTGTAACTTATTTGCAATATATTTCTCCATCATTTCTCATTATCAATGGTAACGATATAAAGCTACAGTTACTACAGCAAGTGTGAACAATAGGCTTAAATATTTGTTTTACCGCGACCCGTTTCAAAGTTCTTTCCGGGATGCAGCAAATTCTATATAGCATTTGCCGAATGAAGTGTGCCACGCAAAGGTTTTAACAACGCGGTAACGCCGTCAACAGCCTCGGTAGAAAAGATAATATGCAACCTAGAATCGACAAGCCAACACATGGAACCACATGTAGCCGTAGAAATAAGACAAGAGATCACGAGTATTCTCCACAAAACGAAACCTCCCAAAAGTAATGTGACGAGAGACGAGTCCAGAGCACTGGAAACGGTCAAAGAGAACAAAAACATTGTGATCCTGCCAGCAGACAAAACCAATGCCACTGTCCATGACACTATCACAAGACCAAGCATACAAAACCATAAGCACATACCCCACAACATATTTAGAAAAAACGACTAAAACAAAAATCAAGACATCAGCGATTGCATCGGTAATACAAAAACGCATCATACTAGGAGAAAAATTATCGCAATGTCCGAAACTATACGGATTACCCAAGATTCACAGGGATGAGGTGCCGCTACGACCAATTGTCCTCCTAAAGTTGATCAAGGACCATCAAATTACAACTCACAGACACCCTAGTAAGTTTCGTGACAACGTGACGATTGTACAAGAAAAGTGCAAACCACCCACGCGCATAATCGATTTAATCAAACACTGCCTGGACAACACAAACTTCCTTAAATTAGACGAAGATATTGACAACCAGAAGGAGCACCAATGGCCAACCCGCTATCACCGGTAATAGCAAACATTTTTATTGAAGACTTCAAAAGCGTCACACACATCCCACAAGATATGTGGTGGACACGTTTATAATCTGGCCACACAACAGACTCGAATTAAAATCCTTCTTGACATATCTCAACAACCAACACGAAAAAATAAAGTTCACGATGAAGACAGAAGACAACTACGGGTTGGCCTTCTGGGATGTCTTCGTAACAAAGAAGGTGAATGGACACACGATACATAAGCAGAAAACACAGACGAAGAGATACCTCAACGCTCAACTCATACCACCATCCAACACAAATCAACTCAGTAATAAAATCACTCACAACGAGATCACGCAAGCTGGCAGACCCGGATCACGCGACAGAAGAAATAAACATAGTAAAGAACGCACTACTACAGAACGGCTTCACGAACGAACAAATAAACAAAACGCTAAACCAGAAAAACCGTACACGAAACAAAACGGAACACGAACGCAAAGTAGTAATGTTACCCTACATCAAAGGAACCACCGATAGGATCAGCAGAGTATTTAACAGACACAATATCGGAACAACAAACAGAAAAAACAATAGCTCAGCTCTTACCAACACCAAAAGACAAGATCCCATTAGAGGACCAAGGAGCATATGAGATATGCATGCAAGGCCTGTGAACACTCATAAATCGGGCAAAAAAATTGACGTGTAAGAGCGTGAGAAAAGAAGAATACAAGAATATGATGTCACACAGGGATACGACTTCATTGCTATATCAAACATGATAGAGGCAGGACACAAAATGGACATAGAAAATATTAATACCATCGTAACATGGTGACAACTACCACACTAAAATAATCATGGAAGTGGTAGAAATAGAAAAACGTGACAAAACCACGAATAAAAGAGACAACAGCCGCCTATTACCAAACACCTGGAAAATCGTCCTCCCAAAGCATAGAAAATAACGCCATGTTACAAACATAACACACACCGGCGCCGGCGTACAAATAGAAACGAACTCGCAACAGGCAATTAGCCCACAGATCAGCGGTAAACCGCGCGACCAGCATAAACCAGAAAGTGCAATACCCAGGTTATCCCCACAAACGGACAACCCCAGTGATTACATCAGTTCAATGACCAGATCGAAAGCCAAGAAAACATATATGGTATTTAATTTAATTAAATTGAAATGTGAATAATGGACATAAAAAAAACACAAATCTCTAAGTCGAGTGCAAATGTGTCTAGATACAAAAGTTTCACTGTCGTGAAAAGAAGACAAAAAAAAATCCGCGGTGGTCCGCACGAAACTTTCTTATACTTAGTTATACTACGTTTTTCGAAAAAATATTTTTTTCCGTAACGTGTATCGTTTTCGAGATATAGAAAAAAGTGATAAGAGTAAACCATCACTTCCGGTTGAGAGATTGCGTTCAAATATGACGTTTTCCTCCTTGCTACATACAAATGTTAAGTTTAAAGTTTCAGAGCTCTAGCTTTAATCGTTTGGGCCGTAGAGCGCGCACAGACACACAGACAGGCACACAGACAGACACACAGACAGACACAAAGACAGACACACACACAGAAACACAGACGTCATTCCGAAAATAGTCAGAAACGATTCAAGGGACCTCAAAACGTGTATATCCGTTGAAATATCGAGTTCGAAAATTTTCATGATTCCTATACTTATAGATAATGATAAGAAAGTAAAAAAATAATAAAAATCTTTATTTATTAGATCTGAATGCAAGTAATACTAACAAAACTCAGTTTAGCAGTTACAAAACTACACCATACAAATTGAGACTCGATATAAATAATACAATTATTTACTCAGGGAATTTATGCGGGGGTGGGGGTGGGGGCTACTTGGAGGGCTATTTTGGAAAGACACGTGTCTACGTGAACAATTTATCGCAGAATTCGTTCGTATGGCTTAGCGTCATATCGACCAATTGTTCTTCTTCCTTCAATCCCAGAGCATCGTGTTGCCAAGCTCCAGTGGCATAGGCTGAGAGAGCATGGCATCAAATCATGTTCAGTGATGAATTCCGGTTTTGCCTATGGCAATCTAATGGACGGTTGAGTGTTACAAGACCTACAAGTACAAAGGGTAAATATGCAATTTGCACTTAGACGCCATTCTGATTTAACACCGGGTGTTATGGTTTGGAGTGCATTACAATTTGGAAGCGGGTCAACTCTAGTCTTCATTCAAGGAATTCTGACTGCGATCCGCTACATCAACGAAGTTTTGCAGCCAGTTTTGTTGTCATACCTTCAAAGACATCGCAACATTGTTTTCCAGCAAGACAACACTAGGCCACACATTGCAAGATTAACGCACAGAGTTTTTTTTTTATGACGATAATGTCAATATACTGCCATGGCCTGCAAGATCTTCAGATTTATCACCGATTGAATATGTATGGGATATAATCGGCAAAAGAGTTGAAGATTTCTCAGCGCCCATATACACTTCGAGTATAAATTCAAAGAGATTGGGATGAAATACCGCAAGCAGAAATTGATCATTTCATTTTAAGTATGCATTCATTTTGGAGGAGATACCAAGCATTATTAATTTTTTAACATTGTTTTTAAATACAGATTTTCTTGAAATTGTTATCATTCATTGTCTTACTGAATCTCAAATTGTCACCAAAATTTCAAAATGCTCTACTTTTTTGGCGATCAGTGTATATATATATATATGAAAGATGAACTAATCTTACACCTCAATGGTGTAGTGAACATTAATTATTAAAACAGGTCCATGAAGACTAACTGGTGGATCGCTAGACAATATTGTTTCTGGGTTCTTACCCTTCGTCAGTAGCAATTACCAAGAACCTTAGTTGTTGAAATACCTTTACATGTAGTGGCCATCAAAACTTCTTGGCTCCGCAAGGTGTTAGACAAGGTATCGTCTTGTCAGTATTCTGTTGTCAGTGGTTCGTTAGGAGTGATTGGCTCGCGCATAAAGGAATATGTTGTGCTTATTCATCTGGTTTTTAAAATAATTTTAAATACTACAGTACATGGATTTCTGTCAACGGGCGATTGGCTCAAGCTAATAATTTATAATGCTACGCCTAGTGCACAAAGACCATAATCTGAATACGTATTATTGATTAATGTTAAGAACATTGAATTCTATGTTTATGTGTGGGAGTCGATCGGCATAAAAAGTTGATAAAATAAATGCTCGGAAGTAGTTTGTATGCAAGCTACGGCTATATTGTTGTAGTTCTAGTTAACATTAAGATACCTTAGAACCACTTCTCCGTTACGTTATCAAATAAGCGGTTCGACAAGCGTAATTGTTATTTTTCATTGCGGCGATAATAAAAATAAAAGGCGTCGGTGTCGGTTGCGTTTATGATATCGGGTTTATAATATAATGTCAATTGCTATATTTCTAGTATTATTTTATTTTATATATTTTATTTTTGATTTTCGTTTTCTGATTTTAGTTTTCTGCAACTGAAGATCTTCCATAAAGTATTTAAGCTGATTATGAACGCGTTTCAAAGTCTTATGTCATAATTTCTATAACTATTATAATTTATATGTTTTGAATAAAATATCTCTTAAATTGCAAATTATAAGGGTGTAAACCCTTATTGTCAGTGAACTCTATTAATCATTTTTAAAACGAAAAGGATATGAATAATCCTGTTAAATGGAAAATAAATAAAAATTTACTTAAAAACACAACCGAATTAAATTTAGCGCCTGCAATTTGGCCACAGCTCAGCAATAAACTGATTTATAATTGAAAATACTAAATTCGCCCGTCGAAACATTACGTTTCAATCCGACGTATGTTTTTACTAGATTGCAGGACGGTTTATTTTATCCCCCGACGCGAATTTAAAACGCGGTCGGTGTCTGTAACGTTTATTGTTGTTTGCAGGCCGACGGGGCATACATTTGTGCATCCAGAGAGTGAACGAGCGGCCACCGGAACGATCTGGTCCAGGGCCTGGTGGAATAATCAATCCACGGTCCGTTGAATGACATTGTGTCCCCGCTGTAATGAGCCATATTATTAAACACAAATCGAGGGCTAATGGCGGCTGTTGTTCTTCGAACTTCGACCAAAACCAACAAAACTGCCCGGCGAGAATTTAGCGTCTGTAACCGTGAACGGAGCGAGGTTAATTAAGGCACCTGGACAAGTCATTCTGCGAGTTAATGGGTATGGGGTATGTGGCGGAATGGACACGAAATGTGTTCGATATCACGCAACCGTTTCTGAATTTCAGTGGTTCTTTTTGTATTATGTGTAGTGTTGATCAATGATTACATTAAATTGAAGTTATTTTACGATCGACGTAATAATAATATGTGAAAAATTTGTAAGTATTATTACGCGGCACATAGTATGGAAGATAAATAATTCTAATGATTATCAACTTTTATTATTGTCATCAATTTGCCTCTAGATAAGCCCTAGATATATAGCAACGTTGATCCCGCTTTAAAATCTAGCTTAATCATTATTTTAGGAAGTTTGTATGTATACAATTACAAATTAAATTGCACGAAATATGGTATAATCTTACACCTCAATGGTGTAGTGAACATTAATTAAAACAGGTCCATGAAGACTAACTGGTGGATCGCTAGACAATATTGTTTCTGGGTTATTACCCTTCGTCAGTAGCGATTACCAAGAACCTTAGTTGTTGAAATACCTTTACATGTAGTGGCCATCAAAACTTCTTGGCGCGAGCCAATCACTCTAACGAACCACTGACAACAGAACACTGACAAGACGATACCTAATTGCGATATAAAATTAAAAGGTATAAGAAACGTTGCTTGGATATCAGGATTAATATTTTAAATGGTACGGTAGATGTGGTACAAATTTTAAATTTTGGATAATATCGGTTTTATCATTTTATTGAGCCACGAAGTAAAAGTTGTCAGTTTACTGCACTCAAATATATTAGTACAATTAAGCAACTGTTTCAAAACCTATTTAAATTTATAATGGAATAAGTGAGCTCATGTGTGAAAAAGTTATTGCATTCATTTTATGCCAATTATAAATCAAATTTATTTCATATTTTTTCTACGAGTTAACCAACGCGTCGTTTTTCTAATTTAAACGTATCCCATTAAAACGCAACGTTAACTTTACATGAGCCGCTTACCAACGAAAAAAACGCACCACCATTCACAGGCGTATTGTTCTCGTTTCGGCAAGAGAGATAATGGCATTACAGCTCGATGAAGGATGTACAAAGTTTGCGTCGACTGTACCAGACAAGCTGTTTGTATCATTGATACATGGAAATCTACTTTAACTACTCGCGAAATTACATTCACTTAGCAAATTGATTAAGTTGTTGCCTTAAATGAGGTTAAATAATCGATACTTTAGAAAGAAGTTTCCTTTCGGAGACAAAACAGCAATTAACAGAACTCGGCTGTACTTGTAAGCCATTTATTATCTAGCCAGCGTTATCAATTAAAACAGACGGAACCGTTTCAACCGGTTGCTCGCGAAGCTAGGAATTAAATTCTAGTGAAAGTTGCTCACATTTTGGCGTTTGATGGCATTTTCGCCAATAAACACACTTTAATTTAATAAAGCTGCGTCTCATTCTTGAATTTCCTTTTCATTAAAAATTGTTCACGCGTCCATTCATTAAATCAACTTGTCACCGAAATCGGTGTTCATCCATAAACAATTCGTTCGTTCTGAAAATACAAATAGAAAATTCCATTTGAGTGTAACCAACGCGTTTACGATTCGTGACGGTAAAAAGCGGTCGATTATGATGAATTATAATGACGGAATGAGCTGCTTCCAACAAAAGACCATCGAATTATCCATTCGTCTGGGATGTCTTATTTGTTTCACGCCGCAGTTACATAAACTATTTCGTTGTTTGCTTGGACTTTCGCCGGCATAAATAAGATATTAGGTGCATTGTTTTTGCTTTCATTATTGTGCACCTTTTTTTTTTATTAGAAAACGTGTTCTTTGAACTGTGTAAAAAGATTGTAAAGTAATTTGTAAAAGTGCCGCATGTAAATGAGAATAAAAAGGTCGCTTTCGTTCGAGCGCATTTTGTAATTCATCATTCGGATGTTCGAATAGGTGAAACAATAAAACGTTGAGTAAAGATACCGGGTTTAATATCAGACTTACATGATTGACTGATTCAACCGCCATTGTTTACCCTGAGTATAGAATCAGCTTCATTACACTACGCAAACATTAACTAAACGCTTCAAAGGTCTATGTTGATTAAAATATTAGAGGGGTAATTACAAATCGATGTTTCCATTAATTTGATATCTGTTTACATAGGAATTTAATATTTCCCAGCTTCAGTTTCGAATAAATACTGTAAATTAACATTTACATTTACGCAAAAACAATCGTGTGTTTTTTTGAAATAATGAACGGCATCCATTACGATCGTAATACTAAATCGTATATAACCCTTTTTAATGGTCTACAACGACTGTGGTTATAGTTGACAGAGCACGGTAATTTTAGTGACAATGTTATTCATAATTATGTGTAACTCTTCTTTATGGTCATAGAATTCAGAGTAAAATGTAATAATGTACAAAATGAGCAAGGTTGTTTTATGTATAAAATCAATTTCACAATATGTGTAGTGGAGTTGTGTTCCATATTCAAAAATTGTGTGTATGTTGTGTGTTATCGTGCGCCACGTTGTATTAAAATGAGATTAGATTAAGCTTAATAATTATTTGCAACGCTTATTTCGGGTCATACAATGTTTTGTTTTAAAGGAAGAATCGTATCTCTGTCGTATTATATGATATATGGGTAGACATGTCTTTTACGTCATCATGTATGACAGATTTAAGGTGGGACTTTGATTTGTAATTTAACACTCAAAAGTGTGTATTTATTTTTCTTCTTTCTCTAATGGCAATAATTTTTCTTAGCGAATGCCAGGATCCGGTGACACTTCCATCGTCGGTACCGAATATTAAAACAACGTTTGTAATTAATTGTTCTCCTAAGATGGAAGTGACAAAATCATTAATTAAAATTAATGTGTGTTTTTATTAAATAATAGTATCATTCTTATTTCAAGCTGCTATTTCAAAATTGTAAATACATTACTATTTTAGAATAACAGTTATAATTTATAAATAGATTACAATCAGTTGCCTTAATTCGATATTTGAAGATTCATAAAATTAGAATATTGGGACACTGCGTAAAACAGTTAATACATTTCTTGTTAATTAATTTTAACAATTGTGTAACAAAATAATTGATTCACAAAACACACCCATCCAAAACTATTAAAAAGCAAAAAATATCGCAATTAAGAATGACTACCCTTCCAAATCCCATCCGAAACTGCCAGAAAAATTCATCAATATTAAAAACTGGTCTACGAGTGTTTTTTCATTAATTTGAAATGTTCGCTTCTTGTGTCGATTTGCTTATTCAACCTGTTTTATTTGACTTCTGAATTCACCTGACTTGAGGTCTAACGTTTGATTATATGCCAAATATGTAATGCATCCCTACATTTTCTTTCTTGATGGAAAGAAAACAACTGTTTGTTTTGCAGCCATATATAGTTTAGAGAATTTCAAAAAATCGCAGTCTATTCAACTTTAACAACTGAAATATACCTTAGTAATGAATTCGTCCTTCAACTTTATTTGGAGAGCGATGCTTTCTAACAGGCCAAATCAGCCCTCAGGTTCGTTAACAGATACAACAATCAATCAGATTTATTTCGCTTCATGTTTTTGACTGCAACTCTACTCTAATTGAGGTCCCGGATGCAATAACGCACGGAGCGCGCGAAGTTGGAAATAAGTATTGTGCAACCGATCGATATTTTGGGGAAATTTTTTTTTTCGGAAAATGGATTAAACAAAAATACTATCTTGTGTAACTTTCCGCATCTTTTTTACCCGAACTATTTTTTGATCCGTCAATTAATTTGTCCAGAAAAAAAAATAGTGACATTTTTTCGTTCGACAATTCAATTAATTTCAATGCTTTTTAAAACTCGAATCGCGAAATCTCGGGAACTATTCTACCAAACTAGTTGACATTTTTTATGGAACACTGTGACACTTCACTGTCGCGAATAAAGTTATTGCAATCGTCGAAATAATCATTTGTTGGATAATATTCAATAAATAATCAGTTGCGTTATGAAACCATGTTCTTTTTTTTCGACTAGCGAGGAAGTTTTTCGCTATTGGTCTTGCGGCATTCTCTTTGCGATATCATTGTTCCTTAGACTGTAACGTAAATTTTGATGTATCACTAGGCGTGATAAGTTTAAAACCTGGAAAATTGTTGCTTTGTAAACAAAAGGTTCGTTTACCGCGCACGACGCGTCAAGCGCTTCCGATCCATTCGCGCTAGTTTACTGCGTTTTATTCTTGCATGCATAGATTCATGCCCAAATTACTTAAGTGTTTATGTGATAATCGTGATTGAAGCATATATTTATTCTTCTATGCAAGTACGCAATCAAACATACAGCGCATATGAATGAAAAAATTGCAATACGATTACCGGCTGTAAGCAAAAGATTATTTTGGTCACACACGCGATCGTATAAGGAAAAGTCGAATAATTATTATTGTTTTTGTAGACATTTTTTCTAACAACGAAAGAAATACAATGAATAGTATTAACTTGTAGAGATTACATAGATTTGGTACAAAGTGCTCGAAATCCTCCATTTACTACTGTAGAACAGAAAGACTGCACGGTGAAAGATTTTGAATCTTTAATTTTAAAAAAATACAAAGTTCCGAAAGGACTTAAGATCAGTTAAAATTCAGTATTTTGCTAATGGTCAAATTAATGTTTTCTACGATTATGATAGCGAACCAATTACCTATAAAATAGAGACGACAGTGTCATTTGACGATATTGTAAATGCTGCAGAAGCTAAACAAATAGGGATTTCACAAGAGAAAATTAAAGATTTAAATGCACTGCTACGATATTTGACTCCAGGAGGTAGAATAGATATTTACAGTTGAATTGCCGGAGCGCTGTAAAATAACTTAACGCATGAGATTTGTATAAAATTTTTTGGCCGATAGTTTTATTTTAAATTAATAAGTCATCTTTTTATACTTATATATTTTATTTATTCAACTTGGCAACATTGCATTGTTTATGACAGATTTGTTACATTTAAATAATTGTATGAAGGTTAATGGTTATTAGGTAGGTAGGTACGTTTATTATTAGCTATTTATAATCGAATGCAGGAAATTGCATTTTGCTGCATGAAGTTTATATCTTAAACACGAAGCCCAGCGGAGTGTTTGGACTAATTTAATATTAAATTAATATTTAAATTTTGTCTATTTTGTTATACTTATTGAATTAGAAATTAATATATATCGTTCTCCTGAACATCGGCTTCATGATTTCAAAATTGCGTATTTTTCCTACGTCTCTGGAGTATAAAGAGAAGGATTATTTACTTTACCGCATACTATGCGGGAAAACGCACAGTCGTCGTAAACACGAAGATACATGTGACATGAACGGTGCATAGTTACAATGTTTACATGCCGGGAGGCCAAAAATTATTTTACATCATATTTAGATGATATGCGTGTTAGAGTAAAGACGACGAGCAAAACTAATGAAGATAAAAAATCTAACAAGCAGGAATGAAAGTAGAAGAAACAAAAGAATCTGCTCCCTACTGATAGATGTTTTTAATATTTTAGTGATGTAATAATTACAAGTTAAAACTATTCATTGTATTTCTTTCGTTGTTAGAAAAAATGTCTATAAAACAATAATAATTATTCGACTTTTCCTTATACGATCGCGAGTGTGACCAAAATAATCTTTTGCTTACAGCCGGTAATCCTATTGCAATTTTTCCATTCATATGCGCTGTATGTTTGATTGCGTACTTGCATAGAAGAATAACTGTATGCTTCAATCACGATTATCACATAAACACTTAAGTAATTTGGGCATTAATCTATGCATGCAAGAATAAAACGCAGTAAACTAGCGCGAATGGATCGGAAGCGCTTGACGCGTCGTGCACGGTAAACGAACGTTTTGTTTACAAAGCAACAACTTTCCAGGTTTTAAACTTATCACGCCTAGTGATACATCAAAATTTACGTTACAGTCTAAGGAACAATGATATCGCAAAGAGAATGCCGCAAGACCAATAGCGAAAAACTTCCTAGCTAGTCGAAAAAAAAGAACATGGTTTCATAACGCAACTGATTATTTATTGAATATTATCCAACAAATGATTATTTCGACGATTGCAATAACTTTATTCGCGTGAAGTGTCACAGTGTTCCATTAAAAATTCAACTAGTTTGGACAATAGTTCCCGAGATTTCGCGATTCGAGTTTTAAAAATGATTGAAATTAATTGAATTGTCGAACGAAAAAATTTCACAATTTTTTTTCTGGACAAATTAATTGACGGATCAAAAAATAGTTCGGGTAAAAAAGATGCGGAAAGTTGCACAAGATAGTATTTTTGTTTAATCCATTTTCCGAAAAAAAAATTTCCCCAAAATATCGATCGGTTGGACAATACTTATTTCCAGCTTCGCGCGCTCCGTGCGTTATTGCATCCGGGACCTCAATTATTAACTATATATTAGACAAATAATATGATTAATCATCGTATCAAACACATACTAGTTGGTTGCTGATTTTGCTTCTTCTTTTCTTCTTTCTGAGTCCGTCTGGGTTTAAATGATATGCGAATTTCCCGGTTTGAAAATGCGTTTTGTGCAAGTACGTTGTAGATGTTGTCCATTTTTTTGACCCTATTTCTTCTATCGGCTATTCTTTCTGATCGCAATATTAAGGTTGTCGCTGTCAAGTGCATTTGCGCTGGGTATTGGTGCGACTGTGCGTTGAGGAACCTGTTAGTGTTGGACTTTTTGCGATATACGGTGTGGCCAAGGCTACTGTCTTCTCTCTTTATTATTAGAACGTCCAGGAACGGTAGCTGGTTGTCCTCTTCCACCTACATGGTGAATATTATAGCTGGGTGATGTTTAGATGTTCCAGAAACATGTTGAGTTCTTATCTTCCGTGTATCCAGATTGCGAAAGTGTTACCCACGTATCTCAGATACAGGATACAGAATCGGCTTCAACAACAAGGAGTACAATAACTAGCGTACGGCAGTTCAGCAGCAGAATAATATGAGAAGCAATAGAAATAGAGAAAGAGAAAGAAACACTTAATACACGAGTTGACGCTCAACGATTACCAGCAAAATGGAAAATAGTACTGAAACAATTCAGCACACTCAGTACACAGAGGACAGTGCCAAAGAAACCGCCACAGCTCATCGCACAACCAGAACGCCATGAGCCGATGTAAGAAGTAACCGAGCGCAACCAACCCCAACGATGGACCGGCATATTCTAAATCGGCGAGACCGAGAAGAGCTACCTGAAGATGGAAAATGGGACTCTGTCGAAACATCGAAGTGACCCTTCGGGGAACATTTCTACTACGCGGTTCGCAACCCGGGAACCTAGAGTGACATATTCCAGCCGCGAGAATCTCCGCACCAACATCGTACATCTCTATGGGGAGGAAATTATCCAACAATCAACAATTAACGTTCCAGAAGTTATGAGTAAGAAAACAACGGTTACTAGGCAGCTTAACATTTTTGCGACGCGGCCGTGACGAGGGCAATATACCGAAATGCATGTTGTTGTAACACCACACGACACACGAAGATTCTGTGGAAGGCAAGTTTAGTTTTAATTCGAAATTCTATACAAATGACAAGACCTCAACTTAATGTTGTCAGCAAGAGACTACAAGACGTACATGTGAATATTGGAAACAAAATTCATCCAGCTTTATGGCAGAATTGCGAGGAGAGCACTTGCTGTCAACAAAAACATATAGGAAGAAATTCGACAAACTGGAAGAACAGCATAAACTAAAATCGAGAACATCTGAGAACAAAACAATACAACCTAAAAGTAAAATCGTGAACAATTTATCAGACGAAGTTCTTATCAAAGTATTCAATTTCACGGTGGCAAGCATTTCATTACAAGAAATCGTTTGCCGTGTAGAAGCTGGAGAAAGACACAGCCGAGGTGGAGAGGTATCTCAAGTACTACGTAGATCTAAACCACCAAGAAGGAATATACCTAAAGGATAATACAATGCTCTAAGGAAGCTACGAGACAACCAAAATATAATTGTTTTACCAGCGGACAAAGGCAATGCCACAGTAGTGATGAACTGCCGACTGCAAAAGCCGTCATCCTAACAGATCTACCATACAAAGCAATGGCAAGAGCTCCAACGAGAAGACGACAACAAAAAAAATAGAAGCATCACCACTGGATCCAGAGAGCCAGAAATTAATTATACCACAGCAAAAATCTTCAAAATGTCCGAAGATATATGGCTTACCGAAGATCAATAAACCTGAAGTGCCACTGCGTCCAATAGTAAATTCAATAGGGTCACAAATATAGTTGTTAGCAAGATATCTGGCAAGACAATTACAGCATTTCGTCGAACAAGCAGCGCCATACGTCAAACTATAAAATTCACCATGGAAGTCGAATAAGACAACCGACTACCGTTCCGGGATGTCCTAATAATAAAGGAAGAAGAGGGTAGCGTTGGCGACACAGTACCGAAAAAAGACTCACACCACCAGGTACCTAAACGCACAGTCGGATCACCACCCAGTGCAAATCCAATCGGTCTTTTATCAGTCCGCGAAATTCACACAGCTATTATAGAATATAAAATAAAATCATTTTGCGTAAAATAAATCTCTTTCTTTTCATAGAGCGCACTCGGCGTTTCGATAATGTCCTTTATTCTTTATTCAAAGAGAACAAAATTACTACGTCTATGATACTCTATGGAACTTTTTGAAACATGTAAAGCGAAACTACAAGTTAAAAACTTGATAGGGATTCATCCTTATCTTATCTATTTTGAAATGGTATTATATCGATACTGCTTTATGGCATGTTACAAACAAAATATTTCGCCGTATCACTAGTGATGACTTCCCATCTCCTTCCTATCATAGAACCAGGTTAAATTTAATGATGCAATATCACATTACGACGACAAAGAATCGGCATTCGATTTACGATTGCAACAAAAAGACGTCGACCGACCTATCGCATTTGCGTAAAACAAACAAAAAGGAACGGGGACTGATGCATGTGTACTTCGACTTTCCGGCCGTTAATCAAACAACGTTTTCGTGATAAATCACCGCTAGAGCCGTTACGTAATCTGCATTTATTAATGCATTTTTCAAATGTGTATAATGGTACATGAAATTTATGCCTCCGAGTCACGTATTAAGGCATTTTGTCAAGGAAAAGTGACCTAATCAGCGAAAGTAATAGGCCTGTCACATACACCTACAAAAAGAAACATGACTAATTTCGCGCATTTGTCTTTTCTTCTGCTATGCTAATATTAGTAATACTTCGTTCTGTTTTTTTCGTTTAGTTTCTGAGATTAATTGTTCCACTTCGATTGCCTTGATCCTTGGGGGTCAACTGTTGAATTGCGATTGTGAGAGGTTTGTTAAATTTTGAAGATGTAAAAAAGTGAATATAAAACTTAGTCGTAGGTATATGAAGTTTTTCCTTTTTGCTATTCGCGAATCGAATTGGATGGTTTCTAAAGATTGTACTCAATACTTGATGTCTAATGGCGTAGTTTCTCCTAGTCCTAAAGCGCCTTAAAGCACTCTCATGTACCACCACTCGAAATATGGTTATTGTTTTGTATTGTTATCGTTTAAGGCTGCGCATTATATTCGCTATTAGAAACGTAAAATGAAAAGATAGAGCATAAAACAACATATCCAACTTAGGCATTTATAGATTATAGGTATGAATTCATTATGAATGGTCTAAATAAATATCCAGATGAATCCAAAAAATTATTTTGCACTAACCCCAATCAAAAGAACATGATAATATTCAACGTATGTAAACAATTTGATACATGAAAATTTTGTCACACTCAAAAATTTAAAAATAGTTTTTTATAAATTATATGTACTTACAAATTTCAAGGTACGATGAAACAATATTTAAATACACGTAGGGTAAGTAAAGTTGAACAGCTCAATCACAATTAAAACAATAATTAAAATATCAACGATGCGAAGCCAAACGGATGACATCGTTTTTCATTGGACTACGACTAGCTATATGTACAATTCGATGAAATTTTCTTTTTTTCCTTCTGACTATAAATCATGTCAACTACTCAGTGAAAATCAATATTTGGCACTTGAACTCAGAAACTAAGTTAAATTAAATTAAATTAAATTAAACTAAATTAAAATTAAAAGTCTAAAACACTGTACATACATAGCATACATTCCAGCAAAACTGGAACAATTTATACAGAAGTAACACTAAAATTGAAAAATAGTTATTGTTCAGACAGTTACAATTTTTGTTTGCCTAAGGTTGATAGAAAGGGATTTTTCTGTGTCTGATTTAAAACTCATGGGTTTAAGTTCTTGACTTTTTTCTCTGGATTTTTTCATTGAGGTAATCTTAAAAGTATCGCACCATCAATATCTACTTAAGTTTTGTTGATATTCATATGTAGCGATACGGTTCGTACTGTTAGTGGCATACCTAACGATGTTATAATTTTTTTATCGATAGGCACTAAATTTGGGTCACCAGTGACACGCCATGATTTAGAGGTAAGTATGTTGTTGTAAGACTTAAAACATTTTAACGCAGTTCACTATAGTGCAAATATCTAGTAGACACCTGGGCTAAACGATACGCCTGCGATAAACTCTAATCTATAATGTTTCAAAAAAATATGTCCACCTTCGTTATATTTATATATTCTCACTGTGCAAGTGGAAGAATTCAAATATATAAACTATAGAGGACCAACACTCGTTTGAAAGACACAGATAAAGTTGAACTCCAAGTTGTATTTGGATGCAATTAGTGACTATTAGTCCATACATCTTTCGTTAGGCAATACATCGATACAATATCAAGAGATAGATTCAAAATAATTTCTTCAAAAATTTATTTTACGCCACCAACGAAACCAGCAGAATGCTCAAAATGTTATTATATAACGAACGTAGACCAACGTTTGAATGGTACTTTCCGGAAATGTCGTGCAATTTTAATATCTACATTGGTTATAAAACTGAATGTCTAGACTCTTGGACAAGGTGTAGTGAATAAACTAATGTCTACAGCAAGAGAGAAAGATATTATAGATGTTTTACTTTAAGAAAGGTATGTCATCTGACCACACATACGTTTTTTCTTAGGGTTCACACATCACGAAGTTTACCAAAAATGTGCACGCAAGAAATTGCAGATGTTCCTAGTTATTAATGAATTCTCTGGATGTTGCATTGTAGTGTTGGCAATTAACCCATCGTATCGTATAGTTCACTAAATTTCGAAGTGTTCCTCATGTGTATTTGCAATTTTATTTATTTTTACAAATGTGCAATGCATTTCAGATGTAATAAGTTAATCTTTAAAGAATAAAACAATTATGAAGCCATTGGCTGTCGATCGTTTACTTTTTTACAATGAATATTTAAAATTTAACATGCAGGTAATTGCATAAATAATCAAAGCAGGTGGATTATCAATTGCAAGAAGCACGTAAAAATAACACCATTTTATTTTAGTTATAAACAGTTAGGTAATAAAAAACCTATATTCCAGGAAATGGATGCATAATACAATATTAACAAGTTAATATTTCCAAACGTTACAAATAACCACATAACGTTTCGTGTTGCAGTTGATAACATAACATAAATTATAAACAAAAAATATTAAGTAACTATTCTAGATCGTCAAGATCACTTAATTCATGTATTCCAGTTAACGTATCTTCCGATTTCCCTCCTATTTCGTCTTCCGCTTTAGACTCTACGTCTTCAGAATCTCCTGTATTTACAACAAAGCGTAAATTATCTAGAGCATCATCTAAAATATGTTCTTTTTCCATATAGGTATGAATTTTATCAACGTGCGACCACACTGCAAACCATTCTTGTGCTGTTATAGAATTAAAGTTTTCCAATGCGAGGTTCTTCACTTCTACAAGTGTATAATTTGCATTGTTCGATACAACAAAATTCTTCACAACTGCCCAAATCTTGTCAATTGGATTAATTTCATGGTGATACGGAGGTAATCTCAAAACCAAATGGTTTATGTTGCTTAATTATTTCATATAGTTGTGGCTTCGGTTTTGCTGAATCGTGGGGAATATTTCTCTCTGCCAGTCATGTCACCATATCTACTTTTAAAGATGAGGATGCTGGTTGTTTCTCCAAAGTCACATTATGATACGAGGCATTATCAATAACCACCACGGTTCTTGGTGGAAGATGTGGAAGTAACTGCATTTTAACCCATTTAGAAAATAATTGATAGTTCGTCTCATCGTGGTCATCTCCAGATTTCGTGCTAGAATTGAACATGGGAATAAATCAATCTTTGCCGCCAGCATGCTCAATCGCTTACCCTTTGAATACGGTTTCTGATCATTTTTTGGTGATCTATGAGTGCTATGAATATAGCTTTCATCGGTAAATATTATAGGTCTTCTTCCTCTTCGTATTTCTTAAGTTATTCTAAATAAGTAACACGATTGAGACGTATATTATGCGATTTCAGGAGAACGTACAGTTAATATTAATTACTTGATCTACATGCATTTCGGTTATTCATCTTACTTAAACTCCATATTGTATATTATTTTGCGTAAAGTGTTTAAGCCTCCTTGAAATTCTAAACCAGAGTGTGCAACTTTATTGTAAATGCCCTACAGTGTAGGTTTTCGTTTCTTAATTATAAAGAAATCATGAATTATCGCCTTCCCAAATGCAGCTTTTTGGGCTTATACGAGATCGATTTTTATGAGGTGTCGAAAACTTTCACCAGATTGCACTTTTTTAGATTATTTCACAATGCTGAGGTAGGTGGTTTTTAAAATTTTCGTAGCAGCAAGCAGTCGTTCCTTAAAATTTGCCAGCGGAACAATGGGGCCTTGATTTTCATCTTCCTGTCGCATAAACTGCAAAACATTGGCAATAATTTCTTAAGCTTCATCCTCAAAATATCATTTATTGTTATTTATTTATAATATTTATAAAATGAAATTTAGTTATCATAACCTCAAACTTACCTTCGATATAAAACGCTAAATTACACAGCTTGTACGGCATCTCAATGATAAACTGAAAAGACGTGAATATGTATTTCAGTACAGCAAAGGTGGACTGTTGTTCGTGAAATGGCAAGACGCGGAATCCCATAATGCCAATGTTGTGTTTGTCAAAGGGCTCCAAATCAGTGCTCCTTGTCAAGGAATGGTTACATCATATAGAGAGAATATAGAAGAGGTTGACTTGGCGGGTCATATGAAGGTATAATATGAACTAGACCACAAATCAAGCAAATGGTGGAAGAAGGTATATAAAGGGAAGACACAGAAAAAATCGTTTTTTGCCATTTCCAGTGACCCTGTGGGAGAAAGCATGGCAAGGAAGAAAAGCACCAGTGTGCGACGTTTGTCGAAGAATAGAAAACCATATGGGAAAGGCAGTCGAACTTAACAACAAGTATCACAAGAAGAGACTAATGCTTATATGCACACCCTCGACCCTTTGATGTTTTCTCCACACTTTCTATATAGTACATACTTTTGAGTAAACATAACCACAAAATATTCCCATGTCTCCCAGAAAAAAATCGTCGCGTAGTTTTGAAAGATGTAGAATTGCGGGCATACAAGAAGGGCGACCGTTCAGACACTTCGATTATTGTCAGTGGGAGTATCCTTGTGTACCGTGTATCGAAGGACTCGTTCCTTTGGGTTGTGTGCATTTTGCCCAATTCCCATCCAAGAAACAATAGCTAATACAATAGCAGCAAGTTGTCTGTAGCGACGAGTGTCGCTTTTGCTTATAGCGATCTGACGATCGGATACACGTTTTAAGACAGCGGGGGCAGATGCTAAATTGAAACTTTGCTTTATGACGACATAAGGCTTAACACCTGAAGTTATTGTTTCGTGTGCGATAAGCGAAGGTACTGCTGCAATTTTTTCTATTTTTTATTTTTTCTATTGGTATTCTGAAATTTGTATCACTTTACATCTTCTAGCTCATTCTGTTAACAAGATAACACGCGAACCCATGATGAATGTGTTGTCTTGGTTCGCAAGATTTCCCGGATTATCGCCAAACAAAGATGCGTGCGACGTAATTGATCGAAAGCTTCCACATTTACAACATCCTCAAGGAAACATGAAGCAATGGAGAAGAATTACAAATCCTATGGGGGGATCGATTCCTCAAAAGGAAATCATTAACTTGATTTCCAGCATGTCCTGACGATTAAATGAATTTATTCACCTAAATCTCGTCTTAGCTGAATAAATTCATTACAACACTCATTATTAACATTTTATTTGTCTTCTTAAACACTTTTCAATAGATTTTGTTTTTCCCATTTTAATCGGTACGTCTGACAGTATACAAATGTTTTAAAACTTCTACGACCTGTTTTCCGGGTGCTTCGCTTTTTTGGCGATTAGTGTTTATTATAACCATTTTCTGCCAGGAAAAGACGTCCAACGTCTGAAAACCCCATGGCCCACAATTAAGTGCCTGCTGCTATAATTGCAAATTGCAGGTCGGTGCTCGATTTGCAGATTTTTATTGTTGATTACAGATGGACGCAATAAAATCGCATTTTATTGATACGCCGCGCACCGTTTATCGGCCGCGCGGGTCGATCGAATTTCGGACGGTAAAACGAGATTTATATAAATAACGTGTCTTTAATTGCGGACGCGTTTATGAGAGACGGAGAAACCTTTCGAAAAATGTCGTGATAATTCAGCGCTCACGGATATATGTTATGTTAATTTCGATTTTTATCTGGATCGGTGGTGTGTATGCGGGACATGCCGCGCTGCTCAATTTAAATATTATTGCGACTGCCAAAATGAGATGTTAATGCGTATGACTTTATCTTACAAAATGAGTCACGATTGCATGCAATGCTACTTGATATACTTACATTAAAACTGCTATATTTTCAAAACCGAACATGTTTACTTACTAAGAGAGAACCATATAATCCCTATCCACCAAAGGTCACCATTTACGTTTAATATTAGACAAGAACAACAAAATATCAGGGACCTACTAGCTATCCTCCAACCTACATTCGTTTTTTTCACAGATTGTAATAATTTTAGATAGCTTAACTTTTACAGTTGTATATGCCATCATGTTTACAACGGTGCAGTATTAATCCTAAGAGCACTAACATGTAACATTGTTTTAGCCAATGTGTAACTTAAACATAAGATCACCTCATATTTCAACGATATGATATCTAGAATTTGCATCCGTCTAACATTTTCCTTACTTATCTTCTATTACTAGTCAAACCCTCGAGACTATCCTCATATGATAGATCACTCAAAACTTTGTAACATATTCCATATAATATACTTCCATATTATATTATATTTATACAATTTATTGACTGAACCATCAATAAAAGATAAAAATCTCGAACACTGCCAAAAGTTACACCTACCAAATTTCCTCAAAACAAATTAAATATGCGCCTGGGAAATACGAAATTCGTGCTCGAAGCTCCGCGAGCCTTATTTATATCGGCAGCGACTTAATATATCCTTTGAGGAACGGAAAGTGTTGAGCCTTCGTGCCTACACATCAAATATTCATTACGACGCAGCCATTGTTTTCGCAATAATAACTGTACAATGTCTCGCCGAACGATAAATATCGAAAGTGGATGTGATACAGTTTATTCACGATATCATTTGCTTGACTTCTGGTTACTGAATATAATTTTGCGATATCGTGATTTCCGCACCGTGTACTATTGTCTCTGATACCGTTTCGCTTTCTCCCTCTATCTCCCTTTCTGCTCGAAAAGGAGATAATGGAGTTGCACACGAACTTCTCAATCGACGAAATATTGCATTTGCCGAGTTAACTTTCCGATGAAACTTGGAAATACTTCCGTTATCGTTTCGCGAGGAAAATTACATTGCACGGAAGGTAGGTACTACTTATTACAGGTTTAACTTGTATTAGATTTTCTCCGTTTTGTGTTACGTCTTGCCTTTTAATTGCCTCCGTTCCGGGAGCTACATTGGACGAAAGGATACAAGGCAAACATTCAAGTGAGTAGTTCAGCTAAATGCGTATTGAAATATTTTAGCTTTAATTTATTTTAATATTTCAGATATTTTTAATCTGCTTTTGCCCCCCAGTCAATAGTGAATACAGATGAATACCAAGAAAATTGATTTAATTTTTTTATTTGAATTACTTTTATTACAACTTTTATCAGTCAAACTATTTTATCCTTAAAACATTACAAAGAACTTGAAATGCTGCATTCTTTTCTCTTTATTTTCGCCATAAAACAAACAGAAATATGGTGCATTAACATTCTTAAGTAATGACGTAGATAATTAACTTAAGAATACATAAATTGACCAATAAGTCCTGATGTAAACAACTCATCTATTTTTCAAACTAAAGAAGCTGACGCCGATTTGTAATACAAGCTAAATTAAAGAAACATCATTTAGAATATTACAGTTTTTTACATGCTCTATAGGTGATTTGCGTTTTAATTGCGGCCGTCATTGGATATAGGGGCGATGTTGATTTTTTCAATTGGATATTTGTTTACTCTTACATTTTAATTTCCTTTATGTTACTTTATGTTTACTATTGATTCTCCAATACATTTGGGTTCTTTGGAGCCAACCAGATCCTCGCCTCGGCGGATTAAGGTATCCCTGAACGAGGAAAATATGGCGCATGATATAATCCACAATGCTAAGCATCTTAAAAATAACCCTATGTAATAATAATGTCAGCATCTCCCTGGATCGTACTCCGTGACAAATACAATATTACCAGGAGTTAAAGAGTCAACTAAATGACAGAGTGGCAAATGGTGAGGTTTTAAAAATTAAATACGTGAGGGGAATTCCCAAAATTGTTGCTTTAAACTAGATGTGCCCAACAGAAGATTTAGTTTGAATTGTTACTTCCAAAACCTCCGTGAGTTATGAACTAAAGTTGCTGACTTTTTTGTGTCCGCGTGTGCTTCTAATTTCGATTTTATTGGATTAGCTGAAACCTGGCTATCGGAAGACATAAGCAACTTTCCTGGTGTATATGAAGTTCATCGCTGTGATCGAAGATTTCTTTAGACTGGTCGTTCCCGCAGCGGCGGAGTGTTATTGGCTTACAAGAGTGGAACTAGCGTGACAAAAATTGACTTATCTACTATTGGTAATGTCTTGCCTATTATTGATGTTATCGGGTGCAGTTGTACTGTAAATGATACTATATCATATATATTCGTATTATACATAACACCACATAGATCCCATCTACAATTTGAAACATTTTTCAAAATTTTTGAGCAAATTATTCTTAATTATCGAAATATACTGATAATGGTTGATTTCAATAGCTCTTGTTTTGCGCATGATGACACTAATGATTATAGGTCCCGGATTCTATTTAACTTTTTGGAGTTTACTAGTCTTATGCCCGGTTTCACAAACGATTGTCAAATGGTGAATTAGTTAACAAGCCTTTAAAGACTCGTTATTGTAAGTGAAATCCAAAGCAATGGTACTTTTGCTTTTATCGCTTCGTCAAGGTAATCAATTTTCAAGTATTTGACGATTGATTAAAGACTCGCTAACGAATCGTCAAACTTTTGACGATTCGTTAACAAGCTGTTAACGACCGACTAGCGTTTGTGAAATCGGGCATTAGTTTAATAATGTGACAAACAGCAATGATCGTTACCTGAACTTAATAATTTCGGATCTGCATTGTGATAAAATTCAGGATGATTCTCCTCTTGTGAAGGAGGACCCTTATCATCCTGAAATTTTCTGGATAGTTCTTCCTATATTAATTTAGACTGTGATTGCTGTTATGATACCCTCATTATTGTAAGGAAATATCCGCGTTGGTTTACTTCAGATATTAGTGCTAATTTAAAATCCAAATATTTTAATGACTACAAAAAACTGTTCTTACCGCAGTTCTTTATTAAATTTTAAGCATCTCAGAGCTTTGGTTAAGAGGCATATTTCTCAGGCATACTCTAACTGCCTCCTAGGTGTACAGAATAGCATATCATATTACATCAAAAACGAGTTTAGTCGATCGTTGAGGGTTTTTGTAACTACTTTAGCAACGTACAAATATCGAATCCATATCAATCTGTTCATTGAGATAAGTCTTACAAAAATGTATCTTGTATTAACATCGAATATATTTCTGAAGAAGATGCTCTGACTTCTATACATCGACTTAAGAACAAATTATCTTCCGGACATGATCAAGTTCCCAGTTCCTTAATTAAAGACTAGCAATTTTCTTGCTCCGCCGTTAGTAAAACTATTTAATCTGGCTCTTAAAACCTCTACTTTTCCTGATTCATTTAAGTTGGCGAGAATTACTCCTATTTTAAAGTCCGGCGATGCAGCCAACATAGCTAACTGTCGACCTATTGCGATATTATCAAATTTTGTGAAGATTTTCGAGTCATGTTTGTATTCCTGCATTTACCCTTATGTTAAAAACCTTATGTCTCCCTGTCAACATGGATTCATGGAAAATAGATCCACTGTATCGAATTTACCTGTGTTTAGTCAATACGTTTCGTGCTCGTTAGATACCAAGGGTCTAGTACATGTTGCATATACCGACTTCTCGAAGGCTTTTGACCTCATCGATCATAACATCATTCATTATAAACTGAGATCGGCAGGATTTAGCGAATCATTGATTACTTTTTTTTAATCCTACCTAGAGTCATTATGTGTCCTTTACTGGTCATTCTTCGACAGTCTTTACCGCTTCTTCTGGAGTCCCACAAGGCTCCAACCTAGGTCAGCTTATATTTAACATCTTTATTAATGATTTAACAGAGATTATTACTTGTGAAAAATTACTCTTAGCAGATGACTTAAAAATATACTGTCGAATTGAGAATATAAATGACGTAGGTTACAATCGGACTTGAATTCTACCAACAATTAGTGTAAGTGCAACAATCTAGACTTAAACATCTATAAATGTAATGTAATGGCATTCACTGATAAACTGGATCCTATTCACTTTCGTTATACTTTAAATGCAATTACTCTTTTACGCTGTGATAGTCTTTCGGAATTAGGAGTTGTGTTTGATAGCAAATTAACCATTGTGAATCACATTATTCGTACGACCTCAGCTAGGCAGATGTTGGAGTTTATAGTCAGAAATTGCAAATCGTTCAATAGTACCACCGCATTGATATCACTATATTTTTATGTAGTTCGTTCACGGTTGAAATACGCAGCTATGATCTGGTATCCGTATTATCGGATTCACATAAATGAACTGAAAGATTCTTAAAATACTTATCATTCAAGGTAGATGATATTTATCCTATGAGAAACATTGAACAGGTGTTGCTCTTGGATTGTTTTAATATGCCATCTCTCAGTTTTAGAAGAATTATGATTTTTTTCGACTGTACTGCTCCAACCAGTCAACTAACTTTCGTTATACCAAGAGTCAACACTCCACGTTTTATTTACCTTCTTCGAGGACCAATGATCGCATAAGGTCATCAGTTTATACAATGTGTCGAAATTTCAACCAAATTTCCAATGTCTGTGACATTAATTCCAGTACAATTCAATTTATCCAACAAGAAGCCGCTCAACGCTTTCATATTTTTGATGATTCTGATCACTAAACATAATTGTGTTTATTTCCTTTTATTTTATTTTGTTTGTTCATTGTATTTTGTTATTTTTATTTCACCTCTTATTATTATTGTTAACGCAGTTACAGTTATAGTTGTATTTCCATTTTTTTGTTTTATAATAACTGTTAATTAGTTGTGTCCTGTATATGGAATGATTTTCTATTGGGCAATAAATCATATATTATTATTATTATTGTTATTATTATTATTATTTATTCAGTTGAATAAATAATAATAGTAGAGAATTACTACTTAGTTACACAACTTCATAAAACGTCACATTTTAGTCTATAGTAGAATATATTACTAACATCTTTTAAGTTTCAAAATAACTGACACTAAAATAAATCAGTAAGCAAATGCAGCGCTAAATAACATTTCCAAATGTACAAACTTTGTCCCTATTTAAATATTTCAATTCTACGTTCGTGAGCGAAACATGTCTAAACTTTACTACGTAAATGGCTGTTTTTAATGGAATGTAGCAAACAAAAATACACGAAATTAAACTTTGGCTTTGGAGTTTCGGGAGCTTACGTATCCGGAAGTGGGCCCCGGAAGGCACACAGCGTAGAATTTTAGCAAGTTCGCGATAAGCCCGACGGTATTTATGAAAATCAGGCATCAAAGCAAAATCACGCGCATCCAGCGTCCCAAAAACTCGAAGAGGAATGCTTTAAAGTTTGAACGAACGCGCCGCTCCGCCTTCCCAAACGAGATAAAATTAAATTATTTATATCTCATTATTTCGTAATTCGTACTTTGGGGAGTTGCTTGTTTGTCGGCCATGCGATTGTATTCATTAAAGAACCTGATAGGGGGTGAATTATTTAGCGACGGTAAAGTGAACAGCTTCGCAATATGGATTTAGAAATTATACAAATCTCGTTTATAATTTATCACGTTTTCATGGAATTGTTAGCAATTTTCTATTTGCAATTCTCGAATTTGATTGATTAATGTTTAGGTAATATTGATATGCAAAATTACATGTCCGAATTTCTCAAACTTAATATCATTTTACGTAATCTTATATAAATTGTTTTATATACTTTGGAATTTAAAATGGACATAAGAATTTGATTGTTGTTTATTTGAATTGATTTTTGTTATATCATGTTATAATCCTTTTAAATTTTAAGAAATCGATAATTCGTTAAACCTTTTAAATTTTCAATTGCTACTTCAATTTTCTCATAATAAATATGTAACTCTGAATATGATTATAAAATTCCACACCAAAACTATAATCTTGCAATGTAAATATTGTTATGTGATAATATTATTCTTAATTTAACTCTTAACAAATTTATTTCAAAATGAATGCGAATGAAACAAGTTAATCGCACATTTTATGTACAGCTTAAATGCTTTCTCCTATTTCCAAATATAATACTTTATAAATTATCGAGGAAGATTAGTTGAGTTACCTCGGATAATTTATTAAGCTAGTGTTTGTGTCGGAATTAATTACATCATACATGACGGCGCAAAAAATTAAATTAAAGGTGGGCCATGCGTTGTTCCCTTATTCCTTTTTGTCTCTCTCGTTGGCCGCGTGACTTTTGAAAACGTTACTTCCAATGCGGACGCGTGAAAATTAAAAATTATATGCTGTGCATCCGGCGATTCCCAGAAACACCAATAAATTAAGGATTACGAAAATAAATAACTTGTGAGTCGCCTTTCGTGCGAAAAATGCAGTAATTACGACATTTATGAACCAATATTTTCCGGCTTCCTTTTAATTAGAATATTTAGCGGCATTACAATGTTTCCACTGTTTTGCACAACGATAAAAATAATAGTGACTTCAGTTTAAGAATATATTCTTATGGTTTATGGTACGCACGATTTTCTTGTAAAAATGTGGGCTGATACTTGCTCCGCAATCAAAGGCGCACATTCTTACTTTATTTTAGAAGCCCAAGAAGTAAAGGCATACTATTTAAAAGCACAATAATTTTTATTTCAAGTACACTGTTAAACTAGGTCATGGACAATTGGGTTCTATGGGTGCATTTTAGATTATTTGATTGATATATTACTGCCACAACAAAAATCGGAAAACGTTATTTTCTCCAAGTGATGAAATCAAAACGTGACTTTCTTTGCGGTTTTCTGGATTATTTAATCTTACGATAAACTACGATTTTCATCCATCTAAATTCCGTTTTGCGAATGGTGATTGGTGATGATACCTCGCCTTAGCATCAACGTCTGCTGGTAAAAACGAAGAAACTTTCCACTCACAACATTTAATTGTCGGTTGCTAATGGATATACCGACCGAATCGTTGTTTCATCTAGATCATTTTTATCGTTTCACTTATCAGAGAAATAGTTATTACTTCATACTACAGCTCATGTTAGCAAACATGAGAGCTGAGGGGGCGTGGCGAGAGCGGTACTCCCTTCAACGTACATTCAGGTTAAAAGGAATCTCGGCGGCAAATTTAAAAGGTAGTGTTGCAATAAAGTTATATCCCAATTTAAAGTTTATTAACGAAACGAAGAAATTAACTATGCTAAAACAAAATAAGCATAACTACTGTATAGTGCAGATTTTATTACGTTTACTTCTGATTCAGAATGTATCAAACCAGTATATATGAGTGTGATTGGTTGAATATTTTCCCGCTTAAAATATTTTAAATATAATTTTTGTAGTTCGCATATTTTTCGACTCTCATGTTTGCTATGGGGAGCTGTATCAACCTTAGATGTAGACCACTCTACTAATTATTTCAGTTAAAATACGTTTTGCAAAGCCTATGCCTTTCTATCATAGGTTGAAGTTATGTTATATATATTCTAAATATTTAATTATTGTCATTTTCCTTTAACTTTCGATTATGTTTGTAGTATTCGTTAGTTTTGTTTTAGTGTTTGGCATTAATTTCAGTGATCCTTGATTGTAGCTACTGTCAGAAAAATTATTTGGAATAATCAAGAAACTAAGTAGCAAGTAATGACTATCTTTTAACGGTCCACAATACCTGATAAACTCGTTTGACTACCACAATTTGAATACAAATCTCTTAAAATTTAGATACCAATCTTGAATTAGGCTTCGCCTCGCCATATATTTTCATTTATGAAGAACGCACAAACAAATGGCGTTCAGCCTCCGGATGAGTTAATTTGTAAACAAAATATACTATGTGGGGCGTCTAAGTGCGACAAGAAAATATGCAATGTAATTAATTACACGGGCGGGAACAACACGCATTTTTCTGAACTCGTTAGCGCGACTATTACAATCCTAATTGCGAACAAAATGCACACGACAAACTCAACGTTCGATGCTTAATAAATACCCAGTCAAACGCAGTGTTTATTAAGATGAAACAGTTTCGTGGAGATGAAACGAATTGATAGGGAATCGTTCTGGTCCAACCCACCTCGTAAATAGCCGACACCTTCTCGAGGTTCCAATCTGTAAATTGTATGGAGGACGCTATTTCGACGGTTTGATCTATTTAATTAAAACTGGCTTTCGATATTCTAGGTAACAGCGATCCACTGGACCATAAACATCGACTATCTTCAAACGATGTTTTTTCTCGCCAGCACACAAACGATTTGGTTTACAATTAGTGGCGAGGTTGAAAAACATTTTGTTTCGTTACGGTTGCATTGTACTGGCTCGTTGGGAATGAATATTATACAAATAATTTACAGGAATGAAGTGAAATAGATGATAGGTGGTGTTGTTAGCGTCTTAGTGTAATATAGTAAAAGTTCTTGAATTTCAAAACTTTTTTATTTTTTCAACGTAAGTAAGCACCTTTTAGATCTTACTTTATAAACTTAGAACAATACATATTCAGCCTTTTAAAAAATATTTATTTTGATAATAATACGTTTATTATAATTATATTATTATCATTATCGTCATGATCGGTAACATTCACAAGACATTTTGAGTATTATTTGAGTTGCGTCGGGTTCAAATTATTCAACCGTTTTCGACTCAACCCAACCCGATCAAACCCTATGCATGTTTTATTTATTAATTTATTTCAATTTATAAACATGCACCCATTTACATGTACACTTTTTTTAGTAATTAAAGAAAAATCTGCAGTGGTCTGCCCTTTTCAAATAAAAATTTCATTAAATGTTATATGAGAATGAAATTTAAAGTGTGTATGTTTAATACAATACGCGGTTAGATTAAAGCATTATTAATTATTACTTACGGTTATTTGTTCACCTTCGTTTTTTGTTTATAACCAGTTTTAATATTTTTTTTAATCCGTCTAATGCATACACATTTATATAAACTAATTTTCTAAAATCATTCGATACTTAAAATGGTATAAAATTGGCAAAGTGTACAAAAACTCAAAGTTGTGAAAATTGTAAAAATCCTAAAATTGTGACAACATTGAAGTGTGTAACTTCTGATAGGATTTGAGCCGTAGACCATAGGATTAATAGACGGGCGAATTAAGCCACTTGACCAGTAGAGAATATATTTCTGTATTTTGAACATTTTTTTTTTTTAATAATTTGACAGTTTTTATCTTTTGCACTTACGATTTTGTAGGTAAATATTTTACCAATTTTATTCAATTTGTCATTCTTTGATATTTCAAAAAAGTCAAAATTGTCTAAAAACAAAAATTTTTCAAAAAGTAAGAAAATTAGTGGAAAATGGACTAAAAGGTAAGAGAATATAAAAAAGTGAAACATTTCAATAGTATTTAAATGGCAAAATAAATGGAATTGCTAAAAGTAACGAAATACTAACAAATGTCACAATTATCAAATGACAGTTCAGGAATAAATTAAACAACTACACATCAAACGGTCCCAAAATAAAAAATATATAGCAGTCGATAATTGATAATGTTGTTAGAAAACCTAATGCAAACTAAAACCATTTAAAAAATGTATAGAGCAATATATCAAATAGAATTACAAAAATCAAGCCCATATATTCAGCAAACAAATGTAACGAATCAAAAAAAAAACCAATTTTGTAATATTTACTTCAGCTTCAATGTTTTCAAATCAATTATTTTTAAAAATTAAAAACTTCAATATTCACAAATTTTAAGTTGGAAGGCTGAAATTGTATTCATTATATGTGTAATACGTTTCACTTTTGTAATTGTTCGTCCTCGCAATAAAAATAGAGAAAATCTGCAATGATTCGCACTGAACTTTCTTATACTTACTTTTCGAACGAACATTTCAAATAAAATTTGTTTATAATTTCAATATCGTTAACTCTTGTTAGGGCACTTTTTTCGATAAAATGTACCGTTTTCGAGATACGGAAAAATATGAAGAGCAAACCATTACTTCCGGTTGAGATATTGCTTTCAGAATATGACGTTTTATCAGGATAGGGTCAAAACGTATATTTCCGTTAAAATATCGAGTTCGAAAATTTTCATGTTTATATAAAGTATGAGAAAGTAAAAAGCAATAAAACTTGAATACATTTTTGGAATTATGATTTCGAATGCAAACTTAGCCCAATTTTTCCAGTACTTTGGGGTGTACTCTATTCTAGAGATTGCGAAAGCAGAGAGCTTATAGGAGACATCAAATTTGATAATATTTTGGTAATATTTATTATATTTCTTACAAATTCAATTTATCGATGCCTGAAGTGGTAGCACAAGAAATTTATTGCTCAAAGGAGCAAATATTAAATGATTCTAAGATTTCGTTTGTGCTTTTAAAAAAATCTGCAGTGGTACGCACTGAACTTCTACTTACTTATGGCCCATTTGTTGACCGAACTTTTCAACTAATTGTTGTTTAAAATTTCAATATCTTTAACTGTTGTAAGAATAATGATTTGGGTAACTCGTTCATCGTACGTATTTTTGAGATGTGCAAAAAGGTGATAAGAGTAGACCCAGACGCACATACTTGTAGCGGCCCGATCGCAATAAAAATAATCCGCCGTTGTCCGCACTGAACTTTCTTATACTTACTTATGCACAATTTGTCGAATGAACTTTTCAAATAAAATTGTTTAAAATATCAATATCTTTAACTTTTGTAAGAATAATTTTTTAATAACCTGTATCGTTTTCGAGACATGGTAGAAGGTGATAAAAGTAAACCGTCACTTCCGGTAGAGATATTGCTTTCAAAATAAGACATTTTCGTCCTTGCTACGTACAAATATGAAGTTTAAAGTTTCATAGTTTTAGCTTTAATCGTTTGGACCATAGAGATACACAGACACACATACATCATTCCAAATAAAGTCACAATCGATTCACGGGATCATGAAAACGTTTATATGCGTAAAAATTTCGAGGTCAAAAATTTCCATGATTATTATACATATAATAGTTTTGAATCTGTTCTATTTGCCGTTTTGATATTTAGTTTCCGGAAACCATATTGTTGAAGCATATTCCACTTTTAATCTGACAATAGTGTTAAATTTACACTGTGATTGGTCTTATATTTGTAAAGAGTAGCGTATTTCTTGTTATGAATCCAACGGACCTAAGAGCTTCCTTAACGATAGTGCAAATATATTTATTATATTTGAAATCAAACTCAAACCCCACTCGAAGATCGTTTATTGGCATATTATAAGAACAAAATTGGACCAAGATTACTGCCTTGTGGTACTCCAGAGCTTGCTACAAGGGGCTTCGAAAATGCTCCATTATATACAACAACTTGCATTCGAGATTTTAAATACAATTATAACAAATTTTGTAACGTTGTTGTTAGTAAGTTGTAGTTTATAAATTAAAATGCCATAGTTTACTGTGTCGAGGGCTTTAGCAAAATCTATATAAATTGTGTGAACTCCTCTGGTTATTACATTAATGGATAAAACTTAACAAGCACACACATGAGAAAACCGATATCGGACTGTAAGTTTTAAATCGCGTCATCTGATCCATGCATTGTCGTCATCTTCGCAACCGTCCAAAAGTAATATATTGTATAAAAAATGTAAAATAATTAATAATACGCCACTACAACCTTTATGCACATGTGATGGGATATCATTAATTAAGCTGATTTTGTAGACCTTAATTTTTTCATAGCGTTACGAATATCTTTCATCTCCAAATTCAAATAATTCTCAGCATAGGTTTCTGTGTACGCTGAGCGATCTGTATACACTGTACTAAAATAGTTCGCAAACCTCTCTGCTAGATCAACATTTTTCGAAATTGCCACACTCTACCGTATAGCAATAATTATTATATGCCAACTCATTTTTTTTGTTTCGATTCAGCTCGTAGTTTTTTTATAACATTGTGTATTCGTTGTTCATTTACCTTTACCTATGATATTTTAATCTGAGCAATTGGGTAATTGGAAAATCGAACCATGGGGGATAAAAACTTATATATCCTTGTTATGTTATATTTTGAAATATACTGGCGCATAATATTATAGAGAATTCCAGATGTTGCGACTACCACGTTTGTACCCCGCCATATTAAAAGAGTGTCATACGAAAACAACTAGCATTCGATATAAGTCGACATTTGCCCTTTTATAATTATATTTCCCGAGGTTAACAATACTACTTGGTTTTTGACGCACACTAGTCTAGTCAATAGATATATCGAGTACATGGTGATGCACATCGACTGCATCAAAGACTGCGATCAAAGAAGACTCACCTTTATGTACCATCATGAAATTGGCAGAAAGTACAAAATATTTAGTATAATTTCCAGTCACATACCTGTTTAATATATTGCATTCACTACCAGTAACATCCCTCCTATATCGATATTTATTAATATTATTTCTAAGCTGGTATCTGTATTAACAATTGAAGAAGTATTAGTTCTCTTTACTGCAACTAGCATCACCTCTCTTTCTACAACTAATTTCATTTCTGTCTTTCCTATCTAAATTATACATTTCACCATTTCATAATTTCATCATAATGATTAACTGAAATATTTAGTAGAAAATAATTACATGGTGTACGCAACCCCCTTCCGTTCTGGTAATACAAATTAATAGTCACATTAATATACAGTGATACTAATTGCAAAACGCAAACTAATAGTAAAACACAATGATTAACATTAAAGTAACTTACATCATTTGCATTGATCAATCAATGAATTATAATAGCTTTTCTATGCCTTTTCCAGGGTTGATATAAATACTTTCATATTTGGTCCACATGTTGGTTTTATTATGTAGATTAGAAAGTCTCTTTACTTCGGCTGCCCTTACACAAGTTAGACCCTATATTGTAATTATGCTGCTGCACCGGTCTATTTCTCGCCGACCCTGTGGCATACATCAATGCTTGTAGAATCAATATTCAGTTTCAAATTATTGCAAATAATCGATAGGACTTCAGTTTAAATAATTTCGTTTGGTAATTCTTTAATACCAAATATACGAACTGCTCTACTGTTCCACCTGATCGTACTTTTTCACGCAAACTTTCTAACTCCATTGTACGGTCTTCTATCTCAGCGACTTCAGTTTTTACACACTATATACTTTCACACTTATCAAATTTACATAATATTTTAAAATAGTTTATTTAACATACCTTCAAATGTAGATTTGATCTTTTGCACAAAATCTTCTTTCTTAAGAGATTGTAATATCCTCCATTTCGGCTACTTGACCTCTTGATATGACCATTTTGACGATTTGTTTAAAAAATCGCGTTAATTTGGCACTTTTGACTTTAGAAACGGTACAGTATTACTGTATTTCTATTGATATCAACAATATATGTTTTAATTGGTTTTATTGTTTCCCGCGTAAGGTCAATTTAAATCAAGATCGTTGTTACACGTATACTGTACTATTCAACTGTCATGTGCAGTGAACCGTAAACCAAATTGTTTGGTCTTTTTTAGTGGAACACAATCAAACCTAAAGCGCATCTTCATCATTCCTAGTCAACCGACTATACTAAATTGCATATGCCTTGAAATAATTTCCTTAATCTAATACATTGCATAATGTTAAGAAGCATATGAGCCAATCATAATTATATCTATATATGTGTTCTGTAGTGTCGGTCTGGCTGCTTATTCGTGGAGTATGTACTGTTACATAGTGGCATAAACTGGTCTGCGCCACTCTGGTCTGCCTCTGTAGAGGGATAATGCGATGTGGAGAATTCAAAACAAAAATTTCGTCTAAAAATGTCCAATCACAGCAACTCTTTCGTGGTAGTATTGATGAGGTTCAAGACAATAAGGCGATTTTTCTGTAACTGTCTTTAGTACCCAATAAATAAATGTCAAACTTTTTTAAATAAGATTAATTCTGTCAGTTTCTTGAAAAATAGATAAATCAAGATGGAGAATGGCATCATCCTCAGAAATAAATATCATAATTGACGATATAAGTGCCAAGAACACCAGAGGAGCTAAAGAACATCGTGGCTAGTTTCGCCACCAATTCCTTAAATGAAAATGATACATTCGTTCAGTGTACGTTTAATATACAACAGTTTAATTATAAGTAGTTATTTATTTAATTAATTGTTTCTTCATTAATGACTTGAATTTTCCAATAATTCGATAATGCCAGATTATAATTCGACTTGAATTTTAACTCACATTGCCTTTATTACATCAACTCGTTAAAAGTCCACACCACTTGTTATATTACTACTAAATATTTTGTGAGATAATCAAAATCCAAATCTTGTAAGAGTGTTGGTGTGAGATTTTATTCATATGGAGGATATCACTGAAATATATAATACACTCATATATTCATGACATAGTTAATTCCAGTAATTATTTTGTTACCGAAATTGTTGCCTAAATTTATGCCAGTGCGGCACCTCAAACAAATTCTTCAACTTCTCGCAAAGAAGCAGAAAAATAATGTTCAAATAAATACGTACTCGATCATCGTAATATGCAAGACGGGACCGCGATTTACTTGTGAATAGGACAGAATAGGACAGAATCGCCATTGTCGAAGTTTCCAAAGTTTATTTAAGAGCAAGCATAGAACGTGTTAACATGAGGTATCGGCCTGATATGTTTGGTCTTAGGATATGTTCTCTTAATCTATTCCTTATGGTTTGGTCAAAAACTTCTATTTGTGAGTTCACTAAATTGAATTTAATGATCTTTTGCTCATGTTTGCCTAGGCGAACATGGAGGTATTAAATGTTAAATGTCAAAATTTTGGGTGATTGTCCTCTCATGATCTTGCCAGATGTGTTTTATACATCGATCGCATTAACTCTGAATGACAGGTAGGCTGACGTTAACATTTCAATCAAGGCAACAACAGCTCGAGCAACTTATACCCTATTAAGGTGTCATATCATTTAAAATAATGTTCCAATTTTCCTAAATATGTTAAAATATACGATTAGATATTTACATTATTTTTCGTAGCTTTGAATCACTAATTTTATCTAAATATGTATCCTATAGAAAAGGTTCTATCTAAACAGCTATGAAGATGGATACGATGTGTTCCCCTCATTGTTTTAAGCAGTTATTAACGTGGGATACATTTTTCTTTTATTATTAAATAAACGAATTGCAAACTTTTCTTTTCTGAACCAAATTCATAATACTCGTGCGTTAATTTGGTGAAATTATTGAATTGAAATTTGTATTTATGAATTTACAGTTACTTCCTGCTCTTGATATTCTCGAATGACATTGCATTATTTTCTTTTCTCTTTTTAACATTTTATGCACTTGTCCTTATTTCAAAGACACTTCACTTCGTTTTCACGTTATTATTAATTTTCTTATCAGAGCGACGTGCACTATAGAACAGACACAAAGACACTCTCCCTATCAATTGCCATTTTTATAGTTTAGCCAGGGATATTATTACTATTAATATTGGTTTTGTTAAACTTTGTACCGGCTTTTACCGCTTTTTGTTTTTTATACATAATTTTATAATTTATAATTCGTTTTTATATTTTACTGCACTTTATGTATCATATCGAAGGGGTGTTTTTATTTTCCCGCTATGTACTGTCATACTCTCATAAACTGCATAATGTCACGATTTTTTCTTCTCTTTCTTTGAATATACTTTCCGTTGGCTATAATGGAATTTTTATATGTTACTTTGTTTAATTTCTTCCTCGTTCTCTTACTTCGTTATGTTTGTTCCAACAATGTCTTTCATCCAGGATCACATAAAATACATAGCTTCCAGCCTCTCTCATTTCTACTCATTTTTATTGCACTTTTTAGCTACCGTTTTCATTTTATAAATATTCGTTATTGTTTCAGGTTTAATTTTGTGTACTTATGTATTCGAAATTACCGAAATAATTGCAGGTGTATGTGTTTTTCTGAAGGTATGTTGTTAAATGTCCTTAAATGTCATGTCGCGTCATCATAATCTACACTAGGTTTACCAAACCGACTTCCTACTAATTCTTCTGAAAATCTTTTGTTCTCCCTTTTTCGGTGAAGAACTTGAACGTATCATATTTTTTAGTTGATACTTTGGCCTCCAGAATGTACTATATGAAAAAATCCATTGGGTGTAAGTTCGGGGAAACATTTCCTTGTACACAACAAACTTGGGTTTAGCGGGATTTATTTGATGATGCTGATTCATGTTGACAGGTCCAATGCTTTCTTCAGAATTGTTTATGTGCCCAAGGTAACAAAGCATCGTTTACAATCTTTTAACGGTAGATTTGTTGATATACCTTTACGCCCTGTTCAATAAAAACAACCATCACTGATGCAGGCGCTTGCTTTAGCGGAGCAATTCGCTGGCCTAAATTGTCTTTTGATTTGCACTCTAACTATAAACGATCGTTTGTTGTTTATATATTGCTGAACCGTACAAATAAAGAACAATTTTCAAGCACGCCACCAACGAGCAAGTGTTTTAACACCTTTGTTCTTGCTAGGCGAATTGTCTTTTGTGCAGTTGGTAATCAAGCACTTTTTGTATTTGTAGGGATTCAATCGTAATTGATTTTTTAATATGCGCACAATGTTAAGAACAGACACAATTGAACTGGATTACACTTTGTTGTGAATTATGTTGAATTCTGTTTTTGGATGTCCACCTTTATGGAGTGTATTGGGTATTGTGTATTGGTCCGACAGTCAAATATTTTGTTCACATGTAAATATCGTAGCTCATTTTCGCTGGTTGCCACTTTCCAGCGAAATACAAAGCAATAACACTGTTGCGTTTGAATTACATTTCGATAACTTTTTTTAATTGCGAGGTAAAACGATATGCTTCAGTGGGATTGTAAAAAACATAACAAGCTGACGCTGATGAGATCGCTGTTATTAGCCGTTTGGTTGCTACAGTAGCATGAAATTGGTAACACTTCGATCGCCGATACATTCTTAACGACTCATCCTGTATAGATATTGAAATTAGGAATCACAATGCAGCACAAAATTCAGTTTCCAAGTTACAACGGTATAATTTAATTGTAAAGAACCTGCTTTTATGTACACCGTCGAATTTATTTCCCAAATTACCACACTGAAAAGCTGATAACAATAAAGATACGCGCGCCGTGCGTTCACACCTTATCACATTGGTATCTGCACTCTACGCGCAATAATAACTAAATGATTATGTTAAAATGGCTGTAGGGTTGAATAAATAATGCAGCGATATGTCGCTTATTAGCCAGGTGTTTTATTGCCGGCCCGACCGCCGCATGAGTCTTTTAACGTCGAGTTATTAGTTGTAATTTTAAAATGTTAACAAAGTTTAAAGTTTCTTTTCTGCTCCCCTTAAAAACCGGGAACAATTCTACCTCCGGCGCGCAATAAATTCTCATTCCGTTAGTGGGAAAAACTCCCAGCTCTTTAACAAATGATCATAATTTCCCATGCACGTTTCCGTAGCCGAGAATCACCGACTTTTCTAAATAAGTAGATAACCTTACATTTAAGTAACCGTTCTCTTCTGAATATAGTGCTTCTGTATGCAAATGCGATTGTAATTTCTTTCCTGAATGGATACTTTTATGTTTTCATTTTGTTTATTTAATTAATTATTGGAGCCGAAGGTGGGGATTAATTTATGGAACGCATAATCGTAGTCGACAAATTCAGTACATTTTCCAAGAAATGCCTAATAAATAATAATAATTATAATAATAAATTAACGCCACTTTAAAAAAAAATATATTAATTAATTAATTCCGATGGCATTTTAAAGCCTCCGGTTGGATCTCCTGTAAAGATCATGACAAACGACGGAGTAAATTAATAAAACAAACGCAACTATCTGCGAAAACATAAATCTGCGGCCGGATCGTGCAAACCCCACGCACGCGTCCGACACGATACGACCACCCCCCTTGTACTCGCCACCATCAACTATTTATGTTTATTTATATGGCTTCAGCTGTCGTTGTAAATGCCTATGTCGTGATATAATACGAGTAACGCACGTTACTTTCAAATGATGCACAATGATCGCGAGGGGTGGTTTACCCGCCACCCTAATTCGGCGGAGAAAGAAGCACCACCAGCAAACGTCATTCACGATGGTTATTAGTTTCGGGGGTGATAATGGCCCTGGAAAAAAATATTATTGTGTGAGAAAACGTGACGGATACAAATGTGTTCTTTTATTCGTGTGCGTTCGTCGACGGTTTATTATATTATAGGGATCATGATATTTGTGTACTTTATAAAATATTATTGTTTTGCAATTGCATTGTTGTTATTCGCCGCTACAACATTAACTGCATCGACTTAAATTTTACAACTTATTTCGTATAAGCTTTCACCCTTTCTTGACAATAATTATGAAATCTAAATATCTCATTGTTGATGACAAATATATAATTAAACAGAAATGCTAGTATTTCGAGCTCTCGTTTGTATTATCAATTTTCTCAACTAAAGCATTTAATGTAAAAATAGTATCATTCTTGTGAAAATTTCCATTTAGACAGCGAAACACTTTGAAAAATATAAATTAATGCAGGTGAAAATGATATTGCAAAACAAATTCACATGCGATATTTCTTGCCTTCAAAGAATTGAAAACTATTTTAGACACCTTAACTAACCAAATAAATTGAATCGCGAGAATAATATAATAATAAATAATAATTAAAATACGGAATTACAAATCTTATAACATTGTCCTTTCCAAGTGAGCGCGATTACTCGTAATTATTGGCTTCTGGGCAACTTGCAGCGTTATTGATGGTGTTTTCAGAATGCTGCAATTAATATATGCTGGTCTACTAATTAATATTATATTTAGGTGGTTTCCAAACATCGTAAATTTTACTGACGAAAATTCTCTTTAGTACTCTCGTTCTAACAGCACCACGACATAAGAAAAATACTCTTTGTCATATTCTAAAACATTCCCCTCGAAATATTGGTTAATGTCAGTATGTTAGAACCATTATTTTGATTAATTTTTGTACGTTTGGTGTTTTTGGAATATTTTGGAATCTTATCATGAAATGAAATAAGTTGTTGACATCTAGCGTTGAACTCATATATAATTAATTCATTTTTGTTCACTACGAGTACAAATTTCTTTGAACAAGATTAATCTACGTCTATTGGAAATTTTGATGTATAAATCTGTATACTGTTGAAATATTACCGTTGTTTCTCAATAATCTTATCTTGGTTACTTTATACTTTATAATTTTGACAGTAAATCGCACAAGTTAAAACTGATGCATTTGTCAATAATTAATATTGACAATTTATACCTGAAATAATATTTTAATTAACAAATATAATTTTGATTCATTTGATCAGTGACCAGCAAAAACCCAATTAGTCAAATCAAAGCAAAGAACTCCATTGGGTATTCATGAAATAAATTAACGACAAACTGAATAGATTTAGATTTTATTCAACTAACAAACATGTTCGTGTTTCTTAGATGTTGTCGGCATGCATCAACCTTTCTGTGTAATCTTGATATCAATAAATATTAGATTGCGTAAAAACAAATCTTTGCACGTGACATATCAATCCGAGCGTATGAATAAACTTCAATGAGAAATCGAACCGGTACGTCGCTATGTTCGAGCTCGAGGAAAATACTGCCAATAATAAAAATTTTACACCATAAAAGGATGGTAGTAATTTAAAAAAAAAATCAAGTTTTGCACTTCTAAGGACAAATCATGACAAAAATGACAACTTTACAGATTATTTGAAATTAATATTGATCCCAAAAATTACTGTTGATGACATCTAACAGATAGAAACACATGCACACAGGTCTACTTGTATCTATACCATACATTCACATTTATAGTTGACTGAACTTAATTCGAGAATATGAATAGTTACAACTGAGTTTCTCGGATATTTGAATTGATTCTGTGCACCTTTCTACTATTCTTTGGTTAGCAATCTGTTACCCTTTTGGATATATATATCGATAAAATAGATAAAATAGTTTTATTAAGCATGGATACTAATAAGGCATATACAGTTTTTGTATTAAATTTGCCGTTTATTTTCCGGTGTATGTTACCTTCATCGCCTATTATAGAGTTACTTTCAGGGATATGTTCATGTTGCGTTCCTTTTCCATTTTTTTTTCGATTCTCGAGCTCTTTTATTATTTTAGTTTCTTTTATTATTTATTTATTTTTCTCAAAAATTCTGGTTTACCATTCGCAAATAGTAGAAAAAAAGTTAAAAAGTTATAATTTAACATCAATATTTTCAAAAAGCAGCAATATTATTTCATTATTGTATTATTGGAAGACTTTTTTTTCATTTAAAGAACAGAATTTCATTTTATATAGGTACTAAGGCAAACATAATGAACAAACGTAGCTTTTATTGAAAAATGCAAATAAATGTTATAGTTGCAAATTTGAACGCCCAAAACACTGTATAAAAAAATCTTTTATTTTTTATTTTCACGTTCAACATTTCATTCCTCTACACCCCCCTTCGTATCCGCCCCTTTATTCCTCCTCCTCCTGCCGCCTTATCTGTTTTCCTTGGTTCTTTCTTCCGCCTGTTGTTCCAATAACCTCTTTTTCCTGCTCTCCTCCTTCTTTCCCACTATTTTGCCTAACATCACTAGTCCCCGCCCGTCTTCTCCCATATTCCTTCTCCAGTGTTTTCCTATTTTATTTTCTTCTTCGTTCAGTTCTATTTCCTTGCATTCTCCTACCCAATGATCCCACGCATGCCATCCTCGCAAAAATTACACATCCTGTAACTCTCTTCGCCAATGGCTTGTTCGCTTTCTCTTCACTTGCGAACCTGATAATATTCCAATCTCCCTCTCTGCTCTTCTCTCTCCTCTTCCTCCTCAATCCATCTTCCCCTAACCTCGCCTTTCTGCACGTATTGTATTTGTCCTTTCTATGTCTCATTTCTATGTCATCTTTACTTCATTTCTCCCTCCTCCTTTCTTGAACCCCATTATTTTTGTTTTCCTTGCTCCAACCTTTCTCTGTCCGTGAATCCTTTTAACCTTTTCGCCATCCCTTTTATCACCTCCTCCGGCCATATCTCTGATGATCCTAGTTTCACTCCCCCGTCTTATCCTTTCCTTAGTATTTCTTCCAGTTTCGCTATGTATACATTAAAATTTGCGAACTCAACGGGCATCCCTGTCTCACCCCTCTCCTGGTCTTAAATCTTTCCAAGTTCTCCTTACCTACCCTCACCCTGCGCCATGTTTCCTCATATATTTGCTCAATCATTGCCCGTATCCCCTCCGATATTCCCACCCTTGCCATTATCTTCATCATTGTCTTTTGTTCGCCTTGCCGCCTTTAGGTCCATGTACATCGCATACGTTTTCCCACCCTTCCTTACCATCTCCCTCTCTACTATGTAGTTAGATACATATATATTGTGTTTCGTTCCCCGGCCTTTTACTAAATCGCGCCTGTCCTTCCGACAACAACCCTTCGCTTTCTAAATTGCACGCTATATTTAGTAGCGAAATCCCCCTGTAAGTTCCATCTTGCTCCTTGTACCCTCCTTCCAAATTTCTATTACTATCGCCAACGTTCATTGTTTCGGTAACTCTCTTCTGCCCATCCATATCTCGTTTATCCTCCTTAACGCTTCCACCTATAGTTCCTCTGGCTCATTTATTCATCCCTCTACGTCTACTCCGTCTTCCTCAGCCCCTTTTTTAGTTTGCATTTTACCTTCATTATCTCCTCTCATGAAAATTCTTCTACCTCCTCTCTTCTGCCTCTCCACTTGCATCTGTCTTCTTCCCCATTCTTGTTCCTCTCGTCCCCTCCTAATAGTTGCTGGAAATACCTCCCCTATTGCCTTATGTCTATGCTCCCTGCATCTTGCTTGCCCGTTTCCTTCTTCTTTCTGAGAAACTCCCATACGTCCTTCTCCCCATTCAATCCCTGTACCTTCCTTAGATCTTTTTGTCTCTGCTTGTTCCTTCCTCGTCCATACCTCTTTATGCTTTCTTCTTTCTTCTGAAAATTCCTTCTATGTTCTCTGTCCTCTCTAGTCTTCCTCAATTCCTTCCAAGAAATATATGTTTCTTTTTTCTACTTAAGAAGGTGCAGTTAGTTATATTATAAATGTAGCATATATTTGAAAACGTGAATTGATAAAATTCTCCCATTTCTCATAAAGAGTGCTTGGATATTTATTTTATATCCACATTGTGCTTATTATTATTGCTTGAAGAAAAGAAAACTTTCCAGCAACTTACTCAAACCAAAACATTGCCCCAGATTGCAAATGAGTAATTTAAATCTGAAAATGTACAATTTTATTATCATTATTATTATTATTATTACTTCCGTTGACAACCTAAAGTGAATTTTAACTTTATATTGTAAAGAGAGAAATTAATAAAATAGGATTTAATACGTTTGGACTTTTCAAATACATAATATGTTATTGATGTCCTGTGTACAATTTAGCGCAATTTAAACAATTTATATTTATAGCTCACGAAATGTCAACTCATTGTATACTCATCTAGCAAACTCCGGGCAAATTGCCATCAGCCTGTTAGAGTATATTAATATTACCATTCATAAAGTTGTAACATTTTCAAGCGTGCACAACGAAAAACGTCCGTGATCGATTTGTTCGTTTCGAGTCGAAAAAACCAACATCGTTCATTGTGCGTTTCAATTAATGTCGTGTGACGGAAACACGAAGTTATGAATTGTGCTTAACTGACGAACGAATCCCATTCGATTTCGTGTATTTCACTTTGCGGCCGTCGCGGGCGCAGAATAAATTTATTTAATCGAGACGCTTTCGAGAATTTAATTATTTCGTTTTGTGAAATGTGAAAACGGATTTATTTACGCTTGTAAAATGTCAACTATTTTATCGGGGAAGATTGACGTCCATTAAATTAATATTGTTGGGAATTCTGTAAAAATGCTGCGCGCTGTTGCGCCCGGCGATCTGAACATTTTTAATTAGTTTTTACCCGAACGTGAATAATTTCATATCTCCAGAAATCTTTCAAATTACAATTTTACACAAACACTTATAAGGTTTCAATTGAAAATTCATTAATAACATTAATTATACTTTCCTCGTGTGATATTTATACTTAATGTACGCCATCCAGTTTGTTTTACTTTCATTTGAATTCTCCTAGAATATAATTGTTAAGATATATCAACGAGTATTGTAAAGCAGGATATACAATTATATGCCATTATTTCCTCAACATTCGCATAGCTGTTTTAATTGTTGCTTTTTCCTTCGATAATAACTCATGTAGTTATGCAAACGCAATAACTACATGAGTAAACGTGGAATCTAGGTTATCTGTACGAAAAAATATATTGTGGGATTCGTTTTATATATCTATTAACAGCACTATAGGCACCTTTATAGTATTCGTGATTTTGTAGCTCGTAATTACAATTTCATTTTGTTCGCAACGAATCGTGTTTAGAATTGTCGATGCCTGTGAGACATATGTACCCCATTCCTTCGATTTTTTCCACCGTAGGGTTTAATTTAATTAATTTTTGAGTATATCACATTATCGGAATGAGTTTTTGATTAATTTTGACGAAGAAGAGTGCATATAATTTTATGAATAAACCCAAATTTCGTATTTATATTTCCTTCTTGCTTGTTCAACATTAATGTAACAATGAAATTAATGTGAGGTACTATATTAATAATTAAAAATATGTATGCATATAACGTGTTAATGCACTACAAATAATATCTGAAGAAACATTACTGGATCTTAGTGAGAAAACAACTTCCCAATTTAAAGTTTATGGCCGTTCGATGTCGTTGATCATGGAGAAATGATGAATAAAATTATGATAAATTATTTTATACGAGTATGTATAATACCTACATTTTGTAACCGTAAATATTGAATCAATAAGGAAGAAATACATCCTCGCATATAAAACAGTTCCGTGAGCCGCTGGGTCTGTTATGAAAGGGACTAGGCGACTTCTGAAACGGGCGTAAGCACATTCTAACATAAAATAACCAATACACAAAGGATCCACTCGAGCAGATCAACACGTATTATTAATATCCCGCGCTTAATATGACAGGCAGCTTTGTTCAAATAAAGATTCCACATTAGCGCGGGGCCATTATTCGATATGGCCGTTTCGGGCAGGCGCTCCGTCGAAAGTGTATTAATAATGCCTGCCCGTCGACTGTAACAGGACAGTAGAAATTAATTACAAACGAATAGCGCTCACTGTGAAGCAGCCGACATCTGTTGTATTGTTGTTAGTCCACCTTGTACCGTGTATGTATATCATATACAAAGAGTTGTAAAATATACATTTAACCTCGACCATTATTAACGACTTAATTGAAACGCGGTCGTTCAACAAGCTAAATAGGTTTCGTGCCTTTGAAATATAGGTTTACGTCGAGGTAACTGAATCATTCAAATAACCATAAATTACCTAATAATTAGTGTATTTATAAAGGGAAACTTTTTATGCTCATGTGATAGTTCTTTTTTTCATTGTTCTTAAAAATTGGCCATGCATTAATTTTCTTAGTCAATTAACGATAACCAATTTATTTACTCAAATATTTGTCTTTTTGCGGTCCAGGTTTTTACATACCACTGCTAATATATGCATTTTGATATTTACATTAACAATAAATTTGTATATTTGACGACCAACGTTAAACCTGGAACAATATAAATGCATTAACGGAGCCTGTGAATTTTTTTATGTCATACATTTCCCTTATCCACACATGTATTAATTACTGTCAATGTGTACACATTTTAACAACTAAGTTGTCATCGTAGGAAAATGTAGGTATCATTCATAAAGTGGCGATATCGGTATCTGCCCATAATCTGAATAAAGTAAATCAAATCTATTCGTAAAAATAAAAATACTGTCAATAATCAAAGCTTAATAAATTTATTAACCGTCCTTTCTAAATTTTATGTTGTAGCAGTTTTAGCCAAACAAATTATGCCTAGATTTTCGAAGAATATTATTAAGTAAATTATAATTATAATTTAATTGCAAATTTAATATATTTTCATTTATTCTCAAAATCTATTATGTGTTAATGGAAAACTTAATAAACAATGGTTGGAATCTAATGTAACAAATCTATTAACATTAGTTCCTGTTTTATATATTTTTTAGAAATTAATGAGTCAACCTTGTTTAATTATGGAATATATTAATCTTATCAACCTATGAATGAATGAAAATTATTTCCAAACACATAGTAAATTTCAGCAGCAAGAACAAGGTAAATATTGCAAATATTTTCATGATTTTTTTCGAAATGAAGTTTAAAAATGGCGCTATTTATTTTCCTATGGTTTGGATTAGGCATTTTGATAACATTTTCGCGATTTTTGTTACTTTGAAATGTGACATTATATCTTTTGTATTGGAATTAAATTCAAAAGTTCCAACATCTCTTTCAAATATGAAATTGAAATGGATGATAATCAATTATCTTTCTTGGATACTTCGTTATCGGAAATGGTCAGAAATTGGAAATTGACATATATAGAAAAGGAATTAATGTCTATAGATTTATTACATCCGATTCTAATCATTGTTTTCAATATAAAATGTTGCTCTTAATTAATAGTTTATTAAGTTTTCCATCAACCCAGATTACATCTAAAAATGAATTAAGACATATTAAATTAATAGTAAATTATGATTGTTACTCTGATAATTTAGTTAATAATATTCTTCGAAAATGTAAGCATTATTTTTTGGTTAAAATTCCTACAACTTTAAATTTAGAAAGGACGGTTAATAAATTTATTAAGCTTCTTTGCAAAAGGTTTTAATAATATTTTCAAACATCTTGTAGTGCATGTAATAGAATATATGTTGGGCAAATGAGATGTTCTATTTTCATTCGTTACCAAGAACACAGCTAATCTAAAACAATGGAATGGCAAAATCTGGCCTGATATTGATTGCCTGATATATATAAGAATTTAGATATAGTATAAGTATGTGTGTATTTTTGGAGAAGGCATTATGAATGACAGAACGATATAGTTTCGGAAGTGGTAAGTGCTCGATTTGTAGGTTCAAATATGAACTAATTAGAATTTCAAACTGGGATACGAGTAACACACACAGCACGTTCCCTAATCTTTTACATCTAGTGAAATATCTAGGTTTTATAGCCATTTCAATTAAAACTTCATCTAAACGATATAGAAAATGTAGGTTTTGAATCAGCAGAAATTTTGATCAAGATTTTATAATAAAGTATAAATCCATTAAATTATAATTTTAAATAAATGGGAAATAGGAATGCTTATTTTTTCTTTACTTCGGAATGTAATGCAGAATTATTATGTTATAAGATCTACGATTGCTAATAGTCGTAACATATTTATAAGCAGCCACTATTTAAACATTAGAATACAAATACAGAAGTTAATATATTTAAGAAAGCCGTATAAAACTAATTATTGTAAGAGCTCCATGACAGAACATACACAAATACGTAATTAATATGTGGCTTCAGAAAGTTGTGCAAAATTCTTTATTAACAGATTTACATTACTTGTTTTTCTTTTCACGACCTTTGTACAAAAACTGCCCCCATAAATACCATGTGAGAATACGTGCAGATTTTTTAAATTATTTAGTATTAATTTATTAATAGTTTCCAGGGGCTTGTACAAAATTATTGTCATAATTACGTTCAAAACGACATAACGTGATATCTTACAAACCGTTTTTTGATAAAATGACCTTGATCTTGACTTACTTAACGTAAGTTGTGTAATAAGTCAGTCGTTGTCAGGTATAGAATGAAATATTTAATTTTGGCTAGTTTTATATGCATAACTAAAGTTTTATTATAATTAAGTTAAGAAAATTTACCATGCTGATTCTAGCTTCATGACGATTTATGTGCTATTTGGACGTTCTCAAATCCCCACAACGTAATTACGAATAATAATCGTTAGAAATAATAATTGTAGATAGCATGTGAAACTGGCTTTTGACAGCCATACATTTGTGAGGCGCGGCTTCGCGATATCTGCTCGCCCGACAGAGTATTGACACTGTTGTCTTTGATGTGGTAAACTGTCATTCAGTATTTACAGAACCCGTCCTGTGTATTAAGAAGAGAATCAAAGTACTAGTATTTCAAACTATCTTTGTGAAAATATCAACTTTCATTAATTCTTAATTAAGTCAAAAGTTTTGCAAGCAACACAATGCACTTCTATTTAAAAAATGATTGTACGTGTAAAACTACCTAATTGAAGGAGGGACAGCAAAGAAGGGAGGAAAAGTATATACAATGTTTGTGGACCTGAAGGCGACATTCGACAAGGTGAACAGAAGGATAATTAATGAAAACACTGGAAATGGTGGGGATATTAGGGGCGATAAAGAGAAGAATGGAAAAAAGTGTATGAAGAAATATGGTGCAGGATGAGGGTGGGGGAAGAGAGCTCAGAAAGATTTAAGACATGGAAAGTGGTGAGACAAGGGTGCCCCTCTCAGCCCGCAGTTATTTAACATATAACCAAAAGCAGTACTAGAGAACACGTTAAGGAGGTTTAAAACTACGAAAGGAAAAGATATGGTTGTTGGCATTTCCGGACGATATAGTTCTAGTAGCATTGACGATGGTGGAAAGATAGATGAATATGATAAGGGTTAGATCAAAACACACGGAAAGCAAACATAATGATACTAATACACTAATATATAAATATAATAACAAAATGATTATTATGGAGAACAAAATATTCATAGTAACTATGAATAAATGTATAATATATTATAAACTTAGCATAGTGTAGTATTTTTAAACTAGCTCTATGTGTGTGAACAAGGCGGAAAACGGTCATAATGGGCTCAGATTCCACCCTACGAAAATGACTAACGAATTAACAAGTGAAGCTTTTAAAATTGTTTACTAAGGAAGAAACATTATTGAAAAATGTTCAAAGAATAATATGAATTTAAAGAAATATTTAACAATTTTCGAAATCTGGTCATTTTTAAGATTTAATTAACGCAAATTCCAGACGAGCATCGACTGGATATGATAAGGCATTGGTATAAAACTGCACTCAAGATTACAATTGCCTTTGAATTTGATTGCTAATTGCCATACAGTCGAATATTTTTTTTATATGATATAATATGTATATCATAATTCAATTCCGAAAATATCGTTAGTGGTGTTACTCAAATTTTGATTTATTTTGTCGATACGTAAAAATAATTTGTTTTGCGTTTCAGAACCTTGAATTCGACATGTGGTGACTTTTATAATTAAAAAATTGTTTTAAAAAACAAACGAAATTCTTGTGTTTAATAATCTTTTACCTATACATTTAAAATCAACGAAACTGCATTTGGGATTTTATTTTAAATCAAAATAAAATCAAATGAATTGTGAAAGTAGTTTAAAAGACAATTAAAAATACTCAGATATACAAAAATAGCTTATTTATTAAACACAAATTACACATATGCAAATAAAAACTCAAATTTACACAATTCAAAATCAAACAACGAACATAGACTCAAATTATCTCAGGTTAAATTTAATAAATAAACATTATATTTATCGGGGTTCAGGCAAGACGCAAAGCATATAAACAAATATACATTCGTTGTATTTTTGGCATATAATATTAACAATATAGAAGAAACTTACTGAACGTTATTTATACACGAGTAACTGAAGAAAATTCTGTCGACTGTTGACGACTGTGTCAATTTTTCGACTGTTCTTTAGCCATCGAGCTTACGCGTATTTATATCAAGTACGCCCACATAGATTCCCTCCAACACCTGCAAGCATTCGCCCTCGCAGAGCACCGCGTAACTGCCTGGATATCACGTGATCGCACGTGATTTCGTCGGTACCGAGCGCTATAAATGAATTAGACTTGACAGTCGTTCGCTCGTAAAAAAATCCACGTCGAGTCCTCCAATAGATCCGAATGACCATAAATCGGCTGAGCTCCAAGTTCTTTAACATAATTACATATGCGACCGCTTCTTTTTTGTTGACTTAGCTGCAAATCGTATCATCTTTTCAAGAGTTTTCTCGCGCCAACCGTTCACGTGCAAATGCGAATTAAATTATCTCGTTACATTTATATTATAAATTTTATATTTACGGGTTAATACTCTATTCTTAAATCTAATATCTTAAATACATATTTAAACTATCTCGCTGTGCGAGCTGTATGTGTACACATACAGCTCGCACAGCGATTAATCACATTTCGTTGCACTCGCAATGTTAAAACGAAATTTTCATAACTATTTATAATAATTATGTGCCAAACTGTGTGCTTCATCTGTAGCAAAATCTGATGATGTTTTAAATAAAAACGAAACGCGCGTAATGACTTTTTAAAATAAAAGGAAACACATCGAAAATCCTACGAATTTCAAGTAATTATAATATATACGGTGTCGAAAACCCAACAAATAAATACATATATATATATATATATATATATATATATATATATATATATATATATATACCGTATTTCCCCGAATTCAGTTTACAATAGGTATGATTAACCAAAAATTTTCGAATTGGAATTTCATATTTTGGGATTCCACCCTGCTTGATCTGAAACTAATTTTTATTTTACTTTCGATTTTTTTAAATCAAGTAGGCCTTTACAGTTTTGCAAACACTATTTTAGTTCTAGGTTACAAAAAGAGGTGTCGCAATAAACTTTAATATTGCTAAAAGTGTTTTATTCAACGACTGCCTGCTCATGATACAAGATAAGTACCATTTTAAGTGATTTACAGTCGAGAATTTGTACAATAAATATATATATATATATATTTATTTATGTATGTATGTTCATATACAATTTGATGACATTAAATATAACAAACATACTAATGTATTTGTACCGTTGTGATTCAGCCTGTATTCATGATTATAAAGTTTCTTCACTTTTATATAGGTGTTTTTATCTTTAATTATAGAGCCTGCGAACATTGAACATCCTGTATATATGTAGTCACATCAACAAAGGTGTAGTTGGGCTATAGATAGGATAATTCGAACCAAATAATTGAACTAAATTAATGAATTTCTAATATAATTTTTGCACATATAGATATTAATTGTTTAAAGAATGTTCAAGATGAATGCAGACAGAAATCAAAATATGTTAACTGAGCAAAACCAATTTATTAATATCCATGGTGCTTGTTTCGTATTTATTTCGTTAGGCCAAATATTTGCTACAAGAATGAAAGCAATTTGTTTGCATAAAATGTACTCAACTAGACAATATTATAAGGATGATGTGACTGAAATCTTGGCTTAAACGATAAATAATTGCACTCCACTCTGCAGGTGTTAAGAAAGCAACGTTTTTAATTTGCGAATTTACACCTTATTTTTCCTTTTACTGTGTAATAAAACCGTTGCGTTAATACAATTTAACTATTGGTCGTAATTTAATGTTGCTAAAATTATAATTGGAAATTCACTTAGCCATTTTATGAACATATTCATAATGACTGTACTTAAGCATAAAGTTAAATTATTACACTTTTCTCGATTAACGACAAAACTTAATAATGTAAAAATCTGTAATTGCGCAGTAAAACTCATACACCCTGTAAAAAAATTAAATCTATAGTGTAAATAGTATCTAATGATAAATATTTTCATGATTAAAAAATTACAAATGAAATCTATCGTACTTCTCATCATTTAAGAGAACGCGTGCATAAATTCGCCAAAATCCGCGCCGGGAGCAAATATCAGGGTTTCCCATATACATCTATATACATCATATACATATGTATCTGCAACGTGAATGTCGAATAAAATAAATAAGTGTTAAGCGATGGCCACACTATGCATTTAGTTGCTGCAACTTTGATGCTACATGACAGTTGCAGCATCTTTTTGTGGCCACACTACGCATTTTAGTTGCAGCAACCATCATGCATGGGAATAGAGCACGTTATAATTTGTGGGAAAAATGCATGCGTTTCTAGTGATATTTTTAGTAACTATAGTAATGCCAACAGAAAAATGACAAGAGTACAGTTTTATTATATAATCTCGTGTATATAAAAAATCTTTAAACATTCTTGCTGCGAAGCAATAAAGTTGAATATTCCAAGACTTTTTTCCACTGAAAAATGCAACAACCTTATGAGGTTGGTAGTAAAATTATTATAATGTAAAATGTTTTACTTTACTTCGTTCATAACGTCCTCTCGTTTTATTATGTTAAACTTGTTGTTTCCTAACTGGTACTTCGTATTTAGATTGGTCTAGACAGAGCAAAAAAGATAATATTATAGAAAACTTCTTGACCAGGAGTGGCTTTAGGTTAACCCAAGGGAAAAAATATGCTATACTATGTTTAATTGCAATTGGACACGTCTCTTATAACATATACAAAATGATGACTTTTGACCACTCTCATTTTGATCGCTTTGATCACTTTTATTGTTAAGGCCTAGATTAGATTTTAATTGATTAACGCCATTTAAACTTGTAGTGTAATGTCAAAAAATGAGTCTAATCGAAAAGCTACTAGGATAAATAAGTAAACATTTCAAAATTATTGTTAATAAAGCATTAGACTCTACTAAAAACTATATACATCAGGTCAATGACATGATTCAAAATATATTGCTCCTATAACAAAAACTATTAATTTTACACAAAATCGAGCGTAACAGAAATTACGCAGCTGTAGGATTCATCATTGAATAGTGGCGACTTGAAACCATTGCCAACGTGATTTTCACGCGATATCTACAAGCGAGGCATTTTTATTGTTCACATACAAAAATTATTATGCAAGTGCGACCGGTCTACGTGGCATGGCGTTGGCGTCAGCGATGTTCGGAAAAGTCGTGCGCTTAATTGATGGGATCCGTCCGTTACGTGTTCGTACGTAACGGAACGCCGACACAACGCAAGGATGTTTAATGCGTACAAGACATGTGCCTGTTAATAAGCAACCTTTAATTAGTATCGTAACATAAATATCGTTCTTGTTATTTCGGCTCGCCTTAATTTATTGGCCGCTTTTATTTATCTTTCGATACTGGGGTCCGGGTTTTGGCGTAAGCGTCGATCCTTTTTGGCAACAGCCGTAACGACAGCGCGCGTTGGTTGAGCTACCGTGCATCTGTTCGTAGAAAAGTCACTTCTAGGACGCACGGATCCGCGATTTGTTTTGCTTAACTATTGTCGGTGTCACGACGAAATGAATTAAATCTATCTAATCGGTTATCTAGATTCGGAAGAGCGATGCTTTGTACTCCGTCTGCAAGATAGCATTTTATCTGCTAGTCTTGTTACGAATATTCCGTGCACTACAAATCTATTTATGATTTCCATTGTATTAATACGTAATAATAACGTATTCAAATTAAATAAACTTAATAAAACAATTGAGAAATTAAGTGCTTGTTCACAATATGGATAAGTTACATAGCACAAGGAACAGATTTTTTTGTATATTTATTTTTCAGCATATGGTTATATTATTAGTATTATCACTTTTGATTTTTACATCTGCCAACGACGTAATAATTTATAAACTCATGAGTCAACGTTCTAAATAGATATATCATTCTTATAATTATTCATATTAAAGACGAGTACTTTTAATAAAACAAACAAAACGAAAGGGGTACAAATTAAAGAAGTAATTTATGTCTCCTTCGCTGCGATAATAATGTATATTCCGGATGGTGTGCGTTGTGTGTCCTTTCTCAATATTGAAATTGAATTAATATTACTTTATTATTAACTTCATTTCACCACATATATTATGATTTATTATTATTTAGCACTTCGCTTACAAGAATAGGACCATCATATATTTTGGAAATAAAATATAATAAATTAATTTTATTTACAGTATTAAGTAAATTATAAATAATTTCTGATAAATTGGGTTACACTCTGACACCAGATTTCCCTTTTTATTTGCAAAGGACGATCGTATTATACTTGCCGTTGACAAACGGTCTTCAGAAGACAATCGGAGAGGAGTCGAGGTCTTGCCGATAATACCTAAGGTGTTAAGGTAATGCACTATGAAAGCACGGGCTGTAATTTCAATTAATGATATTCGCTATAGGTCTGGCTAAGTAGATGGCTAGGCAGGCTGTGGATCCTAGTTCCGTATTTCGCGGAACACAGAACGTACGGAAGGTCAGAAATAAAAGGATTTCGCACATACTTCTTTTTAATTTAACTGATGTTTCGCTGTTGTTTTTCAATCAGTATGTAGTCTATTATTGACTTCTCATTTCTATTTAATTCCCTGGCGTATATGTGAATGTCTTCATATTCAAAAAATAAATTTGCTATAATTCGTTGGTTATCAAACCAGAACTCAATTAGTCTCTTTCAGTTGTTGTTTCTCTTTATTTCACATATATGCCTAGCACATCTTTTTCCAGTTTATTCCTTTCCACACTCTCATTTTCCACTGCAATTGTCCATTCTTTCCAGGATGAGTCTTTTATTTTTGCTTTTGAAATACACATGGAATAAAATAAGACCAAGAAATGCTACAGGACAAGTAAAGCGGTAACCAAAACCAAAATCGGTTAGGGAGGATTTAAAAAATGCAAATGCAAACAAATTAAATTCTACGAAAGGGTGATATTAAGTTCAAAATCGTTGGCTAATAAGTAGGCCTGCTAGTATCCGAAGATTTTAGGATTCGGATATCCGGATCCGAAAGTATCCGAATATCCGATATCCGGATAGTTTACTATCCGGATCCGATATACGGATATCGGATCCGGATATCGGATATCGGATCCGGATACGTATACGTTAGGATATAAATTATGAGTATGTGTGGAACATCATCGTGCTGTCTACCAAAGAAACACAAAATTATGTCACGAAATCGAAGCTGCAGGTATCAATCCTTACACCATAAAATTACGATATACTAACATATGTAGCAAAAGTTTTGGAAACATTTTTCGTATTATTTTTTTCGTATTAAAAATAATGCAATAAACTTACCATTAGATATTGAAAATCTGTCAAGTTGCTACTATAGTTTGACAAAACATTTGTGTTTACAAAGTTTTATAAAATGGCCTACAAGTTAGAATTGCGGAAAGATATTAACAATCTGGTTGGCCCCATACCCACACGTTACATTGATACGTGGACATCTAGATATACAAAATCTTACATAACCGTGACATTACACACTGTTACTTCAGATTGGGAATTTGTGACTATTACTCTGACCACAGAGGAAATGGCAGAAAGACACACACCTACAAACTTGCAAGAACGTCTGTCAAAAATATTAGTCGATTGGCAAATAGAAGATAAAGTTGTAGCAGTTGTTCACGACAATGTCGTTAACATTAGCTCTCCCGTGAAAACGAGCACGTCGTTTGGTCATATTATATGCTGTTTCGCTCATACTATTCTTTGTATAAACAAATCTTTTGAAGATGATAATTTGCAACATGTGATTCAAAAATGTAGTAACATCGTTACGCATTTTCACCACTTTACAGTAGCATCAGCTGCTTTAGAAAATAAACAAAAACAACTAGAATTGAACAAAATAAACTAGTCCAGTACGTCAAAACCAGATGGAACTCTGCATTTTGTATCCGATTTTTATTTTATCCGATCGAACTACAACGAACATTAAAGTTGCAACTATCCTCTCTACAAGTGATGATGATTGGTTATTAATTGAAGAGATGGTCACATTACTCAAACCATACGAAATGGCAACAACGCTTTTGTCATCATCAAGCAATGCTACCATTTCAGTAATTAAACCACTTATCAATTCATTAAAAAGTAACTTTTTATTGGTTAATAAAGATGACTCAATAACAGCAAAAATTTTTAAAAATTGTGTGAATCGAGAAATTATAAAGCGATTTGAAACGTATGATCTTGTTGCTGATATTGCTTGAACCTTAGAGCCGCGATACAAATAATTTTTAAGTGCAGAACAACGGGTAGTTGTAAATAATTTTTACATAACGAAGTAAGAATTACATCAAGTAATTCTGCTTTCAATTTTTTATTCCCGGGTGACACAGACGTTGAAAATAAATCTGATCTGGACAATTATCATTTCGAAAATCAAATCACAAAACACAGCTGCCCGTTTAGATGGTGGAAAGAACGCACAACAAAGTATCTGTATCTAAATTGATTAGCTAAAATATATTTGTGTATTCCGGAAACATCAGTACCATCTGAACGAGTTTTTAGTGACCGCGAAAAGAAGTTGCTTTTCTTCCGAGAATATAAATATAATAATATTTAACAATTTAAAAATTAAATTTTAAAAAGTTCTACTTATTTATTGTTTCACTTGGCATCTTGTTTTTTATGTATCATAGAGAAAAAAATATTATTAGTAATTATGAAATTATTTATTTCATTTATAATTTTATTTATTATTTTTTTATGTTTATATAAATATTATGTTAAAATTAATTCGTTTGTTGTTTTTTTACAAACATAAATCTACTTAATCATTGGCACACAACCTAAATGCCTGTTTTAGAGACTGAATAACGTGTTTTATTTGTGTAAAGTTATTGAACTAAGAATTAATCAGCATACTAAAATTATGCTTTATTTTATTTGATCCAAAATAGGGTTGTGTGCCACAAAACTTTCTAATTTTACATAATATACATTTTTTTATATTTTGTATGTAGCAGATTTTGTAGCCTATATTGTAATGTCATAATTTATATATGCTCATAACTGTAAAAAGAAATATTATTTAACACGTACAACATGCAATCATTTTTGGAAAATGGTTTCGGATCCGGCCCCAAGATTGAGAACCGAATCCGTTTCTACAATCCGGATATTCGGTTGCCGAGATCCCGAACAGAAATCCGGACCTGTATCCGATATCCGGATCCAATATTCGGATCCAATATCCGGATCCGAGTTTCGGTTCTCGGGTCCGGATAGTAAACAATCCGGATATCGGGCATTCGGATATCCGGATACTTTCGAGTCCGGATATCCGAATCCTACAATCTTCGATTAGTAACAGGCCTACTAATAATTATAACGCCTCACATAGCAGCTAAATGGCTATGTGTTTCAATGGTTCGCTAATTGGTGCGATTATCTCACATCAGCCTTTGGATAGTAAGTTTGTTAAATTCTCGAATCTTTTGGCAAATTCTTGGTCGTAGTTCTTCAGTTTGGGCTTCCCACCCATCGTCGTAAACTTTTCTATAGGACATGCCTGTGAAACATTCCGGTGATTATGCTCATGATATATGTTGTTGCCTTAATCAATGTTGGGTTCTTCTCGCATAATGGCACGATGCTAGATCCGTCCAGAACATAATATTATCATTAGCATAATGCCTTTGAATAAAATTCATTAATTTGAATTAATTTTGAATATAAATATCTGCATTTACACCTTCGCCCCTAATTCACCCAACAGAAGGTCTTGAAAAACCAGCTTCCAAAATGGCGCACCACGCTAGTACCGTGTCCTCAAATTACCCTTTTTCTTATGCCTTACTTCACCAGGAACGTCCTCAATGTTATCTGTATAAAAGCCTTCGTTTCCTTTTATTTCGGAGTTAGATAATGCAATATCTTTTCACGTTTTTATTAATATTAGTATAATTTGGAATACGTACCTGATGTGCGTTGTTGTAATTATGATGCAGTTAAACGCGAGACATATGTTGAGAGTGAAGTGTTTTTTGTAATGTTAAACGACAAAGTCAACACCTCGAATAATTTTATAAACATTATAACGTGTTAAAGACTAATGTAACTTAATTTTAAAGAGTATGTAACGTAACGTTAAAAAGAAAAGTGGAAATTACAACAACCCATTACAACAACCCACCCGATATCCGGATCCGAAGATCCGGATCCGATATCCGGATATCGGATCCGGAACCGAAGCAGCACTATCCGGATACCCCGATACTTTATTATCCGGATCCAAAATTATCCGGATCCGGCTGACAGGCCTACTAATAAGCGATTGAAAAATGTAACACGGAATAGATAAAATTGTGTAGTGTGTTGATGCCTTATGACAAATTTGTTGCGAGAATTATAAATTATCATTTGCTAATTCCGAAACAGAATGGATTATGTAATTAAAATGGATAATTCTTAATGCACATCCATAATAATTGATATCTTATTTTTCCTGTCAATTTTTAAATAGGTTTCGCTTCTATGTTGTTTGTTATGAATTATTTAAATAAAAAAATTTAATAATTATGGTTTATAGTAAACAAATATGCAGTGTACAATCTTATATACTGCATTTTTCGAAATAGTTATACTTATAGTTAATTAATGTTCACTACACCATTGAGGTGTAAGATTAGACCATCTTTCATGTGTACTTGTAGTTATATATTTCGAAAGAACTTTTCAAATAAAAGTTGTTTAAAATTTCCATACCGATTTTTTCTAGCATGTACCGTTTCCGAGATACTGAAAGGTGTTGATAGTAAACCATTACTTCCGGTTAAGATATTGCTTTTAAAAGGACATTTTCTACCTTCCTGCATACAAATTTTAAGTTTAACGCCTCATAGTGATAATTTCAATGGTTTGGACGTTATAGTGTACACATAAACGTCATTCCGCAAATAGTCAGAATCGATGCAGGCAACCTTAAACGTATATCCGTTAAAATTTCGAGTTCGAAAATTACTTATTTACCTTTTTATACATGATCTATAAGGAAGTAAAAAGCACCGAATGAAGCAAATTTCATATTACACGTTTTTACTGTTTAGTTAAACTTACTGCTTGCCGGTAATTAATTCTTTAAAAAAGTAAAACGAAACATCCTATCCAGGTTAAATAAAGCAGCATCACTAGTCATATAACTGGAATATATTTTTAAACATTTCTATGTCAATTACAATGCTTTTGTACGATATTTAAAACGTAATCACGAACTGAATAATTTATTATTGTTACTTATTGAACCAGAACGTCACCAATTGTTCAGTTCGTCGTTAAAAACAAATTGCACATTAGTTGCGTAATAATTGTCGGTTTAGTAAAAAAAATAATAGTTCAATTTCAAGCAACCAATACAGCTGCATACATATCCTAAAATAAATATTCCAATATGTTCCGTATGTATTTAAAAAAAGAAACGTGGTACGACTAGGACGAAAAAGTAATATATTTTAAATTTGGTGCATGTTTCCTTCCGTTTCATTTGTTTTTACATTTTATGCAAAACGCTAACGTCTATTGAATTTCGTGCGCGTCGTTTTTGATATACATGAAATTTATAACGTAAAACGAGTGCACGTACTCGAGCAGAGCATTCTTAAATATCCGCGATGAATTGGGATGCGGAAGAGCGGAGGAAAAATTTTACGCGAGGCTGGCAGATTCGCCGCGAAATTGATGCGAAAGTTTGCGCTGAAGCCGAAGAAGAAGGTTAAATGTGAAATTTACCTGTCGAGGAAAATATTAATTTGGGAAACTTTCCTATGCTTAAAAGTTTGAACAAATTCAAATTGTGTTTTCGAACTGCCGTGGGGTACGGTGCGATGATAAATTTTGATATATTTAAAATGAAAACTGAATATCTGAACTCCAAATTTCTGGTAATCTGGATTGAGGTTACAATGGATGCATTCTCTTAACTGTTATAAATGTAGAAGGTGTAAGAAAAATTTATATGTTTACAGTATTCGAAGTAAGGAAGTAATATACCGAAAGCTAAAACACAGGACAGGTGAAAAAACATGGCCGCGATTGAATTTAAATTATTAAAACCAACAGAATAACTTTTAACAATTCTGAACGAACCTTCATAAATGAACGTAAAAAAATTGGAATCTATTTAAAATTTAGGACTGTAAATTCTCAGGGAAATCTTCAGGGTACGTTGGATGATCTGTCACTTGTGGAATTAGAGTATCATCTTCCTCTATATACCCATAGTCCAAAGTATTGTGTTTCTCAGACAGTTCCAAAGCATGAATCCATTTGTAACATTGTAAGTCGGTTCTTTTGATATGAAGACGGGTAGATCTTGAGGTATGGGCCAAATCTTGAAAGTTTCGTAATTTTTTGTGACGCAACTGATGAAAACGCAATTTATTCATTGTTCCTAAGCTTGAAGCAAATGCTCGAACTAAAAATTCTTCTGCTTTTTTTCCATGTCCTCATTCAGTTTCCCTTTGCCAAACTCCAACAAGAAGTCTTCTGCCCACGGGTCAGCTGCTTTTAAAGCTGCTAACTTCGTACTGACCTTGCTTGTAGTGTTGCAGCCGATTAAAGATTGTATAGCTGGTAAGTGGTACTCTGTCTGCAAAGGAGTGAAGTGGAATGTACCGCGATGTTTTTCTACTCCAAAAGCAATCCACAGTTCTTTAAGTCCTAACATTTTTCACTTCTGTAAGTAATGATAGAGAGCACTAACAAAAACATCGATATCAGTAGAACAAATAACCACGTCGCTTGCTATTGAAGGCAGTGTCATGTGAGAAATATGGGTTAAGATCCTCTCATCTGCTTCTTGATGATCAGGTTCCAAAGAAAGTTCTTTTTCACTTTTTCTATTTGCGAAATATCTGCACAAAGTCCAAATCATATCCTGCTTTTTGCTGACGAAGCAGACATGTTAAGGTTAGCTTATACCGTAAAAGTTTTACTGATTTCTCCCCTTTGCGTTGGTTTCTTAAAGTATTTGAGACTGCGAAAAGATCACATTTTTTGTTGACTACGGTTTTGTTTATGTCGGTTTTGCTATCTTCAATATTATTACTTTCATTTTGAAAGATTACTAGTAGTGTGTCATGCCTACCTCCAACCCCAGAATGGGCTTGCTCTTGGTAATCAAAGTTATCTATTGTGTAATAGATAAAATAGTATCTGGAAAACTGTTAGACATTTTAAGTGTACTTGGGGAGAAGTCTGGTAGCATGGAAACATTACTGAGCAAAATTTCAACCAGGATTTCGGTAGTTTGTTCTTTGTTTCTCTAAACTATTGAAATAGATATTTTGCGTTTCAGTCAATATTTTCTAAACCAAAATCGTAGCTTTTAATGTCACTGCGCAATGTTTCAGCATATTATTTAACACAATCAAACGGATTTCTTCTGCAAGTTGTGCTACAGTTATTTGATTTGAAAATACCGTTTGTGATACAGAGTGATCCTTTGAGTAAGTAAAATAAATAGTATCACCAAAGTGCTGTATAAGTAACCTTTTCATCCGCTTGTTTGAAATTTGGGTGTCACTGGATACATATTTCTTGTTAAACTCATTCCGTAGGTATACAACTGGGTATCCTCTAATTTCAAATTGAAGTGTAGCCACAAACGTTGTAAATGATTTTTTCAGGCTCTCAGAACTAGCTGTCTCTTCCTTTGTATCTTTTTCAATATCTCTTTGATAATATAAAACGTATTTTCTTATACAGTTCTTATGACAGTTTATATCTGCAGCAAATACACTATTTACATTTTCCAGTGTAGCTGTTCGCTGAAAAACTGCATCACGGTTTCCCGCGAGGCTTTCAGTAGTTGCTCTGCTCTGAACTTCTCATAAATACGGTACAGTTTCGAGTCTCGTTTTACTTTTAATTGGTTACACACTATACATTTTTTAACTGTTCACTAGGTCCAGGTCCTCTTTTCTATCTCTGCCGTTGGCCAGTACTACCCTCCTCTTCCGAGCTTGATTCTTCAGCTTCCTTTTCTTGTTTTTCTTCAACTCGAACAAAAATCTAGCAATTTCTTTGGGAGTAACTGGTAGAATGTTTTCTGCTATGTGAAAGATGTGTAATTTATTATCAGTGATTTGCCCTTCACTTTCTTGACTTCCATTTGGCTGAAACGTCTTTTTCAGATATTTCGCATACAAATGTGATTTTTCATGGTTATTTAATGCCCATGAGCCTTGTTTATTCCAAATAGGAGAAATTTGTACAATTGTGTTTTAAACCTTTTGGATGTTTTCCGTATTTTTATCATAAGTTAACTCACTTAAATAGATATTTAGTGACTATGTTTTAATCCTTAGCATTTCTCTCTTTCAATTCTGATTCATTCTGTTACTTGTTGTTTTCTGTTCTGGACATCTTGAATTTTGCAGTGTTCTTCTTGTCTTTCTCTTTACTGAAATAAGCTCGCGAGTTTCTGTCGAATAATTGCCTCCCGCAGTTTTTCGTTTAAGTCCACGTGCGTTATTCCTGATAACATTTTTTATATCACAAGTACATTCTTCAGTTTCTTTCGCCAGTTCGTGGATATTTTTCAAACTTGCATTCAGTTGTACTGTGTTATTCAACTCCAATTTAAAACTGCCCGAGTCGGTAATTTTGTTTGCCCGAGCAGGCGCATTTTCCTTATATGTAATTTTATCACTAAAGGTCGTTATACCAGATAGTTTCAGTCCGTAATCAATTTTGACGTAATACCTTGTGATCTGTCTGACGATGGAGAAATGGAAGAGATCTGGATTTTTTTGTGGATTTGTTGGCCAACACGTTAGTTTTCCACAGTTGTATACTATGGCTACGATCTACAAGTTGGTACTTTTGGTAGTCGATAAGCTTGACCTCGAAAATGTATGTTTTGCGCTAAAGTCGCGTGCAAATATGAAACGTTTTCCATCATTGTTCAAGTGGGAAGAATAATCTGCCCTTTAGTGGTAGTATTTTTGCTAGATTCATGGATTCGTAATTTTACCGCGCTTCTTCCTCTTGGAACATCAGCGGAATGCGTTGTAAGAGTATGAGTTGTATGAGTATTAGCTGTATGAGAATAAGTTGTACGAGTATGTATAAGTCTCAGATATTAAACAAATAGCTATTTTATTTCTAGGAACAATTGCAGCTCATTTCTGTATTGTAACAAACAGTTCGCATTCCATGTGATAAATGAAATGGTTTTCTTACCTGCTTTTTTGTTGCCCTTTCCCAGTTTATTTGTTCTAAGAAGAATACTTTTGTTGAATTCTCTTGTTGCTCTAATTTTCCAAGATAGATGAGAGACCGATTTTATCCTAGATTGACATTATTTGGTTTACTAATATTACTTCCTATTGGTGATTTTGATGATTTTTCAAGAAGGAGGGAATGTATGATTGCAAGGTTTAAATGGGGAAATTACAAGGGAAGCCAGCCATAAATATTGAAGGTGAGGAGGAGGGGGACCGGACGACTGTCTGCAGCTGCGATGGGGAATGAAATAACTGAACGGAAGTGAAGTATTAATAAGAGAGGAGAAATATAGAGCGAGATGGCTGGAAAGTGTTGAAAATATAAGAATGAAAGATGGAAATATATATCGTGTTGTGTAATTCGTGGATATATGCTTGCGAATAAGTACATTGTTCATTATCCCTAACATCATTTAACACTGAATACAATTTTGGGAATAATTAATATTAATTAATTATTAATAATTAATTATTAATTAATTTTGAACGAACTCACATTGATAAGATGAGTAGGAGCTGCGATGGGCAAAAATTGTCAATTTAATTTGTCGACTGAAGAAAAAAAATCTTGTGGGAGATGCCAGACATCATTCATTTACAAATCAGTGAGCTGCAATGCCGCAAAATGTGCATCGTATTATACGCATATTAAATTTATATGGAAACTTCTCATTTACTAGTATAAAATGATTTGCACTTTCAGTTGCATTGTTTGAAAAAATTAATGTTGTTTATATACATAATTTGTTATAATATTAATATTTTTTTTGTTAGTCTAAGAACATATATACCCATGATAGCATATAATAACTTAAGAGGATATTCAAAAATAATTAAATATATAAACCATTTTAATTATGTGATCAGATTGCCCATTTAATAAAAACTGTCTAACTGATACATGCAGACATATATTATAAAAATCTATGTTTCCGTTTGCACTGGTAGATTGTTCTTGGCTTACAAGATATTTTCATAAAATATCAAACACAATTACAAGAAATTAAAAATTCTGTAAAACTAGTCAGTGCCAGTTTAACTACAAACCACTTAATATCACATTTATCAGCATAAATTATCTATTATCCGTCCACCGATGTTTTAAATGTATGATTTTCAATTCCAATTTCAATTAGCCGACGTAATGCTAAGCCAAATGAGCAGCGCTTTCCCAGGGCGAATTGTGTGCATCTGCGATTTTATGGAAATGAGGGTATCGGACAACGGCAACATAAAGGATCAATTGTAGGGTCACCTTTGTACGTGGGGGACACTAAAATCGTTTCCTGTCACGCTGTAAATAGGAACCGAAGTGGGCTATGGGCGAATTAGGGAGCGATTAATTTGTTGTTCGAGATGGACGGACGCGCACCGGTGGATTTCCCAAATTAAAAAAGTTCGACGTCTGAAGCGCCACGTACGTGACAGCATGATTTGTAGTTCCAGAGAGACTTATAATTAAGATTAATTAATATGCTAATTCAAGAAAGGAGACGTTGAAATTAATGTAGACGGCATTTTGCACGCAGTTAATTTGAGCGCTAGTTTTTATGATTTTATAATGCGAAAACTACATTCGTTAACATCTTAAGAATGCCTCGCAGCTAGTAAATTCATTTGCAGTGGCACGCATGTGAAGTACTATGAATTTCGTTTGTTCATCTTAACGCTTTTATCAACATATGTATCATTTCTGTAATAGTCGCAACATTTTTCCTAGCTTGCAACTTGACCAAGTTAGAAAATCTCGAAAATTAAGAAAAATTATTATTCGAAACATAAACAAAAATAACTTAAATACATGTCCCTGCACGCAAGAGCGATCGTATATTTAAATCTTAAATTGCTTCAACATATAAAACGTATTCGTTTGTTCATCTTAACGCTTTTATCAGCATATGTATCATTTCTGTAATAGTCGCAACATTTTTCCTAGCTTGCAACTTGACCAAGTTAGAAAATCTCGAAAATTAAGAAAAATTATTATTCGAAACATAAACAAAAATAACTTAAATATATGTCCCTGCAAGCAAGAGCGATCGTATATTTAAATCTTAAATTGCTTCAACATATAAAACGTATTGCAAAAATGTTATAATATTGTAAAATTGAAAATACTGTTAATATTAAAGCAAAACAAATGTTTACTCTGCAAATTGAACCCGTATAATTGATAAAGATGCATAAATGTAATTATGCGGGCTCGATTTGAAAAAAATAAATGTGGGCAACTGCGAACAGCGGTTGTATTTTTCTCTTAGATATTACATAAAATTGAATCTAAGTTTCATAGCATTGTATTAAGATGGTGCTGCTAATTTCGTATATGTTAACTCATGAAGAAATCACACCAGTGGCGTAACTACCATAAAGACCATGGAACACCCAAAAGATACTCTGTTCATGACCTATCAAATATCTGGCATCGCTACTTGTGCGAGTATAATTTAACTACAATTCACCAAACTTTGTTAAAACATTTCATCAATAACAAACGGTGGAAGGAGTTCGGGGAACACGAATAACAAAAATTAACAAAAATATTAATTGCTAAAATAATAATGTGTGTAATATTATGTGTATAGTTCGTTTTAGTTAACAATTCAAAAAAATAGCATTTTAAAAATTCAAATCCTCTTGTTTATATCGCAGTGTTCCAATTAGTAACTTATAAATTTGCATATCAGGAGACATGTATAAATGTTTTGTTCTACCTTGAAATCTTCAGCTGGCCACTCACACTCTGTTAAAATATCATAAACACATATCAATTATTATCAAAGAGGTAAGTTTGAAAATTACCTATTAAACAGAAGTTTCACGGTCAGGATCGGTGACGAGAACAGTGTGAGCATGCAGGTACCTAGAGGAGTTCCGCAGGGGAGCATTTTAGGACCTTTCCGAATCTCATTTAGTAAACGATGTAGGTTCATGTTTTGAAAAATGTACTTATTACCTATTCGCGGACGACACTGCAATTATATCGGTGAACAAAGAATTAGAAACGGCAACTCGTCGGATGAACAAAGAATTTGCGGCCTTCCAATGTTGGGTGCATGACAAAAGGCTGACATTGAATCAAGATAAAGCCAAAGTAATGCACATAGCTTCTCCGTATGTGGGCAGACCTTTGCAAGTTAAAGTCAAATTTCACACATATGACTGACTCCATGATAATGAAAGCGTCACCGGAACTACGTGCAGATGTTCGCAGGAACTGCAGCTGGTTCGATAGCACCTCTATTTGGGCAAAATTATAGATAAAAACATTCTATGGACATATTTGAAGATTTGTACTCAAATGGGGTGTTACGCCACCTGTTTTTATTACATGATAATTCGTACCAATAACCGGTACTAATAACAATTTACCATTCGTTCGTCGAGTCGATACTGAGGTATAGAATATCCATATAGGGGAAAGCATCGGAAACACATATAACTATTATAAAATGATAGAGATTCAAAATAGAATGACCCGATGCATCGTTTCATCGCATGGATCAAAGCCACCACACGAGACATACAGATTCTTGGATTTACTGACTGGTAAGAAATTATTTAAGTGTACTTTGATATTGAAACACTATTTTAAAGACCATTTAAAGACCTTAAGGTTCAAATAGCTGTTCAACCAGCTGCCCCATGAACTAAATCATTTATCCAGTGTACCAGAGATCAAAACCCAGATCAAACAACGGTTAATATTAAGCGCAGATTGAAAAAAAAACGACTCATGAATAATTAAGATTAAATAGTTAGTGTGGATAGTTACTGTTGGATTAGTTATTAAAATTATTACTTGAATCTAAATAGTGATGTCTTTAAATGTATTTAAGGTTCATTTACTGCTAAAATATTGCTCGGCCGCTGATAAGTCTTGTTTACTTAGCGGTGAAATATGCAGTTAATTAAATCAGTTATTGTTATATTCAATTTTATTTTATTTTTCTCTATTACATGATTGTTATTTTATTTTTCTCCTTCATGGTAAATAAAATAAAAAATAAAAGCTAGATAATGATTGGGGGTGGTATTCATCATGTGATATTCATCGCTGCATGATGTGAACCATGTTTTGATGTGAATTTTGGCTCAAATAAAAATTAGATAGCCTTCGTAAGTAATGTTAAAAATGTTACAAATGCTCGAGATAAAATTATGACAGAGTAAAATATCAGCAACTAACTATCATAGGTCTAAACCAGGTTAGAATCATTTAATGACAACGTTTTTAAAACATTCTAAAGGGGAAGAGTGAATTTAATTCTTTAATTCAAAATTCTAAAGTTTCAACATTTTTGATAGTTGGTCCTGCCACGATTTAGGCAAAATGGATGGGGAGAATTAAATACTAAGATTGCTTTGGATTTCTTTGAATTTTAGTTTGGTGGTATTGAACTAAAATGATAAATATTATTCTCTCTGACGTTAGAAAACGCGTTTATTGATTATAATTTAATTTGATTGCGTCCTTAAACTGAAAACCCCACGAAAATTTTGTATGTACTAAAAAATTTTCACTTTCATTGGACAAAACAGCTTTCAATTTTTTATGATATCTAAATTAACTTTCTCTTAAAATAAACATAAATCTTAGTTTACGCTCTACCTTGATTTTGAACGATTAAATATCCGAATATTACGTATAACTGTAGACATAGTAAATTAATTCGAAGATATAAGAGCTTGAAAATTTCACTTGAAAAATAATTAAAATATAATCGAACGATACTGAGTTCTGTCTTAGATGACTTTAGCAGGCAAATTTCGATTAAAAGAATTAGAACGCACCCAAGAGCATCTATTGATGTAATTCATAAACTATAAGTGAATTATTTATATCAGCAAATAGTATGCAAAAATACCAAAATGTTCGAATGGCATTGTCCAAGATTCTATAAACTTTCAGGGTCGCAACGATTTTTTTACGCAGAGCAATGTTAATGTGATTGAAGCTCGCAAAACTTTTAATCTGAAAATAGTATAAAAATAGTAAATGCCAAACGAAATTTAACTCTAAAAGTTGGTTATGTGTCATTGTGTTATTGTTTTAATTAGGATTTTTATAACACAGTTAATCAAGAAAATCAATGTATTGTTATGCCACATTTTAAATTAAATATTCATTAAATTTGACCCCGAATTGGATTTAGTCAATATCCGGCGGCAAGCTAGCCGATTTTTCAATGCATAATAACCGCGTTGGAAAGTGTTACGACGGAGAACGTGCTACAAAGTAAACCCAGTATTTCTTCATATTTAATAAAATTCTTTAACATATTTTCACGTATAAATTCTAGTTATAAGTTTAAATTAAATACTTAAAAACAATTCTGATTTATTTCACGCTTTCCGACAATGGAAGTTTTCTATAATAGAAAAAAATATATTATGAATTTTAATTAATTTTTTCATTCACTCTTCCACTTCATTCGTTTATCTACACATAGTAGCACACCCAAATATTTAATATTTAATATTTCAATACGTATTATTAACTTTTTCATATAACTTATTTTCTATTGTTATTAAGAACTTTCATTTAATTTTCAACTAAATTATCTTAAAAAACTCCAATATCATGTCTGAAAAAATATTTACATAACTTCACATAGCTAAATAGTTAATGGTTTTGCTTTTAATTCCAATGAAGGTGTGATTAATTTCCGCAAAAAAGATTCTCTATATATGATTCGGAACATGGTAGATAAACAAGATATACTACAGTTAACTAAAAGCATAACAATTATCACCTTGTACTTTATTTTATGTAATTCCCCAGATATTTATTTTATAAATCCAATTTCATAATTGAAAAGTCAAGTAAATCACAGACAACATATATAAAAAAATATATTTAACTTAATGATGTAATGAAGAGTGGGTATTCATTGCTGACGGATTCAGCAGAATTTCACATAAAATAAGCAACTAATTTCTATATTGTATCGGTCTGTTACGATTTCTTGCATTGGGGCTCAATTTCTAATCGCCAATGTGTACATCCAACAAACATGTGTTTTGTAGACATAAAACAAATTTTATTAATAACTTCTGGCTTGTGTTCGACAACAAACCTTTTAGTTAATTATGAGACGTTCACTATTTCAAGCTGTTGTAAGATGTAAGATTGGAATAGGAGGAATAGGTAGTAACAGTTGGACGGACATTCATGGGACACGAGCGCTTCGCTCCAGTCATTTATCCATTTCTATAAAGTTGTGTGTTCCCTTCATGAGAAGGTGGCGGCCTCTATGGCGTTTACAAGGGGCGGACGTATATGATGCGTCAAGATTTCTATCTGGTCGCCCGCTCGCCAAGTATGTATAATAAACGTAACAAGTTGATACAAAGGCGAGATAGACACACGTTTCGGTCGCTGTCCATATTGCGGCGGGTTGATTCGGCAAGGCAATTTATTTAATTATCGTGAAGATGCACTTTATTAGTAAAATAGGAAGGTTGAAGAAATAACTCTATAAAGATTTTTATATCAGCATGCGCGATCAAAAATTCCATTCAAAAACAAATGTGATATTTCGTTGATGCAGAAGGCAAGACACGGGTGCCAAATAAAGGTCGAAATTTATTTTTTTTATACTGTAGATGATTTTATGATAATATTTTGCCGTTTTTCTTACAAAAGCGTGCCCAACATACGAAGCTCCAATTTTTTTCTATTATAACCGACACCCAGGCAGAATCGATACCGTATCAAATTGCCCCCAGCTCCGAAACTTATCGCACGTGTAAATCAATGATATCTTGTTTCAGGGAAAAAATGCACTACGGCCCTCAAGATCCGAGATACGCGGTGACATTTATTTGTTCGAGAGAGAAACAAATGGAAAATCTACACCGTTACTCCCTCCAAACGAAAGATACATTGAAATTTATGCCGCTACAAGATAATGGAATATAAATTGTCCCGTACAATGTGTAAGTAAAATTTATTCCTACTAAACGCGTACGACGTCTGTAAATTTGTAACAAATTTTATTTCGAATCACGGACGTCATTTCACATCGCCTTAGCTTATACTTGGACTGTTTCGTCGTCAACGTGGAAGAGCTAATGTAGACCGTTATAATACTGTTTTAATGAACTGTTTTAGTGCTTGTGACTTAACGACTTTTTAATTAATTCAAAAAATTTATTTTTATTGCGTGTTTCTGAGAACGATTAATAGAGGATGGTAGTAAAAGTGCAATAAATTTTTCAATTACAATATTGATTAAATATGAACGGTAATAACTATAAAATATTTATGCGAGGTCGTTTATTGCATACATTCATTGTTATATACACTATTTGGCTGGCAGTTACCAATCGACAATTTTTTTATGATGTCCATGACACGTGCATACGTTAATCTTGTTAAGACTGTGCGACCGTAGTAAAAAAAAATGTATATATATTATTATATAATATAATTTAATATAATGCATATAACGTGCGTTCAAGAAAAATCTTAATTTAGGAGGGCTTTGAAATTTAATTAGTGTTTAAAGATACTTGAGCCACAACCAAAATGTCAATTTAATTTTGACAAGACATCAACAGTGAAAACTGCTTCACTAATTAAAAATGGTTATCACAACAGAGCAGGAAGCAAAATTATTGGAATGCCATTTTCGAATAGGGCAAAAAGTTGATGGTTTGGCATTATTCTATTCCTGAGAGCTTTACAGATTTTCATGAAGAATATATAATTGTTTTTTTGAGGTACTTGAACGCACGTTACAATCCAATAGTTCAAAATTATTGACCAGAAATTATGGATTATATCCCGCCGACGTAATTTATGTTAGAATGTAAGTATGTACGTTATGATGACATCAAATTACTTCTAAGAAAAACTACCTGTACAAGAACATAGAGAACGACAATGGTGGTTGCTAGTACTTTCTTTCGCACAGTTTAATTTTCGTTCACTTACTTATTTCTTTGTTATTAAAGCATATGTTATATAGAGCTCCACACATTGTTTTAAGACTGTTCTTTTTGAATGCTTTTAATTTTTTATTTTTCTTGTATTTGGTTTGTTTTTTGTTCACTTATATTTACTGGTTTTAATCTTCGGTATTGTAATATTGTTCATTTATATTAACTCCATTTTAAACGTTTATGTCATATTTCCTCCGATTCTTACTACATTTAAAGTTGCAGCGTAGAAGATTTTATCGTTTCAATAATAATCATTTAGTCCTATTTTCGTCAACACCCTCCATATGGCTTCTCTTTGTACAGTGTTAAAGGCTATCTCTAAATTTATTGCAAATATATATTTTTTGTTTGTTTTTCTTTGTGTTAATTTTTTTTATAATTGTTGGAATACGAAGATCCAATCCTGAATTGATTTGTGTCCTCTAGTGGGCTCAAATTGTTTTCTTAATCTATTTTCCATTATTCTTTTATACGGTATTATAATTTATACATATTAGAGATATTATATCATTTTATCTATATTTTTTTATAAATATGCGTCACTATTGCTCTCTACAAGTCCTGGGGGATTTCCTGGGTCTTCCACACTTTCTGAATCATTTGGTGTATGACTTATATTTGTTCTTTTTCCCAAATATTTTATCATTTCTGGGGTTACGTCGTCTATACTTGGTGCCTTTCCTATTTTAACTTTCGACTCCCCCTCTACTACGAATTTTTATTTATTCTCTTGTAATATCCTCTTCTTCTTCCTGTTCTCTTCTTCTTCTTTTCCTTGTTCTTGGTTTTCATCTTCTTCTTATCCTTTGAATAGTTCTCTATTTTCTATGCCCAGTAGCTTCATATAATGCTTTCTAAATTTGAGATAGTGTTTCTTCCCTTGTCCCTTACGTTGATCAGTTTTTTAATTTTTTGTACTTCTTAAAATCCGGCAAAGGCACATTAGAGTTTCCTCTGGCGTTTCTTTCAATTTTCTCATCAAATTTTTGCCTTGGCCTCTCTTTTGCGTCTTTTACCATTTTTTGTAATATGATATGAAAGGCTATAACTATTTACTCGCCTGAATTTCTTTATTTGATTATTAAGTGCAAAAGAAACTCGCCTAGTAACAGGAATGGCTTCATTACTTTATACCGTTCTGCATTTAATATATTCTTAGACCTACTACTCTATTGCTGATGTCCTGGTGTTCATGTTTGCAATGAAAACAAGTTGGGGACACGCAATTTTAATTTATTTTCATTTTCGTACAAAAGTTTCCTGAATTTTATGTTCTTGCATTCCCATATAAAGTGCCTTAATTCCATTTATTGTATATTCCTAAGAAATTTTCCCAGATTTTTCACACAACTTCATGGTCTATACTATCGAAAGCTTAAGAAAATCTATACACAATACAATTTTTCTCCCTTCTGTTTTTGATGACGATTCGTACCGCTACTATTTAGTCTATGGTCAAATTTTCTTGTCGACTTCACGCTTAGTTTTTTTTTTGTTTGTGCTGCATAATAGTGTCATTCACCTCCAATTGTGTTATTTCCCACCTTTTGCAAATTCTGTGAGCCTTGTTTCTTTTCCCACACATTGTTTAATGGCGGTAGTATTAGGTTAGGCGGAGCTTTCCAGGATTTAGATTTATATACTGGTTTCTCACTATTTATACGTACCATTTTTTTACTGTCATATATTATGTTATATCTTCTGGTACGTCTGCTGTCAGTACTTCTTTGTAATTTTCACGCCATCGTTGTATTTGTTTTTGCATTCTTCTTTACATTTTAAAATTAGATTTGAGTTAAGGTTGTTGTCAAGTTGTATCACTTATTCAAACCTTGCCCGCCAATGCCTTCACCCCAAGACCTCACGCAACCAATATCGCCTTCCTCTGTCTCGGTCCAAATTACGACAGGCATATAATGTGCCCCGGACTGTGTTTAATATATGAAATCGTAAATAGCCTAAAAGCACTTGAAGGCCAACTTCATAATGGTCAACAAAGACACAAATATTCTCCCTTAAGCCGATGGTGTCTGTCTGATTGCCGGAGATGCTCCTCAGATGATATTCAGCGTTTTCTACATAGATTTTCAACAATAGCACAAGTATACTAGATGAAGGTTTCTTCAAAAAACTTAATTATATGGCTATATTTATATTACCAAAGTGATGTGAATTAGAAGCGATGAATCTACCTATCGAACGAGAACACTCCATTATTTTACCGTGGACATATCAACTGTTAGTACAGTTCGAGCACCCACTCATATAATATTGACAGATTTAGGATAACAGCAAAATCTGAATTTAAAGAAGGAGGAAAAGTTAAGGGGAGACCGGATAATTCAAAGACAGTTTCACTTTCTTCATTTATCTCCTGATTTCAGTGCACAATTATCGTCAGAAACATTTACCTCATCTTGGACTTGAATAAACAACATTCAATAAATATATGTTTTTGTTTATACTGATATTTCCCCTAATAATAATTCATGACGATTATTTCTATACAATTTTTGCCGAGATGTCGACGAACGAGAAAATTTAACATATTTTTAAACCACTGAATATTTTACTAAAAAAATAAGATAAATATTGAGCATTATGTTCATTATAAAAAATATACTCAGTGACATATAAACTGCACCACCTAGAAGGGGTGGGAATTTTTGGACCAAATTTGGCGGAAACATTGGACTAGTCTAAGGTAACAATTGATTAAAATTTGATAAAGAAAACATTTCATCTTTTTGATTTTTCTTTAATAGTGTGTTGGTCCGCCCCTATTTCTGATACACTCATTGACCCGCCTTGGCATTGATTCCAGCAGGTGATCTTCTTGGGGTATGGCATGCCAAGCAGCCTGTACTGCATGCCGTAGAGCTTCTAATGTCAACGGTGGGTTCGGTAGATTCCTCAATCTTCTACCCATCATGTCCTACACGTGCTCAATGGGCGACAAATCGGGAGATCTTGGCGGCCAAGGCAAAAGATTAACATTGGCCTCTTCAAAGAAGTCAAGAGAAACCCTTGCTATGTGAGGTCGTGTATTATCTTTCTGGAAAAGTGGGTCTTCCAGCCCTCGAAGATATGGAAGAACATGGGGTTCTACCACTTCGTCAATGTAGCGTCGGGCGGTCATACTGCCCTGAATGAAGAGCAAGGGTTACCTACTGCCGTAAGCAATAGCACCCCACACCATCAACCCCACAGTTCGGTGAACATGCCTCGCAATCGAAAAATCAGGATTGCGCCTTTCTCCACGTCTTTGTCTAACAGTCATCCGACTATCATGCATTCCTAAACAAAATCGCGATTCGTCACTAAAGACAACTCGATGCCACTCCAAGTTCCATTGAAGTCGTTCCGTGCACCAGGCCAAACGTTCCTGGCGATGTTGAGCAGTGAGGGGTAGCACAAGATGTGGGCGGTAAGACAGCAAGCCAAAGGTTCTTGTTCGACGATAAACTGTTCGCAAGCCTATCGGACGACCTTGTTCACCTAACCATTGATCAGCTATTGATCTAGTTGTAGAGAATCGGTCTCTCAAAGCCATTAGTCTTAAGCGCCGATCTTGATGTTCATTGGTTCGTCTTTGAGCCCCAGTGCCTCTTCTCCGACGTTCAACTCCATGTTCAGACCACGCTTGATAAACACGCATTATTGTTGAGTGGTGCCGTCCCAAACGGTTACCGATTTCTATAAACAAAAAACCTGCTTCTCGTAAACCAACAATCCGCCCTCGGTCAAAGTCAGTCAATTGCTGGTAAACTTGAGGTCTCCTTCCTCTAGGCATCGTTAAACACTTGAAACGCTTTAAACTAAAGAACGGGATCCGAAAAAGTGGAACAAATTCAAAAAATGACTCGATAATTGCTTGTCTATCACCACCTCTAAAAAATAAGACAAACTTCAAAAATCCCATGACTACTTGATGATGGGTTTCAAATTTTAATCAACTATTTCCCTGGACTAGTCCACTATTCCTGCCAAATTTGGTCCAAAAATTCTCAGCCCTTCTAGGTGGTGCAGTTTATATGTCACTGAGTATATTATAAACAACGTGTTACAAATTCCAATTACAATTTGAAAAAACCATTTTGATAACAATGTAAACATTACAAACCATAAGCCATTGGTATTACAGGATTTAAATATTATTTATAAAAAGAAATTGAAGCTACATAAAGAATTATTGAGACACACCAAAAGAGAATTCTACGATGGTAAGGAAATAGATGACCGAGTATGCATTAGTAATATTTTCGGGGAATATTTCACAATAACAATTGCTAGCTAAAAACTCAGCGACCATTTTTCTGAAGGATTTCCCTAGATATGGACAACGGGTTTAATGTGCAACAAAACGATGTTCTTTATACCAGTGGAACAGCACGGCCAGCTAGAAGAGTTGCGGTTTCGATGAAATATCAACTTCTCTTATAAAAAGTGTTTGTGAGGAGATTGCCCCCCCCCCCCCCCGCGCATATAAGCAATTGTAATAAGCATAATATGAGCGCATTGTAACATGGAGAACTCGTGTCGCAGGGTTGCACTCTTTATAGATCGGGATCACTTATTGTGCGAGGCATCTGAAACAGCTAGTTTTAAATTTATGGATTATATCCATAGACAACTAGAGAAAAAGCAGTGTGTGGTAGCGCTCTTCTATGATTTGCGCGTGCCTTTGATACAGTACGTCATAAGTTTGTTGAAAGTAAACTTTATAGTTTGGGCATTAGGGGTAATATATTAAGATGTGTAATTTCATTTTTGACGAGTAGAAAACATTTTGTTAAAATAAATCGACACCAGTCAAAAATGTTTAATGTAGATGTGGGAGTGGTTCAGGGTTCGGTCCTTGGTCCATTGATTTTGTATGTTCATTAATAACTTGTCCGTCTATGTTAGATCAGGTTACTTGATAAATTTTGCTGATGACACTACTATTGTTGCTACTGGTGAGGATTCTGACCAGCTACAAATATCTATAAATCAGATTGATGAAGAAATTACAAACTAGTGTTATAGTAATAAGGTTATCTTGAATGTTCAAAAAACTCAATGCCTGAATCTTAGTAGAAAGAGTCTGCTGCATAAGCCTAATACTGTGCATTTTTTAGATATATATCTAGACAGCTATTTGTCGTGGGGACATGTCAATGTTTGTGGTAGGTTAAACAGTGCTTACTTTGCAATAGTAAAGGTGAAGATTTCTCTTGATAAAAAGCATTTAGTCCCGCTATATTACGCAACAACACATTGCCATCTTTCTAACAATATTATATGTTGGGGCAAAAATAGTTATATTGCAGAAAAGGTTAATTCGATTGCTGTTCAATTTTGGCAATCGAATCGCGAAAGTTGTAAACCATTTTTTATTAAACGTAGATCTTCCTTAGTATTTTCATATATAAGTGTTATCTACATGTTCGTAAATATAATCAACATTGTATAAGAAATAACTTCAATCATGGATATGGCACGTGCGCAGCGAATGATTTTTTAACAGTTGGACATTCCACAGCTCTATATGAAACTTATCACTCATATATCACTGTTTATATATATAACATTTTGCCTAAACGACTGAAGTTAGTTTCACCTTCTGCAAAGTTTACTACGCGTTTGAAGAGTCTTTTGTTGGTAAATGCTGTTTATACTTTGGATGAATTGGAAATGTTAATGAGTTAGTCGCTCCGAATATCTGATATTTCTTTATGAATTTATCAAGTACAAAAAGTTATGCGTTTAAAAAATTGTTGACGATAAATTACACAGATTCTTTTAAAATCGATGAAGCCAGTTTCTCAAGAAATGCAATAATTAATTTTCATAACAACCATGTGTGGGCAGATGAAAATCCGCATGAGGTATGTAAAGAACGATTTCAAACTCAGTTCTCCTTTAATGTTTGGATTGGAATTGTGGGTGACTATCTAACTGGACCTGTATTTCTACCAGCAAGACTTTCTTGCGAGATGTATCGCAACTTTTTTTACAAGAAACACTGCCAGAGCTTCTGCAGGAAATACCAATGGCGACACGAATTACAATGTGGTACCACCAGATTTCAGTTTGGTTGCTCGTGATTATTTAGCAGCAAAATACGGGGATCTCTGGATTAGTCGAGGTGGGCCACACACATGGCCTGCTCGATCGCCTGACTTAAACCCCCAGCATTACTTGTTATGGGGGTCTCTGAAGTCATTAGTTTACGCTAATCCAGTGGAGAGTTTTGACGAATTGTGAAATCGTATAATTCATGGGTATAACTCAATTAGAAACAACCCTGCTGCATTTGAAAAAGTTCGACACTCAATTACGAGAATTCTTGTATCCAAGCTGGAGGAGGTCATTTCGAACATTTATTGCCGATTGAGTAACTTTACATTACAATTTAATATTTTTATCGCAGAAACTCGGCCTGATAACAATGTGTAGGAAAGAGTAACACATTCCGACATGTGATAGCTAGTGCAGCATCTGCTATAAATTGTAAGTTTTAAACCAAACAACTATGTAATTACAAAATTGTATAAAACTAGAAAATTGGTGCGGTTATCAATGCAAACTCTATTTTGTCTTCATTTTATAGTGAAATCACGTCGACATATCTATCGTGAACCAATGGGGAAGGTGATATCAAGCCGACGAAAATGATTATATAATACTTGTATATTTCTTGTATATTTCTCATTGAAATTTTTAAACACAAATTCATGTTCGTTGGGATTTATTAATATGTTATGTTCATACACAAAGCTAAACAAAAGAAACCACAAAATTTATGCACGTACATAATTTTACGAGCTCTATACAAAATAGATGAGACTTCCTCTGTATACTGTATATTATTGCGCAGTGTGTTTAAGTTGCTCATGCTGCAGTTTCTTACAGTTTTCATTGAAAGTAATACAGATTACGCGCAACATCTTAATAACGCGTTCCTTCAATATTTCCATAAACATTGGCGAATAATGACAGTAATTACTTAATTGGCCACTTTACCTAATTGGTTTTCGTAACATTTTATTAATACACAAAGCGTGTACGTTAGCGGAGATCGTCTGCTCGGTTTTTTCCATTTAACTTGAAATTACGGTGGCTAGAAACAATTTAAATGCAAAATTACGCATTACCAATGCATCATGACTGGCGTAGCGTTTCTTAATACAGTGTCTCCATAGCCATTCGATGTCGATGTCTTAGTCATCTCAATAAAATTACCATAACATTTTACACGAATAATTACATGAAATTAAATTGATCATTATTGTCGGCGAGCCCACACTTGGGCGCGATAAATCAATTTTTATGGATATAGCACGTATGCAGATATACCTGTGAGTCGCCCAAACCCAGTTTCGTCGAATGTCGCCGAACAAAGCGGCCGTAATTAATTTAGTTAGTGATTGAATAAAGATGCAAAACGGGGGACTTTAATATTGTTTTTATTTGACGGCGACGTTTTTAATCCAGTTAATGTTATTAAAACTCGCGGATCGCGCGGAATGAAACGGGGGATTGGGGAGACAATCTGTTTGTCGTTTATTGGTTTTTGTATCGTCACGCTTTGTATAGTCTCTCTATGCTTGGATGCGTTCGATCGTTTGTGACGCGGGCTGATTTCCTTTTAGAACAACAACGACGGACGATAAAAGGACGAAGAAAAATTTAATAAGCGGGTATAATTCAAAGGGAAGGTTTCGAAGCGATTCTACGCATCTGCCACTAGTGTACGTTCCACGAGCGCTAATCCTATTACGAGATTTGCATACATGGCCAACGATAAATTAGTATTACTCCATTATTCATACAACGTGGCATAGTAAATACATAAATCATAATTACGCACTACTGATTCTTTGGATTTCGCATCTATTAATGCGCCGTGAGTGTGATGGAAAAAGAGAACATTTAATAATTTAACAATCGTGTTTGCCGGACTTTTCCAAATATCGTCCGATGGATTTATTTGGACTAGGAATAATTGTACCAACTCAGAAATTTGAAATTTATAAAAAAATATTACTCAAGATTATTAAACATTCAAGTGTAATTATTATAAAGTATATCGGTCAATTAAAATATGTGAGAGGATAACTAGGGCGATTAACGCTTTATTTTAGTAGTCTATGGGAGTAAGTGGTCATTTCATTTATCAACAATCATGGATTGATTTTGTATCTGTCTACGATCACTGAAACTTAGAAATATCTAGTTTATCTCGTCCCTGATTAGCAACACAAGCTCGGTCGCTTCTTTATTTTGAATTGCCTGACCCTAATTCTCTAGAAATTAGGGCATATATTGGTGTAGCCGACAATTTTTGCTGCTTTAATAAATCTGCTTATTTTACAACAATGACGTTCTAATTATAACATCATTGTCTCTAATTAAATTTAAATTGTGTTTGAACATAATAAGTATGTTATTCTTTTTCTATTAAACTTAATACAATACAAAACAAAACAAAAATTGTCGGAGTATTCCAAAGCTATGCAAAACATTCAATACAAAATACCAATGCCCAGGCCAATAATGATAATACGGGCATGCGAGCGGATTTGTGGAATAAAAATATACTGCGCAGATAAAACTATATTTAAATTTATTCCGGTGTCACATTCAAAACCGAAATTAGATTCAATAGACGTCACATACTGTTCATTGTAAAGAAAGAAGATTACATTAAGATTAGGTCTTCTCCGTAAAAAAGAAGTACGTAATTGTTAAAAGCCATTTTAAATGCCACATAATACAAATAAGGAGTCGAAGCGTACGATATCAGATATCATTTACATAGAAGTAAAATTATTTATGGGAGTATGTTAAACGCCGTTGTATATGACCGGTTAGACGGGCACGTACCTTGGCGTTTCGTTTGTCTGCACTGATAAATATTTATTAATTTCAGACGGTAATTATCCTGAGGAGAGGACGTGAGATATCGATTTTTGTCGGAAACGTGACGATAGGGGGAAGCGATATAAACATAGGTTGGCTTTCAGTGGACAGTAAAAGTTTCGCGGTGAATTGCCCAAAAAGAGGATAGTAGATTTCAATTTATTTCAATTACTCGCACCACTATATTTTACTTATCTCCTTGGCGTTTTTGCTCGCCCTCTATTCATAATATGAATATTCATATGAGTATGTAATGGAAACAAATGTTTCCGAATATAAAGTGCAATATTAAATAGTAAGTATATAAATTTCAAGATATGGCCCCAGGAAAGTTGGGAAAATCAATATTTGTATCTAGGGTATTAGTAAATATTGTATTTCCGAAGATTTAATTTCAAATGGTTTGAATCTAATAAACTGTGATCCACAAACGCTTTAAAATAGCAAATGCAAATGCATATGCAAATAAATGATGATAAGGTGTACGCTATATTGTTCTGTAATATAAGAAACAATGTAAAATATAAAGGATAAGATGTACCATTGTTTTGCAAAAATATTCTGAAATGTGTACAAAAGAATATTGTCATAATGACCCCGCACCCCACTCTGGCATAGAATGACCGAGGTTCTTTCAATGTTGCTATGTAATGGCTGCCACTCTAGCTTATCATTTTATCACATTCTTCTCTGAATAATTATGTTTATCATAATTTCTCAGTCCAATATTTTACTAAAAAGTTTTAAATAATTCTGATGAGGACGTCTGAAATATTTTAATACATACAAAGTATCATGTAGAAACGAAACGCAAGGTGGACGCCCATAAATTTTTGCGATGGTCAACTATTTGTGGCGGATACAATTAAGGAATATGTTCAACAAAGGAGGAGAAAGACGTAACGACGGATCCGGCACAAAAGAAAGCCATCCCACATCGTGGAGACAATCACCGGGCGAGGAACATTGGCTTCGTGTAAGATAATATTTTAATTCCGTCATGAAAAATGAGCGGAACAGGATCGGCGACTTGCATATATTTACAAGTTACATGGTGCAGTATTGCGGTGCCACCGCGCTGGACAGTGGCGTACCCATAACCAAGAATGCTCTCCATCAAACTTTTATCGATATGTAGCGTACACATATAACTGCAATTGAGCGATTCCAAAGTTCTTTAAGTTGGTTTGAGTCAAGGTAGGAAAAGCATGCCTTATAAGTTACTGTTACATTAGATATTGGATTTATCGAATAATTGACCCAGATAGATCAGAAGAAACAATCGTGAAATCTGCTGAAATAACAAAAAATACGAAAGGATCAAACTCTGTATTACCTATTACTATGTCATTCAATCTACAACAGTACAAAACTAGTATGTAATACACAATTTAATCATAAAGCCATACATAAATATACAAGGAAACTGTATAATAGGGGAAAGAAGTGAATACTAAATTTAATACTAGTAGGAAGATTTATTAAATCAAAGTTAATAGACATCAAAGGAAGTAATATAGGAAGTCACCATCAATTAGTTGAAATGATACTGAAACTAATTAAAAACTAAAACTCAAACCAAGGAGTAGCAAAGTTACCAACAAATCAAAAATACGACGAGACACACAAAAAGAAAATGTAACCAGTGTAACTTACTTTAAAGAAATAGTTAAGAATGTGGCCGCAGATGTTTGTGGAGTCAGCAATAGAACAAAGAGGAGCAATCAAATGGAATGGTGGAACTATTCAGTTAAAGAGGAGTTCAAAGAAAGAAAGAAACAAGAAAGAAAGCATTATTTGGATGTACTAGACCTAGAAAGTGGAGAGCAATCGTAGGACAAGGAGGAGTGGAAGAAAACAACAAGAAAAAGAAGAAAAAAGGAAATCTAGAACAGGAAGAAGAAGGCATAACAAGATAGAAATAAAAATCGAAGAAGAAGGCATAAGATAGAAATAAAAATAACATTCCTTCGTAAAATAAGCTTTTTTGCGCACTTCTTATTCTGCGGAATTCAACTGCAATATTTCCCGCTTGCCTAGTTGGTCCATTGTCCATTGCTCAAAGCTACCGGCATCATGTTATTCAATAACTTGATAATAAATATGCACATACTATAATATAGCATCTACATTATGATCGTAACCTACAACGCTTGAAGTAGCCATTCCACCTTGGTATATCTATCACACTGTAATATTACTCTCATCGCTCGATTTTGCCCCGTTTGGAACCTACTAAGCTGAGTTTCCCCCATGTTGATTAACAGTGTCGCACAATACTCAATGATTGTTTTGTATGTAGTACACCAGGTATATTCTGATTTTTATATTTCTTCCCTATTTTCTTTAACATATAATCACAGTGGCCGCTAAACCTAAGGCTATCATCGATCAATACGCCTAGGTATTTCGTTACTTCAATCTCTTCTCCATCCAAGCATTTTACAGTAGTATTACCTTTCAGCTCTTTTCTTCTACTTCTAACTAACATATCCTTTGTTTTCTCTTTATTCGTCTTCAACTTGTTCTTGTGTATCCATTCTTCCACTACGCTGAATGCCATATTCAGTGTGCCCTCTATCTCAACACTACTCTCCCCTACTATATAAAATAGAGTATCGTCTGCAAACATGTTACGCTGCAGACCTTCGAACAGGGTTTAACCAGGTCGTTTATATATGTATTATCAATAGCTTCGGGCCTAAAACAGTTTGCGTTTATTTTAATTTGAAAATGATCGAAGATCAGTGAAATCAAAAATGCAAAGATTTTCTTTTATATGATAATTTTAACAGTTATCTAGTCTTTGGCAAATGTTTCAAGTTAATGAGAAAATCAGTTGTTGATTGAGATGATGAAGAAATACTTGAAGCAACGGGGTAATAATTGACATGATACTCACCTAAATAGATTTTCAATCTGTTATTATCTTAAAATGATTTTCCGCGACAAAGAGAGCAAGGGATTCTTAGTGAAAGATCTTCATGTTTGTGTACATCAAAACTTGAGTTTCTTATTTCTACATCTTGATAGAGAGAATGATCTAAATTTGCATTGTTAGATATTTCGTTGATGTCAAAATCACAGGTTGAATTAATGTGAATTTTCGTGCGATGGATTTTATAATTTTTTAAATTTTTAAAGGATTTGTTGCAGATATCACAAAGGAAACTTAATTTCTTACTTGAGTTTACCAAATCAAAATTTTTGACGTTTCTATATTCTCCTTGTGAATTTTGGGATTTGTCGTTGGAAGTGCCAGCATCCATCAAATCATCTTCCCTAATCATCCAGTGCCTTGTTTGCAAGTATTTTGAAATACACGAAAACTTCGTAATGCGAGTGGGCGGGACTCCGAGAGGTGACTCACGGCACTGGTCCGTCCGAGACGAGTTGAAGTGGACTTGATGATGCAAAAGGCGCGAAAATTCGAGAAATATAAGTTATCCAGGACTGATTTTGCAGACGCTTTTGTTTACACTTACTTATCTCGAGACCTCTTGTAAAGGTGTAGAAGTAATTATGTCTCCCCATGTGTTTCGATCTATGCTAATATCTTCACTTACCATCTAATACCCTTCCTTCCCAGTATGCTGCTAACTCCTACATTCCATGGAGTCTTGTGTCTACCCCTCTCCATTCTTCTAGGAGTTTTTATTTCCCACACTGTTTTCATTTGCCAATCATCTCTCATCCGTGCCATTTGTACGCACCACCTGAGTTATTTTCTTTCAATTTTCTCAATTATACCCTTTATTTCCAGTCCATTTCTGATTACTTTAATAATAATAGTATTAATAATAATTAATAATAAATTTTATTTTCGTTTCTCGACATACATACACACACAGGATTTGTCAGAACATAATATATTTTATAAAAAATATTCACCAAATGTATATTTACCTTTGTTAATTAAAATTTGCTTTAACAAACTTTTTAAGAGAGGCAACTTTTCACATTCCTACACGTTATTGGGGAGATGATTAAATAGTCTTAATCCAAATACATATGGGGCTCTTAGACAAATATTCATTGTAGTGAATGGAATGTGGTAATTGTCTCTCGGTTAAAATGATTCATTTCACCGTTAGATATGTACTTATTTTATTTTTATATTTTAACTCCTGGCAATGTTAAATGTCCTACATGTATGCCTGGTAGTAACTCCAGCTATAATCGTGATGATATTTTTTTGACTACTAAATATATGTTGATCCACCCCAGAAACAAACACCGTGTAGCAACCATGATGCCACCTGGGCAGGATCTAGGTTTATCAATTGAGCACAGGTTAAAATTGATTTTAAACTCCTGAACAAATATGCAACCGAGTTTGCTAGATATGTACAGTTTCCGATCTGGACATTCATCAGATTGCAAGACCAAAAATTTAATGTTATTTATCTAGTTTCTAACATGGAAATTTAATTTTGAACATAGTTTTTGGTGGTTATGAATTATAATGTAATTTGTTTTTCATAATCGAAACTTTTGAACTTCCCTTCCTATCTTATCTCTTATTGTTACCCCATGAATTTTTCGTAAGATCTTCATTTCTGTACCTTCACGACCATATATCAAGGTGGTATTTTATTTGTTTGTTTCTTGTATTGTGTCGTTCCCAATTCTTTTGGATGTTTGTTGTTGGTTTTTGCCTATACTCTTTACTTCTGTTTTACTAATATTTATTTTAAGACTGTTCTTTTTTAATGTTTTTGACCACGCTTTTATTTTAATTTTTAAACTGTCCAAAGTGTTGGCTATCAGTATCCAGTCGTCGGCATATAAAAGTCCACTTATACAGGGTGTTAAAAATGTGTCACAAACTTTGAGGGCTGGCAGTACGGCCCAAAATATGCCGAAGAGTTTTAATGAACATGGGTTCGCGAATGGACGGTTTCGGAGATAGAATTTTTTTTTAATTTCCACAATACGCATGTGTGGGCCGACGAAAATCCCCCATGCTATTATGGAATTCAGACACCAGGTACGCTACGTCTGTAAATGATCTCCAGGAGCACCGAGTATATCAAGAATGCCACCGTATCCGAGTCACTGTAGGTCTTTTCGAAAGAGTTCGAAAGTTCATGCCACCTAGATGTGGGGTAACTGGTGTAAACGCAAAATGTTTCGTATCTCCGAAACCGCCCATTTGCGGACCTAAGTTTGTGATAGTGTTTTTTTAATACCCTGTATAAATAGAGTTTTATTTTGGTGTGCAATTTCTTTCTTTGCTTCAAGTGCAATTTCATACATAAGCGTGATGAATAGCAGGGGCTTAGCAGGGGGTTGACATGTTTCTTCTAAATCTTGATTGTATGTCCAAAAATTGGGCTGTATTTTTGTCTCAACCAATTTTCTATAATTATAATTTTCTTTCCATCATATACAACTTATATACAATAGTTACCCCTGTAGTTACTTCCTATAATTTTATCACATTTTTTATCAATAGAAGTCATTATTGCGTTCCAGTCCTGAGAGATCCCATCGGTGTTCCACACTGTCTGCATCATTTTGTGTGTGAGTTTTGGTCTTACTTTTCCCAAATAATTTACCATTTTCGTGCTTATGTGCTTCTTCTCCTTCTTCGATTTTTATTTCTCCTTTTTCATGTCGTCTTCTTCCTGTTTCCTGTTTTATTTTTATTCTTCTTCTTCTCCTTCTTGTCCTCCGATTAGTTCTGTATTCTCTAGGCCCAGTAGGTCCGTTTAATATTCTCTCTACCTGAGTAGTATTTCTGATAGTGTTTCCTTCCTTGTCATTATGTTGGTCAATCTATTCTTCGTTTGAACTCCTTAATATCCTGTAAAGTACCTTAGAGTTTCCTCGAGTATTTCTTTTCATTTTTCCACAAAACTCTATTACCATTTGTTGTTTTTTGTTTTTATACATTTCCTACAATGTTTTATCTTGCTTTTTCCCTAAATTAGTTTCCATCGTGTTCTTGTTTTCTTTTTGACCTCCCCTTTAATTATACAGTTCCACGATGCCGTATGTTTTATTCTGTTTATACTTTTGCCGACGCCACATACTTCGGCAGCTACATTCTTTAAAGTAATTCCACAGGTTACTTAGATCCATAGTTTAGAAGACACCAAACTTAGTTTTTAGTAAGAATAATTACATAAATTACAAACAATGTGCTGCCCAGAAGTTAAGTGTAATGCTGCATACATTTTTTGCGTGATTCCATTTAAATAAAACCATTGTGCTTATACGAGTCCGAATGACATCTCAGAAAGCAGTCAAAGCAAGTTAGTTTCATTTCAGTGAATTCGATAACATAATTCTGAAAATAAGTATAAGCAAGTTTATTTATTTAACTACTTTCTCCAAAGATTTTATCATTGAATCTTCTTCCCACTCAGAACACATTGACACAATTATGTAATCATAATTCTCAAAAAAAAAACATTAAATATAAATTTGTGTTAAGTCATCCTATCCGGAGATGTACCGATCATCCTAAACATCTATGAATGATCAGAATTTATTTGACCATTCTAAAACCAAACTCCAACGATAGCATCTTATGGATATGTGTTGTGCAATGATAGATTCGAATCGTACAACTTGATTGCCCGCCATTTAGCAGAAGGCATTGCTGAATATACAGGTACGCCACTGATCATCAGACCGGAAGGGTAATTCGCTCCAGAGACAATGGCGTCCACATTATCTCCCGAGTCACGTGACTCGTTAACACTGATTAAATACGGCATGTGTATCACAGTAGTGTACCGTTGATGTGATTTACATATTAATTAATCGAAACATTTAATCAAATCCACGCCATCTCTGCAAGCAGGAGAATTTATTAGCCGCTACTTACTATTGGCGTCCATTGGTGTTGATGTACCTGAATCGCTCGCCTCGTCACTCTCGAACTTTAATTTTTTAATGTCATAGAATCATTGTGCCGACACATCAGACGTTTATTTAGTTATGAAATAAATTACGGTGCCGCGCCTAATAATTTAAAATGCAACCATTTCGGGCGTACATTACATAAAAATATTACCGAAATTCCAGATTCTTCGCACGTTCATTGTTTTATTACAGTGAACAATACATTGCTGTTATTAAACTTGGATTATGTAAATGACAGTCAAGGATGAAAGTTCAGTGAAATTACATATTTTTTAACATTCAAGCAACCATGCAAATTGCGCTCACCATTACCATTCTAATAATGTCACAATAAAATAATAACAAGTGGAAACTAAAGGAGAATTTATGGGCCCATAGTTCTGAGGCAAGAATACATATGTTATGCTGATGACATATTAATAAACAATACACATGCATACGACGATGCGTTTTACAAGGTGCATTTACATTGCCTCATGCGTAAGCCATTGTGTTATTTTCAACGTCGCCACAATGGAGACCGATCTCTTGTCCTCGTCCGACTCCTTGAACAATGAACGGGCGCTCGTTTCTTCGAAAAAAACGAATACTTATTAATTATAATAAGAAACGTTAAGGTTTGGCCCGCTTGTATTTCAGATACACCCTTTATTCATTCACGTGTATTCAATATATATTTGCATACAAAAACTTCTCCACCCCTCGGCCCATTTACCATGGGCGTACGCAGTCGCGGTTGTTTCTTTGCTCTCTGGTCAAATTGGAATGCATAACGACACAAATTTGCAATAGAAAGTACATTTGGTTTTCACTATATTCAAAAGTAATAGAGATTCAAAGAAATAAAATAAAAATGTAAAGAGTAACTACGATTGCTCTAATTACGTATCAATTTATTTTAAAAAACGTTTGCCAGTAATTGCTATAATAAGTCCAATCACTGGGATGCGATGCATGCAATGACGGACACTATCAGTTAGCTGATACGGTTTCGAAGATCGCTAAAAGTTGAATTACTCAGTTTAAGCATTTTATTATCTTCATCTGAAGTCGAGATATAAAGTTGAATAAGGTATAATAAATTTGGTTTGGAGCTAGGTTTTAAATACCAACTAATGTATTTAGATTTTAAAGATTTTTCAATCGTCATAATTTTGAATCATTTGGAGGTCCTTGTACATTTTTAAATATATTGCGTTTAAACAATAATTTAGAGTTAGTCCTCCAATATACAATATATTTTAGATTTACAACAGATCTTGGATTGTAACTTATTTCTGTCAGCAAATAATTATCTGGACTTGAAGAGGTCTTTAAATTTTAACTTGTGTATTAATTTTAAAATAATGCCTAAAATACAATCGTTATAAAATTTTAAGTTTCTTCTAGTAGACGTTATTTAATTAAATTAAGATTGGCCCTTCAAAAATGTTATAAGATTTATATTTTCTGTTAAATACTTGCAGAATGAAATTTGCTCAAGTAAGCGATGGTAAGTTATTTTTGTTAGAAAATAACGTATATTTGGTATTTGAAAACGGTTTTATTTTAGGTATTTGATAGATATTCCTCTGAGAAACATTTCAATACCTTTTTGCTTGAGTACTTAATAGAAATTATTTCAAAATTAACGCTGAGAATAATTTAATTAATACATATAGCAAAATGCGTGTGAACATTAAACGTTTTACAAAAGGATATTTCAAAACTTCATCACTTTAATTCATGGCTTCGAGAGATAACGCGAATATCTAATTAATTTACGTAACGTGCGTTGTGCAAATTGGTATACGAATTACTTCAATGGTTTTTTAATCGACACAAGTTGCATACTTGTGCATTTCTTTAGATGTACATTCTAGTAACATTGGACTATCAACTTGCATACACATTATCACCATTTTTTAATATTTCTGTAGCAGAAGAATAATGATGATCATTATGCGACTAAAACGAACACCACGGTAGGAAATTGTACTCAATGACGAATAGAAATTTTACTGCATATTTGTATATGTTTTATATTTTACTCTGTTGTAGTAATAAATAAATTCTGCTTTTAGAATAAAACATAATTGAATTAAATCCATGAAAATTATCGTAAATTCACGTCATAAATGTTTATAGTTTGTAAAGCATGTTTTGCGCGAGCATCATATTCTTCTTCTAATTATTTTTGAGTTACATTGATCGAACATCAATATATCAGTATCGTGATACCCATTCATTTTATTATACCAATATTCGACATTATCGCAATAATATAAATACATAAATAAACAAAGATGCAACATGCTTAAATGATCTCTTATAGTAATTGCATGATGGAAACAAGATGATAAAATTCAAGTATTTCCCATCTTAATATAATTAGAAGCAACGTACTGTAACGCCAAATTAATAAATAATTCGAAGCGCTTTGATCACGAGCATAATATGTTCTGTAGGGTAATTTTAATGTTAAGTAAACCCCCATGCTAGCGAAATTACAACACATTGATCTCAAGTTAATAGAATTTTTAATATAAACGCCAACTTAATGGTGTTAATCATGTATTATAAAATGCAAGTATATAAAAAGCAGAGCGAGTTTTCAATTTACATTTTTTAATGAAAATTTCACATTTTCAAAATATTGATATTGCACAAAAAATGCAGCTTCAATTAACGTTATCTCAATTGATTTTGGCTATAGGTGTGATATATCGGCCACCACATTTTGGCTTCGGTCAATTTTTAGAATTATTGGAGACTAGGTTTTCAATAATATTACCATTATGTAATGAATTATTATGTGTGGGTGATTTTAACATTGATTATTTAAATATTGAAAATATCAGTACTGTAAACTTCTGTGAATTAATAGATACCGTAGTCACAAGTCGACGGGGAGAAATATAAAATAATGCGTAATATGACAAATACGGCTATACGGAAAGAAAACATTCTACGAGCGCCGTTTCAGGGAAAACACTTCTAACATGTGGCGGGATTTACAAGCGTTAAATATATCTAGTAAAAGTAGAATAGATATACCTTTGCATCTTAAAGACACAAACAAAATTAATAATTATCTGTTAGATAGTATACCTCAAACTGCAAAGCATAATAAGGAGTTAATTTCTTACTACAATAACAATATTAAAAATTCAGTTAATTCGATCTTGAATTTTAGTACAGTTAACGAAGGCGAGATATTTAATATTATTAAATCTATTAAAGTTAAATCTGTTGGTGAGGACGGAATAAGTTTGTGGTTGATTAATTTATGTATTCCCTATTTGGTGACCACTTTGACACATATTATAAATTACTGTCTAACTGGATCAGTTGTCCCCACGTCTTGGAAAAATCCCTTATTACGCCTTTGCCGAAAGTACCATCGCCATCGCAATTCAAGGACTTAAGACCTATTAGCATTCTTCCTGTTATTTCTAAAATCTTTGAAAAAGTAATAGAGAAACAACTCCATGTACATGTCAGTAAAAATAACGTAATTCCTGATTTACTGTCAGGTTTCCGGTCGGGTCACAGTTGTAATACGGCTCTGTTGAAACTTAGCAGACGATATATTTCGTGCAACGGATGATGGACTACTGGCAATAGTTATTCTGCTGGATTTCTCTAGGGCTTTTGATACTTTGAGCCACGATATTTTGCTTTCACTAATGCATTATGTGGGCATAGGTCCCGAAGCTATTCTGCTTTTATGTAATTACCTAATCAATAGATTCCAGGCAGTGAAAGTTGATAACAAAATATCTTCTTTTAAACAAGTCATGTCCGGCGTGCCACAGGGTTCCATTCTGGGACCACTGCTATTTTCAATATATATCTCAACTTTTAATACTGTTCTACAATCAGTTATGGCACTATTTTATGCTGACGATACGCAGCTTTATTTCTCATTTAAGCCAAGTGAACTTGATGCAGCGTTGAAACTTATCAACGATGACCTCCAAAGGTTCTCCAATATTTCGAAAGCACACTGCTTACAGCTCAATCCTGAAAAGTCAACCGTTATAATCTTTGGTAGAAAACGTGATAGAGATCGAGCTGTGGAACATATCAATATAGCAACAGTAAGTTGCAAATAAAAGATAGTGTTAGGAACTTGGGTGTCATCGTTGATAACCAGTTGAGGCCTAACGCCTAATTCTGAATAGGTTATTCCTTTTCTTTTAGAAATGCAGTTATTGGATCAAACAAATCTACAAAACGATTTAATACGTTGTAACCATCTTACAACTTTAATTCTTCAAGGAAATTTTTGAATTGGTGCGAATGTAATTAACAATCTGTAACACTGTCTTCCTAACATCAGGATATTTTAAATATTTTGTAACGAAATGTTCTCGTTGAAATATGCAGTGAATCGGTATGAATTGTGGAAGTTGAGAGTCATCTCTTAAAAGCCCAATAAGACCGAATTTTTTACCCAGCATTGCCGGATCTCCATCAGTTGCAATGCTTACAAGTTTATTAAGAGGCACATATTTGGATCTAAACATCTTCCAAGTTTTTTTTTAATAAACTCTCCCTCTCCGCACGGGCGTTTTGCACGAGCAATATTCCAGGTAATAACAAAACTGGCTTCAGCCACATTATTAGCTTGATTGCTAAAGGTCATCAAAATTGACTGTTGTTTATTTAAATTTGATTTTAAAGAAGCAAGTTTATCTGATCTTAATTTGGAATTTGCTAGCTTTATAATTACTCACCGTCGAATTACAAATAATACATGTTTTTCCGTTATTGTCAATAAAAAAGAATTTCTTCTCCCATTATTAAAACTTCTATTTTCTTGTTCGTATTTTCTTTTTTTTTATTTTCGTTCTCTGTCGTCATATTTTTAAAAGAACTGGAAATAAATAAAGAAATTTAGAAAATACAAGTTTTGTGTTATTAAAACAATAACAACACGTGCTACACACTACGAAACAAATTGAGTTAACTAAAATTCCAGATTACAAATTATATCCATAGCAAGAGTGATACAAATTGTTTCCTCCAGAGCGATGTGTCTGTGTGTGTGTGTGTGTGTGGCTGTGTGTATGTCTGTGCGCGCTATAGCGTCCAAACGATTATAGCTAGACCTCTGAAACTTTAAACTTAACATTTGTATGTAGCAAGGAGGAAAACGTCCTATTTTGAACGCAATCTCTCAACCGGTAGTGATGGTTTACTCTTATCACCTTTTTCCATATCTCGAAAACGGTACACGTTACGGAAAAAAATATTCTTACATAAATTATATATATTGATATTTTAAACAACTTCCATTTGAAAAGTTGTAGTATAACTAAGTATAAGAAAGTTCGATATTGCGATCGGGCGGCTAAAAGTATGTGTCTCTGCCCGGTCTAGCACTCAAACTATTGACGCTTAATTTACGAGACTTTAGATGCGAATATATAAAGGAAGAAAATGTCATATTTTGAAAGCAATATCTAAACCAGAAATAATGGTTTACTCTTATCACATTTTCCATATTTTGAAAACGGTATGAGTTATCGAAAAAATTGTTCCTATAAAAGTTAAAGATATTGCAATTTTAAATAACTTCTATTTGGAGCATTAGCAAGTATAAGAAAGTTCGGTGCGGACCACCGCAGATTTTTAAAAATATAATAGCACAAAAATGAAAAGGGAACTCGGGTACATTTATCAAGAGCCACAAATAATCCTTCAAAGAGCCGCCTGTGGTTCGCGAGCCGTAGGTTGGCCACCCCTGGCATATGCATTCGCTCCTTGGTATTTAAAAAATTATACTAAGTTTATTAATTAAACTTTAGTAATTTATATTTTGTAAATTACTTCTCCTGATCATCACTTTAATAATGCACGATAATGCAAACAATTATTGACTTTTAATGAATAAATAATTAATTTATTTTTTTTAAATACCTTATTTAATTTAATTTTACAATACTACAAGGTTTTTCAACAAGAACTTTGTTTTTCAAAATAAAATAAAACAAATAATTCAGATGAAAATGATTCAATTTTGTATTGTATTGGAAAGAGTTTAGAAAGGTTTAGAAATTATAAATGAAAATGATATTGGGCAGATGTCCACCACGACTACGCAGATGTCGATTCTCTTATCAACATTTTCTATCACATTTTGCAAAATAGTGGGTATATTTCGTTAATCAGGTCACAGATTTTGCATTTTAGGGTTGCAATCGATCCGATTGGCTCCGTATAGACTCTATCTTTAACATAGCCCCACAAAAACTAATCCAGTGTTATTAAATCCCATGCCCAATTAACAGCTGAATTTCATGAAATTAGGCGATCGGGAAAGTTGATTTACAATAAATCTATTGTTTCGGCGTCACATGTGACACGGTCCTGTTGAAAGTACATGTCAGTAATATCCATATCATCAATAATAGGCCAAGTATAGTTGTTAACATCTATCGATAGGGTGATTCATTGGAACCACATTTCCAGCCGAATTTTCGAAAAAAATGTCCTAATCACCCCTCCAGGCTACATACAGTAACACGTTCAGAATGCAAGGGCTTCTCAACAATTGCTCTTGGATTTTTGGATTTTCAGACGTCCAAATACGGGAATTTTGCTTGTTGACGTATCCAGAAAAGTGAAAATGAGCTTCGCCTGAAAAAATAATTTTTGCAGAAAAACCAACGAGTTGTTCTTGAATGCATTCAGCAAATCTATGGTGAAGTGAATGGTCGGCCGGCTTCAATGCATGCACCAGTTGCACCACGTAAGGCTTCAAAGCCAAATCCATACGCAAAATTCGCCATGTGGTTGTTGGAGAGAGCCCCAATTGTTGAGAACACCGGGGAATTGACAAATTCTGATCTTCTTCAACACTGCAGCTCACGGCTGCGATGTTTTCTCTTGAACGACCCGGTCGAACACGCGTTAGTGTTTTGGCATTATGTAGGGGGCCAGTCGACTCAAATTTATCGCCCAAATTATTAATAGCGAACTCAGAAGGACGATTACGTTGACGAATTTTACGCAATGTAGCTTTTACAGATCCACAATTTTCGTAGGGTATTTTTAATATTTTGATGCGATTTTCGAGCGAAAGTGTATTCATTGTTACAATTGCCGAAGCTTCTACTACTTGTATGTCATGAAGTAAAATGTCAAAACTGTCATGTTATTCGAATATGCCCCTGTTGGAAAACAAAGTTCTTGTTGAAAAACTCGCATACAACCCAACCCAATAAGTTTCATTCGATGAGGTATTAAGTTGGGCTCCATTTAAACTAATAAAAACTATCAGAACCGAACACCCAATATAAATTTACTCAACTGTAACTCACACAACCGAACGAAGTAAATTTTCCTGTAAAGAATACCACAACAAAAATAGCACATATAACCCTGCTTAATTATTTTCGATTGCGTTTGATTCGATAAGGTTCAGTCATAAAGACTTAAAAACTCGGCGAACAAAACTGGTTTAGTCTAACGGCAGACATTTTGAAAATAACAATAAAAATTAGAAACATTAAATATCATATAAGTAAAACATATACAACCCACCCATTAATTCCTATTTGTTGTTGATCAAGTTATACTATGACATCTATATATGTACTCGAATGTATAACCTTCGTAAAAGAAAATTATCAATTTTTTGAATGTCAAGAAGCAGTCCATAATCATGACACACGTGATAAATCAAAACTTCGTAATATACAAACATCTTTAACAAAAGTGCAAAAAAGTGTATGTGCGCAAAGCATAAAAATATTTAATGAACTACGAATGCAATACAAACACATGCCACTGTGGAAGCTGAAACCCATTGTGAAAAATTACTTATGTGAGATGACTTTTTATACACTAGAGGAGTTTTTTAGAAATAAGATCAAGAGTACATAAACCTGCTTGGTTCTTTTAAGATATTATTATATTAATGTTGGAGTTAAATGTTATATGTTAAATGTTTATTGAATAGTTTGATTTTAAATGTAATTATATGTGTATTTTTTGTATTGACGTGTTCTATACCTTTGGTAAGAAAGAATAAAATGAGTACTTTACTTTACTTTAATGGGACGTGATCTATTTTACTCCACCAATCAAAAAAAAAAATCAAGCAAAGATCCTGAACCTTGAAAATTGTGCGCAAATAGAACTCGCTCATCGCCTATACTGATAATAAATCTAATTAACTACGTAAATATAGACTCATGGGTAACAAAAACATAGTTTAATGAATTATGTTGAACACTAATTGCTGTTTTTGTCGATATGTTGAACTTATTACAATTATTATTTCGTTTAAAACAATATTATAAATGAACTCAACTTATGATTTATTATTTTACTTATTGGGTCTAATTTTATTTAACGAGCGGTTAGTAGTAGTTAAATGATAGAAATGCACGTGGGTTGCGCGGTGCTACAAAGAAAATTATTCCAAACAGTTCCTAATTTTTAATAAGCAAATAAGTTATCCAATATTTTATAATTTGATTGGGTTCTTCGAAAAGTTTAGGGCAGGTGCACAATAATCATATTAGTGACGTTTCGCTTGTAATACAAAAAACATCTTCAGACTGCAAAATTGTTAACAACTTAATTTATGACACTGTTGAGTTTAACGATCTCATTATTTAAAACTTTATTTAATTGTTCAGGCAGACCATTAATGTAAGGAAACGAGTACAATTTTGAATTAGATTTTCGATTAGTTATATTGTTATCATTTTCTTGTACCTTTGTATATATAATTATATTACTGGACTTTTTGAGGTAATTGTTAGATTTTAAAAGTTCATGAATCATCTTACTTTTGTTTTGATGGAATTGAACACAGTTAATCTATCCATGCAATGTTTTAGGGCTACTACCGTATTAATTTTGTGTTTAATATATAATATAATAAAAAAAAATTACCTCTCTGAGCTTGTTCTTTTGGAATACCATAAAGTTGATAATGATCGATTCACATTTCGAATGACGGTAGTGTCTAAAAGTTTAATTTCTTATTTTGTTCATTAGAACAATTAACAAAACTGAATTTTAATTGTTGATGAAATGATTTGAAGTAAACAAGCACAGGCAGGTTATTAATTTTTTTATCACAAAATCCTATGAAATACAAAATGAATACGGTAGTAACCCTAAAACGTCGTATGAGTAGATTGAGTAGTGTTGAAACAATAGATAACATGATTAATGAAATTTTAAAATATAACAATATACAAAAAGCACAGGAAAAACATTACTAATCGAAAACTAATTCAAAATTTTACTCTTTTCCTTACATTAATGGTCTGGCTGAACAATTGAATTATATTTTAAGTAATCAAATCATTATGTTAAGATATTATAACACTAAAACAGTACCATACACGAAATTAAAAACAAAAACACCGATCTTGTTACGATAAAATTTACTCTATGAAATCCAATGTAATGACTGCGGATCAGCTTACGTTGGTCAAACAAATCAATATTTAAAGAGTAGACTCCAGAACCGTAAATAGAATTGTACCAATATTATTACGAAAGGGAAGAAGTCGGAAATCACGGTATTTTGTTCACACGTATTGAGATATCATCACACGTTTCATTTCTCTGAATTTATTAGACACGCAGAGCGACCTACATACGCGTTTAATATTAGAATCTTTGTATATTAAATCATTTCAACAATTTGTAATAACGTAGTAACGTATTACTTAAAAGTACGACCTTGTAATTTTCTGATTTTAATATTTTTATCTTTCCTTTTTTTCCTCCTTTGTCATCGTTCGTTAATTTTTGCATTTAGTGTTCGCTTGACGTGTGTTGATAGCACATCATTTTAATTTGTTTTCCTGTATCGTTTAATTTTTATAAAATTGATCAAGGAACAATCGTTTCGTTTGTTAGTTTTATCACTGTGTCTTAATCATAACACAGGCCAACGCGAATTTTGACTATGATAAGACTATGATATTTCGATAGATTTATTGATATGTAGACGAAAAAAATATATATGGTTTGAAAAAGTTTGCTTTTCTATCCAGGAGAACGGTTGATCAAAATCTTAGAAATTTCGTAGTTTACACATATTTATATAAGAAGTTTTGTCTACTTTAGCTATCATATTAAATTACAAAATAGTGGACAGTTTAAAAGTGCAGCCTATTAATTATTTCTTTCGTGTTTATAAGTACTTTCTCTCACTAAACTCCAAATGTAATCGCCATCATATTTTCGTTGTATAAGTCCTTGATCAAAACATTGTTCTCCTGCTCCCCCATGCCATTTTCAAATTTATTTATATGAGTATGCAGCATATGTAATTTTAAAGACATTCAACAAAGTTAATAATAACTAGTTCTCTAGTTAAATAGTACTCCTTTAATATTATTCCAACTTTTTTGTTGATCACAATTAAGTAATTTTGGAAATTCTTCACTGTCACAAGGAATTTGTGGACCAACAAAATTCCAGCGTTAACCGTTGCTTTTGACAACTTTGGAAAAAAAAATTAATGTGAAAGCTTCAGATCTTTCATCCAGCTTTTTTACGAATTGTTTCATAAGTCCTAACTTGATGTGTAAAGGTGGCATTAATACATGTTCATGTTTAGCAATAGGTTCACATTTAAGGGTGTGTTTCTCAACACAAAATTCGGTTCTTAGTGGCTCTGATCCTTCACGATAGTGTCTAGATTCAAAACAGGGCATTTCAAATAAACTTCGTAGGCTTCACAAAAGTTTTAACATACGTTTAAATAAAATTTTATATTTCGTTTTTTCACTAATATTCAGTGTCTTTCGACATAAATTGTCTTTTTAATATTTTATTTATATTAGAAGCAAAACGTCATTAATGTGATTATTATTTAATTATGCACCTGTCCTAAAATTGCCGAAGAACCCAATCACACTGCGCTAATAAATTAAAGGATACTAAGAAAAATAATGGCAATTTCTTTTCTAGTTTTATGAAAGCAATGGCATCTTGTAGTTGGGTATATTAAAAAAACACAAACCAAAAAAAGTATACTTTAATGGATACCTAATAACACGTATATCCTCCAGGAGACTGAATAAAGGCATGACATCTTCGTGGCATACTGGAGCCACAAGGTTGTTTCTGAACTTTCGATCCAGCTCGTTCCATAAATGCTCGATCGGATGGAAATTTGGGTTGAGAGCTAGCCAGTCTATTACTGTGTCTTGATGTTCTACTATGAATTGTCTTGTCTGCGCTGCTACATGCCGGTCTTGCGTTATCATGCTGGAACAGAAATCTAGTGCATATGAGAGCACCAACACGTACCACATAATTTATTAGAATGTTTCCAATATATAGGGCAACATCCATTCGGCAAACTTGTCGACTTCCTGAACCAGTCAGGACTAGCACAACGTGTCAACTGAAATCTGGACTCATCCCTAAAAAGCAATGAGGACCACTGCTCCATCCTCTAATCTGCATCTTGTTGAGCGAACGCCATTCGGTTCCTTTTGTGATCTAAAGTCAGCCATGGCTTTCGGACTGGTCTCCTTGAAATTAGATTATGTTCTCGCAACGTTTTGCAGTTTGCAGTTTCCATAAAAATTTGGATTCCCATTACAATCCTCAGGTCATTTTGCAGGTCTCTAGAAATAGATGTGCGTCGTCTAACTGCGCAATTTCGCAAAATCTGTCTTGTCGAACTGACCAAGTCTTCTATTATTATTTCTTGTCTCCAGGTACCGATTCCAAACTCTGGACATGACAGAAGGGCTTACATAAAATTGTCTTGCAACGTGACGTAAGCTATCTCCTTCTTCCATTAATGTTACGGCTCTTGCAACTTGAACGTGACTTACAGGACTCAGGACTTACAGGACTCAGGATTCACGGTTTTAGTAACAAGCACTAAGAATAAATAAATTGACCTTCACCCACGCGATTCTTTTTGAATTTGGAGCTATTGAATTGACAAATAGTCTTTTTCCTTAAACAGTTTCCCATGTTTTATTTTTTTTTTGTCTAATAAGGTTTAGATGCATCTTATGGTAAGTAATGAACCGCGTATATGATACTTAAATACGCAGTTTATCACCCGCGAATAATACGATTGTACTTGAAAGAGCCATCGTTTTTTTATAATTCCTTTAACAAAGTCAGTTTCTAATTTTTTAAAATAAATGATTTAGTCACAATTTAGTATTCGATTTACAATTCAACTAAGATCGTTTGTTCCTTACAATAAGTACTTGACAACGTAAGGATATGTAAAAAACGTTTTGCCGTGAAACCTGGAGTCGAGTAGCGCGCCTATATGTTTGCGTTTCGATATCGGTAATGAATTTGTGGTCGGTGAATTCCCATAAACATAAATTGCTTAGCTTAAATCATATTAATGCGACGTCGAATGTGTACTTAAGATCAATTTGTACATAATGGATAATTGTACATTCTCGCCCTGATAACGCACCGGTTTATTATCATACGCGAGAGAGACGTTTTGAATTACGAGGTGACGCGAATGATAAACGCGCTGTATTACAATAAGTAATTTAGCTCTTAAACTTAGGGACGGATTTATGCCTTTCGTTAAAACGCCAACAGGATTTGAATTGTATAATATAATAAAATGTCCAATGCGGTTTATTCCTTTATTCTCATATAAATGATGATTTTATTAAATAATACATAGCGCTGGATTTCTCCGCGGCTGTCAAGAGTTTTATTTAAACTTTCATGCATCGTAATTCGTATTCCTCGCACCGCTTCATATAGTTATGTTCGCGAATTTACATTTGTTTATGCTCTATTCCATCACAAATTTTGAGGGTCTATAGGGTGAGAATCCATTTGTCTCCTTCAATGCCTGTGTGGGATGCGACATATGGCAAAGTATATGAGTGTGTTTCTGTATATCTGTGATGGAATACGAGTTCACAGCTATGTTCGACTAATCATTTGTTCGGCCACAAGCCACACCTCGATCATTGTATTTGAGAGTCGTTATTACCGGCGAACAATGAAACATAAACGATTGGGTAAAAGTCAACCAACTGTCTAAAAACAATCCATTTTTAAATACAAATTACTCGTACACTAAATTAAGTTAAACTAATACGTATAGTCTCTCACAAAAAATATCTATCTACATTAAAATTATTTAATTTAAGTCCCACCAGCGCTGAATTTATTTTTTTTTGATCAAGCATGTAATACTGTGTATTTGATAGTTTATTGCGTTTTTTTCATTCAATTTTTTGCTTTGGGTTATATCTATATATTCTTTGAGTGGGCTATACTTGTTTTATTGTGGCATGTAACGTAAATAAAACCAACATATGGTATATATAATAATATCGTATTTTACATAACGTTCCATCGCTAGAATAATCTTAAATGTTTAGGAGAGCAAACGCATCATTAATAATGACTAAAAAACGTCCCGGCTAATTAATACATCAATTAAGAAAATTATGTTGGATGTTCACCAAATTAGCGTTATTAAAACATAATGACGTTATACAAGCACTAATTTGGGAAGGTTTTACCGGTACCTTTGAGGAAAATAAGGACGAGCTAAAAATACAAACACAACGCGGAGCGGGTCTTTCGGCGGCGTTCTATCAGTGCAGTCATATTAGGTTTCACCTGTCCCTTGCCACTAGAAAATTTCATTATTCGAACGTTTTAATCAACGCGCTTTTATTAAGCGCCATTCACTTTAACCCCCATCTTCGTTCGTCGCGTCATTTCACGTAATTACCAAGTTGACCGTCTAATGTTGGTGATGGTGCAATTAAACTATGTTTAGTTTGATAGTTTTTTATTGTATTTGTTCAGTTTGCGCATTATTTATTAATTATCCACGCATTTAAATCGAGTGAATTGAAACTATTGTACACGGTGTTGAACTTGCGAGGGGGATTATGCAATTTCAATTTTAAGCAATGCTATTGATAAATTCAAATTACGGTTTGTTAGTTTTAAATTATGAATTTTGATTTTAATTTTTTTGTTGATTGTAATTGTTAATCTTGCTTATCATAAATAGTTGACATGGTTATTTTCCACAATTTATATCAAATGTGAACTTAAGTATCTTGATCTTTCCGTTTTCATACTTTGATGTTTGAAAAAACGTTATTATTATGTGTAGCAATCGGTTCGGTTTCTTTTAATAAATGACTTGTGTAAGTGGTCCGGCAATGGTGCATAACTTTAACCTATAAAAGCAGCAAGATTCCTGCAATAACTTTGGTTAAGCATTGCTTGCTGAGGAGGTCAGGTCAGGGCCAAATTACCGCCAAATTACCGTCCAAGAATAAATCAAAAATAAACATTGCTTCATTTACTGGATTTTATGTATTATTTGCATATGTGCAAGATAATGTTTTTATTATTATCTAAAAAAAGTTAAAATATTAAATGTATTAGTAAATTACCAACGAACTTATTTTTTTATGGGCTATGATAACCCAGTTGTGTAGGAACCATCATGCTTGTCCGTAAGCAACGTAGAATATTCTGGCATGACCGTTGGATAAGTTTAAAGATATCAGAAAATTAAGGAAGTGATTGAAATGGAGCATGGATCCATTCAACTGTGATGGCCAAATATTACTCTACATTCAACCATAAGGAGTTAGGCCACTGTTCGATTTTCGAAAAATCGTTTTTTTAAATTTTTGTAAATGATCCCATAGAACCTAAGAAATCATCTCCCAAAAGATCATGGCCGGAAAAAATCTCTTAGTATTCGTTTTTCGAATTTTAGTACAAGGTCCACAGCGAGCCCCTTTTGTGAATGCTAGGGGACTACAGCAGGTATACGGTTGTTACTGAAATCCTTTGACTATTGTACACAAGTTTAGACTCGTCGAATGTCTGTTTCAGTCAGTTGGGGACAGCCAAGCATTTGAGAAGGACGCTAGTCGACAAACTCGTTACCTCGATACTTCTGTGAACTTTTATTTTTGTTTCCCTGTTTATTGATTTGTTTTTACAATGAGTGACAAACCGGTGTACAGTGGGAAGAAAGGAGGAAAAACATAATCGGGCAAAAGCAAGAGACCAAAAACATCGCGAAGAAAACCATTGAAATGCCATGAGTTAGAAGCACCAGATGACATGGATGCCAGCACATCGGCAACAAAACTGAAGCAATCGAAAGATCTGTATGATATCGAAATGAATCCAGCGTTTGGTTATCGTATCTCGAGCGTTGTCGTTTGTAAGGCATACCAATCGGAAGTGAAATTTATTGAAAGTGGCAAGCGCGGTTTAAGATTCAAACTACTAGTGTCCTGTGAGAATTGTGCAAATACTGAGATACCGAGTGGTCCATTTGTTAACAAAGGCTATGAAATCAACCGTAGAATCGTAATTGCCATGCGATTGCTTGGAGTTGGTTTGCACGGAATAAGAAAATTCGGTGCATTCATGGAATCACCACGGTCTACCTTTCACTCATTCTACGACAAGGTTGTCAAAAGACTGCCCAGTGCAACCAATCCAGGTTACAATAACAGTATGATGAGAGCTGCCGAAGAAGAGAAAACCATTTCTATTGCAAATGGAGACAATGGAATTGTAGTATCAGGCGATGGTTCGTGGAGAAAACGTGGATTTACGTGTTTGTATGGGTTAGTGCCACTTATTGGCAATAGCTGTGGAAATATCGTTGATTGTGTAGTGAAATCAAAATACTGTAAGGCGTGTGAGTGTTGGGCTAAAAAAGGAAGATACAGAAGGATATGCGGAATGGTCAAAAAATCATGCAGGAGAATGCTCTGCGAATCACGATGGATCGGCAGGAAAAATGGAAGTTGCGGGCAAAAGCGAATGAGCACCCGACTACGTAATTTCAAAAAGAAGACAATAGGTCTCGGTGGAAGCAGCAAATTGACTGGAAAACTTATAGACGAGCTACCTATTTATTATGGATTAGCAAATCGTAGAAACAGGTATTCAGTTGAGAACATGAGAAGCAGTATATGGATTACACTAGATCATAAATTATCTACTGATGCCAAACCGCAGCACGACAAATGACTTATATGAGGATTTATGGTAACTGGCTAGAGCTACAAATACCTTCGCTACAAACATAAGCCAACTCTTCCAAATTCTTCAATTTCCAATTTAGAAGTGCGCCATTTGGCCAAAAATCAAAATATCGAAAAAATCCTACGTACTAGCTGTTATTATATATAATCGAAAAAAAATCATCAAAAAATCAGTTCTTCTAGATCACTTAGAAAGCGAAGACCAACCTGAAGTTGCCAATTGTTACATTGCCGAAACGTCGGTACAATCCTTACCGGGACAATTCTACAACGCGGATGATTAAAAAAACCAGAACATATATACATATATGTATTGAAAATTAATTTTTTATTGTAAAAAATGTATATCACATGTATAGTCAGTAGTGAGTTTCGGAAACTTTTGGGGTTTCCGAAACACCTTATTGCAAAAAAAGGTGTTACAATAAACTTTAATATTGCTAAAAGTGTTTTATTCAACGACTGACTGCTCATGATACAAGATAAGTTCCATTTTATATATATATATATATATATAGGAGTGATTGGCTCGCGCCAAGAAGTTTTGATGGCCACTACATGTAAAGGTATTTCAACAACTAAGGTTCTTGGTAATCGCTACTGACGAAGGGTAATAACCCAGAAACAATATTGTCTAGCGATCCACCAGTTAGTCTTCATGGACCTGTATTAATTAATGTTCACTACACCATTGAGGTGTAAGATTAGACCATCTTTCGTGTAAATTTTACATTTTGCTGTCAGATTTGACAAGATACATTTTTAATTTTTAATTTTAATATATATATATATATATATATATATATATATATATATATATATATATATATTTCTCTTAAATTTTGCTTATCTTAGAATTCATTTAACCCATAAATACCGCAACGATGCAGATTGCTCAGGCACACGAAGGGACTGATGTGGATACTGTCACAGTAACTAGGGCACCACATAATTTAATGGCTGTAAGTTTCAGTATTAATTTTTATATACCCATTAAAGTTTGATAAATTACGAGTGCACATGATCCTTAAAAATATTAATGTTCATGACGAATAGCATTCATAATTTCATTGAATAACATTCATAAATTACGCAAAAAATCTTTTATGCTCGTCGTTCATGAAAGTAAATTAATTTGGAAACTTTGTTGTGCCATACGATAAACTCTGCATTTCGCGACGGCAATTTATGCAAACATTTAAAAATTAATACAGCCGAAAGTTATATCCACTCGAGATGTTATTAATATGGAAAACTTGTTAAGTAATAAACGAATTTAAAGTTATTTACGGTCTTATACAGTTCTTAAGGGGGTGAAAGGCACCATCGCGGAACAATTTCACAAATTCTTCCGAAACAAGTCGGGCTTAAGAATTTTCATATTAATCTATTCGACGAAATTAATTTCCAGCGAAGTCGTTGCGAAGTAATAATATTAAGGGTTTGTCGATGCAGTCGTTATCGCGAAAATATCCACGGTATAAAATGAAAATTCATGAAAATGTATGAGGTAATGCAATGAGATTTCGGTTTGGAGACGGTCCAACAGTTTTTTGTGTTTGCCAATTCCGTATATTAGGTATGTAATAAAGTACTCTTTCGAATTATGCATTTCCTTGCCAGAATTTTGATTATATATTGTCTTGCTACTAATAACGGTAACCCACAGTCAAGTAATTTGTTACTCTTCTATGAAATTTATCGTTTGTTTCGCGACAAATTTATTCCTTGCTATTTTAAATGTTTACCTAATCTTGAAAGAGATGTTATTCACAAGCTTGCTAGTGCATTATTATGTCTTATTTTACTAAACTACAAGTGCAACCCCCGACGATTATGAGAGAGTATATTTTCAATGGAAAAATATGTTACTTCAAATTCGCTTTAATTCTATCATTTTTTAACATTGTTTTAACATGTTTTATTCATGGAAATACCACAATGAAGGTCATATTAACAACAGGACTTTCCTATAAATAAGAAAAGAACATTTTAAATGGGTCTATAGAAGTAAAGTCCGAGCCATATACCCGCCTGTAACTGGTACGGGTGTTCACACAACCTATGACTACAATGACTAATGGAGTGAAGCGATGTCGTTATCATTGCGGAATTTGGAATGTGAATCTGCCACAAATTTAGGATAAGTGCACTCAAATAAATATATGAGAATTGTCATAGCCGACTTGAAAAGTAAAGTCGGGGAGAAATAATATGTGATTAGGGCACCATCAGAAAATAAACGCAATATTTTATTAAATTCAGTACCATTTTCTAAAATACAGCGTGTCAAATCTAAGAATGCAAAAATCTCAATTGATGCAACTGCCATAATTGCCTGCCATACTACATATTGACAAAAATAACAAAAATGCAAAATTGTAAAAATGTGGTAGCTGTCAAAAATGCCACACTTGTCTATGACGAGAAAATGTCAAATTGTCGAAAACCACACATACTTTTTGATCCGGTAATGTCACACTGATTGCCCAAGTTGCAGGAAACAATATTAGAAGTTTTTTTTTTATTAAAAATCATTACATACTCAGTATTTACAATTTATCCTATTTACAACACATATTTAAAACACCTACTCCTAGGAATACGCTTATTAGATGAGTCTAAAATAACAATAACAATTACGGTGCGTCCCTCGACGATTGTCAGTTTGTCCGTTACTTTTGTTGCGTGTGGTCGGCGGGAAACTCTCAAAAACCCACCCTGTACATCCTGTTTTTTGGTTCGTCTGTTTTGTTATGTTATGTTATGTTATGTTAGTCCGCCCTGTCGTAGTAGGATAAGTTCAGCGTTTCGTATAGTAGTTTGTGCGTATGTCTCTGTCCTTCGACATGTCTTTGTTCCGATATGTTACGTATGCGTTTACTGTCGTGAGTGGCGATCCGCCTGTAAAAGCGTTCCACCATCTCTTTAATATAGTTCCTTATTAACGGCATGTCCGCGTTTGTATGTATGTCGCGTATTCGGCGCCTAGGACGAACCTGAAACACTTGTTCTGCGCTACTTGCAGTCTACGTAGGTTCGTTGCCGAAGCCCCGCACCATACATTCGACTCGTACGTTATCGTCGGTCTTATTATTGCCTTGTAAAGTAGCAGTTTGTTATCCGTCGTAAGTCTGCTGCATTTTGAGAACCAGTTCATACATCGATCTCATTGCAGCGTGTCCCATCCTGTTCGTGTATTGTATATGTGCACCAAACGTCGTCTTTGTGTCTAGTGTGACCCCTAGATATCTCACTGTCGTTGTTATAGGTATTGCGATACCGTTGACCCACGTCGGGTTCGGTATCGTGTAACGTCTGTTTCGTCGCGTGAATGTGACGCTTTCAACGCTAGGTTGACTGTCAGTTACCAGTCTGCGTAGTACCTTTCGAGTTCTTTCATATGGGTATCCGTATCGTCTGCGAAAAGGGCTATTGATGTGTTTTTGTCAGTCGGTATGGTATGTCATTAATGTATTATGAGAACAGTTGTGGTCCCAAGACTGAGCCTTAGGGTACTCCTGCCCTTATGAAATGGGGTGGTGAGATGCTTTGATTAAGACGAGTCTGAAATTGTCTGTCGTTTAGGTATGAATAGATCAGTCTGATTAATAACATGTCTAGCCCGTATTTGATTAGTTTATCTATTAGTGCATCTATCCATACCGTGTCCAATGCTTTATGCAGGTCTAGTAATGTCATTGCCACAAGTTGGTTCCGATTAAACGTTTTCCATAAGTCGGCCACGAGTCGCGCCATTTGTTGTACGGTGTCCGGTGTCCAAATTGCTCGTTTACGAGGAGATCTCGCCTTTCGACTTGATCCCTCAGGCGTTTGTTAATAATTGTCACCTACAATATACTGCTGAAGAGACTAATTTGTCTGTAACTGTCCGGTCTGTCTCGTTGTTTGCCGGATTTATGTACAGGAATTACCACAGCACTGTTCCAATGACTTGGATAGTGCTGCAAAAAGCAGTTTATAAGGTACGTCAGTTGCAGGAAACGGTGTTCGAGGAGATTGGTATTTGAAGAAGTGCGCATTTATTTAAATATGCTTCCTCCTTCTAACATTCCCTTCTTGCAATTTCAGACATTTCAGTTGTCTTTCACTTGCTTCATTTTTATCATTTAGTGCTATGAGTTGTTTCATGTGTCAGTTTATTTGTTTGCAAATATACGAGGTATACCATACATTCAATTTTATTTTTGTTGGTCCTAAATTTCTATTTCCTTATTAACTCGTCTGTAATTTAATGTAAAGATATGGGTCGGGTATGTATACCATTTTTTGTTGGGGATCCTTACAATTCTGATTATTTTTGCTTAAAACTTTCGTTATAATTAATGTGAACGATAGAATGCGAATAACAATCATTTATCATTTATCCGTAACAATCTTATATTCGTACGGTAAGCCCTAGCCTTGTAATTCTGTTCGTTTTCCGTAAGTATTTTCAGCTACGAACGTCATTTGAAGGTCGCTGATAATTGTATTCTTCGATTTTGGTTATACTTTGCACTATGTATAATTATTTTCTTTGATTTCTGATATCTCTCATGACATTTAATTTTTCAGCAGTTGCAGAAATACATGTATATGTTTGACATTAAACTGTTCCAAATGTTTCAAAGCGAGTTTTAGCTTCAAGTTTGCAAGTCTTGGTGCCAATGTATCCGAAGACAAACGTTCAAGAAATTGTAATGGAAAATTGAAGTAGCTTTTTAATATTGTTTGGCATTGAAGTCTAGTATGCAGGACTATTTCAATTCGGTATTATGTCTGTTGCTAGGGGTAATTAGTTTATAAGTTGAGATCATATATACGACACGCCCCTTTCTGTCATGCATACGCACACGCACACGCGCATACACAAGCCAGAAATAACTTCTGAAATCCATCAAAATCAGTTGGCCCAAATCCGAAAGATTTATCATAAACCACCTCCACTTACGTACAAAAAGTTGTTGATCAGAGCAAAAAAATCCAATGGAAAAATAATAACTAGGATTTCCCCGATCCAGGCAAAGAGTCTCTGGGTAACACTAGCCCAACACCAAATATGTTAGAACTAAATCTAGTTCCCCGTATCGGTTTGGTAGTTATTTTTTAGTGATTAGCTTTGTCTGAAAAAATTGACGTTCAAAAGTACGTAGGAATTTGCATATTTACGTCGGTTTCATAGTTTACAAACATTAGGGACTGCTGGGCTGAAGTTACTAGAACCGATATTGTAAAGAAAGTAATGTCGCTGAACAAATTCGAAAATGAATGTACAGTTCTTCATTTCAACAACAATGAAAGTCAAGCTCGTGTTGGTAAACCAGAGTCTAAAAATCTCCATAAAATTCCCTATTCAATAACTAGCCCCCCCCCCCTTATGGTTTACCACCATGACCTAGGTATTTTACCGCTAGGAATAGTGCGAATAAACAGAATTCCTAATTGCAAGCCAATGAAGAGCGTCTAAAAATGAACCTCAGGGTAAATGTTTTGAACTTATGAGAAATGTTGACACCGTCGAAGTTGCTTGTTTAACTTGGAAACATAATACAAGTGAATGTTAATGTCCACATTCTTGGGATAGCAACCAGAAACCACGGCTCGTAGATTGGATATAAAACATAAGAGAATACAAAGAAGTAACATGTCCAGAGATTGTTACGATATACAACAATCATATTGGCGGAGTGGATTTACCATTATTTACCATATAATTGTTGTATGGCATCTGTACAAAAAGGTCTATTCGGAGAAAATATAAAGCCACTAAAAAAAAAAGTTTAGAATTGAACTTGCCCAAACCTTGTGTAATATTGTGAAAACCCAAAGACGCCGACAATCAAGCACTGGAATACAAGATGCGTTGGAAGTGAGGAAATGAAGAAATACTGCTGTAGTACCGCTGTAGTTGATGTTAGAAAAGATTCGTTTGATCATTTGATTAACCTCAGTGGATGACTAACAGGGGGAAGTGTAAAAATCCTGCATGCAAGAATTTAAGGTATGTACACTGTTCAAACTGTAAATTGCATATGTGTTTCAATCAAAAATCGAGTTGTTTCCACGCCTTTCATGAGAAATGAAAAAAGAATTTTTTGATGGTAATACGCAGTGTAAAAGATTTTGGGCAAAATTCTAAAATTGTTTTAATCTGTACAAATAGCGACAATTATATGTAAAAATTGAGAAGAGTTAAGAAAACGCTAAAGGCGGAAAATGCTGCAATAAGAAACAAATAATTAAAATAAAACTCTTTAGTTGGGCTAGGCAGTGCTCAAAGTCGTGGTATAAGACAATTCATTAAAAAATAGAATTGGCTTAGGTTGGACTAAAAAGTGAATTGATTAAAATGAAAATGAGGACTGGATACAATTTATTGTAGTTATGTTGTTCTTAGGATAGTTCAAGAACGAGTTGAACAAAACATTTAAAAAGTTAATATTAGTGTAAACTATGAAATTATAAAACATTCTGAAGGTTGTCCAAGTGGATACTAAAAGAAATCCTAATTTTAGTAGCTGTTCAAAATGCCAAAGATTTCATAATGAGAAGAAGCCGAGAAACTTACGAATTATGTAATGATAATTGAATTGCGTGTTGCAGTATTTTATGGAAGACTTTATCATAGACATTGATCGACAAACATCGTGCATCGAAGATTTTGAATTTCAATGATGTTTTAAAGTGAAGCATCATAGAAAAGTAAAGTAAGAGATGAGTTCAAATTGGAACTTGAAAATAGATTTATATAAAAAACTGTATTGATTTAGGTTCGACTGAAGATCATGGAATAAGAAACATAGTTGATTAAAATAAAAAGACAAAATTGATTCTTATAATGAATGTTCAAAAATACCGCCATTCACCTGTAACCATTTTCCTCCTTGTTTACGAAGGGCGCCTGTCGCTCTCCTGATTGTGCCATGTCTTTAAGAACGGCTGCAGCATTTCTAATACGTTGAATTAGTGCATCCCGAGCGTCCACTTTTACTTTGTACACTTCATCTTGGAACCAGCCCCACAAACAATAATCTAGTGCTGTGAGGTCTGGAAATCTTGGAGGCCAACTAATAGGACCACCGCTATCAATCCGATGCACTGGAAACCTTTCGCCCAAATGCTGCTTGATCTGACGAGCGAAATGTGCAGGAGCTCCATCGTGCTGATAGTACATTTGCATTCTGATGTTTAAAGGAACATCCTCTTGTAGTAGTTGTCTCATGTGAGGCGATTCTCCAAATTGAAAGGGCCATCGACCATACCACACCATACGTTTACCGGTAACTTATGTTGAAAAGTAGTTGATAGTTGTAAGCATTATTAAATTTCTCCCACGGGTAAATGTTGCTTCATCTGTAAAAAATATGCGCGATACAGCAGGAGGATTATTATTTATCCACCGACAAAATTCGATACGTTTAGGATAATCTTCCGGTTCTAGGTGCTGTACCATTTGTAGATGGTATGGATTAAGTCTTGCTCGTGGAGTATGTTCATTACTCTTGTTTGTGAAATGCCCAACTAAATACTAATTCTTCGTGAGCCGGTCGTTGCATCTTATGCTAGTACATCAAGAATATCTTCTACCTCTTCTAAATCTTGTCGAGTAGCTAATTCAGATGTTATATTAACACTGGGAAGCTTACCGGTCTCGCACATTTTGTTGAAAACTCTGATAAATTTTTATTAGGATGCCTCTGATTTGGAAACCGTTGAAGCTAGTTTTCAACAACAGCTGTAGCATGCCCATTACAAAAACCATAACAAAACACCATATTTGCATATTCTAAGTGTGTGGCACTTTAATCGCACAAACTCAAAAATAAACGTTCAGAACAACAAAGTTATCAAATGTTTTTGAGTATCGAACATGGCATATAGATAAACTTTTTTAATTGCAGGCGATGTTTTGAGGTGAATGGCGGTATTTTTGAACATTTATTATAAGAACGCTATGATTACCAAAACGTTAGTATATTTTTTATTCATATTTGTATAGGGCGCACAAACTTGATTCCACACAATCATAGTTTTTCTTTTTGTTTGAATAATACGAATATTTGTATAAGTTAGATGCGACCCGCCGTCAAGCGTTCTTATTTTCTTAGTAGATCATATGTATAAGGGACCAGAAACACTAGCATAAATGTTAGAGGGCAAAAAATTTAGTGTGCCATTATCCCAAATCGTCCGACCGGAAAAAAAGAAATTTATTTAATGTCGCTGCCCTTAACATTCATGTTAAAAGGGTTCTAAATCAACCCACTCAATTTAAACGATGCGTTGTTTTTACGATATTTGCACAGTTTCGAAATATCGCAAAACTTAACCGCAATTACTTGCTTTTATAGAGCCGCTCAAAATTGCAATCAATAATAAAACGAAAACTTGACGAAAACAAACTCGAAATTTATTTTAATGTTTCCAGCATGGAATGAATTATTTTATATACGAGTATATATATTCATTATTTTGATGCAATTCCAAGTGTGGCATCAATTGATATGTTATTTTGCTTTGTGTTTGATTGTTATTTATTCGAATTATGTTTGATATTTAGGGTTTTGTAAAATAATTTTTGATGCTAACATTTATTCATACATTTCGTACCTTCATATTACTAAAGTTTGTTTTGCCAAAATATTATAGGTGCCATAGTTGTCATTAGTTGCGGTTTCTTTTCAGATTTTAGAAGTTGAAACTTCATTCAATTTTAAGTGCTTTTAACGAACTCACAAAATTGTTTATACGTTACATTACACGCTAATATTGATATTCAACTATGTCTACACACGTCACGCAGTGTTTTCTTGATCAACTTTCATGATTTTTTTTTATAGATTGGGTCAATTTCATGAGCTGTCATTAACTTATTATTCCTAATTTGACATTTCCATTGTTGAGATTTATTATTATAGTTAAATATTTCCGTCGTATTTCTTTTGAATCAATTTCATTAAATGTATTTTGTTCTTTATTGCATGGTGCAATAAATTGTGTTAATTGTTTTATTAACAGGATTTCAAGATTAGGATCACCGTAACACGTGAACATAAACACATCCTCCTTGGTGATTACATTGGTTATCAATGCAATTATTCGCTTTGTTAGATTATCTCCATCAAATAAATTACGATCTTCGTGTCCCGCATTTTTTTTTTTTTGGTAGTTTCGACGTCTGCGATTTACAAATGACCCTTATGGGCCGTTCATCAACCGGGACGTCCTCGTACCATATACAGAAACAAAAGAATAAACCTGACGTGTTTACCAGAAGTCGAATTGCCCGCATATTGCAGTCATTTTCCGCGAGGGCTGAGTTATTGGATGTTCGTTTGCGCTGGTATTGCAAATCCATAGTTTGCTTTAGAATTGCTAGATTTGCCGTCTGTGCGCGGATAAATAATAAAACAGTGGAAGACAAATTTATTTCTTGTCACATGTAGGACAATAAATCTAGTCAAATTACGTTCCGTTTGTGTTGCATATCTACGGAAATAAAACAAATGCGGATGTAAATCAAATGGAGCGACGCGACGTAAGTAATTTAACGAGGAAGTTCGAAAAAGGCTTTATCCAAGTGAAAAATGACTACTTAAAATATTAGTCAGTTGTTTCGAAATTTATGGTACGCGAAATGTCACGAAGATAAGTCAAACTTTATATAAAATACGAAAAAACTAATAAATGTTTATCTTAAAACATTATTTAATTAGTTCGAAATTTACGCTAAAAGTAAATTTTATATAATTAATATAATATAATTAATTTATTCTATTGATTTAAATAATTAACTAATATGAATAGTTACATCGCCACATTCCTCGCTCAAATTACGCATTTTTAAACACTTTAAACAATAAAATTAAATACTTTAACGTCTCCCGTAAATCATTTATTATTTATTTATGAAATTGTTAAGAATATACCTTTATTGAGAAACGGCTATAATTCATGAATGAAAACCATAATTTTTGTCAGTAATATCCTGCAAACTGTAATATAAATAAATAAATTCAACAATTGATCTATTTGCATTCTTTCGTAGGAGATAAATCATGGCCAGGACAGTTTACGATGTTGTTATTAGAGGTTACGCCTTATAGACAAAATTCTCAAAGCGATTTGTTGCCTTTTCAATTAAAATATTTCAGCCATCAAAACCGATAGGGCTTACGTAATTTATTCGATTTATCGTGAATTATTACCGACGGCGTTCGAGCTATTAAGAATAAATATTGTGTGTTAGACGGGTTAATGACTTTCTCTCCCACGCCAGTGGTCTCCTTTGATTATTATTTCTTCGCTTTCAGTTATCATTTGCATAAGTAAAAATGAATCTTAATTAATTCAATCTTTGACATTTTGAGGCAGATGTTGGTTTATTTTTCCCTGGTGCTTTTACTCTTCATGTTCTGGTGATTATTTTTAATTTATGTTAAATTTCTTAAAGGATTTTTCATATTTCTCCTAATTGATTATGTTTTAGACACAAACTTCGCAGATCTAACATAATTAATCTACGTGTTTTTAATTAACTCAAAGAGAACACATTTACTATTTCAAGTTATCGGAAATAAAATCATAAAAGAGATAAATCAAATATGGTAACTTTAAAATAATATGTATTATAATGAAAATTTATTATTAATCACCCATATTAAACATAATGCGATTGCAATTATTTAAAACAATACGGTTATAAATAATCGTTAAATTTCTAATGAGGTACTTTAATAAAGCAAATAATTTATTCCGTTTTTACGGGCGGCAAGAGGTGCACGGGCATACACGTATCATACACATACACAAAGATATTCTATTACGCTGTTTATAAGCCGGCATGAATTATTATCCATGCTGGTAAAACTTCTAGACAGTCACCTGTGGTCAGAGCTTTATTGATATTTAATGGCGCCGCAGTCTTTATCTTCATCGTGAACCGATGAAGTCACTGCCAATTCTGGATGTATTAAATACATTGATTTCTAAATTATTAAAACTCTAAACATAGTTTTAAATGGCGCGTGTGTGGCTTCAAGTGTGTGTGAATTTCGCTCGGCGATTATCTGTATCACTCAATGCGGGCTTGAATTTTATTGAAATATTATTTAAATAAATATATTAATATAAAATAAAGTTGTAATACAGAATTGTTATTCTGCACATGACAAAATATAAGAATTACAAAAAATGCAGAAATCGTTATCAATAAAGATGTATATATCATCTACATTTAAATTTTTATAGATTGATATGCGGCTTAATTACCAGTCATATATAAGTCATATTCGGATACCGAATTAGTAACAAACATATTACGAAGAAAATTTATTTATATGTTAAAACGATTGGTTTTTACTTACTTATACTTTATGTATAACTATAGGAATCATGAAAAATTTCGACCTCGAGATTTCAACGGATATACACGTTTTGAGGTCCCCTGAATCGTTTCTGACTATTTTCGGAATGACGTATGTGTGTCTGTCAGCGTCCAAACTATTATAGCTAGAGCTCTGAAACTTTAAACTTAACATTTGTATGTAGCAACAAGGAAAACGTCCTATCTTTAACGCAATCTCTCAACCGGAAGTGATGGTTTACTCTTATCACCTTTTTCCACATCTCGAAAACGGTACACGTTACGGAAAAAAATATTCTTACATAAATTATAGATATTGATATTTTAAACAACTTTCATTTGAAAAGTTTTTTCGAAAAACGTAGTATAACTAAGTATAAGTAAGTTTCGTGCGGACCACCGCGGATTTTTATGTTTTGCCAGACGAACCGAAATGGAAACCCTACTCATCAATAATCTATGGAATCATCCTAGCAACACCAGTTTTATATTAAACAAGCAGAGTCAATGCACTCTATATGAAGCAATTATCTACTCTAGTTAGAAGCAATCATTTGGTTTCTCCAACAATACTATATCATATAACGTCAAAATGTTCCCTATTTTACAAATAAATTACATATACGAAGCATAATTACGAATGTTTAAGGTAGACGCCATGCGATTCATTGTACCTTTTACAATTACATGATTACATCAAATACAGAAATATGACGCCGCTAACTGCTACCCGTTTCGTTAATTTTACAAGTTCTAACAATTTTATACAACTAAATCAATTAAAATATTAACGAAACATGGGTTAGATAGTTTCCCTTTCGGATTCAATTTAGTTTCAAAAACATGATTTGCGTTACCGTTTTCGTTGTAAATTAGACTTAAAACCAAATAATTGTGGAGTTTAATAGATTACATTTTTATTACAAACAATTGTTACAAATCACAAAAACAATAACAATAATACACACGCGCATAACATATAAACACGTCTACGTAAACAAATGCGTTTGCTGCTTCCCTGGGATGCAGCTAGGTATTCCTGAGAGTAAATTGACGTCTTTCATGTCTTGAGCTCTATGATGTGACGTTGAGCAAAATGTGAAAAACTCTTCTATGGTATATGGCACAACTTTTAGGAGTAGCTTCTTTGTTTCCGTTTTAAAAGTATTAAGTTGAAGGTTTTGTATGCTTTCCGGAAGGGCGTTAAATAGTTAATACTTGTGGCCAATAGTATTTACATCTGTAGTCCTTAAGCGGTTGTAAGGTACCTTTATTGCTTCAGGTTTTCTAAGATTGTAGCAATTACTGTTACCGTCCTGAATATATATTCCTTTGGCTTGAAGTAACTTGACCCAAATAAAGGTAGCAGGTACTGTTAGTATATGGAGTTTTGGGAACAGTTGTCTGCAGCTGGAATTCCACTCCACTCCTTCTATTGCCCTGATGGTCCTTTTCTGCAATACCAATATTCTGTCCATATGTGCCGAGTTGCCCCACAGCGATATACTATATTTCATTACCGAATGAAATAGAGCAAAGTAGGCAATCGCAGCCGCAGGATTTCCAATCATTATAGCTACCCGACGTATAGAATAAATGCCCCGAGCAAGTCTTCCAGCCAGAATGTCCACCTTGTATTTCCAGGTCAACCTCGCATCCATATAGACTCAAAGGTATTTGATAGGCTCTTGATTTTTAGGTTCGGGACATCTTCGCGATGTACTAAAGGTAATCATCTGCGATTTAGTTGGGTGCAATAAGAGTTCGCTAGCTATGAACCAATTCTTTGCACAATGAGATGCCCACAGTATTCAAAGCTGTAGATTTGTTAATGCCTTATCGGCTAGTATCAGTGAGGTATCATTTGCGAATAGCACACTGGGACATGGTAGGCTTGGTGGTAGGTCATTGATGTATATCAGACAACACACAGGCCCCATAATACTGCCTTGGGGTATCCCTCACTGGACTTCTGACGCATTCCCACTTGTTTTCCCGTTCACAGACGTAACATAACGACGTTCGGTCATGTATGAACGAAAGAGGTCCAGTGCCACACCTCGGATACCGCAGTGTTCGGATTTCAATAAAAATGGGACATGATGTCAAAGGCCTTGCACAGGTCACAGAAGTACCCAGAGCATGTATCTCCATTTTCAAAAGCCTCGGATACCAGGTCTAGGACGTAGTGCACAGCATCCATGGTGGAAATGCCACTTCGAAATCCAAATTGGTGTGGGGAAAGTAAATTGTTTGTCACAATGTATTTGTTTAGCCTATCCAGGATCACCAGTTCCGCCACTTTGGAGAATATGGGCAGGATCGAAATTGGCCTATAATTGGAGGGATTAGACGTGTCTCCCTTCTTGTAGACTGGCATGACCTTAGCTACTTTCATAGCATTCGAATTATGAAACATTTATTTAATATGTGTGCCAATCAGTGAAGAAACGTGCCTATCGAGTTTAGTGTTCATAGAATAAATGTCTTCACTTGTCTTAGGTTTCAAGCGATTGATACAATGTTTACCTCACTACTATCTGTAGGGGCAAGGTACATAGACATTGTGGGGGATGGAATTGCTTTAAGGAAATCGTTTGAGTGGGGGCGCTCTTTAGGTAACTCAGTAATTATTTGAGATGCTAAATTAGCTAGGAATGTGTCGAAAACTTCAGGTTGAAGGGGGTTTTCCAGCTGTGATTTTGTTCTTCCTGTTTCTTGGTTGATTATTTTCCAAGTTGTTTTCTGTTTATTTGTGGAGCACTTAATTAATAAAATTGTTTCTTAAACTGATCTACTTGATGAAGGAAAAACTTCTTGTATCGATTGTAAATATCTAAGGCATCTTGGTCGTTTGTTTGTTTCCACGTATCATAAATAAAATGTAGGGTTTCTTTCATTTGTTTCAAAGCTGGACTTATCTGTACATGATGCGTGCTCGGAGTAAATGTCGCTTGCTTAATCCGTATGAAGGAGTTTAGAAAACTATTAAACTTGGCATATGGATCATCTTTACCATAAACTTCTTCCCAATCCTGTTGACTTATTTAGTTAAAGAATTGAGCTAACGTTTCTTCATTGTACACTGGAGTTTTAATTTGTAGTTTTTCGTTCTGACCTTTCGGGGTATCTAACAAAAAGTATTGAGCATCGTGGTCGCTTAGTGCAGCAGATGCAACAAAAGCAGAATATGTAAATGGTGGGACGTTCACCATGATATTATCCACACATGTCGCTGATTCACGTGCTACCCTGGTTGGACAAGATATCGTAGGATGAAGATCAAATGAAGTTAGAAAGTTTATCCACCTCATCGTTGCGTTACTTCTTATGAAGTCTATGTTGAAATCACCCGAAAGCACAAATTTTGTTTCGGGATTTAGGCTAAACAATATATGATGAAGGGTCGATTCCATTGTATTAAAAAACTCATCAAGAGGTGAATTAGGCGGTCTGTAGAGACCACGACTATGTTTACTGCTGTCAGCCACAAACCAGTCATTTCACATACACCAGCAACTGATTTCTCATTCACATGCTGAATACATGTAGATTTTATATTTTCCCGAGCAAAAATACAAACACCACCATGAGGTCTGCCCTCTCGGTAGTATATACTTGTTTTCTTATACCCCTTCAGGTTGTAATTGTTCTTATTTTCCGATGTAAGCCAGTGTTCGCTAATGCAAACTACGTCAACACATTCACTGTGGATGAACATTTCAAGAGCGTTGATTTTGTTTGTTATGCATTGAATATTAAGATGCATTTCCTTTATTATTTTATATTCTAGACTTTTACAGGCTGTTGAGTGTTTGATGTGGCTTTCGAACTCTGGAAGTTTGTAGTTTCTTCCCCTTTCTTCCCCTCGCTTTTGCTTGAGCCAGGTAGTATAAAAAACGCCTGATTTGAACACCTTCTGGCCAAAAATCTGGGTTAGTTACTTCAGCAATTATATTAATAGGGGCGAAGATTTTGAATGATGCATATATATCAGGATATTTTGAATTCATCTTCTTGCACTGGGCAGATTTTATATTATTTGTATCTAGATAGGATAATATGCTTTGTTCTGTTGAGTTAGGATGTAGTCGAGAGATATATAGATGTCCATATTTAGGAATTCCCTGTAGTTCGCCAGTTGCATTTGTACCAACTACAGTTCTTGCATTCCGACTTCTTTTCTTAACGTTATTCCATATTTTGGTTTCCTTGTCCCCATACACCATGTCACCATTTATATCTATTATGGAATCCAAAATATCCTTGTGTGTGACCTGCGTACAAGCACCTTTGACAGGTATATCCATACCATCTATACTAATAATTTTAGTTTCGTTCCGCAATACATCTTTATTTTTGTTAGGTTGCTGGACATTGTAGTTCCGTGCGTTTCTATTCCCTGGGTAAGTTTTACCTTCTAGAACTAGTTGAGTTTGTTGCAATTTTCCTGATTGAATTGCACCGCTGTAGATCTTTTGTTCGCCGTGAATGTGGGTAGCGTTATCAATTTCTGTAGTGTTATCAATTTGTGCATTTAAATGCTCGCTGGTCGTATAATCAGATGTCTTTCTGACAATATTTCTATCCTGTTCTTCTAAGAGATTGTACTTGGTAATTTGGGCCTTAGGTATGTTCTTATGCTGCTGCACTTCACTTTTTAGTTCGTGGGTTTGGCGTGCGTATACTGCTTCAATTTCAGTTTTCAGGTTGTTTATATGACTTTTTAGTAAGCTTTCCATATCTTTAATGATTGTTTCATTATACTTGTACTGTTTACAGCTTGAAAATGTGTGGACCGAAGGTGAATGAATGTCGTACAAAATATTTAAAAGGTTTTATTTTTAGTTCACATAAAACGTGACTGACAGTATTTATTATTTTTTATCAACACTCACAAACTTCTCCCGCACCATGACTACCGTTACCATTAAGCTTCGATCTCGAAGGTGGCTGCTATACCCGATGATATTTTGAAACGCTCGAACATACCGGCCCCCTTGAAGAACTATGGTTCTTCAAGATTAGGCTGGCAGAGGACATAGCTTAACTAGCGGCCTGATAATTTCGTCTCGTTCAGTCTTAACTTGTGCTACTCGGGGTATGCCATCCTTTCCATTGATGAGTTGCGTCACTCGACCAAGTTTCCACTGCAACGGCGCCAAATTTGAGTCCATAATGACCACCAATTTGCCTAGCGACAATTGGTTCTTTGACTGCTGCCACTTATTCCGAGTCTGCAACTCGCTCAAATACTTCTTTCGCCATCTCGTCCAAAAGTTTTGTTGAAGATGTTGAATGGATTTGAAGTTGAGAGTGTAGCTTTTTGCAGGAATCTGTTCTTCTGGAATTCTATCCATCCGCCTACCTAACAGGAAGTGAGAAGGGGTCAGTGCTTCATAATCATTAGGATCACTAGACAAAGGACACAAAGGCCTTGAATTTAAAGTGGCTTCAATCTGAGATAAAACTGTACATAATTCTTCAAAGGTAAACTTGGTATTCATCATAACCCTTCTCAAATGATATTTAACACTTTTAATCCCGCTCTCCCACAAACCAAAATGGGGTGCAGAAGGCGGAATAAAATGCCAGGTTATTCCGAATGTACTCAAATAGTTCACAATTTCGTCTTGTCTACTTTGCAATAACGAGGTTAACACAAAATTCCGACCATTATCAGAATAAATGTGCTGTGGACAGCCTCGTCGTGAAATAAATCTCTTTAAGGCTAATAGAAAACATTCAGTGCTAAGGCTAGTGACTGCTTCTATATGGACAGATTTAGTGGAAAAGCAAACAAATGGTGCAAAATACGTTTTAAAGTATTTGCAACCTCTACCTCTTCTGTCACGTGTAATGATTGGACCTGAATAATCAATTCCAACTACCGTAAACGGCAAAGAATATTCGATACGGTGCTCAGGCAGTCCAGCCATGATGGGTGAAGAAGGTGTAGGGTGGACCCTAAAACATGTCACACAGTTTCTAACCGTTGCACGAGCAAGATTGCGACCACCTACTATCCAGAACTTTTCACGAGTGAAAGATAGCAAAGCGTTCGGAGCTGAATGGAAAAATGTACTGTGGTAAAATTCAAAAATCAATTTTGCAAATGTATGTTTGGAAGTAATAAGAGCGGGATGACGCTTTGCGTAAGGATACATACTCGAATTTAATCGACCTCCAACTCTTAACACTCCATCACTATCTACAAAAGGATTCAATTTCAGAAGGGTTTTACATATTTTCCCCCCTGTTTTTACTTGCTCTAATTCAACTGACAAGGTTTCTTCTTGACACAACTTTATCAATAGAACTTCACTTTCATTCCAATGCTCTGGCAATAAATTACCAAACACTCTTTCTGAAACATTGGTCCTGCAATTCTGTATGAATCTTAGTATATATGCCATACATCGTATGGTTTTGACATACGAAGAAAACTTAGAAAACAAGGTAAAAATTGAAGCGGCAGGAGTAGTAAGATTAACTGTAGGCATTGTCTTTACTTCAGAAGGAGCATCTAAAAACTCCAATGCTGACATGGGCCAAAATTGTCTATCAGATATTAACCACACTGGTCCAGACCACCACAATTGATTCTTTTTTAATTCAGATGGCGCTATTCCTCGAGAAATTAAATCTGCAGGATTATGTTCAGATTTAATGTGTCTCCAATCAGACATATTTGTGGCAGCCTGTATTTTTGCAACACGATTTGCAACAAATGTTTTCAATGTGCTTGGACAAGTATTTATCCAATGCAAAGTAATTGTTGAATCAGACCACAAATATATTTGATCAAAGTCAAGCCTCATTGATGTTTTAATTGATAAATACAATTCCGCCAATAATAGGGCAGCTGATAATTCCAAACGCGGAATGGATACTGTTTTTAACGGAGCTACTCTGCTTCTTGAACAAAGTAAATTAATGGTGACCTCTCCATCGTATGACACTGCTCTAATAAAACAGCAACATCCAAACGCTCTTGAAGATGCGTCGGCAAATCCGTGTAATTCTAAAATCCTTATATTATCAGTTAGAACCCAACGAGGAAATTTAATATCATTCACACCTGGCAATTCATCCATAAATTTTTCCCAATGCGAAGAAATGATTTCTGGAATGGCCTCATCCCAACCTAATTTATACTGCCAAAGTGTTGCATCAAGATTTTTACCGTAATAACGATTGGGGATAGAATTCCTAAAGGATCGTAGATTTTTGCAATGCCCGACAGTATACTACGCTTGGTTATTTTTCTGCCAAAAGTGACATTGATTTTAAATTGCAAATTGTCAGAATCAGTTGCCCATGATATTCCTAATGTCTTTGTTTGAGATTTATCACCCAGCAAGATATTATCATGAGACTGGCTTGACAATTTTGTTTGAATTTCCCTTGAATTTGAGGCCAATTTTCTTAAGTTGAACCCTACCGACCTTAAAATCTGTGAAATAGAAGTTGCAAGAGCATACGCATCTGTTTCATTCTTGGCCCCAGTTAATAGATCATCAACATAAAAATCATGCAAAATCGCATTAGCTGCTACAGGATGACAAGTTTTATGTAAATATCCCAACTCTTTTAGACACCGTATAGCCAAGAATGGTGCAGATGACGTACCATATGTCACTGTGTTAAGGACATAGTATTTTAGTTTTTCTTCTGGAGAACTCCTCCAGAGTATAGTTTGCAAGGATCTCTGTTCTTTAGAAATCCAGATTTGTCTGTACATTTTCTCAATGTCGGCATTTATTACGACCTTATGTTCTCTAAAGCGTAGAATTAAGGAAAAAAGATCCTCTTGCAGAGTTTCACCCGAGTATTGAATAGCGTTTAAAGACAACCCCGTACTATCTCTGGCGGAACCGTCAAAAACAACACGGAGCTTTGTCGTTAAACTTCCCTCACGCAATATTCCATGATGTGGTAAAATATACCTGGGAACCTCTTTAGAATGCAACTCAGACATATGACCTAACCAAATATATTCGTCTAAAAACTCGACATAATTTTGTTTAAATGCTTTATTGGAGCTAAATTTACGCTCAATCGATTGTAGCAGTTTCAGTGCAATATTTTTTGTATCAGATAATTCAGTCACAGAATTTGATAACGGCATCTTGACAATAAATCTTCCATCCTCCGCACGTGTCACCGACTCCTTAAAGATCTCTTCGCAAATACCATCTTCGACCGATATGAAATCTTTTGCATTGATCTCTTCCAACTTCCAAAATTTTTCAATTTGGTCTTGTACATCAATATTAGCGAAATTACAAAGAGTCGGTGTCACATCAGGATATGAAAGAGGACCAGAAATTATCCATCCTAATTTTGTGTCTCTCAATTGCAACATACTAGAGTCAACCGATATTACATCTGATAGCAGAATATTCCAAAAAATTCCTGCACCAAGCAACAAATCAATCTTTCTTGGCACATGAAACTCTGAGTCAGCAAGAACAATATTTTTAGGCAAATTTAGGGCCTGTAAATCTATCGAATTAATAGGCAAATTACCAGTTATAGTTTTAGAAACTAGACAAGAAATGTATTGACTATAATCAAGAGATGCTGAATAAATTTTAAAGCAGCAGATTTTATCTATTTTAGATTTCATGTTGCAAATACCTGTGATCGCCATATTTGAATTTTGTTTTGGTAAATGCAGCAAACTACATAAATCTTCAGAAATAAAATTGGCTTGTGAGCCGCAGTCAAGAAGTGCGCGAGCAAAATGTTTCCTGTTATCTGGAGCCCATTATCATAACATCAGCAGTTGCAAGTAAAACTTCCTTTGTACAAGTATTACAATTAGAGACCTTTGTACAAGAATCTGTTGGTGGTGTTGATGCTGGCGAGTGTTCTGGATGCAAGAGATTATTATGCTTCTCATTGCATTTATGACAACCTCTTCGAAAACATTTCACTGCGGAATGGTTTTTACCAAAACAATTCAAACATAAATTTAATGCCTCAATTTTTTCCCGGCGATTGATCACACTCAACTTCTTAAATTCATTGCATTTAAAAATCGAATGAGGTTTTTTGCAATAGAAACAATTATAATTCAATTTAGTGACAAAGGAATGCTTCTGTGATATACATGCTTTTTTGTTACGAGAAGCCATCGCCTCTAAAAATTCTGCTCTACTTTCAAGGAAGGCAAAGAAGAATTTAAGATCTGCAGAATTATTTTGTCTCTTTTCATTTTCGTACTCTTGTAAAAGGGCCTTATCAAGTTTTGACGAAAATATATATTAGCAGAGTATCCCAAGATTCAACCGGCTCATTTAGAGCTTTTAAACAATGCAAATGTCTGTTAGCATTATCTAAAAGACTTCTAATTTGAAATGGAGAATCTGCATTGACATTACCGATGGCATGTAAACCCTTAATGTGATGATGTACCAAAACATTAGATTTATGAAATCTACGCGATAAAATTTGCCAAGCAGATTCATAATTGTTCGAATTGAATTCAATGGGCATAATAATTTGAGATGCTGTACCTGACAATGACGATTTCGGATAGTGAAATTTTTGAATATTGTTGAGCGTGTCATTGTCATGTATCATGGATTCAAATTTGCTCTTGAATTCTAGCCATTCCTCATAATTACCATTAAATCTTGGTAATTCGATTGTGGGAAGTTTTACACGAGACTGTGAGGAATAAGTAGAACTCGAGGGCGTATTTTGTTCAGAATTCTCAGAAACCGGTATATTTATATTCACCGTATTTCGTCCTTTATTATAATTTTCAATGATCGATTGACCTATCGCAACAATCGATAAATATGAATTTTCAAAACCTTCAGTTTCTTCATAGATATCAGTTTTTTCTGAATCATCTGATAAAGTTAATATTTGGTTTTGAATCTTATTAAACTCTACCATGCAAGCTTCCATCGCATTACTGCGTAATTTTAGTTGCATGATATCGTCAGTATTAATCAACGGTGTGCTTTGCAAATCGGAAACATATTTTACATAAAAGGTCAATTTACTTTTTATGATTCCTCTAGCTTTGCGCAAACCTTTAATTGTTTCTGCCATATTGTTGTTAAAATAAAATACGGACAGAAATTGCAAAATTAATCGAATGATTAATATCCTTAAGAAGAGTTATGCAGAATACCAGATCTATACGATGCAGATAGCCAACATTAATAATAATTAATGATTTTGGAAGCGACTGACCCGATTTTCCCTTGTTTTTGGTAGGTTTCCGGATAGCTCCAAATCTCAGATTTTCTGTGGCGCTGGTTCCTTTAGGCGTGGCACCAGAACTCACTATTCTTAGCTGCTCCGGAACTGGGACCCTTTTTGCGCGGGACCAGAACCGTGACAGCGTTGACTTTTATTTTCTCTTCTTCGTTGGCTGCTCCGGAACTGGGACCCTATTAGCGCGGGACCACAACCGTAACAGCGTTTACTTTTTTATTTTGCTCCTCTTCGTTTGCTGCTCCGGAACTGGGACCCTATTAGCGTGGGACCACAACAACGGGACAGCGACTTGAGTGATGAGGAGTAGAACGATGACACTTTTCTGGAGGCTTCAAGCTCTACCCAGCGCAGCAGTGCCAGACTATTTTGTTCCGACGATTACTCACACTTGCAATCCGGCTCGAAGGACCATGTACTGTTTACAGCTTGAAAATGTGTGGACCGAAGGTGAATGAATGACGTCGTACAAAATATTTAAAAGGTTTTATTTTTAGTTCACATAAAACGTGACTGACAGTATTTATTATTTTTTATCAACACTCACAAACTTCTCCCGCACCATGACTACCGTTACCATGAAGCTTCGATCTCGAAGGTGGCTGCTATACCCGATGATATTTTGAAATGCTCGAACAATACTGACCAGCTGTCGATGCCTTATTTGAACTTAAAGCATCTATATTAGGTGACATAACCTCACTATCTGGACGTTTCGACGCACAACAAATTATGATTTTGTCGGGATTTACGAACCCTGCTTGCAATGCACAACTTCTGTGGTAGTGCCTACCACATTTAGTGCAATCTATAGTGTTGACTGCCTTTTTTGCAGTGTTTACACAGTTTTTCAACGATTTTATCCTGGTTCACATTATCGTCGGCTATGACGCAAGGATAGGACAATAGTTTGATTATGGGATTTATATAGAAGAAGTATTTGAAGTTCAATATTGCTCTTATTTCCTGTTTGAAATTTGATTTTTAGGAATATATCTTTTTAATCTCTTATATCGGTTTCTAAATAATTTTGAATAATTTTTGACAGTTATGTGTATTGTGTAAATAATTTTAACGCTATCAATAATAAAGTCCTCCAGTGATCTGCACTAGTCTGTAGTGCTGTAGCCAATGAATTTGATTATCAAAATGACCAATCCCATGACCAATATATAGCGCACACAACATAGTTTATATGGTGTCCCCACAAGGAATGTTCATATTTTAACGTGAGAGCAACGAAATTATGTTCAACTATCAATCTATCAAACTATCATTGTATCATTTTTTCTGTTACGAATTTTTATATTGTTAAAATCAAAATTATGTTTTTTAGTGCGTATTTTGATAATGCTGCATTATCACCTTAATATTTATGCGAGTATGTTCTACATTTTAAATATTGTTGTGTTTGTACAATATATAGGCCTAGACAATCGAAGCATGAAATTTTTTAAACTGTACGCGTTTGGAAAGTATTTTGTTTTTTAGTTGTATGTTTTTTTTTGTTATTTTGTTTAGTATGTGTGGTAGAGATATGTTTGTTGATTGGTCTATGAGATCTTATTTAGGTTTATATTATCTTTTTTGTATTATGGTTACAGTAATAGTTCTTTTATTAAATTCAATTAATGAAGCTGTAGTCACTTGGTGAAACATGATTAAAATAATAATAAAACACTTGGTAATTTGTTCCACAATTTTTTTTTCTGACAAATCTTTATTATAATTTCGGCAGTTACGCCATCATCAGAAGATAAGTAAAGAGTTTACAAAATAATTCTTAATTTATATACAGTTCTTTTATTAATGATTTTATTATAAATTTCATCGAAGCAATTGAACAATTGCCTAATATCTACCTATTTTAGCCATATTTTAACCAAATAATTTATTCACAAATGTTCGGGCTCCCTCATTGCAGCCCACATCGCTAATTTAACAATATGCAGTGTTCCACACTGAACTGAAGTATAGGAATATACTATAAAATATAAATATAAAAATATAAAAGTTTTCGAAAAACCTTTTCAAATGAAAGTTGTTTAAAATTTCAGTATCTACAAGTTACATAAGAATATTTTTTTCGATAACTCGTACCGTTTATTTAATAAAGTAAAGTAATTGATCAGGATGTGCTGTGGTGAATGGATCTGCACTTCAGTTTTATGATGTCCACGAATGAGTACATTAAATATATGTCATGTTGAATATTCGAATAATATCTTAAGTCTAAGGAACAGCAGAAGTTCAAGGACTAAAAAAATAAGTCGTACTTTTAATGATAAGATAATTGTATTATTTAGTAGTTTTGGTGTATATAGTGCAAAACACAGTTTAGTAGAATCTAAACGAATATATAATTTAAAAATTAGGCGAAACAGTAATTTAGCTATAATTTGTAATATACAATAGATTTTGTTGCTGTGCTTTTAAAAGTCACTAAATATAGTCGATAAGATTTATACGACGTATAACTAACTAAGCATATGCTGTAAGATTGTTAACTAATCTAATGTTCTCAATAATTAAATCGCGATATTAAATTAAGATGCTATGAATAGTTATGATTTGTTTAAGTATTAACTTAATAACAGTAATAGTAAAAGTTACTCTCTCAAAATACGTCCATTATAGTTTCTTGTTTTTCCACAATTGAAATTTTTAAACATTTTTCAATATGTTCGTCTATTTTGATTTCAGATCTGGTAGCACTTTTCCAAAATTTCATACTGCACGTAATTTAGGTATGAATTTCAAATGTAAACATATTTCAATAGAAATAATAATTGCACAGCATGATTCGATTTTAATTACGCTGTATGAGCGAAATATCAATTTTATGCATGATATTTTGCGTAATAACATATAAATGTAATTTAATTTCAATTGTATGACCGTAATTAGGTTCTACAGAAGCAGTTGCAATCTAATTACGCTAAGAGCTAATTAATTAGCATTACATCTTTAGCCCGTGGTGTTTGCTTACATTGCATAGTCAATAAGTCATAAGTCCAATTGATTCTTTTTCTCATATGCAAACTAAAATTAATTTCACAATTGCAGTGTTGAAATATATACAGTGTGTTTCACTTAAGAGTGTAACACCCTCATATCTTTTTTATTTTTAGTCCGATTTTAGTAATTTTTTTTCCAAACGTAGAATACTTATTGCTGTATTTAATCCCAAAAAATCAATTGTCTTCTTTAAATGCAAAGCAACCTGCGATGGCAAAATAAATGGAAAAAAATCAAGAAATCACTTTAGGGATTTTTTTATCGAAAAATTTAACTAGTATTAATTGTTCAGAATTGCCCAAAAACACTAAATCCAAAATTTCATGAAAATTAAAAACGTTAAAATTTTCTTCAAAAACAATTCCCAATCGGTTAATATTATTTGCAAAGGTGGCTGCGCCTAAACAACAACAATTTTAAACAACTTTGACAGTTCAGGTTTTATTTCAAACAAAATTTTCACAGCATACTTTCTTCGGCGCAGCTAATAATAAGTATTTACGGACTTTTACGGAAAATTTTCACATTTTAATTTTGATGAAATTTTGGATTTAGGGTTTTTGGGCAATTCTGATCAATTATTTAGTAAAATTTTTCGATAAAAAAATCCCTAAAGTGATTTCTTGATTTTTGCCATTTATTTTGTTTACATGTAGTGGCCATCAAAACTTCTTGGCGCGAGCCAATCACTCCTAACGAACCACTGACAACAGAACACTGACGAGACGATACCTTGTCTAACACCTTGCGGAGACTAAACAAGAGACGACTGTCAAACGTCCAGTGTCAACATATAAAAGGATTGCTGCAATTAAGTTCAAAAACAATTCAAATTAAAAATGTATCTTGTCAAATCTGACAGCAAAATGTAAAATTTACACGGAAGATGGTCTAATCTTACACCTCAATGATGTAGTGAACATTAATTAATACAGGTCCATGAAGGTGGATCGCTAGACAATAAGTTTTGATGGCCACTACATGTAAAGGTATTTCAACAACTAAGGTTCTTGGTAATCGCTACTGACGAAGGGTAATAACCCAGAAACAATATTGTCTAGCGATCCACCAGTTAGTCTTCATGGACCTGTATTAATTAATGTTCACTACACCATTGAGGTGTAAGATTAGCCATCTTTCCATCTTTCGTGTGTAACCATCATGTATATCATGTATATCATGTAACCATTTTAACCATCTTTCGTGTGTATATATATATATATATATATATATATATATATATATATATATATATATATATATATATATATAGTTTTCTTTTCACTAACGAAGGCGTATATATGGGTGTTTTTATCTTTTATATTATATTGAGTTAAAGTTTAAACTTTGGGGCGCCTATTTTATTACAATTTTTTGCATTTGCAGTATTTTCTTCGCGATACAGACAACTATGTTTATTTTTAAATTTATTGAGACATACAGTATTTAATGCCGATGCTTTTACTACTAGTTCAATTCATTGTGAGCCCTATAAAAGCATACCGAGCAACGTTTTACCTTCTTTCTTCGGAAGTAATATTTTTGTGTGAATAGTATCTGCATACCCAATATGTTACACATGCAACTCTTCCGCAATTCGTGGATCAAAAACCAAACTCATTAGCGTGTCTAAAAGATCTGAATTTCCAATCGCTACTAAAGATAATCCTTAGTTGTTCGTGGAAATCATTTTAGCCTCATTTGCGTTTTGTTGTATCGTTAACAACGCAAAAAATCTTAGTTACGTTGACGTCAAGACCAACTCGGAGAGTTTTACAACTGCGAGCCTGGCACGCCAATTAAATCTTTTTCTTCTCGTTTGCGTATCAATAAAACTTTAATAACTTTAATTATTCCAAGTACGCTACACGCAATTAAAACACTTCGGAAGACGCTTTATAATGTCGAAAGGCGAGCGAAGTAATTCGATGCATATTTTAATAAATTACGAACGAATTTATTGCATAATTATCAGGGCGATCGTTAAAGAGCCGCGTGACGAATTAGCGTCCTTTTTCCTCCGCGGACTATTAATTTTCAAACGTTTCGCAAAAGTCCGCGCGTCGACATCGATCGCGTGCATAAGTTTCAATGCACGGTTAATTTGGTTCCATACACCCAGAAATTGGTAATTTAATTTTATGGGTAAAGTTTCAGCGTGCGTACGCCTCACATCACGCAGAAATTACTCTATTGTTGATTAAATTGTGAAAAAATCAACGCTCGAAAAGGCATAATAGCAATCGACCACAAAAAGGCTGTAGACATTTAGGCTAATATAATTGTAGCTCAAACATGGTACACTATTACAACACTGTTGTATACAAGATATTTGAACCATCAAAATTGGTTATAAATAATAAATTATCACATAATTAACTGTCATTAATATTTGTCAAATTATTGCTGTTATTACACGCAACTAATTAAATTTAAATAATTTTTAATTGCAAAATAGCAAAGAGCGCTGCAATCAATCGGTATTATCGCAACGCGTTTGTATTATTTATGCGTTTGCAATTAAAACCAACCGACAGGACGTCTTTAATTAAGACGTCAGTAGTGGAAATATATGTAAAAATAACCCCAAAACGGAACACGTTTACACATTTCCTGCAATATTATTGAGTCTGAACACGCAGCTCCCTTTTTACGTTGATGATAGATAACATTTTATGCGACCTTAAATTAAATTTGATTATTTTAAATTATTATCGTGTACGACGGACACAAAGATAATTGTCAGATTGCGTAATAAAGTCACAACGAGTTTTGTGTATTACCGAGGAGCTTTTATCGGCGAACCTCTACTCACACATCAAAATGACAAATGTTCCATCAGCTTTTATGCGACATAAAATATTTAACTGTTTGTGTTGAATAATAATTGTAAAACGTGAGTGTTTAGAATATATTTTCACGGTTAAAATAACTATTTTTGAAATAACAATAACACGTTATAGAAAACTCACTTAATTGTGGCATATTTCAATCTTATTACAATCCATTTAGTTAACTTACAACATGCATCATTTATCCATACGACTGCGCCAACTATAATTCTTTTTTAATATTCACTTTAAATCGAATAATATATATTTTAGGCGACCGACACGAAAAATTGAAATTTCAGTCGTCAAACGCGGACGAAAAGTAATCGTTTATCGTCCGCTTTCATTTTTCGTCCGCAATAGGGTGGCGCCATCTACCGACAGTTACCGAAATTGTATAAAAATAACCACATTGCCGTCAGTGTCAAACTGTGCATCTTGTTTACATTAGTAAATACGTGTTGGTGATGGACTTTTTAACTGATTATTGGGTAATTATTGTTTATAAAGCCGAAATAACTTCGAATGTAGACAAAGAAAACATAAACATGTCTGAAGGTGTCACAAATATGTACAATTGTTCAGTTGTCATAAATGACTATGTCAATAAATTGTAAGTAAATGTTGCAATAAATTTGAAAATTTTATGAGGGTCGCCTAAAAAATGTTGTGTGCACCACGGCCAAAAAGTGTTTTTTCGTCCTCGTTTGCTTTCCGACCTCGGCTACGCCTCGGTCGTAAAGAAAACTCGGACGAAAAAACAGTACTTTTTGGCCTTGGTACACAAAATACTATTATATGTTATGCTAGTATAATGATAAGCATTTGTCCTTCAGTCGCGCGGTCAAATTATTAACGCGAATATACAAAATTGATTCATGGCCGTGACTACAAACTACTATGCCTAACATGTTGTTTTGCTACGCAGGACGAATGTAATAAAACTATTATTCTTTCGCAACCAGCGCACCTTCAAATTAATCGTGCGATGCAGAAAGTCCTATAACGATTTGTCAAAGTGACTCGAAGTGTCAAAACGTTTGTAACATTAGATTGCCGGTTCGGTTCGTTATGTGAAAGAATGCTACTCGTGCGGGAACAGGTAGACGGAAAAAATATTATCCGCAGGTATTTCCGGATGATAAATTTAAAAATGTATTTTTTCGAGACGATGCGTTTTGAATTATTGATAAAGTCGACATTCCAACATCGAACAGTATCGAGTTTGAATAGACAAATATGTTTTATAATTTAGTTTTTGATCCCAACGAAGTGATAAGTTACGTAATCTTATTTTAAGCATTTCAAAATATTTAATAAAATGAATTGCTAGCTTTTGCTACATGATGGATGATGATTCAGAGTTTGCAGTGGTGAAACGAAGCTAATATTTAACCTAGGAAAGATAAATCTGAGTTTGAATGAAATATGATGTGTGAAGTTAAAATAAAAAAAAATCAATCGCGTGTAGAAATAGTTCAACATTGACTCATTTAACAAAAAATGACTATCAGTATAAGTAGAACTATTTGTCATATGGACACTAGTCAGGCCCGACTTAAGGAGGAAGCCAAAAATGCGAGTCATCGAAGGGGTTTCAATTTTAATTATATGTTTCATATTATGAAGAGCATTATATTTCGTTACTAATTAGGTAAGGTTAATGGTGTAGGTCTAATTAGAAAGAGTATCATAAAATAAAAATATATTTGAAAGATGCCATATGAAATTGAAGGGATAACCTAGTAAACTATCTGAATAAGTTGCTAATATAATAAAACATCAGATAAAGAAACACATCAATAAACAAGAAACAATAATTTGTCATAGAACACTTCATTAGCAGTTGTCTTATATCGTATAATAATTGTAAGGGATCTTCTCCGATTATCGTGGTATTTGATTCGTTGACGTATGTAGCGAGCATGTATTTACTCTGTACAGCAAACTAAGAAAGAGTTCCCGTGTGTGGTGTAACTTTATGTATCTACTACCATACCGTAGTGTCAAACTTTATGACATTCATTCGGATGTCGTAATGGTATACTTTACAGCACTAGTGCGGTAAAGGGACAACAACAAAATTATACATTTATTATCTATTTATTATAAACATTAATTGTACATTTCTTACATTTCGAAATATTAATTCCAGTCAAACATGAATCAACACAATTAGTATTGGCAGAAGAACCTTGAATATTTAATGTATTTTAATTTTCTCCCATAATTTGGTTAGAAATTTTCTTTTTGTTTTCAGTAGAGGTTTCTACATAACCTTCTGCAACGCTCGATGATTTCCATCCCCATATCTATAACAGCACCTGCATCGATCAGCAAGGATGCTGATGACCTTCTAAAACAGTGACCTGTATAGTTTCTGACATCCGACAATCCTAGGAACGTTGCAATTTCTTTTGGCATACGCCCAATAATATTTATACCTACAGGTTGAGATGTGCATTTGCCATTTTTGTATAATACAAAAAAAACGATCGTGACTTACAGACATTGGACGAAGATTAAAGTAATTTCGAAAAGTATCCAAGCAGTCAAAACCTGCAATATTTCCTTTAGTAATTGCAAATTCTCTGATAACTTTGGTTTTAGTAATTGGTATGATAATTTTAATGAAAGCACTGTTATCATAAATGTCTGTTAATTTTAAATAAGTTAGCTCTTCTCTACGACAAGCTCCGAAAATACCAATAATTAAACAAACCTGTAACAGGTAACAGTATTCTCAAATCAATTTTTAAAGAATGTAATACCTTCATCATTAAATATTGATCGTCATTGGCTTCTTGCAAAAATCTGTGTATTTCATATTTTGAAAATACATCTGACTTTCTTGCTTTATATCCATCGCTATTTCGTTTCAAAAACGCCAACAATTACGTATGTTTGCTAATTTTGTGTCCATAAAGTAAACGCTTTATTCGTTTTGGCTTTAACGGAAAAGTAAGCAAGCAGAATTTTCTCTGAAAGAGCATCTCCCACCATTTTCATTTTGCACCATTTTTCAAATCTTGAGTATTCCAACATGTACTTTTGCTCAGATTTAGCAGGTATAAGAGTTGAAAGTGCTTCGTTTGCAAGAATTTCCACATCGGAATGATGAAAATAATTCTCAGTGTCACTCATTTTGATAAAGAAAAAATGTAAATAAAAGTTTGTGTCTAGCGTTTCTAAGGATACTTACTTTAAAGATATCAAACTACTGGATTATTGTAATTTCACGAAACGTCAAATCCGTGATGCTTATTATTAAGGTTTTTAAAGTACTTTTATGGTAGTAGATAAAACATTGTACCACATTCGTATCGTAACGCATTATTACGAAACTCGATAGGTTGTCCAACGAGACCGCCAGGTCGAGGTCTCGTTGGACAATTTTCCCATCTCGTTTCGTAATTTGGCGCGTAACGTTACTTATATCGTAAATATCTATTATTCACGACGAATTAGTAATCACTTCCCATGTGAGTTGAAACTTTACTTACAAGCAAGTTATATCAAACAATTATAACAATAAATAAAAATAATAGAACGAATTTACAAGAGTAGGAAAGTAAGGCCGTTCAAACTATGAACATTTATTGATTCTTAGATCCCTCAGAACATTTTATAATTTATTATCTATTATATTTTAGTAAATATCTCAACCAAAACTTACATCATGTACGGTGTATTTAAACAATCACAGAAGACACCGTCTACCAATAAGAGCACTCCACGTCGGAAAAGAAGTGTTTGATTTTGATTTAACGTGATATTTCTTTTTTTTTATATCAATAAATGTTTAATTTATTGCTGCCATGTATCTTTAAAAAAATGTCTTTTCACAAATATTCTACGTTCGATGATACACAAATTTATAAACAATTTAAAATTGTGGCAATATAATTTAATGACGACCAACGTGGAGCTTATTATAAATCCTCAGGGATCCATGTCTTTGTATGTTTCCATGTATAATTTCTACTACTATTAATCTAAAACGTTAGAGACAAACAAATTTCCTCGAACCTGAACGTATAACATCCAATATGCCATTCTGCGTGGCTTGCAATGTTGTACCCAAAGGCACAATGGTGAAATTTTTATAAACTCAGACGATTCTAATGGTCTCCAAAGAGGATAACGGTGAACACTATGTCACACCAATAAATAGGTGATATGCTGGAAGGAGTAAAGTTATCATGGAAAAAGTAGTGGTTTATCATGAAGTCTAGAAGTGTGCGAATGAAATTATAAGATATAATAAAATTAGCTCTACAAGCAAATCGTCTCACGAGCCCAGAGCGTACAATGCTCTGGGCTCGTGAGACGATTTGCCTACATTCTCCCCTATTGTCAGCCTTCTTCTTCCAATCCTTCACTCCTATCTGTTTCAGGTCTCTCTCCACTTCTTCTATTTGGATTGCCTCTCGTCCTTCTCGTGTCTTGCCTCCTGCATTCTATCTACGTGGGCCAACCACCTTAGTCTCTTAATGTTTATTTACGTTGATTCCTCCATCTATTTATTTTTACTTCTTCTCCACTGAACTCCTTCTTTTACTCCTCCATATACTCTCCTTAGCAGTTTCCGTTCCCATATCTGTAGTTTTGCTTCTTCCTGCCCTGTCAGCATCCAGGTCTCCCCTCGATATAATGCCGTTGGCCTTATTATTATTTTGTACACACCCTCCTTCAGTTTCATTGACACATGCTTACTTGTGAGCATGCTGTTCAATGCTCCAGCTGCTCTATCGCCGCATGGTAGTCTCTTTTGCTGGGATTGTGACTCCCAAGTATATGAAGTATTCTACTATCTCGAATCTGTATTCTTGTCCTTGTTCCGTTGTTATGTTAAACTCTATCTTTGTGTCCTCTTCTGCATATATCGTCATATACTTTGTTTTTTCGTTGTTCATTTTTAATCGCATACGAGTAACTTCTTTCACTATTGTTGTTATTGTTGTTAGTCTACTCCTGGTATTTTGTAGGGTCCTTTTAATTACTCGGAGGAGCTTTTGTAAGATTCCTAGTTCATTCATTGCCTCTAATAGTTTTTCGCAGTTTATAGAATCGTATGCTTCTTTAAAATCGATGAACAATAAGTGCATATCCCTTTTCGTAGTGTACAGTTTGCAATTCCTTTAAAATGAAAATTGGTCGATCTGTACTTGCAGATTAAAGATACAGAAAGTAAGAGAAATGTATAAAAAGCAATAGATACAATTATTAAAGCGCGAGAATCAGACAGATCAGTAGAAGCAATGGAGCAAAAATTAAAGAGAAACTGCAAAAAACTGTTGCGGGGTAAACAAAGTAAGCAATAAAGCGGCGACGAAAACGCCATAGTTGAACGAAGAAGTAAAAGAACAAATAATAAGAAGAAAATAAAACGGAAAAAGTACAAACAAATAATAAAAAAAAGGCTACGAAGAATACAAAGAAAGTACAAGAATAGTAAAGGAAGTAACAGAGACAAAAAAGTGCGGATAAAGTTTAGAAACAAGATGGTAAAATCGGACAGGGACAATCAAAAACTAGTCTACGGGACCCTAAAACAAATAAGAAAAAATTACACTATAGAACATCAGAGATAAATATGGAAAAACTAAAAGAAAAGTAGAAAATGGAAAGATGGAAGAGGTACTTTCAAGAACTCCAAGAAGCAGATACCGATAACAAAGTAAAAAAAGCGAAGGTAAAGGCAAAGAGGCAAATAACTGAAGGGATAACAAGCGAAGTGGTAGCCATATGAAGATTGAAGATGGGTAAAGCAGAGGATTACGACGGCATCACCTCAGAAAATGTCAAATACGCTGAAAAAAGATAGCTAGAAGAGGTAAATGATATGGTAGAGGAAAGTACTTCCCAGAAAGACTGGAAAATGGGAATAATTACACCAATCCACAAAAAATATGACACACGGGACTGTAAACAGTTCCGGGGAATAACCCTACTAAGTATACCCAGCAAACTATATGATAGAATAATAGACTTAATGCAAACAACAACTCTAGAAGAGACACAATACTGTTTCAGGGGGAAAATAAGCACACAAGACTTGATATTCGACAAGTAGGTGGAAAAGCGCTAGCAATGGATAGACAAGGACACATTTGCTTCGTGGATCTACAAAACGCGTTCGACATAATACGACGGTAGTTCCTGAAGAGAAGAAGTGTAGAAGACAAGCTAATAGAGATGACCAAAATACTCTATAAAAAGGTGCACTAACTACGTCCGCACTAGAAATGAAACCAAAGAGAGATTTGAGATGATAATAGGATAGTAGGCGAGGTACTAAGTCCACTACTACTTAGTTCTGGACGACGTGGTAAAGGAGTGCAAAAATGAAACCATACAATATAGACAATTAGAAAATGATAACAATACAGGCGACAGAACTAATATTTAGAGTCGATACAGGATAATATGAGAATATAATAACACAGAAATAGGAGGAATAAAATTAGAACTATTTATGATTTCAAATAGTTGAGTGTATATGTGACTGAAAACGGAAAACTGAACTAATAATAAAACAGAGAGATTATTTAACGCAATCAAAGTAACAAACACTGAAATGTACAAAAAAACTGACGCTACCAATAGTAAAATATGCTAGTCTTCGATAACATCGGACAGAAGCACAGAAGACTGATGCCCGGTTTCACAAACGATTGTCAAATGATGAATTAGTTAACAAGCCTTTAAAGACTCGTTATTGTTTTTGAAATCCAAAACAAGGGTAATTTTGCTTTTAACGGTTCGTCAAGGCAATCATTCGTGAAATATTTGCCGATTGATTAAAGGCGCATTAACGATTCGTTAACAAGCTGTTAACGAACGATTAGTGTTTGTGAAACCGGCCATGAATGCCATAGAAATTAGATTCCTCAGAAAAATAGAAGGGAAAATAAAGTGGAACAACATTAGGAATGAAACATATACTAAGCACGCAACCAATAGAACACAAAATACAAATACAATAGTCAGGGCACTTAAATAGAATTGAAGAACACTGGCAAATTTATGAAGCAACACAAGCAGGCAAGAGAAAGGTAGGAACACCTAGATATACCGGGCAACATGAAGTAAGAAAAGCAGCAGAAAAAACAGGAGCAGTATGGAATAACATGAGGCAAATCGAAAAAATGGAAAGAAAAATGGAAGAGGGAACCGCTGCCTATACCACGGCGCCTTATACCCAAATCCTTTATGATTAAGCAAGTATACTTGACCAGACCAACGGTATAGTATTATTACACTTTGTGTTACGATTGTTCTTTATTGATTGATGAAAAGCGGCACAATTTAAACGAAGATTTAAAGTATGTTATGGATATAATAAATAAACTTTATAGCAGGAATGCAGGACATAAGACATATCTCTTATTATTATCTTTAAATAAATATTGTTTGGCCAGATAAATCAAGTCCACCTATTAGATACAGACAATGCATTAAAATTCCACATTCTCATTGAGCATAATTTTATACGCGCAAAAATCTGAATGCACACTTAAGAATTCCGTACGACAAACAAAACTGTTTCACCTTTAAACTGAAATATGTATGTATTCAAATTTATGGCAATAAATTCTACGTTAAAGGGGTTTGGAAAACAATTAGCACAGGACAATATGCTGTATATCTTTGCAAATTGCTATACATATTTATACGTTTCTTTTTTGTATTTAATACATATTTGTCTCCGTTTTGCTTTATATGCAAATTTTGGACGCAACGCACCTTCGGTCTGCGCAGGGCGACATTAACATAAAATCATATTTAAAATGTAAATGTATTCTTTTCACATATAATTTGTCTTATATACATATTTTTAGGTGTACAATATATATTTTCCAAACTTGTCGCATCACAGTTGTATAAATCATTTTTTAACACGTCGTAAATTTCATTCGTCTGAAGCTTCCCGTGTTATGTAAGATTTGAATGTAGTGCAGTGGGAATTTCGCACAGATTTACATATACAATGCAAGGCAGTTTGAACGTACGATTGTGTTTCAAAGAAAATGTAATAAATGAGTTTCGTTATATCTTGTCTAATCTTAAGTTGTAAATGCCGAGGAATTAGCTCATTCAAATGAAATTTACTATTATGGATGCGGTTTATATAAAATATTATAAAAAGTAAAAAGCAGAATTCATTTCGAATTCAAGTGCATCATTTATTTAAATAAGGCAAACATCATTACATGCAAATAAATCTCCCCCCTCGGTGTACAAAGCCCTATGACAATACTGGGATCGTCTCTCGTCGCAGTTTTTCAACTTCGCCATTGTTTTCACGTGGCGCTTTTACAGACATTGTAAAAGTGTGACGCAAACCTTACATAAGATGAACATGGATTAACTAAAATGTCAAAATTCTGGGCCTGCGAGCGACGCAATTTGTGGCCGTTTGCCAACAATGGCAATGAAATTATGCCTGTTTTAAATAATTGGATTTATTAACATATGAATGTAGTTCAAATACTGGTATTGTTCGTAGTATTATTTTAATGTTATTAATAATTTGCATGTGTGTATCTTAATGTAGGAAGCCGTTATTATATTACAATAAAAGGATATCAATGTACGTTATAAATGGTAATTTAATAAAATATCTATATAAATATATATAATGTTGAAGTTGAAATTATGTCACACCTATTAGAAAGGTTTAACGCAAAAACTGGGTTTTGTTCCTACAATGTCACTCGTGAAATACACGAAAAAATGAACAGGCTATATGAATATCAAAACGCATAGGCAACGGAACGCATCGCAATTGCACTAAATCAAATTCTAATGAGAGGCAAATTAAATATCGCCGCAAATTGCCGTATGTAAATACGGCTCGGATGGAAATAAAAGACGCCCGTCTGCATATTTGTATTATAGTGTAAGTGATGTTAATTGCGGTAGAAAACAAAATAATGTATTCCTTTCAAGTCATCACAGATATGTGGGGAGTAGGATTATTAATATTCCCGGAGCTGGTTATGTAAAATATTATCTCTCGGTCTCGGGCATCTTCTCCTTCTCCCTGAAACAATATGTCCGAGATCACCTTGTTTAAAATGCAGCTCCATGAATTTATGACTTTTATTATTTTCTTTCTTCGCTCGTACATTTGTTTCGGTGCGTGTATTTTATATGCCACATTACGTTTACTATTTATAAATATTGCTGTCGGAAATGTGTATTTATAACTGAGTTATGTTCTGTCATGTTAAACGAAATGTGTACTTTTCTTGACGTGCTTTATGCCCTTTACACACACCTGATCGTTGGGGAGGCTTTTAATTGTCTTTGTAACATTTGCGAGGCATGTATGCATAAACATGCTATCCAATTGAACAAAGAAATGTCCTGAACACCTACTAAATTTAACCTTGAGCTCTATAATATTTATTTATATTATGGGCATATCAAAAATTCATGATTTTAATTTTTATGTTTGACCAGACTGTAATCTGTTGATTTATAACATCACTGAAATATGGTACTTTATTGGACTGTCCATAATAATAAAGTAATTTGGGCTACTGCCAACGTCAAATTATTTCAAAAGATGTCATCTTTAAACACCACATGCGGTAATCTCTGTAAACAATGTCGTATAGAGGTTTAGATTTGGTTGGCAAAAGTTGTTCTCTAGCATGAAGCGCCATTTCTTTCACATCGTCTGTTGGTTCTGTTAGATCCATTTTTAAATCAGAAGCGATAAATTAATAATCAGTAGCAATTTCATACACATGTCAAAATATATTTTTCCTGCGACAACATCGAAAAATGTTCATATCAAGAGTGTAAATTGAATCATAAGGAGCTATATTGGTTGTTAGGCAAGTTGCTAGACAACAAATGCAATATGAAATATTTCATATTCGGTCTGCTATTTTTGATAATAAAAACTAAGGTGGCTTAAAGAATATAACGTCAAACGACAAATGTCTATTTTCATAATTGTCGTTGTCGTAGAAAAAGTAGACGCAGAGTTGCCATTCTTGAGCAACAAATATTTGACACGAAAATAGAGATAAAACTATATTAATATTGTCGAATTAACTATTATAATAAATACTCCGTGATCCAAAGAGATAACATGTTAGAATATCCGAACAGCAATGATTAGGAATTAGTTTTGGGTAAGAAGTGACAACGAGGAATAAATGGAAAAAAATCGGTTGATTTCAGATTTGATTGGTACTAAAACAAGTAAATGTTATTAATTAAGATTTTCGTGACTTTATTTGTTTATTTTATAATTAGAGATTAAGACGATTAATGCCCGGTTTCTGAAACAAATTTTTAAGTGAGCGTTAACTAACTGGTTCATTAGTTTAACGAGTCCATTAAATTACATTGGGTTTCTGAAAGCGATCTCTAGTTAACTAATGAATCCGATAGCTAACGCCAGGTTGCAGTCTAAACTATTAAATAATATTGAATGTAATAGATGGCGCTGCAATCGTCGTTGTCAAAATACCGGTAAATTTGTAAATTCTTACCTTCTTTCTTCGAATATACGGATTAAGAGTTCTGAAAAGAACTGATTATATTATTAATTTGTCACACAGAATTTACTCTTCACGCAAGATAATCAACATACAAATACAGTGACACTAACCTAACAATTTATCGAAACGTGACAGAACGATATCACATGTCATAAGTTTGCATTTGTAAACACAACTGCGCATGCGTCATTTAATTTAACTGTCCATAATGCTGCGTTAACTTAACTGAACGACGTCGCCTAGTTAAACACATATTCAGCGTTTCGGAAACCCGTTTCCTGTTTTATCGAACAGTTAAACTAACTGGCTCATTAAATTCGCTTTCAGAAACCGGGCATAAGACTAATTGTTTTGTATATATTTTTTATTTAAATTGCCTAGGTCTATGTGTAATGTATGCGATAATAAAAATTTACTCATCGCACACAATTTTTGAATAATAGGAAAATACTTGCCCTAGACACAGAGTTGAGATCCTTGGCAAAAAAATGTGTGAAATTGATCAATAAATTAATGATATTTTTGAATTATAAAGCGAGCTCAGAAACTCAGTATTTCAATACGAAGAAGTCTTGCGGAGGAAGTGTAACCGACAAATATACTAAAACTAGGAAGCGTAGGCCAAGGACGGAGTGAAAGAAATAAATAAATTACATAAATAAATTAAGTTTTTTTACTGTATGAAAAACAGCATTCAGGAGAAATTACTTGAATGTTTTCTGGGTTATGTTTCGCTTCCTTTATTGAGAACTTTTCAAATCCTTTAAGAAAACAATAAACAAATTTAGTGTAAAAACAAATTTCTAGTAAGTACTTACAGGAAAATTTAGAAGATTAATGAAAGATTGAATAATTGCAGAGATTAACACAAAACGACGATAGACAGGATCAAAAGTTATGAATATAAAACAGCACTACATAATTACATTTTGTTTAAAACAAGTTAAAATTTTAAAACGTATTCGACACAAAGCCGTTGCAGACATTAAAAATGACGAAGATCACAATGTGCGAATTTGAACCTTAGTAACAAGATATGTCCAACCGCGAAAAATTAAAAGTTACCGGAAATTAAAAATCACAAATATTTAGGTACAGTACGTGTTACAAAGAAAGTGATAATTAAAAATTATAATCAAAACACAAAAATTCTGACGAGACCAACCGCAAAAGAAGCTACAAAATAACCTAAGGAGAAAAGAGTAGGATGGAGTAAGGAAATAGGATATAGGTTACGAATCGTCCAAAGATTCATCTCCCATTCAAGTAATTAACTGCTAAGGATAAAAAGTTGAAAATTAATTAATTGAAAAGTGTGAACATTTATTCAGAAGGCTGGTGTAAATGGTGCTAAGATTTTCTTTATCATTTTTAAAGTTGATGGAGTTATTTGGGTTAATAATATAACACATTTTGATGAAGAGTCTATGGTGTATCTTATTATTATGTGCCAGGACTATAACTTCTTCATAATGTACACTGTGGTGAATGTGACCCTATTGATATTGGCCAGACAGTGCAAATACTTAAACAACGCATAACAGAGCATAACAGCTATTCACGCCTTAAACCTACTTACTGTGCGCTAGCACACCTCTCAAATAGTAAAGGACGCCATATACATTATGAAGAAGTTAAAGTCCTAGCACATAATAACAAGTTACAGCAGATATTCTCCATCGAAATGTGCTACATTATTAACACAAATAACGTCATGACCTTTACTGGATAAAGAAAATCTTAGCACCATTTACACCGGCCTTCTGAATAAATGTTCACGCCTTTCTATTAATTAATTTTCCATCGTTTTGTCCTTAGCAGTTAATTACTTGAATGGGAGATGAATCCTTCGATGACTCATAACCTATATCGTATTTCCTTACTCCATCCTAGTCTTTCGCCTTTGGTTATTTTGTAGCTTCAATTGCGGTTGGTCTCGTCAGAATTTTTGTGTTTTGATTATACTTTTAAATTATCACTTGCTTTACAACACGGACTGTACCTATATATTTGTCATTTATAATATAATTCGGTAATCGAATTTTTCGCGGTTGGACATATGTTGTTACTAAGGTTCAAATTCGCGCCATGTGATCTTCGTCATTTTTAATGGCTGCAACGGCTTTTGCGTCGAATACGTTATAAACTTTTTTCGAAAATCGCTTCGAAAACAACATTTATTTCATACTGTCCAGTAAATTCAATTTTTCTGTTCCATTTTGAGTCCGGTTGTTTGCGATACGTGTACAATGCACTGCGTTTAATCGACTCATGGCGAGTTGTAAATTCGACGAGTAACGTATGTTGCAAAAGTTTTGAGAATTTTTTTCAAAGTTCAGGAGGTAGCATCTCCGTTGAAAACAATTCAAAAATCTGCACCATGGTAACCACTCAACATCTTAACTTCAAAATAAAACGATTTTGGTTATCATATAATTTGTAAAAATGTCGTATAAATTAGATATTCGGAAGAGTATTTACAGTCTAGTTGGACGACTTGAAAAGAAAGAAATAGTTCGCCTATATCAAGAACAAAATATTTCCGTTGCTACAATTTATCGAACGATCCGTGAATGTGACGAAGGTATTCCTTGTATAAATTTGCCAAAAAATGGACGTCCAAGAGCGCTGAATGCTGCTACAGTTTGTACCAAGAAACGACAACCCTCCCAATCTTCCTCAAGCAAGACCTATCGAAACTTTTTGGGCTCAGCTGTGTATCAAAGTTTATAATAATGGCTGGGAAGCTCCAAATGAACAGCAGTTAAGAAGGAGAATAATGCTGAAGATCAGAGAAATTGATTTAGAATCTGTCCAAAATCTAATGAGGAACATTAAGAGAAAGTTGCGAGCCGTGGAAGATCATTTCCCATTAGCAGTACTTTGAAATCATTTTTAGTTTAAGAAATATTGTTATTTTCAGTTGTTCTTATTACAGATTAAATATATTATTGCAAGTTTCTTTTTTAATTTTTTTTTTAAATTCTCAAAACTTTTGCAACATACGTTATTTCGATTACCTATCTCGCTCACGTATGTTACGCCAAATAATCTGCGTCGCTACCGTCTAGGAGTTATTCAATCGTTCGAAGGCTTGTTCAGATAAACTCTTTTAACTATGTACACTATTTATTATTAATATTTACAATATACAACTTTGCTCAATTGCAATTGGCACTGATGAAGACACATTGGATGTGTTATGATAATGTTGTTACTTTGACTGTTGTCGTGGTAATAATAATTTTTTTAAGGGTGAAAACGTTTCTTAAATATTACGGTCTTTTGAGTCGTTGGTTGGATAGAAATGTCCCCACTTTTATGTATGATGAAGAACTTATCGTGATTGGTAAAGAATGAATTCAAAGCGATGAAAGAAAGGGATGTAGGGCCAAATAATAATTTAACTATTCGCAAATTGGTTATTTACAACCGCCTTTGTGAAAGTGCGGCTTATGAAACGGGAATTGGGGCCATAAATGTGTCAAAAATACATAACGTCTTGTACGTGACCGTACAAGAGTTTTCAGATTTTAAATTTGCAAAATAAGTAATAAAATGTAAATGACCGAACCGACCGTTAACTGGCCGTATTGCCGGCACCACCTGTACCTGGACAGGGTCGTGCGGATTAACATAAAACTATTCTACATACATAAAAATAATTGTGACAAATATTTACACGATTTGCGCGGATGTAAATTATCTTAATTAAATCCACATATGTAGGTGTGGGACTGAACACGGGTAAATAGGCTATAACGACATCAGAGCCGGTAAGTATTGCTAAGTAACAACTCAGTAAAACCCCATATTAAACCTTTTTGATACATTTTATTTTTATGAAAACATGGAACAACAACATGAATTACTCATATTGAATTTTCCGGTCTATACTCTGTTTTGAAACTAGGAGAGTTGATTTAAATTTTCCGCGCTAAAACCTACACCTGTAATTGGCCAAAACCGAGTCTATTTTACATAATGCTAAGTGGTTGCATTTCAGTTAACGGTTTTGTGCTCGTAATTTCTTTTTCCGTATTCCAAAAGTAAATAAATCGGTTCTTTTCAGAACTAGCTGCTTCATATCGTTATAACATCGTGTATATTATCATGTATATATTAAAAATGTGTCTTGTCAAATCTGACAGCAAAATGTAAAATTTACACGAAAGATGGTCTAATCTTACACCTCAATGGTGCAGTGAACATTAATTAAAAACAGGTCCATGAAGACTAACTGGTGGATCGCTAGACAATATTGTTTCTCGGTTATTACCCTTCGTCAGTAGCGATTACCAAGAACCTTAGTTGTTGAAATACCTTTACATGTAGTGGCCATCAAAACTCCTTGGCGCCAGCCAATCACTCCTAACGAACCACTGACAACAGAACACTGACGAGACGATACCTTGTCTAACACCTTGCGGAGACTAAACAAGAGACGACTGTCAAATGTCCAGTATATATATATATATATATATATATATATATATATATATATATATATATATATATACAGTGTGTTTCACTGAAGGGTGTAACACCATCATATCTTTCTTATTTTTAGTCCAATTTTAATAATTTTTTTCCCAAACGTAGAATACTTAGGGCTCTATTTACTCCCAAAAAAACAATTGTCTTCTTTAAATACAAAGCAACCTGCGATAGCAAAATAAATGGAAAAAATCAAGAAATAATAATAATAATAATAATAATCTTTATTTCCTTTTCCATTTACAGAGTAACAAAATTAAGTAATTACTAAATGAGTATAATTAGTAAAGGACAGGAAACCATAAGGCGAGGTTTCAGCATAGCTGTTCTACCACCTAAACCTTAATTAATTTGATAATCCAAACTAAACGCATTCCTAAATGTAACTTAACCTAAAGTATTCAGTGATGTGATACGATATGAAGCTTTTATGAACTTAACGAGTAAAACAAATCTGATAGAGAGCACAGTAACAAGCGTTAGACTCGCCCTAATAGCGAGGTACTACGTATCGCCTTTTGAAAATTAGATAATTAGTCCTGGAGCAACAACATCTTATAATGCTTTTTGAATGACATAAGAGAAAGATTTCCTTTAAATCACTTTAGGGATTTTTTTTATCGAAAAATTTACTAGTAGAATTGTTCAGAATTGCAAAAAACCCAAAATCCAAAATTTCATGAAAATTAAAAATGTTAAAATTTTCTTCAAAAGTAATTCCAATTCGGTAAATATTATTTGCACAGGTGGCTGCGCCTATACAACAACAACTTTAAACAATTTAGACAGTTCCGGGTTTATTTCAAACAAAATTTTCACAGCATCCTTTTCTCGGAGCAGTTGATAATAAGTATTTATGGACTTTTAGGGGAAATTTTAACATTTTTAATTTTCATGGAATTTTGGATTTAGGGTTTTTGGGCAATTCTGATCAATTATTACTAGTAAATTTTTCGATAAAAAAATCCCTAAATTGATTTCTTGATTTTTGCCGTTTATTTTGGCAGGTTGCCATTATTTTTCGAAGGTGGTTTTGCATTTAAAGAACACAATTGTTTTTTTGGGAGTAAATAGCGCAATAAGTAAGTTTGGGAAAAAAAATACTAAGTTTGGACCAAAAATCAAAAAGATATGAGGGTGTTACACTCTTAAGTGTAACACACTGTATATTGTATCCCATACAAGTTTTCCGTCAATTTCCATTTCAATGTAAATATGGCTTTTCCATTTACTCCTCCTAGTTTAAAAACAAGGTATAGTACTGTAAAGACTTTACGAGACGCAAATACTTCGTAACAATAGTAGCCAACAATATTGACAAATTTAATTTTTGTGGGATTTGTAAAAACAATTTCTAAAATTTGTAAATTTCGTCTTTTTTACGATTTCCGGAAAAATTTAATTCAAAACACGTCAGTAAAATCTCTTACTTGACTCGGACCTTTAAAATACTCGGAACAAAGTGGCTCGTGTTTCAATTTAGCTCCTCTTCAGTCATGTGAGATTTTACTCACTTTTATGTAAATAACTATTAACTTGTTTTAAACAAAATGTAATTATGTAGTGCTGTTTTATATTCATAATTTTGATCCTGTCACACGTCGCTTTGTGTTAATCAAGGCAATGGTTCAATTTTTCATTAATCTTCTAAATTTTCGTGTAAGTATTATCGCGGCTGTACAAAGTAGGCGTTTTTTCCTTAGTTTCATTTTTACTTTAAATCATAGACGTGCTAAAATGTCACAATTTGACATTATTGGAAAATGCCGTGACACCTCACTCAAATTCAGAAAGGTACAGCTGTTGCAAAGCTAGAAGACAATCGGTCTTTAGTTGCTGTGGCGAGAGAATTACATTGCAGTAAAACTTGCATCTTCAATATAAAGAGGCGATGGCAAGAAAATAGGCTTGAGAGGCCGATACGAATAGGTGTGGGGAAGGTTTCTGAACTGCGGGAAGACAATGTGTTGTGAAAATGTGTTGGTCAATTTCATGCGTGAAAATCCTTTTGCGACTGCTGTAAGGGCTCGGGAAGAAACCAATTTTCCGGGATCTGCCAGAACAGCTCGCCTGCGTAATAAACAAGGTAGTATAAAAAATTCCACTGCCGCAAGAAAACCATTTATTACCAAGGAAAAGACGCAGTAGAGTCTAATTTGCAAATAATTTTCTAAATGAAAACGACGAAGTTTGGAGCGCTGTAGTGTTTTCTGACGAGAAAATTTTTCAATCTTGCAATAGAGGAAGATTACTAGACTATAGGCCACGGGACTCGCGGTTTCATGAACGTTCTATTGATCTAGTAATAATTTGTGGACGATTTTCTGTCACCGTTTGGGAATGGATTAGACTATGCAGAAATATGTTGGAGAATAGATGGACGCTTTCCAGCAGTGCATTGCAGAGACATTATGTTACCATCCGTTCAGCAGATACTTCCTAACAATTTCGTTTTTCAAGTAAAATCAATGTTATTTTTATTGGTTTGAAAAATATGTTTATAGGATAATTCTCATGTTCACACTGCGGGGATTGTAAGAAAATTTATGAACGAAAATAACATTCATTTATTACCTTGGTCTTCCCGAAGCCCAGATCTCAATCCGATTGAGAACATTTGGCCATATATAACAAACAAAATTAGGTCTGTGGATTTCAAGAATTGCAACAAACAATTGAACATGCTTGGGAAAGTCTTGCAGAGGATATGAGAAATCTCACCCTGTCCATGGGGAGAAGCTTGTTCTAGAAGCTAATGGTGGTGCTATTCGTTATTAATATTTTGTTACTTTCATTTTAATAATATATCTATACGCCAATGAATTAAGCCTAATTTAATCTAACAAAAACGGGAATTTCGTAATATATCGTTCACTTTTGGATGGCCGCAATTGTACTTATTAGAAATTTGTTTTTACACTAAATTCACTATTTTTGTTTATTATTACCTTATGGGTTTTGAAGCGGCCCCAATAAACGAGGCGAAACGTTAGCCAGAAAACATTTGATTTCTCCTCTTCCTAACCATTAAACATTCTGAATGCTGTTTCTCATACAGTAAAAAGACTTTGTAATTTAAACTTTAACTATATCGATTGTTATACGTGGGACATTCCATTCTATAAATGTTATTCATGTCAGCGTTACTTCTGTTGATGTGAACTCAAAGTACATATACATTGTAACGATTAATAGGTGCTCTAGACGCGTATCACTTAGATTAACCCTTAGTTGAACGCATCTTTTTTACAGCTTCACTAATCGCGTGGCGCATTTTGTGCGCCAGCATAATTGTTACCAAAAAATCAAGTTAAAATCGACGTTTTTTTTGACAATAAAATATGTTATTGTCTAAGATTATTTAATATTTTTAAAAACAAAGTAAACTTTATTCATAAAATACAACAAAAAAAAAACAAACAAACTTGAACAAATTCTTAGGTTAGATACCATAATACTGTAAAGAAAAATAATCTAATTCTCATTAAACAAAAACAGTTATAAAAAGTAAATAGGAACTATTCCGACTCAGTCGAAGATGTATTATCATTGCAATTGCAGCAGATGTGAGTAGTAATTACATGCTCTTGGCAGGCTGGTCGTCCACAATTTGTACAAAAAATTGTAGTTGATCGATTCTTCTTTCTTCCACATGGAAAGCATCTTCCCTTACTTTTGTTTCTAATTGGAGTTTGTAAGTCTACACTTTGGTATTGCTTCAGAAAATCTCGTATACCTCTCGGTAAGTTTTTCAAATTTGCTCTTGTTTTCCAGTGGGGTGTTATAAGTTATTTAGCCAGAAAAAAATTCTTCTTGTTATCAAGTGAGAGTGCGTTGAATTGTAAATTACTTGTGCGTTTATACCAGCAATATTCAAAAGTTGAAAAAATAACCATAGGCCACCGTTTTGTACGTTTTTGCACTGAGTAATTAGCATATTTTTGGTCCACAGTGTCGACCCCTCCTTTAGTAGAGTTATAAAAGAACACTATGTCTGGTTTTTGCGACTCTTTGGCTACTTCGTCATAATCATGCATAGTAGAGAGTAAAATAACAGCTTTGTTTTTCTTACCAGAATAGGACACAAGTGTTGTTTCTTTGGTAAAAGCGAATACTGCACTTGGAAGTGGGCGGTCTTTACTGGGAAGCAAATCCGCAGGTATTTCTGTTTTTTTCTTCTTTAAAGTACCCACTAGGTTCTAGGATTGTTTGACTTAGGGGATAACTGGTATACCAATTATCCGTGGCCAAATTTCTATGTTTTTAAACGGCTTTCAAGACGAAGCACAATATCTGCAGGCGTGTTGGACACCTCATAAGGTCCGGGAGGTTGCTTTTCGCAATAAACTTCTATGTTTGGCACATAGAACATGTTTGAATCACACAATGCAAAAACCATTAGGTCATATGTAGCGGGTTTATTTGGAATATACTGAATAAAAGAACATCGATCTCGAAATGGGATCAGCATTTCAAGAGCAAGTTTGTCAATTTCTTGCCTTTGTTTTCGTGTTACTTTATCATCAAAACGTAGAGATGCAAGAGAAAATTGAATCTTTTGTAGCTCATACAAGCGCGGTATATAATCATATCAGTTCCATCTTTAGACCACAATTCTCGAATATCGGTATTACTGCTTTTTTACGCCAGCAAGAAAAAGCAATCCAATAAAAGCCTTGATCTCTTCTTTTGATTTCTCTTTTGCGTCTCGTATTCGATTGTAGTTATTTTAAACGTTTCTCATAAACAAATTTGTGTAATACGTAATTTGTTCCAACATATCTTCACTAAAAAATAGCAAAAAATACTGAGCTCCTCAGGAACGCTGTTATAAGCAATCATAGGTCTTGGCAAATTTTTTATAATGTTTTTACTAGATTGCGTTGCAAACTTACTTCTTACAGGATGTTTATACCAAGTGACATTTCAGCGCGACATTTGAAAGTAGGTCCTCTGACTATTTCTCTTTTCTCAGGTCTTTTATTTGTGGATATTGACGGAAGGCACTCGGGAATAGAAGAGGGCTCTTTGTTTTCTTGTGAGACCGACCGCAATTCATCAGATTTATTTGAGAGAACCAATTCTTCTGTATGTTCATCACCTTCTTGTTTAGATTCTGAGTTGAAATCATGATTTTCTATTTCTTCTTCTGCTTCTGTGTCACTTATTTCTGGAAAATCGGTTACTCTATCAAATTCGTCGTTGCTCTCGCTGTCGCTCTCTCCTATACTGTTTGCAATTTGTTCTAATATGCGACTGGTGCACTTTTTACGCCCGCACACTCAACTCCTTAGTTAACCCTTGTTAATATATGCCCTAGACGCAGAGCTAAGATTATAGCAAAACACATGGTATACATCGTTTAACGATCAGAGGCAAAAAAGGCGTGGTCTCGGACGCTATGGGCGTCAACAGCCAGTTTCACACGATACATACAAATTAAACAACACCGGAACGCAATCACGATTGCCGAATTTTGCAGTTGTGTGTTTTGAGATTGAGAAATTCCACCAATAGACAACTTCTTCGCGCACTTGTGTGGGAATGCATCTAACGGGCAAACGCAATATAGATCGATAAATGCAATAATGATATTAATGATTTCGTTGAGTTAAGAAATAAAACAGAATCCCGATGAATTAGCCTTCGGTAAGATGTGCAATCGAGGGATATAGGACAAGGCATTTTGTTAAGTTTCGGTTAGAAATGAAGTAATTTTTTTTTATCTTCTTTTATTTCAGATTCATACTTTATAAACAAATGTAAGTAATGGACATATACTCGACCTATCAAATTGGCAATTTATACAATAATGAAAGAAATTACCCATAGTATTCGATTTTTGATAATGAAATTGATTAATGCCTGATATAAATGAAGAGTTGAGATTCTTCAGCAAAAATTCTACGATACAGTGATATCGATAGATAATTATACTAATGGCATTGTTGAATTAAATATATAATTAAATTAAAGTGAAACCCTAGCAAGCTACAAAACTCAATGTGCTTTGATTAGGAATTACACGGACAAAGAAGTGCGACCTATAGAGGAATATAGAAAAAGCTACTATTTATCTAATTGAGGAATTAAATATATGTATGTTGTTACATAAGATTATCGTGATTTTGTGGCCTTTGAGATCAAGGCTTTATAATTAAACGTAAGTAAATATCACAAGTGGAGATGCTACAAATAAGACGATTTTATTATCTATAACTACATGTATAGTTATATGGTCGAAATTTATATGTAACGTAATGTAGGGTGTTGACTAAAATCAATGCTAGTAACACAGTGTTAGGCACTCAGTAATACTGTTTCGTACGAGCATAAAGTAACGATTTTTTCATTGTTTATAATATGATTTTGTGCATCCTGCCAATAAAACTAACTTTTTCGTCTTATTTGGTTTATTATTATGTACAAGTTAAACAGTTAAATAGATATTTAATGAACCGTTAAATTATTAACCTTTAGTAGATTATAATTCAATGAATCATCATGGAGTCACCAGCTCATTTCATTATTTTTGTTGATTTATCAGCATTTTATATTCCACAGAATGTTCCATTATTTACATTATCATATTTTTTGTCATACCTTTTCTCTTTTCTGTTAATAATAATTTAATTATGATAGCAACATGTTTACTGTATTCATTTTAATTAGGTTTAGGTAACGAGTACTTGCTACCTCAACCTCATTAAAGCGTATGTCGTTTCTATTATTTTAATTGTTAGTATCGTTGTTCCCATATATGCTACTTATTCCAGCAGCTGATAAGTTTTAATTTTCTTCTATGTTTCAATAAAACAGAATACGTTTTGGAACTTTGAAGATCTTGATATTAATATAAAGGATGGTTGAGACCTTTACTATGTGGTAGTCCATATTAATGATGAAATTTCATCATCTTGATATTACTTTTAGTTTCTTACGCGCTAATTTTTATGTATTAAGATATGTAGGTACTTTTTTAATTGATACGAAGTGTACGAGCAAAGCCGACATATCTTAACATAATAAATTATTTTGTAGACCATATTTTTCTAACGCCGATTGTGTGTGGCCTGGTGATGAATTAGAATGGACATAAAACAGCAGTACAGGTCTCCTAATATCTATTAGCATATTTTATAGTTGGCTGTATGTATATTATTAAGATCAATTGGATAATTTTACCATTTTAAAAGTAATCATTTTATACACGAAGATTCTCGAGTATTTATTTGTTGGTACTTCCTCGCCATATATTTCTGCCAATACACTCACTCGTAATGTTAATGTAGGCCAACTTACGAATCCGCCGAATAAACATTTGAATTTAATAAAAAAAATCTTTTTATGGCCATAAAATCAACGATTTCTTACGCAATTACCTGTGCACAACACTAGGTGACCTATACGCTTAACAATTCTTCATCTCGATGTACGCTAAACGGAGACACCTTGACACTTCAGTCGCAGTCAACTTAAAATTAATTCACGCGAACGCAGTTTAGCGCTTGATTAATAGTTTTCGCGTTCGTTTGCCCACAATAAACAATAATTTCAGCGCAATCGTTTTAATTTATCGCTAAATGCTGGAACACAATCGGGGCCCACGCGATTAAGAGCAACATTTCTGAGACGTCGTATTTATGTCATGACGCGGACACGCGACATTTAATTGTCTCTAACGACATAAATTCGCGACCACCCAGAGTTATTATTCCTTCGCGTCGTTCGTACACAAATGAGGCGAGAAATCGATTTGTTTCGGGTTGGCATTTTTTCTCCGGGAAGGCTGAATTATTCGAACCGATAGATTTATCGCGTCGTTCGTTGAAATGAGCGCAATGTAGCCGGCGACTTTTTCTGTGTCATAATTTGTTGATTTTGATTTCGATAAATGACTCTTAAGCAGCCTATTGAAGTGCAATTAAATTAATTTTTTTAGTTGCATTTCGCCTCTGTATTAAATATATTTTTTGAAGCTACGGTTTTTACATTAAAACTCATAAATTGACATAATTCAAAGGGCGTTCTAATAATTTTCATTAATGTGAAATTATATAGCAATTTTTCCACTTGAAACCGTTAGAAGTTTTTTTTGTTAGTTTATTTTTGGCTAGCATTTTGGTCCATGCTTTGGTACTACGATCGTTTCACAAAAAGTGTACCACACCACTGCATAGAAACATTTTAATGTTTCTATTTTAAATGGAAAGATCGATACAGAAACACGAACCAATAGGTTTATGCCGGTTTTGTGCATTAACAACGCCGTACATGCGCATTTTAAACGTTGCAAAAAGAATAACACGACTTCTTTGGCGGCGTCGTGTTCATGGCTTATTGAAAGTTGAAGGAAATTAATCAAGTAACTTATGGTTATTCATAAGCAGTTTAGGAAGTTAACAATAAATAAGCGAGTTCGCTAGCAATACGTTACCATTATTTTCAAGCATGTTATTTACATATTATTTATCAAAACAACAATAAGTTATAAAGATGTAAATTTTATTAGCAAATAATTTAACTACACTGCTGGACATAAAATGTGTTTACCTGCTGGGACCTTTGTGAAGGAATTCATGTTTATGTCATTTCACGATATCTTTTGGTATTATTTGTAAAGAATATGACACACTTTCATTAATGAAAATTTGCTAAAATTAAAAAATTAAAAATATAATGAACGATAGGAAAAACATAGTAATACCTAAACAAAAAAAATTACCATTCAACAGGCAATCGTTTTTGAATGTTTAGTATTACCCCCCTGCCGAACAACATTGTCCGGCATAAAAATGAAAATTTGGCCTATAAACTTATGGGACAACATGGTCTTTTATGTACCTTTTGGCGTTTACGGCCACGCTCTAGGATCACCAGCTCTCTACGAGCTTCCAGCGAAATTCCTCCCCAAACCATAACTCCTCCACCTCCACAATTTGTTTGTGAAGATATGCAGAAAGCGGCGTGACGTTCTCCTTGGCGTCTGCATACTGTTTCTCGACGATCTGGAGATCTTAACGTAAATTGCGACTAATCATCCACAACATTTCCCCAATGACCCGCGGTCCAGTTCCTTTGAGCCATAGCAAAATGTAACCTGTCTTCGATGATGCGCAAGCAGAAGCTGACTTGTAACAGGTTTTCTAGAGGTAAGGCCAAAAATCTTTAATCTTCTTCTAACCGTATGCGACATTTGTTTGCCAAGATTTTACTAGACGCTGTGCAATAATCATACCTCGATCTCGCAAAACACAAATAAGGATAAACCGATCATCTCGGTAGTTAGTTGACCTTTTGGGATCTGATTCGGGCCTGCGCTTGTACGAGCCAGTCTGATGAAGTCATCTAATAACGTTATTGTCTGTACTTTTTGGGAAACCTATAGCTCCAGCTATATATCGCACATTCCGTCCATCTTCCGAAAGAGCAATTGCTTCTCAAATGCCACCAGACATTCTGACAGTTTGCAAACAATTCCATTATTTTCCAGGCAGTTTTCTTGGTTCATTTGTTTACATAACTAATGAACCAAACGTAAAAATCTTTTAAAATTCTTCTTCGAAGAGTAGCAATATAAATTAGTCTTTATTCCCAGTTAGTGACTTACCTTGTTCTTGTGTAGTCATTATAGTTTAGATTTTTTTTAAATTTAGCACTTGCAATGATAATCCAATATACTGTATAATAATCAATAGTTTAATCCATATTTTATTGTAATAGACTCAGCCCTTCGTTCCATACATTTTTTCCATGCAAAATATTTTATGACCAACATGAGCACATTTACCGAAATTTACTTTTCGCATAATCCAATGTGCATTGGAACTCATGGGACAACCTGTAAAACATAAGGTTATAATAACTACAGTAATTACCCCGCAAAATAATTATTATAAACCAGTCTCCAAACTGAACCTTAACGTTGTAATTCAAAATTTTTGCCATTTACATTCATCGTAATTTAATGTTCAGCCAATAAGATAAAAAGTCGCGGTAATAAATTACACGTAATTTATAAGCGGGAGTACAGCGTTTATATATGTAAATGATTTAAAATATATTTTAATTATTTGCTTACACGTCACGTATGTACGTGAAAAAGAGCAGGCGAAAATATACAAACTCGTATGCAAATTTAAAACAAACAGCACCTTTGACCCCGTTTGTTCCGAACAGTCTGCTTTATCGTCGCCCGTCGAATTTATGTTATTATTCGCAGGGACACCGGCCGTTAAGGCATTAATCAAACAGTGCGTTAAAAGTCTCTTAATGGTCGGGCGATTGACGTCGAAACGCGTACCGTGGCACACGCGTTTCAAAAGACGTCGAACGCGCCAAACTTGTTGAAGCCATCCTGCATTAGCTAAACAATAACGCCGTAATTGTTTTGCACTGGTTGGAGCAAGCACAACCCTGGGCAAAACGGAATATTTTCTCAGGGAATATGAGTAGCGACCGCATCAAGTATTTATAACATAATAAAAATTCCTGCATGATCGTCATGTGTATTTATGTATCTGCTACTTGCTCTATATGATATTTCGACGATTTTTAAATACAAGTGTCGAAGTTCATTCAGATTCTCAGGAGGCCTGGGTGCTTGTCTTAGTCGCCGACCGATCATATCCCAGACATGTTCAATCGGCGACAAGTCCGATGACCGTGCAGGCCAGGGCAAAATCTGCAATCCAACCTGCTTCAGGAACCTTCATGTAACCGCAGCAGTATGGGGTCTTGCATTATCCTGTTGGAAAGTGGCATTCTGCAACGTCTGGATGAAAGGTACTAACAACAGTTCCAGAACGTTGTCTGGAGTGAACGTAAGGGGTGACCTTCGTCCAGCACACATCGCCCGTCAAACCATAACCCCAGGTGTTACGGCTGTGTGTCGTCTTTGAACGGACTCCAAATTCCGTCTTTCCCGACGATATCACCGCACCCTTCTACGACCATCATTCACCCATAAACAAAACCTTGATTCATCACTGAAGACGATGTCATCCCATTGATGAACACACCCTCGCCGTTCTTAACACCATGCAAGTCTGGCTGCTTTATGGGGAGGTGTTAATGGAAGCCGAAGGTACGGACGATATGAATGAAGCCCAAAGGAAGAAATTCTTCTGTAAACAGTTGCCATTGACAAGTGTCGGTTCAAAGCTCTCGTCCAATCCACAGTAATCGACCTTGTTGTTTGAAATCGATCCCTGCTGGCCATCCGCCTAAGGAGTCCGTCTTCACCTGCGTTGCTTCTTCGGGCGGGTCTTCCAGGAAGACGGCGCCTCTGTATACCTTCTACGAACCATAACAATTCAGCCTTCTCCCAATCTCTCAGAATAAGAGACCCGCCTCTTTCATGCCGATAATTCGGCCGCTATCAAAGTCATTGGCAAAATTTCAACGACGTCGCACTGGGGGCACTACAATGCGTCTAGTTGACAGTTTGACAATAAAATAAACTGACATTTTGTGGGCAGAAATGCATTAAGTGCTAGGTAGAATATATTAAACGTTGAAGATAACAATAGTACAGGAAACACAACAGTTGAGTTTTTTCGGCGGAAACTTTCATCATTTCTTAGTTGATAATAAGGCATTATTTTACCGAAGTTTCAAAATTGTAGTCTAATTCTTAATGGGTGGTGTATTTCATATGAAAGTGCGTGTATGTTTGCTGTTATTATCACCATACTGGTGTTAAGTTATATAACCCCTACCCTTAAAAGAATATACTTGCAAAAATGCATGTTTATAATTATTATTCGAAGTAAATATTGTAGCACCGCTATTTTTGAGGAAATACATATTTCAGTTTTTGATCTACATTCTGTAAAATTCATAACAGTGTACAGAATTTTATGTCACCAATTGGCTACTGGTTGAGTAGATGCGTCTAAATGATAACAGAGTATAAGAAAGATGGCGTGCGAACAGGCGAATTATAAAAAATTGAACATAGGGTTGAGTATAGCGTTGTGTATTTCTGTGAGTTGTGTTAAATGTCGATGCACATATTAGAGAATAGGACCGTTGTAAAGACAGAGTTGTCTATATCTTATTCATGGTACCAATTGTATTATTATGTGTATTCTAGTATATATGTAAATTTGGTATCGTGTGTGGCGTGGGAGTCGTTGGCTGATCTTATAGCCACAGTCGAAAAGCAAGCTATAAGCCTCCTGCCTTCTACAACAGGCTTGGTTATCAGCGAGACCTGTCGCTGAAAAGGTGACAGTGATTCTAAAACCGTATGCCCATAAAGCAAGGTATTCCAATACCCTAATCTGCCTGCCGAACAAAAAACACGAACGATTCCTGGGCACATCATGGAGGCTGACGACCAGTAGTTGGAACGAGATAGATAGAAAACAGTGTGAAGTCAGTCGTTACTGACCCGAGTCGTTACGACTCGGGTTCTTCGGTTAAATGATATACAGCATTTAGTCGGAGTACGTCGGCTGTTAGTTATCATCTTTGAGCTGTCCGAACTGCATGCAAATGTGGTTTTAGACAAGGGTACTATACAACTATTGTAACTAGTGTTGAAGTTACCAGTCGATATTATCAGCGCCTTTGAAAATTTTAAAAATCTAGGTTTTCTCCAAGACGTTTGGCAGTATAAACGATGAATTTCTGATTGCTAACCTATGATATTTTAAATTCAAACCTGATGCATGCAAAATAGTAGTTATTTTTGGCTGATAGGACAAATAGGGTTCAATGGCAATCCATCGTCAGAGGTAGCGATCTTGTTCCTTATCTATACTTCAGATTTTATAAAAAAGGTACCTATTGCACACATAATTTTTTCGCAGAAGATAATCAATTGTACTACAGCTTTGACAAAAACAATTTACAAGTCAATTATTGTTTAAATATAAACCACAGTAAATCGGGGCCGGGTGTATTCTTTATACGAAAGCACAGGGCCATAAACAATATCCAAATAAAATCAGAAGTACAATGTACTTCAGATTATATAAAGAATTTAGGTTTATTAATTGATAATAAATTAATATACATTAATAAATTTTACAAAGTTTATTTTCGACACAGAAGTACCAGTATTCACAAAGACATATTATGGGCATTAATATAACAATAAAAAATCCGCGGTCGTCCGCACGAAACTTACTTATACTTAGTTATACTACATTTTTCGAAAAAACTTTTCAAATGAAAGTTGTTTAAAATATCAATATCTATAATTTATGTAAGAATATATTTTTCCGTAACGTGTACCGTTTTCGAGATATGGAAAAAGGTGATAAGAGTAAACCATCACTTCCGGTTGAGTGATTGCGTTCAAAATAGGACGTTTTCCTCCTTGCTACATACAAATGTTAAGTTTAAAGTTTTATAGCTCTAGCTATAATCGTTTGGACGCTAGAGCGCGCACAGACACACACACAGTACACAGACATATAGACTAACAGACGTCATTCCGAAAATAGACAGAAACGATTCAGGCGACCTCAAAACGTGTATTTCCGTTGAAATCTCGAGGTCGAAGTTTTTCATGATTCATATACTTATACATAAAGTATAAGTAAGTAAAAATCCGCGGTGGTCCGCACGAAACTTTCTTTTACTCAGTTATACTACGTTTTTTGAAAAAACTTTTTAAATGAAAGTTGTTTAAAATATCAATATCTATAATTTATGTAAGAATATTTTTTTCCGTAATGTGTACCGTTTTCGAGATATGGAAAAAGGTGATAAGAGTAAACCATCACTTCCGGTTGACAGATTGCGTTCAAAATAGGACGTTTTCCTCATTGCTACATAAAAATGTTAAGTTTAAAGTTTCAGAGCTCTAGCTATAATCGTCTGGACGCTAGAGCGCGCACAGACACACAGACACACACACACATATGATACATAATACATAAAGTATAAGTAAGTAAAAAAATCGACCAGTATGTAATTCCCTATTAAGATTCACTTATTGCTATGTTGTCTATGGCCCTAGTCTAGACGTGTTTTGCAGATATATGAGAGAATACCAGTATTTACGGTCCCTAACATAGAAGGAAACTAATTGACGAAATATCAAACGTTTATTTTTCTACATAATCTCCATAAACGTCGATGCCTTTGGTCTAACGACGCTCCAAACCTTTAATTCCATTGGAAAAAATACTTTCATTAATATCCGATCCGCGGAAGATATTCTTGTAATTTTGGAAATAATAAGAAATCACTAGGGGCCAGGTCTGGTGAATATGCGTAATATTCTTAATTTCACCTGTCCGGCGAATGGTCAGTCATCTATCTGTCATTACCATATCGTGTATACTATTAACATTTTCTGGGGTAGTGACAATCACTGGTCGTCCATCACCCTTCGCATGTTGACATGTTTGTCTTCCCAGTTTAAATTCTCGAGACATATTTTTCACCGCTTGGTAAGACAAGTTCTGTCCACTATTACATAAGAAAGAAGCTAGTGTTCCGGTCTGAAATTCTAAATCGAGATTTACGATTTACCAAAGTCTTAGCGATTCAATAGCACCGTACAACCCTTATGAGCGAGCCTTTTTACTTTCTTATACATTATGTATAAGTAAGTACAGGAATCATGAAAATTTTCGAACTCGAGATTTCAACGGATATACACGTTTTGAGGTCCCCTGAATCGTTTCTGACTATTTTCGCAATGACGTCTGTGTGTGTCTGTCTATGCGTCTGTGTGTGTGTCTGTGTGTATGTGTGTATGTGTGTGTGTATGTGCGCGCTCTAGCGACCAAACGATTATAGCTAGAGCTCTGAAACTTTAAACTTAACATTTGTATGTAGCAAGGAGGAAAACGTCCTATTTTGAACGCAATCTCTCAACCGGAAGTGATGGTTTACTTTTATCACCTTTTTCCATATCTCGAAAACGGTACACGTTACTAAAAAAATATTCTTACATAAATTATAGATATTGATATTTTAAACAACTTTCATTTGAAAAGTTTTTTCGAAAAACGTAGTATAACTGAGTATAAGAAAGTTTCGTGTGGGACCACCGCGGATTTTTTATATAGCACCAAAGGCATCATGGCTTGTCGAGGATTTCAAATGTGAATGAAAGGAGTACAACGACACATTTACTCCAAGACTAACATCAACATGGTAATTTCATATCTGTATCACCTTTCATAATACTTAACAGTTTGAAATTATTAAAAACAATTATTTAAGATAGATGGCGGAGAATTACGGTTTAGGATCACCTTCGCAAAAGGTGAATTGGTTTAAAGTAAAGGCAACGAAACAGCAAATGTATTGATTGTATGTATCAATTTTCAGATATTTATACAGGCCTTTTATCTTATTGGTTATAGATTAAGAGAAAATTAACTAGAAACTATGAAGTCATATACAAAAATATTATTTTTTAATTGCTATGAAATAAATGTTCTAATTTTCGTACTTGCTTCTTAATTATTAATTGCTCATAGCCGCATTAAAAAAAAAAGCCTTCTTTAGCTTTCTATAAAATTATCGACTGCAGTATACTTTGCACTCGTTTATTTATAGTAAGTACGCTAAAACAAAATGATATAAGGCACCTTGTCACGCAAAAATGTGTAATAAAAGTCATTACATAAACTAGCGCCATTAAAGGTCACTTGTAATTACCTCACCAACATTTAATTTACGTAATAAGTAGAAGTGGTAGATGAAAAATGAGTGCAATGCAGATTGTAGAATGTTGACTTCGTCGTAATGCAGCATTCGCAAATTAACAAGTTTTATATACGCTGTATCAGATTCATAAAATTACGCATGTGTTACGCATACATTTAAACGAATTACTTCGTTAATATTAAATTGTAAAATAGTTTTCAATTCGCTAGTTAATTTCGTACCATCTTGTTAATTTAATTAGTCGTGGCAAAAGTAATAGTAGTGTCACATCAATCTATATATGCAGAGCTTATTTTAAAATGAAACAATTTTACAATGGAAAACATATAATCTGTTCATGCAAATGGATGCCTACCGTACTCAGCACCCTATCACATAGTTAAGAAATTACTAATGGGCATTAACTAGAATTCCATTCCCAGGTATCCTAAATAGACTTCCCCGATAAGTCAATTAGGATATTAAGATATTAACATAGAAAGGGGTACAGATATCTAGTTAACCCATGATCGTATGTGTCATCTCGTTCATCACGACTTGGGTACGAGAAAGCTTTCAGCCAAATGGATCAGTTTTTTACTATAAACGAAACTATGACAGTAATATCCAAAGAATTCCATGCTCAAAAGATTTTAACTTTTCTGAGACAGTAGTAAACACAGGAACTTATTATATTGAGTTGCAAACTAAATTACATAAGAAAATAGTAGAAAGTAGCATACTGCCTTCTGGATCTGCGCATTAATATCACCTTCTGTGGACAGGATTGGGCTCTGCAAGTTTGCTAATAACGTAAGCCAAATTTAATAGTCATTTTGAATATATCCTAATAAATACTGAGATAAAATGTTCATTCACCATATCCAGTTAAAACTCAATGAGCTTCAAACTACATCAAATTAATTTTGGACTAACCAAATATAACCTGCTATATATTATACGTATATATAGATATATTGGGACCATGACTCTTCACCTCTTCGTACCTTAATTCAAAAATAAAGTGACTACACGATAGTTTTAATGGAAGTCGACAGGAAAAGACGGGAGACATAACCAAGTATATCGAATTATATGTTCCTTTTATGCGCGAAAAATGTAAATGTACCTACATGGAAACACAGCACCGCCCATAAAGTGAAATTTTAAGGCAATCGTTATTATTCATGTGCAATTAAACGTTTTTGATGGCGGCCATTTGAATCGGAATCATCTTATTACACGGAGACGCGACCCACTCTCCGACGAACATTAATACGAGTGGAAAATGATTATTTACCAAACAGCGGGGATGCTGTACCGCTTGGTCTAGGAGCATCGCGCGAGGCTCACCGACCGTCCAGACAACACTCATGCATTTAGATGAAGTACGGGTTTATTATAAAATATTATAAACAAGCGCAGGTATAGATTCGACGCTATCACACGTTTATTTGTACGTGACTAACCATTAATATTTCGTATGGTTAAGTGCTATGCTTCGCATTTTAATGCGACGATCACGTAGATAGCATCGCACGGTGAATTGATATTTTCACGTATAGTTCGGATGTGTTAATAAATTCATAAATTGACGTAAGTTATTACCCGCGTACGTTGCAAATATATATTCGTTTATGAGAACGTTATAACAATCGATAAATATACATATATATCGATTGTTATTATCGGCATTCTTACAGCAATAATGACTTATACATACCTCCATCTTTATAAAGTCTCACTAAAACAGTATATCAGACCAACAAAATAACTTGTTTAAAAATTACTGCCGAAAAGCTAACATATCAGGACGATGGCAAAATTAATAGCAACGCCTTGTTAATGGACGCCATGCACTAAATACTGTACTTAACCACCTGCAGTTAGCTCTAGTTAACTCCATATCGCAACTCTGGATCACAACTGGAAGAACTCAATAGTATATGGAACTAATAATATAAAAAGCAAGCTGCAACTTATGAATAGTGGCTACTGCTATAGTTTTTTTCCATAATAAGCATTCGAATTTAAAATAAGTCACATTGTACGAGTAGAAACCCATTTACTCTTAATGGCTCGGTTAGCATATATTTTTTTGAAATTGGATATTGATCATCAAAATCATCAAACTGGAAGATCATCATTGTGATTAAGAGAAGTTTGTTATTAACATCCAAAAATGTTACTATTTTCATTATATGATTCAAAGGCGTGTGGGCGAGTTTACTTTCGTGTCGTCCGATTTGTTGTCAGTAGTACATTTTGTGTTAATAATAAGAACACATTCGTCGCCGTCGTCGGTCCGATTTATGTTTGCTTTCGGTCTTACTTTCTAGATTGTTTTAAGGTTTGTTGTAAATTATGCGTTAGTCTTGTGCTGGCTATCGATGGTTTGAATTCGTTGAATACTTGTCATCGTCTTTATTTACAGAATGAATGCAGAGAGAAAATGAAATCGGTGCTGTAATTTTAATTGATAATGGTTCAATTACAGTTTTTCTAAATATTTTGTTAGGAAATCGTAAAATTATTTTTGAATTTCTGTCCCCTTCATTGCGAAAGCTTCGCAAATATAACGGAGATAATTTACAATTATTTTTTTCTATTCATTGTGGCTGACCAGTTAGATTCAGTATGAAGTGAGTGAAGTACCTGAGAATATTTATTAGGTCTTTGTGTAATGAATAATTTTACAAATTTGAATTAAAAGCGTCTATTGAGTCACGCGGAAAGAATTATTAATTATAAGGAAACTGAAATGCATTTAGACAGTGCAGTGTTAATATTTGTTTACTATCAAGTGCTTGAATAAAAAGTTTTCCAACTATTTCTTAGTTAAAGTGGTTGAGATAAGAATTTGAGTTGTTCAAATGGGCAGACAAGGAAATGTTTGTTGAAGGTAAAAATTATTATAAATTAATTATTTCAGCGCCACAGGCTCTAGTTCCTTCCCTTCTTCGATGATGCACCTCTTCCTTCCAATCTCTGACTCCTACCTCGCTGAGATCTTGCTGCGCTTCCTCTAACCATCTGTTTCTGGGTCTTCAACTTCTTATCATTCCTTCTCCTCCCTCATTAAGATTCTTCTAACTTATCTATAGTCGCACATCCTCGCTATGTATCCCAACAATCGAGCTCTTTGCATTTTCACCACTCGCACAATGCTTGGCTTTATGCATTGTTCTTCTATTTGTTTATTTGTTCTCCTTCTAAATTTATCTGACACTTTAATTCCGCCTAGAATTTTTCGCTCCCTAATTTCCAATGTGTGTTCGTTATTTTGTCATTATCCACGTTTCACGTACATAGGTAACAATAGGTCTTATTATTGTTTGCTATAAATAAATACATTCCTTGTTGTTAATGTTCTTGAAAACATTTCCGTCGTTCTACTTCATCTTGATAATCGTTTCTTTATTTCCGTTTCTTCATTCACAAGTTACTCCAAGATATTCTGTATCTTGCTCTATTTTCTCAGTCGTGTATATCCTGTAAAAATAAAGGTAATGCGATTTCTAAATCTTCCGAAACATTTGTTGTACTGTAAGTATTCTACTGCCAATTTCGCAGTTGGCATCAATGCATTAGAATTTCACTATTTTCTATTAATTAATTTTTCACTTTATTTATAGAAGTTAAACAAAATTAATCTTTGTGATGCCGCAACAAAACAGGTGTACGTAAAGTAACATGATATTTGAGGCGGTAAATTAGTGGTTTGCTTAATATAGCCCACCCTATGGCGTCAATTTTTTCGGTGTTAAATTAGATGATTTCTATAGTTGTGTCGATAATCTAAGTTTTCGTTAGATCACATTAACATGTATTCGAAACCCAACCCAACTATTGTGCAATTATGCTACGATCATTTAAAATTCTGCACAAAATCTATAACTTTGTTAGAGCCAATTCCTACACTAGAGTGAACCATGTATCAACTTTGTTCACAAATTTTCGTACTGTATTTATTTTATATTTCGTATTTATTTTCTCGTCGGTGAAAATGATTGATTCTGATGGCAGCTTTAATTTTATCGATTTTCAACTCAAAAATCAAGATCATTAATTGTCTCTTATATTTCATTGCAGTTGTAGCTTTTTGGAATTCATTTACTTAAATATTTTTTTATTACTATTTATATTCAAGTATTCACATAATTTTTCTTAACAAAAAGCAAACATATCTGGTTGTTTATGTAATTAGGCGACAAATGTACCAACGTGAACAAAAACTGAAACTGATACAAAACATACGGAAGTGCTAAACTTGCTTAAACATAAATAGCCGTTCTAGCAGCAGCAAATGATTATCTTCATATTCTGATACTACACAATGGTAGAACAACTTGGCTGTCCGACAGAGCAAATGGTTCAAAAGTCAACAATGTTCAGAATCGCAGTATTTCTTCATATTGGAAAATTATCAAAATATTTTTTAATTGTGTTTATTTATATGGGTATGTATCATTTCACTACAATGATCAGTATACGACACAGGACATAAATAGGATAACGTCTCTCTTGATGTACATAAGGTGGTGCAGTGTAATATTTGAGTTTGGCCACTTGTGGTGACAATGTTTCGTTCGTGGCTGAAAACTACTATCAGAGTATAAAAAAATTGCATCTTTTAAAACCGTGTAAAAAACAGGGATTTTAAAAATGCCTTCATTAAAATTTATTTATGAACAACAAGTTTATCTCAAGAAACTACTTCTGTATCTAAGACTGTACTTTATATCATACTTTATGCGTTTTCTGCATTCGTGCCTTCTTGACAATTTGAAAAGCAATTACGACTAAAAATGTACAGTAAACTGAATTCACTCATTTGAAAGGATATTTTGAAGTACGCTTACACTTAGTTTTCCCTACTTTACAACAGTAGTGTCGCAAACGTCAAAATACAAATATTGACAAAGTACGAAAAATTATTAATTCTTTCAAAATTAGAAGAGCGATGGTGTATCAGGCGAGTTGCAGACCGTTATGGCTTGTATCTCATACCACACTGCTCTTTTCCGTGCTCTGCTCCCAAACTTTCGCCTAACTAGTCTGACCTTGACTACTACAAGTTCAGTATCCTCTTTATTTAACCTAGGTACCCTTTCCAACCTATTTATTTCTTTCCAATCCTACACGTTCGCTCCGTACATCACAATGTTCTTTATACATATACTTCATCGTTTCTTGACAATTCCCTCTCTTCTTTCCCCACAGAATCCTCCTAAATCCTTCCTCTGCTCTCTTCGCATTTCTTCCCGCAAGTATGATGTGTCCTTCTCCATTGTTGTTTTTTTGTCATTACATATCATAGATAAACCTACTCCTTTGCCTGCTCTATTATGTCCCATTCACTTCCCTCCTCTTCTAGCCTCATTTCTTAAACACTAACTCCAACTTTTCGCCATTTCTTTTAACTCCTTCTCCGTCTCCGCCAAAATCGTATATTGAGTATGTGGAGTATTTAATTGGCATATCATTAGTGTAACTTTCAAATACGACTATTTTGTATCCACAAAAATTTAAGGTAACGGTTTTTTTTTTTAATAATGGAATAAGAGGACGCACTATTGGTGGAAAATTTAAAACGATTAATTCTATTGATGAACATCAATCAGAATTATGGTTTCTTCTTTAATCAAAAAAACACCCCGTTCTCCGCCATTTAGTTATTTTTACTCTACCAAAGAAGAGCATATGTGATCAATTTAAAGTCTATAATCAACAATTCGTAGCAATAGATAAATAAATGTTTTTATTCGTCTGATGCCGTGAATTGCAATAAAATAAAGGAAACACGAGTGCACTCAAAGACAAAGAATTACGAGAAAATATTAAAGGATATTTACAAAACGCAGAAGGGAGTTATTTTGGGGAACCGAACATTGGACAATATTAGTGTATATTTAAGTCCACCTGCTTTGTCGCTCGCGGTGGTTTTGCTAAGCTTTTCATACCTCCACACTTCATAATCTCTCAGACAATGTATCCTATAAATAATTTTACGTATCTAAATTAATTATTCACTTCTTCTTGCTTTCATGTTTTCATATTTCATGGCAGTTTTTGAGTTTTTTGAGCGATGTATTGAACCCCTTGGTCTGCGTAAAATCAATTTAGACAAAATTGATTATCTATTACAAGTTTACATTTTTCCTTATTTAATTGCATTTGTATCGCATTAGGTTCAGGCTAAAATTTTATTTACAAAATCTACTAGCCTTTTTGTTACTTACTTGAAATTTTAAAATAGTGCATGTAAAAACATAAATCGTCGAGGGTTATAATTACAATATTAATAAACATCGCGGCCTCACTGATTCAAACCTCGATAGACGTATTTATTACACTTATAATAACACGGATTACCGCTATTTATGACTTAATTCAGACGACTTGACCGATTATGTTCTTTTTATGCATTGTGCGTGATGCACAATGAATCAGATAGTCCTTCGCGTGATATTACGTTACGAAGTGAAAATATTACCTTTTTTCACAATTTTAAGCAAAATGCGCATCCAGTATTAATTACAGAACATTACAGTAAAATTCCTCGTAATAAATCCAACGAGATTTTAAATCTTTAACTTGTTTTAAATATTTTAAATATTTCCCGTGCAGTTTCATATTTAGTTCATTGGAATTGCGTGGTTATTTATTATTTTTTTGCATCAAAATAATACAAATTGGATACCGGTTTTTAATTACAAATGGCGAAAAATTGACCACGAATGCAAAAACGCTAATGCGATATGAAAAAGACGTAATCATATAGGGAATATGTGTAGAATTTGCATTTCAAATAACGCAATGAACAGCGAAAGTTAATTATAATAATTCCTGTTAAACTATACAGGGAATTTTAATTTTTTCGTGATACGAATGTTTTCAGATTTATGCTGTTTTATCTTAGTCTGCTGTATATATTTTAAAATGTATGTGAATTTTATGCAAACGCGTGCATTTTAATGCATTAGTGAGAGAAAAATGAAACCTTTCATAAATTAATATAATTAGTAAACTATGCAAATTTTATTGTTGTGTTTCTAGAGTTCTTATTTGGTGCGTTTTATATTGCACACTTTTTTACAGCGGAGTCCATGTGATTTTATTTGTCGATAGAAACCATCGTATTGGCGTTACTCATGCATTACAATATGCAATGGACTATAAAAACGTGTTTAAAAATACAACCTGCTTTTACATTTAACTTAATTCGATGTAATTATAACCGATTCCGTCGGACTGTGCCGTGTCCACGAGAGCATATCCAGCAATTATTTTAAAATTATTCGTTTTAAATGTTGCTCGTACAGGAAGCGTAAAAATGGCATTTTTACAACGAAAGTTTCAAAGCCTCGCGAACAATGGAAGCGGGAGAAACAGAAGGTACGTAATAAGCTGGCGTACTCGACCGTTTTATAAAATAATTCGAATTGTTATTCCACGCACATCTTCGGACAGATGCATCACAAAGTAATCATCTACTGCAGCGCATTTCAGTCACAAGAAGTCTTGTCGCCGTCTCGCTTCGCAGCCACCGGCTCGAGCGAGACGCAGCGAGATAAACGGTCGCCTTAAAAACTGGCTACGTCGAGTTAATGTAAGCCAAAATCTTAAGATTCATGCAGGTACGTACATTCTGGAAGGTGTGCTCTACTAGCGCTGAAGAAAGAGCGGAATTTTAAGTTAAGAACAGTTTTGAATGAGCGCTTTACTAGTAAGTTTGCATACTAAAATCGGTGGAACGTTTTAGTTAGTGCTATTCTAAAATAAACTCTATTATATAGAATACATAATTTATATGTAAGTATATATATATATATATATATATATATATATATATATATATAAGTAAAATGGAAAGTCCCACGTATAAAAATCGTTAAATAGTTAACGATTTGGTTACGAAGGTGTTGAACGATTAGAAATAGAAATCACTTCAATGCTTTCTGGCTAACGATTCGCCACGTTTATTGAGGCCTTATCAAAGCCTATAAGGTAACAATGAACAAAAATAATTTTAATGTAAAAACAAATTTCTAGTACTACGAAAATTTTAGAAGATTGTAGAAAAATTGAAACATTTCAGAAGATAACACAGACCGACGAGTGACACGATCGAGAGTTATGATACAAAAAAGAACTACATAATTACATTTAATTTAAACAAATTAAGTGTTAAACGTCTTAGACGTAAACCTCTTTGCAGCCATTAAAACTGTCCATGGTCACATTGTGCGAATTTGAACCTTAGTAACCTTAATGCTCAATCGCGAAAAATTGAAAGTTACTAAAAATTTTAAATTGACAAATATTTAGGTCCAGTCGACTGCACATAATTTAAGCTAAGCTGAAATGTTTTTTCGAACAGCTTAGATCCAAGAACGTGTGGTTGGTTTAGACTCCACATACATACATAGATAGGGGCGGGGGTACCATTTTCTTATTTCAATTTTCAAGAAATTAAAATAGAATTTCTCTACTGAAAGCACATCTACAAAATCTGCCGGAAAAAATATTAAAATACTAAAATAAAACAACAAAATGATCACTTTGATTATACATTTAAACAAAGATCCAGTTAATATCAAGTACAAATTATTATAAAATTGGTTAATGAACCTTTTAAATTGCATAAATAGAAAAGATATACAATCTTCTTTTTCTAGAGACGTTCTTACTGCAGAAAATATATTACAATAATTATAGCTGACTAACTGAAACCAACCTCGACCCAAACCACTTATAACTTATTACCAGTCTATTTGAATAGTTAGAAATTCAGATATATCTGAAGATGGCCTATTTTTATTGCAGTCATAAATAAGTCACAATTTGGTGACAAGCAAAAATCATGTTGCAAGTAAGATTTATATCAATGACGAAATAAATGACCATATAAAGGTTTTTCAACAAGAACTTTGTTTTCAACGGGGACATACTGGAATAACATAACATTTTTACATTTTGCTTTACGACATATCAGTGTCGGCAATTGTAACAGTGAATTCAATTTCGTTCGAAAATCGCATTATAATATTAAAAATCCACTATGAAAATGCCGGATTTGTAAATGCTACATTTCGCAAAATTCGTGATATTTTCGGTCAACATAATAGTCCTTCTAAGCCCGGTATTAAGAATTTGGTCGATAAATTTGAATGGACAGGCCCGCTACATAATGTGCCAACACAAATGCGTGTTCAACCGAGTCGTTCAAGTGAAAACATCGCAGCCGTGAGCCGCAGTGTTGAAGAAGATCTGAATTTATCAATTCCTCGACGTTCTCAACAATTGGGGCTATCCATAACGACAACATGTCGAATTTTGCGCAAGGATTTCGCTTTGAAGCCTTACAATCAGCAACTGGTGGATGTATTGAAGCCGGCAGATCATTCACTTCGCCGTACATTTGTTGAATTCAATTAGCTGGTTTTTCTACAAAAATCAGTTTTTCAGACGAAGCCCATTTTAATTTGTCTTGATACGTCAACAACCTAAATTGCCGCATTTGGGTTTCTGCAAATCAGAGAGCAATTGTTGAGAAGCCTTTGCATGCTGAATTTGTCACTGTATGTTGCGATATGTGGTCTGGAGGCGTAATTGGGCAATTTTTTTCGAAAATTCGGCTGGTCGGTGATTTGTTTTAATTTATTGTTAAATGTTTTTTTAAGTGGATCAAGTGGTTAAAATTAAATTAGATTTTTTAATATTGTGTGCTAATGGACTACTTCTTATATGATATTACTTCGTAAATCCAAAAGAACTATGGAAATTTGAAATAAGTTCTATTATTTAAGTTCATCATCACACAATTCGTGAGAAAAGCTATGGATTATTGTAAACTAATAATTTCCGGACGTTGTCGAAAAAGTTACTAAGAAATCTCTAATACTTCTTTGATATAAATATATAATATTTTACCCCTTAGTGACAACTGGCTATTAAATTGTTTATTATTAACTTAATGTTATCATCTCTAGAGGCGAACACGATTAACAAGAACTCTTCTGCTGATGAATTTTATTTTCTTATAAATAAATATTTCATTTTGCTCAAACCGCACAATATTATCAAATAATCTATTTATTAACGTGTGTATAAACAACATGAGAATAAAAACTAACAAAAAAACGTTACCCTTTATAACTTAAAAATAAATTCTACACAGTAGTCATAGTAATGTTTTAATAATAATTTGTATTTCCAACTCATAGAACACAAAAATATCATAAATTGGGACAAGAATCACAATAATTAATACCATGACAAAGTTTTATGGGCGTTAATTATGATTACAATTTGGTTGTACTAGTGATATCTGTGGGTTTTCGCTGATTCTTGGTGGATTTTAGAGTAGTGATTACTTTCTTCTAACGAATTCCCTAGTTTGTATAAAGTTATCTATAAATTTTATAAAGATTTAAAATAAAACGTTTTCTTCCTAAAATTAAACTTTGTATGAACATAAAGATAACAGTGGCGTACTTTGCATCCTTATCTTTAAAATTAGTTCCACACCAAATCAAGCGGCTGAAGATTTATTATATTTATGTGTAATGCATCGTATTGCATTGGTACTGCTTTATGCTATGTTGTGATATGAATAAATAATATATTTTGTCGTATCACAACTTATTATTATAGTGTACAGTTCGAATACAGAATTCTTTAAATATAAAACACCACCTTTCTGAATTTATATATAAATTGGTCCTTTTTAAATTAAATTTTTACATTAACTTATCGACACACCTGCTCATATACTGGCGAGACAACGATTTATTTTTATTTACATTTTATGCATTGAAAGTGGATGTTTTAAAGCAACCGACGACAATTAAAATTATCTATCGGTAGGGACACATAAATCGGCCGGTACGTCCGGTAGCAGAAAAAATAACTTCGGATATTTGACCAAGAGATAACTGCCCATAAATAAAAACAAACCGATACACCTACATCAAACCGAGTACGAGCGATAGGAAGGGTTTTGTCAGTTTGAATTTATGGATTTCATTAAATTAATACCGAACATAACTTACGTCGATTTTTGTCGTAATATGCAAAAATGACAATTTCATAAAATTTCGTAATATAAACCTAAATTCTAAACATATTTGATGAAATTAATTATTTTCGAACTTTATTTAACAAATTCATTTCATGTATAATCGGGAACAAAACTTAAATCATTACGTGAACTTAATCAATTGATTAGCAAATACTTTTACTATGTCGTAACACTGCCTATGTAGGTCGGAACGTTGAATTTTCGTCGTAACTTTCATTTAATCTGGCTATTATTTAATTCATTGTAGATGACAAATTAAAACGTTACCAATACTGCTTGCGTACAATTACATAGAATTTCACTAACAATAGAAAAAAATAACATTTCTTTATGTGAAACAATTACCATTGTTCATGCGAGTAATTGTACGGAATAAACAATGTAGTATGTGTAAGACATTCATATAATACCGCGATTTTTAATCGAAGCGAGGAAATTGCTCGCTTTCAAACCGCATAATAACACAATTTAACACCGCGTTACCGTAAATCCGAGATAAACCGTAATTCATTCAAATGTATTGTAATTTATCGTGAGAAATCGGGCACGGAGGAAGGAAACCGACAAATACTTTGAATAGTCACATGTGTGTCGCCTTACTTACGAGCTATATATAGAAATCGACGGTTTGACCCTCCAGTTGACCTCCAAGTGTTTCATCCCTTATTTCCTCCATCTCCTGCCGGGATGACCTTTTATGGCCTCTTGGAATAGTTCGTGCAAGTAGCGGACGAGATACGTTTTAGGAAGCTGGAACAGTCACAAACAGACATTCGCACGTACCGAACGTTATTCGTTCTTATTTATGGCGGAGTGCACTAACAAGGACGTATACGTCATCACTCATTAATGCTTCTGTGTCTTTTGTACGAAATAAAAATTACTCGTTGAGCAAACAAACGAGAACTCAAAATGTATGCTTCATGCTATTTTAATGCTTTCATTAAAATAGGAACATGGGCAAGAAAATCAATTATGCGAAGGAATAATAAACTTGGCAATTACTAACAAAGATGTACGAATGGCTGATGTATAAAATATTAAACAAAGTAAGTAAATTGCATTGCAAAATATGCTGTAGAAAACGAATGTGGACTGCATACGAATGAGGCTCACAATCAAGATAAATATGTTAAATGCACATTATAAGGTTAAATATTCATTTAAAGTAAAAATGGTTCGAGAAATGATATGTAGATTACAATAAAATAAAATATGTAATCAGGATTAATATTTAATTAAATAATTTAAGGTATTCATACCTTTACCCTGTTGTTTTTCTTTGTAATATGATAATATGATAATAAATAAAGAAGCACAACGAGTGAACACACACTGAACTTTCTTATACTTTAATACATTTCCAGCCTACTAACGCAGTCGCGACGACACGAGATAGGTTAAAATATGATATATTCTTCCTCGCTGTATACAAATCTTAAGTTTTGCGTTTGAAAGTGTTGGCTTCAGTAGTATGGGCGCTGGAGCGCAAAGTACAAGAAAGTAACATTTTTACGTCTAATTGTAACCCGGGTTAAAATCGCAAACATTAGCTAATCGGGTCCTCATTGTTTTGTTTCTATAACAATATCTTGTCGATGCATAACACGAATTAGTAGGATCTACTTGCCGATGACGTGACGTAAATACAAAAAACGAAGTAGGTTTTTTTAAGGAATGGAATGAATTCTGTCTAATGTTCGGTGCACTTTGGTGGCATGATTTCACAACTCTTTTCAAACGAATGCTATCAGTCAACTCGCGTGCATACTATTTTACTTGTAAGCCCCTTTGAATTTTACGGCTGAGATCAAGAAATAAGACGCATGTAAGTAGTATTTTCAATTTCCTATTCACGGTTTAAGTAATTATTCTAATAGCACATATTATTTCTCTTTATTACAGTAAAATATCTCAAGTCAAAACACGACAAACGTCGACCAGTCCTGTGTTAGGTGGTATGCCAGAGAAGTTACCTGTATATCAATTACCAACTTATAATGAAGTTATGAAAAATTACCTTTCACTAAATATGAATTAAAGAGTGATGAAACAGCAAAAGAGCTGAGCGTTCATGACATATCCGAAAGATTGGCGCAGTATGTCTTAGAAATTGGCAAAAAGCATCGCTGCCAACTGTCAGTCAACTTATTCGTTCCTACCATGACAAATATAGAAGCATAATGAAACCTTATCAAGGCCTTCAAACAAAACAAAAATTACCAAGAAAAGATTAATAGATTTATAACTTGGTCCCACAGAGTATTTGATGTGTGCAGTTTCAAATGCAAACTTGTTTTGTTTAAAAGGCAATCGCGTTGCCAAATCTTTTTTTTTACTCGATCAAAGAACGACAAGAAAATTATGACAGGCGGTGTAGATGTGGTTGCAACTATAAAATATAAGAAAAAAGAAGAAAGAAAAGCAAAAAGTTTATTGCGTAGCGCCGAGATAACTGATTTTGGCAAACCGTGTTGCTCTAGTTCTTTACCTGATGACTTGACAATAGAAGCCAACAGTTCAGCGTAGCTTCTAGTCCTTACCTTGAAATGCATAAACAAATAGTTGCGCCAACACAAAATAAGAGATTAAATTTACCATCTTTATAGCTTCTTCTGTGTTATAAGATGTCGGTATGACTTTGGTTAGTATTCAGAAGAAAGATAAACTTTACAGAAAAAGAGTACTAGAAGACCATATGTGATTTTATCAAAGCCAGGAAGCGACTAGTTCAGGCATGTCAAGTGTGAGTTGGGAACTGTTAAAGGTACTATACTAACTCACTTGAAATCCAAATGGGTGAAACTCAGTGAAATAGTTATTGCTGGTCGCGATAGAACAGTAGTAAACACAGGTTTTAATTATTCGTTTGATGGAAGAACTTAATAAACAATTACAGTAGTTTATCTGCCAGTTGCAAGCCAATTAATTACCACTGCGACATCTGTTGTTACATTTGGACGAAAAAACTACTGCTTTTCAGGTGCCATTGGATGTTGATTACAAAAATGTGAAACAATGCCAATAGTCTAATTCACCGTCATTTCTACAATATTACCTGAAAGTGTACAAGGAGTGATTTCAGTACCGACCAAAAATATCTTTACGATATTATGATCGCTATCAGCACCTGCGTTTTTTCTTCAGATTTAGCTAATATTAATTCTGGATCTCCTAACCATTCTAGATGGTTTACAATAGCAAATCGAATTCTAAGATAATTCTATGATATTAGCCACGTGGCTAATACACAAATGATGGAAGATCTAGCATATCGACGAATTTTAAAAGCAAGAACTGAGAAAGCTCCAGGACTTCGAACGTTCAAAGAGCCTTCATTTAATTTCTATGCTGAAGGTTATACCGACATTATGACGCGGCGAGACTGTGGGATAAATGACCTCTGACTTTAAATTCGAGTGTATCTTATGAAGACTTGAAAGGCATTGTCAAAAGCAGTTTCGGCACATCTCAGAAATTAAAGATTTTCCATGCCACACTCAAACCGTAGAGCCCCGCACCAAATTGGTGACAGAAGCTTCAAGTGCAGTTTGTGGAAAAATAAACTGTTTCATTAAGGCAAGACAACTATCGCGTCAACAAATGCCTACTTTTGATACAAAAAACAATTTAATATTTAATTACTATATTTAAATAACCAAACAAGTAACCAAAAACACCCTTTTAGTTATTGGATTCGCAAATTATTATTATGTATTTCACTTTATAGTGGACCTTATAATACAGAAAAATAGTTATATTGTAATATTTTACAATCTATTTGGTTTGTTGTTCTATTGTTACGGGACTTTGGTCGTTGTTTGGAATAAAACACTCGCCGTCTTGTAATGTATTTAATTGGTCTTATTTTACACTCATACGTTATATGATATTCAAGAGGTAAGTCGCGGATGGCATCGGATATCGCTCGTGTTACCTGACTGGTAATTCCAATCGTCGATTGTCGCATTAAAGTAATTGACGTATTATATATTAAAATAAATGATGACAATCGGTAATTCCCTCGCGAGCGCAAATATCCATAAGAATAAGAAAATTTTCATATCTAAGTCTTCATAAACTGCAACGTATATAATGTAAGAACTCCACGAAAAATATTTTGAAATCAATAACATCTATGTAACTTATTCAATCTATCAAATTTTTGTAATTTATGAATGTAGGAAATGTAATCTGTGATATTTATAAAGTCTATGTAATCTATCAAATGGAAATCATGGAATTTTTGGAATCAGTGACACCTGTAATATTTATAAAATTTAATAAGTTTAAATTAAAAATTAAAATACGGAAATAAAACTTTAACATATACACGAGGATAACTATCCGCCACAAACAATAATTCGTAATATTTCCATGAAATGTGACAACCAGATATGTAAAACATTTTAAGCACAACGAGTTTTCCAAATAACATTCCATGCTCGAAATGACTTTTGGATCCTATTACAAATACATGTAGGGCATCAGAAAAAACAAATGCTGTTTCTGATTCATATAAACGGTTGGAAACTGACTACAACTCATATATGTTATCATTTGTTTAAATACCATCACTTGCCACACTATTTACAAACTCACTCGCTTATTAGTTCGATTACTAGTTGCACAGTAAGTTCAGCCTACCTTTTCTTTTCGATGCACCTTTTACACCATGTACTACTGCAGGTTGGGCATGCGAATATAAACCTTAAACCGCTAGTGGTCTACCAACTTTCAGACCTACATGGGCTTTAGCACCCAAGTTGGTAAACCATCGACGATCTTTTTTGCACATACACTTATAATTGTTCACGCTGCTTATTTCTGTCAACAGATGTTTATGTTTTCAGAATTTATATTATACCCAGTCTAACATGTATTCCGCCAGGGATGATTACGTGTCTTTTAGTTTTACAACTGTTCTTTCTTGCAGACATCTATTCGTCTGTTAGAATATCCAGTGTACTTTTCACACTCTAGTAACTCTGGTAACGTGATTTTTGTTTTTAGGTTTCTCCTGAAGTAAAACGTGACCCCCACATTTAGGGCAATGTAGGCGACATGTTTAACGAGCGCGAATAATTAACTTTCTTCAAAACGTGATGGTCTTTGTCAGCGGTATTTTACATAGTTAAATTGCTTATTTAGCAAGGCCGTATATTTACACTACACGAAGTCAGCACGTGGTTCAATGACAATTATCGCATTATCGGCGCTATTGTCACTAACCTTACTCTTTGTACGAAGCGACGCTATTGAACGGATCGCTCAAAGTAACTAGCTCTCTAACAAACACCACTTGTATCTTTTGCATTTAATTTATACAGTTAATATAGTGCAGATGTAAAGATTTGGTATATATCTTATATGGTCTTGCGAGATTGTGATAATTTTGTATTTGTAATATGTGAAAATACAACCTACGTACGATGAACTAGATACATAGTTCCCTATATGAAATACATCATTGCTTCCATTCAATGCATTTATTTTTATTAATTAACACTATTATTAAATCATCATTTTGAATAATTTTGGCGAAGAATATTATTTAGTTTTTTATTAACACTCATTGAACAACAGCAGAATATTTGTAAGTGGGTCGTGGACTTTTAATTAAAATACGCAGTAGCTATAGCAACTAAAATTATGAAATGCCTCGAGCCTGCCTCGTTATTACGCCGGTGCGCCTATCTTCCCTCTCGGTAGCTCCCCCCTCCTGGCAAAAGTCCATTAGATGTAACTACGAGTTACTCGCAAAATGACGTTGTAAAAGCGCGATTTTTTACCCCAACTTCGGTTATTTATTGACATTATGTCGTTCGCTAATCACTGGAATTAATGTTGCCTTCTTCCGAGCTCATATTTCTAAGAAGGCGATCGTATCGTTTTATTTAAATCGTCTCAATAAATGTAATTTATTTACACTGCGTCTCTTAAAATGATGGTAGATTGTGGGTTTTATGCGTCCGTTGATTTATGTAACCGTTTTTCAATTGCCGCCTTAAATCATTTGTTATTATCTCGTAATTAATTCCTATTATCGAACCAATTAATCGGCGAGAAATTTTAATTCGTTTCGGTCCGAATACGAGGCGTTGTGGGATTATTTTAGATAGTGCGCCCTAAAATGGAATTTTATTAGTTTTGAAGTGAAAGTGGGGAGAAATCGATTTTTATAGTTGTGTTTTTTCGTTTTAAAATCGTCGGTATTCTGATTGGCGAGGGGCGATTTCGGTGTCGGGAACTTGGGAAGTCGATGCGCAATTTCGACTGAGCAAGAGAACGATTGAGGAACGTTTTGTAATTTGACATTCCTGGAAGCTTTTAGTAACATAATTACGGTCTTTTGAAGCGCTTTCGGTAGTCGCCGGGCATGATGAACGTCGTTCCCCTTCACGAGACCATGTCAGTTGTTCTTCCGCAGAATTTATGAAACTCCTCTTCCCTCGGGCCACACGTTTCGATTATGTGATGCGTAAAAGCATAATCGACGATTTATTGAATATAATCAGAGTGTACACTTCAGCAAATTTTACAAAAGGGCGCGATTACATTGCCTTAATAGTATTCCGCAAGCTATTAATAGGATGTTTAAATAATATTACGAATTTATTATCAGAACATAATTATTTCCGTTATTAATTCTTCCATTACAAATTATAACTGAAGCGTAATAATAATACCAAGGTTCATATATTAACACATTGTAACAAATAACGCTGTCACATACGTCGTCAAACTATACATCTACGAAGCAGTTTTCACAAAAATCGTTCGGCGTTCGGTGAGAGAATGAGTGAATTACGAGCAGAGCTTTGCGATTACTAAACTTAAAGATCGTTCTTCATACGAATATTTACAATTGATTCACAAATATAACATGAAGTCATTAGAGTTTGATATTAACATCTCAGCCACTGTTAACAATTACGGCTTACATTTCCGGATAATAAACTTCGAAGCTGATGGTAGATAATTAAAATTAATAGATGAACTGTTTAGCATAATAAGAGAGCAATATAGCCGATGCGTCTAATTTTGAAAATATTAACTGTATAACTATATATATATATATATATATACATTTTTCTGTCATATTTGACAATACACATTTTCAATATATATATATATATATATATATATATATATATATATATATATATATATATATGATTGATTTTGGCAGTATTGCCAATTGTGGGTATAATTGGTTTTTAAAACACTGTATTTCTTATGTTGTTATATTTAACGTTTCGGTACTGCTGTTACCTTCATCAGAAATCTATTTGCTCATAAAATTTGCCTTTGTATTGGAAATATGTGCCTTTTATTGTTAAGTCTATGGCGTGTAGGAATTCATTGAGTGGTAAGGAAGTATGCTCTTTTATATTATTCCATTTTTTTTAAACAATTTCTTTGATTGTTTGAACGGGTATGTTGGTGTACATTGATGTGACATCTAAAGAAATGAGTATGTAGTTATGTGGTAGTTGTGTTGAGTCGATGAATTCTTTCATATGCCAGGAGTCTTTTATATGGTATTCTGTTTGGTATAAAATGTTTTTTAAAATGTTTGCTAAGTACTTGGATAGTTTATTAGTTGGGGATTGTATTGTAGAAATTATTGGTCTAAGTGGTCTGTTGGTTTTATGTATTTTAGGTTGTGCGTATAATAGTGGTGGTTGGGCGTTGTTTATTCTGAGCATTTTACTTATTTCCGTTGTAATGTATTTTTTAGTTTCCCATTTCTTTACTAAGTTGTTGTTTGATAATTGGATAGCTTTAGTGGGATCTTTGTGGAGCAATTTATATGTGTTGTTGTCACTTAATAATTGTTCCATTTTTTCTTCGTACTCGGTTGTGTTTATTACTAATGTCTTATTACCTTTATCTGGTTTCAGTACTGTGATTTGTGGGTTGTGTAGATTGTGTAGCTTTTTTAATGTTGTTTTCCAATTGTTGTTGGGATTTAGTATCATTCTTTATGTTGTTGTCTATTGTGCTGTTAGATCTTTTGAAATTATATATTGTGTTGGTTATTTTTGTTCTGATATCCATTTGATGGTTGGTTGGAATATTGTGTATTGCTGTTTCTATATTGGCTATTATATCGTGCACAGGTATTGTTGTTTTATTGTTGTAATTTGTGGCAAATGTTGGTACAAATTACAACAATAAAACAACAATACTTGTGCACGATATAATAGCCAATATAGAAACAGCAATACACAATATTCCAACCAACCATCAAATGGATATCAGAACAAAAATAACCAACGCAATATATAATTTCAAAAGATCTAACAGCACAATAAACAACAACATAAAGAATGATACTAAACCCCAACAACAATTGGAAAACAACATTAAAAAAGCTAAAAGATTTATTAAAAACAACCCACAAATCACAGTACTGAAACCAGATAAAGGTAATAAGACATTAGTAATAAACACAACCGAGTACGAAGAAAAAATGGAACAATTATTAAGTGACAACAACACATATAAATTGCTCCACAAAGATCCCACTAAAGCTATCCAATTATCAAACAACAACTTAGTAAAGAAATGGGAAACTAAAAAATACATTACAACGGAAATAAGTAAAATGCTCAGAATAAACAACGCCCAACCACCACTATTATACGCATAACCTAAAATACATAAAACCAACAGACCACTTAGACCAATAATTTCTACAATACAATCCCCAACTAATAAACTATTCAAGTACTTAGCAAACATTTTAAAAAACATTTTATACCAAACAGAATACCATATAAAAGACTCCTGGCATATGAAAGAATTCATCGACTCAACACAACTACCACATAACTACATACTCATTTCTTTAGATGTCACATCAATGTACACCAACATACCCGTTCAAACAATCAAAGAAATTGTTCAAAAAAAATGGAATAATATAAAAGAGCATACTTCCTTACCACTCAATGAATTCCTACACGCCATAGACTTAACAATAAAAGGCACATATTTCCAATACAAAGGCAAATTTTATGAGCAAATAGATTTCTGATGAAGGTAACAGCAGTACCGAAACGTTAAATATAACAACATAAGAAATACAGTGTTTTAAAAACCAATTATACCCACAATTGGCAATACTGCCAAAATCAATCATACTTCAACAAAAATTGGTAGAAAGTTCAACGAACTCAACGCATTGAATAATATATATATATATATATATAGGTAGTATTCACCATTCTTAATAACTTATAATTTTTATCAATATATATGATAGTTCAAAGTAAAACATAAAAATGTTACATGTAGGACGATACAAGATCATCATAATGGCGTTACACGTACATGGGAGATGTGCAACGAAATATCAAAAATCCGGAATTTACAAAAAGAATACAGATTATTATAATTGAAAATTTCGTCCTGCTTGTCCTGCATGTAAAGTATATATTACGTTAGTTCAAACAATGCATTGATTGCAGATGTAGTTCTCAGTAAGTTCACTATTTCTTCAGACTTGTAAATATTGCCAGTTTAGCGGATACGTCTCGATTAAGGTTCATTACATTTTTTTAAACCTTCAGGCGTGGATATGCACCAAAATTGCTGCGAAGAGCTTGACGGTTAATAAAAATTGTGGAATCACAGTACAATAACAGCGAGAAGGTATGAGCATAGTAATAAATTAATTAGAAGTAAACAAAGCCAGATTTATAAAATACAACTTCTTAATAACTGTGATAGAAGCTAGCCCAAAAGAAGTGGAAAACACAGAGAACTATGACAAAGGAGAGAAACGAGGCAGAAGACAAAGTGTACGTATTAATGAACATGATTAGACAAATGATGCAGGATGTTAAGGATATAAGACAAAATAGAATACGATGCATTAAAAACAGAAAATAATGAAATCAAGAAAGAAATTAAATACAAATTAAAAATGTCATCAAATTAGGACAAAAAAACAAGTAAAAGAGATCAAAGTTATGTAAAATAAAATGAAACTTAACAATGACGAAATAACAAGCAGTGGACAAGATATCAACAAATAATCATAAAGTTGCTGTAGAGGAACGTTCTAAATAAAAAAAAAAACAGTTTAGATACGTTTCCAGAAAATGATAATAGATGGGAAAGTATGGACAAGCATATAGTAAAGAAGAATTATGTAGATGACGGGGAAGCACTGAGAAAAATTATAAGAATAGGAAGAGAACTAGAAGGAGGCCATATATTATTATATATCAGGGTAAAACCGGTAACGAGAATGAAATGGAAATTTATATCGGAAAAAGACTCAAGTGAGGATAAAACAACAAAAAATAAAGGCAAATTTTGGGAGGAAATAGCAGAAAATATAAATGGTAGATTAATAATGCTAGGAGATTTTAAGTGTCGGGTTGAGAAAACAAATAATGGCGCAATTGATGAATTGATGTAACTGGTCCACATGGCAAGAACCAAAGAAATAACAACGACGTCTCTCACCGTTGTAAGTTTTTGTGTTGATAACATCTAGTAGTAATAATCACATTTTTTAAGCACTAGAATATAGATAAAAGTCTACAATAGATTAGGTTCTCATTAACAGAACGTGCAAACACGAAATTTAGTGTTAAATTTTTAGGAGGGGGGGGGGGGTGAATCTACAACGAAAATGTGAATGGGCATGGAAAAACATTCAAAGCAATAACAAATCACAAAAATGCAAATGATGCTATTAATATATACAAATTCCAAAAATGGAAATATCGAACAAACTCGGAGAAGCTATAGAACGATCTTTCGTTCTATAGGAAAGAAACAGGGCAGCTAATTATTAACAACATGTGAAAGAAAGTGTGGAAAACAACACTTTGAAGTGTTGTTTTCCACTTTTAAACAAAATTATACATTTTTTATTACATGTCGGCTATGTATCTAATTTCAGCAATGGGTTGAAGCACATAAATTAAGATATGTCAAGTGTATTGAACCATAATATTCATCACATACACTGCTGGACACAAAATTAGAGACACATAATTTTTTTCTGTGTTTCCTTACCTACTGCGATATTTGTGAAGTAATTCATGTTTGTTATTTTATGATACCTTTTTGCATTATTTGTAAAGAAATTGACACATTTTATTTAATAAATGTACTTAAAATTTAAATATTAAAAATTTAATGAAATGTTGGAAAAACATAGTAATACCTAAACAAGAAAACACCCAACAACGCCTCCTTTTCGAAATGTTATTAACGAGTATTGGCCTCATTGGCTACTGCTTGTTGCCGTCATGGCATGCTTCGTATCAAGTTAGCCATCACATCTTGGGGTAAGTGTTCCAATTCCTGCTGAAGGGCGATTTGTAGTCTTCGAATGGTTTCAGGAACATTTTCTATGAGTCGAATGCGTCTTCATAGTTCATCCCATATATGCTCTATTGGCCTTCTTGCTGGCCATGCTAATCTAGGAAAGGAACTTCATTGGGTAACGATTCCGGACGTGTGCGAACTCTGCATATGGGCAGCATGGTCTTGTAGACAATATTTTATGTATCTTTTGGCGGTTATTGTGCCACGATCTAGGGACACCAGCTTTGTAAGAGCTTCCAGAGGAATTTCTCCCCACACCATAACTCCTCCGCCCACAAAAGGTGTTCGTGCAGAGATGCAGCAAGAGACGTCTCCATACTCTTTCTAGACCATCTGCAGATCATAACGTAAATCGCGACTCATCCAGTTCCTATGCTCCATAGCAAAGCTTAAACTGTCTTTTCAGTGATACGGAAGCAGACTCGGACCTACAGGTTTTCTAGAGGTTTACTAGACGCTGTGCAACAATGTAAGACCTCGATCTCGCAAAAAACCCATATGGACAAACCAATCATCTCGGTCGTTAGTAGACCTTTTGGGACCGGATCCTGGCCTCCGGTTGTAAGTCTGTCTTGGGAATATATCGCACATTACTCAGGTAACATTGGGTGCAATGAAAATAACTTTATAATTGCACCCAATGACACGATAAATTTTCACAACACCAAATTCACACTATTTCTTTCACAGCGCTCTAACATTTTTTCTAATTCGACAAAAATAATCTTTATTTTCTAGCTAGCTCTCGTGGCTCTGTTTCAACCATTCAATTTTTTTATAAAATCTGTAACAAAATTTAATGAATTCAATTGTGCCAAAATTTCTTGTCCAGCAGTGTATATTTAATCATAATAAGTATTATTTTTTAGTTTGTAGCACCTTCAAAAAATATAAAAATATATAACGTAGTTGACATATTTGAATAATAAGCGCATTTAACTTTCCGGCTTAGTAAAATCTAACGACAAATGTATAACATGTATAATAACCGAACGAAAATATTTATTTGTATCAATCTTCATAACAAAAAGTACTAGTTCCAGATGAAAATATACCGACACACTGTGACCGACCTGATGAACTGAACAGCCGACGGCCAAGAAAGCAATTATAAAACGTAGATGGGACATAACATTGGCGCTCGCGTGCATCGAGAACGACTGTCTATGTGCCTGTGCTCTCCGTAGCACGGATGAGCAAATACATCAAAAGGATCAAAAGATGTTCCGGGCACAAAGGGGTCCTTATTCAAACGCGAAACCTGATTTCGGTTATCTTCCTCAACCATTCCGTATGCCATGAAAGCCCATTAGACTAACCCCTACCCCGCTTGCATACACACACGCGTCATCCATATATATATATATATATATATATATATATATATATATATATATACGACTCGTTCGTTTAAGAGCCTAAAGTACTCGGACCCATTCATTATCACATCTGAATTTTTCTAATGCCGTATCTAACAGTCTGCTACACAATTCATACTATTTGATATTTTGAAGGATTTTGTTAAAAAAGGAAACAATTTTATAAAATAGCCTTGAACGAAATCGAATAAAATAGTTAGTTGGTAAATTATATTTAAAGCCATCATGAATGATTTCTAAAATTTGGTGTGTGTAAATGCAATTGATGATATTGCGAATGACTTCCAACTGTGGTTAGGAAAACGATGGGCGCGCCCGTAATTGTCCAGATAAGAGTATGAGGAAATCAGTATCGTCACCCCAAAGGCACTTATGTTATGTCATTACGTCGCCATATTGCTCTACCCAAACAATACACTTAATGGACCACAAAAGTCAGTGCCTTAGCCTTAATTAAATTTTTGTGGGTGGTAGCGTAAACGAATTTACGAACTTTGTGATATTAAATATAATTTGATTTATGATTACTAAGTGCTTTAATTTATTGGTCTCGATATTTTATATCTTATATTACTTAAATCCCAACGATATCAGTTTATTACTAATTGCACACATGGCATTTATAGTTATAATGTTCCACGAGGTGAAAATAATAAAAGATGCAAATAATTTAAAGTGAAAATTGATATAATAGGAGCGTCGGTTCAAGTGCCGTTGAAATAGTGCATATTTCAAAAATTAGATCGAGGCAAGGTTTATGTAGACACATATTATATATGCTTTCCATATTGTGTAGATTATTAAATCACATAATTTAAAGACTTCAAAGCTTTGCATTGGTTGTCATTAATTGACATTTATATAAGTGACAATGTAATCGCAAATTGTTCAACTTCGACTAGAAACAAGTATGCATTACATACGATTAAATCATAAATTACGTCGCTTCTGTAATATTAGATAAGAGCTCGTATCGCGCAAGTAAATAAATCAGCGCGGCATTTGCATAAGACACTTCACCTCGAGCGCGAAGAATTTGCAGATTGGACATTTTGCGTGATGTAAATTTCGGTAATCCAATTTGCGTAGAATCTATAACCGATTCATAATAAATCATTTAGTGCCGAATATGTTCGAAAGTTTAGCACTTAAGAAACTATTTTACCCCAGTTTAATACTTTAAGAGGTTTTCGAAGTTTGGAACTGGTAGTCGGGCCCCCGTAATATTTGCCCTAGCGAGTTCAAATTCTAGTCATCAGCTCCTTCCTCTCCTCTTGATTATAATTTATGCGAGGCATCATTAACGTGCGTACCTGTGCGGCGAACAAACTGAATTCATAAGGAGGGACGGTGCTCCGTCGAAATGTTAATTATTTTACCTAGACACTAAGACGTATAAACATCTCAAAAGTAACTTGAATTATGGAGGTTCTTTCATGTCTTTGCACCTTAACACTTCACAAGCCCTTTAATTAATTAATTATAAGCGCGCATTCTGCTCCTGATCGTTAATGCGACGCACCATCTTGCGTAGAATTTTTGTCAAGCAAAGGTAAATACTTGGAAATAATAATTTTCTTATTTGACATATGGTTTCGGCAACAAACACATAATGCTAGTGATAAATTGCTGGGGTAGTAGAAATTGTTGTAACTATGTTGATTTCTGATTTGTTTTTATGAGCCACTGGTTCTAGTATTATTGCTACTGCAGTGTCTATAATAGGTTTCCAATTGTTAACAAATACAAAATTATTGTCTGTTTATATCGCTAGCATGGCATAGACTGGATTCGTCAACCGTCCTAGTGCAATTCGTCATTTTTTAATTTGTAGGCAATAATATGGACAGTGTCCGAACATCGTAGCACAATGCAGAGCAGTATTGACATGCAGGCCATTAAGACAATAGTTTTTGCTTTAAAACGAGTCAGTTAAATTTACAACTAAATTAAGTGGTGTTTAATATTAATAAATATAATGTATGATTACATATAATATAGTACAGTCAAAGTTAAAATTGTTTCGGCAGGTAATTAATTGTAATATAATTATTTGACGCCAAAGATTACTATAAATTGATGTAATATTTATTATGTAACAAATACCTGCAAACAAATAAGTTGTTCGGTCCGGCATATGTATATATTTAATTAAGTTAAGCAAAACAAAATTCGCGCAAAATTCATTTCATTTCAAATTCAATGTTCAAATTATCGGGCCGTTGTTCATGCATCACATCTGCAGCGGTGCCGCCGGTACCTGGCAATCTTGGGTCCGCAGCTTCGGTCAGAAATATTACAGCGCGGGCTTCAAAACAAATTCTCGTTTCTCATATTTTATCACGTACCAAATACTGCTCTATTATCTCGTTATTACGCCGCGGCAATTTATATTTCCTAAATCCCGTCTTTTTACAACTGTTATATTCCATCATAATGCTAACATTGTAAACAAGCCATCAGCCTACGCGCTTGGCAATTTAAATTATTATACAACCTCCACTATCGGTAATAACGTTTTCGAATAAGGTTTTCGAACCTTCCAAGAACTTGTCTCACCAAATGTCTAGAAGCATCCCTTCCAGGCAGGAAAAACCGAATATAAACCAGGTTTCATCACACAGAAATGTCATTACATTACACTTGCATCGACAAGCAGCACACAAGCATTCGACAAACAGTCGAAAGAAATATCAAGAAGTATTCACAAGGTAAAATTTGTTGTAATTAGTGTAAATAAATAGTATACAAAGTGAACATAGCTTTTTTATGAATCCAACGCTTCGTATGTTTAATAAAGCCCAGACAATTAGCGACGCACATTCAGTGGCGCAAAAACGTGAACAAGAGACCTACTCGAAATCATCGGTCGATCTTACAAATCGCTGCGAGTCGCGAACATCACAAGTCCCTACATTCACGTCGCGACATAAGTATTCATTAGTTACATAAATATTTGCAATTCTATTGACGAAATATAGTAAGAGAAATAAATAATCAACACTACTGATTGACCTGCAACTAAACCGCGATTCTTTGACTTTATAAAGGGCGAATATAGTTAATAAGTTCAGTAAAAACTTGAAGATTGTACCACTTAAAATTTATCTGTGTTATAATAGATATATTTGGGCATTTAGTCATAAAGGAGAAAACTTTAACTTATAATAAAAAAATCTGCCGTGGTTCACACTGAATCGCTGCGATCGCATACGGGAATATATGAGACATGTAATAGTAAAACTCGCTTTATCCACTTTTGGCGAAAAATTACCTAAATATGGCATTGGATAGTGCATTTTAACCTATATTAACTGCCAACATTATGAAATAACAAAACTTGCTTTACCCCGCTTAAAATACGTGTAAAGTTATTGTTGTCACAGCCAAACTTGTTTTATCCTGGCTCTCTGATATGTCAAAACTTGTCTTATCCATACAACTGATAAGGAACTGTGATGAGGCCCACGTGACATCTTGTAGACCACCATTGTACTAACAGTTTCATTAATAATTTAGCGACGGTGTTCGTACACATTTTATAATCTTTGGTTTATTAATTCATAATTGTGTGGATAAAAATGGACCAAACAATTTAAGCTACACCACCTAGTAAAAGCAGAAAAAATTCCTGACAAAACAAAGTGGAATTGCTAAACGTGAAAGGTACGATGATAACTAGAGTTTTCCACGTGCATTTTTTTAGCACTTAAGCATATTATCACACCACATTATTTTATTTCTCTTTTGATTTTGATTTCAAATTTTTGATTCTGCGAAAATGTCTTAAGTAACGGAATTTGAAAAAAGAATCAAATGGACAATTGGCTGGTATGAACTAGCGTTCAAGGTATCTTGTTTTACGCTTTCTAGGCATGAAGCAACCATAATGGCAAGACATACCATTGCTAAAAATTAATTCTGCGGGATGGATACAGTTTTCATAAAAGTTTCTACTCCTGCAAATCTAAAATCGAGCAAGATGGGTTTATTTTAAAGTACTTGCAAACTGCTTGCAAACTTTTTTAAATACACTTTGCATTTCAAAAGACCGTGTGCAGTGAGTTGCTAAACGACAGATCTAATGCCTCTAGAGAACCGCGGTGGTGATCGATGATTAGTGTAAAATATGAAAGTCATTACTGTCGGCCAAAGTAGGTAATCGACAATATTTAGAAAGCGGCTTAAGTATTTCCAACTCATGGCGACTATACAATGAAGTCTCTGATTTAGATCATAAAGTGAAAAGATCATTATTTCAAAGCATTTTCACAATATAATATCGGTTTTAAAGGTCCTGTGACTGATGCATGCTCTAACTGTATAACTCTAATTGAACTGCATAAAAAAATAAAATCTGAAAGGGATACCAATAATAAAAAGAAAAATTATCATCGAAATAAGGATACACAAACTAAGGGTAAATGCTTTCTTTAATAAACTGATAAAGTTGATATTAAAATGATAACTTTTTCATTTGACTGTCAGAAAAAATTGGTAGACCCTAAAATTCCTGACCAAATAGCCTACTACAGTCCACAGTTACATATGCAAACAACTTTACCATCGTCCATCGAAAGCAAAACTGTTGGCAGAAAATGTATATCTACACATGGATGGAACATGAGCATCACAAACAGTCAAATGAAATTGCATCGCCAGTATATCATCGTCTATCACAAACTGATTTGGCTTCCTGTTCTATCATTAGGTTGTGCGTAGATCGATGTGGGGGACAAAGTCGAAATTCAACTATGATCGGCATGTGCTCTTATTTTTTAATAAATTGTGCTCCGCCCAGTGTTGAAACTATAGAACTTGTATTCCGACACCTGAACATTCTTTTATCCCTCCTTACAGAGTGTTTGGAAGAACTGAACAAATTCTAAAAAGGAATCAACAATAACCGATCCTAAAACATATGACCACATTTTTCAAGAACATGGTACTGTGACGGAATTGGGTAAATATTATAGATTGGGAAAAAAGGTGTTGGAGAATGTTGTAAGGCTCATGGTATTTCAAGTTTGCACTCGCAAAAAGATTTGTCTTTACAGGCCTATCTAAATCTATATCTTAATCATTTTCCTACCGACGCAATTCTAATGAATGTTCCGATAAATCTGAAGAAACTGAATATCGCGAAAAAATGGAAATGAATGGCAATTATTTAGAAAAAAGGTGATAAAAGTAAATCCACACTGCTGGTTGATATATTTATTTCAAAAATAGTAGGTAGAGACATACATATATATTTTCTATATTTTAAGTTCCATAATCCTAACTTCAGTAGTTTTGTTTTGTATATACTAGCATATACAGTCAGAATCGATTCAAGGACCTCAAAACGTGCATATCCGTTGAAATCTCGAGGTCGAAAATTTCAATGATTGCTGTAAAAATGCTGTAAAAATATTTATATGAAGTAAAAGCTAAAATTTACGAATTTTAAAATATACTGTGTTAGTACGGTATGAAGAATTCTATGATTATATTAATTGGTAACCAAGCCAAATCGAATATTGCAGTTCAATATAGCACAGTTTTTCTCCATATCTCATCAATGGCGATATATCTATTTGCCTTTAAGTTCCTAATTAAAATGCAATATAATTTGCGTATTTATTTCTTTTAAAATATAAGCAATTGCATTCGATAGACAATAGCATATCTGGAAGGAACAAATATCCTTTAGTAGCATTATTTATTTACATTAAAGTGGCCAAGTCGCCAAAAGTGACCAAGTGCCTACTTCCTCAACACTTCCTTCAAAATTACAAATGAGCAAATATAATTATTAAATTCACTTTAAATGTTCATATTTGTGCTCTTTGTTAATTGAAATTCACCAGATGCATTGAGTCAATTTAATAATGATACATGATAAGGAGAAAAATCTATATACAATTACATAATTAAGTCAGAAATTTACAATAAATAGACATTGATTGATTGTTACTGAATAATATACCACAGGTAAATAAATATTATCAAAAATGTCATTAGTTAAATTTTTTAATTTGTCTACATTACAAATTTTGAATAGATTTTAATTGAAATATTCAGGTCTTTAATCACACTCTAGAATGTTGCAAAGTGAGATTAGGAGTTCAGCTGTTACATTTATAACCCTTGGGTGTTACCAGAGTGATGTTACAGATGTTAGCGATAAACAAAAATTCAAAAGTCGTATAGGCTAGTAAGTAATTCAGGGATTTTATTTTAAATGAAATAAATAATATTTATGTGAAGTGAAAATAAGAATATATATTGTAATGGTATTTAATATTTAATTAAACTGAATCTTTAAATAAAGCACAGAAAAATAAACACAAATCTCAAAGTCGAGCGTAAATATGTCTAAATACAAAAGTTTCACTGCCGTGAAAAGAAAACACAAATAAAATAAATCAAAGCTTTATTTATTAGATCTTAATGCAAGTAAAACAAACAAAACTCAGTTTAAAATTACAAAACGACACCATACAAATTGAGACTCGATATAATTCATACAATTATTTACTCAGGCAATTTATACACAACGTTACATAAATAAATCGTTATAAATTAACAGTGGGCTCAAAGGCAATACAATTTATACAAATTCGTAGTATACTGTTAACAACCAATAAATTGAAACACACTTACTGATTTCTAATTCTGGGCAAGCGAAGCTTTCGCTCTCGATGTCGAGAACTGATTGACTTGAGTCGAATGCTCATTGCCGATGCCGGTCTGCTTATATACCCGGTGCTATTTCACATTATTTTATTTTACATTCAGTCTAATTTTTACCGAAAGTCATCCAGGGTAGCTATTGGTTGTTTGAAATGAATCACAGTTGCCAAGCAGGTTCTGAATGCTGGTTGGATGCAATTGTTGCCAAGGCGAAATTTTCTCGGGCTTTTGCAGCATCAAGTCGACTTCAACTCGACTTGAGCGGACCAGGTGCCGTGAGTCACCTTGCGGAGTCACGCCCACTGCTCTCGCAATGCGAAGTTTTCGTGGTTTTGAAAATACGATTTTAATTATATTAATGGATTAAAACCTATTATATTGAGTTCTACTTTATAACTATATAATTCCTAATTCTATTCTAATATTTTACATACGTTATCTAACTTAATTCTACGACAAGCATCCTTCATTATTTACATGGAGATACTATTAGGAGCAATATTACGATGCCGAATCTCTCTACGCGGTTCGTTCTAAAAGTTGTACTCTCGTCTCAGAACATTAATTAAAACAGGTCCATGAAGACTAACTGGTGGATCGCTAGACAATATTGTTTCTGGGTTATTACCCTTCGTCAGTAGCGATTACCAAGAACCTTAGTTGTTGAAATACCTTTACATGTAGTGGCCATCAAAACTTTTTGGCGCGAGCCAATCACTCCTAATGAACCACTGACAAGACGATACCTTGTCCAACACCTTGCGGAGACTAAACAAGACGACTGTTAAATGTCCAGTGTCAACATGTAAAAGGATTGCTGCAATTAAATTCAAAAATAATTCAAATTGAAAATGTGTCAAATATGACAGAAAATGTAAAATTTACATGAAATATGGACGAATCTTACACCTCAATGGCGTAGTGAACATTATTCGTTAGGAGTGATTGGCTCGCGCCAAGAAGTTTTTGCCACTACATGCAAAGGTATTTCAACAACTAAGGTTCTTGGTAACCGCTACTGACGAAGGGTAATATCTCTGAAACAATATTGTCTAGCGATCCACAAGTTAGTCTTCATGGACCTGTTTTAATTAATGTTCAATACACCATTGTGGTGTAAGATTAGTCCATCTTTCATATACATTTTACATTTTTCTGTCATATTTGACAAGACACATTTTCAATTATATATATGTTTGTTATATACTGATTATATATGCAGTTCATACAGTATTACACACTAAATCAATCAATGATTGCTTACTATAAAGTAATAGAAAACGAAATATAATGTAAAAATGTTGTTAACATTTTCTCCCATCTCAACCTTTATTATTAAGCAACACAAACATTTAGTTCTTATAGTGAACTGCGATTTCTGTAATGCCTGCCTTTACAATTAAGGTTGCTTTTCATGATATATTACTGATACATTACATACGACTATGACTCTTCATAAAACAAGCACAATTTATTAATTAAAGTCATTTTTTATAAAGTCAAAATACTAGTTTTTAAGTTTCAAGTAAATTCAAAAGAGTAGATGATTTGTCTTTATTACGCGGTAACTGGGAAAACTATGATTACTATACATTAAAATGTACTACTAAGAAAGAATTGTGGTTTTGCAAGATTTCTTAAACATAGTTAGAAACAATGAAATTTATTTACATTTACTGGATTGTAGGCATTTGTATTATTGCTCGAATGGAATTATGTACTTGTCCTCAAGACATCTTTTTAGTGTATTTCATTTATAAAACCCAGTAATGTTCATTAACTGCTAATGTTTTCTTGAAGTCAAATAAATATATTGCAATTCGTTACATGATTTTATTAGAAAAAAAAATGATTCAGAGAAATATATTTTTAAATTCAAATTAATATGTAATTGCGATTATTCCCAATAATCTTCGCTATTTAGTTTATTATAGAGGGTAGATCGACGCACTGTTATTACCCCTGGATACCAAATATCATACCAATTTTATTTCAGCACCGATGTACACTATGTCTCAAAAATTTCGAGACTAGCCCGGGCAACAACTGCATGCATGTAAATTTTGAATCCTGTCTCGATTACATCGTTCCATTTCGGTCCAACTCATCATAAGATTTACGAGTTTGCAGGTAGGAAAACGACCCTTTGAAATGTTTGAACCACCAATAATGCTTATGCTCGTATTCAGGGACAACAAAACATGCTATGAATACCACCTACGATCCAGCCCCTACTTATTACTACTTGTATTAGGTACATTTATTTAAGGTCCAAAACTTTGTGATTTGCATTTGCTCGTTTCTTAACGTTTATTGCCAAATTTCGTTTCTTCTTTCTTTGTCGCTGTCGTTTCATGTAATGGCCAACTCATCGATTTAATCTTCATTAGCAATTTTTTTGTCTGAACTCTTTGTAAGTTATGTCACATGACAATGTAGTGAGGAATTCTTAGTCTTTCAGAATTCCAGAAATCAATAATCTATGAAAGCCACATAGTAATCAATAAGAAACCAAAATTATATATAATTAATGTAAATATGAATATGTCAGATATTTCGTGATAATGTCTGTAAATTATATTTGAATGCATCACGTAAATAAATAACGTTAGTTATATACACAATAATCAAATAACCAATAAAGATTTCCATCTTATACAAATACAAATTCCAACACAGGTATCCAAATCAATATGTTTGAAAATTCATGGGCGACTACAATTTGTTTCCTTTTTGATAACACTCTATTACATTTAGTAACGGAACTACATAGGTAAAAGTTTGAGGCATTAAATACTCTCCAATCAAAGCAAAAATAAAGATCAACTATTTGAATGCAACCACAATATCAATCACTTAATAATGCTGGTCTCTGTTCACATCAATGAAAAGTCAAATGAATGAATATCATTTCTGAAATAGTTGTAATTATAAAACCTTTCTCAAGTACATCCAATTCGAACAACAAAAATGTGCTTTTCTACTAAGTAAACTAAATCATTCGTGAAACTCCTCTCGCTGCCTCCAGCGGTAATTTATATCATTTCATTAACGAGTTTTAATGGCCAAGTTGTAAATATTTTTAAAACTATCACGATGCTAGACTCGAAATTATCAACCCGCGTAATGCCAGCCGTGGAACTGCTCGTAATAACGGCGTTGAAGCGGCGCTATCTATCGCTATATGGAAGGAAAAAACTAGGCGTCAGGTTGTTTACACACACATTATGCATATGGGTTGTCTAAACAGGTAATGGCGTCACCGTACGATTCGTCTTCGAAAATTAGACTAAACGTTTTTAAAGTGAGCACCGTTTAAGCAGCCGACGAAAAACTAAACGTTAAATCAGTATTTGATGAGTTTTTAAATTCTTCGGGCAGTTTCATTATTTCGTTTTTGGTGCCGCAGATGTTTTGACGAAATTACTATCATCGGGAATCGTATCTTAAATTGTGTTGCATCTTATGGAACGATTCAGTCGGAATATAAATTTAATGGACAAAAATTAAGAGATATTTCGTACAATATGGAGGAAGACAGGGGTGTGGCCACATTTTTGTGGACAGATATATAGAAGTGTACATGGATATCATATTATATGATATAGGCTTCGAAGTTACTCTAAAACCATCACGTGTACAACAACAGTGATTAAACTTACTTTTTGATCAACTGATTTTTTGACGTAATAGATGTAATTTTTTGACCCTATTACAAGGAGGTAATGACTTACTAGGGCATCGACAAATACAGCTTTTAGTTCGTTGGAATTCTTTCTAAAAACTAATGATGAGTTGTATACGTTCAAAATAATAAACTCTAATAATGTTTATAATGACAAATGCCATCCGTCAAACTTGTTCAGTATCACTGGAAACTTAACTGGTCTTCCCTTATTCAGATCCAATAGATCAATGTATTGCTGTAAAACTAATGTTTGTATTTTACGATTTTACATACACTTGCAATTTCATGTGCACTTATGCATGAAAGTCCCGGGACTAGATGATGGGCGATAAAATGAATTCGAGCGACGGAAACGTTAGCAATGAAGTTTCATTTTATTGCTGTTAAACTGGCATCGTTATTTTTGTTACATTATTAAAGTATTGTATTGGGGAAGACGAAACTTGATCTTTAGAATAATAATGTGTGTTGTTTTAAAACTAAACGAAACATTTAATACAAACTGCACGTTATTTGTCCCTCATATTTTATCAATATAATGTTTTGCTTTTAGTAGCTGTACTAGTTATAATATCATTTTCTTTTTGTTTGTTTGCTTTATTCATTTATTTTACTTTTCATTCGTTCGTGGTACTGTTTTTTTAAACTGTGACAAACATAAGTAACAATTTGAATTTTGTCTGTTTGTTTGTTTAGATTGGTTATTTTGTTTTTTAAAACGATGAGTAATGAATTTCCTACAATAATATTTTTGTTATGAATATAAAAGTCATTTTTTACAATTGCAAAACTTATTAATGATAGAGAAAATTCGAAATTTTCTTCAATCAAGCATTTCTAAATCAATAAAATCAATAAAAATTAATCAATAAATCAATAAAAATTAATATTACTAAAATGTATTTTACGAATACACAATCAATAACTCAGATAAATATTGTAAATGAGTGAATTTAGGCTCTTTTCAATAATTGAATAAAAATGATTACATTCCACTAGTATTTTTATTATCGAAGCGTACTAGATGGATATAAACTGGCGTATTTGTTTACTAATTAAATATACACTAATTGAATATCAGTATGAAAGAGAAAGTAATTTTGAATTTTGAAATAAATCGCAGGCACACCAATAACCCCACTAATAGATTATTGGTAAACGACTACCAATCTGTTATTTTATTTGCAAATATTACACTTGCAAATCATTTATTGAAATCGATGCAAATGGTTGGTTGATTTGTGTTGAGTACCCAAACCAATACTTAGGCATACTTAGGGAGATTGCAATAACGAATTTTAACGAACGAAAAATAGTAGTATAAACAGTTTGAGATTGGTGGTAGATTTCGTGAATTTAGATCAAAGATTAGTGACATATTTTTTATAAGCTTTGTTAATTGATTTTGATTGATTTTTCTAATATTCAATATTAAAACTTGCCAGGCCATAACATTTCAGTAATTGAAAGAATGAATAATGGACGCAGACTCAGGTCTCGTTTAATATCTGTCTAATAATCCTTGGTTTAATATCAAAAACTACCCGCCATATCCGCTAATGTAATTGGAGCAAATGTGTGGAGTGCTCTAATGTTTGAGTAAAATGTGTAAACCATAACAATTATTTTACGTAAATAATATAACAATTATTTTACATAAATAACTAACTATTTATTTCTCGAATGATTATTTTATATAAATCAAGAATCGTCATCGACTGTATGAATTAATATAAAAGAGCTACCATATACAGCGAGCGAATCATTAGAAGTAACATACCCAATAAAAATTGACCATGATAATATGCGGCCACAGCCTTTGACAACAAATCAGGAAATCAGCAAGTTGAATGAGTTGCTCATTCACGGTGCAACCCCGATCTGATGTCCGACATCCACCTGTTCTGCCCAACGATAATATTTTGGAAACACAGACGACGTGAACGTAGCTGTAAAGAAGTGGGTTTTTGCAGAGCTCAACGACTTCGTAGATTCAACACTTTAGTAATTCATTTTTATAAATGGAATGTTCATTTACCATGTGCAATTTGTATGACATACATCTGTTGATAAAAAGCTATCGCTACCTTTTTTATTACTTTGAGTATAGCCCTCGTATATTAAAATAAAATTTTCTGTATTTCGAGGTTTGGTCACCTTAGCCACCTTTAGGCACCCCCTTCAACAAACTTTCGAAAGCACAAGAACTTATAATAATTTTATGTACCAAAATCAAACATAACAAATATTTTTTCTGCAAATCGTGAAGATCTGCATATAATCAACATTTTTTAAATCCGTGCTCTTGCAATTAATTATTTTTACATTCGAAAAACTATAACAAAAATATAACAGAGTTCACGGTTGCAAATGTTGCAAGGAAGCACATTGTATTTTTACATACATACCCAAAATAATAAAAATATATTTCTTATCGTTATAAAAATAATAATAATAATGCATATAAAAAATGCTTTACAGTAAGTAAAATTGTAGGCAAATCTCAAGTTTTCATAATTACAAATATGTATAGGACATTTTTTGTAGTTTCAAAAAAAAATACCTTAAAATATGAAAATAATTTAAAATAACATTTAATAGTATATTAAAGAACAGGGTGGACTATTTCAGGCATGAGTCCGAACGGACGAATGCCCTGAATAGCGTTCTGTACGAGTATTTTATATGATTTTTTCTACTTTGCGGCCTTTTTACGTGAAAAAATAAACTTTGTTAAGTATTTCAACATTTAGGGATATTTGCGCGGGTTGGTAACGTTTTTGTGAAATTAAATAAGGAGGCGGTGGAAATTTAATTTGAAATGTCAGTTTTCTTCGACGCAATATGAGTTGCGAAAACCTGCAATGTACTCCATGCTGAAATACGGGCAACGAAACCAATGCAAAGATTATTAGTTACAACTGACATTTCGTTGACGTTATGCGCTGCCAAACCGTTGCCAACATAAAGAAAAAAAATTATACCAGGCTCATTTTAGCACTAAAATTTTCATTTTAACACTGTTTTCGGTGCTAAAATGACGTTATTACCAATGCAAAGTAAAAATATATATATAAACACGGTACTGTAGAACATTATATTGATAAAACGCGGTGAATATCAAAAATTGCACTACGACTTCCAGCTTTTTCTGTTCAGTGATTAACACTTTGTGACCAAAGACGAGGTCAACGTATCTATGAAGAAGTGGGCAACAAATCATTTTCAAAGAAGGATACCGAATTAGGTCCAGCGACACACAAACACGCACACACATACACACTCGTTTATTTCCAATTACTAAGTTACTAAGTTACTAAGACTAGATTAATTAAAAAAATATATTTGTACCGGTTTCATGGATCATCAAGTTACGCAACAATATTGAGAACTTGTCTTGTAAGTACTCAATTGTGAAATTGCCATTATGGTAATGCTAGTACTTTATTTGTAGGTGACACTAACGACGTCACTTACGTTTTTTATCTATTCCACACACTGTTGCTGAAATCATTCAATTAATCACAAAACCAGAATACCATTGAAAGATACTTTGTACTTTCAAAGCCACGCCGATTTTTCAAAATTCGCAATGCGAGATGACGTACCTTTCGAAATTAATAACAGGACGTAAGCAGATTGCACGATTGGGCCATTGGTCCTGGATCCATTTCTTTCCTATTTACATTATTTGATAGAACGCTTAGCCAGTTCTTTGGAGTGATTTTTAATTTTTAAAATAAGTCCAGCTGGGCCCGTACGCATTATTTGATTTCATGCCACGATTTAAGGACACAATATTTAACATTTTCTGTTCTCTGTTTTATTTCTGTGCTATTTTATTTAAAACTATGACCAAAATATATAATAAGTAAGAAATTATCTTCGAAACCGCTAACACCTATACATTGTGTTCAGTGGTTAATTCCAGTTTTGTAGATGATAAAAGTTATCTAGTTATTAGGGCATTCATATGGTGGCTTTGTTGGACATAGATTTGGTCATTAGAACGTTTGAAATCGCCTGAAAAGTGAGTAATTTTATTTAAGTTTTCGGACTATTAATCAAAGAAATGTGCGTTCACCGCCGATATGTTCGAATATAAAATAAAACCGAGGTCGACTTTGACGTACATTAAGGTATTTTGAACTTTAATAAATAAATTAATTTTCTCTTGGAATCTTCACTATCATATTGTCTGATATGCAATATTGCACTAAGTGCGAGGATAATCTCCCGTCGGATGGGTAGTTTGTTAGTTGCTACGGTTGCGGTCGAAAGTTGCATTTCAAATGCTGTTCCATAGCGCAAAAAATCTATTCGACGATGAGTAAGTGCAGAAAAGAAGAGTGGAAGTGTGATTCCTGTAGATTGGCAAAAAAATCGACGAGGAGTATAACGGCAGTGCGCAAACGAGAAGATTCGGTCCTGCAATCGACACATTGATTGAAAAAATAGCAGATCCAGAGAAGAGGCTATTGGATCTGATCTGATCTGAATAAAGATAGGAAAATTGATTATTTAACTGGTCGAGTAAATGTTCGATAGCAAGCGCAAAAGAAATGGGAGTTAGAAATACAAAAAGTGGTAGAACAAGAGGGAGAAACCGTACGAGAAATTATAATTAAAATAGCTAATAAGATAGGACAAGATGTTGGGTCGGACGATCTGGATAACGTATACAGACTTCGTGGGAAAAACTATGCCGGAACCCCGAAACCTGGCCCTATACTTTTCCTCGAGTCTTAACAAGCGACAGGACATCCTAAATTGTAGAAAAGTTCAATTATTAAATAGGGATATAATTGGCAGAAACGTCGCATGGAAGATTTCGATTGTGGAGTCATTGACTCCGCTCTGCAAAAACCCCTTGTTGAAGGTCAAAAACAAAGCGAAACTTGTTGGATGGAAATATATTTGGGTCGTGAACGGCAAAATTAAAGCAAGCAAAGAAGACGGCGCAGTTGTTGTAAATATTTCGATGGAGGGTGACGTCATCAAGATCGCTTAAGCTTGCGGTTGATTCGCAATAATGGCAACGGAACGGATGAATATGACGGAATTAGAGGCAGAAATGGATAATGATTTGGATTTGGTAAGCGTTGACGTCTTTGAAGATTATATTGGTGAAAAGGAAAATCCTAATGAATTCCACATATTACACCTAAATATTAGGTGTATACTTGCACATTTTGAGGAATTTGTTGTTCCAGATCAAAAAATGGCTAATAGTAGCGCAGATTGAATAATTAAGATCAGTTGAAAGTTGGAGGTTGGCGGAATTAAAATTTTAAAATTTTAAATGGATGATGTATATATAAATTGTTTTTCCATTTTATTGTGAAAAAACTGTTTTTTAAATCACAAGAAATATATTTCCAAAATGCCTTTTAAACAATCAGATTACTTATATATAAAAAAAATGAAGTTATTGAGTTTCTTATTTTGCTATTATTATCTTCGTAACCATGAAAATGACCTGCGGATTTATAGCATGTTGTTCATACCTATTTTGGAAGAAGATCAAAATAATTTGAATCTCGTCGCTTTAGGAAAAAGCCATTACAACCATTTTTATTTTAGGTGCGCTTTTTAAAATATGACGTTCTATTTTTTTAGTAAAACAAAACTGGCAGAAACTGAGCATTATTATAAATGGAAATTTATCTAAATAAATATTATATGAATAGTTAACGAAATCTCATTTCACTATTTATAACAGGTTTAGTTTTGCACTGCATTACAACTATCCAAAACTATTTTTTCTGTTCTAGTTTTTTTGTCGGGGTGCTAAAAAATATATTAAAGGAAAATATTTATGTTAATGCTCAACTGAAAGAGTAATGGAAAATTAAATTTATTTGAATTATATCGTTATCGGTACCGTTATTAAAACCGCCATTATTAATATAATTGCTATTACTACGATCATGTACGTATAAAATTAACAAACTTCATCGACAATGTAAATAATTTGCAGCGAAAGCCAAACCGCGTTTGTAAATTTAATTGCATTAAAAACAGTTCGACAATTCGGATCGAATTACGGCAAACACGCGAACCTGATTAACTTACCAAGCGAATTTGATCAATATTTAATTTATTTAAAACAGCCGAAACTCCTAAACGCTCGTTTTGCTCTGGATGCACCCGAATCATTGAACAGGATATCCAGAGTCGGTTTCGGACATTTGATACCGAGAATCGAATGGATCGTGTCGGATTACGCGGCCGGGTGGAAATAAACCGATAATTTATGTATACGACTAGCAGTAAGTATGTACGATTGCGTAATATCGTTCAGTGTGCTGCGGCATTGGCCACTAATGAGACTGCCGGGGGTCCGCTTACCACTAATTATTAAGGGGCGTGCAAAAGGGGTCGTTCAAACTGGAAGTAAGTGCGTAACTTCCGGTTGTTTTATTTCACTAAATGGTTTGTTAAATTTCCGCGGCAGGATTTAAAAATCCAAAACGAATTCCACCAATTCGTTTGGGGATTTATCCGATTAAACTATTGATAACGAGCAGATGGTAAATACGTGTACTAAACTCGAAACTCTCTGTATATGCTCATGTTAACAGTATTTCCCGCGAGGCGGTTTCGCCACCGCTGCGGCACGTTCATTATTCAAATGCGCGTTTTGCTCCGAATGGAAGAAGATCCAAACTTGAAACGCCAAAGCGTTGATATGTTTGAATTGAACTGTTCTTATGCGAAGACACGAACTGACTGTTGTCGCTTTAAAGAGGCCCTTTAAATACAGCTCCTGTTTTCTTTCAATCCTACGAACGAGCATAAACTTTAATACAATATTGGATTCCATATCATTTCGATGGTTACATCAATTTATTCGTCTAAGAACACTGACTGAGGCAACTTTTTTATTATATAACATTTTATCGTCATTTGGGAATAACTTAAATCAAAACAAACAAAAAATTTAATCTATGTTTAATAAAGTTTTAAAGGAAGATTTTTTTACCGGCAAAGGTGAACTTAGATCGGTAGACATTGCATTCGTTGCGGGGCGATTCGAAACTACCTATAAACTTGATGCCGAAAGGGAGGCAATTTATGCGCCGGAATACATCTACGCTGAAGGCAACTTCATCTTACGAGGGTCCCAACCTCGCCATGCAGACACAATGATCCCCAATTTCTCTTATTCTCTGACCCTTTTCGCCCTATTCTTTGTTTATGTACGCAAATTTCCTAAATCTGACACTGAAGTTATTTCACTCGAAAGACAATAGATATTTCAGCGAATAAAATCTCTCCGAGGGCCATCATTGTAAGGTTTGGCGCAGTTCGAGATGCTTATAAGTTTTTGTGCCGAGTATCGAAAACATTTGTGTTCCATTAGTTCTTTCTTATCAGGGGGATTGAGCGACGCTATATAGTAATGAAAAGGACGTGAAGTTTTGTATGAGCGTTATTTCTTTTAACTTCACGTTAAGAGAGAGCAATTATTTCGTAAACACGGAAATTACATTGTGCACATACACATAATCCTAATACAAGATTAAGCAAATGAACAGGGATAGGGTCGAGACTGAAGACATATTTATCAAGTTGATAGCTTGATATCACTGAATTCAGCAAAAAAAGAAACCCGAATAATGTAACCATTACTTTTACTTTCTTATACTTTCTGTACTGTTGTGGTATTCCCTGAACTGATACTGACTATTTTCGGAATGACGTATATGTAAGAGAGTGTGCGCTCTAGCACCCCAAAAGTTATGAAACTTACGATCAAATTGTTGATTCATTCTGGAGTTACTTGTTGAAACTTCATTTTTATTATAAGACTCAAATACCAACTGTTGTAAGTTTAAAATTTATTTATAACACTGCATATGTTTCGCCAACACTGTGGCTTTCATCGGGTGTATTTCGTCAACTGATGAAGCGACAGTTTTTTGTCGCGTAGTGGAACGGGTTTGATTAATTTCGTTGATTTCGTTGACTTTGTTGAGGTAACAATGTCGTGGAATTTCAAACATCGAGCTCAGATTTCTTTTTATTGGGAATATTATTGACGATTTCGTCCGAGAAATCATTGTATCTTGCAATTTGTTTAATAATCTTGCTCTTTTTTTCATATTTGTCCTTTGTACTGAAAACAATGATTTGAATCAAATGTGATAAATCTGTTGATAAATCTGTTATCATTGGTTTCTTTTCTGAAAACATCAATTTCTTTTCTGTCGTTGTTCTTGATGACTAAAGTGTCTAGGAACGGTATCTCATTATCTGTTTCTATTTCCGTGGTGAAGTTGTCGCTATCAAATCTCGAATTCAGTTCAATTATATTTGCTAGTGTCGAGCACCACGAAAATGTCTACATATCTGATCCACACTCTAAGGAAATACTTGGCTCGGTTTTTAAAATCCGATTCAAATTTACTTCATAAAGTGATTAGCAATAAATGGTGATAAACTGTTCCCCATTGTTGTTCACAGAACTTGCCGTCTATTTGGAAACAATTCTGGGACATACAAAGTGTAGTCAATTTTAAATATTCATTAATTTTACCCGGTTCATGTTATTTAAATTAAATGATGCCTCCAAGTATTCTATAGTTTGTGGGACAGGAACGCTAGCAATTTTGGATAATCCCTTAACATTTTTTTGTTGTGTTCACCATTTTTGGTAATTCTAAGTATTTGTTTATAAGGTATCTCTGATAACATTGCACCGGCCCTCTCAAAATAGTCAGGTTTATCCAAAATTACTATTTTGTTACCCTTATTAAATCTAAACATGCAATTACACATCGTCCTTTAAACCCGGTATTAGTATATAAGTAATATTTTCTGTATAATTGTTTTGTATTTCGTCACAGTGTTGGCCACAGTGTTGGCGAAACATATGTAATGTTATAAATAAATTTTGAAACTTACAACATTTGGTGTTTGAGTCTTATTATAAACATAAGATCAGTCAGTGTGCCCATAAATGACACTATTGGTGTAATCGGAAACTTCTTTGATGATTTGGAATACTTTGCAATTTTGGTGGGAGACCCATATATTATGTGCTTTCGCTATATAGTAATAATATATTTCTTTCAAAATGCATACAATATACCAAATACCATAAATGGTTAATGTAGTGTATTATAATTCACTGTGGGTTTGAGCGAAATGTGTATAAGGATGGTAAAGTAAGTATTCATTTCTTCTTGAATATTAACTTGCACCTGTCTCTTCATTTTAGATTAAATATGTTGCGAATACAAGATGTTTGTTGGTTAAAAAATGCTGCCCACTTGAACGTTCAACGTCAAGTTTCACCAAAAAATTATATTCACTTGCAAGATTTAAGTGGGTAACCTCCCACTTATACAAAGAAAGCATGATTTTTTTTAATAATAATTATATTAAAAATATTTTATCAAAAATTTACTTGTTTAAAGTAACCAGTTGTTTGGTCATATCATAGCAATCGGACAGTCGTTGCCGCAAGTACATATGTAAAATATTTAAAACAAGGAAAAATAATGGGAATGGTATTCACTATCGTTAGCCAGGAATCCAGGAACAGAAGTTTTCAACATACTCTTCAAAGTAAGATGCCTGTTTTGAAGAAAGAATCATCCATCTGCCTCTTTGCCTCCTATGGTCCAGTAATTTTTATTTATGTTATTAGACGTTATCCACAGCATAGAGCGCTTTCCCGCATCCTACCTGCCATGTTTGAGACCTTTGGTGATACGTATGTTTTCAGATATTCTGCTACCAGTTGTTATAAACGCTGTCATATTTTGATATAGGCTTTTAACTGCATGTATATAAATATTCGTTATACCTTCTTCCTTCATAGTACACTACAGATTCCTGAGCGGCACACTGTCATATGCTTTTGTTAAATCGATAAACCACGTGCGTGTCCACGCTAGCCTCTTCTCTACGGTTTGTTTGATAGTGAAGGCATTATCTACAGATGGCCTGCCGGTTCTGAACCCGCTTTGCTCTGCTATCTATTCAAATTCTTCTTCAATTCTCTGCTTAATAATCTTTCCATATATTCTAGATATTGAATATGTTATGCTCATACCGCGACAATTAGAGCAGTTCCTCTTGTTACCTTTTTTATGAATGTTGCAAATGTAGGCAGTAGTCAACTTCGTTTGTATATTGTGTTCCCTGAGAGAGGTGTTAAATATTCGTGCTAACATTTCGAACAGCACCTCCGGTCCTTCCTTTATCAATTCTATTGGTATGCCACCCGGGCCAGATGCTGTACCATTTTTCATTCCCTTCGCGGCCCTCTTTACTTCTGGTGTAATCTCCTCTTCTTCGTCGAGTATGCTGTACTCTCCTGTCATTGTTAAAGATATCTTGCATATCATCCGTTAACAGGGCGTTAGTAGTGTTTGACTCATGTCTACATTTTAATTATTTCCATTCTTCCCTTATTCATTGTCATTGTATTATCATTGTTATTATCTTTTCCAGTTCGACCATTAATATCCCCAATGTTCTGTTTTCTGTTTATTTTCTCGATTTGCTGTATCAGCACTTCAAAGTACGTCGTCTCTTGAGTCATCAGTCGGGTCATATGTTTCACATAATTTGTACTGTAGGTGAACTATCAAGATTCTTTCGTTTATTGGCTCCTACACTTGCCAATGATGTTCTTAAGCAGGGCAGATACGCCTGCAGCTGCCCTTTTTGTTTTTTCGACGCTGCCTTAGATATGAATATATTCACCGATGTCTTCACTTCCATTTCCCTTTTTGGTCTCTGTGAGAATTGCAATATCAGATTTTAACTTGTTTAGCTCATTGATGCCTTCATCTCTTTTAGTTCTTACATATTGTATATTCCACGCATCTACATTCAATGTCCTATTTATTTGCCTTGGTTTTGTAACGACCGAAATACGTAAAGGTTAGATGAAGATCTGGCGGATGGTCAATAATTTCTCAGCCCAGTTGGTGGAGGTGGCGGATGCATATCTGCTTGTTTGTAGTATGGATCTTAATGGAATGTGGTGCATATTAACCTTGGCAATCCCAGAACACACAAAAGAGTATTTATTTACGTTAATCTATGACAGGTGATTCTTGTAGAAAATAATTTTTTCGCCGTTGTTATGAAACTATCGAAAATGTTTGTAGCGATTTAATAGAGATGCATACTTTAAAATGCTTATTGTGTTCAATAACTGTATGTTTTCCCGCTTCTGTACTTGATACCTAAACATTTCAATGCCTTGCTAACGTTTGATTGAGCTAAGCCTAGTCTTAAAGCTACACCCTGCTGATCATTAAATATATTTGTGTTTTATTTATTATTCCAAAACCACATACAAACATCTTTGTGGGAACAACTTTGGGGATCATCTGATATTACTGTTTTTTTTTTATACCGAACTCTCATCAAGTGGATCAACGAACTGATGTGGAGAGTTAATATTTAGACGTTTATGAAATTAATGCAACGTTTTCGTATTTATTATATTAGCTAAATTAATAACTCAATTTCACATTCCTCTGTATAACTGATAAATGCATTTTTCTAAAAAAATATTATGCTAAATAAATTGTTATTAAAACACATGAATAAAAAATATGAGAAGTATATTTAACAATTAACCCTGGCTGCCCAACCTGCAAGAACCGAAAATACAATATGCGAATATGAGATATTTATTTAATATAAATAATATTAAAAAAGTTAAGGGTTTGATGCGGAACTCTGTATGGAGACACCTTAATAATGAATTGAAACGCTTGATGAGCTCCAGTCCTCCAGTATTTAATTTTAAACGATCATTCGTAGACTTCACAGTTTTCTACATTTTGGAATTAAATAATAATAGTTTTAACCCCATGTAAAAAAGTTCAAAATGAAAACGATGTTCAGCAATTGCGGTATTTTTCCTATATTATTTCTTGTTGGTGCTAACCAATTTAAAGGCACCGTTTAAACAAAAGTTATATGAAACTCAATTAATTACAGATTTCAATTAATTAACACAACCTGAAAGATATTTCTGCACTGGTCCTGACATACTTTTCCATGGCGAAATATGCGCGACCAAACAATAACCGACGTGTTTGCGCTTATGTTTACGATCGCTCGTCCCCCATTTGGTTTAACCGCATTCGTTTAATGTCGAGTAATTCGTTAATTGTCATTGTTAATAAGGCGGCCCGACGAATTTATTCGCTGGGTTGACCTGCGCGCGTAATTATTTCCCAACGTTCGGGTAATATATCTATCATGCGCTTTTGAACATCGACTCGGAGAACACGGTATTATCTGTACATAGAAAAACTTGCATGTGACAAGAACAAGAAATGGTCACAAGCGTACATTGTGCCGTCAGTAATGAACCGGTGTTTTTGTGTATGCACAGTTACATTAAATTTAAAGATAAAATCGAACGAAAAGACAAAAACTCGAACGTTCGGCTTTGTTTTTTCTCTTCGCTTTTTCTCGCAACGTCTGTTGAGACAAGCAGGCCGTGATATAACAAGCGAAAATGATGCCAAAAGCAATATTGCATTTGCATTTATGCGAGCATGAAAGCAAATATTTGCAATAAAGGAAGACCACAGTTGCTTGACTTTGTATCAGCGACGTATCAATGTCCATTTCAAATTTATTCGCAATTATTAGAGTAAATGTTTATTTTGCGACTCGCAAAAAACTTTGATTTTGGCAAACTATGGTTAACTTCATGTCAAATCCTTAATTATACAAATCTAAACTTAAGAATTGTATATGGCGTCGATTTTTGAATGCAATATCTCAACCAGAAGTGGAGACCATCATCGATATCTCTAAAACAGATATTTAAATTTACCTTTAACCTTCATTTGAAAAGTGGACGCCCTTCATTGGTATATGTGTGCAGTTGTAGTTGCCGAGGTTATCAGATGTAAATAAACATTAGACGTATTCACGTCGTGAAACCGGATTAAAGTTCGAACCCGCCACCGTAAATGTGCCGAAAAGTTATCAATATTGGCATAAGAAAGACCAGTGTGATATGGTTGTTGAAGAATCCCCATTGAAAAAAGACTCTTCAGTAATATATCGTACGAAAGGATTTCTGGAAAACTAGAGAAGCGGCTGACTAGTAATATTAATCGTCGTGCTGCGCTGATTCCAGAGAATGGAAGAGAATTCGTAGTCGCGAAGGACCACAGCAATTACGTAGCAGTAAAAGTGTTGGGGTATTGACATTTAGATGGCTCTAATACCCACGCGCAGATTCGTTGTAACTCATGCTTGTATGACGATGCACTTTCGTCGGATATAAGCGTGATGGCCTGGTAAGCGAAATAGCCGTCAGCGCTGTAATACATTCAATGAAATTTATTTTCTTACAATTTTCTTTTTCATAATTATATTCAATGTACCATTATTTTGGTAAGGAAAGGTTCAATACAACGATAAGTTTAACAAGACTAACAACGTACCTGTATATCAGTTTCAATAGTGTTGTATATTTAAGTTTTTTGTGCGCTCCGAGGATGCGACCGGCTGCGACACGATAAGCCATTACACATCGGGACGTTCAGAGTTCAATAAATGATTTTGTGTTTACCTGCATTTATTTGAATCCGTAACAAATTACATTACAAGAATCGTGAAAACACCACAGTGGCGACGAGTGATTTGGGTAAACAAGAAATTACTTAATCACCACGTGCTAAAAATTGAGTGCGTAATAGTTACGTTGGGCATTTACGTGAATTTAATCCCAAGGAATATGAATGGACGCTCTATAAAGCAAGACTAAATCAGTTTTTCTTGGCAAATGCGGTCGACGACGAAAACAAAAAAAACGGGCACTATTGTTAAATAGATGCAATGAAGAAAGTTTTTTTACAATTTTTAATTTATGTGTTCCCGATGATCCGGCAACTAAAACGTACTCTCAATTAGTGGAACAAACATTATGCACCTAAACGGGCATATTTTCCTGAGCGATATAAGTTTTACAATGCGTTTAAAAATCAAAGTGAGACTATTTTGGAATGGGCTGCACGTGTGCGAAATTTGGCATCTAAGTGTAAGTTCGATGCAGAACTACGAATAGTGATTCGTGATCAATTTGTAATGGGGATGGAGAGAAGTCCAGTCCTAGATCGATTATTCGAAGAAGATGTTAGCAGATTGGAATTTGATAAAGCTGTCGAAATCGCCATTAATAAGGAAGCCAGTCGACGCCATTTTGATTCACATCCGGTGGAGGTAAAGAGGATGTTTATCGGATGGACGCTAGGAATCGCTATCCACGTACACGGCCAACCGAGTCAACAAACCAGGGAAATTTTGTTTCAGCACATCAGGGGAAGTTCCAAACCAACCAGATTATGTGCAAAGTGTGTGGTAAGAATGGCCATAGTGCATCGAAATGTACATTTAAAAATTAATCATCTAACTGTTGTGGCGAAAAAGGTCATTTAAGTACAGTATGTAAACAGAAAATAAAAGTAAAGCATAATTATGCCGACACTTGTGAGCCTCAAAGTAATGTTTGCACCAAGATGTAAAAATAGTAATGAGCCCATTACAGTTCAATGCAAAGTTGATGGTATCAAAATAAATTTTGAGATTGACACAGGTGCCGTTTCTGTAATTTCTTCTGCATGTAAACAGAAATTATTTAAGAAAATAGCAATTAATGATAACGATAAATGTTTAATTATTTATATGGGTGGACATGTTATTCCATTGGGTTATATTCTAGTAAAAATGGAATATAATAACATTGTTGAATTTAATAAATTATATGTCGTAGATAAAAGTGGACCGCCTTTGCTAGGCCGAGATTTAACCTGATGATTAATCATATCGATGATAATACTGATGTGAGTAGATTAATTGAGTTTTTTCCAAAGAACCGGGTAATTTTAATAAGGACACCATTCATTTGAACGTGCGAGGGCACAGTACCAACATTTTATAAGCCACGGCCGATTCCGTTTCCTATTCGCGAGAAAGTATAGGCCGAAATAAATCTTCTAATAGCATTAAAAATTTTAAATCCTGTAAATTACAGTTAATGGGGCACACCTATAGTTCCGGTGTTGAAGAAAAATGGCACAATTAGAATTTGCGGTGATTATAAAGTAACTTTAAATCCTTTTTTGGAACTAGATCAACATCCCTTACCGCCAATCAAAGAATTATTTAGTAAATTACATGGAGGTAAGCAATTTACGAAATTAGATTTATCTCAAGCGTACCAACAAATTAGTTTAGATGAAAAACTTACGATTATTAGTACTCACATGCCGCTGTGCGTGTGCGTCAGCGAAATTTCAAAAGATAATAGAAACAGTGGAACAGTTGGATGACATGTTAATAACTGGTCGAGACCAAGATGAGCATTTAGCCAGGGTGAAAGAGTTTCTTAGGCGTTCAGAGGATTGCAATCTAACGATTAAAGGATAAATGCCAGTTTTTTATTACTTCAATTGAATATTTGGGCTACAAAATTAATGCAAATGGCTGGCACACTTGTAGTGATAAACTCGAAGCAATTAAAAATGCACCAGCACCATCAAATGTGACAGAATTAAAATCATTTTTGGGAATTGTGAATTATTATAATAAATTTATACCGAATAGTTCCATTATTATGAAACCGTTTTATAATTTATTGCAAAAAGACGCGCATTTTGTGTGGCCAGTGGCGTGCCGGAAAGCTTTCATAGAGGTACAAAAGATTTTAAGGCCTGCTGCAGTTCTAGCACACTATGATCCGAAATTGTCAATTACTTTAACGACGGATACTTCTGCATACGGGGTGGGCGCTGTAATTTCGCATAGATATCCGAATGGTGACGAACGACCAATTGCTTACGCGTCGCGAACATTATCAAACTCCCAGATAGATTACCCACTGATTGAAAAGGAAGCACTATCAATAATTTTCGGAGTAACACAGTTCAGTCAATTTAGATGACATGTTAATAACTGGTCGAGACCCAGATGAGCATTTAGCCAGGGTGAAAGAGGTTCTTAGGCGTTCAGAGGATTGTAATCTAACGATTTAAAAGGATAAATGCCAGTTTTTTATTAATTCAATTGAATATTTGGGCTACACAATTAATGCAAATGGCTGGCACACTTGTAGTGATAAAGTCGAAGCAATTAAAAATGCACCAGCACCATCAAATGTGACAGAATTAAAATCATTTTTGGTTAAAGTAATTGACAATTTCGGATCATAGTGTGCTAGAACTGCAGCAGGCTTTAAAATCTTTTGTACCTCTATGAAAGCTTTCCGGCACGCCACTGAGCACACAAAATGCGCTTATTTTGCAATAAATTATATAACGGTTGCATAATAATGGAACTATTCGGTATAAATTTATTATAATAATTTACAATTCCCAAAAATGATTTTAATTCTGTAACGAGATTATCTTTAAGTCAAAAATTGAGTTGGAAATTGAGCATGGCACATTAAATTTTGTTGATGCAAATTAACCATTAACATTTTAAGAAGTGTATTTGCACGTTTTGGATTTCCAAAGCTCCTCGTGTCCGATAATGCTAAGAGCTTTGTTTCAGAAACTTTTCAAAATTGTCTATTATCCAATGGTATTCAATATAAAAGTTGAGCACCGTACCATCCGGCCACAAATGAAACAGCGGAAAATGCAGTTAAATCTATAAAACATGCGCTATTAGCAGCCGTAGGAAAGGACAGCTGCAATTTAAATTTACTATTAAATAGATTTTTGATTGATTACAGAAATACATCACATTGCACAACTGGTATGTCGCCGGCTAAATTGTTGCCTGGGCGGTCATTAAGGACTAGGTTAGATTTATTAAAACCAGATTTAGGCATAATTAAGACAAACGATAATATTCTGGAATATGTACAAGGTAAACAACGGAAACAAATTAAATATTATAAGAGACATAGGCGATGTTCGTTTCATGTTAACGATAAAGTTGCTGTAAAAGACTATAGATTCACAAAACCATCTTGGATTAAAGATATTATTACACAAAAATTAGGACCTCGAACTTACATTGTAAATATAGCAGAATTAAATAAAACATGGCGTAGACATTTTAATAAAATTTGGACTTTGCAAATTTTGTTGAAAGTGGAGATGAATCAAAAATGACACCAGAAATTGTACATGCTAACAATTTACAAGAACTTGAATGTGGTTCAAACCGATCAGGGGCCTTCTGAATTGTTAGCGTCAGACAATACTATTAAGAGTTCTAGTAGAACGACAAAAAAATCATCAAGATATGGAATTGAAAATTAATTTTTTTTTTGTTGTTAAAATAAGGGGGGAGAATGTTGTATATTTAAGTTTTTTGTGCGCTCCGTGGATACGACCGGCTGCGACACGATAAGCCAGTACGCATCGGGACGTTCAGAGTTGAATAAATGATTTTGTGTTTACCTGCATTTATTTGATCAAATTACATTACATGACTTGAAACACCACAAATAGAATATAATATTTTTATGTACATGGAAAGAGAATAACATTTAACTGACTTAATGAGCCAAATTTTACATTAACATGCACTTTATATAGAAGCACATTAGACTATAATTAATTATTCAATTAACTTGCATTCAAAGTGGACCAATTGTATTAAATCATTTTGAAAATAATGCAACTGTGATAAAAACGTATCATTTCAAGGTTTTATATAGAATTTTAAGTGCATACATATTTTGTTTGGCACACAAATTTAGATTCAATTAATTCGCAAACGATATACATAGAAAGGTAAATATTATTGCAGGTTATAACATTTGTATAATTAGAGACATAAATTATGAATCAGCAGCAACTATTGCAAAACTACATGAATGAAATTATACAAAAAGTTCGATGAATAAAAGTAGGAAATGGAACAAATCGGATGAACACATACTCTTTGTGAAATTCACTCTTTTTGGAAATAGAAAAGAGCGGAACTTGAAATCAAGGATAGGACAAAACATGACTGAACTATTTGTTACCTCTGGGATTATTCAGAATAAATAAATAAATTGTGTAACAAAACTCGTTATGGGGTTTAGCATGAATCAACAGTGAATGTCATTTTATATGCATTCCGAGCTTCTAGCTTTTCGTTTCGTATATTTTATATCTGGGTTAAAAATTAAAAAATATAAGAAATGTTGATTAAAGTACAAAATTTACAAATTGTGTTAAATGAAATTTAGGTTACAATGTCAAAAATGAATTTGACAATTAAATTGACATCCACCACGTGGGTAACATATATAATAGTTATTTATTGTATAAGTGCACAAAGCTCGGAATACTCAGAAAAAAAGGAGAGAATTGTCCCCACAATTGATTTGCAACCTTATTTGCATTTCAAAATGAGATATCAATATTCCATGCATCAGAGTAACTTCCACAGACAAAAAATAAAACAAAAGAAACATATCATATATCATATCGTATTCGTACTATCAGCCCGTCTTCCCATTCATTGGTATTTGGTTCTTCTTACCTGCTTCATTACACTCTTTTCTGAAAACTTGCATTCTCTTCTCTAACTTTTTCATTTGTGACGTTGCCCTATTAATACCCATAGGCTTTGCCCTTCCTCATTAATCCAATTGTTTCCCTTCCTTCTTATGTTTTTTCTCTTTCTCACTGTTATTATGATTTTTTGTTCTATATACTTATTTACTTTTACTTGCAATATTCCTTGTAATTGTTCTCTCTTGTCTGATGCTAGACATCACCATGTAGTGGTCACTATATATATTTCAGGACTTCTCATGAGCTTTCATATCTGTCACTTGGCGTATTATGGATTTATCATTCCTTTCTTTTCAGTGTCGTGTAAATTTATAGACGTCTTTATGTTCGAAGAATGTGGTTGTCACTATTAAGCTATTCAGTCGACAGTAGTCTGGGTCTAGGTATCTGATCGTAATTTTCTGTTCTCCCCGTTCCATCGTCCATTTTCCCTACTCTTGCATTAATATCTCCTATCAGGTATATGTTGCCTCTAATTCTGTCAGCAACCAAATTTAGGTTGTCCCAGTATTCGTCTTTCTTTTTTGATGGTTGGTCTTCACTTAGAGACGTTCTTTCTGAATGATCTCTCAATTGTTGTACTTCGCACATGTTTTGTTTATCAACCTCGCCTCATCTCTTTGTTCTTGTTGTACTCCACTATAAATCCACACATACCCCCTCCTAACATTTTCTTTCTTTCCTATTTTTTTCTTTGCTTCTCTTATTGCTAGGATGTTTATCTTCATCCTTTCAACCTCATCAATTAATTCTTCTTCTTTCCTGTATTTCACTTACATTCCATGTTGCCAATCTTCATATTTCTTTCGGTTCTTTACTCTATTTTATTTTTTTTTCATTTCATTTCTTTTGTTCTTTTCTCGGTTCCTTTTTCCATTTCCATTCCTAGATTCCATGTTCGTTGCCAGTTCAAACATTTTCTCTCCTGTACCTTTTTATCGGTTCCTAGTTTTTTTAATTTCTTTTCCATCAATGGTCAATGAATATGTTGCCTGTATGTTTGTACTAAATCTTTCACTTGCTTCTTTTACCTATACCTATAGTATATTGTAGTTTGTTTTTTTTCTTTTTCCATCCATTCCATTTTGTTGCTCGTGTTCCTTCTTTATCTCTCTAGTTTCTTTTCGTATTTCTTCATTTTCCTTACTTATATTTTTCATTGTCCTATTTTAATCGTCTATCTCCCTATTAATTTCACTTTGTTGCACCCTCCTCTTTAATTGGCTTCTTGTCCACATTCATGCCATTCGTAATCTTCAGTATTAGGTCCAATTTATCATAGGCTTTCTTATGTTACTTTATTTATCTTAAGTGTACTTTCTTTTCTGATTTTTTTCCTGTTTACCGTAGAGTACTTCTTATTTTCCATTTTGAACGATTACTAGTTATTGTTCGATATTACTTTGTCAATACAGTTTTTTTTGTTTTTTATTGTAGCTCGCAAATGCCTTTCTTCACATGTGTTTTACTGATTTAATCTCACTTTTGGTTAAAAACCTCTTTTCCTTCACAATAAAAATTGAACTTTTCGTGATAAGGCCCGATACCGAGAATTTTTATTCTTATTCTTCTGCACACGTTCACTTTCTTACCGTGCCGAATGTAAATGTTGTGTGGACCAATAAATATCTATCCGCCCATCAATATATAACAGGTGCGAATTATAAAAGCTATAAAACATGATTATTTAGAATTCTGAAACGCCATTTGTGTGGATCCTAGCAATAAAATTCCTGGTGACGCTGATTCAGTGTACATAAGTACACAAGGTAGAAACAAAGGAATGGAAAACTGCTTAACAGTATGAGGAAAGACTTGTAATTAGAAACTTTGTCCACTTTACACATGGCCCATTTTACCAATTTATTCTATCCCGCAAATGTTTAATCACGTTGGATTTTAAAGTTGTTTGGCGTCTCCCAGTTAAAATTTTTCCATTTTATCGTCACACCTACATATTAATACACATCAAATCTACTAAAGTAAAGAACTGCAGATGTATGTGTGATCATATTGTACATGTGCGTTTTTGGTATAATTAATTTTAATTTAATATTGTAATAATATTGTAATACTAGGGTAACTTGAGACTTATTAATGATCCACAACCTGCGTTCGCTCAAACATATTCGCTAACACAACACGTGTGCAAGTTCCTGCTCCAACTGGGAGTCTGAGAGAGAACTAGAAAAATATTTTCGACATGTGTGTGTGGTGACATTTCGGATGATATACAAGCAGAATTAAAACGACGGAGGCGGAAATGGAGTCAGTGTGTCGACGCAGACATCATTCCGGGGCGGACCAGGGTGGAAATACTAATGACTGGGCAGCCCAAGGGGGTGGACAATGTCATATACTAATTAGTTCCGAGCACGTTTGTTGGCCCTAAATGTCCACAAAATGTCTAAACAAACGTGCCACAAGGCAACGCTTGGGATATATTTGTCGCATAAACACGAAAAATATTTGCATTACATCGTGTTTGCGTCGAGATTTATGTTCGAGATTAGCGGTGAACAATGAAACCCCTACTTTGTTATTAGGCGAGATGTGTGCGTAATTAATTGCGAATTAAAGTCAAATATGAGGAAATTTTCGTATATTGTAATAGTACTAATAATCAGGTTAAACTTATTATTTACCTGCTGATTAAGATTTTGAATATTATTGGAATTGATCAAATTCATCGATATGATTTACTATAACTCATTAGTCTTAAATTGATGGGGGACATTTTATATAGTAAAATCGAAATAAAATATAAATTGTCTACCTATTAACTTTGCACCTCTATATTTTCCATATTTTTAACCATGACTTTGAAATGTCAAAAGCCCAACATATTTGATTTAACTGGATGTGAATATTGAAAATGCGTTGTAAAGTTAAAACTTGAAAGCCATTCATACGTGTGTATGCATTTGTGTGTATAAATGTCCCATTTTATATTGACACAAACCCGCAATAATGTAACATCAACATGACGTGCGAAAGCATAACGGAGCGACAGATGGCCGAAGAATAACAAACGTAACCCGGCGGCCGTTCGAAGAGGTATTTTTAAAATAAATTACAATTTCTGGATCCGCTTACACTGCGGCAATATCCATTTCAATATTTGCTCTCCGCGGCCGCCTTTTTATTTTGTTTTAGCCTCGTTCCTTTGCGAAAGAGAGCCGGTCGGTACTCCGGTTTGCGGTTCACTGCTATTTGACGGTAATGCGTTTCAAATATAAAATTTCGAGATTTCGTATAACCCCGTCAACGCCGCCGTCTAGACACATAAGGGATATTCGATTGTAAGGAACTTGTGTTCGGCGGCGGCGGCAGTAACGTTAATAAAATGACAATAATTCGATAAATCTCGGAGTTTTGCAACGTAAATGTGTCACTTGCACATTTTCCGCTGGTTTATATTGAAAATGGAGGACTTTAATATCGGGCGATGCGCGCGTAGTTTTCCGAAAGCCTAGGAATTTCTTAGTGCGATAACAATAAGGGGATATATTTGGTTATATTTTCTAACCATAGTTGGTTATGATTTGCGTTTTTAATATCCCTTTACAATTTACAAAATTTATCATTGCTGCCAAGGAAAAGTTAATTGAAAATTTGGTTGAAATACTTTTTACTTAAATCTTATATTGGACCAAAACAAAGAAAGTGTAATAGTTATTGGTTTTAAATAACATTTAAGGTGCAAAATTGTACAATATCATCCATTGTACACTTTATAGAATTTAAATAGTTTTAAATATGATTAAAAGCACTGCAATAATGTGCTATAGCATGATTTGAAGTCACAGCGAGCAATTTGTTGTCAATTTCGTTGTTTTTACTTTCTTATACTTAATTTGTAGGGAAGTATGGGAATACTGAACATTTTAACGCATATACACGTTTTGAAGCCCCTGAATCGATTCTGACTATTTTCAGCATGTCTGTGTGTATGCGAGTATGTCTCTGTTTGTGTATCTGTGTGCGTACGCGCTCTGGCACCATATCTATTGACGTTATGATTATCAACACTTAAGATTTGTATGTAAGATATCCTATTTTGACAGCAATATCTCCACTTCCGGTGAGGATTTACCCTTATCGTCTTCTTCCATATCTCGAAAACGGTACGAGTTATCCATAAAGTATTTCTTATAAAAGTTAAAGATATTGAAATGACTAACAACTACTTTTATAAGTTCTTTCGAAAAATCTCCCATTTACTGGAAAAACGCTGTTAAATTCGCTGCTAAAATATTCTTCTTGCTTGTAAACGTTCGAAATTTCTTCTGTCATCGTGGTCCAACCAGTGTATGCAAAATTTAAGTAAGCAAGTATAAAAAAATTACCACTGCAGATTTGTTTAATGTAATAATTGCATATGATATGCAATAATGTTTAAATTATGTTATAAAAGTCACTTCGCATTTTTGTTTTCTTGAAGGGTTGTGTTTATCATCTGTCTCTTTATTAATGTTGTTGAATATATTAAACTATAATTACACACAACGCAAAGATGTAACTATGGGTCATTCATTTAACATTTACACAAGTCTACATTATTTACAATTATCCAAAAAACGCAAATATTTAGTCATCGTGTTCTTCAAAAAAATATTTTGATGCAAAATAAACGAAATCGTATTGAATTCATTATGATTCGCTGGACATAAACAACATGTTACCGCTTAGTTATTGTACGTCCTCCTTGCACTATTACACACAAACATATTCGACGCATCATAAATCGTACGGTGTAAAAATTCGCGACGAATAGGCGATCTGTTGCGAGCATTTCGTCGGAATATGACAGATTCGTCAATTGTTAGCGTCCCGATGACTGGACGACATTCTTTGTGCACCAGCGAATTCCATTTCTACATTTCGATGTGTTTTTTGTGCATCGAATCCCACTGATAAGACAATCCATAGAATATAATAAACGCCTACTATCTAGATGCCAATGTTTGATATAGTTTAAGTCATGTGCTTCTGTAGCGATCTAAGTTCAATACCTAAGACGATAATATAATAATATAAAATATGTAACTAAAAACTCATGCACCAAAAATAGAAGAACATTAAATTAAATTAATTTATACAGGCTGCATGTAAAATTCCATGTTAGTAGTAATAATTCCTTTTATTCACTTTGCCAAAATACAGGATGCGATACACATACACGACACAGATATTCCAAAAGGCCACAATAACACTGATTAGCTAAAATCTTTGTGATCAGTGTGATCTCTCATGAGACGCAGTATGATGTGGCGTAGTGCGAAGATTGGTAGAGTTACGAGTATTGTATTCATGCATTGAAATTGTTGTCACAAACGAAACTATCTTCTTTTTTTATATTCGTTTTTGTTAAACCAATACCCGAACCATATCAATGGTACAACCCCAAACCATGACAGTGTATGAAAGATGAGAAATCATTTAATAGATGCGCATCAGAGTCATAAATGTTAGTCGACGTATTACAAAGTAAGATTTGTTCTCTTTGTCGCAAACATTATGAATTTGAAGGGCCTATCCAATGTTGTGGTCAAGCCCTGATATTTTGCAATATCAGATAACTCATACGTAATTCCATCGTAACATATTACGAAGTTATCAGGGAATAATTTACGCCGATGAAAATGCATACACTTTTTGTTAATGCAGACGGAAGATCCTGTATGTATAACAGAAATAATAAGGGCACAAGAACAGACCCTTGGGGCCAAGAAACCACCAAGAAATATATGGTACTCGCCACCTTGCAATATTAGTCCTAATGCCGAAAGCACATAGGTTTTTTCGTAAATTTCCCAGTAACGGTATCAAAAAATATACCACGTACTCATTTTTGCCCGTTCATGCATAAATTGCAAAAATTCATTTGATGCTGACTTCACTGAACGTGCCTACTGAAAATCATGCCGGGTTTTTGCAAAATTGCAACTTGGCATTTAAGAATTTCGTAATTCTCATATGACCAGTTTTTCAAATATATTGGAGAAAACACTGAGAATTGATATACTCGTATGTGGATGTGGATGTGGACTAATGGAGTACAAGTAAGTATAATGAAATTTAGTGCGGATCACGGCAAATTTTTTGCCTTGCAATGGAATTACCTCTTTTATTATTTTTCGATTGCTTTCTATTGGTTATCTTTCTTGTCTTGTTTTGTCTCATTTTTGTTTTGATATTTTTAATTTTTACTTCACCAATGTGTTAGTTTTGGTCCTCCTGATTATGTGGTATTTTTATGATATCAATCAATAGAAATATTAATTAATAGAAATTTTTTAACGAACACTCAGTAGATCGCTGTATATTTGAATGAAGCATCATTTCCTGACGATATGATGAGGAATTAAATTTCAAACATTAGTTAAATTAAGGAGATTGTCTCTGTTTTGACATATTCGCTGTGGAAGGGCACACGTCTATGTGAAATTCATGGTTAAAAATATAGTCACATTCTAATATTTGTCCATCCAGAGCAGCGGATGCATGACGAGCCAGATATCCTTATTTCTATCAAAATACGGAGAATGGATATATGGATTGAACGTTGAGTAGCAATCGGTAAGAAGTCAATTTTGAGGCCAATGGAACGATATGGAGTCTGCTGTTGCATAACACATTGGCATGGAAGAACATGATGTAACTCTTAATGACCTATAATTCCAAGCATGATTATGATGACGATAATATCCTGACGATAAAATCCTAGCTTTATGCATTTGTTAGTTATATTAAAGAAACATGTTTTAATTAGTTGAATATCCACTACTAACGTTATTATTATGTATATATCACTAAATACGTTTATTCAATTCTGATATACATACAAATAAATATGATGTATTATAATTAATTTCATTTTGTTGAAAGTTCTTTGCGTTTCCATAACCGTTGAATTTCCTATAACCAAACCAAAAAAAAAACATGCATTTGCATAAGGATCGCAGTGTTTCTTAACCAAACTCCGTTGCAATAATACATTAAAATCCCATATTAATGAGTTGCCATGTACCTACATACCATACGGCCCGTATTATTATATGAATTATGAAGAAACATCTTCGGAATCTGAACCTCTTTTTCGTGCAATTAAATACAAACATTTGATAAATAAGTATTATTCGGTGCACTTCCTCTCAGCATTTAGCTCGGCCGCATCCGTCGGACAATGTAAATTATTTACCCGGTAAAGTCGATAAATAACCGATCGGTGCCATTAGTTTGGAAGAATAACAGGTTTCGTACGGGGAGCGCTTTATTTTGATTTAGTGCGTGTCGTTCCGGCGCACCGATGGATTTTTTCTTCCGTGTGCGTTTATCACTTGAACCTTCGTACGTGTAAAAGAATTTTTTAATGAGGGCCGCAGTTTGGCGATTTAGTTGGCAGATGCAGGCCCGAAGTGGGTGGAAGAAGCATTTAAAAGACACGTTGTGTAACATTTTAATTTCAAGGCAGTTCCACAAGTTCCCAGAAAAGAGGAATCAACTAAAATTAAATGATATAAATATAAATAATATATATATAAACCATATTAAAAGATCAAACACAAAAATATCAGAACGGAACAAATGAACACATTGAAATGAAGAGAGATAGCTTGAAGAAGAAGAAGGGAAACTGGTTGAATAGTTGAATAGTAGTAAAAAATATTGGAAACCATATAGGACAAGCAAAAGTGAAAAGAGGAACAAACCAAATCCATATACTGAATTGTTCGTCAAATAAGAGACAAAATTGCCCACAATTTTATTCGGGGGATTATTTAAACGCGCACAAGAAGAAATTATTAGAGCTTTGAATATCAGTATTATTGTTTCGTTGCAATTTTTGAGATTCTTGTTTGGTTTAGTGTTATCTGCATATTTCGCTTATCATCTTCTAATTTTGTTAAATATCGTTTTACGATAGCTACCTCTTTCCTTCACAACCAGTTATTCCAGTTGGTTTGAATTGAGCTTTAGTTGTCATTCATTTTGTATTTACGACATTTTTACTTATTTTTGTGAACAATGAAAGACGAATATTCATTGCGAAGAATTTTCCTCTTGTTCATCTAAGTTGGCAATTCCATTAAGTGTTTTTGATCATTAAAAAATAATATCTATTGTAACTAAGAGTTGACAATTGTTATTATGACTAGGTTGTTAGTAATGGAAAACTTTAATAAAAAAAAATAAAACTTTAAGTTTGTAATCCTGTACTCTAGATCCGGTTCTGGTGAAATTTCTACAGATCGGACACACGCATGCAGATTGTACACGCCTGTGTGAACAGCGTTGGAGAATGCAAGAGATCCCGGTCTTCGAAAAGATGGGAGTTCCGATAAAACCTTGAGGCAAGCCCGACGCGCGGACACTTGACAACCGTGTGCACCCGCTTCGAATAGCAGAAAATTCAACGGGAATTGCCGCCCTGCCTGCCCTTCGCCTACCAACAACCGAAACCATGTACCACGACACTAACGACACGCTAATGCCCTCGGACAGCTCCGAACGAACGCGAAATATCTTCCTCATGGTCTTGTGCGTATCTCGTGTTGATCTCGATATCGTTTTACTTGTTGGTTTTGTTGACGTTGAGCTGAAACCTGCTAAAGTTTCCCTCGTCTAATTTAAATAATCTGGACGGAAAACGTCCGAATAGATCTTTTTACAATGTGCTCACCACCTGTCTATCGAATGATTATAAAAACGTCGAAGCTAATGTTGATCGAATTCGATTGGTGTTTAAAAGCAACGTCTGCTTTGATTTTGTTGTGTTTTTAATTATTTACAAATGCGATGAACTTCGTGTGCAGCTTCATTGATGAGAATTAATTACTAGTTTTCGTCTACACTTCCTCCTGACTTCTTGAAAACTATTAATTAATTCATGTTATAATCAAATAATTTGTAACGTGTGTAAATAAAACAGTTGTTATGGTTTTGGCCGAATTACATAAACAATGTTTTGCGGTAGAGAAATGATTCTTCATATATCATTATTTTTACATCATTTCTACTTTATATGCAATGCTAAACTTTCCTCCTGTGAGTTCCTCCCTGAGTTCCAACGTATGTCAGTCTCCAAATATATGTCCGGTAGCCATATATAGACTTGCTCCACAGTAATGCAGCTGACTCGTTCAATTATGCCTCGTAACGTACCATTCGATTCTTGATTACTACAATCCACACAAGGGTTACTAACCTAATGACATATATCTATAACTTTTGCATCACAATTCTACACCAATGCTTACAATCAGTTAGTATCGATAACCTTTAGGTTACAGTAAATTTGTATAAAATATCTTAAATAAATTAACTTGTTCTAATATTGTAATTCTTTTCGCACCTACAAACATAGGTTACTAGCGTTTTACCTTTACAATCTCAGCATGCTTCGCAAATCGTAATTTATTACGCGCTGCTATTATCTGCCTTCACATCCATCGATGTGTATCATATCTGTCCGATCGTTTCTACCATTTTATATCAACAATCTCCATGCATCTAGCGCACAGGGATAATTTATCGGAAAGAAAGAGATCATCTCCGCGATACGATCCGAGCACAGTCGAGCAAATGCACCCATATTTAATTAGCAAATAGCACAGCCACGCGATAATTAATAATGCCTGAAAGTAGTAGTAGTATTATTATTATTATTATTATTATACCTTAATTAGCATGCATCGAGACATGAATCTTTAAAAGTTATTAGTTCGCATTTCTCGAAAATTTTTACGACCGCTCCGTCTGCATTCGCAGGGAACGTTATAATTAATTTTGTTAATTAGCGATATTAGTTTTGAAAACTAATCGCGTCTCAAATCGGCCGCTTAAAAAGAAGTATCTGTGACGAAGTGGTTTGGTTATCGGCGGTGTCAATCTCGGACCAATTAAAACCATGACAAGTTCAAAATATTCTGTAATAATACTTTTACATCTCGTAATTGATAGAAGGATACGCCGCGAGGTTTTGAAGGCACAACAGACGATTTATAAGCAATAAAAAGGGATCGCAATAGACGATCGTCGGGAGGAAACGATGCATAAATGAACATAGGCAGAAATAATTAAAGCTATTGAATAAACACATACTTGCATATTGCAGTCTATTGATAAAATTATTGGTGGTTATATATTATAGACCACAAGCTCATAAATAATTAGTCCCTGGAATCTATTTTGATTGTTTTAATGCAACTAATGAAGTAGACTAGTGGGCAATTCTTTAACTTAATTGTTTAAATGATTTAATACCACTGGCGTCCATTTGTTTCCAGTTGAAAAATGTTAGCACTTATTTTACATTGGCATTATTCTCCCCTTTTTGCTTTCCTTCTGCATTCTTCGCAGGTCAGTGCATCGACGTTACATATTTGAAAACCTCGCGTCTTCCACCAAACGTCATAATTTTGCTTTTTACTATCTGTATCTCCAATTACGATTTAGGTTGCTGCTTTACATGAACGAACGAACATTTGCCGCATTCCTTAATACCTAGTCCTTGGTAATTTTTACATTAGATTGTTTGACACAACCCCAAATTGATAACTCATAAGTTTCAAGATTTGTTTTCATAGCAACAACCTACTATAAATGTATATAATTTATTTCATCCCCGGCAGCTAATGAAAATCATAGAACACTTCCTTCGACACTCCAGATTCGATAAGTTTAATTTTTGAGTATTGTTACCATACCTTATTCTAAATAATCTATCTGACGTATAGGGTTGTAAAGCTTGAACTTGATACCATCCATTAAGTTTGTATAAAAGGATCTTATTTCAAACGTAGCCACGTTTAGAAATATAACAAACTTCAAGTGTGTCACCTGTTATATAGAGTATTTATGCTTTTTTCCATATTTATAGAAATGATAGTCTCTGAGATTGGGTGAATATGTCTTTTCAATAAGATTCGATCCACTTGGCGTCGTCTTATGTATAGTAAATACATTGTAATCAAAACCAATACACTTACAAACGTGAACAAGTTAAGGGACCAATAAAAACAATAAACTATCAAACACAACAAGAGTAAATAGTACGAAATTAAAGTACACTTCAAACCGTCCATTTGCGGACCCATGTTCATTAGGACTTTTCTGCATATTTTGGGCCATACTATCGGCCCACAAAGTTTGTGATACGCTTTTTTACAACCTGTATAGCCGCTGCAATATTAGTCTTGAATCGCTTACAGAGCAGTTTGTTGTTATTACTCCGCCACTTGTGCACTACAATTTTTACATTTATTTGAAACTTTGACCTTCCTATAAACTTTTTTAACATGCTGTTCATGAGTTTTAAGGTTATGTTAGGAACAGGTAATTCATATCGTCAACGACCTCCTTAATTTCTTTGTACAATTTTGTTGTATTATACATCAAAATGACGAGCTATTTTCCCTAATTATTTTCATATCCTATGATCTCGCTGCGTCCTGACTTACCATAATACACAGCAACTTGACGTTTGACATATATGAAGTCGCATTAATACGCTGATATAATTTGATAACTTGTTACTTATTTCAAAACCCCCTCGACTTTGTAATGGCAAAAAGAGTAAAAACTTTACATATCTACCTATATGATACCACAATATAAATACATTATAATTATATATCTTCTGTCCAGTCAAGCACATGATATCTTGTATACACACTGTGCAGAATTTCATGTTCTTTCCAAATATTGTAGAATTTTTGGGCAAAAATATACGTTTAAAAAAGCGGATCACTTAAATTTTATTGATGTTTTGTTAGAAACTGGCTATATGAGTTAAAGATCAAGTCACTACAGATACTTGAGAGTGTCAACCTGCCATTGCCATTACCAGCTTTATTATTATTGGTTTGTTGATGTTTATCGTCCAAACTACAATTCTTTATTGATTATTTCGAACTGTTGTTTAACAGTGTTACAATTGTTAGTGATAATTTATGATTAGATTGTTTGTAACATCGTGTTCTATTAATTTTGCGTCAGATAATGCCGTTAAACAGTCTAGATATAGCTAAGGCTATAGCTCTAGCGGAAGATGAGCGTAGCATTCGACACAACCGTTCAGCAAGCTATCGATACATTTCAAGAAACTGGTACCTATACGAGGAGACCTGGCTCAGTTCGACCACGAGTAAAAGCAGTCCGTGATGACAGATTTTTGGTAAATATGGTTTTGCGAAACCGTCACTCTACAGCTGTTACGGCAAAAAATCGGTTGGCAGAGGTACGGGGGAATAATGTAAGCGAGATGACGGTAAGAAGACTCTTCAAAGAGGCTGGGTTAGGGTCTTTCAAACCAGCGACAGGCCCAAAATTGCCCGCAGAACATTGAATGGCTCGCTAAATTTCGCAAGACAACACGTAGATTGGACAAAACAGCAATGTAGCAATGTTCTATTTACGGATGAGTCCAGAGTTGATTTGCGATCTCTCGATGGTCAAGGAAGAGTGTGTAGGAGACCAGAAGAACGGCCTGTCGAATGCACATTCGCTCCAAGGTCACCGGTTCACAAAAACTCTGTAATGGTATGGGCTGACATTTCGTACCAAACCCGCACGGAGCTCGTTTTTGTTGAAAATGGATCTTTGACGGCTGCGGGTACATCGTAGAGATACTTTCCGAACATGTCGTGTCTTACCGTCCGTTTATTGGTATTGCATTTGTGTTAATGGACGACGTGTTAAAGGTCGAGCAGCCGTCACCAAGAATGCAAACGACCTTCGCATTGCTCTTCAGGAGGAGTGGAACTCTGGTAATGAAATTGAACTGCGTTGTAGAATTGTCCCTGTAAGGGTTGTTCCGACGTTTCGTCAATGTCACAATTGCCATCTTCATCAGGTTGATCTTCTCGGTCAAAGTGATCTAGCAGAAATGGCGTTGGAAGTTACTGGGCCGTCCTTATATTCTGTGGCTTCGATCCGGGTGGATGTGCATGCTTGATTTCTGCTCTGGTTTCGCGTCAGTGGACCGAGTCATTCTTGCTGCTCAATAGGTCGTGATATTTTCTTTTGGTCTAGCGCGGGTTTGCTTCGTTTGATATTTGTCCAGTCAGCAAGTGCTGACTACCATGCTCTTGTGCATCATCCCGTTTGTTCATATTTTCTGGCTGCTTGTCTATTTCAATAGCTTCCCGTATTATCCGTGTCGTGAAGTATGGTATGTTAGCTATGGTTCTCGTATTTTCAAAATCTATAATGTGCCCCGTGTCTAATATATGTTTCACCACTCACCAGGGATGATAATGTATCTTTTAGTGACTTCATTCCCACGTTTATTGAAATTTCAGTGCACGGGTTCTTATAACGTTTAACAATTTTGGTACTGTGATTTAAACCGTCGCTGGCTTTCGATTGGTATCAACTTGAGCACAAATACATCGTAAAAGTTAACCTTACTTGAGCTTGTGCGTTCTGTGTTTGTATTGTCCGTCATGGTTTCAAAGGGAAGTTCAATGGTGACGCGAAGCTCTGTTAAGTAGCTTGTAGCAGGCAGATAGTTTTGCTCGTGTCTCGTGTCATAAGGTTTTGTCCACAGTTAACAAAATAAATGCGTCAAAATTTATAGCTGGCATGTCGAATGTGATAATAACAATTATATTAATGAAGAAAGGCACGTTTTATACACTCCACTATTTCATAGTTAATAAAATAATGTTTAAATAATTAGTTTTGCATTTTTCCACATGAAATCTATCCACATTAAAATTAAACAAACATGCGTTGATTTATTCCTCATGCATTATTAAAACAGATATTATGCACCCTACGTGTCCCACCCCCTTGCCTCGAGTATGGTACGTATGTATCGCAAATGGCTCATGTAAATATTCCTTTTATTAATGCACATGTTTCAGTGCGAAATAGCAGACATAATAGAACGAGCGCAAATCACATATTACTACGTGTACAAACTTTTAACAAATGCACTTGGCATATCGCATGCAATATGTGCACATTGCCTTTAAATATATTCGTTACTAGGTCACAATAAATGGCGACGCAGTCAATAGGTTGTGTATTTTTAATGAAACTCATTGTTCGCAATCGATCATTTTTTTTCGTAGAACGCATTGATACTTTTCCATTAAAATTTAATGAATACAGTGCCAAACGAGTTTATAATAACTTAATGTGCGTTTGTATTATTCAGGTGTTCGGCTATTTTATATGAAGCTCCTGGCATGTAGGTAGGTTTTTCCTCCTGCATGCACGTAACATCGTTACCTAAATAAATTATGTTGAGGTAATTAGCCGTTATCAACAAACTACAACTTTATCGATGTAATAAAGTACATAAAAAGTGTGTCATTTTCCAGTTACCTGCATTCAATTCAGCAGATACGTTACATCATTAGTAACAACAAATAGTATAAAAATTGTCTACTGATTATCCGAGCGTTTATTTCTAAACAAACCCAGCCCTTACTAATACACCAACAGGAACCGGCTTAAAATGTGCTTATATACAGTCCAATGCATTAAATTGATTCCATTACATGTATAAATAATCAATCATATCGTTTTCTTTTTGTATAGATTACCAACAAAAATCGTCTAAACGGAAATAAATGGATCGCAACTGCGTTATTCCACTTTCTAAATGTAATTGAAACGACTACCACATTAATTAAATAAATACATAAGTCAATACGACACTTGGCGCTACTACATGTAACTTTTAACCCCGTGACAAAGCAAGAAACACGCCTTTAATATCGCTCACTAAATATATCATTATATATAATATGATAGTAGTTACTAAACAATTATCGGGATTCAATCTAAGTGTCAGGTGGGCAAGTTATGGGCATTCGTACCGCATGTTCTAGCCGTGTCCATTATTTTAACCGAGACAAAAGATCGACACTATGACTCCCGATATGTCGATAAACATCTATGACTTTGTGTGAGCGCGCGTGAGAGAGAACGAGCGAGAGCTCGATCGCAATGCTAATCTGTACGAACTTATGTATGTCTATGCCTGTTTCCCACATTACATTAAGGTAATTTACGGTACCGGGAATCGTTCCTTAAATCTAGCAAGACGTTCGGTAATTATGTTGCCTCTTGGAAATTATTAAAATAACAGATTACACTGCGGGAGCAATGAGTTTAGGTATATGTATATTGCGTGTGTAATCGGTTTATATGCAACTACGTGGAATTCGCCGTCCGAGTACGAGCCACAATAAATGCTCTGCGCAAACAAATTGCACATCGGACAGCAATTAACTCACATAAATCATATGTCATCAAACCCAATTCCCAGGCGATTATTTTAAAACGGAAGCAGCTAACGTGTAGTTCAGCATAAGCAATTTAGGTTGATAGGTATATGTAACAAAGCAAATAGTGCGAATGAAAATAATACCATTTCGTTTTTATTTTAGGTATAATATAATAATATGGTGATAAATAATAACATAACACTATGTAAGGTGCTTTAATGATGAAAACCGCAAGGTGAAGTTCAGATGACCCAGTGACCAGCACTGTTCCCTGCTCGACCACTTAAACCTTAGAAATACGAATCGCTCGAATATCTCTTTAGATCAAATGCCTAACTTACACGTTACATATGCTAAAGTTAATTTTGGTATTACCATGACAGTCATAATTCAGAATTATAATAAAAATGAAATTTATCACCAAGAACAACAATAAATCACTTAGTAAACAAATCATCTGCGCGCTTGAATATCAAATCAAATAAGATAGATCAAACGCCGATTTAAAACTGTGGTCACTTTTAGTTAGTCAGGTTATGAGAAAAAGTTTTAAATTTTGCAAATTTTATATGTACAAGAACGTTGGTGGAACGCAGTTTAATGAATGGGACGGGTAATATTTTTTTTATTACTAATGTATTTATTATTTAATGTACATTATAAATATCAGACAAGTGTGTTTTTTTGAGTAATTGTATGTCTGCGTGGAAATATTTTTTTTAAATTACAGTATGCAGATCTAATATTTTTTTCTGATTTACCTTTTGTTTCTGAACGAATTGTTCATGATTAATTCAAGGTTTTTAGCCTCAGTTAACACAAGTGTTATCGCCATCTATAGTTAGGTTAAAATTATGTTTAATAACTTCACAATCCTCATTTTTTCAAATAGTAGAACAACTGATCTTGTTGGATTCATGACTAAGGAGTGTTCATTCGAGGAGACGTTGATAAAATGCAAGTCTTCATTTGTAAGCGACAGAACATATCTCTTAGATGGAAAGATAAATATTTGGGTGTCATCAGCATACATTACCGTCGATATACTAAAAGAAGTGGACCCAAGATTGAACCTTGCGGCACTATCGCTCCAACTCTCTGGGCGTTTGAATAACAGTGGTCCAATGACAAGACCCAGTGCTTCTTCTATTACTTATACTACATTTTAAATTTATTGCCTCCACAGAAAACCCGATAAAATGTAAAATTAATTCCAAAATTTTGTAATTTAATACATCAAAGGCTCTATCTCTCGATCATTTCAGTGATGTCATCACTGAATCCGTACTGACAGAATGAGAATGAATTGTGCTGATTGACACAAACTCTAATTTGCGAGACTGATACTTTCCTGCTGATCACGGAGGTCAAGAAGGTGGGGCGAGGGAATCGGATGGGGGGCAAAGAAATCAAAGTGCTATGCTATGCTGATGACGCCGTATTGATATCCGAGGGTGAAGACGACCTGCAGCGGCTCCTTTATTAGTTCGAACAAACCGCGTCAAAATTCAACATGCAGATATCAACGAGCAAAACACAATGTCTAACCGTGGCCAAGGAGCCGCGCAGATGCAAACTCGCCGTATACAGCACTAGCTTAGAACAAGTGATGAACTTCACATACCTGGGCGCCAATATAACAAGCAGTAAGGACCTAGAGAAAGAAGTGAAGTCTTGTACTAATCCCAGTATGTCACGAAGTTTCAGTAACAGCTTTATATTGTCTGTCGCCCAGAGTTGTCTTGGTTTAGTAATTCCAACTACTCTTTCTGTTTGTTAAACTAATTTAAAATATGCTACATAAACAAAGAAATTTTATCATTGTGCATATCAATTATTTCATTGAACTGAATTATGTAAAATTGAAGTCATTATAGTCAAAGTTTTTATGCAATGGTTTTTCTGTGGTGGTGAAAAAATTAAAAGCGTCGTGGTCTGAGAAGTTACATGGTATTACACTACATTTATTATGGTTGAAAAATCTGATACAACAACTACATGCAGCAAGGTAGCGCTAGTGTTCGTCACTCTGGTTGGTAGATTTATAATTTGATTAAGAACAATACAATCCACCAGTCGCGTAAACTCTATTGTGGTATGATTTTCAGCACATTAATGTTTATATCTCCCAACCAGTACATGTTATTTCACAAAGGCACTAAAGTAATGATAGACTGTTCAAATTCATTCATAAATAGTTGCGAGTTAAATGTAGAAGCTGTATATGTACCCATAATTATGAAAGTAGCCTAAGTTACATATTTCTTTTGAGATATTTAATGAATTGCATTTGAATAAATTTAAAAAAATTACCTTTTGCGACACTTTAATTTATATTTTTATTAGTCTTGATTAATGGAAATTTATTATGAATATGAAATTTTGTGTGAATTTAATACCAAAATGTTGTTTTTAAAGTTTGAATTGACTTGGACCATTTTTAAAATTAACTGGATGTCCTATAACTAACTTAAACAATGAAGGACTACGAGTTTGAGTTGAAACAATAAATTTAATGAAATAATTCATGAACATTATTAATTATTTTTAAAAAGTAATCCATTTTTATCATTTCGAGTTTTTAAGATTCTTAAATGTTCCTGAAAAACTGGAGGGATGTATGGTAGTAAACACATAATATCTTTATGTTTTTCGTCCGTTAATGATCTAGTGGTGGTGTATAATGGAAGTAATTTAATATTTCCGTATAGTTTTGGTCTTCTCTTTTAGGTGCAAGATGTAAAACTTGGAATTTAGAATGATCTAAAGCAGTTTTATATAAGATTCATTTTTCAAGAGTCTCATCCATTGAATTTGCAGCCAAGAGACAGAATCGTCCGTGGTATTTTTTACTCTTCTTGTTATTGACTCTTCTAGTGATCCCGTTGAAATAAAATCCGGCAGCGCCATTCGTTTTATCGAAAATGTATTTCTTCTACTACACTTTTCTATCAATTTGTTATAATGCTCAGGGTTGTATAAGTAATTTGCTTTTTTTATTTTCATTTCTATCAACACATCAATCACGGTCATTCGGTAGAAAAGAATGACCCGATACCAAAAATTTGTGAGTCTACCGTTTCAATATTGTTATTTGATGACTGAGCAATTTTCATCCATATGCGCTAAAATGCATAATGCTACTACTCCCTGTGCACCTCTTGAAGCTGTAGTTTCATCCCATATTGACATTGTCACCACGGAAATTATGGAAACCCAAGTTCTACACGTACATATTATAATTGGCTAACGAAACAGACAGTTTAGAATACGGAAGTGCTTTTTGCAAATCAAATGAGAATCCATAATATTCCCTGGGATTTTGTTTAGCTTTTTTCTCGTCCTCTGCAAGACAGTTCCTAGCTCGTTCGGCATTTTGTAAATGTACATCATGACTTTCTCTTCCTCATTATTGCATGCTCTGATTTTTTCCTTCAGTAAATCGCATTTCTTGCATGTGTCTTATCGAGGAGCATGGGAATTTGAGTTCAATTCATTATTAACTATCTTCCTGTAGATCCATTTCTTAACAAAGCATTGGTTATTTTCCTCACATTTCTTTACATACAGGCTATACATTTTACGAATATCTAAATCAGGACTCCAATATTTTCGACCAGGAGTGTGACGAGCTTTGGTGTAGTGGCTATCATATGCTGGGAAACTTTAAATTTGTTCTCGACAGCTTTTATCTTCATTTCATCTGTTTTTCACGACAATCCAGGCATCTTTCCATGATGATGAATTCCAGGTATTTCAGCATTCAGAGCACGATTTCTGACTTATTATTTCCTGACAGAAAATACTTGTAGCTGCATTTTCTCATAGGTCTTTCAAAATTTCTGGACCGCCTTTGTTTTATTAATCGTTGATGAACTGTAGTACACAGATATAGATTCTCGGTTTCAAAATCTGTTAGTTTCCAAAAATTATCAAAAGTAGATGTTGTTTCATTATATTCTACGCGATCTAAACTTTTTGAGCAAAAGCAATGCTTATTTTCGAAAAGTTTGGCACACATAATTTCTCATAAGTTTCCTGATATTTTGTGCGTAACTACCTTTATTTCTTGCCCGTTTTCTTTTCGTATCTTTTTCTATCTGCGCCATTTCTATTGTTTTACAATGCTCCATTTCTGGGGTTTCTACATTTGCAGTGAAATCTTCGTATGATTCATCTGAAGATGATAATTGTCTTACTCTTTACGTTTCTTGGAATTATTACGTGGGCGTATCAGGTCACATCATATCCGAATAATAATTAACATATTCACATAATAAGTATCTTGTCATTTACTTACCTGAACGGCTATGTGTTGACATATGATATCGTAAAAATTACATTGAATAAATTTAGTTTAAAATAAATAATGTGGTGTGAAATATCTGATAAACTCATTTTTTCAAATTTTGACTTAGACCACTTTCATAATTATGGGCACATATATTGAGGCGAATATATAATTTCATGACATACCAGAAGTAATTAACCATAACCGTTCTATTCTATTATTTGTGCTTAATACCTGGCAATTAATTAAGAAAATCACCAACACCACGCCCCATGGAGCATCTCTTTCTTTACAACAAAAATTATATCCATATATATTAATTAAGTCATTTGTAATTAATATAGACAATCAAGTGTATGTGGTACATATTACATCCAAATAAAATTGGCGCTCGAATGCGTTGGCGTTCTCGAATTTAGGTAATATAATAATAAAGATCGCACGCTCAAATGCGCTATTTTCAGTACATTATTATTCTTAATCATCCTTTATATTGTCTTTTAATTTATGACCACGATCAGTTTTGTTTTTTAAATTATGTAAATTTAAAACCAATTGAAATATGCAATAAATTACGTAAGCATGATAATAAATAAAATAATAAAAATTAATAACAAGAAAAACTTCGGCAGTGGCCAACAGACTAAACGTCCAGGAAGAAAACTAACTCCGATGTTATTTCGAAAACGTCAATGGAATTGATACATATATTTTTATTTTAATACATGCAGAAAAGAAATAATTATTCAATTGTAGTCGCGATAAACACGAAATATCAATAACTAAGACATAAGGAATTAATTATGCAATTCTCGTCAACACAATTTAAGTATCGGTTAAACATATATTGTAGGAGGATTATGGTACGTGATAATGAACATTTTAATTATTGTGCTTCACCCCATAAGTTAACACAGATAACAACAAAATCGTATTTATCGAATATTTTAGGAAATCGAACTATTGTTTTATATTTTATGTATATATTTTTTGTGTTCTACATTTGCGGCGGTGACATAACCCATTTGACAAATATTTAATATCTATAAAGTTGACCCCATAGCCATTGCCGTCTTAATCTATACAGGCCGCTATGTTGAAATCGTGACGTCACAGTAAGAGTCGCACCCAACATAACCTTATTTTAATTTGATAAATTAAAACAGCGCTGAATTACTTACATTTATATTATTTTACTTATTTTGTCTAAGAAACAACAGAAACATATTTCAAAAGTGTAAATTTATTGCACAAACAGGAATAAATAATCATGAAATGAACATTTTGGTTGTGGACAGTTAAAAGGTTATGTTTACAACGAGGATTTTAAAAACGAAAAAAACGATCAACTACTTAAAAATAAGCTCGAATTTTTGTGATAATGAACGGTAACATGTGTAAGGATTATATACAGCAACGCACAAACTAATGGGAAGGTAAATTTCCGAAATATCAGCTTCTAATTTTTTACAATTCGAAAATCCTATTTAGCAATTTCTATTTGCAGAAACCACTTCCGTTCTTTGCACAAATGAAGAATAGCCCTTCGTGTATGATTGTCATTAAAAATTACTTGTTTCAATGTCCCAATCAAAGTGAGTCTAGTGTGTTATTTATTGTAGGTCGTTAATTTTCTATAATTTTTGTTGCTTTTGCAGGGTTTTTGTATAGTCATTATTTTTGAATAATTATTTAACAGAATATTTGTCCAAATTGATATACATTTCGTGGATAAAATTTCAATGCTTCGTCCACAGTTGCATGGCACCGTATCTAATATGTCATCATTTCTCAACATTTCGAGCATTAAAGTGGTGAGAACAGGTTTTTGCCGTGGAACATCATTGAGAAACATGTTCTTGTATGTTTCAGATGTACAAACTGTAAAAAAAAATATGCTCGTTCAGCTATCTGGGTGGAAAACTCTGTTGGATATTTTAGTCCACCTCGATTGAAGTTTTCCATATAGGCCAGTACATCTGTAGAATACCCAATATCCCAGGTAAGATTTTTATTGGCGATTAACAAATTTGTATAGCTTTAAATCCGTTAAATGGATTTTCAAAAAATAAATGGAATTTTCTTTCTTTTTTGTTATCCAATCTACGAGACACATTTGTCCAGCTTCAATCTTTAGCAAAATGTCTTTTAAATTATTAATTTTATCTTGTATGGGGGGGGGGTCGTTTTCGTCATTATTAGAACGAGAACTGGGATCTTTTCGTTTATTCAGGGGAGCTTCGGACAGGTATAAAGGAAGATTCGGGAAGACAGAAGGATACGCGTCAGTCGTAAGCATCAGTTTCTCTCGGGGTATAGAGAATTTTACACCTGTAAAATATTAATTGGGGGATAGGGATAGGGATCTTTACCGTCTTTGTTTGTAACTTCATGGTTTCTTATAACAAAATCTTCTGTAAAATGTTCGACACACACACGTGTAGTTTCGGTCACTTTTAAGTTCGCTCTTGGAATTTTCTTTAGCCATAGGGAGAGGTGATGATTGTGTTTGGGAAACGAAAACATTGGGATGTAGGAACCATTTTTCAGGTTGGACTTGCAGTTCGGTACACAACATTTATTGGGCATTTTCTAATAATTAAATAAAGGCGTTTATTTAAAAAAATACATTTAGCAAACATCATTATTGTCATCACTTACTATTTTGCGTAAAAAATGTGCTAAAACACGGAAAAAAGTACTTTTAAAAAATTAACGACCTAACCTAGATTATTTAAAAACTATTTTATAATAACATGAACACAACAAACCCTAAACTAATGACTGTCCATACAACAACAAATAAAAACTAATGAAACAACGAACACACAAAACAACTATAAATACCAGAACAATTCTTTTTTTAGAAAAATCGACGAAACTGTTTGTAACAGGTTAGACTCTTACTGTGACGTCACGATTTACAACATAGCGGCCTGTATAGTTAAGATGGCAATGCCATAGCCTATCATCTGTCATTATTGACTTGGTAACTTTTTACAATATTTTGTTTTAATAACCTTTGGTTCCACGATATTTGTCATTTGTTACTTTATGCAGATTTTCTCATTCTAAATCCATTTAATTGTGAACCTTCGTGTTCCAACAAGTTCTGAACTAGTACCTGTAGCTGACCAAGCATGTCCTATTAGTAGATTATACAATTAAATTTTAGTCATCTTGCTTCGATGGCGCCTTAACTATCATATTTTTATTTCATTGCTAACACGACGACTCCTCCCGACTCTGGAGTAGAGTTATAATTGTTGAATACCGTTCAAGCAAATGTTAATATGGCACCATGCCACCTTTTCCACTAGAATCTTCTTCCTCCAAAATCGCCCCCAACATCTCGCCGTATATAAGTGGCGTTGTGGTGGGTGGGGAAGCAAGGTAGAGGTTAGGATATGCTGGATTATAAGAAAATCAGCCTAAGAAGCTTGTTGGTGAATGGGAAGTTATAAATTCAACAATAATCCGTGGATATTGCAAGAATAAATTAACAAGTGCGCAACGGTGAGAGAAGCAAACTCAAAAATATATAATATACATTTCAAAAGACTAAATAACATTTCAATGAAATAATCCTCTTGGAGGTTACGTACTATTAATTTAACCATAATAATTTAATAATTAATTAAAAAATTTACTATCAACTGCACTGATCGTCAAAAAAGCAGAGCACCCAGTAGGGACGACCGTACGAACTTGAAATTTTGGTAGTATATACATCTTAAATGAAGGAATAATTGATTAAAATTTCATCATGACCATCGAACTTTTTGTTTGTTTTTTGTCTCGTGTTAAAATTTTTAATTTACATTTTTTGTTCTCCTGTGTAAGGCAAAGTTAATGATTAGTGACAGTCTAGACGTTGATTTACCTTAACTGTGTCGTTGTCATGCCCCGCGTTCGTCGTAATTTACAATCAATTAACTCCTTTTGAAATGGGTCTAGTTGTGGGAATGCATGAGGCCGGATTACCCTTTCGCAAAATTGCCAGAAGATTGGGCCGAAGTGACTCTATAATAATTGGAGCATGGAGAGCTTGGTCCAACGAAGGCTCAGAAATACGTAGGAGAAATAGTGGCGGGCCAGGAATTATGAATAAACGTCGCGAAAGGCGTCTTCGGCGACTTCGGCCTCAATTAACCCGTTTAAGATAACACGGTCGGTGGGGGCTACTTGGAGGGCTGTTTTGGAAAGACAGGTGCCTATGCGAACAATTTATCGCAGAACTCGTTCGTATGGCTTAGCGTCATATCGACCAATTGTTCGTCTTCCTTTAATCCCAGAGCACCGAGTTGCCAGGCTCCAGTGGCGTATGCTGAGGGAGCATTCGGTCGATGAATGGCATCAAATCATGTTCAGTTATAAAATCCGGTTTTGCCTGTGGTAATCTGATGGACGGTTGCGTGTCAGAAGACATACAGGACAAAGTGTAAATATGCAATTTGCACTTAGACGTCATTCTGGTTTAACGCCGGGTGTTATGGTTTGGGGTGCAATACAATTGGAAGCCGGTCAACGCCAGTCTTCATTCAAAGAAGTCTGAATGCGGCCCGCTACATCAACGAAGTTTTGGAACCAGTTTTATTGCCATACCTTCAAAGACATCGCAACAGTGTTTTCCAGTAAGCAACGCTAGGCCACACATTGCAAGAGTAACGCAGAGTTTTTTTATGACAATAATGTAAAGTTACTGCCATGGCCTGCAAGATCTCCAGATTTATCGCCGATTGGACATGATCGGCAAAAGAGTCGAAGATTTTCCAGCGCCCATAGACACTTTGGCTGAACTTGGTAATTCAAAGAGCTTGGGATGAAATACCGCAAGCAGAAATTTATCATTTAATTTTAAGTATGCCCCGGCGCGCGGCGCTTTAATGAATGCATTCGTTTTGGAGGAGATACCACGGATTATTAATTTTTTAACATTGTCTTACTGAATCTCAAATTGTCACCAAAGTTTCAAGTTCGTAGAATCGTCCTTTCTGTGTGCTCTGCTTTTTTTGGCGATCAATGTGTATCGTATTAGTAACATTTTTATTTCTAAGTTCTCGTCAAATATTACGCTTTTTTTCTATTAGTACATATTAATCTATATTTTTTTCTACACTACTATATATATATATATATATATATATATATATATATTTCATTTACATAGTGTATTTATTTATATGAAATAAAACCAATCCATTTTTAGAATTTCTTTGGTGGATAGTTAATTATTCGTTGTTTAACTAATTTAGAAACTATACACAATTAAAAATGACACGCTTTAATTTCGGGATGTTCTGTTTGGAAATTGTGCGTTTTAGGACCATATGTAAGTAATGTATCAGATTGTTCTTTTAATTTAATATACTTTATATAACTTCAGCTACTTATGGAATTTGTATATGAATCTGAATAACAATTCCACTTTCACTATGTATCAAATACTGTATGGTCTTATTATAGATTGTATTCCAATGTACAAAACACAATATCAACCTACTGATGAAATAAATTACATATGGCGACGTGTATTGCAAGTATGTAAGTATGGGAATGTGATGTGATTCAACATTAGAAGGGCAAATGTGATTAGCAACAAAAAAGTTATTATAATATATTGCCAATCCGAAAATTATCTTCTAAAATGCTTCGAGTGGTATTTCGTAAACACATTGTTCCCATAAACGCCTTTGCACATAATTGCAACAGATGGTGAAAAATCAATACACCTGACTTACAAATAATTTATCAAATCAATTCGTTACATCGCTTAGATGAATTACACACTTTCACGAATTAAACAATGCCCGTTTGATCATTCCTTAATTCGTAATAGCCGTCGAAGAGTCAAGTGTGTCAAGGCACCTTTATTGTGATTTAAACAACAAGATAAATGTAATTTCCGAGACGAGTAATTTTAGGTCACGTCAGTAACTTTAAAGACCATATCATATTGACCGGAATCATCACGGCCCGAGTGACATAAATAAACACTCGTTTTCAATGCGTGGAATAATTGTAAAGTATTGTCAAGTTTCCTTTCACGCGGAGCATGAATGCGCCGTTTGATTTGACGACGATCGAATGTACGTTTTACGCTTAATTACAAACTTGTTTTTAAACAAACGGCTGCTGTAAATTCAAACGCATTTAATTAGTTTCTGAGAATGATACAAATAAGCAATATATAGGTTTAACAAATTGGCGCCTAGGGGAATATTACTTGTTGTTTTTGGTTGCGGTTGCTATTGAATTTCGCTCGACGTTTGCCATTCGCGTATATTGCAACAATTAATTATTTATTTTATAATATACCGTGACCCAATAACTAACTGTTCAAAGCGCGGATAAATTGCGAACGTTAAAAGGACTACTTCCTGTGGGACGGAGAATAATAACGTAAGCTGCGCAATAAATTCGAATTGGAATTAACCCATTTGCACAAATTAAACCTCAAAAGTCTTAACAAGATATCTTTATTACCTTTATGTTTCCAGTAAGCTAATTGATGAACAAGGATAAACGTTAAAAGTAAATTAATACAAATCGTCGATATTCTGCCGTATAAAATATTTTTTGCTGATTGTCTTAACAATTTCAACCGATGAACAGAGGCTGGATTATTTAGTTAGTGGCAAATCTAACTTCAATGTTAGTTCAATATTAGTTCAATGAAATGATGATAAAGTCATAACGTTAGTAGCTATAGGACGTACGTAGTAACGGACATGGGATTTTTTGACCATGTAAATAAATTGAATTAAACCAAGGAAAATACATAATCAATAGCAACTACTCAACTAAATAGTATGGGTGAGGGGGCTAAGAATGATAAGGAAATCCTTGACACACAATAACACGCTATAACATGGCTCTGGCTTGATACGCTTCTTTATGTTGGGCGTTAGTTCATAAATAACGAACATAAAATATCACTTAATTTACCATTTTACATCATCAACGTTAAGTACATGTAAATTATTTAATTCCTTTCCCCTTTCGACTCCTTTAAACTGCGCTCGTAACATCAAAAGTGGCGCATGGTGTTAATTTTTTTATTGCCCCATAACGCGGAGAGGAATTTTTAATGAGGTCCATTAAACGGGGTAGGACATATTTTCCGTCCGGATACGTAAATGTACATGAGCGTACGTTACGATGTCGTATGTTAACGTGTAATTCACCGCAATGCGGGTTATCACCAACAGAGAAGACCACCGCGAGTTCACGAAACGTAACATAATTACGGTACGATTATCTGTCCTACGGAATTAGTGCGCGTACACATGAAATTATACCCCATATAGGGGGCTCCATTACGATATCGTCCCTATGTACACGAGCAATTTAACAATTTAATTTTATAGATAATGCCCATAATGATATAATTCCACGTACTTTTTCGCAAATGACTATTATCTCCTTAGTTAGTTGGCGATTTTTTGTTTGTTTAAAAATGCAACGAGCAATTTCTCTCACGAACTAATTCTGACATACAATAAATACCTCGGCCAATACGTTTTTACTTCACAAATTCACATATTCTTCACAATTTCAACACACAATTATTCAGCAATTCAGTGAAAGATAAAACATTTTACATTAATTTTATTAATTGTATTAATTATTAACTTGGAACGATTTTATATAATCTGGTATTCTTTTTATATGTTAACGAAATTTCTCTTGTGCATTCTCTCCATGGAATGTGTGTAATTAAAATTAAGTGCGTTTATAGAAAAATTGATATAACGAGCAGATATAAACATATGTACCATAAGGATTATATATTCGATTAGCATTAGAATTTCTTTGAATCCATAGTCAATTATATCGTAATATTATTGCATAATAGTGAATAATAGTTTTCCATTTTCTTGATATATCTAAAGCGCACTACACACCTTCAGTTTTAACTGTGCGATTTAACTGTACAATCGAACTGTACAGATAAATCGTTAGGTGTCTAGAACAAACGGTTGAACTATACAGTTTAACTGAGATCTAATCAAAATATCAATAGATAAATCTGTACAAATAGAACTGTACAGTTAAATCTGAGAATGTGTAGTCGAAAACTGCAGTTTCGTAAGTTTTGTCGCAGCGAGCTTGAAGTGAACATGATTTTATCCTTGCTCTCCGCCTTTATAAAAACTTGTCGACCTTGGTTGTGGAAAATCAAAAGCAAAGAATACCATAATCGAGTAAAAAAAGATTCAGCTTATGAGAAGCTCATTTTTAAACTACGCGAAATTGATCCTCAAAGTAATAAAGAGGCTGTTATAAAGAAAATTAATAACCTACGCTGTACGTATAACAAGGAGCACAAAAAAGTCATAGCCTCAAAATCAGGACCAGGCGCCGAAGACATTTATGAGCCGAAGTTATGGTATTACTCATTATTCCGTTTCTTAGAAGATAAAAATATACCAAGGCCTAGTCGGAACTTGGATGATAGAGAAGATAAGGTAAGTAAAATGAAACTTAGTTGTAGCTTTATTTTATATAGTTTTAATTAATCAAATAAAATTATTTTGCCAAGCAACTTGACCTTCATTGTTGAAATAGTTCATAAATTCTTCTCTAATTATTTTGGGTGTCCGGCTTAAGTTTCCCGCATTTCTTCTCTCTAAAGGTCCCATAGTTCAAATGTCTGTTGTACATCCTGATATTATGGTATCAATTTGTTCTCGATCAAAGCAATCTGGATTAGTATAAGAATTTGACATTTTTTAATTAGATAATTACGCAATGCACAACATGCCATAATGACGGATTCAATTTTATTTGGATATAAATTTTAAGCCGTATGAAAGATTCTGAAACGTGAAGCCAGAATGCCAAAGGCATTTTCCACAATTCGTCGTGCTCGCGAAACACGATAATTGTATATATATTTTTACTTACTTATACTTTATGTATAAGTAAGTATAGGAATCATGAAAAATGTCGACCTCGAGATTTCAACGGATATACACGTTTTGAGGTCCCCTGAATCGTTTCTGACTATTTTCGGAATGACGTCTGTGTGTGTGAGCGCGCTCCAAACGATTATAGCTAGAGCTCTAAAACTTTTAACTTGACATTTGTATGTAGCAAGGAGGAAAACGTCCTATTTTTAAGGCAATCTCTCAACCGGAAGTGATGGTTTACTCTTATCACCTTTTTCTATATCTCGAAAACGGTACACGTTACGGAAAAAAATATTCTTACATAAATTATAGATGTTTTAAACAACTTTCATTTGAAAAGTTTTTTCGAAAAACGTAGTATAACTGAGTATAAGAAAGTTTCGTGCGGACCACCGCGGATTTTTACTTTCTTATACATTATGTATAAATAAGTATAGGAATCATGAAAATTTTCGAACTCGAGATTTCAACGGATATACACGTTTTGAGGTCCCCTGAATCGTTTCTGACTATTTTCGGAATGACATCTGTGTGTCTGTGTGTGTGTGTCTGTGCGCGCTCTAGCATCCAAACGATTATAGCTAGAGCTCTGAAACTTTAAACTTAACATTTGTATGTAGCAAGAAGGAAAACGTCCTATTTTGAACGCAATTTCTCAACCGGAAGTGATGGTTTACTCTTATCACCTTTTTCCATATCTCGAAAACGGTACACATTACGGAAAAAATATTCTTACATAAATTATAGATATTGATATTTTAAACTTTCATTTGAAAAGTTTTTTCGAAAAACGTAGTATAACTGAGTATAAGAAAGTTTCGTGCGGACCACCGCGGATTTTTTCTATTGAAGTCAATTGGCTAAAGTACTTGATTTGACTTTAACGCCGATTTTTATTATTTGAGATCGAACCTTGTTTCCCCGTTAGAGCTGATTGCTCCGATTTTTTAACTTTTCTGGTTTTAAAGGAACCGACGGCCGGCTCACTCGCCTCCTATGTTCTTAACCCGTCCCGGAGTTAATCGTTGACTTATATTCCATTTCCGGGGGTCGTACTATAATTTCGACATTTGTCTCCAAATATCGTTACAAATTATTAAATTTCCCAACAAAAGGAACAACCAAATCATAATTATTTTTACAGAAACTAAACCACATCTAAAATCAACAAAAAATTACCAAATATTCTCGACCCCACATAAAAATCCGATGGATAAAAGCGAGCCAGGAAACGGATGGATCTAAAAGTTTCCCACTTTTTCTGCAGTTACACAACAGGCCAGAGTTATAAAAGTTTGAGTAGAATGCGCGACGACTCGGCCGGTTCCCTCGCACAAAACATAGTTGTGTTCGCACGAATGAGATATGACGAAATCGAATAAATCTATAGTGATTTCAACTATAAAGCTGCGTTGTGGAAACTTACGAAAAGGCACATTAACATTTCGGCGACAAGGGCGCTCCATGCAATGTTAGCATACGTAGCGAAAACACCTGTTTAATACAATCCACATTAAGTGCGATAAATTAATGTTTGCAAATTCACAGTTCACGCTCGCAGAAAGCAGATTACACGTGTAATTAATTACATTACTTCTAGGAATGAAATTATTTCCGGGATTTATTTTTGCCGGCCGCCTCGGCTAATACCACGAACGTAATCTAGCTGCGCTGTGAACGTAACCAGTCCGAAAAAAATAATTTTAATCAAGCCAAATGAAACGCCATTACCTCAAAGCAATAAATCAAACAGAGAAGTCATCTACGCTATAATGACCTTATTTCCATGCATACGAGCATATGCGCACGCCGCAATAACGTAACTATTTAAATTACGCAAAAATAATGGTATCGGTCGCGATACGGATCTGGCCGGATTGAGTTATACCGCGTGTTACGTGTTTCGGCGTCGTTTCCGCGACAAGATTGGTTCATATTTTATGCGAGTAATAAGATCGATTGCATCTAAATCGCTTACTAGGTGCCGCCCGACATGGGACTAATTGCTTATTTGGAAGTAATCGGACGTTACGAAGGCGTGACAGGTGACAAATCGACGACTTGACGTTTGACCAGTGCCGAACTTGCAATGAAATATTAATAATTTTCGTGTGTTATAACTCGAAGAACGGATGCTACGCTTAATTCATATTTCATATTTTTATTTTGTATCTTATTATTTTTAATCGTCTTATTGTCTTTAGTATTTGTGTGATGTATTATAATATTCTTACCTGCATTGTTTCCTCTTTTTCAATCGCTTTTTTTTGAAATTATGGTTTCTTTTATTTCTTATATTCTTGTGGGTTATAATGGTAGTTTCATCAAAACGACAATTGAATAGAATCACACTTCATAGTCACGCCCTTGCGTGGCACATTTTGATTTCCGAATGTACTGTCCGTCGATGCGGCAAAAAATATTTATTTATGCAGCGAGTCATCTCATTACGTTATATTACCCTCAAAGAATTCGGTGTAGATATTTCGTAGAATCGCACAAGCGGCACGCAATAAAGACTTAATTTTTCAAACCACCCTTGGACGAAAAAGTCCATTAAAAGGCAAGTTTGTTAGTGGAGCGCGCAGAGTTATGACTCTCTCGGGGGATCGAGAGACCGACGGTGGTACGGATGACGTCACGACCAGGGACAGGGATTAGGATTCATCTCGGGGGATTATCTCGCGCCAGATGCGAAGACCCTTCGTCAGTCCGCCGCCGTAATTCGATATAACTCCGAACGTGACGAAACTTGGAAAAGCCGGTAGGTCCACTCCGTGGTGCACTACGCGACTTGTTAACGTTACCTAACGGGGAAAGCTGACAGCTTGCGGGGGCATATTTATTGCAGTTTAAGACGAGTTTTCACGGCTTCGTCGTTAATTAACAGTAATTTGATTGTGTTGGCAACGGTTGAGCGTAACGTTCGCGTCAATTGATCCCCAAGCGGCGTCAAGTTATGAATTATTTCAATAGGCGTAAAGATATTGGACTTGTTATCAATATTCAATACTTTGCAGTTGATTCTAGAAAAGCTCATTCTTATAACGCATTTTTATGATTACCCAAGAGAAGTCTATATTGAACAACAAATGAAAAATGTTAAAAGATCGCTAGAACCATAAATTGTGTGGGGACACTGGAAAAAACTGGAGAGGAAATCGAAGAAAATAGTTGGGAACATGAAACTCTAGGGAAGCCAATGGAAACACCATGTCAAACAATTGTTAACTTGGAAGGTATGCACCATAAAGATTTGCTATATGATCTTCAGGAATATGATTCACCTTGGTGCGATATATCAACTATTTTAATTATTAAATCTTTGGATACTGACGTAAATAAACACTAATGAAAGTTCAAGTGTATCTAACCCGATTATTAGAAAGGGCGGTGAATGATTTTCAATTTCTAGTGGTAATTTACAGACAAATTAAATTGCGGCAAAGGCGGTTTAAATATCATATGGAAAAAATATCTACAATAAAAGGGGTGAAACTGGTTAATTGTGCGTTGCTGTGTACGCCTTTGAAGCTTTGAGCTTTAAATTTAACGAATTATCTACGGATACAGATGTAACTACATCGTACAGAAAAATTACGATATATGTCGGACGGAAGATAGAAAAAAGAACACTTTGCCCTCGTATAACATGGATGATATAGAAGTTACGTTATAAGACACTTTAGAGGACCAATTTAAAGGCCACCTATCGACAAGTTTTCTAGTGCAACAGCACTTTGCAAAGATTTGATTTGTATTGCAAAAAATGTGGCCAGTTTTCGTAAAATAATTTATGAAAAAGTAATAATATCTTGAAATAAAGAACGTATTTTGAGAATGGTTAAATTTATATTACGTTGACCGATTTTTTCGTAATACGATTTTTATGTAAAATTCAAACACACCATAATTTAAACCTGAAATAACTAATGACTATGACTGATCTTCGAGCCCTGCAAGCGGATATTTATAATTAATCGCGAGAGGCATTCCAAATCAATTGTCCACAATACGAACTATTATTTCCATTTTTGCTGACGGCAAAAAACGCGTCGACCACGTTAGTTATCAATTATTTTAATTTAAATGTTCAGGTGGCAAGCGGTCATGGAAATGAGAAATGTACTCAATGGGGAAGAAGATAGAACTACCAGCAGTGGACATACTAACAAAACTGATGATTAAGAAATATCAAAGAAAGGTTATAATAAATAAAAGAAATGGGAAGGTAAGAAGAATTCGGATTATTTCAAAACGCTCGATGTAACGTATAGCATACATATTAATTCAAGAGATAAGCGAGGTGTAGAAAACAGAGGACTAGAAATAAACCACGAAAAAGTTAATAAATCCCTGAAGTAATAAATGGGATAAATGGCAGATATGTATAAATTAAAGAATACACAGACAAGCAGGAACCATAGATTATATAAATTTCAAACATTTTTGAACGACGGAATCAATAAGAAAATAATTAAAACACACCAATCTGCAATTAAACCTACAATTTCATATGTCACCAAAACAATATGCATCAGCGATAATAACTAAATGAAATTGAAGGTTGAAAGGAAAATATTTAGGAAAATTCTACATCCAGCTTAGTGGAGGAAGAAGACATTAAATTAAATTAATAAACGCGCATAATCGCATCCTGTTTGACTTACACAACGCCGAGGTCTACACCCAACGAGAAAAAGGTGACAGATCCGAAACTTTGAGGAAATCTGGTAAAATGGGAATACTAAGTCCATGAAAATAGAACTGGAAAAAACTGATACGAGTTATACACGATAACTAGGTCACACAAAACAACAAACACAACACGACACAAGACACCACGAGTAGTATATCTTCACAGAAACTTCAATCAAAAGAGCTCCGTCGAATAGAGGTAGTTTCTATTTCTATGTCCGTCATTGTGTCTCAAAGATTATAAGCGATGATTACTTTATCAAAACGTTCATAACAATTGACGTCCAATTATCATGAAAGTGTCGATATGCTATTGTTAATAGTTAATAATAAAACGCCGAAAATATAATTCCGCATATAAACTGTATCTAATAAAAGTCTGTATAGTAAGTTTTGTTTATTTAAGAGTGTAAATTTGTGACGCATAAGCAAGAAATCATGTCAGACCAATGTACGAAGAGAATCTCGGCACTTGCTATGACATTTCATTTTTCATATGAGCATTTGTCAGGAAAATGCGACTACATAATCTAATGTACCTATGAAAATCAGTGTATGCTGTTGTAAACCGTTAAAATTTAGAAACGTCAAAATGAAGATTATTAAACCTGTTTTTGGCATAGTAAACAACAAATATCTTTTGACTTAAATTAATATTTCGGTAAGAAGTCCATTATGGTCGTAATCCCTCCGTAATTAATGTAAGCGTAAAAGCAATTTCATTCCATGCTTTAAACACCAACACGTTTTATTTGTATTTATAAGTGTTTTGTTATTCATATGACAAATGGAATTTAGTCTAGTTGTGGAACTGTATACCTGTAACTTACCACAAATAAATAGTAAATCCTTCCTTCGGATTATAGATAATCTGGTGTATTACTTCAATATCCCGAATCGGTGTTGGCCGTTGTCCTCGTTTTCAAATACGTCCTGGTTCACAATTGAAATCAATGTGAATTTTGCACAAGCTGCCCCAAATTAGTCCCAAACCAAATCCCATCCTACATTTTATTATATTTGAGACCCAACTCAATGATCTTTTGAAATCCTTATCTATCCTTTACTTTCCACTGTCTCGATGAAATAATAGGTTCAACTCCCTTGCTGTTTTCACGCAATACGTTGGAACTGCTGACTACGTCGACCACGTTAGTTATCAACGCTCTTCATTTTTTTACATGAACGCAAATTACAAAAAAACGGTGTTAATAAACATGGATTAAATTGTTAGTATCGTTCGTCGCTGGGCGTTTTCAGGGGTTATATGTTAAGGCTTGTTGTTTTAATGGAAAGTCCATCCCCGCTCCAGGTGCAAAATTTTTAGACAGTAGTCATTACATGTTCATTCTTTCGAACTTAAGATATACAATGTAAAAGATATGGTATTATTCTTCCATTTTCACTTACCTGAACCCTACTCACTAAAACAGAATTATCACTTAGTCACAAATTTCTGAAATAGAGATTGTGTAGTTGGATATAAAGGCCAATCAATAAAAATACATTTTCCACTGATAATAATTATAATAATTATATTTACATTTAGCCATGGGATTGACTAAGACCATGTTTAATAGAAAAATAACTTATATGATATATAATAGATAATTATAATACAATAAAGTATTTACAACGAAATTAATTTAATAATCGGTTTTGAGTAGGAAGGGCGCCGTCAAAACATGCCGTCTTAATTTTGTATTTCGCCCAAATCGACTACTTCAAATCATCGGTAAATTTTAGAATTTGATCCACATATCTTGAAGACGCTCTTGCTTTACAATCATTTCTCATTTGGAGGAAGGGTTATACAAGGATGAATGATATATGAAGCTAACTAATATAAACATTAAATCTTGGCTAAATCTCCTACGGTCTCCGAATATTGACAAATATATTGAATTCCAATAAGAATATGACCACCGAAAAAAAACGAAATTCTTCGACTTAAAAGTTTTATATAGCTATATGTACAAACATAATGTGTATTTGGTCGAAAATTTGAAGCTTTAAAACATCTCGATAAAAAATGGTGCACATGATAAAGTGGATTACGCTGGCGTAATAGTTGTTCCCATAATGAAGGTGGTATTCTGATTCTCCATGGGTAATCCAAGTTGAAAATAAGTCGTAACGCTTCGAATTTCCAAACGCAATTAATTTAAAATATTAGAAATAAATACTACGATCGATCCGTCGAACAATTCCGTTCCTTTTCGTTTTCAATTAGTTTACAAAGATTTACATTCACGATTCGCCAGGGCGAATTTCAATTTATATAAAAAAAAATGCCGTAAGCATGAAAACGGTGTAGATTCATTTATTAATATTATTACACTTGGCAGCAGCGATAATTATTGTAGTTAAACAGTTCGTTCTTTCATTTCCTTAAAATGCTTTTATCCGATATTTAGACTAGTTTTTTACACATATACACAGACGAAAGTTGATTAACTGTCAATTTACGAGCTTAACGTCCGAGAGTCACTGTTGTCTTAGTTCTTCACCCGCTCAAACGCGCACCGTGTCACTTTCGCATAACTTAGGAACTTGTATTTTTCACTCTTTAAACTTAATCTTCCTGCTTGGCGGGTGATACTATCGTCGTATCGCTGCTATGCCGTCAGACTTGGACGTTTCTCGTCGTTTTTTCAATCTCTTTCAGACTTCTATTGCTTCCGTCGTGCGAGAAAGTGACATCTGGCGTGGAAAAATTATTTCCAGCCACATTTGCGCATGAACTGCCGTTGACCGTGCCGACAACCGTCATGATTGGTTGAAAACCTGCAAAAGACAAAACGATATTATTACACCAATTAACTACAAACAGATCTTTAATTAAATGAAGAAGCCATTCAGTAACCAGAAACCACGGAGAAATCCGTTGTTGCATATTCAGTATACACTAAAAATATTCAAATTATAATATATTAAACTGTTCTCGAAACATTTTAAGACTTATTCAAAACAAAGGGGTTCGCTGTTGAAAATATAAACACACAGCTTATTTGCCGCAACCATAATAAAAGCCGAATTTATTATTTAGCTCGATTACTCCAACGTCAAGTAAGTAAGAGGCTAATTGAGCGCGTTGAGTACGGCAAGAGGGACAAAGAACGCGCGGGTTGTGCGTACGAAATTGTTCCGGCAGAACAAAGACGTTGGCCGAGTCGTAAAATAGCCGAGATCATAACCCGTGTGGCGGGCGACATTTGTTAGAGCTTCCGTCCCGCGCATAAATCAGGATAAAGGGACCATTCACGCCACGTCTTCGACGTCAACGGTTGCTCAGGTTTTCAGCTACTTACGGCAATGTTCGATAAATCCTTGCATATATGGTTACGGCCCACGACAGCGCCGATCTCAATTATACACAACTTCCTGCTTACGTCACGCGTCTCCAGGTTTTTTTTTTCTCAGTGAGAACGTGCACTCGGCTCGATTTATACGCGGCGTTTACGTGGATGTGAAATACTCGCAACTTCAGTGGTATGTTTGAAATATCGCGTTCGATACGTTGATTTCCAGAACAATTTAGTTTTTTGTTTCATAAAAAAATAATAAATTCCGTAAATCATTTAAAAATAATTTTTTATCCATAAGTAATATTTATCACATAATATGTACTTTAAAATAAAATTCAATAATTAAAATAATGTGATTAACAAAATAACATATTTGACACATTTCAGAGATTTTATTATTGATACTGTAATTACTGTTCAATTCTCAGCAATTACAGCAGCGCGCACTTAGATGGTAGATGCAACGTACGACACCGATACGCTTGCGTGATCTTTCGTTACTTCACATTATATTTCGTATCGAACATATATTTAACAGCGCTTTACTGTGCATTTTTATTGCGATATATTAATGTAGACCAATTACTAGCGCCTATGTCTGCATCGCTCTCTCTTCCTATATGTTGCATTTTGTTATCCCACAATCCTTTCCTAGTCCACTAAGGGATGAATAAAGTAAAAATGAAGTATTTTAGAGACTATGTAAACAGAAAGACAAATACTTTTTAAAGGATGTCAATGATATAAGGGTGAACATTGAAAAAGAAGATAGACACACTGCAGATAAAAATCGGGTTACGACAATTATACAAATACTAAAGATAGGCAGCGCGAAGACTCCATAATGAAATAAATGGTGAGATGTGTGAAAGAACTGTGGCACATTTTAAGGCCATTACTGAAGCAGCAATACGATGGCAGCATCCCATCTTGAAAAGATGAACATCTTGGTTGTTCAAGTCAGGGTAGAAGTAAGATAGGAGATGGATGTATCTCAAAAGCAATGAATATTATCATGGTAAATAAAGTGCGACAGAATGAAATTCGTGGGATTTTGTTTGTAAGATGGAATAGCCAACTTCCATCTTCTCATTTTTGGCCTTTGGTGGTTTTCACGATATAAGGATAATTAAAAATTATTTTATGGGGTACTGAAAGGCTTGAGAAAGGAATAGAATCAGATACAGCACATTAGGAATAAGAACGGAGTTTTGATTAAAAATTAATTGTTTCTTGGTTTGAAGTTGTCCGTCGTGGTGAGATGGCAGAGAATGCGAGCTGAATCTCAAGCATGTGTGATGGGACGAGTTTTCATTTTCATGGGAACGATCTTGAGAAGGAAGTGCATGAATTGGCACTGTGTACAGTGCCACGAAGCTTACAAAAGCCCGGAAAATATATGAACTAATTTCGTAACACGGCGGACCAATCACCTACGATATTTCGTTAATGTACATTCACAAACAAAACAGTGGTTTTTTTGGTTTTGATATTTATGTGTTAAAATTTTCCAAGTATTATTCTTATTGTTTAAAGTTGAATTGTGATCATCTGCGTTATTAAAAATCGTCTTTTTCACGACGTAAGGTACTCATCGTCGAATATTTATGCGGCTGATACAGATTGTTGTTAGGTTATGTTCGTGAATTGTCGCGTGAATCGCCGAAATACCTTTGGACCTGAATGTACATTCCGAACATGCAGCTTCCCCATACACGTCCTCTCAGAGCTCTTGTAAGCTTGGTACTACAGTACTCGTGGCAAGGCTGCCAGACTGGAGGTATATAAAACTAGAACTACGCTAACGCATAAAGTAATAAAGGTTTCATGGAACAATTATTTATTATATGAATCAAATTGAGAGGTCACACATCATCGTAACCGATTTAAAAAAAATGTGACAAAACGGTGTGCTATATTAATGATAGAGATATTTCATTAGTAAGTCGTGTGGACAAGATTTATGAACGAATTCCGGGGAAAAGATTGAGCAGAAAAATAAAGAAAAACCCACCCCGACAGCAAATATGTCTAACTAAGTCAATTTAACTACAACCTGACCCAACCGAATTAAACCCAATCCAATCCGATAGCAATCATGTAAACTAAGTTATCATATTGTATTCCGTCGAGTAATTGGAAAATTTAACCGAAACCAAACCGCAACCCAACCCAACTAAACCCAACCCGACCCAACTAAACCAAACCAAACACAACACAACAGTAAATCATGAAAACTAAGTTTTCATATTGTATTTTCCATCCAGTAAGTAATTCGAAAATATAACCAAAACCAAGCCACAACCCAACTCGACAGCAGTGGCGGGTCTTATTTTGTTTCTAATTCCATTTATTGATTTACATCCATTTATGTTGCTTTCTATGTATTTTAATTTTGTTTCCCACTTTATTTTATTCAGGGTGCAATTTAAACGTTTTCATATTTTAATTGGGTGTTAATTTACGTAAGTGTTGGACCTCATGATCAACTGATTAAAATTGCCCGTACAATAATTATTAGATACGTCTCCAGCACACTTAAACTCGGAAGTAAAACCCCAATGGCTTTTCTAAGGTTTGAAACTGTAAACCATTATACCAACATTTAAACATCCGGTTTTTAATTAATTGCAATTACGCGTATCAATTAGCAACTTTCTTCAGTTTGAATATTTCGTATATTATTGGAATATGCTTTAAATTAGACGAAAATAATTACAATTACAATTTTGGATCTAAATAATAAGTCATAAGAGGCGGGTCGGTTAATTCACAATAAAAACAGTGGCTAAAAGGCCATTCTAAGGTTTCTATCATTTTCAATTTTGTTGCATATTTCAATTATATTTGTTGTTTGTCTTAATATCCTTCGTTTTCTTATTTTATTTTTTTATTTTATTCCCAGACCTTCAAAAGGCACTTACTTGACAACGTACCCAGAAAGATAATGTAGGTTGTGTAATAATAACATGCATTATAAATCCACTATTATTCTGACGGACCAGTTGAAGGAGGTGGAGAAAATTGTGGCAGGGATTACAGCCTGGTTACAGAGATTTAAGATGGCGGAAAGTGAAGCGTCTTTATAGCGAATTACAAATAACTGGGACATTTCCAGAACGGTTTAAAAATGAATAAATCAAAAGTAATGGTCATAGTGATAGTGCTGGGCATCGTAATAAGCAGTTCAAAAAGAAAGAATTCTTTTCGGGAATGAATCCAACGTGGGAGTGTAATTGTGCCAATTCCAGCATACGAAAATGAACCATAAGCAAAATTACAAAGACAGGCGTATGGAATGAGAAATGAAGAATTGAAGGCTAGACGATATGTTAATTGAGCGATGAAATCAAAATTTGACGCAGTTTTGGTAAACAATATAAACGAATCAGTTTACATACCGATGTCACATGTCAGTGTGGATAAAGGAGCTGATAAAGATAAAAGAAATGGAGTGGAGAACGTAGGAAGTGGTCAGGAACATGGAAGATACACATACCACACAAGGATTCCCTACCTCCAATGAAGGGTAAAAGGCGAGAAGTAAAATAAAGTTCTCTCCAATAAAACATTAGTTCAATAGTTATTAACTTGGAGTGTGATAGGCGGCTTATTGAGAGGAAATACGTAAATAAACTTACGTAGGTACCAACACAAAATAAAAATAAAATATATGCAACTGGGTGAAGATGAAGAGCTTGCGTACGAACATATAATTTATCAAGACCTTTCGGAAGCAATGAAGTGAAGAATTAAATAATTTAATTGACATGCAATATAAAGACAATCAATCACGTTGGTGAAAATCTAAAAATATCGCCCTGTATGAACATTTTTATTAATAGATCTTAAATCGTCCAAATGAGTCATCATCGAAATAAATATGTGAACAATCTGCTGAAACTTTGATAAATCAATTGTAAGAAAAAAGAAAATAATGGATGCATCTTGCGCAATTCCGTTAAATTAGTTCATCGCAATCGACTCAATACATACATTCCCTATATTCATTTCTCTTTTATATTTACTAGTCTGATTTTTTATATGCCATTTTTTGATGATTGAATATTTTTAGATTTATCTCACTTGGCGTTGTACTAGCTTTAGGGCGACATGTTTATTTTCTAAGCTAAGAATTTAGTAACCCCATTTCAATCAAAGAAGTTTGTTTTACAAAATGTAGTGTAGATTTTATTTCCAAATTTTTCTTCTTTGTATATTTTTCATTCTGCATCCCATACCTTGTAATTGTAAACATTGTAAACATTAAACGTAATGATGGAGCCTGTGGATCTTATATTTCAATAATAATAATACCATCCTCTTCTCACATATTTATTAAACACTTTTAATATGTACATATTTCAACAACTATGTTGTCATCTTCAGAAAAATTAGGTATCTACGATAAACAAAACAAACATAAAAATAGCAACCAACACTAACGCTATAAAATAGTAAATAAATATGAACCTTACAAGTTAAAAATTGTATCTTATAGCAATTCATAAAGTGGTGACCTCGGAATCTGTCCATAATCTGAATTAATTAAATTTAATCTGTTCTTAAAAATAAAAATACTTTCAAAAGAATCTAACTGATTGTTATAAGATACATTTCGTAACAATTTTAAATTATTCAAACTTATAACATGTCCAGATTCGAATATATGTTGGGCAACACTAGATTTTTCCATTCTATTATTTTTTAAATGAGCCATATGTTCTTTGTAACGAATTAAAATTGAGCGTCTCGTTTGCCCAACATATATTCTATCACATGTACTACAAGAAATACCATAAATTCCCGATTTTTGAAAAACTTCTACTTTGTCTTTAGGTATGCCTAAAAGAATTTTTTTATAAAGAAAGTTAATACTTTACAGTTAGAAGTCGGTGAAATCTTAGTTTCTTTTGATGTTTGTTCATTGTTTCCCAGCGTACCTATTCCAGATTCTATTAAATTTTTAGAACATTTTTTAGAAATTAATGAAATTCAACCTTGTTTAATTAAGGAATATATTAAACTAACGAAGCTATGTATGTATCAAAATTATTTCCAAGTAGATGGTAAATTTTACCAACAAACACAAGGTGCAGCTATGGGTAATAGTTTATCTCCATTTATGGCAAATCTTTTTATGAATTTTTTCGAACTTAAATTTAAAGAAGGGGCTATTTATTTTCCTAGGGTTTGGATTATATACGTTGATGATATTTTCTCGATTTTTGATACTTCTAAATGTGATATTAAATCTTTTGTATCAGAATTAAATTCTAAATTTGAAACAATTTCTTTCACATATGAAATGGAAATGAATAATCAATTACCATTTTTGGACACGTTGGTTATCAGAAATGATAATAAACTAGAAATTGATATATACAGAAAAGGAACTAATGTTAATAGATTTATAATATCAGATTCTAACCATAGTTTCCAATATAAAATGGCTGCTTTTAATTTCTTAATTGACCGTTTATTAAATTTTCCGTTAACGCGTGTTAGATTTGATAATGAATTAAAATACATAAAATTAATTGCAAGTTATAAGGGTTATTCTGATAATTTAATTAACAATATTCTGCGAAAGTGTAAGTATAATTTATTGGTTAAAAATGCTACAACTTTAAATTTAGAAAGGTCAATTAATAAATTTATTAAGCTTCCTTTTCACGATTCTACAAAAGGTTTTGGTAAGATTTTTAAACATCAAAATTGTAAAGTAATTTTCGTTTTGTTGAATAGTTTGAAAATTCTTTTAGGCATACCTAAAGACAAGAAGTTTTTCAAAAATCGGGAATTTATGGTATTTCTTGTAGTACATGTGATAGAATATATATTGGGCAAACGAGACGCTCTATTTTAATTCGTTACAAAGAACATATGGCTCATTTAAAAAATAATAGAATGGAAAATCTAGTGTTGCCCAACATATATTCGAATCTGGACATGTTATAAGTTTGAATAATTTAAAATTGTTAAGAAATGTATCTTATAACAATCAGTTAGATTCTTTTGAAAGTATTATTTTTAAGAACAGATTAAATTTAATTAATTCAGATTATGGACAGATTCCGAGGTCACCACTTTATGAATTGCTATAAGATACAATTTTTAACTTCTAAGGTTCATATTTATTTACTATTTTATAGCGTTAGTGTTGGTTGCTATTTTTATGTTTGTTTTGTTTATCGTAGATACCTAATTTTTCTGAAGATGACAACATAGTTGTTGAAATATGTACATATTAAAAGTGTTTAATAAATATGTGAGAAGGGGAAGGTATTATTATTATTGAAATTGTAAACATTGTCTAATTTCTCCAAATATTGCATTATTGTTTATGACATAATCGTATGTTTGAAGCCTAGTTACAGATCAGCAGAGGGTTCAATTTTAATTTAATTGTTTGACGCCAGGACTAACCGAGCAGCCCATGATATTTCCTATTCTACACCATTCTTAACTATTTCCTTCTAGAAGATAATGTAATTATCTATATCTTTATATACCTCGCTATCATAAAACAGTTGTACGACAATGGGTTTGTTAATGCTATTTCATTTGTACAAAAGCCTTGTTGAGGCTAGCACAGACTGTACAACTTCAACATGTATGAATTACTCTGACTTTCACTCTTAATTAAATTTCAATTATAAAATTTGCGAGCTTCTACAAATCGCCGCCCTTATTGTCAGACAAACAAATTTACTTTATTTACCAAAATGATTTCTAAACAGATTTTTTTATATTAATAAAATAAAGCGGACATGTTTGCATGATGGATTTTTAGCAAAACTAAGAAATTCAAATTTATGCGAATAAAATTGTAGATTTTGCTTATAATGTAAATCATTGATGTCATGCAATATTGTTATTGTTATTGTAATAAGCGACGAATTGCATTGATCATTGTTGTTCAGATAGTTTATCTCTACACGAGATGGTCCTGGATAGTTAATTCTTATTAATTAAATTACGTTTTACGTGTGTTTACATATCAATCCAAATATCAGAATCACTCGTTAAATTCTTATCAATTAAATTTCTGCCTTTCTGGTATTTTTACATGGAACGAAATTTTTACATCTCGTCAGTAAAAATTCCCTTCTGCATTAGTTTTTTCCAACATATTATTTCCTTCATTGTCAAACTAATTAATTGTTTATTGCTTCTGGACACACTTGTCGGATCAATAGATTTTTACAGCGATTTCAGACTGTTAAAAATTGTGGCACAGAACACGGTGAACACAAAAAATTTAAAAAGATGTTTCTGTAACCTACAGGCACCAACAACAAACGTCAGCATCACATCATCCATATCCATGAAATTTGGATGTGTATTTTACTACATTTCCGGTACTTAGGCTCCTGTGTTTCTAAATTTGTATCTCATTCTTCGCGTCATTATTTGATTTGGTTGATAACATTATAGGTTGGGATTTTGAGGTCAACGTCGGTCTAAATGTTCGCTTTTAATTTAATCCTGAGTCAAGTTACTATCAAATAAAAAGTACGAGTACAACGATTATTCAACAGACACGAGGCGATTATTAATCTGCCTTAACGAATTATTTTACTGGCGGTTTCAGCAAACTATACTGTAGACTTAGTAGGCGCAACAGTTAATATTCACTTAATCAGAACGTTTTTATACATATAGAGATACACCATTGATTAAAAATATACCTTGCTAGTCAGGAAAGAGCAGTGCCCTCCATCAAGGTCCATTTTGACCTTGAACACCAATGGTTAAGGTAATTTCACAAAATTTGTATAAAACTACATTAAGCAAATTTTCTAGTAAGGGCTTAATACTAACTAGAATATGGAAATGCATTTACCTCTATATCCCGAATGATCTTCCACCAATTTGTGGCTCCTTATGGACGAAGATCCAGTAAGCATGTTATCTATCGCTAGTCCGCGTCTTCTGCACCTCCAGAAGTTGAGTGCCAAGATCACCGTGAAGAGAATCACGGCCGCACAGCCCCCTAAGATCAACTCCAAATTCTGCCATCTCTGCTTCGTCTTCTCGCCCTTGACGGCGCTCACAAGAACCGAAAGCAGCGGCGAATTAAAATCAACGTTCTCCTGGCCCTCTTCTATGACGTTCAGGTCTTCTTGGCTTTCGGTGGAAACTTTTTGCGCCCTGCCGGTGTCTAGATCCATCATTTCGGATTTGAGATTATTCGCACCCGGCGTACGAGACACAAGTTCAACTTGGATGTGATAGATCGTGTCCGGCCACAAAGATAAAGTGACGCACGTCGAATCAGTGAACAAGTTGCCTTTGAGTCCACCACCGTCGACTTCCCAAGTAACCAAGTAAACGCCTCGGTTGGTTTTCGGTTCCCAGGCGATTTCGCCAATCACGAGCACTTTCTGGTGGATGAGTGAAATTTCGCGTAAAGTCCACGGGGCGTCAACATCCGTTTGGGTGCTTTTGCTGGTCGTCGCTTTAATTTCAGTATTGATCGTTTTCTTTCGTTTCTTGTTTTCGCGAACGCTTGCTTCGTCGGGGCTGTAGATGGTGACAAGGCCTTGTGGATCGACCACTAAGACACGGAGCATGGAACCTCCTTGGTCGGAGTTTATGGGTACGCGAGTCGTCAAGTCAAGGGTTTGGATGATCTGACGCCATGGGCCAATTAGAGATTTTCGCATGACAACGTAGACCAATGGCGTTGTTAAGCTGACGGAAGATGGACGGGGCCACCGGGCCAGGGCGCCATAAACTCGAATTACTCCTTCGCCTTTGGTGTGTATGACTGGTTGTGTCTGTTGGGCACGCGTTGAAGCTTCGGCGTGGAAACGACATGCTTCCTGGCATCCGGGAAACTGAAAACAAAATTAAGAAATTAATAACCATAACACTAATATCTTGAGTCATAAAAAGTGTATAGAAACAAAAATTATGATTACTTATGGTACATATTGTAAAAAAAGCGATCACAAATTACAAAATAAAAAGATGCACGATTAATTTTTTATCGAAATTGTATGACACATAAACTGCACATTTTCGTTCGAGTTCAATTTGTACGGTTAATTTAATAACGTTGAGTAATGGCAAAAACTTGAACCGCAATCACAATTCGAATAGCATTGAAATCTGTTGACCTCACATCTTAAAGTTTCAAGTTAACTTGAAACTAAAGTTGTTATTCTTGACGTAATGAAAATGGCTTTATGTGTCTAGAACTGGTAAGACGTTGTTTTTCAGCAAACCGCAAGTCTTTGGCCTGCAGACTCGCTCGCTCGCGCCTCCGGTTTTATTAAATCGATACTTTGCACGTATACGTTAAGAGACGTTTTCTCGTTTCGAATTAATAGCAAACAAATTCTGTTGGTTTTAATTCTTTAATTCGTAGTCGTCGCGAAGTGATCGATTTTTTATGGCGTGGCCGCCTAATAGCGTTCAACTGTATGTGGGAACGCAATTAGACCGGTTTATCATTGCTAGAGTTACAGCGTAATCATTTTTGCTCGTTTTGCATAGAAAGGATGAATTCTTGGATGCACATCGGGGGTCGATAATGTTTACCGAATATGTATATAGATAGCATGTTGGGTACGAAATGAAAATAAATGCATTGCGAAATATTGGGCATCGTAAAAATGTTCGTGTCAGTCGCCAGAAGATTGAACGGAGCAAAGCACGGCACGGCTATTCCGATCAATCAAAGTTTTAAATACCTACAGATATTTCGCAATATCAACATAAATAGATGCCATAAAAAACGAGAGAGTAGTTCATTGGAAGTTACTTTCCTTTGTGGTTAGTTGGAGGAGTATCATAACGTGCATGAACAAGAAATTATAATGAAAAATACGATTACAAAACATGTACATTTAAACCACAAATAATCAGAACAATCATCGAGTTTAAACATCACATGGATAATTCGAAGGTCCAGATGTCACAGGGAGCAGAATGCATTAGACGTTGAAAATGTAAAAAGAATCAATTAACAAAGATCAAAAATAATAAATTATCATAAGACTGAAATTCAAAGTAACAAATATTCAAAAATTGTGAAAAATGTAATGCCAAATTACAAAGACTATTAATCCACATAATTCCATTATATAAATACACGACAGCGGAACGTAATATATATACACGAATCGACATGACGTGTAAATGATCATGGCGGCTAACAAAGAACATAGTCCAGATGAAATACATTCAACAAGAGCCCAGTAATCCTTCAGCATACATAACTCTAGTACATCTTATATTGATTGAAGGGGAGGTTGCCATAAACCCAAAGTACAATGCTACTATGGTTCAGTTGCGCGCATCTGACTTTACACCTGAAAAACATTTACGTTCTTGCTATATAACCGCATCCTCACATTCTGTCCCAGAGTATAAGCAATTCCTTGAGTGCGCTTGCAATCTGGACTTTCTCCATCATGGAGAAGTAAAGTAAAGAAGTGGTCTTAGTAATAAGTGTCTTTAATATCCCAGATTATGCCTTTCGCCGGCGTGACTTACCACCTAATGGCAAAGTTAAGGCTCCAGCACACTTTTCTAATTTTTTGGACATCTCCCAGCGTAATTCTATACCAATTGATCACAATGGGATACTAGACCTAGTGTTTTTAAACAATGTGGGTAGATTCCATAAATCCAGCGTTGATTTTGGTGTCGATGTTGTGTCCATCAGAATAAGCTGTCCCATAAACAGTAACTCCAAAGCCTAATTTTCCTGTGCTCTACGTTACACTCTACAAAACTGTCTGGTCATTTCTGTGAAACTTTATTAACATTAACGGTGCTGTCAATGCGTTCTACGATAAATTAAATACCATCTTTAGTATATGCGTTCCTAAAGCATCACCTGCATGCAGAAATCAGTATGCACCATATTATAACTCTAACATTATCAAAGCAATAAAATCCAAAGCCAAAGCATGGTGGCAATATAGATTGGTATATAGATCGGTTAATTAAAAAATCAGTGATGATCCCAAAAGCTATTTATTATATAAATAGCAAATAGAATAGTAACGGACACGAGTTTTACTATCAAGATACTCATTTCCGGCCCTCAAGCTATAGTAAACACTTTTGCACATTTCTTTCAAAACTTCTATCCCACTTATTCTCAAACGGCTAGAATCGATGAATCCACAGTTAATTCAAACACAATATATGTAACTCATATCCGTGAATCCGAGGTATTAAGACCCCTGAGAAATCTAAAACTTAAAATGGCAGCTAATAAAACTAAAAATTTGCCCTCGTTTCATTTAAAGAACTGTGATGCCTTGGCATAACCTCTGTACTAGATTTTTAACCTCTGTTAGTACTGCTTCCTGGAAGATCTGGAGATCCGCCAGGCTAACTCCATTTTTCAAGAAGGGTGCAAAAAATAATATCTGAAACTGTCGATCAATATATGTACATGAAATTTTGCCAAAGTTTTCGAAATGTGCCTTTTTGAGCAAATTTATCCTCCCGTTAGTGGCCTGTTATCTGATATACAGCATGGTTTTAGGAAGGGTAGAGCAACCTCCTTTAACCTGTTCTGCGTCACTCAATTTATAGCACAGGCTATTCACGAGGGTTCCCAACTGGATGTTATCTATACCGACTTTTCAAAAACGTTTGACTCAATGAATCACAGTTTATTATTAAGCAAGCTTTCAGATATTGGTTTTTCCTATACACTTTTAAAATTTCTTGAGTCTTACCTTTGCCTCAGAAAATAATTTGCATCTGTATCATTTGTTACTACTTCGGGAGTTCCCCAGTGTTCGATTCTCGGGCTCCTACTATTTAGCATTTTTCCCAACGCCATTGTTGACAATTTGCTGGCATCACACTTAATCTATGCTGATTATGATATGATTGTGCTGCGAGTCAGACTGAATTAAACAAAATCTCTCATTTGTGCAATAAAAATAAGCTTACTCTGAAAACTTCAAAGTGCTTGGTTATGTCCTACACGACGAAATCAAACGCTATCGTGTATCCCTATGGCCTGGACAATACCACATTTGTCAGAATATTTGGCTTCATTATTCGGAATGGTAGCATCTTTATACGTACCGAAACTCTTATTAGATTCTACTGTGCTTTTGTTCGTTCTAAACTTGAATATGCCTCATGTATCTGGTGTCATATGTATAATGGTGGTATATATTCCATTGAGAGAGCTCAGCGGCGCTTTCTGAAATACCTGTTCATCAAATCCAACGGTCACTAACCGCAATTTGGTGTATCATTTCATTTCCTGACATTTCTACATAAGGTTGTCAATGGCAGTATCTCTTGTGAAGAAATTGTGCCAGCTTTAAATTTTTACATACCAAGGTTACCGTCCCATCTGAGCGACTGTATCTACTTGCCTACACCAAGAAAAAATATTCTACAACATTCCTCACTCTTCACCATATGTAAATTACATCTTCTCATGTAGTTGTAATATTAAAAGCATTAAATAAGTGAGTGTATCAATCAGCTTGTATTTTTAAGGAATAAAGGCGTTGATATGAATTGGCTATAATTTAAATGTATTTTTCTATTTGATTGTAACTAACTTAGTGATATTTTGTTATAACATTTATCCACATCTATTATGTTGTTTCGATCGTGCTCCGTTATTGGATTATGTCTGTGGAGCATTAAAATTGAATTAAATTAATGAATAGAAAAGGTTAAATTAAATTAATTAATTAAATTTTTTACAACTTGAAACACAGTCAACGTCAACATTAATGTGCAAGACATTTTATAGAGTCGCTATCACTACAAAATGACAAAATTTAAAAAATGTAAATAATTCTGAAAATGTCTATACAGCAGCAACGACATAATTATAACAGTTATATAATTTTATAGTTGCTGAAATGAAGAAAATAACAACAACGTAAAATATTCACAATTGTCAAACATAGTCTAAGTGAATATCAAAAATGTAAAATTCAGAAAGGCAAAAAAATCAAAAATCTCAACATTATCAAAAATGCTGAAAAATTACAAACTAGCCAAAACGTAATCATTGATACTAAAGAAGAACTATATATAAAAACCCATTTACTCGTCCGAACTTGTTACTCTCAACAGTTACTAGTAGTTACACTCAACATAGTAGTTACTCTCAACAGTTGTCAGTTGAAAAAAAAAAACGAAAACAAAACTGGATATGCGACACCAAGTTACCGAAATAACGTCAATCTTGAATGACAAACATGTGACAAAACAGTGGTACACTTGTGATTTCGTACGTTGCAATAAAAATGTAATATGAAGAATTGTTGTGTCGAGTTAGGGACATAAGTAAATTATTTGCCATTGTTTCCTGAAATTTACAGCACAAAATTGAATGCGGACATTAATCCTCCTTGACAGTTCATTTGTGTTACAACATTGAAGATAAATTCGCTTTAAGTACATGACTAAAGGAAGAAGAGCGAATCAAGGTCTTACGAAAAGGATGTTATCGATACGAATTCGCAAAACATTCTTAAGTGACCGATAAAAAAAATGGCCAATCCCCGAGAAGATATTTCGCCAGATCCCGAAAGGGACACGTTAATTGCATCGCATATTAATGTGACTATTATATTGTCATATACTTCCAATTCCAAAATTACTATTTATGATACCACAAATCAAGCAATGTAAAATAATACAAAATGATCAAAAGAGTCAATTTAAACCATCGAATTCAAATCGACAATTACGATATCTCCACTGGTCTGGACTGATCTTTCCTATACATTTTTCAAAAAAAAAAAATTTCCAAATAAAATTTCTTAATATATTTGATTTTTATAAGAACGAGATATGGAAAAAGGCTGATAAGAGTAAACCATCGCTTCCGGTTGAGATATTGATTTCAAATTAGGACGTTAGGTTCAATCGTTTGGGCAATAGAGTGCGCGTAGACACACACACAGCCACACAGGCGTCATTCCGAAAATAGTCAGGCTTAGGGTTGGTCAAAACGTATATTTCCGTTAAAATTTCGAGTTCGAAAGTCACCAAGGATTTAATGATAAGTAATAGTTTTCAAAAATCGTGAGAACGGCGATTATTATTTTATAATGTAAATTGTAAACATTTTTGTTTCTTCGTAATTAATTAGTAAAATCGGTAAAAAGGGCCCATACACGTTTTGTATTTGCATGGTATAATTTTGCTCATGATATCAAAAATACAAAAAGTCAGAATGACGTTGACAATTGATTAAATTCATGGAATTTAATCTTCTACTAAATAAAATAATTGCAAAATTATACTACGCATATTAACAATGGGAGCAGTTTTCAATTCTATTCCTGAAATTACGTTACAACGTGCTTTGTGTGCCTTTTTTAAGAAGATGGTTTCTAAATAAATTCTCACGTATTACTCTTACATGTTTTTGTAAGTTGCATAGGTTGGTGTGGGTCCGATTGGGTTTGGTCGGATTTTGCTATTTCTTGTACTGAATTGAACCAAATCAGTTTACTTAAATTTTAAATAAATATTTCAAAATAGAAACTAGTATGTGTAGTAATATTCATTTTTTGTAAAAATGTCCCAAAGATAAGTATCTTTAATATTGCGAAAAATATTTCCTTCTACAATTGAACATAATATGTATAATATTTGCAGATAAATGTTAGCAAATATTTCTAAAAAAAAAGGAAACGTGACAATTAATTTTGTTATTAAAATGGTTACCCTCAGTTAGTCCATGCACATTTCAACATAAAATAATAATAAAGGACAATTTTAGCTAAGTAAAATTTGGTAGCCTAAGCAAATAATTTAACCTGTTAGTTAAATTGTCGTACAATATTGACAAGAAGTAATTCGCTCTCCATGGCTTTCAATTTGGTCACAATCAAAAGCACTAATAAGCCAAATTGTCAGCAGCAATTTTGTGAGATCTCAGATAAATATATGTACGTAATAGTAGTGCATGGTAACGAAACCAGAGCAAATATGGTGGCTTCAGTGACCTATATTTTAAAATCCAAATAGTTACCTACATCGACGTATGACGAACGTAGTGGCGAAAATCCAACCAATTTTTCACAAAATAAATTCCCCAACGTCGAATACTTTTGCGCAAAACGAACAATGAAAAACGATTAAATTTAACGGTACCGAGAACTCGGAGTTAAGTGAAAGGATCATAATCGCATTTAAGAAATCTGATAACTCCATGCGTATGCAGACGGAATAAGTCACAGAAGTTTGCGAATTCCAAGTTTTCCCTGCTCGAGTCGAAGTTTCCCTCGAACGTACATCACGTCCTATCGCCGCACGTCAAAGTGGCCGAAACGAAAAAATAAAATCGAACGCAACTACTGGCGGGGCACCGACGGCGAACTTTCGAAAAAGAAAATCGGGAACGCGATTATTCAACATGTCAAGTCTATCCATTCCTGGCTTTTTCGCAGTCAATTTCCGAGATGTACACATCTGAATGGAGGGCGCTCGGTGATTGGATGATTTAATTGGTATTCCATTTATCTCCGGGTCGCAGGCGTACTTCGGGTTCGCGGCAGACCAAAGTCGTCCCCATGGAGTCTGGGATATCTAGAATTCTGTCGGCTCATCTGCAGAGATGGACGAACTTGGCGTATAATTTAAATATTTAATTAAGTTTCAACGCGATATTGTTAATACTTAATTAAACAACTGCGATTTTAGTAACGATGAAAATTAAATTGTGCTAATTTTCAATTAATTGCTGGAAACAGGCTCTGGGGTATTTGTTACGAAAGCGCCATTAATTTAAATTACTCGACGGACCAACATAAAAAATGTAAATCCTAAAGATATTTCAGAAAAAGTTTTAAAAGCCTTGTCGTGCATGTGGACCTGCTTTTATTGCACTAGCGCTTTGTTTCACAGTTGGCATTCAAACATTTTAATTCGCGGCCCCAAAATACGAAATATGTCGAAAGATCGCGGCGAAAACTAGGAAAAACACTTTATTTGATTAAACGCGTTTCTTTCTCCGTCTTGCATCGTTCCATATCGGCGTAACGCAAACCGCAATAAACTTGCGAAAAATAGTCAGAAACACAACAAACCTTTTAATGTACTATACGGAGTTATACTGCGATCGAATAGTTACACTAAAACGCTATATTTGCACTAACGTAAATTATGGGTTTATGCCGGGATATAAATTAAATGTCGCTATAAATCGCGGTACACACACACGCATACCGGATAAATAACAAAAAGTCGTACGTAATTATTTTGCAACGGGGAGAAACTATAACGTGGGGAAATTTAATAGCAAATTACAAACGACGTCGTTTATGTGTGAAATATATAAGGCGAAGTAATGCGTACGCGAAGATAAAATGTACCGTTAACGAAACAATGAAACATAAGCAATTACAATATTTATGACCATGCCAACAAATTGAACAATTCTAAGTAACTGTAGTACTGCATTGAGAGGCTGTATTCGCCATTAATTTTGAGGGAAATTAAAGAACGGTTTTATAATTATTGTACTCGAAGATATAAAATAATCAATTATAATCTAAATTAACTTCGTACGTTAAAATTAACAAAGACTTAATTGAAAATAAAATTGTGAAGAGGAATGCGAAAGATGTTTTTATGAATTTGAAAATATAATTGGTCTTTTTCAGTGTATCTCATACAAATTTCATTAATTTCAATCAATTATAAGTATATATAAAGAGCCACATAAACTGGCGACAACAATTAGATGATAGATGATGCTAGGGATGGTAGATTTTTAACTTTAAATGCTACGAGAAATCCAATAATCGCTGCCAATGCACTACTTCATGAGCTTCAAAACGCTTTCGAAACAAGACCGTTGATTAGGCCACTTAGGCATTGGCTTCATGAAGTAAGTCTACTATCTAAAATACAATTGCGACGTGTTACTCTAAAAGTTGAATATAAACAGCGCAGACTGACATGGGTTGAATTGATGTACAATAGAGAAAATCGTGGTAATAAATGGTGGGTCACACTGTATAGTGACGGATCTCGATTCGGGGTGCATAGTGTGTCCAGGTGGGTTAGGTTCTGGAGAAACAGAGCCAAAACGACATCATTCATAATATTGTAATCCCCTTAACACGTATCATTGTACAAGAATATTAATTTTTAGACGAGCATGCTAGACCTCATAAGGCACGAATGTGATGCAAGTAATTGTGGAAGGTAAAATACAATATCTGAAATTATTAGGTCTCCAGGCCTTAAGGGGAGCTTGACCTTGACGATTTCAAAAAATTGATTTTTTTTATTTTTCTAATCTAAAGGGTCTCAGAAATGAGCCTGTGAAAGGGTTTCCAGATTACTCTCTAGCATCTGTTTTGATTGCACACGTTGCTGTGGATGGTTTGTTAGGTCATCCTATGTTCCTTTATCAACGTGTTTGTCCATGATTGTTTTGACGGAAGGATTCTTCGACTTCAGTTTTCCCAAAAGTTACAGTTACACACTGGTGTGCACGATTACGGGAGAACAACTGAACGTATCCCGATGATTTTTTTTTAAGTTCACGGGAAACACTTTCCAAGGTTCCTATCGTTCACTTTTGGAAAATTTCGTTTTGCTGATTTTTGACAGCTTCGAATGGGACAGAAAATATAGTAAAAGAAGAACTTTTTTGGAAAAATAATCGCCATTTTGCGAAAAATCGTAGTTTTAAAACAGTGAACGATCAGGACCTTTCTGACGTAACAACGATCAAAAGCCTTGTTGAATTTTCTATTTCCGATAGCTAGGTGGACCCAATGCTGCACACCGTTTGATACTTCACTTTCGACAGAGGCGCTGTCAAAGTCACCACCTTGTGAGTCAACTATGACATTTACAAAAAAATCATGCGTGATGTTGAATTGATGTACAATAGCATGAAAAAAGTTTCGTATTGAAATCTTCTGTAGTTTTTTGACGATAAATTCTTGAAAATTGGGTCAAAAATTGGCCTAGCGGTGTAAGTCACCCTTAACACAGAGAACGTTTGGGATATGTTGACCAGGACACTAGACGACCATAGACCAGCACCATTAACATTGGGGGAATTAAGAAAGATTTAACCTCAACTGTGTGATGATTGACCGCAAGATGATATTGACCATTTAATATTGAGCATCAGATGGCCATACGCGATATTAAAAATTTTAAAAATAAGTTTAAAATTTTGTGAATTTCTGTAATTTTAGTTTGATGATTGATATTCTTGTAACATTTTTCGGCAATTTATCCATAAGATTTGTTTATATATTAATAACTATTAAATTGTTTTTTTTTTTAATCGAGTCTTTATATAAAATTTATTAATGAATAATTGTTATTATTCCCCTAATTCTTACCGCTAGTTATTCAAGTCGAAAGCAAAGTATCCTATGACCGAGTTTTGAGATCAAAAGAATTTCTTAACTAACAGGACTTGTTTTTATTGGTTGCCTTGTGTAGGTGTTAGTTGGTTTCGTCTATCTCAAATATTTTAGGAAACTTTCTCTGAATAGAGTTTGGTGGGTAGTTTTTGCACATATGTCTAACTTTGTAAAACGGAAATATTCCATTATGAAATAACTTATTTACCAAATCGGATAGCACTGCTGATTTATTTTCACAATTTTTTATGAGCAGAATATCCACATGAATTCTTCGTGCAATATTCATTGACGATTTTTTACATTTCTAAAGGAGTCGTTAGTAGTACAAATAAATCAATCAAATTGGCTTACTGTTTGTAAGAGTTTACTAAATATACTTTACTAACTCACTATCTGCAGTGTGTAAAATAGTATATATAAAACATCTGTTAAAACTATTTGTTTGTTTCTTTATCTACTTCATAAGAATTAATTTTCCCATATGGGTCACAATTAGGTGGTTCAATTATCGGCTTTGTATATTATCGTGGGTTTCATTGTAATAATTTAGCAGTTTAAATGAATATGAGTATCAAATATTGATTGGTGATTGCTGGCGATTCGTTAATAATAACAGAAACGTTATAAATGATTTTGCTATTTCGGATCAATTTTGCCATAGTAAGAATCGACCACCATACAAATGAAAATGGAACAAAAATGAAATAAATAAATGAAATAGAAGTCACAACGAGAGAATAAAAAAACATAATTCAACGTAAAATAAATAGCAATTAAATGAACCAAAATTAATAAATGCTAAAGCTACAAAACAAAAAAAAATGGCGAACGAAAACAATCGATCAAATGAATGTATCATTAAACTACAATTACGCCATAATTATTTAAGAACAATCAATTAAAGTTAATTCCAAGAAAGTCATCGGTATTTATATAACGAGAAATATTATTTTTACAAATATAATGAAATACAATTTAAATGAATACTTTCAATGCTATAATTAAGCTACAATCACTCGTTACAGCAGTATGAATGGCCTATTATGTAGCGCTACAATGTTTCTATTCACCGACCAAAAAAAAACTACTTTAACGGCGTTAATAAACAAGGATGTGATTTTTATGTATGTTTGATTACTCACACATATTTCCTTTTCCTGGCACATAGCCCCCCACACTTGGAAATTGGACTGCAGTAGCTCGCAGTTCTCCCAGCACTGAAAAAAAAACCAAACGCCTTTATCGAACACCAGAGAAAATCATTTAGGAGCAAGTGGGCATTAAATGATTAAACAAACACGAAACAGACGACACGACGACAAGTCAGTTTATTTCGAGCATATGTTGCTTCTCATTAACTTGAGAAAGGGAAAAAACGAACGCAATATGGTTTACTCGCATTCATTAGTAGGATTATAAAACTTTAGTGCGATAGGATGCCATATACGTCAAACGCATTTTACGATCTATGGGAGTGCATGCACGCGTTTTTTGTGCCCGGTTTATTTATTGTTAATTATAATAAAGCGCTAATTACGTTTCTTTTCGAAAGGCGATATTTTTTATTGACGAACTTAATTTTAATTTATTAATACGGGCGTAATGAACAATCAACGATTTTTATTGTTGTGTCGGCCATAAAACAAAATTAACCAGTTATTTATTCACTACTAATTTTAATTAGATTTATTTGTGAAGTTCCAGTTACTGCAGCTATACAAATAACTTTTTAATTACATTAGCTTGAGGATATTGATTGCCATACAAACATTGTTATTGAGCAACCTGATCAAAATAATAAAAAGAATAATATAAATCTTATAACATGTTTTAATCACTCATTGTTAATAATCAATTTAAAAAATACGAAAAAAGAGACACTGACTTTAGAAGTTACATGTATTATGAAAATAATCTAAATTATACCACTAATAATAGTATATTATTCAATACGACGTAATGATGGGTAATACTTAAGGTGACGATTTTCGTCATAGGCAAATAGAAATAGTATACAATTCCAGGATAAGTTCAATGCTTTATCATATCGAAAATAATGAAAATCCTGCCACGTCATTGTTATAAACAGTCGACTAACGAATTATTACTGATCATCTATAAATAAAATGATCCATACTGCTTATTAAAATGCAGATTAATGAGCGCGTTATTTATAATATAATGGAAAATCGTTATATTGTGCGCCGCCTAGTTTTATAATAGCGTTCCGGCAAAGACTCTAATTTGCTCTTCGCTCAAGACCCGAAATATCTCCCCGGCCGCAATTTCCGTCTAAAGCTCCAACTTCCGGAACGGGAAGCTGTGGTTTTGGATCGTATTTAAACGGCTTCAAAATTTGGCAAATTATTTAAACTTATGCGCCCGTTAAGCAAATGTAATTCGGCAACTTCACTGGATAAATGGATGTAACAAGACGCGTGAAACACTTGCAAATGTGGCGCTAAAGACGTTGCAGATGTAACAAAAGTCGAACCCAAACCAACCCAAATAAATTCTTGTCGATACAAAAAATATATTTTTACATATTTGTACAAAGCTGTCATTTTTGACCGGACTTCTCCTGAAAATTTATAGAATTATGTATAATTATAAACTACAATGCAACGCAGTTATTTGCTATTTTTATTAATTGTTAAAATCGTTAAAATATTGTTAAAATATATTTAAATTAAACAAATCAACAGCTTCATTCTCCAATGTTACGAAAAAAATAAGAAATGAACCACAATGAAAATAAAACTATTGTAAATGAACATAGGAAAGAGAAGCTGTTGGGATGGAAATTTGGTACAAAGAAGGAGGATAACTGAGGGCATCGATGTTTCAGACAGGAAGACACTGGCGGGCATACAAAAAGGAAGAGTAAGTTGCAATATATATGCAATATATGAGAATTTTTGTGAACGTAAATGAAATCCTAAATAACCGGTGGTAGATCGGGAGGAAGAAAGGGTGTGGGTGTAGTGGAGAAAAATGGGATTATGTACAGGGTGTATTAGGTATGTCAACATAATGTATGATAATAGGAAGAGTGGAGCAAGCCGCATGTGTCCTGGAAATATTTTAAGAGTTGGTGGGGTTTAAACAGTGAGAAAACTGAAGGCTAAATCCAGACAACAAATGAAATGTGACATTAAACAAAAATGCATTTAATAGCTAAAATTATAGAAGATCATAGAGACAATGAAATAATGATGTAAAGGACGAATGAACTCTAGATGTTGTGAAAGAGTTTTAGAACTATAAAAATACCATCACCATGACATTTCAAGGAGCAGCAACATAGAAATTCAAATTTTCAAAGTTTTAAAAACATTCATTATATAGTTTTAAAGTATAAAAATTTCACTTGATGCAATTAGAACAAGACAAAGTGGATTACAATTATGTGCTAGATTTGGGTTTTCATATAGACATAAAAATAAGAATGACACGACATGTGATGGAAGAACATGTTTAAGTTCTCTGGTGACGTTAACAGTGATAATTCGAAAATGATAAACTAGAAAATATTTTAGGGTTTGGTTACACAATTATAATTCAGGCATAAATTATAAATAACATACTCTTGATAGAGTTGCGATATCTACATTGGAATATTTAATCAATATTAATGTTTGGAGCAGATAAATATCTATTGAAATAGTTGTAATACGTCAACACGTCACACCGACCGTTTTTTATAAAAATTAAACGCCCAAAATACTGTGAGAAGTAATGCATTAAAAGTCCTTAAAATTATTTCAAAGATATGTAAGCTACTGAAGTAAATTAACGTATAAATTAAGCTATTTCGATGTATGTAGTTAAAGTTTCAATTGATTTATATAAATGCAAAATAGAGAAAATTGCAGTAGATAGCAGCACGTCAATATTATATTAAACGATGTGTATGCTGTGCACCGTAAATAGTCATTTAGATCGTGAACATGAATAGATGAGAACAATGGTACTAGCTTGCATATTGAAATACAGTTATTTTCGTTGTTAGAAAGAATTAATTTTTGCAAATTTATTCTAGACGATTAGGTTTTTCTCAAGTTCAATATATTGAACAGCAATGGATATTAGATTTCGAGACAAAATGACACAAACTTGCAATATACTTATTATTTGCGTTTTCCCTAGAGTATAGCTAGTAATATATTGTTCATTGCCGCCATATTTTCGTTATTGACGACCAATTTACGACCATACGTAACTACTACCGCTTCACGCCAACGTAAGGGATATTTTTTAACGCACTGTAATTGTAATGTAATGATTGGAGAAACGCATTAATAGAACTATTCAATTTTCACGGCCGGTCCGTATATCTAAATTACAATCGTAATAACATCGCGAGACATTAGTGCGACCGTCATAAGCAAACAGCTCGCCATTAAACCAGGTAAATATAATCACGCCGGCCGATGTGCATTACGATTATTACAATGTAATGTCGCCGTTACGTCCGATACCGGCGAGATTACGGCGTATGATTTAGAATCTCCTTGTAAACGCGGTAGCCTATCTCCGGGCCGCAGTTCGTTCAGGTAGTTTGTAGATTCGAAGTGATTGTCGTATTGTTGTTCAAATTGAATCTTCGAATCTGTGGATGCCCTGCCGGCAGCTCATTGTGCATCCACCGAACTGTATATTGTATGTAAAAATGTCTATTGATCGTACGTGGAAAGCGATTTATGCCTGGCTTAACCTGAATTTTTTGGGGCGTGTAGTGAACGCAGGAAATGTATCACGGGAGTAGTTTTGAAACGAGAAATTAAGAGAGTCGATATAAATTTTGAAAGTAAGTGCAGAACAGCCGATAATAGCAAAGAAACGGATCGATCTAGTTTCAGTTGTCAAAAATGCTGTACATCTAGCCCACTTTCATTATTACGTGTATTTTAAACCAAGTGTACAATTAGAATTTTTTATTTATATTCCTGAAAATGGATTGTAGGATGACACGAAACTGGGCAGAGTTTTGTTCCTTTTGCAACGGACAGTAAAGTGAAGTTATAATAATAATAATGACCCCATTGCTTTGGTATTAATATATAGTTTAAAACAAAATATGTTTACCAAAACTTACCAACCCATTTAATATACGTAGAATTTTACACCGAAAATTAAACAAAACTAATACAATATAAAAACCCAAATAAATTGACTAAAGAAACAAACGAAAATTAAACAAACTGGAACCAAAAAAGTAAATCAAGGTAATTATGAAATGGAAAAGAATGAAGTATGAGTAATGTTTAATGGTGATAGAGTAGTTCGAAAAGTTAGAACATTTGGTGATTAAAAACTGAAGCCAACCCAATCTAACTCAACCCAACCCAATCCAATCCAAACCAACCCAACCCAAGTATATTCTATGTATTGCGATAACACAACCAATTTCCAATACAACTTGATGCATGACATCGTAGTGTTAAAAACCCAAATACAAAAAATATCAAAACTAGAAACAAAGTAACTAATTAAAATTTAATTTTAAAAATAACATTAATTTTAGCCACTAACCTAGCTACTCGGTGTTATAATTAGTAGACTAGAGTTCAAACCAATTCACCTAAAAACCTTTCATTATTTTGCAGTGCAAATTTGTTAATTAAACAATACTTACATACATGCGGAAGACCCCAAAATTAAGTAAAATAAAATTAAATATAATTTTACCCAGGACACAACCGAATGACATAATGCATTATTGTTTAATCACAGCCAAGGAACAAATTTTTTTGATTTGGATATATTAATTGTTTCATTGCGCTTGGGTTTAATTAATATACAAAAGAAACCCTGCTATATGAAACCCAAACGACAAATTCGAATGTACAACAAAATGCATTTGTGATTAAATTAAATTAAATTCAAGCAAATTAATGTTAGTCTCACCAAACCCAAACAACAAATCCTATCGCATTTATTCGTCAGTTGCATTGTGTTTTTGACCAATTAGTTCTTATCTTATCTTAGTCTGGACAGCAGTTGTTTCAAATCCAAAAGGTCTTATTTCAAACATTTTTTTTTTGAGAAATGACAAAAGGTCTTTGTGTTTGGTAGGGTTCTAGTCTACCAGTTACAATATCGATTGAAAATTTTATTTGTACCCTTGACCTTACTGTATAACAATTGCACTCACTCTGGAAAAACTAGTCAACCAGAAAATGTGTAAAACAAGCTAAGTAAAATTATTGTAAAATTTTATTTTAATCGATGATCAATCGACCAAGAAAACTATGGTCTAGCCAACTTGGTTCAGTTATGTTAATCGGTTATATTGACACTATTCTAATTTGAAGGTAAATTTAGATTAGCTTTAATTTCATTCCGAAAGCCCAGCTGTAACAAAACCAAGTGACTTATACTTACTCCAACCACAAATTTGAACTAATAATAAACACTTTTGAGTGTGTTGAACAATAATATATTGGGTTGAATATAAACTTTAAACATTAAACAATATCAGACGCCCCAATTGATAATTTTATTTATATTAATCTTCCAAAATCGATAACAAATATTTATAAATTCACAGAAATAGAACCTAAATATGGTCAATGTTTCTCAATTCTTCCATTGCTGAATCCAGACAAGCTAGTCATCAAGGCAACGCAACAAGAATAAAATTACAATTAATCTAACCATCTTAGTCTAACCGGAAACTGAATTAAACTGAATTAAACTGAAAAATAAAAAAATCGAACACAGCTATATTTCATTCTGTTTGATCCAGTTATAAGTCGCATTGGATTGAGCACCTGCAAATTCTACTAATGTAAGAAATGTGAAAGGATTAGTGATCAACGTTACGCAACCAAAGCTACGTATTTTGGACAGGAATCCAGCTAAATCACTTTTAGTGGACTCAAATTTTAAAAATGTAAGTTAATAAAAAAAAACTAAAAAGAAATAAAAATAGTTCAAAAAAATCTAAAATTTTAGATACAATTTGACATAAAACATATGCTTCTTTATTGTATAAACTTTGAAAGAAGTTTGAAGAGTGGACAATGGACAATACAAAGCAACATTATAGGATCCTAATAAAACCCAATAATATTTCTTTTGATTGCTCGATGTATAATTTGACTCTTGTCTTCCAAGAAAGCAAAATAACGTCTTACATATTTTTATAATCAGATATTTTTAATAGTTTTTTATAGACAAATATATGCCTATGATGTGCCACCAGTGATTGTGTGAAAAAAAAACTCCGATCTAATAAATATAAAAGAAGCGTCGAGTTGCAGATTAATCGTCGCAGGTGATAAATTACTTTTCGAATTGTGATGATTGTTTCCGTATTGAATTGTATTCCATTTTGTTTTATATTTTTGGTAAGGTAACCCGCAAGAGAAGCCAATTAAGATTTGCATCGCCAAGTCCATTACAATGCTTTTCTTTTATTTCAATTTCAAATTCTCACCTTTGCCATAATTATCATTAATCTTTAACTGCTAACGACTTTTGCGTTTATTATAAACAGCCGTCCTTGTTTTTTAATAATCAACACTTTTCATCAGTTGATAAATTTACATTGTTAATGCAATTATAAATCAACATCTAACCCTTATTATAATATAACGCTTCGTGCGTTTCGAAAATAAATCCAGCTAAAATTAGCCGACGCTATAAATTGAAGTTTCATAGCGACGAGGCGCCGTTCCCGAGTTTATAACGAGTAAACAAAAAACAACATCGCGCCCCGGTACTCTTTTACTACTGCAACATCTGAACAACGCAACGGTTTGTTTAATCTCCGCTGCAAGCAGCGTCGGAAGACCTAAATAATCTCGAGCCCCTCCCCCGCCATCGCCATACAATAAACGTCTCGTATAACGTCGAAGGGGACCGATGCAACATGCGATAAAATATGAGAAAGTTTACCTCAAATCCCCCGTGAATAGTTTTTCGGTTGTGAAATCCTAGTGGTAGGATTAACGGCGAGTTGCGAAATCCGTCGCGTGGAGGGCGTCGTCGTGCAAGGGACATAATAATTTCCCAAACAAATGATCGCGAGCGTGTTTATTGCAGTTTATTGCGGACACCGCCGTCGCCTAATTGCCTCGTATCTCGTTATTAAGGAAGTTTCTTTTAGAACGTAATGCCTCGTTAGGGGAACGTGTAAATTTTCACCCACCCGATGGGCATTTTTTAACTCGGGTCGTCCATCGCGTATGTTGTTTGTAACAACGATGGCCGACTAACTACAAACACAAAACTCATAAATATTAACGTTTCGACGAACTATAAACAATTAATTAAGGCTGGCGTTGAAATATTGCTCGATATATTTATTTCTGCCAACATAAATCTGTCTTCGGACGAACTGCATTAAATTTACAGCGGAGCACTGAAATGTAAACGGTGATGTTTAGCATAAAACACTGAAAATTCTATTTGAAATTCTGATGCGTTATTATGTGTGTTGGTGTGGGTATCCATAAACATTGAGCTAATTAATTGGTAATAATAAATTTAACTAATAATATTGGGAACGAGTTCACCGAGTGACTCGAAGTTGTTACCTCTACTTCAAACAAAGAGTAAAGCTCCGTGAATTTCAAGATAAATTATACGTTGCCTGTGCCAATTTTAATAAATGTAAATTGCAGAGTTCAAATCGTTGCTTGCCACGAATCGACCCGTTTGATCATAGTTATACGGTTCGTACTAGGATCCAAACGATATATAAATTAACAATTGCGACAATGCGACCGCGGAAAAGAAAAAACTCGCGCGAATTCGCGGACTTTCTTTTTCGAACTGAAACGTTCAACCTCTTTTCGAGAACATGTGTGGCGGTTGGCGGACCGACACAAGCCAGATGACATTTCGCTCCCATTCACTTTTTCAGAACGGAAAAAAACGCGTATCGGCGCGAGTTCCGCAATACAAATTGTACGCTCACGTTCCGCCGTGTCGATTAAGGTAGGAATTTCGTAATTTTGTGTCTTCGACTGTTAATTAAAACTGCCGTGGTGTATATACTACGGAGAAAACGGGACGAAAAGAGATAGTCAAGTGTGTACTTCCGTTCAGATATGGTATAAGTGGGTTGATGGGTTTGTGGAGTACAAAGAAAATAATCATTATGGGACACATTACACATACATCAATAATGATGTACCAGATATGCACAAATTGTTTGTTTAGACTTAGGATAATTATTATCCCGGTACCCGTAGAGGCTGATTGCATGGAAATTTAATGAATTTATTAATATTTGTTGATTTAAATTGAGTTTCCACGTATATAGTGTTCTCATAACAAAAATTTCGGATTTGTCATATGGAACACCTGTATATTATCACATTTTTGAAACTAACTTGAAATTACGTTTACAGTAATATCACATACTTGATATTTTTGTTGAACTGCCTTTGATATTTAGAGCTTTAACATTTAAAAGCACACCATGTTCATGTTGAGGATTTTAGCGCCGTTTGGAATTTTCTTAATTATTTGATTTATTATGTATTTTTAATGTTTTTGATGTTGAATTTTGAATTTCTTAGAACGTATCAACTTGAGTAAATGGGAGAATTGTTATTGCGGACGTCCTGATGGCGTGAATAGTTTTATAGCGAAATATTGACAATTGAAAAAGTTACACTAAAATAAATCAATCACCTTGAGGACGCAACATAACGGGACTAATATCTTTACAAAAGTTAAAATTATAAACAAAAAAGTGACTCTTAATATGCGAATAGAATACGTCAAAAATCGTTTACATTTACGTACAAAAATAAACTAGAAATGTAATGACGATGACATATTTGAAACTAATTATGATTTAGTAGTAGACGTTTAAGGAATTTTCATAAATAAATGAATAAATTGACACGTGTGCCAATTCCAAAGTAACACATATGAATTAATAGACTTGTTAAAGTGTTTTAGAGGAGAAGGAAATAATGCAGTAGTAAGTAATATATACTATGAGCAGTATGTCAAAGAAGATTTTGCAGTTCAACAGCCAAGATAAAACATAGCAATGCGAAGGTTGTAGTTTAAGTGGAAAATCTTAGAACGCACCAATTGGAATAAACATCTGACTAAGAATAAACGTCTGCAAGTCTGTTTTAAAGAAACATACATTTCATCCCTATCGGACGTGAAAAGCACAACAGAATCATGTTCATGATTGTAATCCCCTTGTGGATTTTTTCCCTATTATTCATTTTCCTATATGATTGGTTTGGTCTTTTTGACTTTTGTATTTTTTTTATTTGTATATCGCATATACGTATATTGTATATCCATTCGTTCTTTCCATAGTATCCCTGTCAATTTTTTTGCTAAATTTTACAAATAAACCTGCGACAGAAAAAAAAACATTAAAATTGGATTCTAATAAATAATTATATGAAACAAATGTCCTCAAAAGTGACCAGTACCATGTACGGAAAATTATGGAATGTGGTCAATAATAATGTTATTGTTTACCAAATACTTGAAAGTATCGGTACACTTGTGTGAAAAAACCGAACAAATACGACGCGCGCAGCAATGGAAATTGCTTGTAAATGTTATTTAACAGCATCGAACTGGAAAAGGAAACTGACTTAAGCTTAACTTGAATTTGTAATAAGTCGAGTCATTTTTGTAACCCAGCGCTTTCGTCCCGTTATAATAAATACTTGCGGTTTGCATGCGAAAATGTAATAATCCTATTTCACAAATTTTTAAGGACATATTCGAGATTTCGATCAGCAAACGCCACCATCCACCGACTGTAGGTTCATTTTAATGAGTATAACACAAAAAATCGTATATAATAATAATGAAATAATTACAACTGATATTTTAGTTCGCTCGGTAAAAATGTCGAATTGCCAGTTTTTTAATACTCGTATGTCATAATTGAAATAATATAATAATGAAGTCTAATTTATTAATTTCATCAGTTTTTATATTTTTTTCTGGAAACAAAAACTGGGTCTGCATGTTTCGTAGAATTCATAAATATATTACACAAATTAAGATTCACTTGAATTATTACGAATTGTGTACATAGCTATGCACCGAAATATCAATCCATAATACTGGACACTAATAGAAATCCTCCATTCTTATTGATCAGCGAACCATCACTTGATCTGTTAACTATGTTGTTCCATTAGATGTCAATGTTAGGAAGCTGAAAACGGAAAAATTGCAACCAGTATTACTAATGTAACGGATTATCTGTGAATTAGCGAGTATTGTGTTTTGCTTTCTTCCTAAAAAAATAATTTTTATGTTTTCCTTGTTTATATTAAATATAGGTTATAAACAGTTGAAGAAACTGCAAACATTTTGTACGTCGTTGAACGCAAGTTTTTAATTGATTTTTCATTGCTCTGACGTATCTGTTTCATGACGCACCACACACACAATGGTAAAGATTTATCAGATTAATATAGCAGATGCTTTTAAGACAATGTACATCACCATTTTTTTAATCAATTAATAAATATTACTAAAGATACACCTTTATGAGTTTGAGACAATTATTAGATATTATTTGTGTGCTAAGCGATAACAGTCGTTCTAATCAAACGTGGGATACAAAAGCGCTATAATATGTATAACCCTACCTCGCATAATTGGATGAATTACTCATATGACAAACCTTGCCATCAAATGCAGATTCATTATGAATATCCCATTAATTCTCTAGGAGTATTCGTTTAATTCTTAACGAATACTCGTTTATTGTTTAACGAGTACTTGTGTACTTCTTAATGAGTACTAGTTTAATTTTTACGGAGTACTCATTTATTTCTTAATGAGCAATCGTTTTATTTTTGTGGCTAATTGTTAAGTGGGCTCACTAATTACGTTTACTATTCGTCAAGATACTAATATCCTTTTAGGTTCGGTTTCATTATCGAGTAATTAACGTGTTCTTAGTTAAACATCGTCATCCCTAGTTCAGAGACATGAAGTAGGTATCAAATCGCTGATTTATGATGCCCTTTAATGTAATTTTTATAATGTTTTTTTTTATACACGTTGTAACACATGTTTGTAACATAAAGTTGAAACACCTATTTCTCAAAAACGGTTTCAAAAAATATCAAGTGTTATATTGTTCTTAGGGTACTTTTATATTAGTTTTAATACTTATATCTCCCGCTAAAGAAAAAAAGAATTCGTGGGTGTTAATTATGTGTCAATTATCGCTTTAAAGAAATGTACAGGAATCAAAAGTTTAGTATACAAAAAACTTATAAACGTTTTTTGATATTGCAGAACTTGTAGCTAAACTCTTCTAAAAATAATTCCATAAGCAAAATCGTCACATCCATTTAACAATTTCCAATTTTTCATTTTGTTATTCGAAATATTTTAGGACAAAAACACGTTGCATTTTAAATAATAATTCCAAGTCCCCCGGTCGTACAAGACTGCCTTAAAACTACACGTGTTCGTTTGTCTCTCTCGCGCAGTAACGGTCGAAAGTAATTTGTCTTAATTTGTTCGGACAACCGAAAATTAAATTATATTCTTTAGTTAATCTCGCAACGGCTTCCTGTTATTTACGTATCGATCTGGAAAAGCGTGAAGAAACCTCGAAAAATAATAACTCGCGCCCGCATTACGTCGAACAATCGTACCCGAGCCGCGATAATCATTTCATTTGGACGCGAAAAAAACAATTTGTTTTAATTTCCACTCGCGCTGCGAATCGATCGGTGACGCTCGACGTCTTTTCGGAGACCCTTTGTTCGCCTCTGAAATGGATTTCAGTGAATTATGATTAAACATAGACGTAGGACTTGCTGCAAATTCTAAAAGAAAATACGTACCTATAACGGACAAAGTAAACGCAATCATTAAATGTTCAGAGCACATGAACGTTTGTATTAAAGCAATATATTTACAGCTATATACTGCGATTCGCGTTCATACGCATCAATGCGAAATATTACAGTGTGTCGCTTCCCACATCGCACAGTAACTAGCGTTCACTCTGCTTTCAGTTTAAGATATGGCGAATAAATAATTAAGAATAAAATGAATGCAGAGAAGGCATTAAAAATATAAGAAGTGAACATATATATGAAGAAAATCAAGTAAATGCTATAAAACAAAGCAAAATTACTAAACAACAACACAACCCAACCGCGCCCTATAAATTTCATAGAAAGCACCGTCGCCAGTATAAGCACATAGACGAAGAGACGTACAGACATCAGTAAGAAAAATGCATCTTTAGAATAAAGAAATATTTATCTTCAATATGTATTATTTAATTTTTAATTTTTTAAATTATATTACTACTTTTTTGTTGAAATGATTTTTTAGCAATAATAAATAGTTTCCTTGTTTCCAATAAAAAAAAACTGAAAATACAGCCAGTTGCATGCAAAAGCGGTCGTGGAATAAAAGGCAGAAAAAATAAGCAAAATAAAAGACAAAAAGAACAAAAAAAAAAAAAAAAACAAAACACAAGATTAAAAGGAGCAAGAATTTACATGAACTAAAAATAATAGATGGGGGAAACTAAATAAGTGAAAATACGTATCATATGCATTTAGAACTTGCTGTTATGTTTCGTTACAACGTTTCCTGTTTCGATTTTGCACAGCACTTACTGTAAGGTTCACGTATGTACAAGTTCATAGACACAACTATCATCATTTTAGGCGGACCCCTGATAATAGAACCTGAGATCCAAGCTCATCACCTCGTCCTAATAAGTTTTTATATCATTTCTCTTTAACATCTCCCCTCGGCTGCGCCTCTTCTTCCTCCATCTGTTCCTACCTCGGCCTTCTCGTGCTGTTCCGTTTCCATAATTTTCCTACGTTCTTCCTTCATCGGTGTTTCATCGCATTTTCCTTAAGGTTTCTAGCCTGCATCCGTTCTCTGTTATACTTATTCTCCAGTCTATTCCTATCTTCTTTTCGTATTTTTTCAAGATTATCTCTTCACAATCTTCTAACCAATGTTCCCATTCATCCCAATCTTGTCTCACCTCTTATATTCCCCTCCCATCCAATATTTGTTGGCCTTCTTCTCACTTCTATATCTGAACCTTGCTAACTTTGTTTCTTCTTGGCTTCCTCCCGTCTGCTTTAAATCTTTTGCATTTTACGTTGTACCTCGCATTTCGGGATTTACTTTCCATTTCTTGCGCTTCTACGTTCGTGCTTCTATCTCTCTACCTGTTTACCCTTACTTGTATCAATTTCCGCCTCTCCCACGGATAACCCTACCCTTTCATTAATTTTTACCTCACTTTCTTCCCATTTGGATATGACACTTCTCTTGTTCTCCATTTTCTTTAACTCCTCGAATGTCATTTTCACTAGGCTATGTTCTGTCGCCCCGCTTGCTGCTATTTCTTATCTCGCCGCTCTTTTTCCCGTCTCTACACCCATCCCTTCCCTCCTTGTCTCCTGCCTTACTACTTAATCTGGCGTTGACTTCTCCAAGTTGAGTGCTATTTTTATCTATCCTTGATGTAGCCTTTCTATCCTTTTCTGTTCTGTCCATCCCCACAGTTCCGCTCCATACAACAGGAATCTAGATACCTATTTCACCATTGTGTCGTATAATTTCCCTTTCTTCTTGCCCCATATGCTCCTCCTCAACCGTTCCTCCGCTCTCTTCACTTTTCTGCCCATATGTTTCATGTGCTCCGTGCTATTGTTCTCCCTTACTACATACCGTAAATACGCCAATTCCTTCACATGTTCTATTATATCCCCTTTCCATTTCAACTCTAGTTCCTCTTCCCTCCTCTTTTTCTAAACACCATCACCTTGATTATATTTGTGTTGAGAGCCAACTCCCTTTTGTCCAGGAATCCTTCTAGCATTTGTGCCATTTCTTCAAGGCCCTTCTCTGTCGCTGCTAGAATAACATCATACCCCTTCCTATTCCTCCAATTCCGCAATGTATATGTTGCAAACCTGTGGTCTCAACCGGGACAACCGTGTTTAACACCTCTCCTTGCCTAAAACTCTCTGACGTCTCGTCTTCCATCCTCACCCAATATCAGCTATTAATAAAAAAATTATATTTGACGTTACGCACGTACAGAATTAAAAATTAGCAATTTAAGTAATGTTGTGTTTAAGGGGGACTTTGACGATTTCAAAAAAATGATTTTTTTTATTTTTTTATTTTTCTAATCGAAATGGTCTCAGAAATGAGCCTATGAAAGATTTTTTCAGATTTCTAGTACGAGAGATATTGCTCGTCTAACATGACGGCGTGTATGTTCTTTTGTCAACGTATTTGTCCATGATTGTTTTGACGGAAGGACTCTCCGAGTCCCTCAGTTTTGAACAACTGAACGTATCGGGTCGATTTTTTTTTAATTCACAGGAAACGCCAAGGTTCGTTTTGCTGATTTTTAAAATAATTACTTTTTTGCGAAAAATCGTAATTTTGAAAAAATGAACGATCAGGACATTGCTGATGAAACAACGATCAAAAGCCTTGTTGAATTTTTTATATCCGATAACTAGGGTGGACCCAATCCTGCACACCGTTTGATCCTTCACTTTCGACAGCGGCGCTGTCAAATCCATCTCCAGGTCTTGGGAGGCAACATTAACATTTACAAAAAATCGTGTGTGATGTTCAATTGATGTACAAAAACATGAAAACAATTTCGTATAGAAATCTTCTCTACTTTTTTTATGATAAATTCTTGAAAATTGGCTCAAAAATTGGCCTACAATGTGTAAGTTCCCCTTAACTGTTGAACCTTGTAGACTGTACCTGTTGGGCAAGTTTAACCTTTAATATAAAATTTATATAAATATTAAAATATGGAATTTATATGAATCATAAGCAAATGACCAGCCAAGCTGGTTGGTATAGTTCTATATTTTTATTTGACTTCCACACAAGCAATTATATTATATTTCTTTGCTATGAGCTATTTAAAATATCTATCGACGTTTATATTTGTTTCCAAAATCAACAAATTATCAATTTTGCTGCTACCGGTTTTCTCATGTAAACTTTTTCGGTCATAATAATTATTTAAAATGTCTCGTCAAATGATTAAATTTATTTAGTAGCTCAACTATTGCGGAAATAATTTATGTTCATGATATCTTAATATAAACAACCGTTCAATGTATAATTGAAACATGATTCGAGTAGAAATAATGCTCTAAATCTTTCGTTTCGAAGCTTCCCAGACACAGCTAGATGCATTATGGATAGATTTTTTTTGTATTAATGGGAACAGTAGTTTGCAATCGATTGAATATTAATGGATGTAACTGGTTTTTTCGTGTCGTATTGGCTATGCTAATGTATCTGGTTCTATTCCTCCTTTGTGTACTGAGTTGAATCAGCCGTTTATAGACTAAATTGTTGATATATAGTAAAGTAAATAGCCGGACAGAACTAGGGGGAGAGGGCCCCAAAAAGCACTAATTAGAAAATACTATTTTTAAGAGAAAACCAGTTTGATGTCTTCCAAGGATGATGAAGTAGAATTTTTACTTGTGTAAGTAACATAATTTGTTTGTATTTTGAATGAAGTTATATTGTCTGTAGGATATTTTTTTATTATAATGTTTTTATTTAAATAATTTGTACAAGTACTTTATAAACATTTTAAACGTTAACATAATAGTTTGGATTTATGGGAGAGATTTTCAAAATTATTACAAATTCCATTTTATAAAAACTATTTTAAATAAAATAAAAATTGTTTGTATATACATACATAAATATTTATTGCGTGTATCGGGCATTATTTCTATGGTAAGTACGAGTGTCGAAAATTGTGTTACCTTGAAGCGCGAAGCACATCGGTAGATCTCATGTATCATTTACAACATCCACGAGTACCAAATGTGTAGTGCGCCGCGAATAACAAGACGTGATTAATTTGTACGTTTACCGGTCACGTATTCGATAATTAAAAGCGATCAATCAACGTTTGAAGCCGCCAAGACGGTAGTTCGCGTCGTGTTTTATCTCCCATTGTCTCAATATTAAAGCGGAATGTTTCGTTTCGAAGTAATGTATATGTAAATACGTCGAAGCGTTTTTTGTTGTTGCTTTCGTTGCGAGATTCAAATCGACAAACGCATGTGGGCCGCATTAATCCTTTTCGTTTCTTCGGCGGCGCGGACGCGTCGTTGAATCTCGGAAACAATGTGGGTATTATTAGGCAAACACGACTGTAATTCAATTAGAACAATGATAGTTTGTAAATTGACGATACTTTATTATGAATGACATCCCTGTTTCGACCCAGTCCTACGCAGATTGTTTCCAATTTACCTCTTTGTTTCTGGTCTGTTAAAACAAAATAACATGACTTGCTGAATTTACGTCTATTTTGTACTTATTTAAATATATTGATGCGTTTAGGTTGAATGGAATCGTAATCTCAGGTTAAAGTTTTGGTAATTGTGGACTTATCCAATTGAATAAAATGATCTATTCGTTCCTTGTAAACCTTACTATGTAAATGGTGTTTGAAAATGTTTAATAATAATGAATTTTTACCACAATATATTTATAAATAAACTGTGAATTCTATTGTAATACCTTATTGAAATTGGTGTATGCACCTAAAGATCATACTATTAATAAATTTACAGCGTAACTTTTAATTGGTGTAAAAATGTCATTTTTGTCGTTTCATTCATGCATTCACTATTTGAAATATCATTGCTCAAAATTTCATTTCTTCTTGCATTTCGAAGATAGTTAAAAAATCTGCAGTAGTGGTCCGCACTGAATTTTTTCATACTTATATAATCGAATTAGCGCAGCCGTGATTACAAACGCACTTTCCGAAAGAACTTTACAAACAAAAGTTGTTTCAAATTTCAATATATTTTGATAACTCATCATTTTAGAGATACAAACTAGGTGTCAGGAATAAATATTCACTTCCTGCTGAGGTATTGCTTTCAGAATACGAGGAAGCTTAACGCGTGTTTGCCATTAAAATCACGAAAATTTTTATGATTATTACAATTCTAAAAAAAACCAATTGTACATTAAAACATACAAAATCCTATGTATTTTAATAAAATTTAATTATGTGGAAAGGATTTAATTTGTGATGATGTTTAATGGTGCCAAATATTATTAAGGAGTTCATTTTAGATATCAATCTAATTTTGTTGCAAAGAAAGGAGGGTACAAATTTAATAAAGTGTGCCATTGATTTTATTTTACTCCGTGAACGTGTAGTTTGAATCGCAAATGTAATGAAGAGAACGTTGAATTACTTTAGTACATGCTTGTGCATACCGCTAAGAAATATTTTAAGATTTTATTCGATTCAGTTTTCGGCTGTTTCTTATAGTTTTATTGACTTATTAACAGTTGTAGTTTTCTGCGTACTACGGTTTTGTTTGCCGTCGGAACTCTTTTACTAAGTGTGTGAATGAAAAAATGAAATCACACATCGGCAATCAAAATAATGTTTAGATTAATTTATAGTTATTTTGACAAAATGATAAAAATATAAATTTATTTGTGATTTATTTAAAATTTTTATTATCCGTTGTAATGTTTTTTATAAATGAAAAGAACTCGTCTCATTTGCAGAAAGTAAAACATTAAACAACTTATAATTTTCGTGTTTATGTAATTTACAAACACATTCTCATTTATTTATAAATATTGTTATAGCGGCAAACACATTAAAATGCCAGTCGATGAATTTGTTTGTTATTTGATCTTTTATCTTAACATCTATTTTATTTATTTTTTACTTTTGGTGCCATATCTTTTCCTCGAATGTCTTGTAAGTAACGTATGAATTATAATTTTACTAATTTGTTGTAATATTTCCCCATCATCTATTAAATGTTATACGAGATTCCATTGAAATAGTAACACTTATTTCAAAATTGAGATCTTTATCACACCAGTTCTATTGGAAAGTCATCACGCTTGACCAATCGCTGTTCGCTACAATTGCATTTTATAATGTCTTTTAAAGATAATTGTAACGGTAAACAAGAATTTATTAATAACGCTTCCTCGACTCCATAAAATCATCAAACTCCAGCAACATAACACAACGAAGATCCGAACCGATTTCATTAAAACCAGATGGTGTTAAACGAAGTTGTCTGGGGGGCGAATGAAATTATAAGGTGTATTGCAATTACTATGTTAACATAAACCGTTTCTTCCGTCGCTACTGCAGAAGATCTGGGCGATAGTGGCCGGCGATTGTTTTCCCAAAGTATAGAGCGTAGTTTTGCGCTAAATAGATATGCCAACTATCTTTCCATTTATCTAATTGAGGAAGTCGAGAAAGACCGATACCCAACGTACGCGGTGCGCGATTTCCCGAGGCGCTGCGCGCCAAATAGCGCATAAAAATAATCGGTTTCATATCGTAAAGCGTCAAGTATTTTTCTATCGCTCCGCGTAAATTATGTTCAAGAGGTAACGCTAATGGAAAGAGAACGCGCGAGGAAAAAAGGAGGAGCACCGTTACTCCGTGTTCAATCTACCATTGCGAATAAATATTTGATTATCTGGAGCGGTAAATTTCTCTCGATTTTTAAAGAACCATTAATAAATGACATGTGCACCGAGATATTACGCTGCGATGACTCTGATATATTTACAGGTTTTTTCTTCCTTTTAAAAAGTGTAAGTACCAGTTGCGATTTGAATGATTAAAAAATATATATTTATTAAATAAGTTGCATTAACACTTTTAGCAACGCACAAAAGCAAATGTACTGCAACGTAAGAAATTAAAGCTTTTTCCGCATTTTTACTAAAACGTTTCCACTGTAACGTTTTAATAGTAACGACAGCACTATTTGAACAATGGCAAGGAAGCGGAGTAAAAAAGACGAAAACACGTCTCTGTCGACTTTAAACGAAAAAAGTAAAAAAAACTTCCGCATAAGAAAGAAACTAAAATTTTTTGGATCTAAGTGCTCCGGGCATTTATCGTTCAAGACCAGAGTAATTTTCACCTCTGTTGGGTCCGGTAATGATTTTTCTCGACCCACTATGTTTTATGCGCCGTTGTGTTTTTTCTTCCTCTCTCGCTCTCTGTACCTTATGCACGGCTCGCTGCGTTTCCGATGCCAAAACCGAATTGAATACCTATTTCTTACACGTGGCGTATTTTTAATTAAGGACGCGAAGTCCTTGGAACGGCGACGACAAATTTAAAGTTTCCTTAATTAAAACTAATAATTAAATGTTCTGTGAGTGGAAACATCATATTTAGGAACAATCCGGGAAATAACTTGGTGTAATTAAAAGTCGTGGCGACGTCTTCCGGTGCAATTAAAGTATTTAGTTTTTTGTAATCGTTCAAGAGAAATTTTTAATTTTTAAATCATCGTGAATATCAACCACGTATTTTCGTATTTAATGAATCGTTGTAACTATATGCCTACATACGATTCTAACCACATGTGTTAGTGACGTTTGTGTTTGTAATAATTATAAATGAATTATAAACAAATTCCTAGATTCGCCTTTGAAACTGTTTATCGATATGATAATAATAACTCGTAAATCATAATCAAATTTCTAGACTGGCATTATATCGTGTTTGTGTTATAATAATTATAAATTATTGTACAAACATTAACCCAGATACAGGGAAGATATTTATGTAATACGTTTAGCAATGCAAATAGTAAATGATAATCGCATTGTGCTATAAAATACTTGGATATGTATCTGATTACTTTCCACGCTTGGTTCAAATTAAAGAATTTTCCATTTTCTGCAAAAGTTTCAGTAAGAAACACCTGGAAAATATCAAGAAAGCAAATAGTGTAATCTGATATATGGAAAGGAAAATAAGATTTAAGTGAGATGGCCTATGGAAGCAATTAATGAAATCGTAAAAAATGTTGGCAGTTTGGTTTTGATGATACGGAAGACATACATTTCTGTGATTATGAAGTGGAGATATCAGAAGCAAGAGCTGGGAGAAGTGGCAACGAAAAAGCGTTAGTGTTTTGCATTTAGAAATAGCTTACACCTGAACAACTATGCACGGCATATATCGTGGAAGCATTAGCTGATAATAATAGCTGACTGACAAAATTATAACTGGAAGAGTGTACACACACCACTGTGATACACCAGTAAGAAACTTCACCATAAAAAAAGCAAAGAAGGTAATCTTCGACAGGAGTTCTTGTTATTTCGACACCAAGGGAGTACTACACACAAATCAAGTGTATTCCGTAATAATTCTACATCCAAATATGTACATAAAAAGACAGTTAAAAATACAAAAGCTGAGTGACGTTTAAAAACACTTGAAATAATCAATGAGCCACACATCGTGTTGCCATGCGCATCCATGACTAATTGCCTATTTCCTAAACTTAAAAAAGATTTGCGTGGACTAAATGATTCTTCTGTGTGTAGTGTCCAATCTATTGTTCGATTTCAATTTCAACAGGAACGGTTTATGTGACTAATTTCACTGCATTTCTAAAAATGATATTTAAATGAATTTAAGATTTCCGCATGATAACAATTCACAATCAGCGGTGAAGGAGTAGAAAAACTCGACGACATCCACCATAGTTATTACGTAAACTGAAATCGAAGATAACGTATGTCTTTCTGGAAGTAATTCAAAAACGCTATCGAATGATAAATATCGCCGAGACGGTGAGTGAAAATCAGATACGAGGGAATTCCTCCGATATCAGGGACGTTTTATCATCTGAGATCGCCGTTTAGAAGTAGAATTTCTGTAATTACGAAGAAGTGGCATTGTGAATCGAATATCGTGTCTACTTGAGATCGAGATAGCTGAGGAGGTACAGACACGAAGCTGTGCATTATGTTCCTTCTTCCATCGGGCGCGGGCAATCTGTGTGCCGCAACCTTCGATTTAAAACGGCCCCATCATCGAGGGAAATCGACTCGAAGTCCCAGATTGAAATCCTATTCTCGCCGTACAAAACACACGTCTCATGTTCACAAATCTACACATTTCCAAATCTTAGTCATTGGTGCAGTAACATAATAAAAGTCACATAATAAATATCGCTGACGCATGTATAACGGGCTTTAATTTTTAAGCCTTTATTGCGTCGTAAAAAGTGAACTTAATATTTTCAACAAACGATGTATGTATTTTACTGCGCCCAAAACTGACTTTACATTGTTTTATTACGATCCAAAAATTGTCGAAATAAAAAATGCATAATTTATAGCTCGACGGGCTGCATATCGAGCGCACATTTCAAAATTGTGTGCGTGTAGTCGGCGGCAATAAAATCACAGAATGGGGATTTTATAAAACTGTCGTGTAGTTATTACTTTTCCAGATTTACGAGCGAAAGTCGCCGGTAACTAGCCATATGAATTGTAAATGAAACATCAATCACCGGCTGTTCTGACAAATTTAGCCTCTTCTCTTATTTGCTGCGGTTCATCGTGTACAAAGGAGGGTAAATATACAAATAACCGGAATTTTCACCGCCGGGTGTCGGTGCGGGTGAGCTTCAACCCCCCGAGGGCACGGGCGCAGTCATTTTTATTGCCCTGGAAAAGTAAAATTAATGGTAAAAGTCAGCTAGAGCCGGTCTCCTGGGCTGCGTTGGCCAATAGATGCGTAAACGACCCCAACGAGCCAACGCAGACATAAATTTCTTTGTTGTACTTGAATTGGTTTGAAGATTAGTTGGAAAAGTCTTCCAATAACCGTTTTAGATTGAAATGTTTACGATAAGGCGGATTCATTTTAGCGATATTCGAAAATGTACAAGAAAAGTATATATAGGAACGGACAGAAGCTTCAAATATTAATTTGCTTCAATTTAAATAGCTTACGTAGATATGAATAATTCGCGACCCTCCGTGAATACAAACACAATTAAATTGCAAATTTCACACAAAAGTGACAATATAAGACGTGACTTGAAAATGAAAGCCGGGAATATCGATACAAACACAAATAAAAAAATAACCTAACAGAAAGAAAATTATTTTAATAATAAACTATTACATATACTATCGCTTTATATAATGTAGAAGACGGAAAGAATAATTCAAAATTGTCCAGTTTTTAATCGACTTGCAAAGAGTAGTTTGAGTATTAAATATCCATAACATGTTGATTCCAAAAGGAGAATTACTATGATTTTTTCTTCATAGATGGGATTACAACAAGATCTTCCCTATACTTGCGTTTTATTCGACAAATTCTTATACTGACATTTAAACATGTGAGTCTTTACTTCAATAATTATAAGTAACTTACAAATAAATTCATATAAATGAATATACTAACAAGTCTAATTAAAAGTTGAAAGATTGGTCCGTTTTTGAATTAAATTGAAAATTGTTGTGTTGTGAACATGGAATGTCATTTTGTTTCCGCAAAGGAATAAAAAAAACTCTATAGTAATATATAATAATAAGTCAACTCAACTAAACCCAACTGATCTGCAGATTTGCATAGAATCAACAGATTACAACAGATTATGAAAATATGCCGTTTCATATTATAAATTTTCATACGTTGAAATGTTCCATATATGTTGCGAAAAATTAAAGGAAACATTCGTGACATAATTCAAATCTTTTAATTCGAAATTTTGTTGCCGTTGGTGGCAACTCTGCATAATAGTCAAATAGTCAATACAAAATTTTCCTGAAAATTACAATAAACTACAATGACATCAATTTATCATTTAGGTTGGTTTGTTGATTGACTAATTGCGTGAAGATACGTAACTTATAAATACAAAAACTTGCCTCGCGTTTATCGCACATTTTTTAACGTCCATGTTCCAATTTCTTAAATGACATTTTATTATCGGTGTAAGTGATTTACAACGTTTTTGCAATAAGGGCTATTCTCGTTTTATGTCGTTTACTTGTAAGATAAACAAGTATAAGTAAAATATTAACAAATTGAATCTTATTGCGCTGCACTTGTTGATGAAACTGCAAGTTAATTATCAACAAATTTTGATCCTGTTACATGTTATGGTAATTTATATAAACTATTAACGAACTCATAGATTTATATTGAATCGTGTTCTCGTTATAATGATAATTATGAATGATTTATTAAAAATACCTGTATTGACATTTATCAGTGATTCTACTTGTAAGAACAATTTGGTAAATTTATAAAGGTGTTTACACAAAATTAAAGAATAATTTGTGAACGTGGTAACTTTTGTCATTATAAAAGTCACTATGAAGCCGAAATAGGACGTTCGGATAATTTTCTGTCCATTTAAATATTATTATGATTTTTTTAAATAACATGGTATTTCAAAAACCAGACGTTTAATAAGATGATTTTCTTACAAATTTATTACAATTTATTACATGCTTGTTGTGTTGGGTTGTGTACGTCGTCATATACCCGACAAAATTGAATATTTCTAATCCTTACAGAGAAGTTCAATTGAGAACGAAACAATTTCTTTTTGCAGATCCAACATTGCCAGCATCTGTGTCGTAATTGACAGAATTGGTTTTACTATTTTTTATGTAAAATTGTAACTCAGTTACAGGATTTTCATTTAACAGCAATTCGTTTTTCAGCATAGCAATATGCCACCTTAGTTTTCATTCATAAAATGTCTTGTATTAAGTGAATAATTGGCCATAATGCAAATGGTAAACTGTTAGCTATTTCATATTACATATACAATTTTCTAAAGAATTCTGCAAAACTTGTTTCACATCTGTGGATAGGACTAGTAAATGTAACTTGCCTTGCTGTCAAGTGCAACCGACAATCCAATGATCCAAATATTGTTCATTTTTACAGATCCAGTCGATAAAATCAATGTATTTTGGACATATTACATATGTCAATAATACACTACTTTTATATATGTGTTACCAATTCAGTTTCGTAATATGAACATTTTAATGCGTCATATTAATTTTAAGAAGTACTTTTCTTAACTCATGATAACTCATAATAAAATATATTTGATTTGTTGTCATTTACACAATATATTTGAATTAGAAAAAACAAATGCGTTTTTATCACGTCGCGTGATAAAAACACATTTGGCAATTGTCAAGATTCCGTTCATCAATTAGCATTTTGTAAAAATAATGCTGACTTAAAATCAGGCCATGTACCATCGCCAATTTCCAATAGCGAAGAGAGCTTTTTACCAAATTCGTCCATTTCAAATTAATCTTAATGAACAATTTTCACGTGCCGTGATAAAAACCACATGATACATAAATAGCTATTTCATAATTATCACAATTCCATTTTCCAATTACCATTTCATAATGTCAATAATATGAATTAAAATCAGGCAATTCGAAGCTGTATTGTCCAAAGGATGTTCTTTACTGCAATGACCATTCCAAATTAATATCAATTAAAGAAATCTTTATAATTAGAAGTGATATAAGTAAAATGAAAGATTCAATAAATTTTCCGTATTTATTGACATTTTATCAAAAATAAAAGCGAATTCATGTCAATCTTGACAATGTTGATGTTATTCATCCATTAAAATAATGGAGGCTTGAATGAGAGTTTCGTTCTCATTACAAATTCTTCATAAAGAGGTACAAATTTTGTGCAACAACAAACCTAGTTTTTAAATAAAAGTAGGCGCACTCATTTGTCAGTACTACTGTTCGCACTACACAATCATGCAACACAAGACATATTACCAACGTCAACTTGATGATGCTCCGTTTAACAACGACCTATTTAAAAAAGTTTTACTTCCTACGATCCCCAACCTTATAAGATAGACATTAATTTTGTATATAATTACATTTTTAATTTTCATGTTCGTCATCTTAATTATAATTTAATTTTTGTTTTAGTATTTTGAATAAAGCATTTTATTTATGTAATTTCATCAAATTTTCATGAATTTTTTTTAACCGGAAAACGTCGATAAGTCGAAGGCAACAAATATAGCTTCTCGTTGGAATTGTGAAAAATAGTTAATAATTTCTAAATCATAATAAACTGAAATTTATAAAAGCTGCTAAATTTTTAATTTCATATAAGAATATGCGGTTTCCGCCGTTTCTTGAATTTCGATTTGTCTTTATAAATACAAGTTTCACAATTTCATATTAAAATGAATTTGAATGGAGAATTTCATTGATTTTTCATTTGACTCTAATTTAACGTCGAAAGATATATAACGTCCCACACATTAATTAAGTAAAGAAACTTAGCTGATGCCATCGCATAAAGCACGCACCATTTCCTACCAATGCTTCCAATAAATCACAAGCGACTTTGTCTGCAGTGTGCATTTTTTCCGCTGCAGCAACAGAAACCCCCGCCAGAACTGGATTATTGCCCAACCATCTGCGTAACGAAATAAACGCATTTCCAATTTTCCACGGCCCCAAGCTTCGCCTATTGTCTTCGCCAGTCAAGGGGGCTCCGAATTTAATCTCCGAAAATCCCGCGTGCATCTTTTATTATTGCGTGCCGCCTTATGTTGCGAGCGCATGACAAACGCATGTGTCAATGTTATAATGAAGTCTAGAATGAACACCAGCGTCCCCTCTTATTCTCCGCTGCCCTCGCAGGATAATTTATTGCCAGGATATCCCATATCCTCGCGTGATAGCGCCCGCGCTGATATCGCGCAGGCACATTTGAGTACAATCACACTGGCGAGTACTCCTCGCCTCGTCTCGTAATTTCCGACTACTATTTCGGAGGCAGACTGCGCGGCTTTAACACCGATGCATGGGGAGCAATGGTATCTAATATCAGAAAGTACTTATGCCCGGACTAATCTGTTAGTTCTTACGTAGACCACGTCACTTCTTATCGAGGCGACTACTTTCCCATTTACGCGACCGTGCAGGAAAATGTGTAGTGCATGATTGATGGCGCGTTAAATGTGAAGCTAGGAACCAGTGACACTTCCATGAATAAAATTTAAAGTCGTACATGCAAGTTGCGCTAACTTGATGTTTATATGATTAGATCAGTGCGACGTTTTATTAAGATACAATACTCTGAAATATCATTAAATTCTTTGCGTGTAAGGGTTTACAGTTTATTTCCGAGAGTATTCCCCAATTCAAAGCCAATTTCGTTTATTTTTCCACATGTTTAGTTTAGTCGTTAATTAGAACGCGTCGTCTTCTGTGCAATTACGGAATAAAAAGTAACAGACGTCGAACGGCGCCTTCTTTGTTGACTAATGTCTGCCATTGTTATTACATATATAGTAGATTTACAAAAGAACCACGCGTCTCTCGTTTCCGAGGACAAAGTTTTCGAAAAGTCCTTTATAAAACCGTCAGCGCGTTTGTATCGCTCGCACGAATCGGAAACCAATCGTCATAGTTGCTTAAATTCTTTGTTATTATCTATAAAGGCTCGCGTCCTCTTCTTCTTTTAATCGCCATCATCTCGGATCGATATTCCTGTCTTCTCTCAATAATTGTATCTGATAGAACGTCTTTTGATATTCGTAATAGAGTTCCACTTATCGAGAGATCACGGTAACTAGCGAACAATGTGACCATTGTCTCTCTGTGTTACCCTCAGAGGTCAGCGTATGGTTATGAGATCTGTGCGCGGAGAGCAGTGGCGTAACGCAAAGCACACATTACCAATTCCTTTTATTAAGTTGCATGAAATAATGTTATTTAAATGTAACCAGTAACTTTTATTCGGTAGTCAACATATTAAATAAATTTTTAAAATATTTCAACGAATTCGTTGATGATTAATATTTTTTTCGAAGGATATAATCCAATTGATTTGGTCCAAGTATGTATCTCCCAATGTATCAATTAATGCTTTAATATTGATGTCTCAAAAATAAGCATAGTATTACGATGCGCCACTGGCGAAAATCGGTGCATCTACTCTCCTGCCTGCGTCCGTCCGTATTTCCCACAAAGCACAAAGGCCGACTTCGGCAATGCGGATTTATTGCACATGTCTACGGTGGGTGGCAAACGTCATGCCCTTACGAACGCGATGCCTCACGATCGCCGACCGTTTCAATTCGTGAGTAATCGGCATTAGGTAATGACTGAGGCACGATCACGGTCACCGTAATCTGTTGAACCCGATACCTTGACTCGATTTGAGCGGGCAGTAATGAAAAAATAATTTAGTTCAGGTTCGATATTACTTGCATGAGCGCTAGCTGCGCAGGGGACCGCCGACGACCTATCCCCGTATACTGCACATCAGTTCTGGCTTCGGCCTTAATCTCATTATGAAACTATTACCGTTCGGTTGTTTCGACTCCACGCTCGATATTACACAGGCCATTATAGTAATATCGGGAATAAAAGGAAAACGGCGTGTAATAGAGGGAAAGATGCGCCAAGCATAGCTCATATTTTTAGAACGTAATTAAACATCACGAGTTTGAATCAAAACGGGAACGGATAAATTTATGTCAAACTATAGTGCGAACATTTTGATGGAAATACATTGTGTCAATATTTAAATATATCCCATTAGGTAAATTCGTACTCAGATACATACATCAATTGTGTCTCAATTAGCGGATAACTAAAGGAGCTGGCCATTTAAGCATGAATAAGTGGTATATTATTAATGAAATGCAACTAAACGGGACAGCATTAGACAAAAACATATAACAAATTGATTGCGTAAGTGAATTGGTTCTAATAGACTATAGTAAAGCATTTGATACCATATCATATCAACATTATTATCAAAACTACGCCTGATCGGTTTTTTTGTATAGGTGCAGTTAACTTCGTCGCTAATTATTTAAGCTCTAAAATGGAGATTGTGAAAATTAAGTTGTAGAGTCCCCAAGAATTTATCCTAGATCCACTACATTTTAGCACCCATACTAGCTACTTTATATATATTCGAGGACCCAAGGAAGATAGGGAACGTATGCGTCAGGAGCATACTGATGTACGGTGTAGAAATATGAGGGACGAAGGAGCAGAAAATGATAGAGACGGCACATATAGGGCACATATATGGCGTTATACCTGGAAATGTCGACGCCCGACTATATAGTGAGACGTAAGATAAAAGGCGAGGATCGAGAGATGGCAGTCAAAGGGGGGTAGTCTGTGGAAAAAGTGGCCGAGGAGCTAGAGAAGAGGGAGAAAATTGGAAGAGGAGAGATAGCAAGAAGAAGAATGTACGAGAAGGCGGGAATGCCGATGGGAGAGGCAGAAAGGAGGAGATACGACGCGAATCAGGTAGAGATCGAGTTGGTAAAGCGATGGTCACAGGTGGAAGTACAGAAAAGAGAATGGAAAATAAGTAAAGCAAGATACAATGAGAGATACAAGGAGCTACAGGTGTTCACGAGGAGGCCAATATACCTAGGAGGAAGCAAAACGGCAGAAAGGGAAAGTATAGTAGCTAGGTACAGATGCGGAAATGAAGAGATGAAGAACAAGAACTGGATGGGTGGAGAGTATAAAAGGCGCATATCATGTGGAAGATGAAGAAACGAAGGGAAGCGCTGATGGGAGGAATGCTAGGAAATGAGGCAGAGCAAGGTGGAAAAGGAAATGGGTAGAGATTAGAGTTCCTAGAAAAGTTAAAGAGGAGAGAGAAGAGGGCATGAGAAGGAGGGAGGTAGAAAGAAGGCAAAGGTTGCAGATAAGGCACCCACGCGAGAGTTAAGGGAAATATGGGAGAGGACAGGAAGCAGCAGAATTGAAAAAGAGAGAAGGAACCGAATGAGACCAGGAAAGAGGAGGAGAGGGCAAGAGTGCAATAGAGGTACTGAAATTCTAAATATATATACATATATATGTGTTGTAGTATACTGGGATAGTAGACAGCTTTTGAATAGGGAAAAATAAACAACGGTAGTGGGTAGGTCATATATTGACGTTTCGGTCCAAACTATGTGGCCTTTTTTAAAATAAAAATGAGAATTCGTTAAAGAGAAACTAAATATATTTTTTCTACACCACTATATATATATATATATATATATATATATATATATATATATATATATATATATATATATGTTGGTGCGTAAGTTCTCGCGGCTTAAATCTGTGCTTCTTGGTTCTCGGGTTGTGAACCGCGTTGTGGAAATGTTCCCCGAAGGGTCGCTTCGACGTTTCGGCAGAGTCCCATCTGACATCTTCAGGAAGCTCTTCTAGGTCTCGCTGACTTAGAAGAACTGATGGTAGATGAAGATGGCAGCTGGGATTCTGCCGAAACGTCGAAGCGACCCTGCGGGGAACATTTCCACAACGCGGTTCACAACCCGAGAACCAAGAAGCACACATATATATATATATATATATATATATATATATATATATTGTTGTATTTTTTCTTTTTATTTTATTATTGTTTTGCATTCAAATGAAAGTCTTGTATTGTTGGTTGCTTTCCGGTGGGTTCTTTTATGTGAGCACCTTACGAGATCTCTTTTCGCAGGGAATGCCGTGGGTGGTAAAAGGGTGTAGGTACTGTTGAGTGTAGTTAAAAACTTATTTATAAACGATAACACAATATTTATTAAATTCTAAGTGATTCAAAATTTTAACACATTGGGTGCGCAACAGTTAGGCAACTTCTTATACTATGTGTGTAACGCGTCATGGAAGGTCAGATTTCGGTGGTTATTATTCTCGCGGACCCTTCGATGGCGATTGTGAGTGATCTCTAGAGTTTTTTATTTAAAACTAGGGGAATATACTGTGGTATGGGAGTAGGTGCTGGATAACAGGTAATTATATATATTTGAAGTATAAGTGTGCAATCTTATAATCTAATCTAACCTTTATTTCTAATCGCCTAGTGGGTGACGCATACAAAATGGCGGTCGATGGCGTGGATTTCACCGGGATTATAAAAACAGGATGCCGGACCTTTTTTGGCTGGCAGCCGTCAGGACTTCGAACAGGATTGTTGATATGTGAGCAGGAACAGGATTAGGGGATCGGTTTCTTCAATTCGACAATTTTGTTGGGCCTTAATTTTCACGCAACATGTACTTCCTCTTGGTATTAGGGTAAGTTTATTTACTTTTTACACTCTTTCACTAATTATTAATTTATTTTCTTAGGTACTTCCTCGCGAAAACTGGGTACGCTACTCAGTGAAAAATTTATCTCCTTGTTGATTTCTACTTTTGTTTCGGTTACCATTGGATATTAATTTTTGATTGGTGCATATGCAAAACACTTGTTGTCATGCACAGTGGCGCCGTTTTTGAAAGTTCCTCAAACATACATTGTAATTTAGTTCGTTACCGAGGTAATTTTAACCTAATTTATAATTTTTGTCCGATGGTGGTTTATTTACTATTTTATTATTGTTAATGCTATAAATATCACTACAATATATATATATATATATATATATATATATATATATATATATATATATATATATATATGTGCTTCTTGGTTCTCGGGTTGTGAACCGCGTTGTAGAATGGTGATGAACTCTGCGGATTACAAGAACAAAATGGCCGCCATACTAGAAGATCCTGCATACAAACCCATCGCAACAGATCCAACAACCTACCTATAGAAGACGACAAAGAAGAACTTTACTGGATGAGGAGACCAAGAAAATAACTATACCAAGGGAAAAATCATCAAAATGCCCGAAGATATATGGCCTACCGAAGATCCACAAACCCGACATACCGCTACGTCCAATAGTGAGCTCAATGGGATCACCAATCCAATCTTTGGCAAGATTTCTAGCAAAACAGCTACAACCTTACGCCGAACAATCTACAACGCGGTTCACAACCCGAGAACCAAGAAGCACAGATTTCAGCCGCGAGAACTTACGCACCAACATATATATATATATATATATATATATATATATATATATATATATATATATATATATATACAATATTATATGTAAATAGTCAAGAGGTATGCCTAATAAAGGTTGTTATATTATTACTAGCGAATACCAAGAACCTTAGTTGTTAAAATACCTTTATTGGTAGTGGACATCAAGAATAAATTGTTGGCAGGAGACAATAACGCCCAAAAACTATTTAACAACAGAACACCAACAAGAGAAACCTTCTCCGGCATATTGCTGTGTCTAAAAACGAACCACTATCTATGTCCAATATCAACATATAATAAATATTAAATTGAATGAATGGAAATGATTCTGATACTGATTAGTCAGTTTAGCATTTGTGGTATAAAATCGAATGATAAGAGTTTTAATTATTGTTGTTAATGTAATTGATGATTTATTATTAAGTGTGTGTTGAAATGTAGAACTTGACTTGAGTTAGCTCGATATTGGACGTCATTAGTATGGAAGTGACTATTAATGGGAGACCACGTAATATGTTATCGTCAAGAATAATAATACATAACCATTAAAGTGTAGTGTGATTTTCGACATGCCAAACATATCGATAAAGATTGAAACGACAAAGTGAAACATGAGTACCGACACGGGAAAATGCAAGAAATTATTATAATTTAATTCGATTGCTATCTACTAACTAACTAATATATTTATTTACACATAACTTAATTTTATATACGAAGACCAAGCCCAATTTGGAGCTACAAAACTAAAAAATGTGTACTTTAGTATGAAATTAAAAAATGTTTTAAATTTTAATAAATTCTGATAGTGTTCTTATCTTAAATTCCATTGTCTAAGAAGTCTGCATAGAATTAGTATCAACAATATTTTATTTAAATTAATTTAAACGATACAAACATCACTTTATTAATTTATAATCGTGCTTAATACTTTTTAGGTGAAATAATTTTGATACATTGTTGTCGTATGTTGCCAATTTTAATTTTACATATAATCGCATTTACACATCACTTGTCGCTGATGTTTGTCAACAAAATCGTTTATTGGCCTTCATTTCATACTGTACATTAATTTGCAATTAGCTCAAAGTACCCATTTGCTTATTTTTAGGGATTGTGTCAACTTTTTTACTCATATCGATACAAATGGCATATTAAAGAGATTTTTTACATTAATCCATATCATTTATTTATATTCCCCTTTACTGAAGTATGTAGTCAACGAAAACACATTTCTGTAGATGCCTTGGTTTGATATTAATTACCCAATCTTCCGATATTATTTAACATTCCTGGTTATCGTGAAGGGTAAAGCTGTTCGAAAGAAATTGTACAGTGAATCTGGAGGCATTTGTAAAAATGCACAGTGCATCAGTATATTCTAATCCACATATCGGGCAAGCAAATTAGACATTAGACATTGGAGTACAAACTGTTATATTTGTACGCACCATACATATTTCCATGAGGTGGTATTTTGCAACTACTATGATATATAATACGTAACTGCTTTAAATCTGTCTACAAACAATGAACAGATGTAAGTAAACTATATTCTCCTAATAGTTAACTGGCGACAAAATATCAAATTGAAGTTAAATATTATGATATATGATATTATTTTAAATTTTATTTAAAATTTAATTTTTAAATATTTACATAACCATTTAATAAGCACATATGCGTAAAAAACGGATTACACTTATTTTTCGTACTCCACTTAAAAAATGGTTTGTCCGTAATAATTTATTTAACAAAATACAAACGCGGAAAAACATATTTTACGTTCGAAGAATTCAATTTATTTCCGCGAATGCCCCGAATGTGTTATTAAAATTAAATAAACGCGAAATTGCATCGCGCGAAATGATCACGGGCAGGTAGTGTTTAGTTATTTTATAACGTTAGTTAATAACAGGCTTGTCAAAGTATTCTTGCATGAAGAGGAGTAGAAGATGCATTGCCCAAGTTCCCGAGTTATGTTTTATTACGCCGTCTAGTCTAAGACAAAGGCCTTTGAATTCGATTGAGCGTTTTTAGTTTCGAGTCGTGTTTCCAATTAAATGCAGCCAACGCAATTAAAATCGTTAGGCTCATCTCCTTTGTAATTGTGTTTGGCATTTTCGTGTGTGTTTTCAGCATCGATGGCTCTTCAAAGCTACCGACGATAGTTGCAACCAACCGGTTAAAAACGATTATCTCTCAATAGTTTATTAATACATTTGATGATAAGTAAACTAGCAGTAATAGATGTTTTTATTTTTCGAAATAAAATATTCTGGTACGACGTGTCACTTTTTTAATTCAATGCCATGATGAGTTATTAAATTATTCAAAAACCGTCATTTACGACAACGAAACCCGAGAAATGCTCGAACAAAAACTTCGTCCATCTTAAATTGTATGACTTGGAGCAATCTGCGCGACGATCTGACAAAAATGCAAATATGAGAGAGGACAACAATGCGTTTGTTGTGTTCCCTTTCAAGATTATTTTTTCTTCGTCGAAGTCGTTGTTGCGCTTTCAATACAAACGTTTAGGTAAATACAGGCTTTAATGCTAAATAATGAGGGGTTTAATGCACTTTATGCGTTTAAACGGGTATCTTTATATTCTTATGCATAGCTTCATATTCTCGCTCTTATATCCGTAGGGATTATAGAATATGAACAATGTTGTTATGCCGTCTAATGAACTGAAATATTTGTTTAATCCGACTGCTTGATCTCGACAAAATATACGGGCATAACATTTCAATTCTCACGAAGCAACAAATTGACATTCGTATCAAAATATTTTTCATTGACGAACCAACGATAATTTGCGATAGTTGTATTTACCTTTTAATGTATTTAGCCCACCTATTTTTAATCTATTTTTAACAATAAATTTAAACAATGAATAAAACAAGTATAGAAATCATTTCGTTTCTCCTGAAAATGTCAAATCGACACCTAACGGTTCCAACCAATAGATTGGAGAGTTTAGATTTAACTATCGATGTGATTTTCTTTTTTTATATGGCCGTAAAGATTTTAATTAGATAGAAATGTAAGCTTTTGTGATTAAAATCAACTCATTGTTCTAAGACCCACGACAAAGATTATGCGTTTGATTCCGAGGACGTCATACATATATAATACATACATATTAATGTTTTATGATCCTCATGTTTGCTTCACTAAAAAGTATATAATATACATACATATGCGTACATTTGAGTCGGAGATACACAGGCACGGCAGGTTATACATAGAAGTGCAATATTATTTAATACTTCAAATATAGAAAATCGCATACCTGTACCAGAAACTTATATAGAGTTTTCACTTAAATACATTGTTTATGCGTAAAATAGTTTATTATAACAATTGCAAACTTATTGTCATTATTTGAAAATGTCTTAAAATTATACTTGGGCTTTATCGCGCTAGCTCACATTAATAATCTATTCCCCCACACACACATTACTCTTTGATTTTTATTTGTTATTTAACACAGTCATGTAGTTGCTATCGTGCGACTTGGCAAGTTTTCAAAATAATTATTAATTAAATATAAAATGCTAGGAGCGATGATATAATTGTACTGTTACTTTTGAGTTGTGCACTATATACAATACTAACTTGTCCTTGTAATCGTACTGTTAGTTGCACTTTCCTCTTTTAATATATCGCCTGCTAATTTTCATTTATACCCATCTACAATTATCAATTGTCTGCTTAAATCTTTGCTTTTACATTTTTTTTGTAATTTAAATATAAACGCGTCTCTCTCTTTAAAGGAACTTTATGACATGGTGCTTTACAATATATTTTAAAATCCACCTTCCGTTTCATATTATCTTATACAATTCAAAATATCTCGGGATTTTTTCAAAATTTAACGTTTCAGACGTCAGTTAACTACAAAGTTCTGTTTATGTGAACTACGATCTTTGCCGGTATTTATGAATTTTCATGAAACGATTGAAAAGAACTAGCTAAAATTGCCAAAAAGATAAATCATATGACTTTAAAAATATTGATCAAAATCAAATTTATTTGGTTAATACGTCCCTTCAAAAAAATTCTTAATTAAAGTAGGCTGTGATTTTATTATAAAATTGGCAAAATGCAAATAACAACAAGCTAATGATAACTATAAAGTAGAAGCAGGCGGACATAATATCCTATTTCAGCTTGAATGCACAAACGAACCAGAAATTAAAAATAAAAAGTTTAATAAGTTGACGTTAAGAACAACAACTGCCAAAATTATAGTGTACTCTAATTGTGTTGTTTTTTAATTGTAATAAAATTGAATAAAACTATTAACTGCTGCAATATAAATTTCACGCTTCAGGCGGTCGAAGGTCATCGCTAGGCATTTGTATGTCGCCTACACCATCAAACAACTGAAGAACAAGCAATTGAATATCTGAAAGCACAACAAATCAGTTTCTGAATGCACAAGATTAAATATAAAATCCACCGCAATAGCAGCTTTCCAAGTCCCTGTTCACAACTCAGAAGCCGAAAAAGTATTTTCTGCGAACACTTGGCCTCTAAATACCATTGTCAGATTTTAAATCCAAAAATCACGTTAAATCACAAAATTTTCAAACAAAACGACTGGAAAGTCAACAGACATAACAGGACCAACACATTTCATTGCGGTTATGTGCCAAAACACACAATGCCTAACAAGCAAGAAAGACATGTTGGAATTACAACTACAGTCCTTGAAGAAAACACCCGAAATACGGTATTAACTGAACACTGGCAGAAAGAGGAAGAGATACTGTCATCTACTCTTACAGGATATAATCTCGCTTCATACTACAGCAGACTAAAAAGAATGGATCGTGTATATTCCTAACAAATGGTCTTGAATATAAGAAACTTCCTTGCTTGAAGAACAAAAGTATTGAAAGTGAATTGGAATGCAGCGCAGTATCACTATGTAAATTCAAAATCATTATCATTTCAATGTATCGACCACCCAGCGGCAATATAGACCTATTTTTCATGACACTAGAGTCGATTATGGAGCTAGTGCAGCATAAATTATACACGCATAAAATCGTAATTTGCGGTGATTTTAACATCAATCTGAATAACTGCGACCAAGTCTCTAATACTATACCTTGTTTTTACACTAGGAGGAGTGGAAGTGGAAAAGCCATATTTACACTGAAACTGAAACTGACGCGAAACTTGTATGGGATACAATATACATACTTATAAATATACACGATGTTATAACGATATGAAGCAGCTAGTTCTGAAAAGAACCGATTTATTTAGTTTTGGAATTACGTAAAAAGAAATTACGAGCACAAAACTGTTAACTGAAATGCAACCACTTAGCATTATGTAAAACAGACTCGGTTTTGACCAATTACAGGTGTAGGTTTTAGCGCGGCAAATTTACTCACTCCTCCTAGTTTAAAAACAGAGTATAGATCTTCTCAACAGCTTTAATTTAGAATACACTTATTAAATCTCTAACTCGGATAACGGAAACGTCAACAACATTGATTGATAATAAATTAACGAATACTCATAATTACACAGCGATAGTTGTGGACACTATTCGCCAGATTATTTTCTGTTTCCAAAATTAAAAGAACATCTTCAGGGAACCCATTTTATGAACGATGAAGAAATGACAGCCGTAAATGAGTGGATGGCGGAAGAAAATACTTTTTTCCAAAGGCATTCAAGCACTTCAACCCAACCCAACCCAACACCGATACTTAAAATGTTTACCTGTCAGCGGCTATGTTGAAAAATAAAATTATTTCGTTCTTCTAAGATGTTTGCTTCTATGCTAAGGACAATTATTGATGAACCGCCCTCATATAGCTTTTATTTCATGGAAGATAATAAATGAATTCAACAAAAAAACTGCAGATAAATTTGCTACTAACTATTTACAAAATAAGACATAATACGCTACCCAAACTGCCAATAAAATAAACAATTATATCATTAACGTATGCGAACAGAGTTCAACAAACAACTACTCACATGAAGATTTTAAAATCCAAGGTCATCCAATAAAACAAACAATTATGAATTTAAAAACACTGCTAGTGTAGGACATGACAAAATTCAGACGAAATTGTTAAAAGAAACATCACATTGCATTAGTACACCGCCATCTCACATAATGAATTTATGTTTCGAGACCGGCACTTTTCTAGAATTAATGAAGTACACAATTGTAAAACCTATGTACAAAAAAGGTGACAAAACAGATCTCAGCAACTACAGACCTGTAGCTTTACTATCGAACGTGTCAAAAATATTTGAAAAAATCATCTTCAAGAGGTTGTACGACTTTTTCAACAAGCACAAAATCATATCTAGCAACCAAAACGCATATTGTAGAAACAAAAATACCGAAAGAGCAATATATTATAACTAATGATACAAATATTAGACGCAGTAAGCAACAGAAAACCAACAGGCGGCATGAGTTTAGATTTATCTGAAACATTTGACAGTATGTATGAACTATGATATACTGTTTATAAAATTGGAGTTCTACGGGATTAGAGGAATTACTTTAAAGCTGATTATATCGTACCTAACGCAACGTCATCAAGCTGTGTGAGGTAAAAATAGGCGTACCACAGAGTTCGATACTGGGTCCACTCTTATTCGTCATATATATAAATGACTTACCAGGATGTGTTACCTATCACATCATCCTATATGCGGATGACCGCCATAATAAATAGTGCTGATAATTCTGAGCAACTGAAGAACAAAATAGCAACTGCTCTTGAAAATGTACAAAAATGGTTCAATTGTAATAAGCTGCATCTTAATATAAACAAGACCGAAATTATTTCATTCTCATCGAACAACAAGGTCATTCAAATCAACTTTCAAAATACGATGCTTACTTCAAACACCAGCACTAAATTTCTAGGCATCTTCATTGACAACAAATTAAATTCGAAACAGCGATTGTATTTATCATCAAAAATCAGCACATTCTCATACATTGTACGAAATCTACGTAAATGTACCGACCTTGAATGTACTTTATCCGCATACTATGGATATATTACCGCTACTCTATAATTTTCTGGGGCGATTCGCCAGATGCCCACAAAATATTTATTTTCCAAAAGAGATGTATGCGAGCCATATTTCAATTAAAAAATACAAATTCGTGTAAACCATTCTTTGCAGCCAATAGAATACTTACCCCGGCCATTATCTAGATAATTAAATGTGCAGTGTTTGTAACAAATATTATTATTTCTTTGAAGATAGTGGAACATAACATCAATGTAACATACGGTATAAAGACCTTTTAAATATCGGTGACACAAAACTAGCCTGCATACAAAAAAGTGTTTACTCCTCTCTCAAATCAATATATAACCATATTCCAAATGATATATAGAGAGGAAACAATCACACATTCAAAGCAAGTCGCCAAGCCTTATTACTCCCGCGTTGTATCTACAGAATTGAAGACTTTTTAATATCAAATTTTAATGTAGAAAGTGACAAACATTTTTTCCATGTATTTATTATATGTACTGTCTTCTTTGTGTAATATTATGTTAATATGTTTAACTGTTATATGTTAAATGAAATGTTCAACTCTTTGTAAGTCTAACTGAACAAATATATTTATTATTATTATTATTATTATTGCGTGTTTTTTGCCGCAGAGTATCAAATATTTACACAAGTATGCGATACCAACATTTAATTTTTACTTACTTATACTTTATGTATAAGTAAGTATAGGAATCATGAAAATTTTCGAACTCGAGATTACACGTTTTGAGGTCCCCTGAATCGTTTCTGACTATTTTCGGAATGACGTCTGTGTGTGTGCTGTGTGTCTGTGTGTGTGTCTGTGGGCGCTCTAGCGTCCAAATGATTATAGCTAGAGCTCTGAAACTTTAAATTTAACATGTGTATGTAGCAAGGAGGAAAACGTCCTATTTTGAACGCAATCACTCAACCGGAAGTGATGGTTTACTCTGATCACCTTTTTCCATATCTCGAAAACGGTACACGTTACGGAAAAAAATATTCTTACATAAATTATTGATATTGATATTCTAAACAACTTTCACTTGAAAAGTTTTTTCGAAAAACGTAGTATAACTAAGTATAAGTAAGTTTCGTGCGGACCACCGCGGATTTTTTTTATTCGCCCTGGTGTGCGATTGTGGCTGTGATCGACTTAGTCTGAAAACTCGGTTCGTTGCTGTGAGATGCGATAGGAAATGCGATGAAAAGATTTTAAAACACTTGCATATGATCGCATTCAGAGTGCATACTGCAAGCGATACTGTCACCATTCTGAATGCTTGGGTTTGAAAATTATGTAACATGTCCAAATCCAATAAGCTCATCTTGGATATTAACCTGCAACCTTCGGAATACTAACTTGCGACCTTACAAGTTACACGATTTACTGATGCAGCTCACCCATGATCACACTTGCGACGTAAAATTATGTGATTCAATGTAATCTTTAAATCATTTTAAAAAATGTAGACATTGCTTTCAGACAAGATGATCTTTTGATTTGTTTAAATCCCATTGCAATAAATATAGTCAAAATATTTTTTTTCTTTAATACGGCTTTTATTTTTGTTTTCGTTCGTGCGATTTAAATCTTAAAACACCACCCGACCCTGACGCGAAAAAATTAATCACTGCCATCGTAATCTAGCATCTTGTGTAATGCCACGAATTTATATCTGAACAAAGTATTACATTTTCAAATAATTTACGGCCTTAAGACGGCAAGACGGTAAATAATTTATGGAAATGTGCTACATCGATAGAAATTCGTTTCAACAATTGCATAAATAACTTTGTGTGTGACAATGAAACTAAGTAATGGTACTTTAATACATTTTATATTTAACCTATATATTTATAACTAATTTACTCATACGTAGTAGGGATATTTATTTCTAAATCACAACCATGAGCGATTCTTGTTAATTGGTAATAACAGCACAAATATCAATAATGAACTATTAATTAAAACAAACTTACCCTTACCACACACTACAAGTGCAGTGTATTTAGTATTATAATAAACTATCAATGGATCTAAGTCTGTCTAACACGATTTATATTTATAATTTTCGTTTTGTTGCACATATGGACGATAATCGTACGATAATTTACGTCTTCGACTGTGAAAAATTCCTATTCGCTACACATCGATTTCACACGCGCATTTTTATCTATAGGTGCAGATTTTTCAACGCACGTTTTTCCACATTACAATGGCGATATTTCAATAGCGCAAACCGCCTTCGAGAAGATACATCCGTATATTTTCTGGCCCGGTTGACTTCAACAATGACTCCTTTAGAAAATGGCTTTAAAAGTCAAGCGAAGAAAGATTGCAGCGGGTTCGACCAACCCAGTATTGGAAACTTTGGACGGCGCCAACGCGCAAAGCATTCGTCTGCCCGTTCATGTCCAAAAGTATGACATTCATTCCCCTGCGTTAGTTTAAAGGATTCGATTTTGCCCCAACACATGTTCGAAGCCTGGATCTGAACCAGTAATTGGAGCCAGCGTGGTGAAATTAAATGATTTAGTTGTTTTAATATTAATGTTTCACTTGGTAATCGTGTTATGTAAATTGCGCTTTCATGGCTTCCATTTCGTTTCTAATAAGCTAAGCAATGCCTCCTTTCATTTGAGCATTTCTCAATTTGCCTGCACCAAGTTTTTCATTGTGTCCACTCCATCACACTTCGACACCACTGTCCCCAGTTCCCTCGCTGCGTTCATTACTTTCATTGCGCCCTTGTTCCTCCCCATCACGGTCACACTGATGCGTAGATTGAATTCTATAGTTTCCAGTTTTTTTTTTAATTTTATTATTAATAGCCATAAAGATGTCACTTGCAATTTAGTCATAAGCATGATCAGAATTAAATAACTTCAAATGAAAAGACTAAAATCAATTAATCAACCTTTTGAATCAGCTATTTTTGACCTACTTTTAAAAGAAAATGTGTAGGTTTAATAATACCTACAATAGATATTGCAAAGACCAAGAGCAATTTAAAATTAAGCACGATCGGAATATAAGTAAAAATAGCAAAGAAAATATAAGAGAATTTTAAAATGAACATGACTGGAGGAATTCACGTGGGCTGACAAAAGAGAGCCGATCGAGTGGCGTACGAGGACAATTAGTAGAGTCATTAAGAGTTATTATAAATTGGATCTGGGTAATGAAAGCTTATTTCAGCGCGAATAAAGTTCTTCTATTTTCTTGTTGGTGCCAGTGAACTCGATTACTCGGAATGTACGACAGGGTTTTGTAAATATTCGCATGAATAAGTTTACGACGCCGATTATGTCAAATTTTCTACTAAACTGACCTTTCCTGGGTTGCGTTAGCCTTTATAAGATCGACACCTGGGCACCAAAGCCACGTGAAACGTACGGGCACAAACAAGAAAGCGACAGACCGACTGACAAATACCTTTCATTGAGCATAATTAACGTAAATAAAAATTTAGGCGTCAGGTTTAAAAGGCATTGTGTGCGAGACGTTTCTTCGTCCGTGAAATTGTAAAGGTGTCGCCGGCCATAATTGTTGTACTTTCGGGCACATTACACGGACAAATTGGCGCGAAATAAATGTCGCAAATGTGCGGTGTTATGTCAGCCAGTTTTGGATTGTCCGGGGCAGTCCTTTGTATACACACAAAACGGGAATTGTTCAATTCGTCGGAAAATAGTGGCGCTCTGCGTTCGTACATGGAGACGCATTTGTTTTTGGTAAATGTACACAGTATAATTGCATGGCTTACTTTGCTGATAGGTGTTTCCATTATGGAATTATGGCTGCGTGTGTGCATCGAACCGAACGCAGATACGGTCACTTTGATTACATACTTCACAGCACTTTAGTTTTGTGCCGTATGCGTTTGTTGCATGGCTTTGTTTATTGCAATGTGAATATTGTAGATTTTACAAAACCAAAATATTGTAAACATATTAATAACTACAAAGCTTTTGTTTGCATTACATGTAATTTGAGAAAACATTGCCTCGCATGTAATTTTTCAATATTTCTCCTTCGATTATTCAACAGTAGTGTATTGGAGAGAAACGACGCTGGCAATTTGAATAAGTGCATGCTTTATTTCAATATTGGGACGAGGCGAATTTCCTACACTGCACTACCGCACACAGCGTCAAGGATCAGGAACAAGGTTTCGTGACAGAATTATTTGTTTTAACTTATAAAATTATTTTTTTGAAATATTACTCCGCTTAAACTTCACATTTGAATAAAACAAATTCGTTTCAGGTAAATATTTATTTGCGGCAACATCAATAATTGCATTATAGATATAAAAAAAAATATTTAGTTTCACAAAACATTTTGTTTGATAAAGTGGTTTTGTGGTTCGGTAAACTTCTTAACTTTTAAATTGATATATAATTAGTTTCGAACTGCTCACGAGCAAAATATAAATATTGGAATGAAAACAAAAAAAGTAAAATCAGCAAAATCTATAATATGTGGAAAAAGAAAAAGGAATATCTTCAATATCATATTACAATCAGAGAAATAGCCCACATTAGTGAAATTAAGCAAATAAAACCACAACAAAATAAAATGTTCCAAACGAAAGTGAACTAAGTCACGATTTTCGATATGTTTGTTGCGCTTAATTTTCTCTCGATAATAATTAATAAAAATTCATCAGAATATTTATTTACAAACTTATAGTTAGAGTTAGAGTTATCCAATTAACAAGTATCGTCCATAACTACAATTCTTATTTAAGACTGTTTCTCGTGGCAAGATTCACCGTGTAACTATAATAAGCAAATTACTCTGGATTTCGTTTATCTGAGACGATTAAAAATTTCCAAACCATCGTATTTATCCATACAGGACTTTTCATTTCATGTAAAGTTTACGCTCCCTTAAAACTAAAACCAACCAGTTACATAGCACAAATATAAATATTGATCATTATTAAAAAAGTACCTGGAAAAGCTCTCTTTTAACCTTTAAGAGGGGGAAACCAGTTTTGACAGGTAAAAAAATCGACTTTTTTATTTCATAAATTGTTAGTAAAACTATTGAAGAATATGTCGCCAAAATTTTAAAGCAAAATTCCGACTAGTTCTGATGCCATCAGCACTTAAGTGACCGGCCGTCGCTCGGCGCCGAAACGCGCGGTAATTAGAACGGCTCATGGTAGTCCCTTATTCAGTACCTGGCTCAATACCCCTGTACTACGGGATAATAAAATTCGACAGTTTGGTGATTGGCTCCAAAGCACCTATATGGTGGCCTGAAAATAATTGAGATTGTAGTATTGTTGGCTACTGCGTTATTTAATGAAGGAAATTCAGCCCTTCTAATGCTGATGGACGAATTAAAACGCGTAGTTGGCTCGCAGAGCTTCAATTTTGCCGGGAACATGGAACATGCCGGGGAGCAGCGCATGAAAAGACAGAATAAGCGCAGCTCGTTGGAGACCAAGGAAGCTCGGGAAGCTCATCAAGAGGAGATGCAACTTCAGGAATGCCCACCAGCAAAAAACTCGGATGGCAATCGTCCATGGACATCAGCATCTAACTATACTATTTCCGGCGGAAATAATTTGAAAAAATATAAGTAAAATATCCTCCTTGAATAAGTTCTGACTATTCCTTCCCTGTTAAAAAAATTCACGAACAATACCAAAATTTCGGACTCCTAAACTGGTTTCCCCCCTTAAGGGTATTGCGACTTTAACTTAAACCTGTTCAATTGTTAAATTGGTCGTAAATAAATTCAATTGTGCAAATCTATTTTTAATCGTGCCAATAAAATATTATGTCGTTCGTCTTAAACTGGCAGCAAAATTTAGATAGAATTAATCGTGTCAATTAAGACAGATATAAGCCACAATGGTGGTTCATCATCGAACTTAAACAATCAGGTTGAATTTGCAAAACGAACACTCGTAATGTATAACACATTTTATTATTGGGTCAATGGTCCTGTTGTTAATTGTTATTAATTATAACCAACTAACACCAAGATGGGGTTAGTTGGTTATAATTAATAACATTAAATTAGCAACAGGAAAAAGTGAGTATACAGTACAATTTCGAAACAATGAACTAAAAATTTAGAGGTTGTCCAAACTACCCCATTTATTCCCATCAGAGTTCATGACTATGTTAGCGTTCCAGTTTTAACTAACAGTAACAATAACAACACTGCATTGTTTGCCAGTTTTATTGTTAACTCATTCCAATGTGACCACATATCAAAGTGATCACATACCACAGATCACATATCCATAACAGCTCGATATATTACATTCTTTTTTCATGGTCCTGATTTAAAACAAATTTGCACACATTCTTTCAATTCAAAAATGTTTTTATAGTCAATATTCAATGTCCGTAGAAGTGCACTAAAGTGGTTTTCCATTTTCATCTTACTCGCTGAAAGTTGTAGTTTATTCTCCTTGCATGGTGTATTTTGCGAAAAGATTATAATGTTGTACTTCCAAGTAATTTCCAAGCATTTTAATCCGTGTTTCTGCAGTTTAGAGGGTGTGATAATACTATTTTTTCCCAAATTAGAAAGAGATGTACTCATCTGGAAGATAATCTGGTTAAAACGTGTTCGCTTGAAAGTTTTAAAGATTTCTGTTGTCATTCATGCTTTTGAAGTCGACATTCCTTTTTTGATTCTCATTTCTCATGCGATTGTCTTACGAAAGCTGAAAATCCTCTCTATTTTCTCCACCTTTTCGTTGTTAAATCACTGAGGACCTTTATTGTCCCCACTTTATACTGAGCTGTTAACAACTTAAAATGATGTGCTATTATATTTGGGAGCAGAGGAAAGGAGCAAAGCAACTTGGACCATGGTCGTCAATTCTATGAAATGATGTATATTATTACTGACTGATTCTGTTTGTTCCTATCGTTAATAATAAAAATCTGCATTGGTCCGCACTGAGCTTTCTAATGCGGTTTTTGAAGTTTAAAAGCAGAATCACTTGAGTCACATGTGCTGTGCTGCTCTATATTAATTACATAGTCACTCGATATTTTCTTATTAGTATTTTTTATTAGAAGAAAACTAAAACCCTTACATGTTTTGATAAAAAATCAATATTGTTCCTATTTAATTTCAGTACATACATAAACTATTCCACCCTGCAATTATGAATGGTAACATTTCCCTGGTGTAAATGCAAACATCGATGTCATAGGGTTGGCAATGATTCAAAAATCAGCCGTTTATGGTTAGTATGTAGTTTTCAAAAGTACTTTGAATTGTAGTATTACGTTCATTTTGGATATACTGGACGAGTCGGTAATCTGAAGATGCAGAAAAGAAAAAATTGTAACCATTCGCTAGCGTTAATTAGGTTATTTATAATTTTGTATAAGTATAGCATTTACGAATTTAACATGTGTCAAAGCGGGTGATTAACAATGTTGATAAGATCTGTGGATTAATTCACTATTATCATCTTTTTCTAAAACATTTGAAAGATATTTATTTGATCGGATCATGGCACGCTTAAATAAATATAGCTTGCCAACAATGTATCAATATGGCTTCTTGCCTGGGCAATCATGTGAATAGGCAATATTTAGGTCACTGTCGTTCATGTCTTGACTTGTCTAAGGCTTTTGACAGTATTTATCATCAAATTTTGATAAGTTGTATAAGTATCGTATACGTGGTAATGTACCTCTCCCTTTTGCGATCTTTAATTTTTGTGATGTGTTAATGACTTGTGTAGATATGTTGATGGCAATTTATATAAGTTTGCAGATGCATACCTCAGCTGTCAGTGGCAGCCTCCGATATTATCCGGGAAATGGTTGCTTCAGATTGAAAAAACAACTAGAATCACTTTATATAAAAACCATTAAGAAATCAATACATCAAGTAGATTCTGTCAGAAGAATAAACTACAACTTTCAGCGAGTAAGATTAAAATGGGAAGATCACATAAACACTGTTCATGCAAAAATCAACAAAGCTTTCTATGTGATGTACCACATTAGAGACAATGTCGATGTTATTGCGGTTAAGTCTCTACAGTATTCCTATGTCCACTCATATCGTACTTACGATATAATATTTTGGAGTTCATCTACTGCTAGTAATAGCATATAGTAATAATAGTAATAGTTGGATGGTTTAATTACCATCTCGGTCTCCGTGTTGAACACATTTCAAAGCATTGAAAATTAGTAATGGTATCTGTTTACATGTTCCATGTTAAGGTCAGGGAACATGTGAACATACAGATTTACCACTCAATATTAAACGTTGCAGCCTGAACCTAATATTATTGTGCATGGTTTCGTTGTGACTATAGACATCGATAATAGTTAGATAGCAATTGAAACAACCGAAATATATTTTCGACTTTTAGACGAAAGCCTAGAAGCAGCCTAATTCCAACCTCAAGTTCAATATTAATACTAAATTATCGGTTTTTGCTATAATAGAACCAACGGTCAGAAACAGCCTGCGGAGACAGAGGGAAGCACACAATTTCCTAACCTACACTACACGACCATAGACCATAGATCGGCAAAGCCGGATCGACTGTCACCTAAATTACTTCACTGTGAAAGCTTGACTTATGCAGAACAACAATCACATGCGCAGAGAGAATTTACTAATAATATAAGCTAAATGTAAATGAAAATAGTGCACTGACTGATTTAGCAACTTGTTAGTTGTGATGCCATCAGCCCACAGGAATATTGAACAGAATAGAAAAAGAAAAGTAAATCGCTATGATTAGTTGAAACGATCCCATCCTCACGTAATTTTAGCATTGCAAATAGCTTTCAGCCAAAAAAAGGGAACAATTCAATATGTTAAATAAAAAAAAAATGGAAACGAAAAATAAATCTATTGTCGACGAGAGTCAAGATCAGCCCTTATTTTTTCATGTTCGCTTTTCGTTATTGTGGCTTTGATCGACGCATAAAAACTATGTACATTTTAGGGTTTGCGTTCATAAAACTTATTTAAATCACATTTATGTTGCATATCCTAGAATTTTATTTTATGTTATTCACTAGGAATCTAGTTCTTTCTGTTTCAACAGCGCATATTCTTGTACGCTGCTTCTAAAACTTACTCTCTCCCGGCCTCTCTCTGAAGCTATTACAGATGGCCCATTGAAAATATTTCCGCAAATCCCTCGTACCATTGCATAACTTAACTCACACCGTTATGCAAACCATATAAATAAAGCACGGTGTACGTTTACGAAGGTATATAAAATAAAGTTGGCAAAAAAGGTTAAACTATGATCACGAATACGAAACGTAAAACACTAAAGCATCGACATGCCATGAAATCCGTTAGCTATGCATAGTAAAGGAGATAACAGGCAATAACGTCGTGACGCAGCCACACCAGAGGGAAATCAAGGAACTGCACTTGCAAATAATCCGACATAACCTCATTTCGACGACCCAAGCACGAAACTTAATCACGGCGCACAGCCAAAACACACCGCCATCAGACTGCATTTCGTAATAACAAGAACTCGTCGCGTCATAATAACGCCCTTACAAACAACTACCGCAAAGTTTTCACACACAAAAAGGAAACGTATTTTACGTTCATAGAAACGTACAAATGTCCATTAATGTATAAAACAACCTGTTACAGTTTCTCAACAACGAATAAAGTGTCTTCTGGCCTATAAATTTGCGTAGAGAAGCGCCACAATGAATTACACATCTCATTGCTTTAGGGCCAAAGGCGTTAATACAAAAGTTATGTAATACGTTGATATTTTATAAATACAAATTAAATTAAGTTTGTACATTTATAATGAGAAGAAAACAGGTACAAGCTTACTTAGTCCAGTTTAAAAGTATATGAATCATCAAAATGATTTATCTACGTGCCCATTATTAAACATAATTAAGTCATAAAACTCGCAGAAAATTGGTTGTTTCATAAATCTTGTGCATTGACTTGAGGACATTTATTGCGTTCAGTTGATATACTAATAATTATAACAATGGGCATATAATTACCTTTAAATAAGTTACGCATTTAAATTCTTTCAACTGATATAATCTTCGATCAGATTTGAAACTTGGCAACCTGTGCAGTTACTTTTTTACATTGAATATTATGTCAATAAGTAGCACGAGAGACCCCCCCCCCCCCTCCCCCACATGCCAATAAAAATAAATGAAGTATCGAATAAAATACTGCGGAAAGTAAATGCATTCACGCCTTCGCGTACCGGCGCTCGGGATGAAAAATGGGATCAAATGCAATCTATGTGCGGTTTTCTATCGAATTTTCCGAAGTTACACACATTCATCTCGCCGCCAACCGCACGTAGAGAAAACTGGTAAGTGCCTATACGCTCTCGAGAGCTGAAACAAATTTCCGCTATTTCGCCAAACTTCACTGACGGTGACACTAATAGTCTATACCACGGCAAAATACCTTTTCATATTAACCTCATATTTCAACGCGTCGTGATTCCGCCGAATATTCGTTCGCTCTTTTGGTGCGAATTTATGAGCCTTATCAACATTTTTCATCGCCAAGTTATTACGTTTTATAAACGATACGTTACGTATAATCAAGTCAATTAATGTCCTAATGGTACACGTTCTATAACTATTCCCATAACTAGTGACGAATTAAAAAGTTGTTTTCCTATTAAATGCCAATTCATTGATCGCATCCTGAATAAATATACAATTTTATCATCAAGCTAAATGCTATGAGTTGCACAAGGAATACAAGATCACCTGCGAATTCCAATTAAAGAATAAAAAAGGGTCATTTCAATTTCCAGCGAGGAAATGAAATTCAGATATTTGCATGCCAATAACCTATGATGCAATTAAATGGGTAAATCAATTTAAAACTTGTTCAAATGAAAACGTGTATATTTACGGAATATCCCCTATGTTAATATTCATAAATACTAATAATAATAATAATAATGTATCGTTATTAGTTATCTTTTCGCGGCTGCGTTTAAAATTCATCAGCACTCACCATAAAACAGTCCGGTCCCTGGAGGCACATGGACTCTCCGTTTGGCCCGTCGTTCGAAAACTGCAAAGAACAAAATCAAACATTAATATCGGCCGACCGCATGCAGGAAAACTTCATTAAGATCGCGTTTTATTAAATACGGGAATTCACGCATCGCGGGCTCGAGGCTCCAATTTCTGCCCCGGTTGCATTCGTTCAGAAGCGTCGCAAAAGAGGCAAAAAACCATTTTCGTTTCGGCCGAATCGCCTTTATTAAATCGGACATGCGAACGTATTACCCGCAATTCCTAATTGCGTTTATTGCGTTCGTTGTGGTGTTTCATGTGATGCCGGTGGAAAGGCGAACGCGCGAAAGGAAATGCGGTTTCTCATGTGAATTTTTTCCTCATTACCAACTCAATTATGTCGGCAGAAATGCCATTAAATCAAATCATATTAATTGGATTAATTTAGTGAAAGTACGGCGCAAATCGTGGATTGAATACAAACACGTTTCAATTAATTTCTGCACTTTTGTGTATAGTGACGTTCACATAAATAATATTATAATTGTCATTATCATTAACGAAAAGAATGTTCAGTGCTGTTCAGAGGCATTGTCATTTTGTGACATGCTGATGGCCATGGATTCGAAACGTGAACCTTGACGTGTAAGAAAACTGGAATAATTATTTCACTTAGAATAATAGATAAAACTTTATTCCGTTGCAGGTTTTGAAAGTAGTACTTAATCATTGGCTCTCCATCATTGCATAAAACTAGTTTAAGGTAAATATCTTGAGAAAAATTAATTGTTTCGAGTCATTAAAAGTCCACGTAACATCTTAATAGAAGATGCCTAAAAATCGGAGGAGCACTATCACTATTTTATCCATTAAGTAGCCAATTTAACTTAAGTGTCTAAGTTACTTTGTCGACGAGGGAACGGTTGGATGATCGAAGTTGTATTATAAACGTAAGTTGTATTATAAACGTATCTCTAAAGTCTTTAATAATATATAATTTATTACTTTGCAATTATTAATTTCAATATTTCCAATTGCATTCTTCCGGTATTAAAAGCATGTGAAAAAATCAAGGAGTGAACATTATGAAATATTTTTTAACTAGTTTAGAATCACATTCCAATATACATAATTTCGACTAGAGATATCATCATATTAATAAAACAATTCCGGCACGAATAATCAAAAATTAAATATTTCAATACCAAAATAGTGAATATTGTAAGAATTATTTGTGGAACAAACAACTTAAATATTATAAAAATTGTTGTGTAACCTAAATAAATATATACAAATTATGAAATAACAACTTACATTTGCCATTGCAAGCGACATTTATAAATAAAATTTCCTATTAAATAACTTCAATTGGGTATAATTGTATGTGTATTTCATTGTTTTTGAGGTAATATCGTATTACCGTTGGTAAGGTTTGACGATATAAGTGTTCACATTGTAACATTGCAATCATGCTCCGTACATGAATCCCTTTCAAAACATCATTCGATGAAAAGCCAACCTAACAAAAAAACATTGAAAAGAAATAACTAAATCATAATATTAACGAAATAAAAACACTCACTACGTACCACGTTCTATATTAATAAATATATATTAACTTAGGTTTCGACTTTTTATGGTTTTAGGGTTTTACAACAAAAATGTTGTGGTAAAAACGTAGTCGGTTATTTTATTTTGTTATTAACATAGATTACCACATAGTAATGGTCTCGACCATCCTTTACATTAAATCATAACATTAATAAAACTTTACATTTTCAGAATTCAGTAGCAATATCTGCTGGATTTAAATTTAATGTCATTTTAATTAACGTTTCAAACAACAACCATTATTAACAGGATCAATAATTTTAGAATAGTTCGCGCCCAACGTGTTAACAAGCAATATGTAACTGAAATCTTAAAATTCAAATAAAAAAGCATATTTTTCTAATTCATCGTTAATATTTGGTTTGGCAGCGCAATTTTTATAAATCGAACATGGGATGTATGTGTTCATTTCTTGAGCCTGTAATGTTCTTTACAATGTCCCAAGTAGCCTTTTATTTGGCGCTTTTTGGATGTATTTAATGTTATATTTGCTTTTCGCTGCTTAGATGTCTACTTTTAACTTTCTTGAGTAGGCTCGATATTCTTCATTAATTATCCTCCCATTTAATGTATCTTCCAATCAACCAATCAACGTTCAGTCTTTCACGAAAATGTAATAAGTTGTCATCCGTGCTTAACTGTTCTTTCAATTTTGTCTGTCATTGGTGCACGAGTTATAAATGATATTCTCTGCGATAGATGACCGGATAAAGCAGATACTATTACCTTGCTTTCAAAAGAATTTATGTTTGTAAATATATTACCAAGTTCTAGTTATTCTTGTTGGTTCTTTTATTGTGTCGGTTAAATTGTACATGTTTAGAATATCTTTTATTGGTCTCACACTTGCATTGTAGTCATCTTGAAGAGTCATACTGAAGTCCCCAGTCAATACCAGATTATAAGTTTTTCTTGTTTTAATAACAATATCCTCTAATATTGCGAAGAAATGTTGTAAATCACCTCTAGGAAATCGGTAAATATTGATTATTATAATATTGTTCTTCATTATTTCGATGCTACTACATTCCAATACCAATAACACTCTTCTGTTTCAGTTGAGTTAATGCAATACAAGAGGCACTATGTTTAACGAAAATGCAAGATCCTCCATGTATTTTGTCGGTTCGAGCGTAGCAAGGTAACCATCAATTTTTGTTTTCAGAATTCGCTCATTGTTCAGCCAGTTCTCTGTTAGACCAGCAACATCCGCGTTATTAAGATTTAGAAAAAATGACAATTCTTCTGTTTTGTTGTAAACACTTTGTATATGTTGATGGGCAATTCTAAAAGTGCTTATATATTGATTAGATTCTAAGTTTTCTATATTAAACATTTGCAGTTTTGAACCGTTCTACACACCGATGCGGACATATTCTTTAACAAAACCGAACGTCTGGCCATCGTCGTCTACGTTCGGTTTTGTTAAAGAGTCCACATCGGTATGTCGAACGGTGCAAAACTGCAAATAATTTCTTTTGTTCGAACCAGAAGCATAGAAGAACAGTTCTTCTAAGTCAGTCGGGGAACATTTCTATAACGCAGTTCGGAATTGAACGAAATTGACGAAATTTGTTATCGTGTGAATTGAGCTGAGTGGATTTTTGTTGGTTCAGTTAAGTTTGAGGCGATTTGTGGTGAATGCATTGCTTTAACAAAATCATGAGGCTTACATTGGAATACCTTCGGTTACCTAGAATTGTTTTACATTTAGTAAGATTGTATTGAAGCAGTGTTTACACATGCACGCGTACATCCATTTCTAAGTCGAAATGTATTACGTTTACTTGGATTGTTTATTTACATATTATGATATTTAAGCTAAGATGATGACTTAGATATATGACTATACGTACATGTCTATGAATATAAAATGTGTTAGTATTGCTATCGTTTCAAACTTGTTTGATAGGTTTGTGATAGATTGCGTCACTTTGCATGGATATTTTTTAGGCTCAATTGGAATTGGTAAAGTTATAAAACATTATATACTCCCAGATAAAAACCTCACCACAGATTTACATGTAAATATTATTTTATTTTACTATTTACTATTTTTCAACGCACATTACGCTCCATCTAATTGTAAATTTCTGCGTTCTATTCGTTTGAAAAAACTCATCACGAAACACTAAAGTGGATGTCGTCATGTTCGAAGATGAACCGCACCATAATAAAAATAGTGCCGTGGCATCAACACGACACAAAACAATATCGACTCCGAGAAAGCCCCAGTAATCCCACTTAGCGACGAGGATCTAGAATTTTGGATGAAATCTCAATCCGGCAGTATCACGTTCCTTGGAAATCCCAGGCCTCGTAATCCCCATCCTTATCTCGACTCCGAGAGCCGTAGAAAGTGCGTATCTCGTAATTATATCCCGCGAATCTTGTAATCTCCTTGATGTAATCTCGGCGAAGTAGCAGCATAGGCACGCACATAAAACCGCGCGCATAAACACAAGCTACGAATAAAGTTAAACAGGGTTAATGTTTCTTTTAATTTAATGGGAAATTACGTCGAGATTTATCGCCGCGCCGGACGAAAACATCCACGTGCAAGTCCTAAGTTAAATCAAAGGGCTCGTAAACATAAACGTGCAAACGAGTGGAAAATTCTTGTTAATAAACAAATCACGAGGAAGTATTTATCTATTGTGCTTAACTTGAGAACGTACGTGGTTTGAAAAGCAAGTATTTTAAATTGGATTGAAGGATATTTTTTGGAATTTCTGAGAAAGATTCAAAATTATAATATTTAAGTTTCTTAAATCAATATCAACTAGAATATTTTTCAAAATTCTTTTAATTAACGAGTTCTGGATAAACTAAGCTTTATTGAATATTAATACCATTATTATTATAACGATAGAAGTATATTTCCGTTACCACAATTATATTTTCTGTGTACAAAAATAACACCCAAATTTATCCAAAATTCTCATTATGTTAATTCTAGTTATCGCTGACACAATCGGTGGGACAATTTTCAGGACATTTTCGTTTTGTTTTGAATCTTTCTTGCAGTATACAACTTACGGATTGGGGCTGCCCTGCCTCAAAGTGAAATTGTTGTAATTGCTGCATTTGATTTACGTTACGAGAATTTAACATTTTAAATCCTAAACACAAAAATGCTGGAACTATTCAGAATGTTAATCATTTAAATACATCGTTCATTTACATTAATTATGACTGAAATCCCCATCCTTTGAAAGCCAAATTGAAACTGTAATTACACGTAAATCAAATAATAACTGTTGAATTTAAATAATTTTCCATGTTTAACTCGACGAATGCAAATCTCCGCCGTACCAACCTCTTCATTCCTTTGGAATTACACAAACGCTTGATCTAAAATCCAATTTAAATTGAGCACGTAAGCGTATTGTTTAGACTGTGAATAATTTAAGTTGGTCGTACAAGCAGACAAAAAAAACAGAAAGCACGGCGTAAATAACCCTCTCTCAAATAAGGAAATAAATAATTCAATTACAAGCTCGTTAGATATATCTGCGCATAGCTGAGTAGCAAGGTACAATACCCGATAATCGTATTGAATAAATTTCATTAGTGCATAACTTGTGTACCTACCTTACGTATGTTTATGTACACATATGCGCGAGCGGAAGAATCTGAAAACAATTCAAAAGCGTGATGGCAACTTTATCCGTTTCACTCTCGCTACAATCATTACACGTAACCGTCGTCTAATTATAATTGAACGGGCAAGGTTGCAACAATTAAAACGCGAATAAACTCGAAACAGTGGCGCACCAATTAAACTTTCACTTCGCGTTCATAAAACCTTTTACTGTGTTAAAAGAACAAATTCAATCCGCACCCGGCCCCAAACGCAAACATGAAGTCGAACAAGGACATTAAATTGTTAGTTGATTCAAGTCAATTGAATTCAATTCAATCCAACCCAATCATATGGTACGTTATATTCATCGTATTCCTGGGTTCAGGTTCTATGGTTCTAAATTCACATTATTTAGTGCGGATTTTGAAATCTCAGATCTTCTGGTTCTTACGTCAGAAATTGAGAAATTCAGTTAATTCAACCAAATTCAAGAAAATTTGTAAGGGACCACCCAAAGAAAAACTAATTCGATCAGTACCTGAGCTATAACCCAACTATAATAAAAACAAATATGAGTTGCGTTGAGAGGATCAACTAAACCCATGATTCTAGCAAAGTATTTTTTAAAGAAATCTTTATTATATGCGTCTCCGAATAACTGTTTAAAATCGTAAGCAATCCTGTATAACAGAAAATGCACATAAACCTAATTCAATCAGTACCAAGTCGCGAGCCCACTCTCGAACTCGAATAGCAAAAAGAATGTAATTGACATACATGCAGCTCAACTGAATCCACCTGAATCCACCACTTCAATATAACACCGTCATATTTTATCTCTTATCTTCTTAGTCATCGTATTCTTCGAGCTCGAGTTCGGGATTCCATGATTCTGATATAGGATTTAGACACAATCTCAAACCCGAACTCGATGGAGAACAAAAGAATATAATGAAGTCCAATTCATTATATTGTTTTGTTCTCAACTCAACCCACTGCAATCGAACTTCTTGTTTTTTCGTCGAGTTCAGGTGTCGACTTTCCGAATTTAATTATCCAGATCTTTATCTTAACCAACTGAACTTGAACAGAAAACGATGAAAGCTCGAATATACTCTTTCTTAACTGTATATATTTATCAATGACTTATCCAAAAACAGAGCATAAATCATTGTTATTATGTAATTTATATAGAATTAATGAATGGAATTTACCATGCATAGCACAACCCTCATTTACAAGAGCAAAATACCAGTAGCATAAACTATTGCAGCGCATGATTCATTTCCGAAAAGTTCATTGGTAATGGAATAAGACAGCTGTATGAGAGTTCATGTTGTATTCCACAGGTTTAATAAATATTATTTGCATGCTTTGTGCTTGATAAAACATCATATGGTAATTTTTGATATTGAATTAATCTGCCTATTCTTTACGAGATAATATTTTTACTTGGTGTAATAAATACCTAGAAATGAACGCCACTGGTTTCGAACCACAGACACCTTCCCACAAATGCATCACGACAATGACATCGTACTAGCATCTAGGATCGTAGATGGCCACGTCAGGCAATCATTGCCTTTAATAGCCGAGGCAACGACGGCAAATGCACACAGCTAAAGACCGACGAAGAAACACCTCTCCTCGCCAGTAATGAACATACACAATACACCGTCTCTTTCTTATTCGTTACGACGGCGATAAATAAGGCTGCGGTGATGCAACTACAACCTGACGCGGTGGTGCATTTCGAATGATTATAGGAGAAACATGTTTAATTATAAAGTGCACTGAAATCGTGACTTTTAAGGTTAAATTTCGCGCGGGGTATCGACCATTTTCCTCACGCCTTTGTTGTTCGGTCGGCGCGGACTCGGCACGGAAAAAACACGTTTACACCGCGCATGTTAATCTTAATGCGGCACTTTTCGAGTTTTACGTCCGTACGAAATTAGAACACGCATATGGGAGAGTGTTATTGCGATTTACTTTCGTCGAAGGCGACGGCTGTTCTAATGTTCAATTTATGATTGTGATAAATTTTTCATTTAATTTTTCCATCAGCCGTAAATGTGCGTAAATTATGCTGAGACCCGTCATAAACGATAGAAGTGTGTGTGTGTGTGTGTGGTCGCAATATACAACTACGTCAGTTCAAAAACGATATAAACATTGACTGTGTAAAGTCACATAAAATTCAAAAAACATATCAGTAGATACAAACAGATAAATGCACTTACAGACACACTTAGGGATGGATGTATGTGGATGGATTGTTGATGTTTAGAAGAAATGTAGTCACAGTTGATTAAAACCCGATAGCCAAAAGTCGATAGACAAATTACAGGCAGACAGACAAATATGTAGAGTAGTAAATAGATCGACATACAGATAGAATAAACTAACATACAAAAAAATCGATGTATAAACAAATGGATAGACGTTCAAATAAACAAGCAGTCGAACATACAGATAGGCAAACTTCATGAATAGATAGGTAAATAGATAGGCTGGCTGAGACTATAAAGAAGTAGACATAAATTATCACATGAACGAATTCTTGGCTCGGATATAATTGTTATTAGCGATTTTTTTTTTATTAAAAGCAGAATTTACAAATTATACACAAGATAATAGAAATAAACAATGATTAACAAATGAATCGAAATCGAAGGATTTTTTCGAACTTTTTCATTATAATCAATACATAGCTGATACATCAATTTCTTGTTTTCACCAACACGTAATCATACAATACGTCGGTGCAATACACTCTCCTACGCTACTCGCTCATTTTAATACCGTTCTAGTCGATACATCTAAACCGAAACGGCGTTTATACGTAAACAGAATGCGCGACCAGTTGGGGTGGTTGTTATGCTTTCGCAAATGCGTGACCCTCGCGCAAAGCGTCGTCGTGTGGGACACAAAGGATAATACCCATCTGTCGCATTGTCCCTTTGACGATTTGCCATAGCCACACGCACACACGCCCGCATCGTACGGAAAATACGACGTGCTAATGCCAATGGCCTGGCGCGCTAAACTCGTTAAATGATTTCGCCGGCTTTGATGTTTTCAAACGTTTCGGCAGCGTGCGATGTGTATCAATTTTAGCTTCGACGTACTCGGAAACGAATCCATAGGATTCCGGTCTGTAAATACGCAGCGGGGATGGGGACTGCGCCCCCGTCGTTGAGCGACTCCAGGCTATGTCTTTATTTTCCGTGAGCTTTGGCCAATTACGTTTGTATGTGTGTTGTTTTGATTGCTTTCGGTTTTCGTTGGGATTACCGACATCTAGGGCCAACAAAAGCTTCCGCACTAATTCGATTTCGTTTAATGTTCGTTCCTTAAGAGTCAAAAACGTACACAATGACCAACATTCCTATAAGCGCCGATGATAATTGGGCGAATCTAAAGCGTATTAGCATTATCCTTCATACGAGTGAATATTCCCCATGGACATAGTCGAGATCACCCCATCCTTTTAAATTTTATTAAAAGTAAATTTCGTAGCTTCGTTTGACTTAAATCGATAATTTCTACTGAATTGTTTTTAATTCGTTTTCTACATCTAAACATGATTACGTTAAATTATTATGAACACGCCAATGCAGGAACTAAGTGAACAATCAAATACAAAATAAACTAATCAAATTCAGAATCTTAAACAATCAAAACGAGTGTAGGGTTATGAACATGATTGCGACGTTGTAACTTCCTCAATGGATCAATTCAATAGATTAGACACATTGCATTTTGGGGAATGAACTTTGTTAATCACATGTATATTTTAAAGTTGAACTGCTATGTTCCAAAAAAATCTAAATTACACTGTGGAACACAAAAATTCTCCCCATAAAATAAATGAGTATTTTATAAAATTTAGAATTATAATATAAATTAGTATAGTTAAAGGGCTTGTCTTTAAGTATTTATTGCAGTGCTTGGTGTTTTGTCACGATATACCCGACCTAATTTGAAAACTGTTTTACTTTTTAATGGCAAAGTTGTCCAACAATCCACATCACGGAACGTCCATCAATTTCCATACCTTACTCAGCAACTATGAAAGAGGCGACACCCTAACGATAACCTTACGTTACTACATAGGTCTATAAAGTACGAAGATCACAAATGGAACATATGTGCAAATTTAAAAGTGGTAGCATTATTGGCCGGGCTGCAATCCGGATATACGAAATACTGTTGTTTTGTGTGTGTCATGTAATAGATAAACATTATAAAATTAAAAATTGGCCTCCACACGAAACAACAGAGGTAGGATTTCAAAATCTGGGACGATATGCATTAGTTCAGAAGGAAAATATTTACCCCCTCAGCATTAAGGTATACCTCATCAAAAAAAATCTGCAGTGGTCCGCACTTAATTTTCTTATAATTTCTTATACTTATACTTATACTACATTTTTCGAAAAAACTTTTCAAATGAAAGTTGTTTAAATTATCAATATCTATAATTTATGTAATAATATTTTTTTCCGTAACGTGTACCTCTTTTGAGATATGGAAAAAGGTGATAAGAGTAAACCATCACTTCCGGTTGAGAGATTGCGTTTAAAATAGGATGTTTTCCTCCTTGCCACATACAAATGTTAAGTTTAAAGTTTCAGAGCACTAGCTTTAATCGTTCGAGCCGTATAGCGCGCACAGACACACAGGCAGACACACACCTTTTTGCAAAAAATAAACTTTAATATTGCTAAAAGTGTTTTATTCAACGACTGACTGCTCATGATACAAGATAAGTACCATTTTAAGTGATTTACAGTCGAGAATAACACAATAATTATATATATATATATATACACACGACAGATGGTCTAATCTTACACCTCAATGGTGCAGTGAACATTAATTAAAACAGGTCCATGAAGTGTAACTGGTGGATCGCTAGACAATATTGTTTCTGGGTTATTACCAGTTAGTCTTCATGGACCTGTTTTAATTAATGTTCACTGCATCGTGTAAATTTTACATTTTGCTGTCAGATTTGACAAGACACATTTTTAATTTATATATACCGGGTGGAAAGTATCAAACCCGAACATAGCAGAATTGCATTGGAATATACTTTTATGCATATACCTGCTCCCCATTTCCACCGATAAAACTTATAATGACATCAAATGAAAGAGAATAATAAACGGCGTCAATTGATACTAAAATCTTCTCGTAATACCTTATCATTAGTTTTTTACAAAGCAATTAATATTAAAAACCCAGGTGCTATAAACTATGGGCGGCCGTGCTTCTGTCGGCACAAGTCACTATTTGTCAGATTTGACAACTGCATAATTGATTTAAATTGCTTTGTAAAAAACTAATGATAAGGTATTAAGAGAAGATTGACGCCGTTTATTATTCTCTTTCATTTGATGTCATTATAATTTTTATCGGTGGAAATGGGGAGCAGGAATATGCATAAACGTATATTCCAATGCATTCTGCTATGTTCGGGTTTGATACTTTCCACCCGGTATATATATATATATATATATATATATATATATATATATATATACGTTTACAATTCAATGCCATAGAACGTAGAATGGTAGAACGAGAGTATGAAGGCAATGTAACGACGACTTTAGGAACTCCAACCATAGGCCAGGGTGGTGCAATTTACTGTTGTGTAGCCTATCCACACCTACTCAAAACAAGATCAATTAGATCAAGACCATAAAGTACATTACATCGAATATTTTTATTATAAGTATCATACGGCGGCGATCCAGGCCCACATACTCATCTCACAAGTCTTTACAGTACCAAGAAGTACTTTCCAAACATGTAAAAGGTTATAATACTACAAATAAGTGTAACACATGTCATTTCGTTCTTACATTTTGCGATGCTGATGGAGGATTAAATAAAATTCCGAATAAACCCTTAAAGCTTTTGTAACATTTCGAGCGAGGCTAATAAGAAAGGATGTCGAAGAACAAAAATATCTTCAAAGTAAAAATGTAAGCGTCTATTCATTTTAATAGCTAAAGCAATCAAATTGAAGAAATCACCCAATAAATTATTCGAATCGGTTGGCAATAAATCATTTTGAATAAAAGTGTCCAATTTTGCATGAAGCTATTTGTACGATATAAAATCCATTGGAAATAGACACCAAACTAAGCATATGAAGCCCCATGCCAATGCCACGTCGTCAATGCAGTCCCTTACTTTGAGCTTCGTTTAAGAAGAGTTGAAAACATCTGGAGCAGGAGAAAGGGTCTGTTGGTTAGCATATGAATCATATTGGTACAAACAAGGGGTCCAAGAAATAACCCAGCTCACATGCAGTATCTAACGGAAGTTGAAATGAAACAGTGACAAGTTGCGTAACAACGACCTGACTGTATACTTCTCTCCTGAATAATAATAATAATATAATATTAAAATCGACAAAATGTCAAAACTGTTCAGGAGAGGAACATCAACTATGTGTGTCAACGAAAGCATAAAAGTGATGAACGTGCACTACAAGAGCAAATAGAACAGAAGGCACAAATGCTCGCACCATAGAACCATAGAACACCAATGGTTATCATTTATTGCTGGTTTACTGTCTTCTAACTAGGGATTTTGATGAAATGATGATGAAGAAAAGTTATAGTTTGATCGAAAATACTGTCTTCAGTAATCGAGATTGACTACAGGATATGAGTCATACACTTTCGGCGAGTGCTCTCTCTTATTTTTATTTAATTCCTTTCTGCCCAAGAATCACTTTTCACAAATGGGCTGGTCAGTTGTTGCAATATTATTGCTTTGACCTTCAATTCGATTTTATTTATGTACGATGATAACAATGAAAGTAAAAATTCAAAATAAGAAGAAAAATGCGGACTACGGATCTGCTGGTGATGGAGTGGACACCAGCAAAAATCAAGGGAAAGCTGTAATGTCTTGTATTATTACAATACAATACAATAGAATTTCTTATGTGAACAAAGAATCCAGCAGATTTAAATATCGCTCACAAACGATTCTCAATCGGATATCAATAGCAAAAAATAAATTAGTTGGAAAACCTAGTTTTCCTTCAACAAACCACTACTAATTTCGATCTTTCGCAAAACGAAATACCGATTACATTCAACATTTCAGTCAAAATAATGATAACGAAAAAGTCAATGTTTATACACGGAATCAAAATCAAAATTTTCCAAAACCAATTCTAATGATTACGTCGACCAGAAATACGCATCGACCTAATTTAAACCAATGTAATTATTTTAACCAAAATAAACCGAAACTTATATTTGAAGAGTTACATATCCGATGACGATTTTCATGAAATAGCTGAAGAAATAAATGATTGATTATCAACCTTCCGCTGAGTTTCCTCTTCGCATTTTTTATGCGAAATGGCCTCGGAATACCCCAATTCTAGTGGACGAATTCAACAAATGATCACAGTGAACTACTAATATTTCCCGAAAGTAATTTAAGATAATTAATAGATGCTGGCAGTATCAAATACATTTTCAATTATATGGATGAATTTAATAAAAAAAATACGATACACAAAGTACATAAAAAAATATACAAAAACGCAATCAATAATACAGCAGGAAAGCAGCAAATTGAGATAATAATGACGATTATGAAGACCCTATAATTGGCATTGCAATTGTAGACTGCCCTGTTAAGTTTGAAAGACACCAAACAATTATTAACTTTAAATATTCCTTTCATAAATATCTGTTGATGAATACGTTTTCTATTTTTTTTTTCTTTTCTGCTTATGATGTATATTTATTTAGGTCTTTGTGTATGTATTAGTACAATTAGGTTTTAATGAATTAAAACTGACATTAATCTTATTTTATTAATAAATTTATTAAAATACTGAAAACGAAAACAAAACTTTTTAAATATAAATATTCATTAACGTATACTATTTTTAGGATTGACGTTACGTTGCACAACGTGGATATTGTGATAATTTATCTGGAGTGTCAATTCCCTGCCCGGAATAAGTGATTAATCTTACATTTTGGTACGTTTTCACCCTAAATACGAACCTCATTTTGTTTTTGAAAGCCAGGGAGATCAGTTTAGTTCTTTCTATTTTGTAATATATGCAATTCACTGTGCGTGAATCATCGCGTATCAATGTGTGGATAGTTTTAGGATTTAAAAATATTAATTTTAGTTGCAAAAAAATATATAATAAAATTAGAATAATAAATCTCTTCAATAACTTCAATAAGATCCCACACAATTATATTCTAATATTTTTCGCAACAGTAAAGAGAAATTAGTTAATAAAACATTGCAAATCTAGTAACGTACATATTCCAATTTATGTGAATTAATGTGGAAATCCTGGCCCCGGGGGCCAAGCTTACAGAGCAGATCTGACCTCTGAATATCAACGAGGGCTGACCCGCCGCAAAAGCAAAGACACGAGAGCACCGAAGTAGCGGTGGATGCTCGAGAGGGCAAAACTCATTTCCAATTCAAATTCGTATCTGCCTATTTAATATAGCTCGGCGGGTTTTCCAGCGCTCCGCAACTATTAACCGTATTTGTCACCGTTCGTAGCGTTTCGAGTGCCGAGCGCGTATCGCTTTAAATTAGCCGAAAACTTTAAATTGCAGCGGCAAGTTTTCGCACAAACCGAATTAAGTCTCTTAAATAAACCGGGGTCGACGACGCGACGTCGCTGCTTCAGACGAATGACGTCTGCGGATTGGATTTCAGGAAATCTAGTTAAGGTTGGTTCTGGAATAATATTTGCATTAAGCGGGGCTTATGTAACATGAGCAGCGTAACACATGTGTACAAATATTATCGCAGTTCGCATACACACACAAACACACACACGTACGTTCGTACGAGCACGCACACAAACGCGATCAATTGAACTGAATGAAGAGGACATCGGCCGTGTAACTTGACGTTTCGTAATAAGGATGTCGGCGTGGGCTCGACGTGTATAACATTGGTCACTTGCGAAACATATGTAATAACACTCGTTAATAAAAATATGTTGTATAGATTTCCAAGAAACGGGAATAAGCGAAGCTTAAATTAGAATTAAAAATAAATAAAGAACGACACAATAAAAAAGGTGCATACAACTGGTAAATCAACAAACTGGAGTTTGCTTAGTGTTGTTCCGAAAACAGACTCATTTGAGAGTGCGTATTTAACGACGGTTACACGAAAGTGTAGATAAATTCATTAAAATACCGCTACTAGGGAACACAGTATCTAAATTGTTAACTTTCAGTGATTCATGTACGATTCAAAACACGTCGCAGTAAATGCAACTAACAGACAAGATGTTTTATGTGAGGTTAGGCGTTAGGGTTACGGAGTGAGTATTAAGAGGGCAGGTGACAATTTAAATATGAATGTATCCAGTTCAATCTGCATAACAACATCAACAACGCTCTAAAACGTCGAGTGCATTTTCAAACGATGTGTACATAAATCATTTCGTAACAGCCAACGTAAAAATATTATAGATCCAGCTACATTTTTGGCGTTTCCATTAGTAAACAACACGTTCAATAATTTATGAGATCGCTTCATTTACATGTTCAATGCTTTTCGGGCGCGTTTGTTCCAAACGTTTTTCCGTTATTTCGGCGTATCTACGTACATCGATACACGAAAACGAATAAAGCGTTTTAGGGCGTCGTGTAGATCCATATTTTTAGATTGTTACGTCGCGCCCGAAACAATAAACATAGCGAAGCTGGTGTGTTTAGCGGCGACATCTTCGGCTGATATCGGAGTCGAGCGTGTCATTTCCAACGCGCGGCATGTTTACTGTAATGGCCGGTTTCCTCATCCGCCATATACAACGACAACCATCGCTGCACATACGGCTCCGCGATAAAAGAGACGGCCGTTCGCCAAGTGCGACAACAGCGGCTGAGCTTTCGCTAAACTGCCGACACATAAAAGCGAACGGCGCGCCGCCGCCGTATCGCCGAACAAACGAAGAGTCCGGCGTCGTTTTATCTTCGAAACATTAACTACCTTTGTTTACCAGTCCTTTTGTTCCCGGTAACTACCTTTGCACTCGAATGCGAATGTAAATTATTAAAATACATTGCGACGCGAAACATTTTATGCAAGCTCGCCGGGTTCGACTTTGCATTTTCAGCAAGTCGAGATTGCGAAGCGGTGCTTTTTTGAGTACCCTGTTCAGGTAGTTATGTAATGTGAACCCATCACAACTATATATAGTATATATCTGCGACTACCATAGTTTATTCAGACATTTCAGCCAACAACATTTAAAACTACCATCTGCAAATACTTATAATAGGACAATAAATTTGCAACAAAGCTCATTCTCGTTCTGAAACAATGACTCGCCAAAATTACTGGCAATACTGAATACTACATTGGTAAAAAAATATGTTCCTTATTTTCTCTTCTCGTACATTTACTAAATACGATCTTTCCTCAATGTCATAATCTCATTTCCTCAATAAGACAGTTTTGTTTCCCCCAGTAAGTGGCGTTACCATAAATATATATATATGCAACTTTTTAATATTTCAGTATTTAGAAATATAACAGTGGCAAATAGTTGTAGTTGTAATATACGAATTGCTGTGGCCATAGATGATATAAGAAGAAACCTTTTCAGATAGGAATCCTTGTTTGTGGCCCAATGCAAAATTAAAAGTACTGCGCACAAAAATAATCTTTAGCACAACAAAATAGGGCGTAAACTAAAGCTTCATTAAATTTAGAAATATTTTGAGCTAAAGTCTTCCAATCTTACGACACACAAATTGTGATGGGTAGAGGATGAGTAATAGCACTAGTTGGGGCGAAAGAGAACGCGTTTGAGTATCGAGGTAACTATCTGCATACTTGCTTCACTGGGACAAAAAACTGAAAAACGTTTTACTATTTCTGACTCATATTGATACTGTGATATATCATATTAGTACTGTGATTGGAGTTCAAAAATAGAATTTTTGATGATAGGTTGGGCTCCATCCAAAATATTTTATGAAATTGTTATAGAACAACTTGCATTTCCTAACGAAGTGTGTGGCAAAGTGTGGTCACAATGTGTACTAATAATCGGAGCACGAATTTTGATTGGGTTCATCATTTTTAAGATTGATTGCATCGTACATTCATATAGAGTGGAAGTAACTTCAACGAAGTCCACTGTAAACAAGAGGAAGAATTAGTTGGAATGATTGTCATCTACTCACATAGTGTTGAAAATGGCTAATTTATAATTAGCAAAGTAGAAAGTCTTGAAGTACAGGTTTTCATGAGGTATGCATGAAGGGGTCAAAAATCGTATTTTATTTTACACCCTGATATATGATAGGGAATATAATTTTAGTATTTGAAAAATGATTCAAACTTTAATAGTTTAGACAGAAATACTTATGACAAAAAAGTTTCTAGCAATAAAATAAAATCAAAATAGAACTTCTACCAGCTAAGATTGCTTCTTTGGGTTCCGTGATACTGACTAGCAATTCTCAAGCAAGTTTCTATAACCAAAACTGGACTTTTCTTGTTATAATTGGAAATATGAATGCTTATTTTTTCTTCGAGTATGAATTTAAAAAAAACTATATGTATCGATATATTTTGTGAAAAATGTTGTGTTCTCGATTTCGAAGAGAATTCGGTCCAACTACTAAGATTGAAAAAAACAAGATATCAGGCTTGCAACTTTACTATGTCGTTGATCAAATTCATCCCGAATTATCTCAAAACAAAACCAAGACCCGCTACGAAACCTTACTGAAGAAAATAAATAAACAATGGGTTGGAATTCAAGACTTGGATGAAGAGATAAGGGTGAACGACACACTTTCGCAAGGAAGCTACTTCAAGGAGAACGAATATATAAATGCCGAGCAAATCTATGAAGAAATGGTCGACGCATTACAAAACTGAATCATCAATACTTCAGTCATCTCTAAAACTTCCAAGCCACATATAAAATCCCTCCCAAAATACAAATTTCATTCTTCAATGGCGAATATAAAAACTGGCGAAGCTTCTACGATCTCTTTCAAAAGGCGATTCATGAAATGAATTCCTCATTATCCGACATTGAAAAGATGCAGTACTTGACAACCCATATCCGCGATGAGCCAAGTAAGTTAATTCAACATCTCCAGATAAGCGAAGCCAACTATGAAGCAGCATGGGACGTGCTTCAAAAGAGCTATCAGAACAATCGACTTCTGCTATCCAAGCTGATCGATAAAATTCTAGATCTACCGAGCATCCAATATGAGTTCAGTGAGAAAATTAAGCAATTACATGATGTTACTTCTGAATATTTGGAAGCGATCAATAGTCTTGTTATTCCAATAAGTCCATGCGGCCCTCTGGTGAGTAGGATTATTGCCAGAAAATGGGACGCGGACACCAATAAACTTTACGAACAATCCATAAAAGACCCTCACGAAATGCAAGATTTCAAAACAATGTGTTTTCTTAAAAGAAGATTCCAATCGTTAGAAGCCATAATCGAAGTAAAACAAAAAACAAATGCAAAAAAACCACTCTGCGAAAATCACAACATCTACTCGTCCCCTAAATTCAATCTCCTAGCAACGCCAGAAAGGCATCTATTCGTAAAAAGCAAAATATCAAAATATTCTGCTTCAATTGCTTAATCCACGACTTTAATGAAGGGCGCAAAAGCATGTCGCGATGTTGCATATGCGGAAGTCCAGAAAACCCTCCAAGCAGACACGAGCAGTCGCTAATGCGGCAACAGCAAGTCTGAGAGCGCTCATCGATCCAGGATCTCAAGCCTCAAGCAATTTTGTCAAACAAAATACACAACTTTATTTTCAGCTAACTGAAAACGAACTCATAAATAAAATAGCGTTAAACGTCAACCAATATGTTTCTTCACCAACGATTGTACGCAGTATAGAAAACAGTCCGAACTATGTAATTGATGAAATTTATCAACGTTCTGAACATGCAAGTTCACCAAGAATGTATCTGTCAACATCTATTACTTACAAGCACTACGACGACCTTTCAGAAAAGCCTGTCATGAAAGTGACCGACCATTTCAAGAAAATAAAATCCGGAGAAGAGGAAGTAAAAGTAAACCATTAAACAAAAGGGTTACACTTTAGGTTCGGTAATCTGCAACAACAATGTTCATGTGATTAGATATTGGGGGAAAAACGAAAATTGGTATAGAATCTGGAATCTTATATATGCCACTTTTTCGGATTGGCCCACCCTCTTGGTGTTCTTCGCGGACTTTGTGACCTTCCAATGTTAAAAGCCTTATTTTGGCGTCATCTATGGTCTCAGAAAATGTCACAATCCAATCAAATAGCACGTGATTTTGATCTACCAGATGTATTAATACTTGCTGTAAGATTGCAATTATTTAATTATTATCAAATTGGGTAAAAGTAATCGAAAGGGTTTCTTGACGCATGCGTGCGTGCATAATAATAAAATAAAATTCAACATAAAATATACAACGTGAACGTGCATAAAATGCGTTTCGCACTTGCAAAATTTATTGCCACGCTGCTTTCTGCAAAGGTGTTTCCGAAGATATGTATCAAGCAATAACCATTAATACGAGTAATATCAATAAATAAGACCTAGTGCATCGGTACTGCACTAGGTCTTATTTATTGACTTCCTATACACTCTACCGATGTACCTAATAACAAACTCCACCAACAATCCCATACAATGATACTAAAAATAATGTTTTTTTTTTGTTTCAAAATCAAAAATACATTAAAAATATAATTAACAATAATCAATATTAAATCTCAGGCTTTTTTTCATAAATAAGTTCATAATCAATACGATTTGATAGAACATTAATCAATCACAATATATAAAATATCGACAAACTTACATTAACTATTCCAAACAATACATTCCCTCCACAGTTTCCTATTTCCGTTTTCACGTTAATATAGCATCAATCACACTAAGAACTCAAATAAGACCCACAGTGGCTGTAATACTAAACGCAAACTAGCAATAATATTCAAATTCTTGGCACCGTCCCTACCGTTCGGCGCCCCATTCACTTACGCCCTCCACTTACTTTAATCCCAGTTTCATGTGATAAAAGAAACAATAAACCGTTATAAAATCTGTGGCTTAGTGCTTTCTTTAAATAAATGGTTAATTATTTAGTAACTTAATCCAATTTTACCATCATCAAGTACTCAGGCAAGTTATAAATATTTTTTTGTGATATTGCAATCAAATATAATAAATTATTTTCCTTGCATATTTGTTTCGTAGGACCAGAAAATTTGCTTATTTAAAAACATGGTACAATTAGTCGTACCTCAGGTACGTATCCAGGGGTAGGTTAAAGGGTGCACACATCACCCCAACCTAATGAATTAATATCATATATATATATATTACTAACAACTAATAGTTTCTCGTTTTATATAAGCGATAAACGCTTTATAAACAAAAATCTTTTCCTCTTTAGGTAAAAACACGGCATTCAATGACTCAACCGGAATACATGGCAGATTTATTTTTTTATAAAACAAATACATATTTAATTTTTCTTTTAGCAAATAACGTTACCCACGTTATCATTTTAGCATTATAAACACATAATTAGTCCCCAGTGCCAAATGATCAGTTGTGATCATTTCGGGCGACTCCGACATAGGGAATAATTTACATATTAACATAATCGCAAGTACATTTGGAAGAAAGGCCGTTTTGGATGTGTGTAAACTAAGCGGCAATTCCGTCTGCACATCATTGGAAACTGCTTGCCGAACGCGAGTGACTTCATTAAACGTCGCGGCATCGCAACGACATTTTCAACATTTTATTAATATTGCACCGGTCCCGCTATGCGATGCGCGCCGCGATACATATACTACAGCAAACTACCGGACGGTTGACCGACCACCCGCTTTGGTTGGGAGCCCCGAACCGCGGCTGCGACCGACAACTGCCAAACGTAATGCAGCCGAATTCCCGACGTGGCCATGTGTGGTCCGAAGGAGCCCCCATCCTTTCGAAATACGACAACAATAATTATAATAATAGCAAATGTTTTTTTTAGTGTTTTACAAAAAACTGCATTTACCTCCTCGCATGTTTAACTCACCAGGCGGGCAATTAACACTGTGAAAAGTTAAAATTAATGAGAGGGCACAAACTGTTATAAAAACAAATATAATCAGTGGGTGCCAGCTTGCAACCGAGATTATTGTCGACTGGTGCCTACAAAATAATTGTGAAATGTGGCTGTGTACCAATGTAAATTGTATACGACGAATGACAATTACCTCTCAGACAATTAAATCTTATAAAACACACAAATAACAAAAATGCTATAAAAAAATGTTATAATAGGCAGTCAAAATTAAATAGTAAACAAGCTTAAAATATTCGTAGAAAATTAACGTCCTGATTGGCCATAAAATATCCAACAAAAGCTGGTAAAAAACAACAAATTGACTTAACTGGATTATTTAGAATAAAACTCGAGCACCTATAGTTAGTTATATATGATCGTGCATTTCAAAAAGTAGAATATAAGTTTGCTAAAAGCATTTTGCGTTAAATTCACGATGACAATTAAAATAATACAGAAAAACGCTTAACAGCTACTTCTAATATATTTTTTTGGTTTTGTATATCCTGGCATGTAACTGATGGCGATAGTTTAAGTCTAGTTCCCTTTTTATATTTAAAATTTGTGAACCAAAAAAGTTTGTAACTTACCAATTGACACAAGGCACTGAACAGCGTAAACCAACCCACAATACTGATATTGAACTTTGTATGTAACATATTACCAGGACAGTTTCACCCTGAAGAACCTACAGTAGTAAAAAAATAACTAGTTTACAACTGTAGCATTTTTTGTTATATTATTTCTGCTATTCCTACCTCAATTAAACTCCATTTTTTTTAATACCATACAGTTATTCAAAACAGTGGAGAATCCAATAACAAATTCGTATGTGAACTCACACCGCAACCTCTGCACGTTTCCCACCGATATGTAAATAATCTCGACTGACCAAACGGTGAAAGAGCGACAACACTCATCGCTAAAAACGTGTTCCAACATCGATATCGACACACCCGGAGTGTTTATGTTGCCGGGAGTTCGGGTTTGAGTGGCGAACCCTCTAACTGAATTATCCCGGAGACAAAGTTGGCGTCGTCGCAGCCATGGCAACCGGTAACCGGATTTTATCGTACAACAGCAGGAATCCCCGAAGGACTCGGCGTTAATGAAAATGGCCAAATGCGCACACCGACGCCTACGCCACGTCACTACGTGTTATATGCGTGCGTTGTAAATATGGGGTGGTAAGTCCGTGCAATGTTATCGCTACCGCAATCACGACGTTTAAGAAATGTATTGTGTCATCTAATGGGTGGTTCGGTGGAATACACGTTGTAGCTAAAATTATTTTCTTATGCTGGAAGTGATCCCATAGGAAATACATGTTTCATCATAAGTTATGTGGCTTATTTTACTATTATAGGCTTGTTTTAATTTTCATAAATTTGTTAAATAGCGTTAGTTTTAGTTTTGTTTAGATTTATGGGTCAACACTTTCAAGTTCTTTAATTGCGCTTGTATGTTGTTTTATTCTTTTTTAACTATTACATTAGAATGGTTTTTATTTTTTCAACGTAGAATATGAATATTATTTGGTCACTTCATAATTCCTCGCAGCGTCATTCTTTTTTAAAACGGTGCTTGCGTCGTGAACTAACACCTCGTCGAACATTTTTCGCAATAAGTCAGTTTTTGTTAAACAATAAATATTCATATACAATTTCATGGTCGACGTTCCACATACTCAACCTAAGTAAAAACATAATTCTGTGTAATTCTGCTTCTCTCATTCACATTATTATTTTTATCTATGAATCTTTATTATACATCAATTAATTGTTTATCTTCATTTTGTTCTGAGTGACCGAATATTGACCGAATTCTCTAACTGGGTGTTGAGTGAATAGAGGATTTTCCTAATTTTTACAACAAATTCATATGTAGGAATCGAAATTGGAATAAATCAAATCAGTTACCCGTTATTGCAAAAAAGAGTGATGCAAAAAATTTTAATGCATCACATATTATCACATATTATGTAACGTACACTATATTTTCAAATGAAAGCTAATATTTAATTTCCGCTCATACTAAAACTGGTGTTTTTAATCTCTGTGTAATTAGATCCATATGAATCTTGGTTACTGCTCTATGATTACACCCTATGTGCTACTATTCTAGACTTTTGTTCGTAATTCTCATGATTCCACACGACTTTCCAACATGCGCTGTATATTTGGTCCTGGGCATTGTCGTGGCTATTGAATCATTGGCTGAAGTACCTGAAATGCAGAACAAACGCAAACACATGTTCCTTTTGTCAACTGAGATACGACGATCGCGCACTTATAATTCCCATTAAATGTTAATGATACGGCAGAATGTCACACACAACTTAATGTAAACGCAAGCGGTACCATTTCAGAGCGGCCGTTCCACCAAACTTTGTGTAAATTCGACAGCAAAGTACCGCGCACCGACGGTTTTATGGCTGGCATTGAGTCGCCACACCGAGCACGCTTTAATCTAAATTCCTCCGGACGACGCTCCACGCTCGGCGAGTTACTGTCGGCTTTCTGGCTGACAATTCGCCACCGATAGAGCGGACGACACGTTCGTAATTCGTCCGAGTCAAAAATGCAAAATCGCCGAAAATATGCGCAAATGCGACTTGCACAACAGACACGGAATGGCCGAAGAGAAACGTCATTAACCTTCCCTTCTTATGCACGCCGAATTTCGATCGGTCACGACATAAATTCGTAATGTGGACATTTTGGGAGAGCGCTTTCGATAAATGAATTTAATTATCATGCATGCATCAACTTTCTAGTGATTGGCCCTTATCCTACGAATATGATTGATAATCAATTTTGTGGTAACAACACAACTATATAACGAGGCTCTTCAAATCCTTATGACACAATGCTATACAGGTCAGTCAATCTATGGTTTAATCAGAAGGAAGTGCATCCCAAGTCAAGAATCTGTATTATAGTTCAGTAGAAAGGAATAGTGCGATGCAATCCATACCACACCAATCCAATCTCTCTCCAACCTCAACGCAAACAAAAAACAACTGAAAATCGATTCCTTTTTCACATCTGCTTACGTTTGTTTTTAAATAAAAAATCACGTTTAAGAGTATTTTTTATTGTTAGCAAACGAAAATGTGTTTCAATGATAATGTATTGCCCGCAAAATGAAATTTTTTACAGTCTGAGATCAAACGACAAAATTGAAAAATGACATATAGCAAAACCATATGTATTATGATTGAGGAAAAGACTCATAATAATTAAAATACTCATAGACTAATAATTAATAATTAAAGTTTCAATGAAACTTGAGAGCGTGGTAAAACGAAAATAGGAAAGAATGTAACTAAGATCTGTACACATAATTTAACTGTGCAGCTTGAACGAAACGTGGACAATATAAAGATCTAACCTATTTCAACATATGAACCGAAAAGATCCAATCAAATCGGTCTCTCACACTTATTAAATTTCGCTTGGATATTTGCACATATACTGTAGGTTATTAAAAGCGTTAATGGAAAGCGGAACGGGCCATACAAATATTTCAAAACGTCTAGTCTAAATTAAACTTTCACGTTGTAATTCAAGAGAGCTTATTTGACTTTAACAAATGGTTAGCGCTGAAAAAATCATAGTCCTAGATAAGCACCATCGGACGTATTGTTTGAAGTTCGTTAATTTCGAGATGTACGGACGAAAAGTGAACGCGATTGTGCCTCTTCACGTCACAAATACCATCAATCACGGGCCATTGATTGCTTCGGAGCTTCGTAATGGTTTGATTTGGCTCGCGTTTGTTTGTAGCAGGGTGAAGAGGAAGAGGTGCACTGCTGCCCGCGTAGTCAATGCGCCCTTTGAGTTTTGTACGGGGGTAACTGACCGTACAGAATGTAATTTCGTTTAGGCCGTGAGTCACCGTAAACGCACATGTCGTCATGTCCGTTTGCTTTACGAACGGTACGACAAAGAAATTATTATTGGCACGTAGCCAATTTAATATCAGCGCGGGGCTGCGTACCAGCGACATCTGGCGATGATGTGTGCGAGAGATACGGCACATCCACCTTGGTGAAATATCGACGCTTTTATGAAAATAATAAAGTTGCATTGGAGTACGGCAAAAAAATGGCTTCCGTTCGATCTTCTTGGGCCACCGGTTGGTGAATTTAATATTCCAATTCTATCAATAACCCTCGCACAAAATTTACTTAATTGGTATTTTCATTTACTTACAGATATAATACATTTAATATATATGGTGGTATAGATGGTCGAATCTTACACCTCAATGGTGCAGTGAACATTAATTAATTAATTACCAAGAACCTTGAAATATTACTGACGAAGGGTAATAACCCAGAAACAATATTGTCTAGCGATCCACCAGTTAGTCTTCATGGTCCTGTTTTAATTAATGTTCACTGCACCAAAATATAATATGTTTATCAACAACGTTTCGGCCAAAAGTGGCCTTTTTCATAGTCTGTAATTAAATAAAAGTATCATACATATATAAATGGTCAGCATAATACAATTGGTGGTAATAATTTTATTTACATTATTAACTCAATTATATTAAGTGTCAAAATATTAGTAAATTGAAATGAAAATATTATTATTGAGTTAATAATGGTTATTATATAATATTCCTAAACTTATTATTTATTACAGTATACATATGCAAAATTTGAACATAATATTGAAAAGAAAATTGTTATATTACTTACTTTTATATTAGTTATGATGTATAATAATTTGGCATATTGTCATAAATTATGCATGTCAATATTTTTTTTTTGGTGACTAGATAAAATTATTTATATATTTACATTAATAAAATTATTTTCCTTTTATGAGTTACAAATTCCGATAATATATATGTGAAAGATTATCAACATCAGTTTTATTATTTATTGTTTGTGATTCAATTTTGATAAAAATCATTTCAAGAATAAGTCTGGATTTATTGTTTTTTTCTATTGCGAGTATTGAAGTATTACTAAAATCAAAGTTGTGTCCTGTTTCATTTTGATGAGTTTTTAAAGCTGTGTTGTTATTAGAATATATAATATATAATATATATATATATATATATATATATATATATAACATATTTCATGTCATTGGTTTTTCTCCCAATTTCTCCTTCCATACTCCCCTTTCTTGTGTCAAGGCAAATAATTTCCTTCTCATTTAATTCCTCATTCCCCTCCAGATTTTTTTGGTACGCCTGACTTATCACCCCCAATGTAGTTTCACATATGTCCCCAACTATTCTACATTCGTCTATTGAACGAGGTGCCCCAACTACTCAGTATTTGTCCTCTAATTTGATTATGTGTTCTTCCCATTTGGTGCTAATATTTTCGTTTCTGTTTTTGTACGTTTAATCCAATTTTCTTTCATCCTTTTTGATATATATAAGGTTGTGTACTATTTCCCCAATTACTAGAACAATATCATCTGCAAACCGTGTAGCGTTAACATTTTGACAGTTTCCTACCTACAGTCGTTCCTTTGCTGTGTTCGAATCTTCGTCTTTAATTAATTACTTTCCTTATGACATGGTCTTACTTTATTTCTATAAAATGCTTTAATAATATATGTCTCTTATTTGCTTTGGATTTAATATCTTTAGAAAATCGTTAGACGATCGCGATGCGATTGGTTCCTACTCTACCCGAGAAATGAAAATGCGCTCGCATTGGTCTGTGACATTTGACTAGTGTAGTCGACTGTTGCGGCATTCGGCGAGTTTGTCAAAATTTGTTAGGCGTAGAGCGTCAGTATTCTCGTTCACGGTTGTAGATAGCGCTAACTGGAACACGTAGTGTGTCTTCGTATGGAAGACATAACCTATTATTGGGATTTGCTCGACTTCAAAGTGGTTTGTTGGATGCACCCAACCAAACCAAATCCAATGAATTTTCCAGACGATAAATTTTACCTCGCCATAAATTTTCCGGGCCTCATATCATTGTTCATATCGTTTTGTATTTGCAAGACGGATCAACAAAACCATAGCTACTCCCCACCCGTTAAGTTTATTACAACTGGGTTCTTCTGACGTTAGAAATTGAACCGACAACAGTTACTCCATTTTCATCATAACTCAGTTCCCCACTTCATTACGTTAGTAAATATTTTCATAATTCTGCGACCCTGCCGTCGTGGATTTTTGTAAATGCCGGGTTGAATTATATATTAAGCGTCATCGCTGTCTACGATTCTTTTTGTTAATTACATCATTTATCATATAAATGTCAATTTTATAAAGTGCTGTGTATTTCTATTCCCTCAGGCGTTTCCGCTATCGACAACCTACGTCTTAAAATTACAGTTTTAGTCCTACCATCAGCCCTCACCCTAGGCGATGATTTTTGGACCAAGTCTGGCAGTCACTGACACTCGTTAATCAATTGTTTTGAAATATGGGATACAAATTAGGTTGCACACATAGTGCCGCATGTTATTTTCATGGATGCTTCAGCAATATACCAGACAGGTTTAGCACATTAGCGTAGTGATAACTGGTGAAGAACTACAACATACATAATACTGTTCAGGATGTTCGACCGACTTGATACATAAAGTTTAGATAATACATTTATGAACGAGCCTTGAAGATACACGCCGTAACGATAAAGATTGCTTTGCATCTGGGTACCTGTTTTGAACTTATTTAAATGGGACTCCATAACACTCTACATGCAAATAAAAAAAAATTCCATAATAACAAATGAATAGGAAAATATGACAACGGATATCAATCCGATCGCTGTGTCTGAGTACGGAGCGTTACCATCACTAATTGTTTACAGCCAGTGAATTTATTAGTTCATAATTCATAATTTTTTTATTGAAACATATTGTGTCCCTTAGAAAGTGACACTACAACATGTATAGACCTATTGCAACTTTCTTGGAGGTGGGATATTAGGATTAGTATCGTTGGAAAATTTGAGCAACCCGACCTTTCTTTTTATTCGGATCCTGTGGTAACTTGTGCAACTTCGGTCAATACACAATCCTGCCTTTGTTACCATAGAAATAAACCCTTTCCATACCATACCATACGAATAAGTTATTTATGTTGTCTGCAACCCAGGGTATTGCTGATACAAATTGCACCTTCACTTGTTCATTGGGAAAATTAAAAATAAGACAAAGAGATGAACGAGATACGATGACGTAGTAAAGCCGCAGCCTGCATTACCTTGAAATGATTATATATGGGACACTGCTTGTTATGTGGGGCGTTACTGCTTATATTGAAATATCCTGCGCTTGTAAATATCCCTAACAATGACTGCTGTCATGCCGTCAATGGATGTTTGTCGGATCAAAATACCAAGTAAGTTAAAAAAAACTTGATTTTACAAGTAATTTGCGTAATTAAAACTTTCGTCAAGAGTCTCACCTGTGCATCGTGATCACGGTAAATACGTTTGTCTTATCTCGTGTGCACCCGTTTGTAACACCATCGGTTAGTTCATGGAATTTTTGGTTCTGGAAAATTCCATATATGAATTGAATCTTACTTTTTGGACCTTTATCGTGATGCCAGCGCCCGGCTAGTGATTTCATCGGGAATTGCAGTTACGTTGGCTTCACATATCAAAATAGTGTCGTTTGGCAACATTTAGTTGCAAATTCAATTGATGTCAAGACGCGTTAGCGTTTTTGTTTGACTGCGATCATTTCAGTAACAAGCGTACAGCAATCACTTTACCGTTTTACTCTACAGCGATTAATCGTTATCATTTTCAATTACCAATTTACAATTTTTGTTCCTGGCTGCACTTAATTATACTTGTTAGTATCTCTCGCGATATACTTACTAGTAATCCCTCTGTAATTTGTACAGTGTCCCGTGTACTCATTTCTTGAGTAGAGAATTGTGATTCCTATATAGCCAATCATTTGGTATTGCTTTTAGCCAATGCTATCGTTATCTTTCCAGTGCGTTGCATATATTTCAACATCGCCAGTAAACTCTACCTTGATAGGATCTTTTCAAAATTTCAGTTCACTTATGTTAGTGTAAACTATTTTGATGTTATCTGTGTTTTATTTCCTCAATTTTTTTATTGCAACTGCTGTGTTGCTTCCTGTTGTTTTTCTTCCTTCAGTTTTGTTGTTTTCCTGAATTATAATTTCCACGTTTCCAATATACTATTTTCTGCTGTTTATATCTTTTCATCTTTGCTCACTATAATCTTAATCTTGGAAGCTGTTTTGTCAATGCTTCACTGAATTACAAATATCTCCTCATTTTCAGAATTTTCGTTTGTTGCCTTAATTACATGATAACCTCAGTTACAATCCCATTTGCTCGGAGTTCTTCTTGATTGCACTTTTTTCGACTCATCATCTTCTTCTTTTAGTTGGATAGGTGGTGTCTACCATCTGCTTTTCCTTGTGAGTGTATTTATAGGTTTTGATTCTCCACGGCATTTCTTTGCTGCTCCATGTGCTCTTTGAATAGTCACCGTTCATCTTATATTTCTGCATTCTATTCCCTTTCCAATTGTTTTCTTATTCGTTATTGTTTTGGTTTCTCTGTATTTCACACAAGATCTATTTGCAATAGTTACTTTCCATCATGATATGGGTCATTTCAGGTCAATTGGCATACATTAGACGATGGACGCATCCCGAGAACTTCATTATTAAAACTTCATTTTTCATAAATATATGTTTTAAGGAGTTAATAGATTTTAACGAAAATAATTGATAAAAATGTCAACCTAGCGGTTTGCATGCAGAGAACTATAAAAAATGAGGTTGAATTTGAAAAAAGAATATATCTTATAATAAAAAAATTACCATCTCCGGCTTAATTTGGAATAGCTTATCTGAATATGTTGACGATCTCCGGAAGAGTGAAACGGCACCGTATTCCATTATAAGCTGTATAACCTGCCTTTCTACAGTTCCAACTCAAAGTAAACGAAAACCGAACAAATGTGCAAATTGGCAGGCAGTCCTGCGCTTTAACCAGCAAAACTTGGTAGCGAAATTCACAAACACGAGAAAGCAATGTACACAAAGTTCAAACCTAGATGGATGCCTTAAAAAACAGCCCGCCTTGTATCTCGTATCTGCTCTTTGCAATTGTGGTAAAAACAACATGATCACAAAATAAAATGTCTGAAATGTAAAAGCAATTTTTTAAGATGAATGGCTGAGTGAACCCAACGCAACACAGCTGAACCTAACCGAAACTGTCACTTAAATTTTATCTAGAAAAGCGCATACTTGTCATGTTCGTCAAGCAGTCAGTCCATGGATATTTGTCTAGAAATTATAAACCTCAAGTTTCTGTTTAACTATGTCGAGACTGAATAGCATGGCTACTTTATGACCTCATTCTAAAGAAGATAAAAGTGTGTGAACTGCAATTTTTATTTAGCCTGTGAAGTTAGACATGTGTTTGCAAATTTCAGATGCGTAGGTTATGTAGTCGTGAAACAGCAACTTCTCAAACTAGAGAAATTCTCCAGTGTCTCCATAATTGCAAATATATCTTTCAAATAAGGTTTTACGTTTATTCATTATTCTATCACATTCGATTGAATGGACTACTTTGTTTCAGCTACTTCCAACTTTTCGTTCACATACATTTCTTTGGCAAATAACTTCATTATATTTATTTAATGTACTCGAATTGACAATTTGTGACTTATCCCGCTCATTTGCGAAATTGATCTAAATTTGCTAATATTACTCTCTGGATATCTATTGTTCTTATACAGAAAAAATATATTTGATTTCTTGGGTCCTTGTTCTCCATGGTTATCTACAAAAATACTATAAAAATCCCAATTTTATGTTAATAGAAAGGACATGTGAGGAGTAATAGTAATTCCCAAGTTCAATTTTGATACGGGTGAACGACAGATTATATCAAAATGTGTCTCCTTTGTTAAAAATTATAACTCTGAACCCTAGTGACTCTCGCAATATTATCAAATGTTCACATATTTATAAATTAATGTAACTGCTATGAACTCGTATTGTTAATATGATTTGTACCGCTTTATTTTAATATCCGTCGTTCATAACGAGTTGTCTGCGAATATGTAGTCTAGGCCAGTAGGCATAAGCCATTCGACCATATTTCACGACCCGATGTGTATTCTTTCAAGTCGGTCTTTTCAGTCTTATCGTATCGTTAACTCTAACGATCTCCGTTTTCCGAGTCATTTGCGAGCAAGAAAGTTGCGTTCTTCTCTTTTCTTTGTTGTCCGCGAGTAGTGGTGTAGGTTCCTAATGCGTTTTATGTGTCGAGTTGTTGCTGTTGTGTAGTCGTCCGGCTTCTGGCCGCTGCTGGCTCGACACACCCCTCCTCCGCCGCCGCCACCGGTGTGTTCGACATTCGCCAGCGTTAACGGACGCTACCTGTCGCGTACGAGTCGTAATTTACGGCTATTGAGACCGGATCTGTCATTACCTTCACCTATCGTCCATCATCTCCGTGCTCCGCTAGCATTCAGTTGTCGTCGTCCGCTTTTATCTGGTCACATCGGCCGGGCATTGTGGCCCCCCGATAAACAGCGACTGTTGCGTACGATATATCGACATTTTGAATTCGTCCGACGCCATAAATCCACGGCCAACGTCGGACGTTCGTGGCCCAAAAGGCCGTCGCATTGTGTTTTAATGGGCGGATAATCAACGTGGCTCGCTTTCAACTTCTGCAACCAGCGGATCGCCAACACGGATACTCGGCGAATTTATGAAATTATTTATGGGGAACACGTACCGCCGAGATATTTGAATTAATTACGTTCAATCGAACTCCAATATTTCTATTACGCGTTTGCGTTCTCGTCTGTATCAGGGACGATTAAGATTGCAGATTACACTGTAAATTCACAAGTAGATACGCAATGCGCGACTGTTCGCGGCAGGAGGTCGTCCGTTTCCAACTGAATATGAAACACCGTACGTGTCCGTATCGTCCGCACTAACACACATAGAATCAGCCCACATGTGCGATAGTAGTTAAACTACAATAAAGCGGTCGTAAATCATCGCGCGGATTCTAAAATTCTCGTTCCGCAGCCGTTCGTTCTACCACGTCCGTAGTTTCGTAATTATTTATGCGTGTGCGTTTATTGCCAATAACTTTGCATTTTTTATGGTCTATTACACAGAAACGTTTTCGGAATGTTTAAACGGTGAAACGTGCATATGCGTAGTTCGGCGATATGAAAATCCACTATAAACAAAACTGATGAAAAATACGCAGTGTGCATGAAGCATGTTATGAACAAAAATCTAATCGTGTCAAATTATCCCTAGCAAACTGAAAGAATGTTGCTAATGACATTCTGTGTAGACGGTCGTTCTGTGACGGACGTTTAACTTTGTTATCAGGGTTTAGAAGAGAAAGATACGGTGCGCCCAGGGAAACTTAAAACATCAGGTTGCTCATTAGTCTGACAGAAAGCGATAAGTTTAGAATAAACCGATTACGACCCTAAGTGATAATAAATTACGACTTAGATAACGCAAATTTACTATCGCCCGTTTTCGTTGGTTCGACATATTTTTTCCATTGCACGCTACTTGTATACACGGAGCCGAATAAAATATTCGTTTAGTTACGACGTTAAGATACGAATTTTATTTAAACCGCAAATTTAAATTTATAAATTGAAATCAATTTAATTCATTGTACTCTAAATAGAGGAAACGTAACGGTATTTACTAACATTACAATAATATATAATCATATTTTATGAAGTTTGGAGTACATTTTAACAAAAATACTACATAATATAATAAAATACATACAATGTTCCATTTGTTGAGCGTGCGCAATAATTATAGAATCTTGTTTATAACAGTGGTGGAAAAAAGTTACGTCACTAACCGATAACGTTATAAAGATTAAATAATATTTTATAAAGCTATATAACTTTCAAGTTACCAATAAAAATATGCTTTTCGGGTACAATCTTCACAAATAAACCAAAGTTTCAAGAATATGAAGACGAATTTGTTCCAATTTTTTAGCAAAATATACTATGAGAAAAGCTTTTTCTCATACCATCAACGATTTTAATCAAATATGTAAAAAGTTTCCAATATGACAAACATACGAGTACACAAATTACCCAAGCTAATGGTTCTTAGATGAGTTGGAGAAATTGTCAAGGAGTGGCAAATATAATTTACCTAGCTCAAAAACTGCTTTCCGGAATCCACTAACATCGAGGAGTAAGTTTATAAATTAATAATACTATCATGTAATATTTAGATTACGTATTTTGATCACAAAATGCTCATGCGATAAAAACAAATTAATAACAGTTTTCAACGCATGAAAAAATAAGCAAGTAACAACAATGATTAGATCGATATTGCCGAGTTCAAAAAGAAATGTTTCATATCAACGACAAATTAGGAAACAGAAAATATCGAATATATAAATATTTATTAAAAATTACTGAAACGTCGTAAATATGGTAGGACGACATATCTATAAATCATTAACAGACAAGGTCGTATTAATTAGCATTAAGAACACATCACGCTGCAAGTTCAGTATATAAATATCTGACGAGGAATGTGATGCATACAAACAATACAAACAATGAGTCGCGCCCGTCGTGCAGTATGCCTGTGTCATGCGACTCAACGAAGAAACAGCGAGGGACTAATCCATTACATGATTACGATTGCTCCTCGAGACATCGGGTCATATTCAATTAACTGTGAACCAGATAAGAAATGAAATTGGAGGTTAACCACATATTGAATTGGGCCAGTGCAAACATATTACATACCCTTAAACATTTATGAAAAACTATGAAAAATAAATCTTGCAAAAAGGGAATAAGAACAATATAAAAATTCCGAAAAACAACTTGATATATGATCTCGCACAACATCGCCAGGAAAAAAGGCCACCAGCCTAAACGGTATAGTAGAGACCTCAACCCGATGTTGGTGTAAACCTCGAACACAATAAGGATCTCAAGCCTAACGTGGAAAATTTTAATATTTTAAGTCGGACTTAAGTAAACCCTTCCCATTCCTAAACCATGCCGGTGGTTAAAAATATTTACATATGTGGAAAAAAGGAAATATAATGGCACAGAGTAAAAAACTCTGTAATAGAGTGTGGCAAGCAAATAGAAAACTGCAAGCAAATTGTGAAGAAATACATTGAAAATCCAGGTTAGAGTCAAGTTAAGATCGCAAAATATTAAATATTTCACGTTCTGATTCTGGTCAAAAACCTGAGTTTTTCAACAAAAAATTGGCTGCAAGGCTATTCTCTGAACCTTGCAGCCAATTTTTTGTTACAGAAGAAATCCTAACCTGTTTGAACGTGCTGCAGCAAAGAAATGTGGTACATCAAAAGCCGTACACGGAGTAAAAGTAAAAGCTGGCTTGAAGACATACCAAGTCTAGAAAGTACGCGACCGAGATGCAGAAAAAGAAAAAACAGCAAAATCCCGGGCAAGAAAATTATACAGCCGCTTTTTCACAAAGTTTGACTGTTGTGTTATGGACGACGAAACCTACTGCGTGGACTTCAGTCAAATACTGGACCAAGAATGTTATGTTGTCTCGCAAAGGGGAAGTATTGCGGTACAATTAAAAACAAAAGAGACCATCAAATTCCTCAAGAAACTTTTATTTGGCAGGCCATATGTGGTTTAAAAAGTGAATCATTCATTACTACTGGATCCATTAATGGCAACATTTACGTTGTAGAGTATTTAAAAAAGAGATTGCATTTTTTATAAATTCCCACCTCAGTATTTTTCTGGCCCGATTTGGGCTAGTTTGCCATTATGGCAAACTAGCCCAGGAATTTTACTGAGACATTAACATTGTCTCATAAGATTGAAATCCGAATTGTCCTGAGTTGCGGGTAATCGGTCGTTACTGGGCTTTAATAAAAAAACAATTAAAAAGCACAAAATCGCAATGTGCTACCATGAATAACTTTCGCCAAAAATCGAAAAAAGCAGAAGAAATGGACTAGAACTGATGTTCAAATTTTAATGAAGAGGGTGAAGTACAAGGTTCTGCATTTTTGGTACAATTAATAATTACTATAAATTATGTTTTAAATTGGAATATGTACTGTATATAAGTTTAAGATTAATACAACAATAAATACTTTTGCTGTACATAAAACATAACATAGTAACATAAAAATTGAATTTTGATGTTACTATTTTGAAAATTTCTTTGTGGTATTTTTTATTTTCGTAGTTCGGTTGTGCACCCAGTTTTATAAAAAAATGAATGCAATTTTTACTGATTAATATGTATGTGAATATGAAGATACCTATGCACAGAAGAATATTTACTGCAGACTCTAATTTGATATTTTTCACTAAAATTAAAACATCACTTCTATCTGTTGGATCGAATTTGTATATAACTGGCAGTTATAGGTATTAGCCATAAATATGTTAATTATTTTAATTATAGCTAATTATGTTATGTTATTACTATATCTGTTTTTATGTCTTTATTGATATGGTTAAAATATATTATTAGTTATGAAATGGTTCATATTTCATATTAAAAATTGTTTATTAATGAAGTGTTTTTCATCGTAGAAAAATGCTAGGATGTGTTTTCGTGTATTTGTGAAGTTTGGACATCACTGAGTGGTTGCAAATTAGTTGCCAATTAATTTTTAAGATTCGTCTGCGTGCATTTTCATAAAAGCTGAATATAAACATCATCCATTATAAATATGTAAAGATCCCTATTCATTTGTCTGGCATAAATCATTTTTTTTGCATCATTAGGAAACAATGTTAAACAAAGATCCTTTTAACGAAAAAAAAGAACGTTAGGATCGACCATTCTATTTTCGAGAATCGTATTGCTTCCGAGGGATACATCTTAGCCACACCCAACTGAAAATCATTTAAACTAACAGAACCGAATACATCATAAATCTAATTAACCCGTCCGATCCCTACATAATAAATAACACCCATCACGGCTAAAAACACCTGGTCTAAAACAAACTAACGAACGCAAAATAGAACAACAAGAGCCGCATTCCGTCGAATGGAAATAAATAATTTGCGTTAACTGATAATCAATCATGGGCCCACTGCATCGTTAATATGCGCGTTACATAATAAATTTCCAAGTGCACATTGTTAAATTTATTAACTCCGTTTATTCGTAATTACGCACTGCGATGTTACTGAAAAAGTTGAGCGCTAAGGTCGTCACTGGGTCGTCGTGACAGTGTCTATAAACAACCCGGCTGCCCGGCAATCAGTTTTATTCTTTCGCTGATTTACATTGAATGCAATACATCTTAACCCGAACACGAAGCTGGAGAAAATTCACAACGTATAAATCTCGGCGAGGTCACGGCATTAAATAAACCGTATTTTATTGGGGTCTTCATGAATATGAATCCCGGATGACGTTTTTTTCGTCGTCGGGTAACAACTAGCCGCGAAATATCTTTTGTTTAAAATTGGAAACAATACACGCGAAGATCCAGAAACGAAACCACGGCGACATGATTGTCGCATTTTTGCGCACTCGAAAACAATGGGGAAGACCTTGGAGTTTTGGCGCCGTTTTTTTATCGCCGACGGAACAAACTCGGACGTTTTGAAGACTTACTTTTTCGAACGAAAAAGGCAGACCAGTTTTTAGCGACGGTGTTTTTTGCTCTGCTCGGAAAGATCGTAAGCGATAATTAATTAAATGAGATGTTTGTTCTGCGTTTGTGGAACATGTGTGTTCATATTTGGAGCAACTTGTTCGTTTCCAGGACATACATATTTTATACCACTGGCAATGATAATGAGTTGAGCAGTGCGACGACCGAAAAGACTACATGATTCCACTTTTTCCGCAGTGAAATCAGTAGATTAGCAGGTAGGTACCGTAAGCACTTTCTATTAAGATTTTAGTATAATTGGCTCGTATTTGTCCATTGCGTAAAATAAATTTTGATTATTTCTAATATTTAGTTTCATTAATTACTTTTCCTAACATTTAACATTAAACATTTTATATTTATGCTATTATTTTATATACTATGAAAAAGATATGGTATATGCATTTATGGGTATTCTAACATAGAGGTTTTTTATCAATTCCATTTCAAAAGAATTTTGTTTGCTTTATTACGTAAACGTCTCCAAATGAACTTAAGTGTGTTATTTTTATGCTATTATTCAAAAAATTGCAAACCAAGTTTAATATGTTCATGGCGTTGTTTTAAAAAGTACAACAAAAACGTGTTACACAAATGGTATGCCATTATAAGGAAGTTGTTAATTTAATTATATTTTTAATATAAGTCTGATTAAATAACGTATATGAATGAGATATTTTTTTAATACTAGCGCATTCTTTACAATAGTTCTGCTGAACAATTAAGTTTGTTATTTTTAGGTTATTATTTTTAAATTGCCTGTGCTTGTATTTAATGTATTACTTAGAGGGTAATAACAATAAGTTCGGATATCCGCGACTCACGCAAAAATATATTTGATATTACTTTTATTATCATGTTTCTTTCTTTGTTCTAAAATTATTACATTGTATAAACTGAATTATAATTTTTACAAAAGCGGTAAGTTACTTGTATCATATTAACCAAAATTAATTCGAATTGTTAACGAGGACAACTTCGTAGTATTTATGTAGTAAGCTACAAAGCTTACTACATAATTCATTGACATGTGAATTGATAAAGTAAGTGTAAGTTAATTGGTTTTAATGTAAATATAATAATATATAATATAATTGAAAAATTGAGTAAATTTGCTAAACACTTTGATATATCTGCTGTGGGCATAGTAATTATATTATATTAGTAGTTAAGCATAATTTGTAAAACATCAATATTCAATATTGACAGTTAAAATAGTTAAGAGCATATTATCTGATTTTAGCCAATGTGAATCGAGCATTTACAGCAGAGGGTATCATCAATTTGAAATTTCAATCAGGTTTTGCTGGATTTTTATGAGAGCGAATGAGAGCGAGTAAGAGCGAATAAACCCGGAACCCTAATTTAGTAAAAACACAAACTGTGAATTATGACATGTGAAAGAACCAGGAAGTGAAAGCATAGCTAGGAGAATTGTATTTGTCAGTTCGAAGAATACCTGTAAGATATGTAATAATAACAATTTGAATATGATTGCACTCTTGCAGGAAATTCGCGTTTGTAATGTCTAGCTTTTCACCAGCTTCTCTCACATCATACTTATCTTCTGCTACCCTCATATCCACTTTCAGTATAGCTGGGCCAATCGGTTTTTCGAAGAAACAACTTACCAAGTGACCTACAAAAAGCCTTTGAGTGATCCTTACAAAAAAATAAGTGACTATTAAGTGACAATTTGTATTTTATTTATCTTAGAATAAAACAAAAAGTAATGGTGTTGATGTTTACGTTTATTAAAACAGAAAAAAATAATAAATATTCTTATGAATGAAAACCAACAAATAACAATAAACTTTACTAAACATCAATTTCCTTCTTACTAATATAATAATTCTTTGATTTACATCCTCAACTATCTTAAAGTTGGGGATTCAGTCATGGTCGCAATTAATCGCTCCCCGCTTGGAAACTAATTAATATTTCTAAACAGAATTTTGGCATGTAATTGGAAAAAGTAGCATCTAGGCCCAGTGTATGTTAATTTTTTTTTATATTACGTTCCCAATCTATTTTTTTCGCTATCTCGCGATTCTAATAATTTTATACAAAATCCTTTCATTGACTTCCTTCGTATCAATATGTATATGAGCTAAAAAAAAAATCAAAAGAATTGCATCATTAGATAAGGCTACACGGCAATTAGAAAATTTCTTCGTATGCGAGCGGCTAATTTCGATCATCATATTTGCCGCCGACAATTTTTAGTTCACCGAAATTCACGGTAGGTTTCGTAAAACACGTCGAACGAATCTCATTCATAAATCTCGGCGCTTCGCGTTCGTAACCACAATAATTCGTCCCGGATTTTTTCTCCTATTCTAAAAAAATCTCGTGATAATGCTCGTCCAAATTTATCGATGTTTTGTTTGCTTACTAAAAGACAGTTACTTTTGTCAATGACGATTATGAATGCAGAGACGATAGTGACGAACTTGTTCAATTGCACGGATCGATTAGAAATGAAATTAATCACAACTTAGCGAAGGCGGCACTATTAATTTTTTTTATTTTCATATATCTGCTTGCATAACATATGTACGATATTTGCGCACGCTTACATAAATTTTATTGCGACATTACATTTTTTGCCGAATCTAACCAATCTTTAATTTGAAAGTAATCTACAGAATAAGCAGTTTGTTTTATGGTGATATCAATATTTTGTTACAATAATAAATATTCTCTGGCATGCACTTTTCGGTGTGTCGCTAAATAGCATAAGCGATCATTCTGATGATACTATAGTATTATAATAGGATGATTATGTACCATCTTAGTTACCTATTTCAAAACACTTTCTAAATGCGAATGAGTAATTCCACTTATGATACTTGTGCCAATGCATTCAAATTTCATATTGTTTCATATTCCATACTTATTAAAATAATTATACAAAAACATATTTGGAAATTGCACTTATAAAATAAGTTTGTTTATTTACCATATTATGAAAAATTGAAAATATAAAATATTATTTCCGCTTGATCCCGCCATCCACATCAGCTCTATATGGTTTAATTTTTACTTCACTTGTGCATTCGTATGTTCGTGATACAAATTGTACTGAGCAATGCAAATCCGTTTTCATGTTGAAGCTCTATGTGTTCACATTGTGGTAGGTTACACGTTCTGAATTGCTGGTGGTTCATTTTGAGCGACTCATTCGCGAATGGCCCACGTTGCTCACAGAACACATTGCAGTATTCACTTCAAGCGTCATTTCGAAAGCATCTACTTTGATTGCTACCTGTGGTTTATCTAGCCTTGCGTACCTTCAAAACCATATCTTCGGTAGACTTTTAACCAATTGCAACAAATATTCCATTTAAATTTAATTTATTGTATGGGAATACCAAAGTTAAAATTAATATGTTCGGGTACCAATCGTGTCAAATACTAGGATCTATTCGAATTCAATAGAATTCTCCCTGTTTTTGATTAATCTTTGTTCGTTTTCATAGGTCGAGCCACGTACCTAATCATCTTTCCTGGAAAAATGACGTGATAAAATATAATATTTCATAACTAAACTAACCTGTTGTATCTTCATTTATCATATGTTGGCAATTTTATTTGTAATCTGGCCTATCTTTTTTGCTTTTGTGTTTGTTGCGCCTCTATGATGTGTTCAGGATCTATACATCGAAGTCCTCTTTTTATTCTGCCGCGTACAATTTCTGGGAGTGTACAGTCTTTATAAAATAAAACTAACTTTTCCATCATATGATTGTCCCATAAATGGTCGTCTCTTTTAATTTGTTCAATAAACAGATCAACATCATCATTTACATAACAAACAAAATAGCAGACATCCCTTCGTGTTATATGCAGTTGACCCTGAATCTAAAAATGGGTTGCCAAATTATAAATAAAGAACGTTATGTAGCAAGCTTGAAACAATCAATGAAATTTTGAAGCAAGGAAATAAATATGTAATTGCTACTTGCGTAATTTCTTTACTTGGAGCATGATATTTGGTAAAGCTCGTACGAAAAGCCTATGTTATAAATATCTACTCTAGTTTCTCAAACAACTACATTTCAGTGTTCGATCATTCCCATTTACCCTCACCAATTAAAATAATAGTTTACCTGATAATAATAATTATGATTTCTCTTCAGCCTGAGCTTGCCGTTATGAAGTTCCAGGCAAAAGTTTTTTAATTTTGTAACTGCTTCATTTAAATTTATGGATAATTTAGACACATTAAATAAACACTTTACTTCCAATATATGAGTTTGGCCTATTAGACCTGTAAATATTAAATGTGAATCGTCATTTCTGTAATAATTGTCGGTGTTACCGTCAGGTGAAGCACCCAAAAAAGTGTGTATAGGATCCACATGCAATCCACTTCGGTCTACCTTTATTTTGCATGTTTCCTCAAATTTGGCGCTAGCAACGGATTCTTTAAGGAGCCCATATTCGATTGCTTCGCTTCTAATAAGTCGGGTATGTAAAATAGATTTGACCAGACTGTGACAAGAAGTGCGCGGCTGACGTCTTATTACGCTTCCAAAATGTGAAGCTGTAAGGCGATTACTTCTTTCCGACCTATATTTCGCATTATCAAATTGTCCGAGAGTATCTGCCGCCAATTGCGAAATTTCTTCATTTGTAAGCTGTAAGCAGTTTATGTAGCCATGCTAAATGAATTATTTTTTTAAATTCAAACGCAGGGTTATATTCCTATACTTTTGATGGTGTTATGAATTCGTTATTATTATGGTTCCTGTGATTACTAAACAGCAAGTATAAAGTTCATGGTGTATATTTGTAAATGCTGGTTACAACTTTTAAATACTTAATACTAAAATGAATTAAAATATGTAAAAAAAGGCGCTCTCGTAAATATCTTGCGATATGTATATCGACCGATATCCGCTGGCGTAAGTTTTTATAATATTTTTTTGTATCGTAACGTTGGGCGAAGGAACGAAATGTTGCCCAGGCAAATACTGGCATATTTTCCATTCGGTTTGTTTCCGATTGGCATGATTTACTTCACTGCTATTGAATAATACATTTCAAACTATCAGCGACATCTAAAGGGATTAGTTGGCGATCAGTTTTTGATTCCCCAGTCTTAAGTTTGCTTTTCTCTTCTGTTCGCATTACTTCATAGGCACCCAACAACTTTCTGACCAAGGTGTCCTTTGCACAAGAAAGTTTGCGGTTTTCAGTAGCTTCGCTTCTTTGAAAAGAGTATCTGCAGCTTGTTCCTTAAATTCCTATGCTCTTTCGCTTTCACTTCCAGAGTTTTAACTCTCTGGTGTTCTTTTTCAGTCAACTCCATTTTCTCCTTTCCGTAGCATTTTTAGCTTCTTGTTCTTTATTGAGTTTTGTCCCACTTTGATCTGTTGCAGTTTTGTCTTCTGTCAGTATTATTTTGGATGGAGAAAAACCTCATTCAAGTCCACAGTTTCCATCCATAGCTAAAACAGTCGCATTATTCTGTTGGTAGTAAATTTTGATTTACATCAATTACAAGCTTGTTTGCAAGATAAGTGTTCCTGCTTGTACTTGCAAACTTTTAATATATGTATATGGGGAAAGATATTGACAGTTTATCAGGAACGTGCCAAAGGATAAGGATTTAGTTGCCAAATGTTTATATTACTCGAAGATGGGATTGGACACCTTTCAAAAATATGAGCCTAGACCTGTCTGGGCATGTGCCTCTATTTATTATAGCTTTGTCTTCAAATCCAACATCCACATTAGTCACAGGTATTTAATTTTTGTTCATTAAATCCTCAATGTCTTTCTCAGACAAGTCAGTGACTTTCTTGCAACGTTGCAACAAATTTTTCCCGACGTTTGAACAACAGATCCCTTAAAGTACATAAAGTACATATCAACTGGTATTTACTGGAAGCTGATAGGTTTTTTCGATGCAGCGGAACAAACTTCAAAAAATATTCATGGATCGCCTCCCTCTGCTCAATTATTCGTTCAACAGATGAGGGCTGCAGCCAACTATACAACACTGTTAAACTAATAAAAGTTAAACGGACACAACACGACACTGTAACATCAATTTGCATTAGGGTTTTCAGATTTAATCAAAGTGTTTTTGGTTAAAGCACGCAAAAGGTGACCTAAAGTGATCTCAGTGGGAACCCTGCAGACCACTTACCATTTTTCCATCAAACATTATCCATAAGTTCATCACAAAACACTCCATGTACTTCATGCGTACTTCGAAACTACCAGTTTCAATCCATGTGCAGCCCATATACATCAATTCTTGTACCTGTTATATTTTCCCTTCCATATCAAGCTCCCCCATCCTGTACAATTTAATTTTCTTTGCTTTCTCTATGTCCAGAAACTGACCCTCCCATAATATCTCATACCTTCCTAGTAAATACATAATTGCAAAATAAGGCAATCAATTTTAATTAGCACGCCATGAAAAGGGGTAAAAGGGTTACGGAATTTATTCTAGTTGCAGCAGGAATATGATAAATTTGTTTACTTTTCCAAAGTTCAAATCAAAAACGTCGAAGCAAAATATTCAATTGTTAAAACGCGGTGATAAAAATATTAACGTGTACAGAGCTTTCCATCCTTGTTACTTTAAAAACTTAAAAACTTTAAGGAAAGGATATCAGCAAATCAATAATATAGATGGGAAAGAAATGAGACAATATCGATGTAATGGCAACCAAAAAGAGATTCATTTCTGACATCGGTGCACTCGTCGTTGAAAGAGTCCTGTGGATATATTTAAGTTATGAAACTAGCAAGAAAAAACAAAATTATTAGAAATTGAGATTATAATAAAATTATTCCGAACTACTGATTCTTAACCATATCATCATATCAAACGAAAAATACAATCATCGTATATTTTTCAATGAAATGTCCAAAAATCACCGTTGCCAGCAATAACTTTACCAGTAATAACTTTACCACCTAATATTAAACTTAATTCCTAGTTTTTTTAATAATAATTCAAATGAAAATAGAATTTGCCATCATGCGCCTTTTGCGATCTTACTTTATAAATACATTTTGGTGATTATGACAACGTCTACGATTATTTCTATCGTTCCATTTTCTTACAAGCACGAGAGAGCTCCCCAGACGCAGTGGCGTATCTCATTATCATGCTAATCCCTTAGAATTCATTAGGGAGTGCCTGCGGCGGTACGCATACCTAGCCAATAATATGTAAAGTCGGTTCGGTCGGTAAGAAAACGGGCTCAATTACGTCGTAATAGAAACTGCGTGTGTGCCGCGCAAGCACTCGGAGTTTGATTGAGGTTCGTGCTCGGTACGAGGCGAAACCGCTACGATTTATGGGCCCTCAGCTACCGCTGAATAAACGTCTGTGAATCGTGCGACCGACCAGGCTGACAAAAAGTCACTAACATCACGCGTCGCGTTGCCAACTCAAATTATATTTGTAAATAAAACGGAATGACTTCATTTCAGGTCGGATACCTCGTATAAAATATTACATCGTCAATAACAGTTTATGTCCTGAGAAATATGATAACGAAAAAAACCATGCGCCTTTGCCAAAAAACAAATCCCGACGACACAAAATTTTACCCAACAAAACGAACGCAACGTAAATTGTAAAGCATAATATATTGCAGTCGTAATTACCGGCGATTGTCCGGCGACATTCTTACATGTAAACCGAAGCGACGGTTACACAACGCGCAACATATTAAACCGCGTCCCGGAGACCCGGCCAATATAAATCCAATCAGCGGGCGCATAATGTAGATCCGAGACGTCACAATTGTTTAACTTGAAGCGAATAACGAGAATCCCCGCGCGAGCTTTGTTCGGTGCCGATGGATTCATTTGTTTATACGTGCCGGGCCGCTCGGCGCGCTACAACTTCGCTACGTACAAATTAAGTTTAGAATTGCTAACGTTTTGATCGCTCGGCTCGATTACTGCGCTCCGTCTCGCTTTCGGCCGTCCGTCTTCATCCGGACGCTAATTGGGAAATTTGAATCGGCGCACGGTCCCGATTATAAATGCAATTTTAAGCGCAAACCAGTTTTGACCCCCGGACGCTCCGGAAAATAGGCTCCATTAAAACACTTAAGCTTCTCCATCTACAGGTATGTAAAATAAATATGGCTTAACGCTGTTGTTTAGAACCAAATTGTTTAGAAAGCTGTAACTGGCGATAAAACGTGGGTTCATCACTATGATCCTGAAAGCAAACCGGAGTGGATGCAATGGAAACACAAAGGCGCGCCACCACCAGAGAAGGTTAAGGTCCAACATTCGGCAGGCAAGGCACTATTTTTTGGGCATCGGAAGGAATTTTACTAATAGACTATTTGCAACATAAGACCAGGATGAAGGGTAACTATTAAGCTGCTTTTGTATGACAATGCGCCCGTGCACAATGCTGTTGTTGCCCAAGATGCTCTGCAGGATTTAAATACACAGAATTAAACCACCCACCCAAGACTTAACACCCTGTAACTATTTTCTGTTCAGTTGAAAAAGCAATTGAGGGGGCAAAAATTTCTTAACGATGAAGAACTAGGGTGGGCTGTTGAGGGCTTTTTTGCATAGCAAGGAATTTTTGTTGCTTCATTTTCGTGAATTGGTAAATGTAAAAAAAGCATAGATGTACGAGAAGATTATATTGAAAAATGACCAAAGAATTGTATTGTATTTTAACTCCTTCTTAGCCCGGTACTTTTTTATCATGTTGCCAAGGAATGTATTATAAAAAAATACAACAAGATTTCTCAAACTCAATTCGCTTGAAATAAATGCTCCATTTTCATTTACCTAGCTTAGTTCCTAGCTTTTTTATGAAACCTCACTACAGTTTTGCAACAATGTTTATATCTTCACAAACTGCAATCAAAATACTATCACTGATGTAAATATTAATTAAATTGGTAGCTTAGATTGTTAAATCAATAGACAATTAGAAATTATTCTTTAAGCGTTAATTAATAATTTTATACATTTTCCTACAGAGAAAAGTGTCGAATTTACTTTCAAATGATTCGTATGACATAAGGGCTGGGGGGAGGGACACTCACCATACTTGGCAATAACAGATTTTTATAGGCGATTTTAAGAACATGGAGAACATTTGAAAATTTGGTGCGGAGGAATAATTGGAGTAAATTGGAAATCGTTTTAAATGTTATTGTAAAAATTCTGATAATAATATATATTACAAGTGCTACATGTTTATGTAAATATTGCGTCGCGTCTAGAATTGTACATGATATTCTTTATGTTTATTGTTAAAAACATTGTTAATTGCAATCCTAGTTTTTAGATCGCCTCAGAAAAGTGTGTTTATCGGCAGTTAAACGAGATATGTTTGATATCTGACGTGCATATAGTTGTCGCCCAGACTAGTGTCGAAATATTTGAACCTTATTGTGCCTATTGCAAAGTCAAATAATTTAGGCAAACACAGCCTTGTCTAGTAGTTTGATTTGTTGTATTTGTCCTTGTGAATGTAACTTTTAGAAATGGAAGAGGAGCCACTAGCAAGTAGCAGCATTGCGTTGTATTTAGACAGCACATTTTTTTCAGTTTGAGACTGATGCTGAAACAAAGGAGCTGTCGCATAAATAAAAGATTAAAATACTAATTTGGAGGCTTTTCGAGTATTCTCAAATGTATGATAATAATGTAGAAGCGCTCCAGACGTACTGTCCTTTTGCTTCTAGCTGGAGTTTATGAATATCATGGCGAAGAATTTTTTGAATGTTCGAGTTCGAGTGTTCGATCCCACATATGTAGATATCAGCATTCTTAATTAAGGTAGTTTATATCCGCGCAAACCGGTGTAAAGATGCGGCCAGCCGTGTCACGTACAAAATCTTATCTATTGTAACACAAATTCGGCCCGGCATTTATCCTATAAATTCCCTTTCATAAAAGCCATCATTTTACGACTGCCAAATTCATCACTTCATCATTCAACCCTGCCGTTGTAAATAAGCCATCATACAATTAAACATCGTCATTTAAATTATTATATGGAATGCACTCTCGGGAATTTAGATTAATCCTTTTAAAATCGGTGAACTAAAACTTCCCTTTCCTTCTGACCAATCACGACGAGTTGTTCGTCTAATACCGCATTGCACCAAAGTGGGAGCATTTCATTCCCACCAGCGAACTTTATTATTTAAAGAAGTTTATCGCCCTTACCATTATTATTATTCAAGACTAGTCAAACACAACAGTCGACATGTATAACAACAGAGCCACTCGAGTAATAATACAACAGTATTATTCACTCAAGTATTAATCACGTACAACAGTACAAGTAGCAAACAAGCTAACACAACGCAACAATGCAAATTGTGATTGTAAAATAATTGTAAGTAATTGTAAGTGTTAATAAATAGTGTACAAAGTTACAGAAGTTTATTCTGCAACAAGCCTTCGAACGATGTAATAAAGCCCAGACAATAGTAGCGCAAATCAGTGGCGTAAATACGTGAGCGAGAGACGTATTTGAAATTACCTTACAACTCGCCACGAGTCGAGTACACGCAAGTCTCTTCGTTCATGTCGCGCAAATACGATGTATAGGAAGATTTATTTAAAAATGAGTTCTCAACCAGTTTATTACATATACGCCATATAAAACTGTTATTATTGATTTAAACTGGTCCGTCTCTGCGAATGATGCCTCTTCGTACATTCATCTATGTGCGCTATGCGATAGTAAAACAAAATGTTTAGAACATGCAGGTTTCACTGGGAAGCTACCTGGGCAGCATCTCAAAGAAATCAAGGCCAACGAGTTGTGTTGATTGCGCGAAGAATTTGGAACCGTAAAACAACCTGTGATAACTTCTTCACAACTCAAAATCTAGCAATCAAGTCAGAAACAAATATAGTTATTGTAACGGTGCGATCAAATAAGACTTTTCCACCCGAATGACATAACAAGTAATTCACACGCGTCCACTTTATATCATCAAATTTATATCATCAAACGATGAAATATTCTTATTACTAAATGAGCAAACAATACAAAAATAAAAATGTTGCGTGTACAATCACGATAGCACCACATGAACGAAAACATATTTTATTTTAACAATAATCAATACTATCGTAATATTATCTTAAAATAACAAAATGTTTTTGAATGTTTTCGGTTAAAAGATTTTATTTACATACTTAAAACTACAAAACAAAAAATTACAAAGATATCTTCCGGACACATATTTTCAAATCGTTAAACTAAAATGCGTACAATCAGTTCTGAGACTTTTGATTTATCAGAAACCACCACTAAAATATTCGGATATGCAATTATTTATATTTATTGTTTGACCCCTTGACACCACGCTAATTATTTTCAAAAGTTGCATTAATTTAAGTTGCGACTGATCTGAAATGTTTTGTTTATCCACATTAATTGAAATCACTTCGGAGACCAAACCTATTTAAAACGTTTTGCATTGAATTCTGACAATTTAATTTAGAAATAATTTACAACCCTACTTTATTAATAGCATCATATAATCTATTATAACCCCCCCCCCCCCCCCAGTGAAGGAATTTTTATGAGTAATTCACATTGTTCAAGTGATCATTATTAATAAATTACATGATAATTTTTCTTACGTAACTATTGTGTCATGTTAAATATTGGCTTACCATAATATAATAATGAGAAATAAATCTCGGAACAATTCAAATAAATCACATTTCTTTTGTACACACTATTTATAACAAAAACAAACACATTTATTCGTTCATAAATTATTCATATCTCGGTTCAGCGTCTGACCTTTTATTTCAATGCGTTGTTTTGTGCCAGTAAAATTTCATAATTAAACAATCACGTTTTTCCGCTACACGTAATACATAAATCGGTCACAAGTAATTTTTGAAACACAAAAAAAACGATTGTTCGAACTGTGGCTACCGAACATTAAAATTTCGTTCGGCGATGCTCCATTACATTACATTAAATTTCACGGTTGCGTCTTGCGTGGCGGAGACGACCGACCGGCCAGGCGCAAGAACGATCACGGTAGGTCGCTTTATGGCAGAAAGCGCCGATTCATATAATTAGAGCGGTAATGATCGGCCGACGGTATTTATAAACCACTTGGAGAAAATGCCGGCAGGAAATCTTATAAGGCATGCAAATTTTATCGAGTTATCCGCGGTTTCGCTATTTGCTCGTTTTCGATCGCGAAGGATCTCGAATTAACCTCGCCGGTGTGTATTATCTGCGTCGTCGGCCGTCAACCGACCTGACAGGTCGGGCGCTTTTTGCTTCACGGCTCGCAACACTGTCCAGATGAAATGATATTAGATTAAACGATGCCCTTACCTGTAATTCCCATCTATTATGCTCGGCCAGAGAACATGCGTAATACGTGTAATGTGTCTAAATTACCATAAAAGAAACGTGTACGTCACGGTTAGGAAAAATGTCGAGTTTGACGCCTGGCGATAATGGCTCGGTTTCGTCCTTTTTTCCCGCCGCGGATCCGGTTATAGAATATTAAATTCAATCAACAACTAATATCTATTTAATCCCGCTTTATTTACAACCGACTAAACCTCTATGATTTATCAATTTCCTGAATGTAAACACTAATCTCGACATTTACATTTTTAATGCCATTTCAGCCAGTATAAACGTCCAAGTGTTTTATATCACTGGAGCAATTTACATATCTAATTTATTTATCACTGTGTAAACTAAATTTAACATTCTTTTTATTAAAGTAAATGTACTGTTAATATATGAAAAGTAATGTTTCATTTGTTTACAAATTATGAAGCTTAGATACTACATATGTCTAACAATTCGAACCCCCACTCCAGTGGTAACTTGCTTAGATAATGTTGATCCCCAAGCCATTGGACAAACTTATCTAATTAGTTTACTTCACTTTAAGTCAACGCTTCTTTAAACCATTCTTAACTTTCCAGCGGGCGCGCTGTCGACAAATGCGCAGTCAACCACGTATGCCAAGTACCCACCTATTCCAAGATAGGTCTATCTCTTAACTACATGTGGACGGATATCAACAATACTGTTTGGCATCAAAAGTTATTTTTGAAGTTTCAGTTGAGCATTAATTTTACACTCGCCTTTCTGTGTAAGTATAGTGCGTATATTAATTTCTGTGAATTTTTCTCACATTTATATCGTTTCTGTCGTAGCACATATGTATTTTTTCGTTTCAGATAATTCTCAATATGGCCCACATAATTCTCAATATGGCGTAGACAAAAAGAGCTGCAAGATATTGCCGAATATTTCCTTGATGAGCCAGAGGCGGAGGACGAAAATTACATCGCCTCAAGTGGCAGCGAATTATCGGTAGGAGAAATCGAGCAACACATTCAAGACAGTGCTACCGAACAAGAGAACCCTTCAGACGAATCTGATTAACAGGAACTCGCCATTGAGGAACTTTTTATTGGAAAAAATAAATCAACAAAATGGCGTAAGACCAAATGCAGTGTTTCATCAAAAACCAAGAAACCAAAGTACCCACTGGCGTCACTCAACGAGCTCGTGGTATTGAAAACGAACTGGATGCATTTTCCCAAATTGTCGACATCCCAATGATTGACGCTATTTTGAAGTACACAAATATGTATATTGATCAACTGCGAGTTCGCCACCAATATTCTAGAGAACGAGATTGTAAAAATATTCACAGGCAAGAATTTATGGCATACCTAGTCTATTATATTTGATTGGCATAAAAAAGTCAGGATCTACCATGCGTTACAACAGGTTTATTTTCATCACACATTGTCTGAGATTTGATGATAAAAATACTAGAGTCGAAAGGGGGAAACTCGACAAGCTAGTGGCGATTCGTGAAATGCAGGTCGGCGTTCAATATACTGCGGAGAACAACCAGATGGGCCATTTGAGGCTTCCAATTCTCCAACAGACATCTAGTCACTCCAATGGAAAACTCAAACCAGAATTTGACTGTCGACAATTGGTACACAAGTGTACCACTCGCTGATTATTTGCCGGGCACAAACTGGGATGTGGAATCCTCTCTGATTGGATTCCAAAAGGACAATATACTGGCGTCCTATGTGCCACGAAAACCCAACCCAACCCAGCCCAGCCCAGCCCAGCCCAACCCAACCCAACCCAACCCAACCCAACCCTATATGAAATAAATTTATTTTCTTTACATCGTTTTTTAGTCAGCCTTATTGCAATTTCTCAATATTTAAGTAAAGAAATAACCATTCATTTGTCTAAATCTACACAGTGTACAATTTACGACAAGCACCCGCTCATGAGAAAATAAATTGTGCGGCCACTGAAAGGTCAAAGAAAAATTTTAACCAATTTAATGAAATTGCGAACAACCTCATACCTGCCCAGCCATTTGGAATTTGAGGAAACACGCAATGATAGAACAGATTAATCAGGTCACAACATTTCTTACCCTATCTAAGTCCTAGACAAAAAAAATATGGTTCTTGGATATATCAGCTTTCAATTCTTTATCTTAAAATCGATAAATCGATGGAGACGTCTTGACATCCCATGAAGTCACAATCATAACTGCAGATGAACCTTACCAACATCTTCACAACATCCAACATTGGCTAAAGTTGTGTCGAATTAGATGAATTGGAATAAAATCTGTAGATCATATTAACAAACCGTAAATGCAATAGTTCACGAATGACTTTAAGTAATCACGGAGCTCGTCAACGAGATGCAGATAAATGCCTTGGCATGTATCTGCATGATGATCGACTAGTTTACGGAACAAAAACAACTATATCTTAAACTCGTTGATAGTAAATCCCAAGTATCCCTCTTATAATCGTCGCAGCTCCCATATATATTTCAAATTAATTGCACGCGACTTATAAATGCTGATATTGAAAGACAAAATTAAAAACTATTATTTGAACTACAAAAAGAGATTCACATCGCAAAATGGACTTACAACCCAACCCAACCCAGTCCAACCCCAAACACTATGACGTTATAAACGAAGTGATGCACATATTAGATTTTAGGTACTTGGTTAAGAAATGAATAATCATGCAAAATGTCCACTCCATAAATGGCATGAACAACAAAATGTGTCTCATTAACAACAACACAGTAAATCTACTTTTAAAAGTATGCACTTTTTAAATGATTAACTTAAAAATAGTTTCCCTTTAATAAATATGTAACATGGTGTATGATTTGTTGCATTATCTTATTTTTACATACGAAGGTCATGATATGTCATGTCATGTCATGTAAGGTCGCGTGTCCTATCAAATATAACAGATATGATTTTATATTTTCATTTCAAAATACGCCGTTCGTGATTGGATATGGTTTTATGTGTTTAATGATTAATGATTAATGACTTAATATTAAACAGTTGGATGGTATGATCTGTGGAAACACGATTTTTGCACGTTATATTACTTCTTAACGTCAATGTTAGGTTGATTAGAAAGAAGCTAATGGTCCTGTCGTCTTCTTTTAATTTTTATAGATAGAAAGTTACGGCAATCCACATTCCCGAATTAAGGTTTCATGACAGTTTCATTAAATATTGGTAGTAATAATAAATTGCCGGAGGCTGTGATTTAAAATTGCCAAAAATTTTGTTATAAATATTAAACCAAGTATAAAATTAATTTATTAAATTTTATATTTGTACGTAAATTTTTCATAAATTACAGTTTGACTGGACAAAGCCCAGTTTTGCAGTTTAATCGAATGGAATCTTTATTGACGTTTACGTTTAAAACACGTTTTAAGTTAATTATATTGATTTTAAATTCACTTGAACATTTTATTGACGGGCCTGCTCTTTGAGCTTGACTGACTTAAATGTCTTTTACCACCTACTCTGTTTTTTAGGATATGATTGCGAAATTGAGAGGTACGTTATGTATATTCTAATACCTTTAATTTTTTTCAACACTTTTCTTGTATATTAGCATATAGCGTTGACAATTGCGCTCTCAAATACAATTGGCTCCTCCCCGATTCGGTGATTCTTTATATAACTTCAATCGCCGCCTACCATGAATATCATCGACAAAACTAGATTTTCACCTGTCATCATGGTTTGCAGTATTTTACTATTATTGTATTATTACTAGGCCTTGTTTTAGGCACTATTACGTATTTTACACCTTATACAATTATATTATACCTGGATTCCTATAAACATTTTTGAAACTCAAACAATTTATGTTCGGTTTCCTACCGTTGTTTCATATAATTTCTAAATAAACTTATCTATAATCTCAAATGTACGATCAGTTATTTATAATAACTATGTTTTTGCCGCACGTAATATATTGAAATTCCAAATGTCGAATTAATTCCCCAAACCGATTTTCATACATTTTTACGTCCACAACTTATACGCAATGCACAGTTACACATACCGAACCATCGTGCTGTCATTATTCTAACTGGGTATATGCTTTCGTCAAATTTCATTTGAAATTGTTTTATTTACGACCTAAATATTGTCCAAAACTAGGATGTAGTATATTATTTTGCCATTATTCCTTATCGTTTCATTGTATTTATATTTACATTATTTACATATCTTTTCAATATATTTTGAACAAACAGTAATTAAAAATGATTAATAAAGATGAAAACTGAACTTATATTTTTAACGATAATTAAGTAAAATGTCTGCAACAAAAATGTAAAGCCCTGTGTTCGACACCTTATTACTTGCTTCCAATACAAATACAGCGTTATCATAAAATGTTAACAAACAATAATTGATAATTAATGAAATAACTTAAAATGTAAAAGCTAAGAAAAATCCTTCAACCAATAGAATTAAAACTTATGGCTGTCACATAGAAAAATTATGCTCATTCATTATTAATTAACGATAATTACTAAACATGAATAAATTAATTTTAATTAAAAAAAAAGTTCCGAGAATGAATGAGTCAAGTTATTAATTAATGTGTAATTAATAATTCTCGTTCGTATCTATTGATCTGAGGTGACCAATTTAATCAGAACCACACCAATCGGTAGTTTTTTATGCACGTTGTAATAAATCAGTTTCTAAATTATTTAACGAAGACTGATGGTATTTTTGCAACATTGATATCTTGGCATAATTTATAATTTTGAGTTTTTTTCTACAGACAAAATTTCAATTTTCTCTAGCTTAATACTGATGTTTTAATGGTGGCGTTCAAGTTGCGTCAGCGAATTCATATTTCCGCAATAAATAAACAATCCAGATCATAGTTCTGATGAATTTTATAGGTGAAAAATCGATTCTTTAAAATCACCAGGACGCTTTTGTCATCTTCGGTATCCAACGCAGTCTTACTTCCTCAGAGACTAGAAACTAAGCTTCCCAAAATCAACACATCGAACGATTTAAAATTCAGGGATGGGGCAAAACTATAAAAGACTAGCATGAGAGGTGATTTTATAAGTCGATTAAATAAATTTATGAACCAACGGTCTAATTTTCTCCCGAACGAACACCAGGAATTACAAAAAATGCCAATGTCTATCCCTTGAACGCATCCGTAATTGATTCTTAAATAGACTCATACATTCAGCTGCATCCGATAATTACAGTTTTTGTGCGCGAACAAATGCGACAGCTTAACACAAATTGCATCGATAAATCAATCAAAACTGATAGGTTTATTCGAATTCAAATTACGAGGGTCGAAATTAATGGCGTGACGCTCGTACCCCATTAGGCACAAAGCGGATCATAATTAAGACTTAAAGGGCGAAATTATAGATCAATTCAAAACTACGAATGTGTCAAATTTGTGAAAATTGATTGCCATCGGAGAGTACATGTGTATCGCGGCAATTTTATAGCCCGCCAATCTGCGTGCCTGGCTCGTATAATTAAATTTACATATTTTTTTTCTTCGGCGCGCCGGCTAAGAAATTTGACGAAACCGTAATTATGTGCCTCTTCTTGGCCTGTTTTCGTGTGTAAAAAGCGTACACGGGTCATAGCGTCTTTAAGTACTCCGTTATTAAACGAACATTGAAGTCTATGGGGCCAATTTAACTAATTTGTAGTTACCGGTCTTAAGCTTTAGTTGTTGTTAGGCTTTAAATTTTAAAAAGAAATCCATTATCATTGTTAGTGCATATTCGTTGCTAATGTTAAAAAATATATATGCATAAAATATGAATAAATTAAATTTAAAAATTAAATAAAACATCACCATTGCATATTTAATTATTAAATGATGCTAATACACCTTGTTTTATCGGATCCATCCGTAATAAGTTTAATAATAAAGCGGCGAGGACATAGTTCAAAATGTATCTACAGCCGCAATAAACTAAAAGTGCTCGTTATTTATAATGCAATCTAACCGCCCGGGTAGAGGAAGAGAGAGCGAGAGAGTGAAACGCTGGACATTCGTTGTTCAGGTACACGTACGATCTAAAATCCATGAACTTAAAATCGCCTCGGGTCCGGCGAAGTCAAGACCGAGCTCCGTAAACTCCTGACCAGAGGTCGCCAGATTAGGAAATAAGAAAAGAAGGGCACGATGATCTTATCTATTTATACCATGCCCTATCGATTGAAACACTGCACGTGCAATTTTCTAAAAAAAAGGCTCGTTGGCGGAAAATTGATTTTAGGTAACTTGTCTAGAGAAATCATTAAGTGTGGATATTTGAATATTGATATTAATGAATAATTTTACAGTTTTTACCTTCCGAGAAAAGTTTCTAATTAAGAAGCGTTTATTCATAATGAGAAATTATAATTAATTAGAATTCTCTACGTAACAGCCTCAGTTCTAATTTCTCTTGTCGAATGATAATTAATTTTTCTTCGTTTTTTCATTTTAAATTGTTTAATTAATTTTCATCAACCCATTAGGCTCACATTCTTTGTTATTTGCTATCGTTTTTAGCCTAACATTAGGGAATTAAATAGTTTAAAAAACAATTATCTACAACACAATGATAGAAGTTATAGCATATTGTGGGGTAGAAATATTTTATTTAATTTTTGATATAGCCTAGGTATGTTTATGTTATTCATTTTTTGAAAATGTTATCTTAGGATAAGCATTGTTAATTAAAGCATTTCTTTCTATGGCTTTGAAACGTAAACTCGGATGTGTCGCTAGGTTAACGATAGTGCTGTTTTTAATGTTTTTTCGATTTTTAGAAAAGACATTATTGCAACGTCCCGACCAGGTATCTTTAGTATACCATTCAGTGACGATCTTATTATTTATGTTTTAAAGAGTTAAATCTAGAAAGTTAATTTTATTGTTTTGTTGAATTTCGGATGTGAATTGCAATCGCGATCATGTATAGGTACAGCGCATAAATAATCATCGAAGTACCGCTTGAAGAAGAGTAGTGAAGGGGTGTAGTTAGTTAACACACTTTGTTCAAATTTTGTTCAAAGAACTAGGTTGGCAATAGTGCTAGAGATGGGTGAACCCATGGCTACTCCCCAAATTTGGTTATAGATTTCATTTTGGTATTGAAAATATAAGGTTGTTCAAGTTAATTTGACAGATTTAGTGAATTCAGCAAGTGGTAGTGAAGTGTGGTTTGAGTATATAATATAGTAATATGGTAAAAAGGTGTTTTGGAAATTTGGGGCATTAAATTGGGTTCTAGGGTGAGGATATCTTCGATGTCGTTAGAGATGTTTTTATCTGTAAGGTTTATGAGCCATTCTTTGTGAAAAGTTGGTGTTTGTTTTGTGAATTGTTTGTTGTCCCTAGTATCGATAAACTCTCTTTCATTTCTTTGGTCTTCAAAATTAATTATTAGTCAATATGCAGACAACCATTCCTTTTAGCTGTTTGAAAACCGATAATTTGTTAAGTCGATATTGTTATAATTTTTGTACATAATTTTTATTATAATAACATAATAACAAATAAAAATCACAAATTGCAATCCATACCAATAAATTTATGAATAAATTACAGATTTCTTGAAAATGGGGCGAATCTAGTTAAGTTGCAACCCTTTTATAGGTTGACACTGGATACTTGACAGTCATTCTTGTTTAGTCACAGCAATGTGTTAGACAGGGTTTCGTCGTGTCAGTGTTCAGTTGTCAGTGGTTAGTTAGGAGTGATAGGCCCGCGCCAAGAAGTTTTGATGGCCACTACATGTAAAGGTATTTCAACAGCTAAGGTTCTTGGTAATCGCTACTGGCGAAGGGTATTAACCCAGAAACAATATTGTCTAGCGATCCAGTTAGTCTTCATGGACCTGTTTTAATTAACGTTCACAACAGCATGTAGATTAATCGATCTACTAATCTATACTAGACTAATCTTACACATTAATGGTGTTACGAACATTAATTAAACAGGTCCTTCATAAGGTCCTTTTATAAGAATATTTTTTTCGATAATACGTACCGTTTTTGAGATACGGAAAAAGGTGATAAGAGTAAAACATCACTTTCGGTTGAGATATTGCGTTTTTCTCCTTGCTATATACAAATCGTTTGGACGTTAGACAGAGCACAGACATACATACGTCATCCCGAAAATAGTCAGAATCGATTCAGGGGACCTCGAAATATGTACATCCATTAAAATCTCGAGTTCAAAAATTTTCATGATTCCTATACTTACTTATATATAAAGTATAAGAAAGTAAAAAGTGTTAGCATTCGATACAGTAAAGGAGGACGTAATAGCAATGAAATTGAAACAGGCAAAAAACCCTAAATCGCCCAAACGCAATGGACTTTACAATCAGAGATAAATTATTGTATAATTGCTTGAAAACTCCTAAATATTGTGCTCATTTTCGTGTCAATGCTGTACAATGGGCGGTTTAAATGGGAACGATCCATTTTTTGTAAAAATTTACACCTCAAAATTCTAGAAAATTAAGATTTTCTCGATGAAATCTAATAAATATTCCGAAATTTGTCTTTTGTTTTGCTTAAGCTGACTTAGCTGTCAAAAATGAATAAATATCAATGTAAAATGGTGGGTGTTTTTTTTAAATTTAGCGTCAAAGCTAGCCGTGAATGTTTAACTGTGAACGAACCATCATTATTAATTTGACATCTTAACCTATGTGTAATCGGTCTAACCTCACTTTTAATTGTCAAAGTGACGTTTGAGTGTGTGTACAAAATGGTGGTTTGTTCACAGTTAAACAGTCATGGTCAACTTCGACGTCAAATTTTAAAAAAGCACGCGTTAAAAAAAACCAAATATTTTTAGAGAGCTTACATTCTTGTTCATGTTCTTGGATTTGCATTACTTTAACTTAATTATAGATAATTGACAAAAAATGTGTTAAAACACAATAATGTTCGTAATAAACAAAAGTGGAAAAAAAGCAGCAACAATGTAATTGATTAATTAGCCTAATTAAGGCATTTGCATAAAATGCAGTGAAATCGTAAAATGTCTATGCATGAACTTTCACAAATGCGTTGGCAAAATCGTGGAAAATGCCATAAACAAAATTTATTTTAATTTTACTTAATTTGCTTACAATTTTTTTAATACGCAAAAAAGATGCCAACAAAATCAAATTTGTCCAACTAATCAAAAAAGCAAATAATGCTAAAACGTTAAATTTGGAAATAACCTGCAACAATTTGGCTTAATTTGTTTTTAAATTATCTATTAAGCCAACACATTTTGCTGAAATTGTGTTATTATTGTTATTATATTATATAATTCCAGAAGTGAATTAATATTCAACATTGCGACATAAACGAATACAAATACGACATTTTCTTTCTTGCTGTATACAAATCTTAAGTTTAAAATTTCATAGTGTTAGCTTCAATGGTTTGGACGCTAGAGAACGCACAGACACACAGGCAGACACTCACAGACGTCATTCTGAAAATAGTCACAATCGATTCCGTTAAAATCTCGAGGGCGAAAATGTTCATACAATATAATTATACATTTTTAATTTCTTTTTTCAAATATTTTATTGTTATTTTAAGTTTCGTTGTAATGATGAGTTATATAACCAGTTAAAATTATGTCTATATAATTAGAAATTGTACTAACCAAATATTGCAATTTTAAATATATCTATATACTAAATTAGACTGAAAGTAGGATATTTGTTAGAAACACTGCAACTAAATAACCCAACCTCATACCACGCACCGTCGATTTTAAGCCACACAATTTGATCCACACCATTTGCTGATGTAACGTTTGTGTTTATTGTTCAAGAAGTTTAACCTATTATCATAAATAACGTGTAATGGCTCTCAGTCTTAATTTCTGCAGGAGTTAATGTTCGCAAGATACCACGTAGTTTACATACCAGCTATAAGTTGAAATTAATCATTTTCGTTCTTCTTTCGCTGGAGTCTTAGCGACGGCGACATCTCCAAGTTCAGCATTTAACGTAATTAATATATGATTAGAATTGTAAATTTGGAGGATTTAACAACCGCTCCATCCGAGTTTTTCCAGGGTCAATCATGATAACTGGTTTTCGTAATTTTGAAAAATATCGGAGAATTAACGCAAAAACGAAGCGAACGCAGGTGGAATTATCGCGACTGGACGGTCGTCGCATACAAATCCAGCAGTCGTATCTTATAAATTCTTTCCACGAAATTCCGCAATTAACTAACGTTACATTGAATTTCTTGCTTCATAAAGGCGAAGGGGAGTTTTCGTCCCCGCTAGTAGATAACGTCGCCCACGGAGGGTCGCTCCGTCTCTAAGAGAATTCAAAGTTAATTAACCGGAAGAACTTGCATTTAAATGCGACGCGTTAGAAAATGCGGAATTTGTATTCGACGGGGAAGTCGTTTTGACGAATTGTTTCCACCGCGGCCATTCAAATTTATTAATAAACTCTAAGTGACACTTCCATTGTGCTCGAATGCAAAACGCTCGATTGTGTCCGGAATTTCAAAATCTAAAAGACGTTTAATTTCAAACGCGTCGTTAATCATTTTTTCGTGACGGTCGCGTTTTTGCCTCGTTTAATGTTTTTCGTTTTAGCAACGGTAGGGGCACTCTGGGAAAATGTGAGTGCAGAAATCTAGTCATTATTTCATTGGTTAATTAAGGTTATTAACCTTATTATTAACGTTTTGTCATTACAAATATGGCAACATTTTCATATATTGCACGCATACAACTATTATAACATCAATTAATGTAAATATAAATTTGATTACTTAGAAAATTTAAAAACTATTGGCTTTTACAAAATCAAATTTTGCAAACATTTAAACATAACAGACACTATGTCATGTGAATAGTGTTTACTTTTGTAAATTCGTCAATTTAACTCGTAAATTTATATCAACACATTACTAGAACATCCACAATTACATGGCATATGCAATTTCATCGTTTAATTCGTTTCTACTGATGACGCCGTAAATTGGTAAACAAGCTCAGGGAACGAAAAAGTACAACAAAAACACGTTATTATCTAGGCGAGTAAATCTGAGAAAATGTTTTATGCGAGACGAAATTACTACATCCAGACAATTATATAACGTTTACGTCGTGCGGAGCGACTTTTATGTGATAGTAATTACCTTAAATCGTTTGGTGCGACGGAAAAGTCACATTTTGGGTTATCCTTAATTATCGAAAATTACCGTGCCTAGTTCGGTTTTCTCCGACCTTCTACATAATTGATCGTTTTGTCCTAGAAGAATTTTACACAAGCGCGTCCACTTCGCCTGTTTACTGATTACGTTTAACGTTTGACCGAGAACAATTGGTATTAAGAACGTGTATAAGTTCAACTTAATAAAAATCATTGCAAATAAATTCTTGTTATATTGAGCAGTTAATTTTTTATATATCGTTGTGGTATTTTAGTCTTAAATAGTTTCAACCTATTGCTGGAAATTAATATATTAAACACGATAAACTAGCAACAAAATGGGACAATGTAAACCCCGAATACGTAAAGTTTATTTCACATGTACTTGACTCATAAACTACAATGGAAACATAATGGTATTAAAATTGTTTTAATTTAATCCGAAGTACCAATGCACATGGCGATTAAAGTCTTGTCAGAATTTTTTATTTCATGTAAAGCATCAGCACTTTAATAAATTATTATTTTCACTTATAACAGTAATATACTTGCATTGATTTATGCTGGCCTGTTGACATGGCGTAACTAAAAACTAACATATTGGGCCGAAACAAGTACACCATTATACTTGGTTTATTATCAATGTGTGTTTTCTCGTCGACTTAATTGCAGGTATTGATCTGAGTCGTGTTAAACCGTTTTGCAAGGATTCTAAGAATGGGGATTAATCATTGAAAGGAGAAATGTACATAACATAATATGTTTAGGATATTGCGGAATTGTTAATGCGCCGATTTATGTGTACGTGACACTTGGGTTGGTGAATAATTATAATAAATTTGTAACTAGCAGGTCAGGAATTGTTAATACTAGTACCTTACAATAATATTAATTTGCATATCTTTGTTCTACTGGCAATTGAAGGAAAACACAAAAGTCTATTTACTTCAAGTATGCTGACGTTTTTAATATTTTCGTAATGAGGCATGAATGAAATGTTAAGAATTTTATTCGCATTCAAATTAACAATGCCTATCAACGCCACTAAAAAATACAATTAGAATTGTTATTGTTATCATCTTCTAACGTCACCTAAATCCCCCACTATTTACACAAATAAGTTGATTTATAAGTCGTACGCTCTATAAATCAAATTCACAGATAAGGCAAAACTAGAAGGCATATATTAAATCGTCACGATACTTCAAATACGTTGTCAATGTTGCCTAGGTATGTTAAAAAGTTAACAATAAATATTAAATACGAATATATGTGGTACTATAAATTTCCACTCTAACTGGTCAAGAATTTAGGTCATCAACTATGTGAACAAAAGAATATTTCGAATGCAGATAAATAAATATTGTAATTACTACTACATCGCATTAGGTTATTTCGCAGTTATGATTATATGACGTCGATTTATAATAATTGAGCATAATTTTTAAAAAATATGCTTACCAGACGATTTGGGCAACTCAAAATTGGAAGTCGCAAATGTCTTCAGATGTGATCAACAAATCACCAATTATGAAGAATATTGAACCTCATATTTTTCAATGCCTATATTTTTAACGAAAATAATCAGCAGACGAATTAGGTAATTTGCTAGAAACATCAATTAACTTTGGCATTTATTAACTTATTAATGCACCAGGCCAACTAACTTCTCTATAGCCTCGTTGATCAAGTTTTCATCAAAATATCGAAGCAAAATAGGGATAACAGTCACAAGGGTTTGCTAGGTCTGAATTTGATCCAGGGCGCAATAGCCGAAATTTCTTGGACTCATGCAAATTTCATTGAACATTACGATATTTAACATCATAAAAGATATTAGCAATTTGAAACCAACCCAAGGCAACTTATTTATTGAATTAATGTATATTTAGCTAGAAGTAACATAATAAATGTTTGCGTCGGGGTTAATTCGAGAAAGAAAAATTCATCATTAGTGATATTTAACCATTTATTCCTATTTATCCATATTTAGAAAAAACACAAAAGCAGCGATGTATGTGAACCAAAAAATAATCAATAAATCTTCAATAATGTTTACAATATTTAATTTGAAATAATACTTTCTTCAAACAATGGATGTGTCGAAATGTTTTTTTGCTGTTAACATTTTCTGTGTTAAATTAATAGTTGGAAACGAGCCGTGCAAATGGTAAGTTTGTTGGACAATCCTATAATCTTAACAACAAAGTTTGTTATTCCTTATTTCTCAAATACGACCAACATTATATCAATGGTACATGATTTTGACAAATCTTTATCATAGGAATGAAACCAAGTAAGCCAAATATTAGGAGCAAACCCAATTCACTTGGAGGGTCAAATTATTGGGTTCAGTGTTCTAGGTTTGCATTAACAGCATTTAGTTGACTTTGGGGTGGATTGGGCTTGGGTTACATTTGGTTATTGGGTTAGCTATAATTATAGGAAATTTATTATTAATTTTTTGTACCATTATTAACATATTATTGTGTCGGATTTACTAGGGTAAAATTGACTATGATTTATATCGAGGAAAATGGGCATCGAAGGGACAATTAAATTAAATATCAACTTCAAATTGGTTGAGTTAAAATTTGCTGTAACTTTTGTTGCAATTTAAAGAAGTTAACAGCCAACCCAACCCAACTAAAATCAACCCAAAAATCATGGAGAAATAATTACAAATAATTACAATATAATAATAACAATTACAAAATTAATTCGTTGGTCACTCCAATCGGTTGTTGGTTTGGTTGTGCATTTTTTAGCCTTTTGTGGAAATTAGATGTGTTAAGAACCGTATTGAAACCAAATGCATTTGATATATTTGCATTTAACCCCTTTTCAAAGTAACGTGTAATTCAATACAAACCCAGCTGATAAAATGGGAGATTTGTTAGGCAGACACTTATTGGGTATGCTAGGATATATTGGGTTGGGTTGATGCATTTAGATTAGTATTAATATTGTGTTTTCCAACCCAATTCGACAAGCATGCACAGCCGATAAAATAGTGCGACTCTCCAGGTGCCAACAAAAGTTGGGTTTGCTTGCTAGTTTAAATTGGGCTGGGTAAAAATAATGTTTTTATTCATCCAAGTAATAAGGAAACGAACGGTTGCACGACGATTTCATCTAACACTATTTATGCGGGCTTCGCCATATGCTTTTAAATCAAATTCCAAAGACATGTAAATAAAATTTTCGTTCTCTTTAAAAAATATTAATACGAACCATAATTTCGGCTGCACTTTGTATCTATGTAAAGTGTAAAGTTGAACTTGAGAAGCAAGCGCTAATCCTGAACTGGAAAATCTACTTTGGGAGTTAATTCTGCATCATGTATTGGTAACTTGAGATGTATGGAGATTCAGAAAGGCGAATAGATATGTCAAACCGACAGGTTCAATAGGGAGCATTAATACAGCAACAGTATGAAATAGCTTAAGTTAATGCACGAGATCAATGGTGAGTGTGGACGTGCACAGGGCACGATGAACTATTGCAGTTCACTGGTAGCAGTTACTTGAATGGAACGAGCGATATTGTAATTTTCGTTCACGTTCATCCATTGGTCGCACGTAATGATTTTAACTGAATGTAATCAGTTTGCGATATCTAAGGATCGCCTTAAATCTAGTAACTAGTAAGTATTTATTTCTATATTGTTTATCCATAAGATACGAATACGATAATTTATACATATAAATTCGTCGATATTACATTAAGGCAACTCAAACTGTACGAGCTCTTTCAGATGTTATATGTATGGTATTCCGCCATAAATCCCTCGCGACCAAGAAGAGAAGGGGGCAGCTAGTTCCGAGTAATTAAACTTTAGAATATCGACTTTGTAATTTGACAATTTATCACTTATTTCATACTGATTTGGTCAGGTTGGGTTGACACAGAAGACCTCTTGTAATTTTAAAATGTTTTGTATTTTATAATACTGAAAGAATGTTATAGAGCGCCCTCATAGCATCTATCATGAGAATTGGTTGGGTTGAAGATATAATAGGTGGAACAGTTTAGACACGACTTATACACATCTGAATGAAATATTTATTACAATTCGATTGTTAATTCTTCATATATGGAACTTTTTAAGAGCACTCCATCAAAATTATACAAATTCATAGAAATATAACACATTTTCATTACAGCATTACATTTCCATTACAGCATTATTGCTTGTACCCTTACGTACTCCACCCGTGGAGCAGAGGGTTAAATGGGTGAAGATTTCATAAGAATATAAAGAGTTGATATTTTTTTTAAGCTCAGTCGATCAAAGTTATACTCAAACTGTCAATTTTTATTTAGTGGTAACAATAAAGTTAATAATGCTATGGATACTTTCATAAATTTATTAACAACGGTCACCAGGTATTCTTAATGACTAAAAGGCTAACAAATTTCACACAAACCTTGCAGTCAATTTATTATTTTCTAATTACGCCAACATTGACTTGACGCCGATTCAAATAAAATAATCTGAGTTATATCCTTATAATATATCTGTACGTCGATATTCCTGTCATGGTTTAAAATTCTTTAACATAAAGTTCAATATTATTTTCGTTTTTGCACCCGGGGACAGAAAACTTTTCCAATACAATAAAGCATTACATACATGAAGTAGATCAACTGGGACTTTAACCTTTAAATACCCATATTAATTTAACTTTACCCATAATTATAATTAGCAATTATTTTTCTTGAAAACCTCACCTCGTTTGCTTCTTCATAAAAAAATACCTATTAAATTATATGTATTTATCAACATAGATGTTTAGTATGCAAATCCGTTTACACATACTTTTAATGTTATCCAACGAGCGCAATGCATTAGAAGAATATTAAACATTATAAGCTGCACCTGATTGCAAAATTCTAATAAAGAGCAAGTTGAAATAATTACCATTTCATTAATATATTTTCCATAGTATATATGTAAATAGGACGTATTGTGTAATTGAAACTTATTGTAATTTATTGCACTTGCCTACAATTGCACGTATAATTTGGTGGGTTTGTTGTTTCGATGCAATATAAAAATTTTATTATTATTCTGGCTATATTGTTTTCCTTCTACAAGTTCTGTGTTCTACGGTTTCAGATTGAGAACTACCACTACCTCCAGCGAAAATTGAGCGAAAGCCAAAATCTTGTTTAAGTAACTAAAAATAACTAAAATATTAAACATGTACATTTAAAGCAATTAAACATATTGTCCGTCTAAAGTGCATGTTGTTATTTAAACAACTATGTAAATCAGACGTTCTCCAAACCTAAGTGAAAATATTGTCGCAGCATCTGAACACACAGGAGACGATTCGAACGGGTCCCCGAAGAGAAAAAATGTTAAAATCAACCGCGCTTAAGCAAACACGAGTCAGGTTTTATTTCGTGTCGGAACTTTTGTTAAACGGCCGATAAAGAGGGAACTTTTACGTTTTAAGACGAGTAAACATTTACTTTGCGCGCAAAGATATATGTACGTTTCCAATGGCCGTGATTAAACGTTCGAACACACGGGCAGGGCCGGAGGTCAAACGTCGATTCTAAATCATTTCGTCGCCGGTAACAATAGTTCAATTGCCTTCGTTTTTGCATAATTTCCATTACAATGCGTGTCAGGTAACAATCCCATAAATTACCGACCGCTATCGCTACCGCATATCAAATGCGTCGTGCACTTGATAACTTATTTAAGATTTTAATTTTTGCCCCCGCCCACGCAATTGCATTTCCCACTTTTACTTTCTTACGTACGTACGAAAATTTCACAGAATATTTACTAATTTTCACGTCCATCAAGATCAAAATTAGTTTGATATTTATTGTATTTAGTTTCTGATTTCTCCACAAAATTTGGAGCTTAAACATTTAGAAAATACTTTCTACCAACATACAAATAAAAATGAACCCGGCCCTGTCTACATTCATCCACTAAAAGCGAAAACGTCCAGTCATCGCCCAATATATATTCAAATTGAAATCCCCTCGGATATAATTCCCTTCCCCCTATCGCTTAGAATGCATTTCTCCGCACGGAATACAAAGATCAATCAAACGTAGTAGTCGACTAGTAAGTAGCGCACGCACCGAGGTACCAAGGAATGCTTTTATCGCAAATATTTAAAACATTTTATTGCGGCGTTTCTAAATTGCAACCGCTTTTTTCGTTGCCTTTTACTGCTTTATAACCAGTAAATATATTAAATGAAAACACACGCGACGAGCGCATTTTTATCGGTACGTTCTGGTGATAGTTCTTTGACGTCTCGCCAACTTCGCGTGGCGCTCCTCATAGGAAGGCGCACCCCACGATGTAAGTCAATAACGTTTAAATAGCACTTGGGTGAAGTAGCGAAATTAATTATCTGTATTCGAAATTTTAAACTGGCATCTAAACACACTCGAAGGGATGAACGGTTCCCATTTGATATTGATCGGCATCGTAGCACTCTAATAGAAACATAATTTTGCATAGTATTGTTGCAATTTATATCATATAAATAAATTCAAGTAAATAAGACGAACTACTAGCAAATGGAAAAAACGCCCGTTATTAGTTGTAATTCTATAAAAGCACAATTTTACATATAGTAGAGAACCTAGTATACTGCCTTGAGGTACGCCTATATCGGCAAGAATCACGTTTCAACCATCTCATGATCACCGCTCCAACTATCAATGACAATGAACCATAATTGATTATTGTCTAATGTCCCGGGAGCATCGAAATACGACATCATCTATTTTATAGACGAGTTTTCGCATCACCTCCCCCTGTAATGTCGAAAATTTGCAGCGACATTAGGTATATAAATAATGTCGTTGAGATGTAGACAGGATAACATTAAATAAGCAACCATAGCTGGGAATACGCAATTAATATTCGACGTTCACCTATAACATTGTTAATATATCTTAGATCGACTACATAACATTTTGTATGAGTACCATCTAGCGCCACGTCCGTCACATATCATCATAGGACCGCAAAAACAAATAATTTGTTCCGCATATTATACTTATACTTGTTGGATTAAATAAACTACCTAAGACGAATTTCAAATAGACAATTCTGTTTTACTTTTATAGTTATTTTAATTATTTTTTTTATTTAATCTCAGTCATTTCGTATGCTTGTTTTGGATTGAAATTAATAATATGGAAGCACGGCCACATTTTTTTGTCCAGATCGGCTATATGTTCCACAGCAGATGATTAGAAACGGCGTCACCACGATCTCGATCGTATTTAATTTAAAGTTAACAATCCGTAACGGCAAAATCGACCTCGTCGACCGTAATAAATAAGAAAATAATTGATTTAACTATCCAATTTCTGCGTCAGTATTAATTGCCGTAATGGATTTCGGTTAATAGAGAAACAATTACTGGACGTCGCGTTGTAATTAGGCCGATGGAAGGCCTGGTTGCAGTTTGGCCGGAGAAAAGGCAAAAAAGGCCAAATGCACCATCGCCGATGAAATAACACAAGTCATTAAGTGTGTCGGATTGACCGAAATAAAAAGAATAACGCCACCAACAAAAACAATTACGGTGCAAAAAGCGAGCCGGAGAGGTATGTTGCGCTAATATTTGGGGTTTGGCCTCGACACGAGGGACACAGCTCAGGGTTGGACTGGAATGAGTTTACGAGTTTACAACACAAAAAACTCTAATGATAAAGATTTAATAAACAATAAAAATAAACAAATACGTGGCGGTGAATAGTAGATATGGAGAGACAAATTATTTAAAATTAAACTAAGAAACTAATTTTGAAACCACAAATCGCCAGCAAGATTACTGGTTCTGAAAACGATTTTTTCTCAACAAATTTGTTGTATAAAGTTAGATTGCGTTGGAACAAATGGCTGCGACATTCTGGGGTTAATAATAATTACATTTCGAAATTTCGAAGATTATCCTTTTCGAAATTTTAAATCGCCATCGTGGTTGAGCAATCTGTTGAAAACCTCTAAAGTGTAGATCGTCTATACCTTAGAATTTCAAGTCTAAACCTGAGGTACGTTCCTAAAAAATGTTTGTATTTAGGATTCTAATATATTTCATCGGCACTTATTGTTATTAACATCACGATATTAATACAGCCATCCTTGTATACATTATGGCGCCCATTTTACGACAAACGAAATGCCACTCCCCGCCTTCATTGAGCTGCTGGCGAACAGGTGTTTACCTACACCACACCTACAATAATTAATATTTTAATAATATATAATTACAATGATATCTGCCTCACACTTATAATTGACTTCAATCATTAATTGGATTCAACCAAGCAGGGTTATAAAGAGGAGTCGAGTTCATAAATCATTTGAGTATTTGATGTTTGGTTTATTTGATTTTTATTTATTATTTAATATGTTCTTACACACAAATTTCGTATTTGGTTCATTTGATTTTCAGAATTTGAGTAATACAACAAATCTTGCAAAACACTACTGATCTCATGTCATCAGGTCGTTTCAGGAAATATTTGGAAACCTTTTTAACTTAATATTTATATTTAAAATGTCACTGAATAAAGTTTGGGATTTCACTAGCCATACTCTGTTTATGCTATTTTTCATGCTTTTAATATAATCTAGACTATGCGCTAACTCAGGCATAAGGCAGATCCCCAACCCAACCATTCGGTAAAGTTGATGGCCACCCGAACTCAACCGATAAAATGGACCGAAATGCTCCCTCCCATAAAGCAGAGCCCCAATCCAACCGATGAAATAAACTCTCAATCGTACTGCAAAGTAGATCAACGACCCAACTAAGCTAGTGAATTTTGTTCTTTGGACAGGCTATGTGTATAGATTGGTCTGTATCGGAATTAGTTCTTTACCAATTGGACTGGGTTGGGAATCTACTGGATTGAAAAACAACTTTACCAACTGACTTGGAGACTGACAAGGAGAATCCAAAACTGTCCAACATTAGTTACTCTTACTATATACATGAGGCCCAGCCGCGATATAAAATTTGGCAATAAATTGTCACAAGGCTCTATGCATTATATGATATTTAAAGTCATTTTTTTAATTAAAATATCATCTTAACATCTTTCACTAATAAATAGATAACATCAACTGAATTTTAATTAGTCGGGAAACGTACATTAAGAAAAAAGTTTCTTCGTAAGTTATTGAATATAATGTGTATCGCTGGAATGAAATTATTTAATAGTAAAGAGTTATTTGAATAAATGGCTTCGTCATGGTCCTAAACTTGATGTTTCACTGATCATGCCGGTAGCTTCTTCGCAACGTTTATACTACAGACTGCTTTAACCCTTATATGCACACCCAACTTTTACCACGTCGTTACACACCCGGGGTACCCGGGTGCCCACCACTGTTTTTTCTCGATTCCTGAATTTTCATATGAACGGAATCGTTTGGAATCAATTTACTTCATTAAGATAAGATATTTAAAAGTAGTTTTCGTCGTTCGGTTTTAGCCGCAATTATAAAATCGTGCCACAGGCGCCCTCAAAGATGGCCGCTTGATATTTTTTCAATATCCTAGACATAGGCGCTCTTGCTTCATATATAATATATTATGAGAACAACAAGATGATTTAAAAGAAAACTCATCCGCGATGTTTATTCTTGCTTCAACTGGGCGAAAAACTAGCGAAACAATTCATTGAGGATCGTTCTGCGAATGCCCAAATAATGCGCAACTTCAACACGAAAATTGCGATTGGAAGCTTACAGGCAGGAAGAAAATTATAGGTTCTTGTTATGTGTTACAAAGATCAAAAGACGCCGGAAAACACGAAAATCTTGTTCGGTTTGCGAGAAACCTGTTTGCAATGAGCATAGTTCATAGACAATCAGATGTATCGATTGCGCTGGATGAATGTAAATATACTCTAATATACCTCAAAAATTATTGTAATTATTTATTTATTAACCCCTGTTGCCTCAATGAGAGATTCATCAATGATATTGATTGATTCCAGACTCGAATTGCCGGGCGTGTCCGCTAAGCACATGCACTTCAACGTCGTTTATTTATATCTCAAAAAATTTGAAAAAAAATTATGATTGTATTTTTATCTTCAAAAATAGTCAAATAATGGGGATCTTGAGACGCAGGTCGATATTTCAATTTGTGTCCGAGTTGTGAGTAAAAATATGACGAGGTGGGCACCCGGGTGTGCACATAAGGGTTGAGATATTTCGTAAGCTAAGGCTAAGAAACTATTTATTGTTGCAAAAGAAAATGTAGTTTTAATTAACACAATTAATTTAAATAAAAATAAAATGTATTTAGATCAAATAAAAATATTATTATAATTTCTTTCCTTTAAAGATACGGTGGATTTTCTCGAAAAATTGTATATTTGATATTTTTGTGGAAAATTGCGCAGCAAAATTAAATTTTTATGGACAGTATAAAACCTCATTCGAATTAGGAATTGACTTAATAGTTGCGATCCTAATCGGTGCGCCTCGGGCAATTTAGTCAGACGGTCAGGTAAAAAACTAGCCGGTATGCTACAGATTATTGGTCCCCCGAATTACCAACTTGAACGTTGTGTTCGTCTTATTTACCCTTGGCATGGGATAAACTGCAATTTGATTCAATTAAAAAAATATATTTCGTTGCCGGAGAGAACGTAATTGGCTAAATTGACAATAGGTTTGTTGCGTACATCATTTAAGCAATCGTTAAATTAATTGAACAAAAATATGGCGAGAAAATCAAAAAAATCAGTGGTTTATGTAGCTAAAACGCAATAAACCTGACAGGAAATGGAATTGTAGTCATGGTTCTTAACCAAAGTTGACATGGCATATCAAATAATTACTTATTTTTTTACTCTCTTCTTGGATCTTGGACCTCAGTGCATATTAAATATTTCGTGCAACCAGATTTTTAAGACAAAAATATCAAAATTGTCATCCTGTAAGTATTTCAGGTAAAATGTTATATTGATACATATTGTTAAATTTGTATCAAGGCCACTCTATTACTTGTTGCCAATTACTAATTACCGCGTGCATTCTGGCATATTTATTATTAATTCCTCTTTTGTCCAAGACTAGTGAAGTAACTTTTTCACCCTGGGGCAATAAAGTAGCACTTACATGACATGCACTTAGGTTAAAGTAAAAAAGGTTACTTACGCAGGTGGTAGCACGGAAAATATATACTATATTTACCGTATTTTCCGTAATTATGTACAGTAATGTAATATATGAGCAATATAATTATATGTCATTCATATTTTACAGATAACATGCAATTAAATATAAGTATGAATTGTTCTATTACTCATTATTATTTGAAATATATCATTTCAAATATAAGTCTTACTTTACATTTTTTCAGTTTCTAATATTTTTAGCGACGTTGTGATTTTTAATAAAATATTGCAAATATCGTTCGTCCACGACAACTTAATGAAATGTATCGATATGATACAATATATGGATTTCATGTGATCGTATCGGCGCAGCATCGTCATTTTTTAGTTCAGTTTCCCGTCGTGAGACCGACTGCGCCGATCTGCTGAATCATAGCCTTCAAAGCAGGTGCATCTATTTGATTGTTGAAAACGATTACTTTTCTTTGTTTAACGCGTTTTTTCGCGTCGCGTCGACATTGTTTCGGAAACATTCACCGCTGGCGTCACGTCGGCACAAAGCGACGAAGAATCGACAATCGCCTTCTAATTAACTTCGTTAATTAATTACGAACTTGCTAATTAATAAAATTATTTTCTGCGTCATTATCGACGCGTGTATGCGCTGATTGAGCCGGGCGAAAAACAATGAAGGCTAATTAAATTTTGTCTCGGTGCGGGTGAATTTTCCGCATGGACAAAAATGTTTTAGAAATATTTGTTTGTAAGATAGCGGCGCGAAATCGTATCTCTTCGTAATAAATGATAGACATCAAAGTCGATAATTATACTTTTTTCACCAGTAATACCCAATGTGTACATTTACTGGAGTCAAACATAAATTCGCAGCGCAAAATAAATATTTAATTCCAGGAAAATACGTTAATTAAATATTTATTTAATGTGTTGATTTTCGATTTATTAGAGACACATGAACTGCGAATTGATGATTTTATTTAATCACGCTATTTGTTCAAATAAAATACGAGGTATTATCAAGGAACAAATATACATATCTACACTTGAATTTTATATTTTTTTAATAGTAGCAAAATTATAGATAAGCCTTGTAAAAGCTGGTGCCAGTGTATGCAACCGGCTACGCAACTCGTCTTGTGTTTATATCTCGCCGCAAGTCACGTTTTTGCATATGTTTTGTTTTTTATTTACAGCATGGCTTGAAAGTATTTATCAACTCATTAATAATTGCAATAGTATTCATGATTTAATTTAAAATGTAATATTAAATTTCGAATAAATTATTTTATATATAGCACAATCTCTTTGGTTTCAAGTTATTGTTTGTTTATATTTAAAAACATATTTCTCATAATATACTTTACTAACAACTTTTACTTATGCACGTAGATTTTGGATTTAAATTTGAGTACAAAATATGTTCTTTTTGAACTTTTTACCAAATTTTTCAATCAAAAAAAATTAATTATACGCCATGAAAATATAATACGATAGATATATTAAGAACTTGTCAAAATATTAATGAAAGACCATGGCGAAGATATTACGAGGTAGTTATTTTGCATATATTAGTTTTATGTTGAGGATAATATTTTTTCCCAATAACAATGTTCATGGAATTTTGTCCATTTGGAATCCTACCAAATTAATTTGATCAAAATAAATTTGGGCCAAAAATCGTACGAAGAAAAATGTACTGCTCCACTTCAAAAATGTGTGGATTCTACTTGAAATGATGACATAGTTGAATCAAATTATATTAGATATTTACGAAACGTTAAATGACTTGATTTGAAACGTAGGAAATTTCAAAGAAAACTTTGAAACATTGTTGAATATATTAATCCACATACTTGAATCAAACTAAAGTTTTGGAATCGAAATGAAGGTCTATCCTTATAAAATATTAGCATTTGATTTGAATTGTGTGAGATATCAAAGAAAATTTTGTAAATGTATCCAATTATGGACTGTCGATTTTTATGATGTTTGGCAAATACCAATTTGATAATTGTGAATATAAATTAAATTTACTATTGAATTAAGTTTCTGACAATATTGTGCCTAATTATCGTATTAACGTTTTGGACTCCGTTGGGACGAAAATTAAATATTTGATATTTATATCAAAGATTTCAAAAGAATTTAAATAGATAAACGAATTAGGAAAATTCCGACATCAAACGACCCGTGATGACGTTATAATGTAATAACTACGTCACAATTAATATAAAATTATAATTATTAGCATTTGAATTTCTTAAATGTTTCTTGTGCGAAAATAAACATTGTTTTCAACAACAAAGGGAAAATATATGCAAATTCTAGCGAATAAAAAAGCGGTATCCATTTTTTCCGCGTCAAGAGTTCGAACATGGCTTCAACTTACCCTTTCTAAACAAGTGGCCCTACACTGCGCGACTCTTAGGGGACTTCCTACATCCTGCTCACCGCCAATAAAAATCGCCATCGATGACGATATCGTCGCGAAACTCAACACTGAACGCCAAAACAACGCCATTTTGGAAATTTTCCAAAAAAATAACGAAACAAAAGAAACAATAACACAATACTTTTAATCCGGTATACTGTCGCTGCGAGACGAACGTTTTGTTTACCAATCCGTCGCACTCGGACACATCGAAGAAACAAATGCAAAACGAAAAACACACACACCGGGTCGGTACAAATAAACAGGAAAAACGCAACACCACTGAATCAGTGTAATCCTGATCGGCACATTCGTTTCGGATCGGTGGCGAATCGACGCGAATCCGGGGACTTTGGCTGCGAGCGCGAAAGCTCTCGAGCTTTTTGCATGGACGACGTAGTGGCAAGTCTCACTCGCTCGGCGTTCCGAACTGAACTACCACAAATCCGGATCTCCTCGCCGATGCTTTCGCGCTCCGTCCGTCTCTCTCTGGTAGATAGACGGATGGTCGGGGAGTTCGAGTGGCGTTCGGCCCCGGTCGCTTCGGGTTGAAACGTGTGCGCCCCGCGTCGGAGGGGTTGCAAGGGGTTACACTCGGGTTACACATTACAATGTCTCCCGCCCCGTTTGCTCTACCACGGAAGCACCGATGTACCACGGTGGACGAGATTCTTTTGGAAACGCCTATAAATTGTGTCCTTCAACCTCCTGACTAATTTGATGAACTCATTAAAAAATATTGTCTCCATTCTCCACTAATTTAAAAAACACAAACCACAACTCAAATATGAAATCAGTAATGAGATCGACACATAAAACTGTTTTTTGAGATATTACTGACAGCATTCTTAAAGCAATGGATAGCAGATAAAAACATTCTCATAACGACAGACTAGACAAAGCCCGATTTTGTATGCTACGTTGGATCGTGTTGAGTGCAAACATAGTTATTATTAACTCAATACAATGGAACTTCCATCAACAGAACCGTACAGATATAATTAGATAATTTCCTGAATTTAAAAATCAGGTTTTCTCGTTAGGGTCAATTTTGTGTCGAAATAAAAGGAATCCGCTTGTATGAAACATAATAATCCTGCCATTTTATTTAATATTTCTGACATCAGCACACATATTAAGTTCATTTATGTGCTTTACCACCTATTTCATTTTTAACTTACCCAATTTTTCATTTTTATTTCATTTCCTTCATTTATTATTCTATTTCGTTTCAATAATTTTATGTAAATTTTCTTGCTGTTTTTTCATTTATTTCATTTCATGATTAAAAAGAGCAAATGCTCTTTTTATATTTTATTGGTAAGAAAATTCCGTATTTAATTTTAGATTATGTTATTTTAACATGTTTTAGTTTTATTTGTTTTGCTCTCATTATCATTGTTATATACAAAAAGTCATTCAATTTAAAATCAAAAATTGGTTCCTTATTTTTTACGAATTCTGAATTTTCTTTGTATAACATACAAAATGCACAGCCGATGAGTTCTATTCCTTAGAAATTAAATATTTTTGTAAGACTATTTTTGCACCTGCATACAAATTTTTACAAAATTGCTTTTGCTTTTTAAAACCTTAAGATTAATTTTATTGGTAAGAAAATTCCGTATTTAATTTTAGATTATGTTATTTTAACATGTTTTAGTTTTATTTGTTTTGCTCTCATTATCATTGTTATATACAAAAAGTCATGCAATTTAAAATCAAAAATTGGTTCCTTATTTTTTACGAATTCTGAATTTTCTTTGTATAACATACAAAATGCACAGCCGATGAGTTCTATTCCTTAGAAATTAAATATTTTTGTAAGACTATTTTTGCACCTGCATACAAATTTTTACAAAATTGCTTTTGCTTTTTAAAACCTTAAGATTAAATTAAGTGTTAAAGCAAGCACACATAGAATGAAGATACAATAAAATTCAAATCTTTATGTTTACAAAAGGAATATTTTTATGAAATAAAATCTAGAAATAAATAACATGTATATGTCGCAAATCTATTTTAGTTTCATTTAAATTACGTTTACATGGTATTCGTAAATATTTTTTCGTCTACTTCCATTTCATGTAAATGTTTTCATTCGTTTAATTTTCTCATTTATTTAGTTCGTTGTTTTACTTTATATTATTTGGTGACCATTCAAATGATTTGTTATTTTACGTAATTGGTTTTTTATTGTTTTGTGTTCAGTATACATTTGCAAGATTTTTCCGGATGTGTGTAGTATTTAAAACAGATTAATAAGAAACATGCCACATATGGAAACATATGTTCACTCTTAAATCATGAAACTATTAATAATAGAATTGTTTTACTTAAAGCATACTTAAAGCTATGTCTTATAATTTTCATCACCAAAAGTTTTAACTTGTACCTAGCCGAGCTACAAGAACAAATAATGTAAATAGGTTCAAAATACTTATTAGTTTTTAGTTTTTATTTACATTGCCATGAAACTAAGAGCAAATCCTCTACATATCAATAATTTTTAACAAGATGTCAACTATAAATTTCGTTTACCTCGTTTTATTTATTTACATTAATATTTGTTTAGCCTTTAATTCGTTTAATTTGATTATGATCATTTGCTTTAAAAACTAATTGCTAACTGCAATTTCATAAATAAAATAACTTAGCAAACGTAAAACGAATACAAATGAAAAAAAAACAGAAATAAAGTACACGATAATGATATTAAAGGAAAATTGACAAATATGGAAAACAACGAAAAAACAAGTAATATAAATAATATGAAAAATGAATGAAGAAAATAATAATAATAAATCTAAGATAACGGAAGAAAATCAAATGAAGTGGAAGTAAGAAAAGAAAAATGCAAGAAAAATAATTTATGGCTATAACGAAACATATTTTCTATTATTTCACATATTACATATATTTCGTTGGCGCCTACATATTTATTTAATTTTCACTTTTCACAAGTGTTGCCTTAAAGTAATTAGTTTTTCCGTTTCTTACTTTATCTATATTTTCTCATTTTTTCAATTCTTCATGGTTTTTTCCTTTATCTTAATCGATTTCTGATCCTCGTATTTCCATTGCGACCCTTCATTTAATTTGTTTCAATTCAATGTTTGTTGTTTCTATTTCAGTTCATTTAATTTCACACCGCGCCCTAGTTCATTTCTGTTAAATTAAATTAACTTGATTATTTTTTTCATTTTGGTTTGTATTCTTTTAATCACGTTTGTTTTATTTTATTCTCTTTGTTTTTCGTTTGTTGTGAAATTGTGTTTCGCTGGCACGTGTCTCATGTGTTTCATTTCGTTTACTTCCCGTTTTGATTGTTGTTGTTATACAGATGTCATTCGTCCAGTTTTCATTGGTTTTGCAAGTAGATGAGATTTTCGGTTGCTTCAATTCTTTCATTCTTAGTTGTGCTGTTCTGATTTGTTTTGTCGATTTTAATCTGATCATTTGTCTCGATTATTAGTTTCTTGTACTTTATGTATAAGAAAATATAGTAATCATGAAAATTTTCTAACTTTAGATTTTCATGGATATCGATTCTGACAATTTTTGGTTGTGTTTATTTAAATTTCATCGGGCTTGGTATTGGACACTCTTGGTTGGTGGTTATATTTTTGATTTAAGTTACTTTGGTACAAAATTACGTATTTAGTTTCAGATTGATTTATTTTAATTCGTCTTTTTCTCTTTGTTTAGTTGTTATTTTTGTAATCATATATTTCGTTGTTGATTAAAATTATCGATTCATTTTCAATTGGAAAAAATCCTTACATTTTAGGTCAGCAATTTTTTTATACGTATAATACGAGTACATATAATGGAAGTGCGTTTCAAATAAGAGTTAATATACATTAGACGTCGTTAAAGCTTGAAGTAAAAATACTTTTGTACCAACATTTTGTCATCATTAAAAATTACTGATTTAAAATAAAAAAGTAAATACGTATGCATTTTTTGACAGGTTGTAAAAGTTAATGAAGAAGAAGTATATAACATATTCATTGATTTTTGGGTTCGTAATTATAATCCAACTCAACCCAACCCAAAAAATAACTGCTTTGGAATAACTATGGCATTTAATGTTAGAGTTGTTTACATTGTTTAGAATTGATATCGTGTAAATGGTGTACATAACTACGAAGTGGTTAGCTGGGATCAGAATGGTTTACTGTTTCGTGAATTTAATTACTAGTTGACTTTTGGTGACATTGTAGTTGTTGCATGTTAGCTTCTATTTACATTCATTGTGACGCAACTCAGAACAACTATTACTGTAAAATAAAATTGATAGCATTTTTATAACGAAACATACATACCACAGTACCACAGTCCTTCTTCTCATAAGAGTTATTTACAAATTCCAATGTAGTGGATATTATCTACACAATGCACTACATTTCTTTTATTCATATATTGTAGCAGCATTGCAGTGTAATTAATTTGATCTAATTTATTAAATAAATTAATGGTAGAAAGGTACCTATATAAATAAAATTATTTCTATTTCTTAGAAATATTATCGCCGGAGTATTAGTTCAAGAGGTGGGAAGCGTTAACTTGGAGGTGGAGACAGGGCGAAGGGTTGGCGACCTGGTGGATTGAGGATAGGTTAGTAAAAGTTCTTTCTGGGTGCGTTGAAGACAAGGGAAGCTAGGAGACGTGAATTAGGGATATGGGAGAATTAGACATTGCTGTATGAAAAATCAGGGAAATCGGTAGTAGAGGCAGTGAGACGTGTGGGGACGTGTTGAGAAGGAAAGGTAAACTAAGGTATGTGACATATACCGAAATGAAAATGAGAAAAGAGCCAACAAATATTTAACTTGCTGCAAACCTTGCGACCCAGGCAGCCATTAACATTGCCCCTTTTGCTGATTTGCTTTTGAGCGGTCCCCAAAACGTAACTCGAACAATTACTTTCACCAATCGTGGCGTCACACAAAGGGGTATTTTGCCCATCTGACTGGCCAAAAGTTAACTTTGTCAAACATCTTTTAGAATTAAATAAACAATGTGTGCTATTAGCCTAGTAATTGGTACACATTAGGCATACCCCTCCCCAGTTCCCAGCTATCTCCCGCGCTTGTAGTAACTAGCCGAAACTTGACCATCTTTCACTATGCGTGCGACGATTATCGCTATTAAATGTGATCGTTAAGTTTGTCATCAAATAAAATTTACTGGGTGATTGTTATAGTATAAAAAATTATGTATTCTGAAAATGCAGGTATTATCGCATACTATTGTACGTAATTTATTCTGTATTTGTATATTGAGATTTATAAACTTAGCTTATGATTTACACTTAACTTTTTTTAAAAATGTTTTAATTTTTCAAATTCTCTGATAGATTAGATATACTTCAGGGTCATTCCCGGTTATTTATATTTTTTAAGCCTTGTATAAGGCCTCTAGTAATATCATAATAAACAAAGCAGCTGATATTTTCTGCTCTTTTTTGTTATATTTACATTTTAATGGAGGTAATCGTAAGTACCAAATTTTCTGTCTTAACCGGCGTATCGAAGTATACTCTCATTGCTCAATCATGTATGTGTATGGTTTCTTTTCACTAAATAAGCTAAACATGCATATATGAGAAATTACAATTTTGATTCTTATTTCATTTCAGTCATGGCAGGCAGTTCAAACTATAGAGTCATATCTAGACAAATAAAACTCATAACACGTGAAGATAATGGTCAAGACCAAATAAGATAGTTGAAGCATAAAATTTCTTACATCAAAAGTTAATTTAGAAAAGATGGTCAAAGCTAATAGACAGCAAAACAAATTCTTAAAAGAGAATGCTGAATGTCTGCAAGGAACATTCGAGATACCTAAATCTATCTATGATTAAGACCGTATTGGTCGCCCAATAAAATCATTCAGCGAGTCATCTGAGAGAAGTAAGAAGAGAAAAATAGAACAACTACGAAAATCTGTACCCGTTCTTATTCACGCTACAAAGATGAGTTTGCATAGTTCTGTTAATAGAGATGCTTCAGAAGATCTTAGTGAATTAGTTAAGTCTCCAAATCGAGCCTCTATATAGAAAAAAGCTTATGCAGAATCAACACAAACAACTCATTTATCTTCATGCGTTGTCAATGCTCGTGGAATTCAACTAAAATATATTATCCTTGCTATAGTATATTAGAAAAAGAAAAACGTAAATGCTATCCGCAAAAAGAATCATATCATATAACTGAAACATGTGCCGAAATTGAACTGCAGCACTCACTGAACCATACTGTTAATCCACTTCTGACATATTTGGGAGAGATTTTAACTGATTTAACACAAGAAGAACGTGATACATTTGAGTTAATAAATAAATGGGATTGCGATCGATCCCAGCAATCGCAGTTCAAACAAAATATGGTTAATGACGGCACGGATTCAAACGTTTTCGAAGCTGCTTGGTTCCTTTTCGGTTAATGTGTGGTAAAAACAAAAAGAAAATCATTTGGCAAAATCCGACGCCATCATCACCACGATACTGTCGTCCAATCAGAATGAGATTTGTAGGAGAATCTAGTCATGCGGAAATTAATTACATTCAAAATCAAATCGATTAATTAAAAACATTCCATGGCATCCACAATGGTAGATGGCAAAGTTTACAATGCTGCCACAAAAACAACATCTATCGTGAAATGTTATATCTGTATAGCAACCTGAAAGCTTTTTAACAACCTAACCATTAAAATGGAAATGGATGTTTTTTGAATGAATCAGATTATTCGAAAGTATATTACAGCTTTCTTATAAACTACCTGTAAAAATGACAATTAAGGTGAAAACCCCATTCTTAATAAGCAGAAATCCGAAATACAAAAACTATTTAGAGAGGAAACGGGCTTAATAGTAGACGTGCCTAAAGCTGGTTTTGGTAACACGAATGACGGAAATACAAGTAGACGATTTTTCGCAGATCCGAGTGAAATTACTGGCATTGACTTCGATCTAATTTACAGGGCATCCCATGACACCAACCATGCACAAAATTCTTGTGCATGCTGAAACAGTTATGGAAAAGCATTGTTTCCCATTGGAATGTTGTCTGAAGAAGCCGCAGAAGCCAGAAATAAATATTTCAGGATGTACCGAAACAACTTTGCACGAAAACGTTCGAGGGTGGAATGCAATCTTGACGTCTTCAATAGAATTTTGTTAAGCTCCGACCATTTAATAACTAGTCTAAGACCAAAAACCTCAAAAATACTTCAAAACCTTTTTCAAAGGAAGCTATTGAAATGTTGATTCCAGCTGATATGTTGATAATTTAGCCTCCGAAGAACTGTTAGAAGAAGAAAAAGAAGCAGACGAGCCAGAAGAGGAATCTTGGAATTCATCATTCATTCAGTTTAATATAAACTTAAATTTTACTTACAAATAAAAAAATAATTTCATAATTAACTGTTATAAATAGCTTTACATTTAAATAATTTTGGCCTGTCAGATCGACAAAATACCCCTCTGTGCGTCGGCTGGGTAGCTATTTTGTATCAAAATCTACTTCTGCAACATCCGTTAGCGATCGAACTATCTGTAAATTTCTATTCAAACATATTAGCATTTCGGGGATACTATGTTCCCAGGTCCATTTGATTACAGTCATTTGGATAATGCTCCCCTAATAATGAAAAAGTTGATTGTTCCCAAAACAATAGCTTGGAGAAAATTATCGCTATTATTTGCGCATGTCTCTCAAAATTTTTTTGAACCAAAGGATTCATGACCATTCTTCTTAAGGACAGTGTGCATAACTTATTTGTCAATGCCAGTTTCTTGAGTAGCAAATGCAGCAAATACACAAATGATAATATTGCGTGTTTCGCTGATTTGGAATATTTATTACAATTTATTAAAAGCAAATAAACAATGAGATATATTTATAACAGTATTATAAAATCAACGCGTTAAGTGAGTAATTAGTTTGGTTGGCATTTTAGGTCAGCATCTATTTTGCGAGTATAAACAAATTAAGACATAAATTTAAAAAAAAATATTATAGAAAGTGCTAATAATGGGGAGATTGGCTGCATTGATTGTATTAGTGTATATACAGTGTGTTTCACTTAAGAGTGTAACACCCTCATATCTTTTTTATTCTTAGTCCAATTTTAGTAATTTTTTTTCTCAAACGTAGAATACTTGTTGCTCTATTTACTCCCAAAAAATCAATTGTCTTCTTTAAATGCAAAGCAACCTGCGATGGCAAAATAAACGGTAAAAATCAAGAAATCACTTTAGGGATTTTTTTATCGAAAAATTTTACTAGTAATAATTGATCAGAATTGCCCAAAAACCCTAAATCCAAAATTTCATGAAAATTAAAAATGTTAAAATTTCCCGTAAAAGTCCATAAATACTTATTATTAGCTGAGCCGAAAAAAGGATACTGTACAAATTTTGTTTGAAACAAACTCTAAACTGTCAAAGTTGTTTAAAGTTGTTGTTGTTTAGGCGCAGCCACCTGTGCAAATAACATTTACCGAATTGGAATTACTTTTGAAGAAAATTTTAACATTTTTAATTTTCATGAAATTTTGAATTTAGTGTTTTTGGGCAATTCTGAACAATTATTACTAGTAAAATTTTTCGATAAAAAAATCCCTAAAGTGATTTCTTCATTTTTTCCATTTATTTTGCCATCGCAGGTTGCTTTGCATTTAAAGGAGACAATTGGTCTTTTTTGGAGTAAATAGAGCAATAAGTATTCTACGTTTGGGAAAAAAATTACCAGAATTGGACTACAAATAAAAAAGATATGATGGTGTTACACCCTTAACTGAAACACACTGTATAATAAAATATTTATTTGATTTATCTGTAGAAAAATCAATTTGTTAAAATGTGTACAAATTTCCAAGTTCTTATTGTAGTACGCCGTGTTTTTATTTGGGGCCAATAACTGCGTATTTTTAACTCTTGACTATAGGGATATTTTAACAGTTTATTGACACTGCATTTAAGAGATCCGCAAATATTTTATTATATACAACGCCATAAAATATAAACCTTCACTGTAGTACAAATATAATTAAGAGCAAATTATATTTAAGCAGTAATTTTTGCCGACCTAAAGGTCAACGTTACCCTCTTTAAATGTATTTTTAGTTTAGTGGTGTTTAAGTTAGATTTACTTGTTTTAATTTATTCCATTAATAAATTTGAACCTTTCATTTGATTTTGACTCCTTGGCGTAACTTTAATTTTTATCAACAAGGTCTTATATTTTTAATTTAATTTAATTTGATTATATTTCTGTTGATTTTTCTTATTCGACTATTTCTAATTCGCGTATTATATTTACTCTGTAATTTTCAATTCCAACAGCAAGTTGGGTACTTTTTAAATAAATTCTTATTTTACTGTTAATGAAATAAATAATTTGCAAAAGGGATATCCGAGAAGATTGTTATAAGAGATATTATAAATTATACGTGTATTGAATAAAAATATAGTTGTGAAATGTTAATACTTATGGACATAACATCGTATTTATTTTGGGACGTACCGCAACTTATTTATTTTATACTTCAAAAGTATTAAATTCCCGTTCCTTTTGAAACGTGCTAAATATATTATGCCAATATTTAAAACTGATAAGAAACATAAAACGTGGAAGTATAAGTTTTAGATAACATTATTTGATTTACATGTAAAGAAATTGGAACTACGTTAACATTTATTTTCGAAATGTTTTTAATTCAAAATTTGAGCAAGAATATTAAATAATGTGTAACGAATTTTCGATAATTTATTGCTTTAGTGCACCATATATTTATTTGGGATCAATACCTTTAACTCTTTACTGCAGGCGCACTTTAAAATTTTATTGACGCAATATTTGTCGAATCCTTATATTTTTATTATTTACAACGCCATAAAACTAAGTTATTGTCTTTCTGCCTCACCTTGTTAAATTATATTGGTTTTGAAAAAATATTGCACTTTTAGTACTTTTTAAGAATATGTAAGCAATATTTAAAACTCGCTAGAACAAGTCAAGATTTTGTCGGTTTTGATTGTGAAAAAAGTACGTTCGATTTTTGAAATAAACTCGTAGCAATTTTAAGGCGGTATTTCAGAAGATATTAGATTAACGGCTCTTTGATTATGTCACTCATTTAACTGTTTATAACAATTCAACGTTTATTCTGAATATTAATTTCCTCAGTACTTAATTTATAATCAATAGGGCATAAAATATTTTAATTTTTGTTTGAAATTCATTAATATTATTAAATAATCAAATTTGTAACAAATAATAATCTTATATTTATACTATTTACTTCCAACAATGAAAGAGTACGTAGCGGGTCCATCACGTTGTGTAAAAATAATTTTGTGCACTCTATAATTTATTCCACGTATGCAAAGTTTTACTTTTAGCAAATTTACATATATTTAAATGTTTAATTTTTGGAGAAAATGTTTTTTGTATACACATGAAAGATTTTAAACTGTATTTTTTAAGCATTTTTTTTTTATTTATGTAACCATTTTTTTTTAAATTACTATTATTTTGAAACGAATAGGCGGGTCTAACAATTGCCAGATGTGAAATGACCTTAGCTTTTTATATATTTCACTTTGGATATTTATTCAATGTCAATTAGTTTAACCGGCCAACGTCTAATAGCCAAAAATACATAACGTTTATATAAAAAAAATCGCAATAATATTTACATTATTCGAACATAAACCAAGTTTTACATCTAATTAAACAAACTCCACAAAATAAATGAATAACGTTCTATCGAATAGCTGCAGAGATTGTAATAATTATTATTGCACGGATATCACTATAACAAGTTTTAAAAGCCCCATTACTGCCATTTAATATCTACGTAAGTCCGTGAGTTTTATTAATACTTTTTTTGTAATTATAGGTTTTATCCACATTTTATTACCGTATTTAAATATTTAATAAATATTTTATTATATATTACGTGGGCGCTGGTCGTTAAAATTATCATAATTTTCACATTAAAAGAATTTTATTTCAACGGAACAATTTCGTTTCACAATTAATTTTTCTTTTAACATTTTCTAAAAACCAAACGCATAATTTAGGTTTTATTTCAATGTAGGAAATTATATCAAAAAAAATCTAAACGTTTAATGCGTTTAAATAAGAAAAATATACCCCACACGGTTTTTTGTTACGATTCGTTGGAGATTGCTATTTTATTTTGAACACTGGGTCGTCGAACGTAAAAACTAACACGTTTTTCAAATGCGTGTACTTGAATGGGGCATAAAAAACCGTGATGTAAACGAACAATTAATTACCGAAACAAACTGGTATAAATTTATTTAGACGTTTGTTTTTTATTAATTAGATAGCAATTTACAATAAAAAAATAATTGGCCCTCGCTTTATCGTCGAATTTTGTGTGAGCTTTTATCGCTTTTTTACATCCTCTTGTTAATTATGTGTAGGTCGTTACAATGTGTTGTACGTTATTTTAAACAAACAATAAATTGGATAGAGTTATTATTATTGTGACGATTTTTGATGACTAATTATGACGATAAATGTTACTAACGAGTTTTTCACACGACAATTACTTTTTCAGTTCAGGTGATTTTTATTCGAGTTACGCTGAGAAATATACACTGCATTTGTTTTTCGATCAGGCTAATTTTATTGGGTGGTTAAAAACAGATGGCTCATTTCGGTTTCTAATAGCGTCCATGTGTACAAATTCTCAAATATTTTCCCTCAATTCCCATATTTTAAAAGTTCTTGGATTAACTAAATAGATTTTGAAGTCTACGTCCATACGATGGTCTACAATTTTTGTTCGCGTTTTTTAACTGACAGCATTGCACAATCTCTTCTTGCTTATTATTCAGTAAGGTTGGAAAATTACCGTTAATTTTCTAGCAAATAAATAATTTTAACAGCTATGCCTTGTACAGCTTACGAAATTATGCACATCGATGCGTTCGACGTAGATCAACGCGAAAGACGTATTAATTAGCGAATATTGTAGACTCTCCCAGGATCCACGCCGAACACACCAGCGCTAACCATATATTGACAATAATCTTTTAGGAACGGTATGATTACATTAACAAATTCGCTTTATTAATTATACAGATTAGTTCTTACATGAGCAGATGTATAATTAAGGCGAAAAACTGATCGGAACGGTCGGACGCCATATACAGAGAGTCCGGGGCCTCCCAATAACAGTACCCGCACTAATCGGCAAGATATGTAAATGAAATGTATAATTACGTTGCCGATAATGGTCGATTCCGACCGATAGCTGGCTGGGCCGTTTCGACCGCAAATTCGCGAACAATTTGTCACCTGTCCCCCTCGTTGCAATATAAATGAGGTTGTCAATGGACTTTAATTTTTGATTAAACAACCCGGCAGCCAGTGATAATGCACAATCAACGCAGTTGTGAATTGAAAAATAATTATGATTATCGCATCCTTGTATATATACACAAATTGATTAACCTTCTATATTTGACGTTTTTTTTTTTACCACTATGTAAAAATATTTGAACAAAGGAGATTTTTTCTCTCATTTAAGACGTATGGTTATTCCAATTAGCATGTACAAGTAATGAATGTTCTTTAACTAGTATTTAAATGGCTTGAGTACTTTATGGAAATTCCTACAACGTACTCCAACCTACCTACACCAAATACAGATAAAGAATAAATCGACACACCTAAACTCAAAAAGTTCAACACAATGGCTACATAATGGAAACACGAGAACATTATCTCAAGAAACGGAAACTCTCTCGTGCTAACTGAATGTGTATACAACGGTGTAATGAAAGAAGAAATAAAAATTCGAATGAGACACTGAAGAAGAAAATCATAAACTAGATTCAAAGAATCATTGCAAAGAAATTACCATACGCTAAACAAGAAGATGAAAAGTCGTACTTTTCAACAAATGCAATTCAAATACAATAACATAACATACGAGTAGAACTAAGGCAGTGCACGAAATAGAAAAAATAATAATGACAAGACGAAAAGAAAGCCCAAATACGAAATCATTTTTTGTTAAATAATCAAATTAACAGCGCAGGAGGCAAATGGGACAGAATAATAAAATACAACATGCCGAAGAAACAAAAAATCTTCTAAATTAATAAATGCGAGTAACTCCAAACTTTTGTTTATATGTTGACTATTTATAATCAAAGTTTGGTTTTCTTTAACATACTGTATTTCAATATAACCCCGATAGAATGCCGATATTAAAATTTGAATGTATGACAATGAGTGCTTTAAATCGACAGATTTAACTTGACAACATTACTGGAAGCATTACGAAACTGTTTTACCTCTGGGTTTGTAATCAAAAATACCAAATAAGTATACTTATGGTGGGTTTATAGAAAGCAAATCAAATATGTAATTGCGATTAACTATCTGATGGAAATCAACGATTCGCGTTGCCATGGTCACATGGTCATCGTAATCAACCAGTTAATTGCGATCAAGTTAATGGTGTTGTTAAGTCAGGTTTGATTGCAATGAAATGAAAAATCGGTTTACAGAAGGTCCATTAGAAGTTGATTGCAATTAATTTCAATAGTAATTTGACATTAACTTAATTGAAGGTACTTGAAGTGGTTAATTTATGTGAAAATAAAAACGAAAAGTTATTATCTGCACGAATTCGGCGCATTATCGATAAATAAATCGTAACTGATTGATGAAATATTTATTTATTATCTGAAAATGTAAGTATATATTTCACAATTTTTTGTTGGAATTAGATTTATCGCTATCCAGTTCTTCCGATGACGAAGATGTTCTGACGGCCTTAATACGAACTCATTTTAATAACTTAGGATAATAATATTTATGATATTAATAACATATAATAAGTAAATGTGTTAATTTTTATTTCATTTGTCTTAAATTTTTAATTCATGAATCCTACGTTCTGGTGTTTTTTTTTAAATATTGTTCAATAAATGAATTTATTTAATTTCAATTTTTGAAGTTAAAGCAGATACTTATGTTTTATTAATATGGACTATTATTCTAATTTTAACAAAAATTACACATTTCCTTAAAAAATATTAATGTGGTCAAGCGAAAAAAAATATTTACAATTTAGCTAATTCTTTTTCTTTAATTTTTAATTGAATATCATACATTTTATTTTTATGTTTGATTTATACGTTTTAAGTAAAAAATTCGTTTGCAGCAGTGTTTTCGTTTGTTTGTTTTTTATGCTGTTTTTTGTTTGGGGGTAGGGGGTGGGGGGAGGCATATCTATTAGGGATTATTGGAGTAGCTTGATCCGTGCCGAGTTCGAGTACCACTTCATCAGTATCAGGAACATGAGTGACTATTGAGGAAATTTCTTCTAGAAGGAGAGGACTAACTGGGGGCACGATTATTAATTACGGGAATACATCTAAAAATATTATTGAAGTGAATTTTTTTGCAACTTGAGTCTGGTTTATATATGATATATGATTGAAAATGAGCTTCAGCTGTTACAATGCTAGCATATAAATAATAGTTATTTACATAAAAGTCAGGAAATTCTCACATTACTGAAGAGGAACTAAATTTAAATACGAGGCAATTTTTGCCAAGTATTTTAAAGCTCCGAGTAAGAGATTTTACTGACGAGTTTTGTATTAAATTTTTCCGGAAATCGTAAAAATTTTTACAAATTCCACAAAAATCGAGTTTGTCAATTTTGTTTGTAACTAAGTATTTGCGTCTTTTAAAGTCTTTACAGTACTAGTCCGGAAAATTCAATTTTCCTGCGTGTAAATAAGCAGGAAAATATTGTTAAATATATTTACCTCCATGATAATAATTGAGGTCCCGGATGCAATAACGTGCGGAGCGCTCGAAGGTGGAAATACATTTTGTCCAACCGATCGATAATTTGGGGAAATTTTTTTTTCGGAAAATGGATTAAACAAAAATACTATCTTGTGTAACTTTCCGCATCTTTTTTACCCGAACTATTTTTTGATCCGTCAATTAATTTGTCCAGAAAAAAATAAAATAGTGAAATTTTTTCGTTCGACAATTCAATTAATTTCAATGCTTTTTAAAACTCGAATCGCGAAATCTCGGTAACTATTCGATCAAACTAGTTGAAATTTTTAATGGAACACTGTGACACTTCACTGTTGCGAATAGAGTTATTGCAATCGTCGAAATAATCATTTGTTGGATAATATACAATAAATAATCAGTTGCGCTATGAAACCATGTTCTTTTTTTTCGACCAGCGAGGAAGTTTTTCGCTATTGGTCTTGCGACATTCTCAATGATATCGATATCATTGTTCCTTAGACTGTAACGTAAATTTTGATGTATCACTTGGCGTGATAAGTTTAAAACCTGGAAAGTTGTTGCTTTGTAAACAAAAGGTTCGTTTACCGCGCACGACGCGTCAAGCGCTTCCGTCTACTTTACTGCATTTTATTCTTGCAAGCATAGATTAATGCCCAAATTACTTAAGTGTTTATGTGATAATCGTGATTGAAGCATACAGTTATTCTTCTATGCAAGTACGCAATCGAACATCAGCGCATATGAATGAAAAAATTGCAAAACGATTACCGGCTGTAAACAAAAGTTTATTTTGGTCACACTCGCGATCGTATAAGGAAAAGTCGAATAATTATTATTGTTTTTATAGAATTTTTTTCTAACAACGAAAGAAATACAATGAATAGTATTAACTTGTAATTATTACATCACTAAAATATTAAAAACATCTATCATTAGGGAGCAGATTCTTTTGTTTCTTCTACTTTCATTCCTGCTTGTTAGATTATTTATCTTCACTAGTTTTGATCGCCGTCTTTACTCTAACACGCATATCATCTAAATATAATGTAAAATAATTCTTACCTCCTGGAGTCAAATATCGTAGCAGTGCATTTAAATCTTTAATTTTTTCTTGTGAAATCCCTATTTGTTTAGCTTCTGCAGCATTTACAATATCGTCAAATGACACTGTCCTCTCTATTTTATAGGTAATTGGTTCGCTATCATAATCGTAGAAAATATTAATTTGACCATTAGCAAAATACTGAATTTTAACTGCTTTACTGATCTTAAGTCCTTTCGGAACTTTAAAATTAAAGATTCAAAATCTTTCACCGTGTCTTTCTGTTCTACAGTAGTAAATGGAAGATTTCGAGCACTTTGTAGCAAATCTATATAATCTTTTTCAGTTTCAGTGTGCTCGAGCATTTTTTTTTTCCGCCCGTACATCCCAAATGATAGATGTTTTTAATATTTTAGTGATGTAATAATTACAACTTAATACTATTCATTGTATTTCTTTCGTTGTTAGAAAAAATGTCTATAAAAACAATAATAATTATTCGACTTTTTCTTATACGATCGCGAGTGTGACCAAAATAATCTTTTGTTTACAGCCGGTAAGCGTATTGCAATATTTTCATTCATATGCGCTGTATGTTTGATTGCGTACTTGCATAGAAGAATAACTGTATGCTTCAATCACGATTATCACATAAACACTTAAGTAATTTGGGCATTAATCCTATGCTTGCAAGAATAAAACGCAGTAAAGTAGCGAATGGATCCGAAGCGCTTGACGCGTCGTGCTCGGTAAACGAACATTTTGTTTACAAAGCAACAACTTGCCAGGCTTTAAACTTATCACGCCAAGTGATACATCAAAATTTACGTTACAGTCTAAGGAACAATGATATCGCAAAGACAATGCCGCAAGACCAATAGCGAAAAACTTCCTCGCTAGTCGAAAAAAAACGAACATGGTTTCATAGCGCAACTGATTATTTATTGAATATTATCCAACAAATGATTATTTCGACGTTTGCAATAACTTTATTGGCGACAGTGAAGTGCCACAGTGTTCGATTAAAAATTTCAACTAGTTTGGTCGAATAGTTCCCGAGATTTCGCGATTCGAGTTTTAAAAAGCATTGAAATTAATTGAATTGTCGAACGAAAAAATTTCACTATTTTATTTTCTTGATAGCTGAAATTAATCATAGTTTTTCTTATGATACTATAGAAAATATTTAGCAAATATTTTAGGGCTAAAAAAGTTGTCTGCATATTGGGTCCCACGAATGTTGACAACTGATCAGAAACGTTCTAGAGTATTGCATTCAGAAGCCAGTTTAGCAAAGTTTAAAGCAGATCCGGATGAATTTCTTTCTCGCCTCGTCACTGTTGATGAACTTCGATCCTGAGTCGAAGCCACAAAGTATGGAGTGGCATCTCCGGGGTTCTCCGCCACCAGGCAAATTTCGTGTTTTGCCATCCGCTGGTAAAGTTATACAATTTTTTGGGACGTAGACGGAATTTTGATTACTGTTTTTGGCTCCTATGCCAATTTAATTTCAAGATTGCCCGATTGTGCCAAGGCAAAAATACGAGAAAAATTGAGATTAGATTTATATTTGTTTTTTATTTATTTTCTATTTAAGCTAATTACTCAAACGTTATATGTATATAACTATACGTTCAATTTCGTAAATTATTAATAATTCAATTCCAATAATTTACGTTATCATATGTCTATGTAGCTAGCAACATATTTAAGTGTTTTTCCAATAATAACTACATTTCGCAATGATGAATATTATTAAATTATTTAAGAAATTCCACTTCGATTATAACAATAGCTAATGCGTGTGAATTGCAGCAATTGGTGCACAATTTTTCAGCAGATTCAATACGGTTTGCGCCATCCAGCGGCCAATACCGAAACCGAAGTTTCTATTGCACAATGCTCACGGGAAGCGTACACCTAACGGCACCGGCATTTTTACTTCCTTCGTGTTCGACAATTTGTGTTTAATTGTCCGTGCTTTGTGTTCGGGCATTCGTATACCCATTTTTAATGTTAGTATCACGTGCATAATACGTAACGACTGTTTTTTACGCCGCAATCATTTCTTCCGACGTTGACGAAACAGCCAAATTGCTGTGTCGAGTTTCTTACATGTGCACAATTATAATTTGGCGTTCCGGTAGTTGTGGCGATTGTAAAGTGCATTATCTGGAACGATCGAAGTCCTCTGACTATTGAAGCGTATAGAATGTAGATGCCTGCACAGGCCAATCGAGCCCGCACTAATGATTGAAAAGCATTAATCTGTTGTGTCACACGTTATTGTTACGGCTCACAATGGAGAGCTTGAAAGTGTGTAATTATCACAGCTACTCGCAATAATTACTGCTCTGAGCTTAGACAAACATTTGAATTGTTACAATATTTTTACGTATATTGAGTTTAATTATTTTTGTTTTTCTTAAACACAATAAATATTTTTTCAACAAGAATGATTTAAGAGACAAGCTATATTTATCATTAACGATTTTAATGTCAATAATTCAAACATGATATATTATCATTATAAAACCTTTTTGCAAGTCTGATTTATAAATTAGCGGATGTTACCAAACACACGTGACTATTGATGCAATAGTTATTTATGTACGCAGTGGAAAACATTGTACTTTTTTATCATTAGATGTGAATATTGCGTATCGACGTATTAAACATATTTTGACAATTCAGACGTAATAATAATAATTTGATTTTTCCTCGCAAATAAAACTTTAGACATCGTAAAGACTTGCAAAATGTAAAATTTCCCTAGTTTTATTATTTATATTCTACTAATTAAACTAATTAAACATTTTATTTTTGTTATAAATGCTACCTAGTAATTGGTTGTTACCGTATATGAGATTTCGTAACAATGGACGCCGGTATTATAAACAAGTAGCTAACTGGCTCCAAAAGCGTGGCGTCATTAGAACCACAAAAAAGTTAAGAACGCTGATAAGGTAACAGCGAACCGACCGTATAAAACTGGAAACAAGGTCAGAATGATTACGATACGTAAATACAAATTATATTTACCGATAAATAATCCGATATTAGATATTAGTGATGTTACACTATTCATAGTAGTTATCACATTAGTTTAAGTAAAAACAGCCCAAAAGGGACTAGAGTTGGGAATGGAGCAAAAACACGCGTTAACACATTATTAATACTATAAGTCATTGAATCTCCACTATGACCCCATATCCCTAAATTAAGAGTCTCTGTCTACGATTGTATATATATATACGTTTATATCAAAAATTATCTTGGTCAAAGGTTGCCATGCAATGAAAAAACCGTTGTCTTATCTAAAATCATCTTTTTGAAATAATTCTGTCATTGTCAAGCACTGACATCATCAATAACTTACAAATGTGTTACCTACTTATTTCAGCTGAAAAATAGTAACGAACTACAAGTTATGAAATACTAATAACGTTTTTATTAACAAGAAACACTAAATTACAGTAATTATACAATAACTTGACATTTTTTGACAATCAAAAAATGATTGACATAAATGTACGATGGGAGCTGCGACAGTCATTTTAAAATCCATGACTACCCTTAACCAAGGTAATTTTTTATATGACGGTATATATATATATATTGTAAAGGTCATAAATTAACAACAAAAGCGTTAAATAGAATAACAGGTTTGGCAGCAACGAAATACGACGCCGGGACGAGAGTAGAACTCTTAGATCGAACCGCGTAGAGAGATTCGGCACTGTAATGTTGCTCCGAATTATAATTCCATGTAAATAATTGAACAAATAAGGATGTTTGTCGTATAATTAAGTTAGACAAGTTATATAGAATATGTTTAAATATTAGGATAAATGTAATTATAAATTATAACTCGCTATAATAGGTTAAATCGAGTATCGTATATAATTTAAATCGTAAACTATATTACTATATAGCTTTGCGAAAGCCGCGAGCATGGCTCCGAGACGTGACTCACAGCACCTGGTCCGCGCGAGGCGACTTCATGTCGACAAAAGCGCGCGAAAATTCGTCTTGGGAACTGGGTTGCATCCAATCACCGCGTGTAGAACCTGCATGGCAACTTCGTTCCGTTCAAATATCCAATAGCAATTCGGCACTTGTGACTTGTGATAAAATTTAGATGATTTTGAAAAATAATGTGAAATGGCATCTGGTTTAAAAGCCAAGCGGTATCGGCATGGAGGATTCAGTCCTTAACGTCGCTTCCCTTGCGACAATAATAATCGAAACTCCAGAAGTAGAAATCAATAAGTGTTTTTAATTTATTTCTTGTCAACAGTATACTACAAATTGTCGTGTATAATTTGTTCAATTGCCTTGAACCAACTGTTAATTTAGAACGATTTATTTGTGTATCGTTCTGCATAAAGTCCCTGAGTAAATAATTATATTATTTATATTGAGTCTCAATTTTTCTTATGGTGGAGTAATTTTAAACTGACTTTTGTTAGTATTACTTGCATTCTGATCTAATAAATAAAGCTTTGTATTATTTTATGTGTGTTTTCTTGTAGACATATTTGCACTCGACTATTTAACAATTCAGTTTAATTAAAAAATAAAACCATAACAATATGTAGCATATGTCCCCGGATTGACTTTACAATAGGTATGATTTACCAACATTGTTCGAATTGGAATTTAATGTTTTGGGATTCCGCCCTGCTTGATCTGAAACTTATTTTTAGTTTATTTTCAATTTTTTTAAAATTCAAGTAAGCCTTTACAGTTGGGCATAAACTATTTTAGTTCTAGGTAAAGTACCATTTCTGTTCACACTACCCCAAAGTGTTACTAAGAAAAGTTGTTCAGAATGTAGTTAAATGATCGGCCCACTTTGATAAAATCCAGTATTGGTCAGTGTTGCAATTGAAACAGCAATGATAACCTGAGATGGCTTAATAATTACAAAAACAAAAACCATCGATTGCATGTCAAGTATTTATTTTAGTATGCCATGGGTCGTTATATTTCATATCGTTAAAGTAATATCACAAAACTAATTTTCATTCCGAAGTAAAGACAATATTTTTACAATTAAATGCTAACGTTAGAACAGAAAATATATTTAGTACAGTGTTAGGGACGTGAAAAAAGTTACCGTTAGTTAAGGAACTGCGACGGCGGATTGAATTATGCAGCGACGAAGGTGAAGGGTTGTTAGAATAACTTAATAGTTATTATTTGTTTTAATAATTTAATTAAAAATTTCTTATATTTTTTATTTTTCTGTTATATTTGTATGACGCCATAACTTTAGATGCTGAACAACTTTTCTTAATAACATTTTGACGTACTATGAACGGAAAAGGTAGTTAACTAAAACTAAAATTGTGTTTGCAAAACTGTAAATGCCTCCTTGATTTAACACTCAATCCGGGGAAATACGGTATATGTAAACGATGTTAAGAAAATGAGTTAGGTGAACCCAACCTAGTTTATGATTATAATAATTTCGCGAATTCCAAGGTACATACAATTAAACCTTGATTATTTATTTTGTGACTAAACACTACTAAAGTTGTTTTATCGATGTTAACAAGTAAGTTATTTTTTCTCCAATCGAAAAAATTATGCAAAACTATGTGCAATTTGGCAGATAACAGGCTGATACCATCAGACGCTACTACTATTGACGAAGCGTCTGCATATAGAAATACAGTACCATTTGAGATTTATTGAGGCAGATCATTAATGAACAAAATAAAAAGCAAGGGTCCTAGCACTGAACCTTGAGGTTGGGGTACCTCATTCTTCTGATCATATATATTAGAACTTACCAATCTTCACAATAATTGGGCGATTAGTGAAGTAGGATAAAATCCAATCACAAATATTACCTCTAATACAAGGCAATTAATTTTATCTATCAAAAATGTATGGTTCACTGAATCAAATGCCTTTGATAAGTCAAAAAATAGAGCAGCAACTTTTAATTTTTTGTTTAAATTATCATTTACGCATGGCACAAATTCCTCGCAAATAGTTTCACTTGAACGACCTTTCCTAAAGCCATGCTGAGATTTCGAAAGAAGATCAAAAAAAATTCAAGAATTTCTCAATCCGGTTAGCTACACATTTCTCAAAAATCTTTGAGAAAGAACTTAGAATTGAAATGGGTCTGTAATTATTAATATTACAGGAATCCCCTTTTTTAAATAACGAAATTATGGAAGATATTTTAAGGGCATCTGGAAATTGACCAAGAGTAATTGAATGGTTTATAAGATGAGTTAGTGGTTCTACTATATGTACGCACGCAAAGTTTTAGCAATTTTGCAGATATTTCATCATTACCACCAGATTGTTTATTAGGTAGATTAATTATTATATTATGAAGTTCCTGTAAATACAGGAAATCAAATGGCTTTACAAAGATTGAATGATTTAAGTTCGAACATAAAGTGCAGGTTGAAGACATTGAGTTGCCGAAATGATTTCGTAGAGCATCATTCACAATGGACGAAAAATGTTGTGCAAAGGTATTTGACAATAATTTGAGATCGGTGATTGACTTACAATACACCTTCAATTTAGATATACCGTTTGTGTTATTGTTCCTTCCAAGGTTCCCATTTACAATCTTCTACAGTATTCTGTTGCTGTTTGCATTGGTCACTTGTTTAGAGTAAAATCTTTGTCTTTCAGTACGTATAAGGTTATTTAATTTCTTTTTCATTATATTATATTCGTTAGCTGTGCCTTCGTTATCCCAAGATTTTCTTAAAATATTTAAAAAATTTAACTTGTAAGACTAATTTATTATTTCAGTCGTTATGCATTTTTTCTAGCATCTGTATTTAACTTATTAAATTTACGTTTAGGGCAACTTATATCCAATGCATGTTTAAAAGTATCCCAAAAATGATTAAATGAGTCATTTATGTTGCAGCTCAACATTACACGGAAGTCTAAAAAAGTATTTATAAAAATTGGAAGGTTTATTTGATCAATGTCCAGTTGTAACCTGAACTTCTTCTGTCTTCCGACCCCAGTTTAAAATTTAAAAGTTCTATTTCACACTTTAGTGACTGTGCTCTATGATCCGTCAAAAGAGCATCTATCACGTTAACAGAATAATTTAGAGTTTTATTTGTAATTATATAATCTATTTGAGTTGAACTATTCGCAGTTATTCTAGTGGGGATATTTACTAGTGATACAAGCTCAAATAAATCAAGCAAATCAAAGAGTATTTTTACATTGTTTGTTGGTAATGGGGAGTTCACGTTGAAGTCACCACAAATAATTACACGACTATAGCTTCGCCCAAAACATATTAACAACGACTCAAGACTTTCAATAAATTGCTTCAATTCACCACCCGGGGGTCTGTAGAAAACAACAATACAAACATACATACATGTCTCCCTTGACATAGCAGAAAATTCAAAACCCATTTCTTCATTATACTTATCCATTGTCATTAATCGATTACATTTGTGCGCAATGTCTGACCTGACATAAATGGCAGTGAATATGATTTTTTCGACAGAACACGGAAATACATGAATATCCATATATACTAATATTAGCAGCATGTGCATAATTTAACCAGTGTTCAGAAATACATAGATAAATGAATAAAGATGAAAGAAAAACGAAAAAGATACGCACAAACAGAAAACGAAAACAAACAATTCTTAACATTCACACACCTTGGCAGAAACATCAACAAAGCGAGTCTTTTCATACCCAACAGCTATAATGCTAGTGTTAGCGCACTAGCGGTTACCTGCACTGCGTTGCTTGGTTAAAATAAAAACAACGTTGTTATTGAAAAATAAGTTGTGGCTAGTTGTCAAACACACAAAAGTTTTTTTTCTTCTTCTCATATAATAAACGCCATTATCGACAAAGAGTTACTTTATCTACACAAAAAATCTAACAGTAAAACACAAATTTATGTGTAATTGTAAGTTTCGGTCGAGAATAAGTAGTTAGAATATTATGTAAGAATGTAGTATGTATGTATAATCAATACCCTTCTACCCGAAGGTGTAGGGTGTAATAGTTTTAACAATTCTTAATAAATGTTCCATTCCTCTCTGTTTTGTGCGAGTTTCTTTGCATCCGTCCACATTATTCCCTTGTTCTTTAAAATTCTTCCTATCATCTTGAATGTAGTTTTGCAATTAAAAGTGGCAATTTGTAGTAAGAGTCAATATTTGATTATTCTGGGGAATATAGAAGAGTTTGTTGTGAGAAAAAAATCGTGGGGTCTAAATGATATAAAGTAAACGTTTCAGGCAATAATTTGAAGCAAATATAAAAATTTAATGAAATAGGAATGTTTTTGATTACATGTACACTTTTTGAGAAAATAGCCGCTAAATTTATATACATTTTCAAGAACTTTTAAAAGGAATAAAGTATGATAAATATTTATTTATTTATTTATAAAAAACAGAAACCTGTAAAGGTCTGTAAAAAAGTGTAACAAAACCTATTTTGATAAGATCATTCTCGGTGAGACTATTTAAGGAACGTCAAAAGACGACGAGCTGTTACCTTTTCACCGGCTATACACTTCACGTCGCTTGCGAAGAGATGTAATAATAACTTTGCTAGAAATAAAGAAGGGTAATGCATTATTATTCGAACTCGGTCAATAGCAGGAAACAATCATTAATGTATAATAACATTGCCACTCCATCCATTGGTAATAAATACTGTGCATCCGAAAATAGTCGCGAATAGAAATAAAGAAAAAAAAAATTTAAAATCAAGTCTTGAGTCATTGTAAAAAATGATTTAATAATAAATTTTGTTTTAAAAGTAACAATAAAATTATACAATTTATTAATTATATTATGTATTTGCATTTATGCTTCATCGTACTATAAACAAATCTAATAGTAGGAAAATAGACATTAACATAAATTTACTTAATCTCAACTTGATACCAAGAACGGAGGAAGATGGTGCAACCATGGCCATAATAATTATTGAACCTGTGCGACTGCAGGGCTTCTTAATCGCGGCACCAAATGAACAAATATAAAACCCGCCCTGTATTCAAATTGCAAAACGTTCGAATCAAATATCGCGATTCATGAAAATATGTACAAATTTCATTACAAATTGAAAATTCTGATATCGTTTTTATAACGTAATTTGCCCGGCTAGAGATTTTTTTATTAAAAAAAATAACATCCTGTCGAATATTTTAAAAGCTACAATAAACACATTTGAACGAAATACATCCTCGTGGAAATTTATTAAAATATAAAAAACACGATTTAAATGGACTTTGCACGTGTTTAAATTGCGAAATAGAATTCGTTATTTGAATGTTTTGTTGCAAAAAGCCGGTCGAACGAGCAAAACACGGATCGGTTTAATTTATAATGCTCGTTTAAACAAAGCCGAAAGGGGCGCAGGGGAACGACGCGAGCGAGAGAGAAAATCGTATTATATTTTTAATTTGTATCCTACCGATACTAATGGACATCTGTATTAAAGCGCGACACGGAATTCACATTATTATCGAAACCCTCCGAAATAAAATAGGTTTTTTTGCGCGGACAGAAATTCATCACACGCCGTTTTGGTAGCCGATTCTGCGGCTCGGTAGCCAAATTCATGTCCACTTTGCATCCGCGATAAGATAAGGCTGGCAGTAAAAATGTGAACCAGTCAGAAGTTTCGGCGATATTGGATATTTAATGACTACATTATACATATATAAACTTATTTACATTTCTTTTACGCAGAAGCCGATAAACGATGATGAGTTCGCAGGAAGTGCTAACGATTTATTTGATTTAAATATCGCGGATTTATGAATACAATGTTCAAAGTTTAAAATCGTTCTCGAGATATCTAAAAATGTTTTTCTTCTCCATAACAATTTACATAATTGAAAAAGATATGCATTCACCTATAAGTTTTATTGTAAATTATAATATTATTAGCAATAACAAGTGCATAGGATAAATCGATCAATAGATATGTTTATTTATTTATTCTTCATATAATGTTAGTTCAAGTAAATCCTGAGAAATGTGAGGAAATGTTATTAATGTTTAATACTTACTTACATACATACAAATGTTCAATGAAAAAATCGATGAAAAGTTTGAAACTAGAGAAATATATGTAATCGATTAAACCCTTCTCATGCACTTACGCAAAAAAAACAATATTAAAATCGATAATTATAATAATAAATCAAAAATATTGAAACAAGCCGTTGCATTGCGTCTATAAAAACAGGAAACGAACAAAGGCGTTAATTATAATAGCTACAACATTGCACCGAAACAATTATCATTTGTATGAAGCCTGTAGATTGCCGGTATATTAACGCGATCAGTTGCTTAATTCACTTAATTAATAAATAACTGTCGGTTCTCGGCAATTTGCTCAAATTTATTGCTTCTCGCTTGTTTGGCCTTGATTATTGTAAAATTGCAAGTCATTAGTGTAACAACTTCTTTTCTTTATAGGCTGTAGCCGAGAGTTTGCAATGAAATTGTTCGTTTGAACTCATCCTCTTCGTTGGGTCTAATCTACAGTGAAAATGAAATACGATATGAACAATCAACCAAAACCTCTTCGATAATTGTTATATCTGATGTCGACGTCAGGTGTCCAAGCATTAAAATAGTAAAGCTTTTTAGTGCAAGCAAATCTATTTATTATTAAAGAAAGTTCCATATTATTTTCTAGCGACTTTTCCAGCCTTTACTTCATCTCATAGTAGCTGATATCATGGTCGAAACGTTGAGATGTGGGTATATATCGAATATTTTTTAGTCTATCAATAAAGACAACATCCAAACTCATGTTTCTTAACAACTTTTTGTTAATACACTTTAGCTCTAATTTTTATAATATAATAATGATAAAATATATTAGTTGTAATTGTCGATGTTCACAATCGACTGGTATTAGATTATTTTAAAACCGTTTAAACAAATCCTGGCTGCTTAAATTGGTGTGGACTTAATCCGGGCTTCCGCCAGCTCGACTTTTGTCCAATTTTAATTAAAAACTCGGATTTTTGCCAAAGGCGTCGACGAGGCTTAAAAACTGGCTCTATTTTACTATTCGATTTGACGGAAAGACACAAGACGAGTTTTAATCGCCTGAATGCAATAATCTTCGTTAAGTACCAGTTTGAAAGCGATATGTCTCTCGAAAAGACCGTCTTAAATCGACTTAAGCCTTCCATAAAATAAGAAAATCCTCCTGTGTATGACAAGCAGCATTCGGCTCAGACACTCGACTTTTAATACCCGCGCTGCCATCTGGACCTATATACACACACACATAAACGACGCATTTTCACTCGATACATAGTTTTACTAATTAAATCAATCATATATCAAATAACACATGCAAATATATGAATATTCAACCGATGGAAAACTGGGCTTACATTTAAAAACATGCACGAGGAAATTTTGAAATTTTGAAACTACAAACGAAAAAACTAAATAAGAATTTAAAAAAATAAGCTATTACAATTAAGCTTAACAAAATAGTTTTAGATGATTGAAAAAATCAAAGACACCACAATATCGTTTAAGTTGATAACTTGCTAATAATGTTATCACTTTTATTTTTAGACGTCTACAAGAAACCTATGAAAAGGGAAACGACTTTATTTTGCAACGCACAAAGAATTAATTCAATTAAAAATCGCATTTTATGCGCGACCGTAGAAAAATCCCTTGGAAGAACGTTAACTGCAGATTGTAAGTAAGAATGCGATACTTTGAATGGGTACGACTATCCGGTCTTTTTATTTCGCCGGATTCCTGCCTAGGCTAATAAACCTCGCCGTATTTACAATAATGAAGATATGTAATTAACCATTATAAAGTTAATATGTTTGCGTTTTTACCGCGATTTGAATAGAGGATCGTGAGGAAACTGGCCTTTGTGTTACTTTGAAATGTCAGAGAATGTTAAGCAGTGTGCCTGGTGAAACGTAAGTTCAATATTATTATGTTGATGTATTGTTATAATAATTACAGGTAATTCTATACGCGCCCATTTGTATTTGCATTCATTGTAGATCGTAACGATTTTCGTTTATGAGCGTTCGCGTTTCCTCAAACGAAATTTACGACGACGTCCTTTCGACGTATAAAATGATGGATGAATCCAAAAGACGTGAGAAGCGGTACAAGTCAACTTGGACAATTTATTGTCGAGTACAAACGAAAGAACAATTAATTGAAATGTATTTTAAAAATGAAAATTACTATGTAACATTGCGTGTGTATTTCTATACAAAAGCTTTGTCATTGTTATTCGTCAAGAAATCCTTTGCCAGATATTTTAATACATTTATTTTACAATAATACATTTAAATGTAATGGTCCATAAAATACAGCCAACAACAATGGAAATGGGTAATGCAATTAAAATGTAATTTAGAAATAAAATCTACGTAACATTGCATATATTTCTTTACAAGGTTTCGTCATAGTTGTTAATCAAAATTGCGAATATTTTAATACGTTTAAATGTAACGGTCAATACATTTTTTTAAGTACAATTGGAAACAATACAATGAGTGCATAATTAAAATATAATTTAAAAATGCAAATACTATTTAATATTATGTTTATTTCTTGCTGAGGGTATATCATGGTGTCCATTAATATTTTTATAGCACATAATGAAAATGAGATGTGCAAATATAATGTAATTTCTAAATAAAAAAAAAAATGTTTTCTTTTATTTGTAAATTTTAGTTCAAATTGTTATTTTACAATAATCATAGTTTGTATGAACTAATGTTTTATTGTATTTGTATGCTGCATTCACGTAGCTAACAATTGGATGTAATGTCTTAATTATAATAGCAATAGATTTTTTTTTACATTAAATTCAACAAAATTAATTTTACTTGCAGTTTATAGTTGACACATAAACCTGGCATTGATACTTGTTATTATTATACAATTTTTAAATTTGCACGTAAACAATTAAAAATAGATACGCGATTGTTTATTATTCTTTATTTATTCTATTATTCTTTCTGATGACAAATATTTTTTTTTCCTAAGAAGGTTTATAAGGAAATAAATAATCATATATTAATACAGAGTCACCATTCATTTTTTTAATTAATTATCTTATATTAATGCAAGACAAAGTATTGATGTTTTATAATGTTATTATATATTGCCACTTAAGTTAAGTGTGTCTGTTTTATAGTTTATGTGGATAATTTCCTTTATTCTTTTACTATAGTGTTTTTCTAATTCTAGAATTTTTTGGTTGTTCGTATCGAAGGTATGTGGCACGTTTTGACAGTGCCGTAGTGTATCCGGTTATATCGCGTGTGTGAGTCTAGTCTGTAGCGTTTTTGCTTTAAATTTTGAGAACAAAAAGCACCAAAATAAATACAACTACATTATAGAAAAATTCTATAAACAGGAAATTAAGTTACGCATTCCAGATACATTTGCTAAAATTAAACACCCACAAATTATTCGTTAAAAAATTAAAAATATACATAACCAATTATCCTCTCATGATGCTACTCAATTCATAGAAACGCAAGATGAAAAAATAAGACTAATTTTTAAATAATAATAAAAAATTAAACAGTGTCATAAAAATAATATAAGCAAGTTAATAAAAGAAGTCATTTATATTAAATAAAAATTGGATAGAAAACTTAACCCAAATAACTAACCCCGACAACGTTCAACTAGTGTTAAGTCTAGACTTAAACGTTACTATTTAAAAACAACAAACCTCCTGACACCATAGCCAGTATCAAAAGAGGGATACATTATTTAGGACCTCATATCGAAAATAATATCAGAAATGAAATAACAAATATAATCACCCACCAACCATAATGCAAATAATAAAACCAAAAAAGGAAGAAAACATCCCTTGCACAACCACCTAACAGAAATTAAACAGTTTATTAATAGGAACCCAAATCTATATATACTAAAGGCAGACAAAACCAATTAAATCGTAATAATATATAATCAAGTATATATAGATAAAACAAATAAAAAGCTAGAACATAACACGTCTAAGCGTAAACGAACTAATAACAAAATGGCACAGAAGCAATATAATAGACCAAAAATGGTAATTTTAACACCACATAGTCATAGGCTACCATATAACAACAATCGATGAAAAATTCAAGTTAAAAAAACAAAAGATAAGGCAAGGCAAGGGTCAGAAGACGAAGATGAGAACGTCGCAACCAGGAGTTTGCGATAAAACGGCATGTGCATCGCACTGTTGGGGTAATTGTATGGGGTACCATTGCCTATGGAAGCAGGTGACCTCTAGTCTTTGTTAGAGGCAATATGAATGCTCAGCGCTACATCCATTACATTGTAGAGCGCCATCTGCTACCCTATCTTGCGACCATGCCAAATCCCATATCCCAGAAAGATAACGCCCGTCCTCACGTAGCTCGCGTCATCTAGACTTCTTTCAAGCTACCGACGTTAATCTTTTGCCATGGCCCTCCCGTTAACCTGACCTATCACCAATTGAGCATGTTTGGGATGTGATGGTTAGGCGACTCACCAATTTAGCCAATTCTCCGCAGACGTTAGATGCGTTAGATACAAGTAGCCTGGGATGAGGTGTCTCAAGCAGATATCGACCACCTGATTAGATCCATGCGTAGACGGCTCAATGAGTGTACGCGACTTCGAGGTGGTCAAACACACTATTAATAAAAACTCGTTTGTCTTTCGTTTTTTAATTTGAATTTTTCGTGGAATTGTTCGTCTATCACCGACTATGTGGTGTTAAAATTATTAAAAAATTCCTACTCTTTCTTGGTGTTCGAATTTCTATGTCACTTAGTATATATGTATATATAAGAGGAAGAATTTAATGCGCATACGCGCGCGTGGAAACACGCAACCGCCGACACGAGTTTCTGACTTATTAGTCGTCATCAGGACGGTATAGCCAATTTATAAGGTGGACAAAATTTGGAGATACAAAACAATCGGAGTCAACAACAAGCAGCCGACCTCCCCACATTGTGACAACAGTCAAAATATCCACAATATGTGTGGGAACATTCAACATAGCATACGCAGGATGACATAGCCACCTGCGTAACGGGTGCTTTTGATCTGCCGTTAGCATTTTTGATGCCCAACTTGCAGAGACTTTTTTGAGACCCAATTCTTCGTGCAAAATTTTTTCAACCCTCTGAAATGCCACATATCTCCGTTATGAATCTGACGGTAATTCTTCTATTATCCAATTAATATTTTCCTTGGTAACCACAGTTTTTGGTGGTCCTGAACTAATATTTCGACTATATGAAAAGATAGAGAAACGAACTTTTTCATACACATTTACAAAAGTTTGCCATTGTTATAAAATGAGTCTTCATCGAAGAATTTGCGTAAATAGTAGGTAGTATCACATGTATATGATTCACTTACTTTGTTTTAGCATCCTGGATAAAGCCCAGTATATATGTGTCAGTTATTTCCCTCATTGTTTATTGATAATGCTAATGATTGAGCACAGTGTATTTATACGAACACACACATATTAACTTGCAAAAATGTACACTGATTAATTGGTTTATGTTATGGTTATATTATATATATATATATAATCTTATTTGATATAATGGTACGTCAGGTATGATTTAAAAAATAACAAATGTAATTTTTTTATTACATTTTATTAATCGTTACGTTTCGCAACTCTTCAGCTTGCTTCATCAGATGGTTTTTAATATACTTATGCAAAACTGTAATCCGAAAACTTAATAATGAATCCCCTATGTCCACGTCTCCCAAAAACGATAAAACTACAAAGTACGTCTCAATTCCATATTCCAACCCACGTTCCAACATTTTCAAAAAAACGTTGAAAAAATACGATTTACAGCCAGGTTTCAGCACTAATAACAAGGGAATTACACTTATGACGATCACAAAAACAAAATTCGAAAAAACTTCTAAAAGTAATGTTGTGTATAAAATAAATTGTGAGAATTGTATAGGGACATATATTGGCAATACATCACAGCCACTAAAAAACAGAATAACTCAACATAAATCGGACATTATGCATAAACCAAACAGCACTGCCCTTGCGAAACATACTGTAGAGATGCATCACAAGTTTGACTATGAAAAAGTAATAATACTTGATGTAGAAACAAACGAAAGGAAACGGCTCACATCTGAAATGCTCCATATTAAGATTGAGAAAGATTCCATAAACAGCAAAAGGGACATAGGGAATCTCCCAAAAGAGTATGACAACATACTATCCAAATTAAAAAGAAGTAGGTAGATAGCTAAAATTGTTTTCGCTTTTATTTGTCAGGCTTTGTTCGTTATATCAAGACTAAAATTAACACGATTCATTTTTGACACTGAGATCACCGGGTGGGGAGTGCAGAGTAGCTGATTCTTAAATCTGTTTTGCTAATGTATTAGTTATAATAATTAACGTAGTCACGTAGTAGAATAATATCGAAGTGGGACAATGTCACAATTTTGTAAAAATATGTCAACTTGCATAAGTATATTAAAAACCGTCTGATGAAGCAAGCTGAAGAGTTGCCAAACGTAACGATTAATAAAATGTAATAAAAAAATTACATTTGTTATTTTTTAAATCATACCTGACGTGAAGTACCATTATATCAAATAAGATTATCATTTCAACGTCATAAACACAGGAAGATATATATATATATATATATATATATATATATATATATTGAAAATGTGTCTTGTCAAATATGACAGAAAAATGTAAAATTTACACGAAAGATGGTCTAATCTTACACCTCAATGGTGTAGTGAACATTAATTAAAACAGGTCCATGAAGACTAACTGGTGGATCGCTAGACAATATTGTTTCTGGGTTATTACCCTTCGTCAGTAGCGATTACCAAGAACCTTAGTTGTTGAAATACCTTTACATGTAGTGGCCATCAAAACTTCTTGGCGCGAGCCAATCACTCCTAATGAACCACTGACAACAGAACACTGACAAGACGATACCTTGTCTAACACCTCGCGGCGAGTAAACAAGACGACTGTCAAATGTCCAGTGTCAACATATAAAAGGATTGCTGCAATTAAGTTCAAAAACAATTCAAATTGAAAATGTGTCTTGTCAAATATGACAGAAAAATGTAAAATTTACACGAAAGATGGTCTAATCTTACACCTCAATGGTGTAGTGAACGCTACTGACGAAGGGTAATAACCCAGAAACAATATTGTCTAGCGATCTACCAGTTAGTCTTCATGGACCTGTTTTAATTAATGTTCACTACACCATTGAGGTGTAAGATTAGACCATCTTTCGTGTAAATTTTACATTTTTCTGTCATATTTGACAAGACACATTTTCAATTTGAATTGTTTTTGAACTTAATTGCAGCAATCCTTTTATATGTTGACACTGGACATTTGACAGTCGTCTTGTTTACTCGCCGCGAGGTGTTAGACAAGGTATCGTCTTGTCAGTGTTCTGTTGTCAGTGGTTCATTAGGAGTGATTGGCTCGCGCCAAGAAGTTTTGATGGCCACTACATGTAAAGGTATTTCAACAACTAAGGTTCTTGGTAATCGCTACTGACGAAGGGTAATAACCCAGAAACAATATTGTCTAGCGATCCACCAGTTAGTCTTCATGGACCTGTTTTAATTAATGTTCACTACACCATTGAGGTGTAAGATTAGACCATCTTTCGTGTATATATATATATATACCATAACATAAACGAGTAGTTTTAGAATTATAGCAAAACTAAAATATGATACATATACATTCACCACTTATTAAATTATATTTTGATAGTCTCAATGTTTAATCGTCAGATGAATTTTCGTATTGCATTAGTCAATTATTTATCTTTGAATTACATTTGTAATCTAGAATTAATCAACAATTCAGGAAATTTGAAAGGACTACTTTATAATTGTTGAGGAGTAGAGAGTTTGGAGAAGTTCATTTAAGATTTTCTTATTCGTTGATTAAGAGATGGCGCAAATTTGACACCGCCTTTAAATTCAATGCTGGATATGACGGACGAGTTATATACGTATATACAGTAACTGCAGATTTGACGTTTTCGATTGTCTGATATCATAAAATCGCATAGCATTGCAAATTAGCCGTCACTTGAATTTGTGAAACGTATAGAATCTTTAAAATGTTAGAATTAAATAGTTTTTTTTTGTTTTTGTTTTTTTTTGTGTTTAAGTTTTTAGGTTTGATTTGTGAACCCGTTGAGAGCATCATACATTTACGCTGTTAATCTCAATTATACGTAGGCCCCACGGTGTACGCCATAAAATTATGTGCTGTGGGCTCAAGTTGAGACAAGCTCGTTGTTATTATTTTTGAAATTCAAAATTTAGATGTTTATAAATTAGCGTTTTCAACAAGTATTTATACTGACATACGAAATAAATCGTACGCAGCTTTTGCACAAGTTAATGTTTATTGAAACTGAGTAAAAAAATATTTAAACGTGGAGACCATTTTTTTGTTGCAGCCAATTACGCTGCCTTCTTTGATAGATGAAATATCCTAAAATATATATTTTCCTTGTAAATATAACTCATATCTTCGTAAACTTTTTTCCTAGTACAATCAATTGCTCAGTGTCTTCCTTAATTGTGTTGGGCTTTTTACTCCAATGCAATATGAAAGTGAATATACCTCTTGTTCTCCTGGTTGTTTGAGTATCCTCTTCTATTAGACTTTATTATTCAGGCCTAACATTTCGCAGAAACTGTGTGGGCCAAATTTTTATCATCTCAGAATGATTTAATTTAGGAACAGATTTCTTATTTTTTTTCTTTTTAATGGTCTTTTCTATGTCTTCAGCATCTACAACTATATCTATATATTTTGACAATTCATGATGGAGGTACTTTATGGTACTCTATACCTCAAATATCCATTGTGCATCCATATACAGATTTCCTATACAACCATTATGTTTCTTCTTTAGGAAGTTTTACTAACACTTGAACCACTTATTTTGCTTCTTCAATGGTTGGTTTACATGTGTGAAAGAGATTACACAAACACTGAAAAATGTTGTAATGCAACCTGCACTTGCCAAGCAGGTAATCGAGTTTGATTAATGACACTTTTATGTGAAACACAGCCAATACAGCATTTCGAATAATCTGGAACGCAAACAACTTGGGTTGGAACGCTAAAAGGAAATGTCTTGAAATGCGTTTTAGCGTTTCATACTTATTTTTATGAAGAATTCAATAGCACTGACATAATAAATAAGTGTATACTGGCATTTTTGGAGTTAAAATGGGAGATTTTTTGGAGACGCGAGAAAATGAGAAGGTGAGAAGTAAAGAAGGGCAAATGAAAAAAAAATCAATGGAAAAAAGGAAACAAAAGTATGCAATGATTCAAAAAGTGTTCCTGAAGAAATGGAATTAATTTCATATACTTTGAGTGAGATGTTTAGTAATTTACATAACTACATTTACCAAGTAATAAAGAAATTTAAAAAAACACCACTACATCTGTTTCTCCTTTTTTTCGTATTTGTGTAAGCTTAAAAAAACCTGATTCAATTCTGTATCTTGCGCCTAAGTTAGTATTCTGTGATTTACTCTCATCGTTAATTTACAGATGTCGGTAATGTTAGCTGCAAAAATCATTTTAAACGATAGGCGCAGTTCCCTTTTATTTTTTACCTGCATTTATGGGACGTAGAACGTTTGCTATAACTAACTTAATACCAATTATTTAATAATCGTCGAACCGCAACGTTTGAAACTGCAAATATAAACAATGAAATAATTTTCGAATTTACGTCATCATGGTTAGCAATTTTCATCGCTAACAGATAATACGGATATAATAGGGTACAACCATGAATCGCTGTCCTTAATTACACACCAGTCGACCATCAATAATGCCCACGAAAAAATCGCTTCGGCGTAATTGCACAGACCTTACTTAATTGATAACCGAGTTCTATCGTCTCTTATGTGATTAGGACGAAATAAATCTGGCGTCAAGGCTGCACACGTCATTTCTTGATCCAGTTACGCGCCGCTTTTCGCTTTCGCCCGATAAAGCGCACCCACCTGATGCAAGTCTCCAGAGGGGGTTGTTTTCCGGAGTTACCGGCGGGTTCTCCCTAATCCCCATAATTGCTCTTTAATATGCACAGCGATCCGGACGTCGGGGGAAAAGGGTTCTGTTAATCTATTGTCGCAGGATTTTTAATATTAAATGAGACTTTAATGAATAGGCAATTCGCCATTACCAACCAATTTTAATTAAAAACTTAAACGTAAATCATCGATTCGTCTGAATCATTTAAATAGCAGTAACATTCGATACCGTGTTCAAAAATTACACATTATTAGATGGCGGAGAAACCCTGATGATTTACATAACATTTATTTTCTTGATAAAAATTTATGTAACTAAAGTAAATGAAATTCACAAGTCAGTATCATTAAGGGAATTAGAATCAATTCTAACTACTTTGTTAATTATGATACATACTTACGAAAGTATTTTATATTTTCATCTAATAAGTAATTTTTATGATTCCGAATTATAAAATTGTTTACAAATGTTTGAGAGTATTTATATATGGAGTTTCTAATAATATGAAAAAGAAATGAACGAATGAACGATTGAAATGTTATTTTAAATTAAAAATAACGAACATGCAATCGTTGCCCCTACGGTCCTGAAACTTTTGTTACATGATGTACATACACAATAGCGAAATAACATCAAATGCATCTCGTCTATTCTGCAGCTCGCCGGCTTTATAGGTCATAAATGTACCCCTCAGACAACCGAACATTTATGACGTAGTTTTTGCACCTGTAGTCAAAATGTACAGACACGATTCCTAGAACCCATTAGGGCAATAACGTCGCCGTAATTAACATTATCACGTCGTAATTGAGGGGGTCGGTCTCAAAACGTACAGAAACCTCCTGCATGCTGAAACACTTCGGGCAATAAAAAATTTATAGCGTCGTCGTTTAATTTACAACGGAAAATTAACGTGCGCAATAGATAATTGCGTAATTAAGTTATAAAACGTTTAAACAAAAGGCCATTCGGACGTTTAACGTTCGTGTATAATCGAAGAACTAAATTATGAACGACTGAAAACGGGGTTGTTAAGCCTGGAGAAGGCAGCAATAAACATAAACGTTTGTCAGCGGGAGCGATTCTATCCGGAATTATACGTCTTTACTAAGATTCGTTCTGACAAAGGTGTTTTGAGAAAGATAACACATTGGAAACGTTATAATTAAACAAAGTAATTTATTGTAGAACTTTCTGCCAGTAGCACCAAAAAGTTTGCCCGTTTTCGGAGCGTCTTGACTTGAAGTTGATACAGTTGATACAGTCAATATTAGGCCGTTTCCAAACAACCTATATTGAAAATGAGCCGATTTATTTCCTGATAGTCATTCGAGTTCCGTGATCTTCAAAGTTTGATTATAGATATAAAATACTATATGAAACTTTTTATACAAGATAATCATGTATGCAAATCGAATAACATAATACATAATAACTAATAAATAAACTGCCATCAGATAATTTTCACATATGAAAAAATATATTTATGAGCATAATAGTTCAAGAGCAATTCAAATACTCTCAACCTATCAAGAATGTTGAAATCATTCTTATGTTCAACAAAGTGCGTATATGATGAATCAATAAGCATAATTATGTTACCGCGATTTATAACTTTTATTTTAATAATTGGGTCGTAAATATTTCTATATATAAAAAGTTTGATTGTCCAATTTACTTTTGCAGGTGATTGTAGAATAAAATACAAATTATACAAAATGCAATCGTTATAAGTTCACAACACAATTTTGAATTAAAACCGATTTATGTATATCTACGATGAAATAGTATTCGTCATATGTATGGGCGTCGTCGTTTACGTTCGGTTCCGGCCGAATTGATTCGCTAAAAATGTACGTAAACATATTTTGTCGCAAAAATGATTAGCACAAACAATAGCCTGTATTAGCCTTTATTATGTTTATATTTTTATTACACTTCCTGTTTAGCCTCCACGTTATGTATGCATCAACTGGTCGTTTTGCAATACAGTTGCTTTGGTACTGAGAAAATTCCATGAACACGTTTGACACGATTATTTCGCAATTTATGAGCAACATAAATAATTAAATTTACAAAATGTTGCCAACAGTCCTGAAAATGACCTAAAATTTTCAAGTCATTGAATTTTTATTATTATTACTAACAATATCTTAAAGTAATCAGACAAATTATTTGAATTTTATAAATTAAAATCATAAAATTGCTAAGCAATAAATCCTGCAGTGTTGTGAATAATGTTCAAATAAATTGGCAATGTGTCTAATTATAATTAATAATTATTAAAAAACATAATAAGTACGAGGCCTTTTCAACAAATACGTAGATTGTTTGAATGCGCGGGCCCAGTTGGTTTCAGCAAAATCCGCTTGATGTCAACATATTCGTATAGATCAGTAGATTAAGAGGTAGTTTGTTGATTGCAAATAGCATTACTGGTTGATTATTAGCTACGCACTTGTTTGTGAAGTGTGTTTTTTTCATTTGTCAAATTTTAGAATGAGTGATTTGAACGAGCAAAGAGTTGCTGTGAAAGCTGTCAGTCGATTGAAGATGATGAGCGTGCTGGACGTCCTTCCACGTCAACTGACAACTCATACGTCCACAAACTCAACACCCTGGTTCGAGAAAATCGACGTCTAACCATCAGAAAGCTTGCTGAAGAGTGTGGGATATCAGTTAAGGATGTAATGAGATTTTGACACAAAAATATCAAAAATTGAAGATGCACAGCGTTTCTGCGAAATTTCTTCCACACCTGATCACGGACGAGCAAAAAGCCCATCGCATCCAGGTTTGTCAGGAATCGTTTTAACACTCAGAAGAAGATGAAAACTTCTTGTCGAGGATCATAACTGGTGATGAATCTTGGGTGTACGGTTATGACATCGAAACAAATGTTCAATCGTCCCAGTGGGTGTGTGAATCATCTCCCAGACCAAAAAAAGCCCGCCAAGTTCGTTCAAATGTGAAGGTGATGTTGACAGTTTACTTTGATGCCCAGGGAGTAGTCCACCACGAGTACCTCCCACAAGGCTCCACAGTGAACCAGACTTACTACATTGAAGTTCTCAAACGTCTGCGGGACGCTATCCGGCGGAAAAGACCAGAAATGTGGAAGAGTTATGACTGGTTTTTTCATCACGACAACGCTCCAGCGCACTCAGCCCTTAGAACTCGAGAGCTTTTGACCAAACACTCGATCACTGTTCTTCGCAACCCACCTCACTCATCTGACCTCGCTACTGCTGACTTCTTCTTGTTCTCCAAACTTAAATGACGTTAGAAAGGAAGAAGATTTGAGACGATTCCCGACATTCAGGCAAATGCAACGAAAGAACAGAGGAGCATCACAAAAGAAGCGTACCAGGACTTTTTCCAACAGTGGATACACCGTTGTGATAAGTGTGTGCGTCGTGGAGGTGAGTACTTTGAAGGGGACACAGACATGTAACTTAATAAAGTACATTTTATTTTATGAAGTCAGTCTGCGTATTTTTTGCACGTGCCTCGTACTTTCCACGCAAACACTATATAATTATTAATTATTTATTTAGCTATTCCAGTTTCACCCGTACAAATTTACAAAATAAAAGCTATTCGTTTTATATAAAAAGAATGTTCTGTGCAGTCTAAATGATTTACTGTCTTCTGCCTTTCCGGACGTCTTCCGGCGACTGCCGTCGACGTAGTTTGCCTTTAATACCATTCTGGTTTTATTTATATACTTTCTCTCCTTAATCTTTTTCTCCTTAATTTTCTTGTGCAATACCTAGTAAATATTTGCCTTTTACAGTCACTTAAACTATTTACACCGAAATAAAATTTTGTTACACAATAAACTTTCTTCATAAAATCCTAAAACGAAACTCTTTATATTTGCTATATCTACAGGACAGATATATCATTACTTACATTCGTCCACTGGGATATTCAAATTTGATACATGTTTAATTTTACAATGACCGTAAGAAATCATCGTGAGTTGCTCTCTGCCGCGTGTTTCGTGGAAAGTACACGAACTTTATACTAAAATATACAATGACAAAAATAACAAGGTAATTATTTAAAATTCGAAAGTGAATTAATTATATATACAGTTGTTGGTTGTATAGGTTTATAAATATCAACATAAATAAAATTATGGATATAAATGAGAAGGTGAGTGAGGATCATAATGCATAATGGACGATATAAAGAATTAAAGGAACGTGTAAGGTCTATGTTTAGAATCAAATTAAAAACAAATTTTAAACATACCTTAGGCATTGTTTGAAAACCTTTAATAACATTAAAGGTGAAAATTGCGCTTGATATAATTACAGTTAAATAAAGAAAGCTAAAACAATGCTCTAAGGCTGTAAGTTTTAAGGCAAATTTGGATCGAAATAATTAGAAAACCCTTAAACTTAAACTTAAAATAGCACGTCATATCGAATTTAAGTCGAACAAAGTTGAAAGACAATCTTGGCGAGTTACGAAGTATGGCTGTGTAAATGCTCCAAAATCGTGTAAAGAAAGTGATTTTTCATTGAATTATAAATTATTGCAAAAACGTCCGAATGCAAAATACTCGTGTTCTGACTGTGAGGTCGATGTCAATATCATTTCATTCAAGGAAAAGTGCATTAAAAATGTAAAAACACAATTTTCTTTAAAACCTATAAAGATTGTTAGTCCATTTCCCCCTCATTCAACTTGGTGCAGGACAAATAATAGCCTGTAGTTGACACCCTTTGTTATAATTTTATTTTTGTTACACTCCCTATATGTTTAGTATGTTTAGTCCCGTTATGTATACACAAACCAGTTTTGCAATAGAGTTGCTTTGGTACTGAGAAAATCCCATGAACACGATTATTTCGAAATTTTCAAAATTAAATTAAATCGATGGAAAACTAAATTTTTAAGGCGAAACCGGAAAATGAAAGCAAAACGAAGACATAAAAAAAATCGTAAAAAGTAAATAACTTAGTTTCCATTTTTGTACAATTTAATTTTAATTTTAGTAGTTTTTGATTTGTTTCAATTGCTATTGCTTATTTCTAGTTAATTTCAATTATTTTGCTTTGTATATGTTTTCTTTCTTGTTTTCATTTTGTTTCGCTGCTTTCATAATTTGTTTTTTTTTCATTTGTTTTGTTATATTTAATTACCTCTTCTTCGATTTTTGTTTATTTACCTATAATTTGATCAATTATTTAAATTTTAATCCAATTGTATTTTCATTTTATTCAATTTGAGTTTCACCCTACTTCATTTATTTAATTGTTTATTGCGTGTGTTGTATGGCCAATTTTGTCTTCATTTTCGTTTGCCTAAAATGTCCCATTTCGATAATTTGCACGTTTGTTAATTTTCAATAGTTTAATTTGTTGTTTTATTTTATTAATTTAAATTCATTTTCGATATTGTCAATTTTCATAATCTATTGATTTTAAGTTTGATTTTATTCGTTTTTTAAACATTGTCACTAATTTATATTTTTGTAGGTTGCGTTTGCGTTTATTTAAAGTTTCGTTGTGGCTCATTTAATTCGCATGCCAAAATAATAATCTCCGTTTGAAAAACATAATCTACACTTTATTACACAAATCCTTAATTTAAACAAATATTTACCGATTCACTCGACTTTCAGGTGCTTGCAAAAACGACATTGCAAAGTAAATTTATCGATAGGCGAAATCCTAAATTTGAAAACATCCCCTTAAAGTGGACATCGGATACATTATTTTGAATTGTATTGAACAAAATCCTTGGGTTAATAAATAATTATCATCGCCTGACCTTACTCGATTTATACGTGCTAAATTATAAATAAACATCATTTATGAACACGGTGTTACTAGACAAATTAAATGAATGTAAAATAGAGATGCTTCACGATAATAAAATTTTGGCGTAAATATTTCACATCTATAGCGAATCATATGGTTAAGATGTTGCCAATTAATTAGCAAGTGGAGTAACAAGTGATTACATAAAAAAATCGTCCTACCATACATATAGCATTTTATATAATGACTAAAAAGACAACTTACATGCATATTTCTGATCGACTACTACCGCATCCAAAGTCTTGACTGATTTGTATATTTCTGCGGATTACACGCAATGGTGATATGTTCATGTTGTATGACAGTTATTATTTTCTGCACTAAGAAATATACAACTTCTTTCCCTTTCCTCAAACCGGTATGATGATGGGACCGTCAACACTGCATTTAATCAATTAATCAGTTATACACAATTCAGGTTTTTGCTTTGTTGTCCTACAAAATTGAAGAAGTTTATAATCAGTGTTCAGCTCACTTACAAACAATCTTAGCTCCTGCATCAATCACAACAAATTTCGAATTAGCGGCTATTAATGCCTTCCACCATGCGTTCTCAGAAGTTATATTTCTTCCACTTCGGCCAGTGCCTATGGTGAAATATTTAAGCTGGTGACTTGTGGTCAGCTGTGGTATGAAGTGGATCTATATTTTGCCCTAAAATGGGAATTGTCCAGAGCACTTGTTCGAGCTGATTATATTGTACAGAATTTTATGATTTTCCTGGTAAAGCTCAACCTGTATATGACTATTTTGTAGATACATGGATTAGCAGGCCTAAGCCGCGTCAACGTTGGCCTCAATGCCTTTCCCATGCTGGGACATGCTTTGTGCCCATGTAGGCTCACCTAAAATAAACAGTTGCTAAAGGGCGTTCGTCAAGTTGATCGGTGCCACACACCTAACAATGTGGAAATTTATTTTAGGGCTGAAAGATGAGCAAGCATTGAATGGAGGATAAATTGAACAGTACATGGACGGTGCTGATCCTCCTGCTTCCCAAAAACTGTTATATCTTCGTATCAACGTATTGTTCGGGTTGTGACAATCGTAAATCGATGCTTAGCCCATAATTTTAACTTTTACTCAGGTTTTCTTCCAGTAATAAATTATGGTTTTAAAGCAATAAACTTTTCTATGACTGTAATACTGTATGAATTATAATCATTTTTATTTATCCAAAGATCTTCACAATAATATTTGTTCGTTTGACAAATAGACGATGAATTACAATTTTAATGTTTAGTCATGTTTTCACAATAAATTTCGTTTTTTCCTACGATGGATTTTTTCACCGTTAGTTTCCCCACTGTGCACTTTCCAGACAATGAATTTTCTCTTGATACTTTTTCCGTAAATCATTGCTATGTTGTCTGCTAAACCTTTCCTATATTCTACCCCAAATACAATCCCTTTATTTTTCCATTTCATTTCCTCATAATTTTTTCAATGAATTTAATAATCACTTTGTCTCAATCCTTCTTCTCCTATTACATTCTCTTATTTCAAAATCTATATGTGAAGTTCAAGGACATAAAATGGATTCGGATTTGTATCGTCGTTGAGTGATTTTGAAGAATCCCTCGTCGCAGGAGAGTTCGTTTCATTCGCGATAGAGAAAATCCATTTAAAATTCATATTCATATTCAAATTGGTGATCATATTAAAGTTGGTAAATCTACAGTATGCCGTGTAATAAAACGCGTCACGGATCACATTTCGTCACTTTCTCAACGACATACATTGATCCCTAGAACAGACGAAGAAGTCAGCTTTCCTCGTGTTATAGGCGCCTTAGATTGTAGTCATGTACGAATCCAATCTCCAGGTGGTCCAAATGCCGAGCTGTTTCACAATAGGAAGGGCTATTTTACTATTAATATGCAGGCAATTTGTGATGCGGAATTGAAACTGAGACATTTTATTGGGCGGTGGCCAGGATCCGTGCACGACAGTACAATATACAGTGATTCTCCTCTGCCAATAGAATTTGAAATGGCTACATTTGGTAATGGTTTCAATAATTTTGAGTAAGCTTAAAAATCAACAAATTAGTATTCACTTTGTTGATGTTTAAGCTTATTCCAAATTGCTAGCTACACAAGCAATTTTTTGAACATTATTTAGAACAAGCAGAAAAAATTAACAAAATCGAAATTTGCTGATTGAGGAAATAAACATTGCAGATTTTAGAACAAACCTCGGAACAATTAAAAATCGAAAATGATTTCACACACACATACACATTTCAATACGTATTCAATTTATTCAACAGCAAAAGTAAATTAATTTTAATCGTCTCAAATGTTGCAAAAGCTTCAAGAAATACACTGTCCCACTACATCAAATCTTCTCGTTCCAAATCGATATCATTATAACAACTTACAAAATGAAATTTACTGGTGCGTCGTGTTAAGGCAAAGAAAGAAACGGCCATCGTTAAGCAGAATTCTAAGTGACCTCAGAACCGTAGAAATAGACCACTTCTTGGTTATTATGTGTAGTAAAACTCGAGTGTGGTTACCCACGTCTCAAAAGCAATTTTTAAATAAATTTATCGTCTTATTATCAACTATTCAAGAAGAGCTTATGTCCAATTACTATCTGAAATATAAACTTAACGCATACTAAAGAATCGTAAGTACATCTATATGTGGCCATAAAAACGAGGCAATTGAAATTGAATTCGTGGATTTTATTACACGAATGTAATGTTTGCAACGATATAGTTATTGTGGTTGTCACGGGATGTTCAATCACGCAGTTTATAAATTTCGTTATGAGGCTGCAAGTTTTTAATTTTATATTAAAACACATTTGATAATATATGATCATTGGCAACTTCCTACTATCCCAACTTTCCACTAATTAATTAATTCGAAGTAGCAGCTTCACAAAAAAAATATTTTGCATAATGGATAGAAGTTTATATATTTATATTATTATTATTATATATTTATATTTATAGCTTATATTAAGGTTTGAAATTTTGTTTCGATTTGGTGTAATGTTCCTAACACAAGTAAATTATAAAAGTTTCACTTTGATTTAATAAAAAAGAAACGAATCTAACAAAAAACAGCTTTAAAATCTACACAAATCACCAACAAACCACCATTTAACCAAAACATGCACTTAATTAACAAAAATACCACAAGAACTAAAACATCATCTGTTACGTCCGCATTTCAAACGCTTTTTTACGTCACGTCACGAAAAAAGGGATTTTTTGCGTTAGAACAAAACGCAGAGATGGTTTCTTAAAAATACTCATGTGAACGAAAGAGTTCTTTTTTTCGTCTAAAAGATGATCTTTATCTTTTGTGTCGTTAAAAAACAAGGCCCGCTCTGAAAGAGCAAAGCTACTTGACAGGAACTAAGACTGCTAATTACCTCTTTATGTCGGGGGACTATTCTTTATTTCGAGCAAAAGTTTTTGTGTCGGCCGCGACAACGGCGGAAAAATACGAAGCTGAACCACCCACAATGCCGGAAAAAATAAAGCCGACGGGGCCTCTTTGAGAGACAACGAGCGCTTCTAAAACAGATACGTGTTCAGTGTAACGTTTAATCTGATTTGTCTTATTCGAATATTAAGGAAATATGGAAGGACCACTCTTCAAGTAGCCAAGGACGGTTAAAATGCCTTAAAATAAGTATTAGTTTTAAAATACATAGAGAAGTACATAGAGATCAATAGGACTGACGCAATATGTAAGATAACATTTATGCTGATTTCAAGTGACTTATGGTAAATATCTGAACACACATTTTTAAATAGAACGAGTTTAAAGCACCGAAAATTACATAATTTCATACGTTTTGAGAGCTTGTTATAAAATTATGTAAAAAAGAAAACAAAACTTCAAAATGTACTTTCAAGGTTTTCTCAAGCCGAGGTAAGAAATTTACGCATTTGCTATCTAAATAAACAATATTCTATATTAAGACACGTCCGTGTCTGCTAACACTTAATAATGTTACCGAGACTCGTTCGTTTTAGTCCCGTTACTTTTCGCGTCCATTAATCACACTTAGTTATCGTACAAATTGTCTATTAGTAAATAATAACCAGTCAAGTCCCTCAAACCTTTTTTTTTAATTTTGTTTTGGCAGCGGCCGCGTTTCAGAAGTCAATATTTTTAAGTTGTGGCGAAACCAGTGTCCGAATATTAGGAGTGCGTGCGTGTATTATTTTTACGAAATACTTTTGCAAATTCCTCGCGGGCATATAATTTCCCGAAATAACCGTCTCAAAACACCACGCTGTTAATTTATATACGCGATCGAGATCGATTGTAGGTTTCATGTGTAGTTTATTAGTCGGTGAGAATTATGATACGTGATTATGCAAATTAATAGTTTACCGTTTTTACCGACATGTAAATAACGTGGGATTGCAGGAAATTGATAGTTCAGTCGTTTTTGTAACTAGAGTGCTAGTTTCTTTTAATTGTTTGAAATTTTTGCGGAAATTACTTCGTAAGTCACTAGGACGGGGAAGCAACATTGATCATCCTGTATCTGTAACTTTTAATTGTATAGCGAGAGTGATAAAAATAGAATGATTCTTCTACATACTTAATAGTAAAAATTGCAACTAAAACAACGATAATCACCACAAAGGCTAAAACGTCTATAAACACAAAATAAGTCTATACAAATTATAAAGTTGTTGCAAAGGTCGAATGATAGCAGTACTTACAGATATGGAAGTTTGTCTCTCATTTTACCATTCCCTCATACTGTTTTTCCATGGTTTTAATACTTTTTATTTTTCTGTATGTAATATTTTACCTACAACACTTTCTTCATATACGTAATTGTATTGTATGATAAATTGAAAAAAATAAGACCAGCCTTTCAGTACGAATATCGACCATAAAACGGCACTAGATATGATTTCCATTCAAATCTACACCACATATAAATGTTTAACTTTTCATATATAGCTACATATATAAACATAAAGTTGATATTGCTTAACATAGTTAACATATCATAGATTTTACTTCTCTTAACTGGTGATTGCTAATATCAACAATTGAATATTGTAAATAGGCAATTGTCAACTGGTATTGACAGTGTCATGAAATGGTAGACAAATTACTTGTTAACATATATTACCCGCGAACCTCGCTTATTTGTGTGGTGCTTACAACTAAGTGAAAAAAATATGGATACGGGCAACAGAAGATGTTAAGAAATTGATCTTCTTTTGGAAGATTAGTTTACAGTTGTTGCACTGATATTTGGTTGAAGTGGCTCTGATAATTCAAATGAAATGTGGGGGCGGGTTATAATCTAGGGCGCCACCCGGCCCGCGACCTCCAAAATGACTTTCCAATTTTTCCTAGGTTGTGCCAGCGTCATTCATTGTTCACCTGCCGTTTTTCTGATACCATCCTTCCATCTGATCCTTGGTATCCGTCTTGTCATTTTCCTTAGTCTTGGATACCATGCCATCGTAGTTTCTGTCCATCTTCTCTCCATCTCCACTACATGACCGGCTCAGTTCCACTTGAATTTATGTAGTACTGTATCGCGTCAATATTCCCTACACGCTTTTTGATGTCTTCCACTTTTGCACGATGTTTAACTTTTAGGTTTAGTATGGTTCGAGCATTTTGTTTTGTGTCAATGATAGTCGGTTTAAAGAGCGTTTAGTTATCGCCCACGTCTGTGCTCCATAGATCAATGCAGGAATTACACATTTGTTAAATCTTCTTAATACGATATTCACTGATAAGTTCCCTTTAAACACTTGTTTCAGCGACCAAAATGTTGCCCATGCTTTACTTAATCGATTTTATATTTTCTTTTCTTCTTTATTTCATAATAAAGTAATAATAATAATGTAATATCTGTATATTGTAAATAGTTATATTAGGTTTGTTAGGTTTACGAGTGACCGGAAACTGAGTTTTTGTCCACTCGTAGTTGTATATATTCGGGATCGCCACGGGCTCTCCCTCTCTCTCTCTCTCTCTCTGCGTGTGTGATGTTAACAGAGTACAGGTGAAAGCACGTGGCTGGGTATTGTGTGAATAAAGATACAAATTAATCAAGACGTTTTATTGTGGTCAATTAATAATCATCCGAGCAGATGTAATGCGACGAACATTACAAATAACAATAATAATCTTTCATAAATACATTGCTCCTGAAGTTTTTTCTAGTTTCTTTCCATTCATTCTTGTCGTTTCTTCTACCATGTCTGTTAAAACATTTCTTTTTGTAAAATAAATTTTTATGTCACCTTTTTGCTTTTTTCATTTAACTGATTTAGCATGGTTTCATGTTGCTTCTGCAACATCCGCTAATCTGAGGTTTAACAGCTATTTTCTCATTTCCATTTTCTAAAATCCTGTTCCTGTTGCGTTAAATAATATTGGTGACAGAGGATCCCCTTGCTGTACTCTTTATTTGAAATGTTGGCCGTAGTTTTTCCATTTTTATTGATGTTTTTTAATATATTTATATATTTCCTTTCAACGTTTTGTTCTCTCAAAGCCTGCCATATATGTCGGTGTTTGGGGAATGTTATATTTGTTATGTTTCCCCATCACTTGATTGATGCTATGAAGACTATAGATCGTCTTGAATATATTATAAATGCATATACTTTGTATATATTTGAGATGAGATTTATGGCTTAGATATTTTATCAGTACCCCATTTTTTATGTAATAGGATAACCGCCGAGTTTGTCCACTCCGTATTTTGATTTTTTAATTTATTTATTTAATTTTATTGCTTCTCTTATTTTACATTTTTACTTTCTTATACATTATGTATAAGTAAGTATAGGAATCATGAAAATTTTCGAACTCGAGATTTCAACGGATGTACACGTTTTGAGGTCCCCTCAATCGTTTCTGACTGTTTTCGGAATGACGTCTGTGTATCTGTGTGTCTGTCTGTGTGTCTGTGCGCGCTCTACGGCCCAAACGATCAAAGCTAGAGCTCTGAAACTTTAAATTTGTCATTTGTATGTAGCAAGGAGGAAAACGTCCTATTTTGAACGCAATCTCTCAACCGGAAGTGATGGTTTACTCTTATCAGCTTTTTCCATATCTCAAAAACGGTACACGTTACGGGAAAAATTATTCTTACATAAATTATAGATATTGATATAGATATAGTTTAAACAACTTCCATTTGAAAAGTTTTTTCGAAAAATGTAGTATAACTGAGTATAAGAAAGTTCAGTGCGGACCACCGCGAATTTTTGAATTAGTGGTATCTCGGTTCTGTAATTTCTTCATTTTTGTTGGTATCTATTTGTTGAGTTGCATGGATTTCTTTGTAGTAGTTTGTGTAGATAATTTGTGTATCCATTTTGCCCCCTAGATAAGACTTTCTCTCATTTTCGCGTTGATCCTGATTCTTCTACGATTTCTTCTATTGTTTCCATCTCTGCTTTTCTAACATCCTTTCTTGGTTACTTTGTTGAATTCACAGTACTCGATTCTTGCTCTTCCACTTTCTATTCTTTTTCTTTTGAGGACATCTCTTTCTTTTTGTCATCTTTTTTTGTTTCTTGTAGTAGCTTGTCACGTTTCGTCATTCTACATTTTGTGATATGTTATCCGCTTTCTACACTATTCGATTGCGTCGTAGGCTTCTTGTATGTCGTTGCTTCTGCTCAGTTCTTTTAAAATTGGATCTCTTTTGCCAATTCTTTCTGGTGTTACTTTTCTCTCCTTATTTTCGTTTTCTCATAAATAATTTACTTCTTTTTATTATTTTTTATAATTTTTATGTTTGTTCTTACTAGTCGGTGGTCTGTATCAAATATTCGTATTGAGGATAAGTTGTTTCCTGTTTGTTAAGATAAAATCGATTTCATTTTTATATTCTCCATTTGGTGATATCCATGTTCTTCTTCTGCTTTTTCTTTTTTGAAACACGGTGTTTGTTATAATAAGCTTATGCCTGAAGTCGAAATATATATATTTTGTCCCTCCTTCATTTCGTATTCCATACCCATATAGCCCTCTTATTTCTTCTTCACACTCATGAGCCTGTCCAGTTTTTCCATTAAAGTCGGCCATTACAATTATTTGTTTGTATTTCTGCTCGTACTCCAATAGAAGTTAGTGAAATTTATCTTTTACTTCCTCTGGGCTGACATCGGTGGGTTTGTAGACTTGTATGATCGCGATGCTATATTTTTTGCTATTTCTATTTCTATTTCTAGTACGCATATTCTATCGGAAAATCCCTTAAATCACGTAATGTTGTATTTAATATTTTTGCTAACGCAGAATCCAACTCCTGCTTGACCTGTAATTTTTCAAAAATGATAAAGTACAACATCATTTTTCTGTTCTTCAATTTTTCACCTTGCTTCCTATAATCCTATTTAAGACCGTTCTTTATAACGATCGCCAACATTTTTTTTAAACATAAACTAGAATACTTAAAATACATAGTGCACGTAGAAAAACAAATGATTACTTTCTTTTTAAGAAAATCTCATAACATTCAGTGATTAAAAAGATAATAATGAGTTATATCCCCACGTACGTCTTATTCACTAAGCAACCCTTCTGGGCTTACTGGAAATTAGTTTATTGATATCCTCCTGAGGTACCTCATCCCAGGCTAGCTTTACCTGTTGACCCAACTCCTCTAAGGTATTGGGAGGATGGGGTAGACGCTACAATCTTCTTAAGTTAGTAATGGTACAACAACTGGTTCCAACACTGAATCAATGTAACGTCTGGCGTTTAGCGTGCCCGAAATGAATACCAGACGAGATGTTCTTCCATAGCGTATTGCTCCCCATACAATAACCCCAGGAGTATAAAGCCGTATGGCGACGTTGAACAAATTGTAAATGTTGCCTCTGAACCCTAGGTCGCCTAATCGTCGAACGCCCGTCAGAGTGCTATAAGAAAAATTTTGATTCGTCTGTGAAGAAGATTTCATTCCATTCAGGACAATACTGTCTGTCCTGGCACCAGTGAAGTCTGATGACTGTATGACAGCGATAAATCGGGCTCATGCATACCATACGGCCAATTGCTCTTATCTAATTTATTTTATTTTATTTTATATTATTATTTTATATTTTACGGCTCGTGATGCTTCTTCCGGGACTCTAACTGCATTTCTCTTTAAGAGCCGATCTTCTCGCTCTTACGTCACTCTTCGTCGTCCAGTACGATTACGACGAGGTTCTAGGTGTTCTTCCTGTCAGTCTCTACAGGTCTGTGTTATAGTGGTGTGGGACCAATTGACACCTCTGGCTATCTCACGGACAATTCGTCCTCACTGAAGAGGCGTAGTTTGATGAAAATGTGCACGTCTTCGAACTCATGGGTGGCATTCTAAAGGTCCTCACAGTTACAACAAGCAAGAAGAACTAACAAATGCAACAAATCAACGAAACTATGGTCAAACTAAAGGCACGGGCAACTGTTGCAAATGATATAATTTGTGTCAGAAGTGACAGATTGGCTTCAAAACTTAATCTTTTGTTTTTCTATGTGCACTAGATATTTTCACCAAGTTTCATCATTCTACGTTCAGTGGGTCGGGCTGGTCTATTTTATTTGAAAGGTAGTGTATGTTCGAGATATGACACTAGAATAACGTCCCACCGCAACGCTGAATGAAGGAAGAGTAAGTAAATTGAATAAATAAACTTACTTCACTTACCGTAAATTCCAGTCCGTAGTTACCTAACGACGGGTCTAGACGATAACATCATGCGGCAGAAATAATGATATGCATTTTTCAATGTTTAATTGCAGCAAAACAAAGATGTTAAATAAATTGATGTTAATGCAACTCTCCAATAAGTATTATCTAACAAAACGTAATTTTGGTAAGAAACGCCAACCGAAATATTACAAGAAAAGTCAAACTTCAGCTGTTACAATGACAGACGGGGATAAACGTTCATTTGAAATAGGATCTCTGATACAGGGTACATGTGTCTGGTGGAGCTCCAGGATTCGGAATAATATCCAATTCAACTCGTTTCATGATCACAATGGTCGATTTTCTACTGCTCCGTCAAAGTTCCTCTGAGATAGTCGGATAAAGCAGTGATACCAACCTCACTTTAGATGATGAAGTGATCACGCAGACCCTTGCGCGATCGGCGCAGCTTGTAAGGTGGGATCCCAACCAAACCTTGGAAAATAAATTACAATTCAGAGCTGGAATTTTTCAGAGCAATAACTATATATACTAACAGATGGTGCTAAAACCAGATGCGCACAAGAAACATAGTCATTACCTTGAATTACGACGCACTAGCTGCATGCTTCTGACGAGACAACTTTGTAGTCGATAAAATCCTAGAGGCTATACCTTCAACTCGAGGATAATAAAGTGTTATAACTGGCCATCTGGTTTTCCAGGTTCTCGGCTAATAAATCGTGAATTTGAATTTGAATTGTCCCAGACAGGACTTTTCGGCAAAGTCACATTTGCTGTACTTACATAGGTCTATGTCGAAGCGATCTAGAAAAAATGACTTTAGAAGTTACTACTCGGTCTGTATATACTGTCGCTTCGTTTCGATTTGATGCGCCGGCGTCTGCGCTTAACAGCTTTGTAGTTTGACTTCTGTTTACGGCACCGAGGCGGTCTTGTTGCTCAGCGGGTGGTGCCGGTTGCGATGCTGCTATGTAAGTTTGCTCATTGTGGGATATTTCAAGCCGGTAATTGCTAATTGTTATGGGAAGTCTTTGAGCATCGTCCCGTTTGTTGAGGTTTTCGGGTTCTCAATTTCTATAGCTTCCGTTATTATTCTTTCTGTAAAATGTGGTACATTAGATACAGTTTTTGTATTTTCAAATTCTATTTTGTGTCCAATATCTAAACATGATTCATGGGGGATTATGATATGTTTTCTTGTTGTACCGTTCTCACGTGTTCCTGCTTACGAACTTCTATGCCTCTGTTGGACTGTACTTTTTGTCGCAGTCTTTGCATGGGATCCCGTATACACCTTGATATTCCAGCAGGATTTTGGTTTTTAGGTTCTTAAGACTATCCTCTATTTTTAAATGTGGTTTAAAAACGGTGACGATGTTCTGCTTAAGCGAGAATCTACGAACCAACATTATAAATCTCTACGCTTCACCACAAAAAGTTTTTGATTTCTATGGTAGTAAATTAACTGCTGTTGCTTCTATTTTCAGTTATTTCCGGTGGAGTACAAGGAATTGCATCTTCTGGAACAATTCATTTTGTCAATCACAGAACTAATACAAACATAATTATATTTACTTTGATCGTATATGTAACTGATACCCAAATTTTGTGATTGGTACACGAGATGGTGACTAGAACTCAAGTTATTATAGTTCCCTGCGAGATTAATGTATGACATTATATCGCAAAATCACATATTTAATGTTTATATTATTTGTCAGCGGTACATAAACTAGTTTGTTTAATATTAACTTGTAATCTTGTTTGCGCATATTCTCGATATTATTGCATTTCGCAAAACAAGTGTAGTGCAATTAAAATTACAGGTCAAAATATTGTGATTTGGTAATTGAGTTACAAAACATGAAGTTATTGCCATGATTTTATTCTTTAGTGTGAATGAATGACAAATTTAAGTTTTTATGTCTTAAAATACTTCTTACCACTCGTTATAAAAAAAAAACAATATTTAGAACAGCGAAAATGAAAAGGTCGAATCTTTCAAGAAAACCAATTATGTTATTTTACTGTAAATATTGATAAATTGATTATTGAACTTTTCAGTGTGGATGAAGGTATGAAAAGAAGTAATTTGCATATGTAGGTAAGTTAATAAATTATCGGTAGGGTGTTTTTTTAAAGTATTTTGCTCTATAAACTTTTGGTATTTGATGAGTTATATAGCCAGTAATTACATTTTGAATATTTGTTTTTACAGATAAAAACTAACTAGCTGTATTATTCAATTTCTTAAGAGTAAGAGTTGTTTTAACTATCAGACGGATAAATAAAATGATTCTATTTAGAGTGGATTGACTTTGGTAGGCAACCATATTTTTAATACACTTTACACTTCAGACGTTTTTCTATAAATTTAATATAGAAATCTTGTTGCAGTTCGCAGTTGTAGTTACCAGTTAAAACGTTATTCCTGACAGGATAAATTCGAATTTTTTTAACACTAATTTCTAACACTATATTCTGTATTTTAACACGGCATACGCTTTAATACAAAATTTCTACGACGTATCAACACTTGAGGAATATCAAACAAAATGAATGGGTTTACTCAATATAAACAATCATATTCATGTCACTAACTTCTTTGTAATTTTGTAACACTTATCATATTAATAAAAACACATTTATGCCAAATATAAGTACCTGCAATCTCCGAATCGACGTATTTAAAATGTGTTCCTTAATGTATACTTCTACTCAAGATATAATTATCTGTCACATTTATTGGTATAATTGTACAGTTTCTAATGTACAGCATTCAAAGCAGGCAAAAAAATCTAATTATATTTTTTTTCTGCAGTGGACCGTGACGCCTAAAGGAATGTAAATGGACGACAATTATTGTGGGAAATTGTTTTAACTGGCCGTAGTAGAAACAGAGGCCCAATGAAAGCATCGCCATTGGAAATCAACAAGTCATCGGTTGTAATACGCGTCCCAGATTACGTGCAGCTAAGGATGGGAGTTAGCCCGAAAGAGGCACAACATTTCTACCTCTTTTGCATAAATGCAATGTTCCTCTCGCCCGAAAAACATTATTCACGAAATTAGAATAATGCCGGCTCCAAAATATTTCCACATGTCCATTACCTGACCGGCAATTTGAATATATATCGCCGTACGTTTGTTTCGAAAATGTATGCAAAATCGCATTATGAATGTTAAATTACAATGCATAGGACTAAACGTCGGCAATTATGCTATTTTGTAACGATCAAAAACCAATATTTTATAATGTGTCTAGACGAAGGCATAATTAAATGATTATTTTAAACATACGGGACGGCATTAAAAATCATTAGATTTTATGAAATCGCCGTAAAAAATCGGGCGGTTGTGCGCACATGCTTCGAATTTTTAAGCCCGGGACCATTATGTTATTAAAAAGGTCTTGCTCTGGGCGAAAATCGTTAAAAGGCGGAAAGGAAAACAAGCATACGTGTATATGGTCAAAACAACCCTTACCGTAACTAATTATCTTTTGAGTGCATTAATGTAAATATTTTACGGCGATCCATTTCGAAAACAAACTTACTCAACCCAATTTCTTATAAACTAAGTAACATTTTAATACATTTTTTTAATTATCAATGTCGGTGCCTGGAAGTCACGACCAGATATTAAACTTCCGAGAGGAATTTTTCATTTTTATGCGCGTTCTTGGCAGATCCCGTATGTATATAAGTTTTATTCTTGCCGAAGGCGACGGTGGGTAAAACGGAGCATTAAAATGTAATAACATGCAATAATAACTGCGGTAATTTCTGGAGCAGAATCTAGAACAAAAGAAGTTGCATCTTCGTCTACCGTGTTGGGTTCACGGCACCGCCGCATCTATAATTACCGCTACGACAATTTACGTCCTGACCTTCTGTTTTAAGTGTAATGATACGATTTACATCCCCTCACCTAACGTCTCAGTAATCTCTGAAAGGAGCCGACAATAAAAAATCGTGAGTGTGCATTACCTGAACCACTAGACGATATAATCGTTTCGTTTTTTTACCGTGTCATTACAGTTTTTAATAAAGTATTTGTTGTTCATTTGGTTGATTGTTGCTAACTTTGTAAAAGCTGAACATATCTGGTTGAAAATATCCCGCAGTCTTTGAAGAAAACGTAACAGTTCCATCATTCATTTCTAATACTAATATTATTGACTGTCATGGAAAATGACATACTTTATGATTTCTTATAAATTAATGTAATGGGATGAATGGGATCATTGGGGTAGGAGAGTGCAAAGAGGTAAAACTGAACGAGGAAGAAAAGAAGAAATGAAAAGACTGGAGAAGGAATATGGGAGAAGACGGAAGGGGACTAGAGATGTTAGATAAAATAGTGGGGAAGAAGGAAGAGAGAAGGAAAAAGATGGTATTGGTACATCAGGAGGAGGAAGGAACCAAGAAAACAGAAAGCGGCGATAGGAGCAGGCGGAAGGAGAAAGGGATGGAGGCGAAGGGGGAAGAACAAAATAGGGGCAGATGAATGGGAACACAGGTGGGAGGGACGCGGAAGAGGAAGAGGAAGAGAAGAGGGGTCGGGACTGGAGAGAAAGTGGAGGAAGTGGAGCTGTTGGGAAAGTTAAAGAAGAGAAAAGAAGAGGGAAGATGTAGAAGGGAAAGAAATATAATACTAAATTTGTTATAGATACCAGTACAGGTTGAGTGACGGAGGAGTTGGGAGCCACCAGAAGAGAATGGAACCGAGGAGTCAGGAAGGAGCACGAGGTTTTGAAGGGGAAAGGAGTCGAGCAGAAATAAGTTTATTATTATTTTTATATTTATGAAAATTATTTTGTTTGGTTTATTTGTTTATGAGGGAGAATATGCCAATAAAGGTTACTACTACTACTACTACTACTACTAAATTAATGTTGAAACAGGAAGGCATAATACCAAACAAGTGTAATAGGTTTCATTTTCCCAGTTCACGAATAAATTCTCATTACCTTATTATCAGTGAGAACAGCTACTATTGTTTTCAAAATATCGTGTATAGCGGCGACCAATATCCTTGGCGCCTTACCTGCTGTTCCTGCGAATATAAGTCACTAGCCAGTTATCACAAACTTCAAAGTATAGGGTGACCAGAACGATATGAAAATAAACTTAAATAAAACAACAATGGTGGAGATATCAAATTGATTCTGGCCTTATGTTGAATTTACATTTATGCCATTCTGCATGGAATAGCATATAATTCAAATGGCCCCCTCGGCTTCGCTAGCAGTGCTTCAAGCGGTCGGTCCAAGTTTGATGACTCGGTCCAATATGTGCAATAGTGTCTCGAATGATGGCCTCGATCTCGTCGAAAGTGGTTATAGCTTGTTAGAGTAGATAAAGGACTTGCCGTAGCCCCAGAAAAAATAGTCGAGGGGTCGCATGATCGCGGCGGCCAATTGATGAACGCTCGCCGTGAGATGACCCAGTCGCCAAATTTTTCCTTCACAACTTCGAGCGTTGCGACGCTTGTATGGCATGTAGCGCCATCTAGTTAGAACCACAGCTCGGATATATCGATGTTGTCGAGCTCAGTCTGCAGAAAGTTGGTTAACATCGTTCTATCGCTCCTTCGTCATTTCGAATGAAATAAGGTCCGGCCATAAACCGCACCAAACAGCCAATCTTTGTGGATGCTGTGATGGTTGGTCGAACAGTTGTGGATTGTGTTCGCTCCAATAACGGCAATTTTGCTTGTTGACATAGCCGCTGAACCAAAAATGGGCCTCGTTCGAGAAGATGATTTGTTGGTCAAAATCCGGATCTCCGGCCAACATTTCAAATTAGGGAACTCATGGCGTTGTGTATGGTGGTGTGGCTTCAATTCTTGCGTCAGCACAATCTTATAGAGATGTAGACCCAAATCCAACCACAAAATAAGCCGGGTTAACTCTCTGGCGATGCCCAATTCAGATGATCGGCGCCGAATCATTTCTAGGTCTTCTCCCATACTGGCCGCTACGGCGGCTGTGTTTTCTTCACTTGGCACCAATATCTGTCTGGTTGGTGGCTTAAGATTCAAAAATAGTGTACTCACGCTCAAATTTACGGTGCGACGAATTACCTGGGAACTGCAACCATGATGACGTCCGACCTCATGACTCAATTCATGTTGCGTATTTATAACTGACCAAACGAATTATGCGTGTTAGAGAAATCTCACTGGGCAATGGTAAACCTAAATTACAAAAACCACATATGGCTTGCTCGAGTTTCTGTTTTTTTAATTCTTCTAAAGCAGAAACATGTTATAGCTCTGATGGCTACTTTGGGAAAACGAATAGCTTTCTCCTAGTTAGCTAATACCCATAGAAGAAACATAGTTTAAGGCCAATACAATGTGAGGTATATGTGTCTATGCTGTTCTCATGTGTACATCAATAAATGGTTTTTCAATGCAGTGGATAAACTTAAAATTTATTGACAGATCGTTGTAAATATATTGGAATTATTTGCAAAATATGTATAGAATAAATACATTGAAATATCGCAAATAGCTTATGTTCTTTGTTTTCTCAACCTCAATGTTATATTTTGATAATATCGTATTAAAGGCTTCCAAAACACGCGTTGTACTACAATCTTCCGTTTTGTTAATTTATATTTTCTGGTGACAAAAATTAGTGCACGCTAACTTTTATATACGATAACGTCTTATAGTTTCGTTTCAATTAATTATGTTTAATTATGGTGTTATATTGAATATAAATTTGTTGTTGCTAAAAATGAAACGCTACAAAATCTAGTTTCTTACTAAAAATTATTATAAAAATATTTTTTCTTACTCTTATGGTATTGTTTGAATTATAAAAGTAACTTGATATAGTATTTTTATCACATTGAATATCTTACTTTTTATAAGTTTGTTTCCTAACATGGACGCCACATTGATTTTTCGTGGCACTTAGCAATCCATGGAACGATGAAAAGGCAGAAGTATTAGCATTCATTTATTGGTTGAATTGTCCAAGATTTACACGAATCATATTTGAGTTTTTCAAAAAAATACGATAACCAGTTATTCAAGTGTGTTGAATATGTGAATTAGAAATAAACACTAGCAAAGATCAATAATTTTTAGCAAAAAATTATGGATATGTTGAAAGCTTAGAGTAAAAGTCAGTTTTATCTGATAACATATATATATATATAAAAGATGGTCTAATCTTACACCTCAATGGTGTAGTGAACATTAATTAAAACAGGTCCATGAAGACTAACTGGTGGATCGCTAGATAATATTGTTTCTGGGTTATTACCCTTCGTCAGTAGCGATTACCAAGAACCTTAGTTGTTGAAATACCTTTACATGTAGTGGCCATCAAAACTTCTTGGCGCGAGCCAATCACTCCTAACAAACCACCGACAACAGAACACTGACGAGACGATACCTTGTCTAACACCTTGCGGAGACTAAACAAGAGACGACTGTCAAATATCCAGTGTCAACATATAAAAGGATTGCTGCAATTAAGTTCAAAAACAATTCAAATTGAAAATGCGTCTTGTCAAATATGACAGAAAAATGTAAAATTTACATGAAATATGGTCGAATCTTACACCTCAATGGTGTAGTGAACATTAATTAAAACAGGTCCATGAAGACTAACTGGTGGATCGCTAGACAATATTGTTTCTGGGTTATTACCCTTCGTCAGTAGCGATTACCAAGAACCTTAGTTGTTGAAATACCTTTACATGTAGTGGCCATCAAAATTTCTTGGCGCCAGCCAATCACTCCTAACAAACCACGACTGACGAAGGGTAATAACCCAGAAACAATATTGTCTAGCGATCCACCAGTTAGTCCAGTAACACAAAACACAAAAAAAGAAAATAAATACTAAAATTGTTTTGTTAGTATTAATATTTTATGAACGAAAATAGAAAAAAATTAACACTTATCAACGCAATATCAACTTATTTTGATTAAAATATATTAATATTTGGTTGCATAGCCCTTTGCTTTGATAACAGCCTGGCACCTTCTTGGTTAGGTTCTTGATTAGGTTCTCAATCACCGTTGCTGGAATCTGGTACCATGCCTCTGCCAATTGCTGACATTACAGAAGCGGAGATTCTCAATTGGATTTAAGCCAAGTGACTGACTAGACAATGTCATTGCATTCACTCGATTAAACCAGTTCTTCACTGCACCCGCTGAATGCTTCAGATGGTTGTCCTATTAAAAATGAACCTTCGGCCAAAGCTATGTCGAGCAAAAGGAAGCATAACATCTTCTAGAATGCTCATGTACATTTCCTTATTCATTATACTATCAATTCGATGGAGACGACCAACTCCTTGAGTACTAAAACAACCACATACCATCACATGGCCTCCACCATGTTTGACGGTCGGAAGTTGGTTGCGTGGATCGAAGCGTGTGCCAGTAGGAGGACGTACGTAAGCTGGACCATCACTTCCGAACAGTGAAAATTTCGATTCATCGCTCCATATAATGTTTTTCCACTGATTTGCAAATTCAACACGAGCTTTTCCATTTTTTGCTGATACGAGTGAGTCCCGCTGGTTGTAAACGAAGTCGAACTGTCCAAATGGAAGGAAACACTTCATTTCCGATGGATAATTCACGCGTAATGTCAATTGCTGTTAATCGAGGGTTGTCAGGAGAAAGTCGAACAATGTTTCTAGGCACTAATTTGATGTTGCTCTGGATCGTCCTGCACATCTGCTCGCACAAAATTTAGTTATGGTACTCTTACCAAACTGCCTAGAAAGTTGTTCGTGTGTCATTGTGTGTGTGAACATCGAGGCAAAGACGGTGTGCATATATGCGCCGGCATTAATTTGCATCTTACGTGGGCAAAACGAACAGTTAATTGATGATTTTTGCCATATATGTGATTTTAAGTGTTTTGTATTCTGTGACACAAGTTTCATTGTGAATTTTGTTCGAATAATGTACGAAAATTGTTAAAAATGAAAAGTGCATCGATAAATGTGTCCGAGTTAAAGGTGCGTGAACTAAAAAAGGAATTGCAAAAACGTAATTCTGCTGTTACTGGTAAAAAGGATGAACTTGTTAGTCGATTAAAAGGAATTTTAAGGTCGGACCATTTAATAAATGATAATGATGAAATAAATACTAATGATAATGTTACCGTAAATTCTTCGTACTCAAGTGACTCGAGTGATGTAACTGTAGTTCAATCATCGAAGAAAAGACGCCGTAAAGGCTCTAGGTTGAATTATTTCTTCAAAAGAATTGAATTGTTAGAACAAAAATTAAACTTTTTGGTCAAAGAAAATGGTAAATTGCGTAAATTGGTCGGAATGCTGGGTGAGAAAGAGAATGTAAAGTCAACGTCAATATTAATGCCTCAGGTACGTGATAGTGAGCAGTGCGATATACGACCGACGTGCGGTCATAGTAATGCTGAAAATGTTTCTGTTAGACCTATATCCAGTGTTGAAAATACTACAAAAAATTGTACACCATCGTCAGCTGCATCAATTAAGCAATCTGTTAAAAACAAGGTGCTTGTTCTTTCTGATAGCCACGGTCGTAATTTCACCGAAATAATGATGGATTTGGATGGTGCAAATAGTTATCAAGTTACTACAATTTGTAAGCCTAATGCTTGCCTTGAAGAGGTTGTGATGAATATTGAGCCTCTAGTGGCCGATTTCTTTGATGAAGATTTTGTAGTTGTGCTTGGCGGAACTAATAATGCTCTCAATGGTGGTAAATTGGATTTGAAGAGACTTTCGCCTTTAAATAGTGTGTCCTTAAAGACTAATGTAGTTTTGGTTTCTGCGCCGTATTGTCCGGATAGGTTTGAATGGATTAATCTATAATTTTAATAAAATTGTTTATGATAAAATTGTAAGAACTAGTAATATTAAGTACGTTGATTGTAATAAGATTTTGACTAATGATGACTTTACTCAACATGGTGTGCATATGCGTGTGATTGGCAAATCTAAATTACTCAGAGACATTTTGAATCTGTTGAATAATTCGCTTAAGAATGATAGAGATTACTGTTACACTAGTAATCTTATTTATGTGAAACCGACTCGGAACGACATCATTAATGATGTGTGTGATGTGCGAGTTGACGGAGCTGGTGGTACTATTGAAGATGGTGTTATGTCTAATTTTTTATCCTAAATAACGACGAACTGCGTGCGTGTAATCCTCATTTGCTGATGCTAAATGTGCAGAGTTTGAGTAATGATAAAATTTTACAGCTTGAGACATTAACACTTGATTTGCATGGTTTGGGATTTATTTGTTTGTGCGAGACGTGGCTTAGGGAGGATAATATTAATGCTTTTAAGATTCAGGGTTACAGTTTATGTACCTATTTTTGTAGGAAGATGGACACAATTGTCTGTGGTTTTTTGTTATAGGTCTCCTTCTGGAGACTATGAAGTTTTTATGGATTGTATGAGTCGATTATTGCTTCAAATAGTTAAATTTAAGTGTAGAATTATATTGGGTGGCGATTTCAATGTTAATTTTAGAAATGAATCTCGCCAGATGCGTAGATTATTGGACGTTATGTCGTCGTTTGGTCTGGTTCGCTGTGTCCACCTACCAACTCGTATACAAGGGTGCAGTGAGACCACTATTGACAATATATTCACAAATAGTATTGAGAATATTGGTATGGTTGGTGTTATGGACACACTGATTTCTGATCATAGAATGATGGTGGTTACATTGCCCCTAGCTGATGCTAATAGGATTAAAGAGTATAGACACTATAGATGTTTCAGCGACGTGAATGTACTACGTATGAAGGAAGTATTGAATAGTATCTCATGGGACTTGTTATGGCAATTTAAAGATGTAAATTGTGCTTTTGACTTTTTTTATGAGCTTTTTATGAAGTGTTTCAATGAATCTTTTCCTTTGTTGAGGAGACGCATTGACAAATATAATTGTAGTAAGAATTGGGTGACCAGTGAGGTGAAGCGTTCTAGTGACAAACTGAGGAGTTTACATGTTCTTCAGAAGGATTTTCCTATTTTAAGGGATCGGTATTTATTTGAAAAAAAAAGCATAGGATTTTGTTAAGAGATACTAAATCTAACTATTATGCAAAAAAATCTCGTGTGCCCCTAATTCTGGAAAAGCGGCATGGGATGCTATGCATGAGTTGTCAGGTGGGACTCGCAGAAGGGAGAATATCATCTTGCAGTGTGAAGGGGAGTTAATGACCGACCCTAATGATGTAAGTAAATGTTTTAATAGTCATTTTATCGATTCGGTTCGTGATGTTCTTTCTCAGGTTCCTGTTTGTAACAGTAATATTAATTGTAATGTCAGCGTCATGAGTAGTATGTTCATTTTGCCTTATAATGAATGCGAGGTTAGTGATTTATTTGGGAAACTAAAGAATAAAGCATCGGCTGGTCCAGATGGTATACCTTGTAACTTATTAAAAAAAATCTCGGATAGTTTGATAGTTCCTTTAACATTCTTGATAAATTTGTCACTTTCAACGGGAGTTTTTCCTGATAAATTGAAAATATCGTTAGTTATTCCGGTTCATAAAAAGGGCAGTAAGTTGGATGTTAATAATTATCGGCCACTTACTATATCATCAACTTTTTCCAAGATTTTTGAGTATGCAATGTTTCATAGATTAACTTCACACTTAGATAAATATGATATTCTGACTGATCGTCAGCATGGTTTCAGAACAAATCATTCCACAATGACAGCAATTCATGATTTTTATAGGCGTGTTTTGGGCTGCTTGGATGCGGGTGAATTACCTTGGGGTGTTTTTTGTGATCTGAGTCGTGCATTTGATTGCGTTGATCACGATCTTTTGTTGGTTAAGCTGAATTTGTATGGTGTTCGTGGTGTTGTTGTTGATTGGTTCAGGAGTTATTTGAGGGGCAGAAGCCAATATGTCAGTGTTCCTCACGGTATTAATAGTGTAAGTTCTATGAATCTACCAGTTGAGCGGGGCGTACCCCAGGGTAGTATTTTGGGTCCTATATTGTTTTTGATCTTTGTAAACGATATCATTAATTTTATGTCAGGTAATGATTTAATTATGTTTGCTGACGATACTAGTGCAGTTGTGTCTTCTAATAGTGTGTCAGAGAGTGAGAATAAAGTTAATAAGTTATTACTCAATATTAACACATGGTTTTCACAAAATAAGCTATTTTTGAATGCCGCTAAAACTAAATATATGATATTTCATAGTGTTCAGAATAACACTCAGTTTGACACTCATGTTTTAGCTGATAATGCCGAAATACAACGAGTTTCTAATATTGAATTCCTGGGATTACATGTTGATGACGAATTAACATGGAGAACACATTGTAGTAAAGTTGTCAGTAGACTTAATTCTGTGTGTTATCAATTGCGACATTTTTAGACTGTCATTGATCGCTGCAGTATACTATCATTTTATTATGCACATGTGCACAGTAGACTGTTGTATGGTATACCATTTTGGGGAGCGTCAAGTGCGAGTGGTGATGTTTTTTTGGCACAGAAAAGAATTATTCGTTGTATAACTGGAATTGACGTTAGGCAATCCTGCAGGCCCTATTTCAAGGAGTTGAAAGTTTTACCGCTAGCTGCAATTCATATATTGGAGCTATTACTTCATATATACAAAAATAAAGAAAAATTTCTTTGTAATGGGGATATTCATACGTATAATACTCGATACAAACTTGACTTTCGTATATCTAAATATTCACTGAAGGTGACTGAAAATTCTCCTTGGATCTTGGGTTTGCGATTGTTTAATGCATTACCATACGAATTAAGAATGGCATCATGTTTGATGCATTTTAAGCGCTGCGTTAGGACATTTCTTCTGAATGAGACTATCTATTCAATTGATGAATTTCGTGATAGGTGTGATGTGGCCAACAATACCTGCAATATGTGATTAGTTGTTTATTGTTTAGTTGTATAATATTCTATGCTTTGTATGTTTTATATGTAAGTTTGACATAACCCACACATTTTGTATGTATTATGGGACAAATAATTGATAGATTTTAGAAAACGTTTATTCAATGATAGGTGATTTTCGTTTCATGGTCACCTTTAAAATAGATTTTATTAAGTTTAATTGGTACATTTTGAGTAACTTTAAATAAACGAATTAAAAATAAAGCTAAATTACAAAAAAAACAGAATTCCTATCAATATGATATATCAAATACGTTTTTATATGTTGTATTAAGATTTTAAATTGATGCCATTATTGATAGATTTTTTTATGAAAATCCAAGAGGTGATAGAATTTTGGCAGCTACTGTACATAAGGAACAAAGGAAGAAAGTAAAAGGGTTGGTATAAACGAGCAAACAAGAGAGGTGGAAAGAATTTGGAGAGAATATGAAGGAAAATAGTAAAATTAATCGGAAATGTTTTTTTTTTAAGTAGTTAAAAATATCAATCACACAGGCAAACTCAATACAAATGAGATCACAGAAAAAGGACAGCGGGATGATAACGGGTGATAAACTAAAAAGAAAGAGAGGGAAGCAATATTTTGAAAAACTCTTAAATATTAACATAAGAAGGAATAATAACAGTGGGAAAGAGAAAAAGAGGGAAAATGAAATGAGACCAGAAGAAGAAATAAGAAATAAAAAAAAGAGAAAGAAAAACAATTCTATTAATGAAGAACTGTGTTAGGAAGTAGATTTAAAGAATACACAGAAGGACAAATAGAGGAAACGTAGCGGATGTAGGTATGAGAGAAGTGCACGAGACCATATCCTAAAAGAAATATGCTGAAGAAAGACTCGAAAACGTAATTTGTATTTATAGATTTATAGGAAAGGACAGAGAAAAGTTTAGGAGTGTTTGGAAAGGAAAAGAGTGGAAAAGAAATTGATAAATGCGATTAAGAGTATATACAAGAGTATCACTAATTATGTAAGGAAAAGGAAAATTACGTTGACAAATTTTTAAGGGGGAGATTGGGGCAAGGAGGACGTTTCAATCCAATGCTGTTTAATATATACATATGGATGAAATAATGGAGGAGTGTAAGTCAAAAATACAAGACATACCGATAGGCTATCTAAAGCTAGCACTCCGTGCATTTGCGTACGATTTAGTGTTGATGGGCAAATAGAAAAAAACATACCAATATCATACTTAAATGGTAAAAATTAGAGCAGGTACCGACATTAAGACCGACATTAAGTTATAGATGTGAGACATGCATCCAATAAAAGAGAGCGAAGAGTAAAATGCAAGCAGTGGAAGTTAAGAGCGGTCAAGCGAGTTACAATGAGATATAGTGCAGCGAACATTGATATAAGACAAGAACTAGAGATTGATTCAATTCTGGATTACAAACAGGACGGTAGGGACATATACAAAGAATAGAAGAGACGAGGGAATAATTAATCTATATATTCATATGATAACAATCGTAGGATACATAAGTGTTATACATAAGTATGTATAACATAAGTTTTAAATATTTCTAACATTTAAATCAACACAGCTAAAACCTTGGAAATAAGCGAAATGTTGCCATTATTGCCTGAATGATCAAAAAGCTTTTTATTTGAGATTGAAACTCGTCTTTTTCAAGGCGTTATACGATAACGAATTTTAATTTTTTTATAGAAAAAGGTTTCACCTATATTAGAGCTAATCAAATGATGATTATATGACTATTCTCAGGTCTGTAATTCTACATAGAAACGATAGATAAATGAATTTTGTGTCAAAACCTAAAGAACGAACCCATCCTCATGGAGCAAAACAATATTACTGCGGTACATTTTCCAAATAATTATATCGCATTAAAGATACAAAGAAGAAAGTTGAAAAATCTGTTATATAGACTAGTTTGATTGGATTTGGTTTATAACAATGCTTGTTTTAATTGTTCTAAAGGAATCATCCACTAAATTAATGGATATAGCCGTGGCACTAAAAATATACTCCTATGTAGGACATAGTTATTATGTTACGTATTGATAAACTATAAGTTTTTTTTGAGAGTTCAATGAAATGTGTCTTGTTGTGCCACCTGATTGCCATGCCGATAAGAACAAGCGGCAGTACGAGAAATGGTTTCAAATTGTACTGACTCCGATCAGTATGCGATTGTCCTTGATCAAGGACATCATACAATATTGTATCAGAAATGTTGCAATTTCAGAAACATATGGAAAACAGACCGCACAGTTCACTAGTTAAAATTAGAACATATAATGTTGCATTATCTGAAGGTATTGATTACTCTAACAAATTAAGGAGACCCATTCTTTTTGAACCATCGTAAGGCCACCATGCGCGTCAAAATGAAAGGCCAATTTTAGATTTTTTTTTACATGAGTACGGTGAAAAACTTGTAAAATTTTTTGTTTTAGTTTTTGACTAAAAAATGTCTGCTCTACAGTGCGGTTCCTAAGACGAGTTTTCTTGGAGATTCAAAACGGGCGAACCTACTGGACCACCAAATGTGAACCTAGAATAAAAATTCAAGAAGCTTTCTTCAATATATGTCATAAACTTCTAGACCACGTAATGAAAATATCGATTTGCCGAAAAATGGCGGGCACATGAATAGGAAGTTGCCTTTTTACGTAAAAAGTACATTTTCGATTGTTTATAAAAAGAAAAGTATACAATATATCAACGTGGTCTACTAGATTATATATGTATCAAGCTACTCTCAAAATTAGAAGGCAATCGATCAAAATTTGTAGCCGCTATCGGTTATCGTCCGATTTAAAAAATGGTAATTCGATAAAACGCGTGAAAATTTGTTTGGCTTCCAGTATCTCCTTGCAAATGTTACCCATGTTTGTTAAATGTTCTAACAATATGAGATTGCTCTAGAGCGGGTTAATTTAGCCAGAGATGATGATGATGATGATGCCGATGACGAAACCTCTGTTGATTAACAACACTGTCTACTATCAAACAGCAGTCTTATTAAATAGATAGATCTAAGAGTGAAATCACTCGCAATCGCATGAGATATCTCTTTCGTTCATCCCTTTTGTCCAACTTAATTCCTCAAAATTTTCCATTTGCAATCGAAGGATAGATCATGTTGGTCCTCAAATAATTGACCGTCTTCCAAATGCTTTGTCTGGATTTCCTTTAAACAAAATATAGAACCTGAATCTGATCAGTATAATTAAGCTGTCGTTCATTATTGAAACGTTTTCCCATAACGCTGAGCCTTCCAAAATTTAAAAAGACAATGATTTTAACTTTGTTAAAAAAAATAATAATTAATTTCTGGTGTTCTAAGGGAATTTGTTTCGTTAGATGCTTAAGTTTTTGGTAGTTTGTGCGAGTCATGCAATATAATTTATAACGGGCTGCTGGTGGCGCAATTAACTTCTGAAGGAATACATAATCTGTTGTGTTAAATTGATTCAATCCTGTAGCCACACATTTTTTGACCTGTCTTCCCGATTTCGTCTCTATTCCTTCATAAAAACTGAAGAGCTTAGGGCGAATCCTGAAACTCCTGTAATATTTTATAAAAATACCTCGAAAATAGCAGCGAGCTTTAGCAAAAGCCAAATTGCAAAGTAAAACAAAGAAACCTGACCCCCTTACTTTGACCCCTTGATCGCATCGTTCAATTGGAATTTAGAATTGACAGAGCCGGAACCATTAAAGCCGTGCAGGTTAATAGTTTTTGTGCTTTTTAGAATCTGTAGTTTCCTCTGTTAAAGAAAACCGAAATAAACATGGACTATGTTCAATTTTATATGATTATTCACTATTTGATAGCCGATCACAAACAAGCTTTAAATTATTAAACATCCGTTGAAGTTATCACGACCGTCAACATCATATGTCGTAATTTAGATTTTTTTTAATTTCCATTTTAATAATCATACAGATCTCAAGTCGAATCTTCATCCGAACTTGCGCAAAAGCAATGATTACTAGTTGTCGAATAATATAGTATTTTTACCTATTCGGCAAATTTAAATAAATAAATGTAGAAATCAATGTTCTAAATAACGGGTGTTTTTTAAAATTTGGCGTCAAAGCTGGGCGTGAATATTTAACTGCGAACGAACCATCATTATTAATTTGACATCTTAACCTATGTCTAACCTCACTTTTAATTGTCAAAAGTTGTTACTTAAGTGACGTTTGATTGTGTGTACAAAATTGTGGTTCGTTCACGAGTTAAACATTCACGGCTAGCTTTGAAGCCAAATTTTAAAAAGCATCCGTTATAATGCTTCAATGCCGGTCCATAAGAAAATCAAAATACTAAGGTAAATTCAACTCACAATTTATTATGATTTTATTTATCGGCAAAAAAATCTGAATTTAGGATGCGATCAATCAATCTGGGACCACAGCTCACTTACAGCAAAGCCGCTTAAAGTCTGAAACAGAATTCTTGAAGTTATTAGTGCCATTTTTAAAGCTCGAGAAAAACACGATACGAGTACAGGCGAACGCACAAACATTAGATTTTAAAACGTGTTCTAGTCGGAACGATTTAGCGAAGAAGATTAGCAAGCAAACAATGGAGCAAAAGTAATAAATTGTTGGTGTAATTTCGCTCAATAATGTCCGACCTCCCACTTTATCAGCGAACCATTAATTCATTCGATTTGAGGTATTCAATTGGTATCTCGCGAAATAAATTATGCGCCTTGAGTATGGCGAGATGTTGTGGAAATTTATCTATTCAAACGGCATTCGTTGAGTATTTCAATTACATCGGCGAATACAAATATTCGATTATGCGCTGCACAATGCTCTCTTAAGCGGTTTCAAACATGGGCGTCCGAGCACTTTGTTCTTTAGGGTATGAATTTGTCACTTTTGTAATCAACAACATCGTCGTTACAATGTCGCATATTTATTAGTACTTCGTATCGTTACCCACAACAAAAAATTGAAAAATAAGATAATTTTAGAGTTGAGAATGAGAATGCAGTTAAACAATTATCGCTTTTTAAAAAATTTCAAATTCAGTTGCATTATATATACAGTGTGTTTCACTTAAGGGTGTAACACCATCATATCTTTTTTATTTTTAGTCCAAATCTGGTTATTTTTTTTCCAAACGTAGAATACTTATTGCTCTATTTACTCCCAAAAAACCAATTGCCTCCTTTTAATGCAAAGCAACCTGCGATGGTAAAATAAATGGAGAAAATCAAGAAATCACTTTAGGGATTTTTTTATCGAAAAATTTTACTAGTAATAATTGTCCAGAATTGCCCAAAAACACTAAATCCAAAATTTCATGAAAATTAAAAATGTTAAAATTTTCTTCAAAAGTAATTCCAATTCGGTAAATGTTATTTGCACAGGTGGCTGCGCCTAAACAACAACTTTAAACAACTTTGACAGTTTAGAGTTTGTTTCAAACAAAATTTTTACAGCATCCTTTTTTCGGCGCAGCTAAAAATAAGTATTTATGGACTTTTACGGGAAATTTTAACATTTTTAATTTTCATGAAATTTTGGATTTAGGGTTTTTGGGCAATTCTGATCAATTATTACCAGTAAAATGTTTCGATAAAAAAATCCCTAAAGTGATTTCTTGATATTTACCGTTTATGTTGCCATCGCAGGTTGCTTTGCATTTAAAGAAGACAATTGATTTTTTGGGAGTAAATAGAGCAAAATACTAAAATTGGACTAAAAATAAAAAAGATATGAGGGTGTTACACTCTTAAGTGAAACACACTGTATATATATATATATATATATATATATATATATATATATATATATATATATATATATGTGTGAAAGGGATATTCTTGGGCATACACCCGCATGGAAACACGCAACCGCCGACACGTGTTTCTGACTTATTAGTCGTCATCAGGACGGTATAGCCAAATTAAAAGGTGTCAATCGGACAACAATCGGAGTCAACAACTCCGTTGACTCCGATTGTTTTTATCACCAAATTTTGTCCACCTTTTAATTTGGCTATACCGTCCTGATGACGACTAATAAGTCAGAAACACGTGTCGGCGGTTGCGTGTTTCCATGCGGGTGTATGCCCAAAAATATCCCTTTCACATATCTTTGTTCCCGCGTTGAAAACCTTTTTTCATATATATATATATATATATATATATATATATATATATATATATATATATATATATATATATACACGAAAGATGGTCTAATCTTACACCTCAATGGTGTAGTGAACATTAATTAAAACAGGTCCATGAAGACTAACTGGTGGATCGCTAGACAATATTGTTTCTGGGTTATTACCCTTCGTCAGTAGCGATTACCAAGAACCTTAGTTGTTGAAATACCTTTACATGTAGTGGCCATCAAAACTTCTTGACGCGAGCCAATCACTCCTAATGAACCACTGACAACAGAACACTGACAAGACGATACCTTGTCTAACACCTCGCGGCGAGTAAACAAGACGACTGTCAAATGTCCAGTGTCAACATATAAAAGGATTGCTGCAATTAAGTTCAAAAACAATTCAAATTGAAAATGTGTCTTGTCGAATATGACAGAAAAATGTAAAATTTACACGAAAGATGGTCTAATCTTACACCTCAATGGTGTAGTGAACATTAATTAAAACAGGTCCATGAAGACTAACTGGTGGATCGCTAGACAATATTTTTCTGTCATATTTGACAAGACACATTTTCAATTTGAATTGTTTTTGAACTTAATTGCAGCAATCCTTTTATATGTTGACACTGGACATTTGACAGTCGTCTTGTTTACTCGCCGCGAGGTGTTAGACAAGGTATCGTCTTGTCAGTGTTCTGTTGTCAGTGGTTCATTAGGAGTGATTGGCTCGCGCCAAGAAGTTTTGATGGCCACTACATGTAAAGGTATTTCAACAACTAAGGTTCTTGGTAATCGCTACTGACGAAGGGTAATAACCCAGAAACAATATTGTCTAGCGATCCACCAGTTAGTCTTCATGGACCTGTTTTAATTAATGTTCACTACACCATTGAGGTGTAAGATTAGACCATCTTTCGTGTAAATTTTACATTTTTCTGTCATATTTGACAAGACACATTTTCAATTATATATATATATATATATATATATATATATATATATATATATATATATTAAAAATGTGTCTTGTCAAATCTGACAGCAAAATGTAAAATTTACACGAAAGATGGTCGAATCTTACACCTCAATGGTGCAGTGAACATTAATTAAAACAGGTCCATGAAGACTAACTGGTGAATGCTAGACAATATTGTTTCTGGGTTATTACCCTTCGTCAGTAGCGATTACCAAGAACCTTAGTTGTTGAAATACCTTTACATGTAGTGGCCATCAAAACTTCTTGGCGCGAGCCAATCACTCCTAACGAACCACTGACAACAGAACACTGACGAGACGATACCTTGTCTAACACCTCGCGGAGACTAAACAAAAGACGACTGTCAAACGTCCAGTGTCAACATATAAAAGGATTGCTGCGATTAAGTTCAAAAACTTCTTGGTAATCGCTACTGACGAAGGGTAATAACCCAGAAACAATATTGTCTAGCGATCCACCAGTTAGTCTTCATGGACCTGTTTTAATTAATGTTCACTGCACCATTGAGGTGTAAGATTCGACCATCTTTCGTGTAAATTTTACATTTTGCTGTCAGATTTGACAAGACACATTTTTAATTTGAATTGTTTTTGAACTTAATTGCAGCAATCCTCTTATATGTTGACACTTGACGTTTGACAGTCGTCTCTTGTTTAGTCTCCGTAGGGTGTTAGACAAGGTATCGTCTCGTCAGTGTTCTGCTGTCAGTGGTTCGTTAGGAGTGATTGGCTCGCGCCAAGAAGTTTTGATGGCCACTACATGTAAAGGTATTTCAACAACTAAGGTTCTTGGTAATCGCTACTGACGAAGGATAATAACCCAGAAACAATATTGTCTAGCGATCCACCAGTTAGTCTTCATGGACCTGTTTTAATTAATGTTCACTGCACCATTGAGGTGTAAGATTCGACCATCTTTCGTGTATATATATATATATATATATATATATATATATATATATATATACACGAAAGATGGTCTAATCTTACACCTCAATGGTGCAGTGAACATTAATTAAAACAGGTCCATGAAGACTAACTGGTGGATCGCTAGACAATATTGTTTCTGGGTTATTACCCTTCGTCAGTAGCGATTACCAAGAACCTTAGTTGTTGAAATACCTTTACATGTAGTGGCCATCAAAACTTCTTGGCGTGAGCCAATCACTCCTAACGAACCACTGACAACAGAACACTGACGAGACGATACCTTGTCTAACACCTTGCGGAGACTAAACAAGAGACGAATGTCAAACGTCCAGTGTCAACATATAAAAGGATTGCTGCAATTAAGTTCAAAAACAATTCAAATTAAAAATGTATCTTGTCAAATCTGACAGCAAAATGTAAAATTTACACGAAAGATGGTCTAATCTTACACCTCAATGGCCACTACATGTAAAGGTATTTCAACAACTAAGGTTCTTGGTAATCGCTACTGACGAAGGGTAATAACCCAGAAACAATATTGTCTAGCGATCCACCAGTTAGTCTTCATGGACCTGTTTTAATTAATGTTCACTACACCATTGAGGTGTAAGATTAGACCATCTTTCGTGTAAATTTTACATTTTGCTGTCAGATTTGACAAGATACATTTTTAATATATATATATATATATATATATATATATATATATATATCGCAGCGGTCATGCCATGATAGGTGGGCCATATTTCTAGTTTCTAGTAATTATTGAAATTAATGCGTAGATGGTCAATATATACTTATCAATAAAATATCAATCCAATGGATATTAAAAAATAATGTTATTTTTGCTGTTATAGAGTTCCATTTATTTAATTTGTTGAAGTTTACACTATATTTTTCAATACAATTATTGCGGTAGATTCAAAATTTCACTTCAATATTGCCACACAAGTGCAACTGCTTTCAACAATGTCGGATGAGAGCCTAGCCCTATTAGTTAAATGCTTAATAATTGTAAATAAATAATTAATAATAATGCCTTAATATATATATTGGAGTTTTTTACACCACTGATTGTTAAATGCTCTTAGAACGTTACCAAACTACTGTAAGATCATTCAATAAAGCAAAAATATTTTCACCTGGAATTGTGTTAGTGTATCCCAACCCAAATGTACTAATATTATTGCATCATTAGATAATTTATCGTACCAATACTTTAATTATCTGGTGTCTTACGGACGTCCATGGTGTGGAGTTATTTACGTTGAGCTTTTGAGCAATTTTCTAGCAATAACTTCGATCAGGGCGATAACAATCCGTCCGGTTTGCGATCTCGACACGTCGACACAAAGGACGCGTCCATTGTGGGATCTATTTGTCAGGCTGGATGATACGGACAAAGGTGGAAGGGACGTCGTCAATAGGGAGACCTAGACCTACCTGTCCCAGGTGACTGGGGCGACTGACTGCCGTTCAGAATGAATGAAATCGAACGTGTTTTATTCGATTTTCAGGTTAATCTCCGGTGGATTTTTTCGAGACTATTGTTGCGCCGAGTAAATCTCGTACGTGCACATACTTTCACACCATATCTTGGGAATGCTCGACTGTGACGCTGGGGATTTGTTACAGATTTGCCTTTGTGCAGACGTGCCTAATACCCTAAAATGTTACGCCAGGTTTGGACAATTTGTATGCACGTTTGCGTATTTCTGTTAGTTTAATGTTTGTTTGTTTGGAATTTGCATATTTCTTAACTTTTCTTTTTAGCTTTCAATTTAAAACACGTTCCTAGTTTCCTTCATCTTTTGGTAATATTATTAATAATATGAAAATTATTATGGCTTTTTAAAAGACATTTCTAATCATCAAAAATTCTGAGATTTTTTGTATTAATGTGTAAAAACATTTAAATTAAAAGTATTGCTGTTGTAACATAAACCTATGTTCATTTTTGTTTTATAGACATTAATTTTAAAACTTTACTAGTTACAAAAGCATGTTTTGAAACATTTTAGAATAAACCCAGAACTACTTGGCAATTTCATTGCTACCGAAAAATTATATTCGTTTTTTTTCGAAAACAAAAAAGCCAGAACAATATATTATTGTCTATGCTATAGAGTAGCCTAGTCTTTTGAACATCTAGAAAATACAATGGGAAAAAAATCTTTGCACATATGAACGACTATAAATAAATACCAAAAACCAATTTATGCAGAATTACTTTTATTTCTTTAGTATTTTTTTCAGTTTGACAATTTAAGGAACAAGCTATGAAAGAAAATATCATAACAACAATTAAAATGTTCATTATGACTTTGATAGTAGAAGATCAAGTTGAATTAACGTCGCTAAAGAGAGAAAGAAAATATAAGGGAAACATAAGAAGACGAGTGCACATTAATCGTGGCTCATCCACGAGATAATTTACGAAAACAGTACGAGTTAGAGTAGAAAAAATAGACGTGAACAATCAAGAAAAGGTTCACATTAGAAACAGGACATAGAGTATTTTTGAATGATATTGAAAACAATTAGAACAATAAAAAAATCTAATTTAGAAAATTTCAACTATTAGAAAAGCTATACGAGATATATTTTGTAACTTTTATTAACCAGAAATGAAGTAAATTATATTGCTCCAAACTGTTCTAGGTTTTGTACCTTATTACATATTCTGTGTTAGCTTTTTTATTTTAATTAGCTTTTATTTCTTCTGTATTCGCTGTTTAGTTTAGATTTCAATTTCATTATTCTTTTATAGTTCAAATTATCACCATTATCTCTTTCATCTTTTAATTGTTAATTGTTTCGATCATCCGTTTTGTTATAATTTGCTCCAACAGTTATTATAGATTGTATGGTTTTTTGTTTGTCATATTTTATTTCCATTCGACTATATCATCGTAAATCCTCATCAGCATAGGCAGCGTCCATTTATTTGTCCAAGTTTATTTTATTTCATTTAATTTGGCTTTCTTATTTTGCTTTCCAATTTGTTTCCATTATTTTGTAGTAGTTGTTGTTGTTGTTGAATCATTTCGTTTGTTTTCATGGCCATTTGTTTGCAGTTGTGTTTTATATTGATTTTCATTTTTTATTGTTATCCTTTTGTTCGTTCCGTTTCTATTTTTTCGTTTCCGTTCTTTGTATTATGATTTTAATTTGTATGAGTACCAACTTTTTTATTTTTACGACTAGATTTCTTATTTATAATAATATTTTAATGAGGGCCTACATATTTATTATAATGGAAAATATCCCATAGAACTAACAAAAACAATCTTTTTATCGAAAACGCATAAATAATTCGTTTAATAAATAGAGTGGTTAACTGAGCTGATATCAGAAACATAAATACTCAAGCCGCATTACTCTGGAGCAAGACCACGTTAAAAAGCAAGGCGCATACGAGAAGTAATGGAAGAAATTAGATATGAACCGCGAGAAAATATTGAATGGGGGAGGGGAAGAGGGAAATATCGGCGTGGGAAATTGGCCCCGAAAATTTAGGCGAATCCATGAAAGTTCGCCATGAACGAAAGGTTCAAGAAATCCAGCAAAACCGAAACAACGAAGCAAAGTGTGAAATTAATTAATTGTTGTGGGAAGTGAATCACGAATGACTTAAACATTAGAAAATTAACCGTCAACTAATCTCCGTTGTATGGAAAGACAGATTATCATCATCACTATATGAGGATGGAAGATATTAAGTACTCTTGGATTTCGGGTAAGGTATTCAATTTTTTACGCGAAACAGATTGCATTTTAAGACTAAATCGTTCAAGCAATTATTATTTGGTAGTTATATTTTAGTTTATTTAAATACGCACACTATGTTATGCTGCTATTTGTATTGAAAATTTGTGTCAACATTTCATCATTCTTTTAATCCAATATTTCAAATAAGTAGTAATTGATTTTGATTTGTCTACCACCTATGCATGTATCAGGTTTTTAGTTAAACAGTTCAAGTGGAATTGTTATGCATTACAAGCAACAATCCCCATTATTTGAAATATAAATTAAATTTTGCCTGGCTTTGTTTGAAATGCACATATAATGCATATATATATAAATCAAGTTGCAACAAGAAACTGAAGCAGTCCAGCTGGGTCTAATTCTAATTTAGGCCGAGGACGTGTCCTCCTTATGAGAGAATGACAACATTTTTAACACCCGTATACGAAGCTAGAAAAACCAAAAACACAGAGGTAACACTTTATTTCAACAAAGTATTCCGCAAAGTATCGTTCTCGACGTCCTCTTTGGATTTACAATTAGGTCGACAAGGAAATAAAGACGTCATGTGTTTTTTATCCTGGTATCATGTGCCTTGCATTACCCTTCCCTCTAGTTCGATGTCAATAATACCAAGCGCCGTATGTGTATGTTGATGATGACGTCGAAGTCCTAAAAAAATGTGCAATTAAACACAGGGCATTAGTCACTTTTTCGAGTTGGAGTAACAACGGTTTTCGCAATACGCAAATACATTTCATTATTTATAGTTATACTATATAGGGCAGCTTCCGAAACAAAGTTTAACGAACCAGTTAGCTATCTGACCTGTTAATTTGACGACGTTAATTACTACCGGTAATTAGGGTAATTTTTGTAATTGCAAAGTGTAAATACGGAAGCAAAAAGAGTGCGTGGCAGAAACTTTACCTAGTTTGAAAAACATTTATTATTAGAATTGGTTGCTGGGAAGTTCAGGGGTATAATCGAAAATAAAAAATGATGCCGTAACATTGGCCAAAAAAAATTGGCATGGAAAGAAATTGCCATCGAGTTTAATGCTACGGGTCAAACAGGGCATAGAAGTGAAAAAGAGATCCATTCCCTGTACGATAATCACAAAAGAAACTGCGAGGAGTTTCAATGACTATAACAACGTAAATATAACATAATTTATAAGTAAAAAAAAATCAAGTCATAAATAACCATTTCGTTTCGTAGCATTAACAATAACAGGCTGCGGCAAGTTTAGTCCAAAACGTGGCGTGCTGGAAGGAAAATTGTCCACGATATTAAATCAAACATTTAACCCCCTCCAAATCGGTATGATTTCAGTTCCGTTAACATAGTCCTAGTTCCTGTCCTGATATAATTGGTATTTATTACATAGGACTAATATTTATGAAAACATTTATTACAAACCAATTTATTTTCAGAAAATTACAATATAGAAACCATGTCGGTGATCATCGAGGAAAATTTAACAATAAATGGTATTAATATTGTGTTATATGTGAAATACCATAAGTATGATTGTTGCAGAAATATCCAATACTCCATCACCCCCTCAACCACTAATTCCATTACCATCTCAATCTCCATCACCAACTTCAAATTGGCGGATGATGCACCTCCGCCAAAAATATCGCCATCCAATTCTAGGGCAAAAACGAAAGCGCGTTCCAGCAGCGTTAATTCTTAGAAAAAGAAAGAAACGCCTTGACACACGGGCCAGCAGGATTGTTGAATGAAAAATTTTAAGAATAATCTTGATGAAGAAGCAAGAAAAAATGGAGATTTTAAATATCGAGGAGAAAATTAAATTACAACAACTGGCTGTTGTAGGGCAACAGCTCTGTATTGAACAACAATTTGAGCAAGATAGATAATTAAACCAAATTAATCGACAAAATAGATTAGTAGAGATTGAGTTCGAGAGGAAAATGAGAGAAATTAAATTATTTTTTTTTATATATAATCAATAATTCTTACCGTTACTTGATGTGTTGTCCAAATGTGTTCTTAAACCCAGAGACAGACATGAAAAGCTCCGTTTCCAGGCCCCAAAACAATGTTCGATGCAACATCTTGTTCTTTTATAGGCAATATTATAATTAATTTCTGCTTGTGTGGTGGAATTTAAAACAGGTCATAAATATGGCTCACCCTTAAACTCTCCTGCTTGCAATTAAGAATGAAGAATTCCATACTGTATTATCGTGAGTTGACCTAGGCCAACGAACAACAATATCACTTATTAGTAACTTCGAATTACAAACGCTTTGTATATTTATTGATGAATAATTCGTCCTATTTCTATATAGCTCAGCGCTATCTCTACTAGGAGATATTATTGGTATGTGACTGCCATCCACGCAAGCAATAACATATGGAAAGCCATGCACTTAATTAAAAAATTCCTTAGTTTCTGGCATTTTACAAAATCAGGGCGTAATTTTGCTAAACGTTCTGAAACGCGTTTATGACGGGTAATGCACCCCATTATTATCTCCAATAATAATCTGAAAAGCAATAAGTAGTTGATCAGCAGCAGACAATAATTCCTCAGTGTCATTGGTGAAATGGTATCTTCAATCAATGCAATAATGGTTCTCACAGTATTTATGTAGAAGTGATATCTACTGCAAAATTTCGCTTCATTATATATCTCAAAAGGATTGCACCGTTTTCTAAAAACTCTGACCCTCTGCAACTCTCCTACGAAGTCCAATAACTCCTCTTCTGAGGATGAGCTCGAACTGAAGATTTCTTGACGAACCGTATGCTCTTATAACTCCATTTTCACGTAACAAATAAACGACACCAAAAAGTCTCAAGCGGGTACGCTCGAAAAAACGTTCTCAAAGTTCTTGAAATACCTGATTTTGATATTAACTGCAACCACCAAAAAGCCAAACAACGACAACACAACGAAAACATCGCGCAAACACACCGGTTTTAACGAACTTTTTGACAATTTATCCACGCGCACTGTTAAAACTTACAACTGTCATTTACACAAACTATAGAAACTGCTCGGATGCGTCGGATAGTTGACCGACTAGACAAGCATTTTGGATGTGCCCTAGAATTTGTGGAAAACGTGGGGATTAGTCCCCAAGCAAATGTATTGGCTGTACGTGGTGGTTATTAAACCAATCATTACGTATGGCTGAATTCTCTGGACGGCCTCCTCACGAAGGACAGCCAGAGTAAAACTGGCAAGCCTGCAGAGAATGACCAGCATATCGGTAACTGGGGCGCTAAGCACCACGACGTCAGCGGCCATGGAAGTGCTACTGGATCTTCCTCCTTTGCATATTTTGCTGCAAAGTGAGGCCATGAAGGCAACACATCGATTTCACAATGCGGAGATGCAAAGGCCGCACACATTTGTCTTTATACGGAACAGACTGTCGACCGACATTGAAGCGGATGACATCCTGGGTATGAGGGTTGTCTACAATCTACAACTTCGGACTGCCTTACAAAGACATAATTCCCACTAGAGACGAATGGGAGCGTAATCAATTCGCCCTGTTACAGGCAGATTCGAGCTGGTTTACGGATGGCTCTAGGACAACTGAAGGAGCAGGGGCTGGAGTATTCTGCCGCAAACCAAGAACTGGATTAGAATTCAGCATGCATCGATTCAACAGGCAGAAGTCTATGTCATTAAAATGTGCGCAAGAGAGCTATTAAAAAGCCCCCGGTAGAACAGGAAAATAAAAAAAAATTCTGACAGCAGAACAGCACTGCAAGTCCTTGCTGACAATCAATGTACGTTGATGTCGACCAGGGACTGCCGCGCATTGCTCTCTCAATTAGGCAGAGTCAGCCTGGTCTGGATACCCAGACACGCTGGAATAGAGGGAAACGAACCGGCTCTTGCGATGACAAGAGCCCTGGCCAGAAGCTCGAATAAGAGCTGGTTGGAGCAGAAGGTACTGGAATACTGGCAAGAGTGCCAGGGAATGAGACATTCGATGATAGTACTGAAGGGCCCATCTACTGCAAGTACCGGGATACTGTTAGGCTTGGGTAGGAAAGATCTGCGCACTCTGACAGCTACTGGGCATAGCCGACTAAGAGATCATATGCATAGACTAGGAGTGGCTGAGGCCACTGAGTGCAGACTATGCTGTGAAACTGAAGAAACAGCAGAGCACGTTATGTGTGCCTGCGCCGCCGGGGACAAAATCAGGTTCACAGTCTTTGGTAAGACAAATCTGGAACTGGGCGAACTTGACAAAATCTCACCCACTAAAATCCTCCTTTATTTCAAGAGAATGTGAATGGAGGGTGAACTATAATTAGTTGTGAGCCACAATAGATCCTTGCGGTCGCAGTGGAGGGGCGATAAACGCCCCACTAATTATAACTAACTAACTAACTAAGCATCAACATCAAACAATGAATGAGTTCTGACTTATTCAAATTATTAAAGCGCATATAGTTCTGCTGCCTGCCAGTCCACCAATTTATGACAGAAACGCTGATTATTCGTGTGCGCATTTTTGGCATCAGCTAGAACAGGAGGATTTATCCTGTCTTCTGAAGAACTGTAGCACATACATTTGAAACAAATCTTCTTGCTTGTGCAGAAATGCTCCTACAAGGGACCAAACATATAGAAAACCTGCATACATGAAGTAATCACTGTCATAAACTACGTAGTGGGCCCACAGTGTTTGTTATTAATAACCACCAAATATTAATGAACCAAATAACAGTGTTAATTTGAACCAATAGGTAGTTACTGAAACAATTATTGGATACTGATTAACCGAATAATTGAACGCCTGGAATTTTTTTTTTTCAAGGCAAGACAATTTTGGGAATTTGGCACATTTTATATTATGCACCTATACTCATTATACCTTTTTGAAGTCGAACCCCACCATTAGTTCACTAACCTTGCCCAGACATGTCAATTGAAATATCTTTATATATTATGTATTACTAGCCTAGCTAAAACAACACCCATAGTCTAACGCCATAATCAAACAACGGCTCAATATATCGCGTCATTAAAAATGATTCATATCACTCTAGCAAGGCAGCTATTTGATTTGGTAGTTTTCGGCTATTCACTGATATTTTCGTGATGTGTGGTATGCCAATTACAATATTAGAAATGTTTTTACTTCAGAATAACAAAAATACCTAAATGCGGCCAATTTAAACCCGTGTAAAAAACGCGTGGTTCAGTAATGACAGCATTTTAGCGCCAGGTGCATTGCCTCCATTATACAAACATCTCAAATCAAAGGTTTAACACAAAAAGAAAGATCATTATATTTCTTTAATAACATTTATAAATTACAGTCGGTGAAATATTTATAAGAAACATTAAAACAAATATCGTCACTTGCGTTGCCTTTGAATACAGAACGAATTGACTCAGAGTTTAAATAAAGTATTATAATGTGCAACGACTTTAATTACTGCCAGTAGTGGTAATTTACAATGAAAAGGCCATATCTTTCCCCAACAACCCAATAGGCCATTATAATTAAAATGCTGGCTTCCGCGAAATGCTGCACTAACTAAATATTCAATTAAAATAACAATTAATTAACAATGTACTGCTGGATAAAACGCTAATGTTTTGTGATTCCGTCGGGAGTTAGATCCTGCAACGTCTAATGTTGCAATTACGTTTTTAGGCGCGCAGAATTTACATTAGCAGTTTGAAACGAAAGGCACCGTAAATACAGCAATAAAGTATTATACGGCGTTCTTTTTTATTTTCAAATGGTACTGGCAATTATCATTAGATGTCCAATAACAATAAATGTTTTCGCACCTCCTCTAGACTCCGCCGATTCATTTTATGGCGTGATATTCTTTTTGTTCTTACCCTTTGAGCGGTGCGGTGTGAAATATTTTTTATCTACTTAAAAATGTTAATATATCGCCTAGAGGATAGCCTAAAATATAATAACTTACAATAACAATCTTATATCGAACTAATTAAAACATAGGATAATTGATGGTTAGTATTGTACTATTTAACTGTACCTAGGATATATTATATAATGTTCTATTTAATATCACTATATAATGAGCTACATATAAAATTATTATTTTTTGATTAAACGTTATTTGAAATTAAGAATGAAATTTAACATAAATATACTTTATTTACCTAATGAAACAAGAGTGTGAATAAAAAAAGTTTTGGTAATCGCATTTGCATTACAATAAGGTCAAATTTGCGGATTATCGTTGTTGAACAATTTTATTGCGCGCATTATAAAAATCAGGCAACAAACAAATTCCATTAAATATTTTGTTCAATTAGTATCCACTAATGTATTACAAAAATGAGAATATTTCGTACGTAGATCGACGTAAATTGCCGCTTTAAGTATTCATGTGCTTGTTGCTCCAATCCCAATCTGTATTAAAAATAAAAATAAAATAAATTAGATTTATTACAATATTAACTTTTTGTCCAAATCGGTTCCGACCTGATGTTCTAACAATATATTTGAAAGCTTTAAATATTAACGTATTGACACCTTTATCGCTAGGGCATTTTCAATGTTTCCAAGTACACAGCATTGTTACGTCAGTCAGATACACATGACGTGGAATCGTCAATTATGTAACCAAAAGTTAGAGCTAGATATACGTTTGTATGTTCATATGACCACCAAAATGACGAAGGTTTAATTTAACCACAAATTATTAATAATTGCATCCAAAGCGCTTAATCGACAGCAATGTTTACCTCGAGAACCCCTGCATTTCTTATTTAATCGAAAACTATTACAGTAGGTATCATTTGTCGAAGCTTCCCGCTTGCCACATGATACCCCATTATTCGACTCTCACATAGTTGAAAGACGCAATTAATTAAATTACGACCTCGTAATAGCCTAATCAGCATATTGAACGGCAACGATATCCGTTCTTTCACAAACCGCCACCTATCAAAGAAAATTATTAAATGAGTGTGTTTTCACTCCTTTCATTTCTATTTGATCCTTTAAATGGTCATATTTTTGCGTCCGCATTTGTGTGATATTTATTAACTGTTAGGATTTACCGTTTGCATTAAATAACAAATGGCATAAAAACGGATGCTTGTGGGATCGTTCGGTCTTAAATCAAGCTTGTATTTTCTTTTGTAGGAGAACTATGATAGCGATACGAAACTATAACAAGTTATCAAACATACAAATTTAATGTACCACGGTGCTACAGATTGAGTAGGAAAAAATTAAGCAAATGGGACACATTTCTTGTAAATAAAATCATCGCAGGTTACTGACACAATTTGGAGTCTGTGTTACTGTAGGTCAACCAAATAAATAGAATTGGTTAAAAGGATTACCACAGTATTTTTGATTATTTACGTAGGTGGTCTTTATTTCACATTAACAGCTTCAGATTGTTCATATGATGTGTCATGTGAAGCTTCATTGTAAGAACTGGTTGTGTGCAATGATACGAAGAATATTTTGTATATTTGTTCATATAATGGCTTAAAATTAATGATTATTTCAGCTTTTTGGTTTTCGAGTGATTACGGTCTTGGTGGATACATATTCGAGAACCTATAAAAACGCAGTATTGGTGGGAACCAAGATCAAACTATGTTGACTAATTCCATTTCCATTAATATGATTTTCAAGTCACGTTCATGTTTCTTTTCTTCGTGACGTGAAACTTCACCAGTGATATCAAAAATTGGGCACAGAACGGAGTTCCAGTCATAATAATTGATAAACAAACACTTGACAATACAGCTTTCAAATCAACTATTTAAATGCTCGATACAGAATAAGATGTGAATTCGAAATGATTTTTGAAAAACACATTTCTTTTAGAATAGGTAGTACAAAAGTAAAAAAAAAATAGCAGACGAGTATAAGAAACACGTAAAATAAGAAATAGGGCCAACCGAATAAAAAGAACATTGAAGGACACTGGGAAAATTTAGCAAGTATTATACACGATTTCTATGGTTGCTAAAAGAGAATCGAAAAATATGAAGACCCGCAAAGCTATTTAATATTTTCTAATGCGACAAAAGAAAATATCTGCATTTTTTGTAAAGACAAAGTAAAAGTAAAACAGGCAATAAAGATGCACAAGCATCACGAACGAACAAATAATGTACAGAGGACCCATAGGAATGGAAATAAGAATAACTGTACTGATGTGGAGTGGTCCGCACGAACTTTCTTATAGTTAGTTATATCCGATTTATTGAAAGAATTTTTCAGTCGTTGCAAATTTCAATATCTTTAACATTTGTAGAAACTATTTTTTTCGATAAACCTAACGTTTTCAATATATCACTTCCGGTAGATCTTATGTGCAAAATGGGGCGTTTTCTTCCTTGTTCCTTTCAATAGTACAATAGTCAGAATCGATTTAGGGGATGTCAAAACGTATATTTCCGTTAAAATCTAATTCGAAATTTTTCCTGATTACCATATACATATATACATAAAGTATAAGAAACTAACAAATTCAAAGAGAATACATAAGACCGGCGAAAAAAACGAGAGAATAAATCAAAAGCAAAAAAAACTATCGCAACGAAATATAAAATGGCATTAATGGAAAAACTGGAAGAGAACATCGAAATGGCAAAATGCATTCGCGCAGAGCAAATGTTGGAATATTTCAAAACCGCCAAAGAAATTTAGGGAACCAACGGAACAATTGAAAATCACGAGTTACATAACGTTGCAGTAAAACGAGCATAAAAGTAGCAAAGCAACAAAACGAACCTGCTGGAAAGTAGTTTTGAATAAAAGAGACCTTAGGACAGAAAGGATGACTCTCATCATTATTATTTATAATAATGATGAACGGTATGCAACGAAAGTTAAAATACTAAATGTATGATATAGAAACCTACAATATGTAAGGTGGTGCACTTGCATAGTTATTTCGACAGAAATACAACAAATATTAAAAATTATTGAAAGAAGACAACTAAGCTGATGGCGACGTTTACAGATAATGTAATACACAATACCACTAAAAGGGTTATGGGAACAACCTTCAAAGGTTATACGTTAGCCAGAAATATTAAGTTTTTTAGATTCTACCGAAAGTTGCAACTTATTTGATGAAACATGTATTTATACTTCTTTAAAATCAAGTTTGGTACAAGGTTTTTACTTCTAAGGATTTATATTTATAAGAAATACGTATGTTAAAGTTTGCTTTGGTTTAATAGATTCTTGCTAGAAATACATAATTATTCCAGCAATCTCAAATTTTTAAATCTATGTGTAAATTGTATTTCAGTTTTTAGAATTTTTTTAACTGTTTCTAATCTCTTTTTGAAGACACTGCACTTTATCTAAGCTAGTATTCCTGTATCCTGTTTTAGTGTTTGCGTGATGTTGCATGTGCAAAGACTCATTCACGAAAGCTAAACGAAGTATTTAGAAAATATTGCAACGAAAATTGGATAGTTATCATAAAAAGTCAAGTCAACTGACTTAGAGTAGCACATTTTCAAAGCAAAGCATCTGAGCCTTAGTTACAGCTGACAGCCACGACAACTCTGACCGTCCTCACTCCTGCGATCGCGGTCGGGAATATTTATCGTCCGTTGCTAGGACCACAAAGAATTCCTCAGCAGCGATTTTCCTGCAAATGATAGATCCGAACTTTTAGAATAAAAATGTTCAAAATTAGTCGATATCTTCAACCGTTATAAAAATCACTTTTTCGATAACTCGTACCGTTTTCGAGATATGGAAGAAAGTAAGAAAAGTTATAAGAAAAAACATAGAAGAAAGGGGAAGGCAGAAGGAGATGTGGGAGAGGAAAATGAAGGAGTGGAGGTTAAGACAGTAAGAGGAAGTGCAAGGGCTAAAGTGGAAAAGGAGAGAGCGAAGGAGGGGACGGGGGAGAATATCGGGGGTAGGGAACGGAGAGAGTATTTTATGGATATGCTGGCAGGAGAAGAGGGGGAGGAAGACGATGGAGAGGAGAGCAGGTACAGAGAGATAGCGGTGGGCATGGAGAAATTCAGGTGGGGTAAAATAATGAGAATAAAGTACACGCTAAGAATGGGAAAGGCGGCGGGCGAAGATGAAGTGGATAATGAAGGATGGATAAACGCTCCAGAAGAGGCATTGGAAAGAGGCATTGATGGAGATAAATGATATATGGATGTAAAGGAGAGGAATGCCAGGAGGTTGGAGAACGGCAATAATAGTGCCGGTATGGAAGAAGGGTGATAAAGGGAAGACAGAAAACTATAGGGGGATTTCTTTATTAAATGTGAGGTACAAGATATATGCAGGAATGATAGGAATTAGAGGAAAAGGGGATATTGCAGGAGAGCCAGGCGGGGTTTAAGACAGGTAGAGGGACGAGGGACAACTTATATGTAATAAACTTTATAGTGGAGAGGGAGTTGACAAGGAAAGGTGCGAGGGTGTATGTCATGTTCGTGGATATGAAGGCCGCATTTGACAGAGTAGACAGAAGGACGCTAGGGAGGATTATGGAAAAGGCGGGTATATCGGTAGGGCTGGTAAAAAGAGTAGCACAAATATACGAGGAAACATGGTGCAGGGTGAGAGCGGGAGAGGAGTTGTCAGAAAGCTTCAGAACAACGAGGGGACTGAGGCTGCCCTTTGAGCCTTTCACTGTTTAATACATATATAGCCCAGCTAGAGGAAGTAATAAAAAAAGGCCAGGATGGAGGGGTGAAATTACGGAAGAACGAGATCTGGACATTGTCATTCGCAGACGATGTGGCCATCATCGCGGATACGGAGAAAGGGCTGAAAGAAATGGTGAGGAGGCTAGAGGGATTCCTAGACAGGAGGGGGCTCGAGCTAAATGTAAACAAATCGAGTTTGGTGATCAAGATAGGCGGAGGGAGATGGAAGGAAACACAGGTGAAATTGAAAGGGCAAGAAATCGAGCAGGTGAGGGAATGGACGTATCTGGGCTATGTGATGAGGGGGGAGGTATTGGAGGAAGTCGACAAAAGGGAGAGGATGAGAGAAAAGTTATCAAAGTGGGAACTTGCAGGGATCAAACTCCATGAGAAGGCGGGGCTATCGACAGGTGAGGTGCAAAGGGGGAGAAGAGAGGGGAGACAGGTTGAAAGTGAGATGGTAGAGAGGTGGAAGCGCTGGATCAACATAATTGATATGTTGCAGGAGAGATAACAGTCAAGGGCCGGAGATGGAGGGAAATGATACAAGATACAAAGAGTTGAGAGAAGGAGGAGGACATGGAGTGGAGGAGAGAGATCAAGGAGTGGAATGTATTGAAAAATGTAAATAGGGTGAGGGGAATATGGGATGTGGAATAAGACATGGTATATTGTAAAAGGCAAATGCCAAATAAAGGTTGTTTTTTTATATAAGAAAAAACCGTCACAGAATCGATACAGGGGATCTCGAAACATGTATAACTCTTGAAAATGATTCCTATACTTCCTTATACATAAAGTATAAGAAATTAAAAAGCGGCAAAAATGAGGCAGGAATTTCGAGAATGTGGTCTTGTTGAAAGTAATTCTAAAATTGTGGCTATCCACGAGGACTAAAAAGTGTTCAAAAATACCAATCTACGGCAAACACCATCATCCTATGCCAGGTTTTAGAAAAGGCCACCGAATATATCAATATATCTTTGTAGATTATTCTGTAGATTCAACCATTTTAATATGACCAATATCTTCAAAAAAGAACGCCGCTCTATTAGTTATCAGAATTATGAAGAACTAAACACAAAGTTTCTTTCTCGGTTTCTTTTTGCCGCTCCGGATTTTGTATTCAGCAATATCTATATACCTCATATCTATATTCACTCTTCTGTTTCCTGTTTCCATTATCCTATCGTCTCATTTATCAATATTCCGTCTTTCCATTATCCTTCGTATCATCCTCTCCTCTCCCCTACACATTACGTGCCCAGCAAAATCCAACTGTCTTCTAATTCCTTTATTATGTTGTCATGTCTAGGTAGTTTTTCGATTAATTGTTCCTTTTTCACCCCATCCATATTTTTGCTTCTACCCAAGTTTTTTTCAATTGCAGTATCGTTGATACCATTATTTATTTATATGCCTTCCCCTTTTGTACGCTGGTATATCTCCCCCTTTCTAAAAACGGTTTTATTCAATTGGTTCCTTTCTTGATTCTGTCCGTCATTTCCATATCCACTTTCCTGCCGTTTGATACTGTCGACACCATATATTCAAATGTCCATCCCCTCTACACTTTATATTTTGCATCATAGTGTGTCTAGTTCAAATGTGTATTTAACTATTATATGGCGCAAACTAATGGGAAGCAATTGGTATAGAGATGGAGAGACTACCGTTAATAAATACGTGCAAAGCCGTGTAAAGAGCGAATTTCGGTTATCAACAGTTGTCAAGAGTTTTTGGACCAATAGTTCTCAAATAAATTTCCAAAAATACCACCTGAATATGAAGATGTAAGCATAAGAAATAATCTGCAGCTAATGTTGGTTCATATCAACGCCACTAGCACGAAAATTGAACAGCCATTTAAAAGGCCTGTCTGAGGTTATGGTTTTTGAAACCTTTAATTATTATCTAATATAGGATTAACTTTTTGCTGTTTGCAAGGTACATAGATTAGGTTCAGTTTTCAAACTTAGATTAGTTATAACAATATATTTCTCGTATTGGAGGATCTAAATATTTTTTAATTTAGTATCATTTGTCAAATTCGTATAAAATTTTGTATAATTTTTCTACATAATTGCAGAGGTCTTTATCGACCAACATTGTTGGTATTATACAGACTCGCAACTTCCCCAAAGCCGTCGTCAGTAACAGTAAAGTCGCCCTCTATGGGCTCATTGGACCATCAGACATACATTCGCCGAAGTTGGATCAAGTCAGGAGTGACAAGAAGATTATGTATGAGTATTAACGCCATCTACTCCTGAATACCCACATATGTGTGGTGGTCTGATAAGCCCATAGGGAGCAAGACAACTGCCATCGCCTTAATGCATTCGCTACGATTTATTTTCTACAAAGCGGTCTTTATATCCGACCGCTACGGAGTAGTTGCAACTTTGGATAGTACAAACTTTTGATCGATAAAAACCTCTGCAATTATGAAGTAGTAACAGTATGTGTGTATTCACACCTAGATGGCGATATACTAACACACCAACCCCTTGTCACTCACGTTAGAATGACTTGATGCAAGTTCAGCGAATATATATGTGGCGGTCTGATGAGCCCGTAGAGGGTGAACAGCTATTTTTAAAATGATGTGTTTTAGTAAAACCAGAAAAATGCCAAGGATGAGTTGCTGTATTTGATTTCTTATTGCTGCAAAGTACAACTACTGTTTGTAAAGAAAAAATATGCATGTCTTTTTTATTCAAACTAGTAGAGGAAGTTAAGAACAAGAGGTAGAATATGCCGCTGATTACCGGAATTAGACAACCAGCGGGAAGATACTAAATAGGTATCCATAACTTTAGTATTGTATATTGTCGTATATTATATTACTCAGCTAACAACATAATATATAACATGGGCGAGAAATGTATCATAACCATAACAAAACAAAACACGTATGAAAAATAACAGTCTACAATAAGAAAGACAAAACAATATATTATGTAACAAGCTCTAGTTAAGTATTTAGTTTATATTATAGTAGCAGAATAATAGAATACTTCTCCCGCAACATACATACGACATACACATAGAACAACGATTTATCAATATGTGTATGAAATAAATAAACAGAAGAGAATTAGAAAGGCATACACTAATTGGTAACAAAGATGGTAAAATCAAAATGCATCGTCGAACGACTGGTTTATGTTGATGCAGAAGATCAGCGTACTTGATAGTGTTCATAAATTACAAAATATAAACGACTTAATTTAATTATATTAAACAAGGGATATTCGGCAAATGTTTAAATGTTAAGATTACTTTGTAGGTACGCCACGCATATTCGTGTTTATATGTTATACAATATTAATGTTAAATTAATCTTTACTTACGTATTATACATCCACCCAGTTTCTATGCAAGACCAAGCAATTACATATATTTGTGGTTACTATCAGTGCCAAAGTAATAGTCCCCTGTGTTTGAATTGAAATTTTGACTGGGCATAATCTGATATGTTGTGCACAGAGTGAAAGTTTAATTTTTTATACCTACTTTAGCTACAAAATCGAACTTTTCATGATCTCTGTTATCTCCGTTACAAGATATCGCACGAAAGCGGAATGTAGTTCTAAGGAAACCTCAACTTGTGCCTATCATGAAATATGTATCGAAATTTAATTGTACCCATTATTTGATTATTGGGAGCGAGATTTCCAATAAAGTCAGGTGTCGGTGTAGCGCTGTGTAATCTGCCAGGGCGGTACTCCAAACTTTGTTGGATTATTTTCAGACCTCATTTATATTATTTTTTAGCAACGTAAATAATAATTAGTCATAACGGTAATATAATATTTATTGTAGATAATAGAAATAATGGACGGTTACATATATAATAAAAAATACTGCAACAGCTCAATGTGTCCTGTACTTGACGAATGAAAATAAATATAAAAATAATAATGATAATATGTCCATATATATTAAGATCGTATAATAACAACAATAAAATATTTTACATATATTTATGTTATATATAAAATAAATATAATATATATATAATAAATTAAATAAATATAAGTTCTACAGTTTTTTCACACGTCGTGTGATACGCCGTAGTTAAAATTACCCTTTTGTCACACAAGTGAAATCAAGCAAATGCTTTATGTAAAACATTCTGACTTGTTTATGTTTCTTGTACTGCACTTATTATTATTATTTACCTCAATGTATATTCATTATCTTCTAGGTGGATGTGTAACTAAAATGTGTCATGACTGCAGTCCATTATGAGAACGAAGGAATTCTTGACAAATCGGCAAATTCATAATGTTATTAATTTCGGCATAAAGCCTCTGAACAAAGTGGTTGTTTGGATTGGTTTTGGTCCTATAGTCAGATTAGTATTTTGCGTAAATCTTTGAATGGCGCCTATTACGTTACCCACTAATTGAGCAGAGTTGATTATGGCAGACGACTCTGCCGTATTGGAATTGTTAGCAGTGTAACATCCTCTGTGATGCAATGAGGAAAGAAAGCATCCTCGGTATTAAATTTCATCAGTTCATTGTTCGTCATCATAACTATCACTTGACTCGTCCGGCAATTCATCATCATCGTTACCTTCTCCTAATTAATTATAAATGGCGCCATAATTTCGTCTATAAAGTGTTCTTTATCTATGTATGCTATCTCAATTTTCTAACAATGCTCAACACAATTCTTCCATATCTCCGTTGAAACGTCTTTCAAAGCTTCCTGACATAAATGCAATACATCCTTAATTTTAAAAGTATTATTTCTTGTTGCAACTTTATTTCTCACGTATGCCCAAATTAACTCAATTCGCAATGAGCTATATGTAACTACAATAATTTCACATCGTCTCCTCTTACTTGCTTTGCAATAGTTCCTAGTAGTAGTACATTTTGATAACGATGCAGCTTGGACAATAGCAACAGCTGTGGTTCAGTCAATTTTGAAAAATTTGTAATTCTCGGAAGTGCGGAAGTGTGGAAGTAACCAAGCACTCATGTCATTTCATTTCCTCCAGGAGAATCTAGGGTTCCTAAAATCAGGATCTAGCAGTGTATGATAAGGAGCTTGATCTATCATAGTTACTGTCTAGCATGATTTGCGCCACATCAGGTTTCGTCCGCGTAGAAGATTTCCTTTCCCTATGTTCTGTACCTGAAGAAATGTCAATAAATTAGCGCTCTAAGCAGTTATGTGTGGGTATTCCATTAACACTGATTTAATATCTAGTTTCATGTCTTTTAACCATCGGTACAATGTTTTGTGGTGACTCCAACAGCTTTAGCCGTTATTTCCACGCCTTTCTTCACACCAATAGTTGGTTCATTCTTATCTTTTTTTGCATTGAAAAAACTGTCTTAATATTTATTATTACTTGTTTAACTTCTTTAGTACATTGCATACATAATAGTACATTGTGTATAAATAAAGATATTCAATAAGTGGCAAATAAATAACATTTCATGCTTTTATATGAATCTGTTATGATTATTTGCCAGATGTGTATTCATTATCATGTTGTTAAAAGTGTTTACAATCAACAGCCGACTCCGCATTTGTTTACTATCGGTGCAAAAATAATAACCAACTGTTTTTGAATGCGTATATTCAAAGAAACAGTGTGGCAGAATTTTTTTTAATAAACATTAATAATTGCACTTTAATACCACAACAGAGGCTTGGATTTTCTTACATGTCAATATTACCTTCACGCTTATTCAAAAATTTAATAATTTCATTTTAATATTTATATATTTCATAAGTGAACTGTTTGAAATTTTGAATTTAATTCCGATACAAATGTTGCATATCAATTAGTATATTCGATAAGAATGTGCGCGATCGGCAAAAATTACGCAAACTCATTTCACTTTAACAATATTAATTAAAGGGTACAATTAAATTTCAATACATATTTACAGATAAGCACAAGTTGATGTTTCCTTAAAAGTACATTCCGCTTTCGTGCGATATCTTGTAACGGAGATAACAGAGATCAGAAAACTACAATTTGCGTCTAAAATATTTATAATGTTGAAAAAATTAAAATTCCCCTCTGTTCCCAACGTACCAGGTTACGTCCAGTAGAAGTTTAATTTTTTTTTTGTTGAACGGTTAAGTAGAAAAAAATTGTAAATAGATATCGTAAAAATCGGATGCTTTTTTGCACTTCCCTAATGATTACTTCTAAACGTAGGGACAGAAAAATTTGTACTTACAGTATGTTGCGTAGAAATGATTGCTGGGCGTAACAATGTATGTTTAATTGTTTTCCACCATGCAGTTTGTTTGATATAGGTCTTCAAACGCAGGTGACTATTACTTTGGCACCGAAAGTAGTTGATCTGTCAAGTGTTTAGGCATCTGTTCAGCTGCGGAACCCTCGAACTAGAATGTTGCGTATCGTGATCTCGTTCTAAAGATATTACGTTCATTTTCGCGAATGAGATACACGTCACCCTCTAAATTAACAAGAATGTATTGTCATAAATCGCGGTGCAATTTCGTGGTTTTCTCAGATCCCTAACTATACATGATTCGACCAAATTATCAAATACTGATTCGATGACATAAAGTTTCTTAACTTATATCAGTCATTACTGTATGTTACTCTTCAACAACGAGTGTTCAATACGTGTGGTATCGAGGCGTTTACAAAATTAACGAGCACATTTTGTGATACATATTTAATGATCCCATGGTTCAGTGAGTAGAAGAGGAAAATTTCACATTTACCTTGCAAGGAGATTGAGATGAGTGATTGAGTACTCATCTCAATCTCCTTGCAAGGTAAATGTGAAATTTTTCTCTTCTACCCACTGAACAATTCGCAGAAGTAATTTTCTCTAGAGTAATACTTGACAGTATATTTGCCGGAGGGACAGGCGGGATTTAGAGAGGGAAGGGGGACAAGGGAAAATTTATATGTCCTCAATTACATCATTGAGAGGGAATTGTCCAACAAGGGGAGAAGGTGCATGCGATGTTTGTAGACCTTAAGGCGGCAATTGACAGAGTGGAAGGAGGCACACTGATAAGGGCTTTGGAGAAGTCAGGGTCATATTAAAAGGAGTGGTGTCAAGAATAAGACAGATTTATGGGGAGGCGAGCTGTAAGGTGAGGGTAGGATATAAACTGACCGAGCAATTTTGAGAGGATTGAGACAGGGGTGCCCGCTGAGCCCGCAATTATGTAATAATGTATATATTGCGCAGCTGGAGGAAGTGTTAAAGAAGGGGCAAGATGCGGGGGTGAAGTTGGGCAGTGGGAAGATCTGGTCGTTGGCCTTTGCAGACGACGTGGTTATTCTGGCAGAGTCGGAGAAAGGGTTGAAGGCGATGGCAAATAGATTGGAAGGATTCCTTGACAACTAGGACTACAATTAAACGTGAAAAAGACAAAGGTAATAATATTTAGGAAAGGAGGAGGAAGAAGAAAAGAAGCGCAAATGAGATGGAAAGGAGAGATAATAGAGCACGTGAGGGAGTGGGCGTACTTAGGTTATGTAATGTGTGAGAGCAACAGCATTGAGACACATTAGGCACATACGTAAGAAGGCGAAGAAGGCTGGAAGGGCTTAAGACCAGTTTATGGGGGAAGAGGAAAGGGAAATTCAAAGAAACAATGAGGATCTGGAATGTACGTGTTAGGGGCATAATGATGTATGGGGCTGAAGTATGGGGTGTCAAGAAAATAAAGAGACGAGAGAGAGAACACATAGGGCAATTAAAAAGAACATTACAACAGGCATAATCGACACCGGACTACATCGTATGGCAGGAGACAGGAAGCGAGAGGATCGCGGTGGAAGCAGGGATGAGAGTGGCAAGGTATGAGATGGGGGTGAAGGGGAGGGGAGATAAGAGTTTGGGAAAGAAGCTGTTGGATGAGACAGAGAAGAGGGAGAAAAGCCGGAAAGAGCTATCAAGATGGGAGAAGGCGGGGATGTCGGTGGTGAAGGTGGAAAGGAGAAGAAAAGACGGGCGACTGTGGAGAGAGAGTTGGTAGAGAGGTAGACTCAGGTGGAAGCCCAGGAGAGGGAATTCAAGATAGCGAGAACGAGGTACAATAAAAGTTACAAGGAGTTGCAGGTGCACAATGGGAGGCCGGAGTATCTGGGAGGATGGAAAACAGTCGATCAGGAAAGGTTAATGGCTAGATTCCGGTGTGGAAACGACAAGAGAAGGGACAAGTATTGGATAGGATAGCAATATCAGAGGTGCGAAGCATGTGGGAGAGGGGCGGATGAATGGAAACACTGGTGGGAGGGATGCGAGGAAATTGTATGGAGTAAAGAGGAAGAGAGGAGGGGCCGGGACTGGAGAAGGATGCTAGGTGAGAAAGGGGAGGAAGTGGGGCTGTTGGGAAAGTTAAAGAAGAGAAAGAAGAGGGAAGATGTAGAAGGGAACTAAATATAATACAAAATTTGTTATAGATACAAGTACAGGATGAGAGATGGAGGAGAAGGGAGCCACCAGGAGAGAATGGAACCGAGGAGCCAGTAAGAAGCACGAGGTTTTGAAGGGGAAAGGAGTCGAGCAGAAATAAATAAATATGCCAATAAAGGTTACTACTACTACTATTTGCAACATTAGCAACATTATAACGATGGACATTTATGACAATAAAATCAATAACAATATCAATAATATGTTTTGTTTCCTGCTACTTTTTTTTGGTGCTTTTTGATCATAATCATTTCAATTGAGTGACTTTGTTGAAGGTTTTTTGGTGCCAAACAGTTCCTCTTGATCAGTGCGAATCAGCGGATGATTAAGCTTTAACAGGATTGATGAAATCCATGGATGAAATTTTTTCGAGCCTCTAAAGGAACTAATTATTGTTTCACGATTTCCCTTGTTTTGATGAAAACAAGATATTATTATCTAGGGACGAGGTGGGTTATCATTAGAAAAATCCATAAAGTAATTCATTTAAAGTCAGAAAAATTAATCCCAATTTATGGCTGATCAATAATTTTTTAAACGTCAAAGCCTGTAGCTCTTCGTTGGTCATATTCTTGTAAGAACATCTTTCTTTTCCCTTAAGTCACTGTATATCTCGTAAAGATTTAAAATCAACGTTTTACATTTATTAATCCAATTATCCTACAAATACATACTAATACTTGCTTATATTCCGTAGCGTCTTGGAAGGACACTGGCTTGTTTTATCTCCGCTTAAAGAGTTACTGCAATTTTATTCCGGCGAAACTTCGACCAGGATTTTCTACTTGCCTCATTCGACCAGAAACGTATTGCACACGACTGTGGTGGCGACGTTAGGGAGTGCAATGTGCAGTTCATTTGCAAACGAATAAATACCTACCCATGCATTCTTACACCTCGGGAATGAATGGACGCAGCCGGCTTTCCCGTGGAAATTTGTGTTCTGCTGAAATAATTTATCTTGCAACGTAATTACATGTACACTTACAGTGTTGGCTTAATGGAACTAACATAAATACCAGTTACGTTAAGGAACAGCAACTTCCCGACTAACTTATAATGCAATATCGCCAGGAAGAAAGCTTTCCGCTGCAGCGTGTTAATTTATGTTGTTTGCGAAATATGGTGACGATTTATAGGAAGATGTTCCTCTTGAAAACTTAAACTAACGGGGCGTCGAATTCGTCTTCGAACGAAGTTGGGCTTTGTTGGCATCATCTTATTGATTTTTGTTTCAAGTGATGTGAACGTGTTTCATTTTCAATTTCTACGTAATTATTCTTAGTCCACGTCTCGTTCAATCGATCACTCTACATCCGGTACAATCTTATTTATGTCCCCAAAAGTTTACGTAGGTTACTTGTCTGTATCAAAAAGCTTTTTCCGTTCTGTGCTTTAATTTCACACAGATCCATATTTATTCGTATTATCTGTCTGTATTGCATTTTTCTACAAGTTCAGTACGATTTACCTCTAAAATGTTATCCTATTTTAAACTGTACCATCATCGGACATTGTTTAATTTTTCATAAGAACATTTAACCTAATTAGTTGCATAAGTTATAGATTCACTTCGGAAACATTGAATTCAAAAAAAATGTTTGTCGGTTTACATCGAACGAAACTAGTTATCAAATATACCATATCAAACTTATTATGTAATTGTATCCATTAGCGTCTACACGTCGTTTAATATCATTTTAGGCTGACTATGTACAATAATTTCAGGCTATTTATGTAAGTTTTGGTGTGTCGTGGGCTTTGTAAGAAAGCTGCATTGCAGGATAAAAGCGGGGCGCGTTTACTACAATAATGTACCTTATAAATCACAATCAGACAAATGTGCTTTTCATCCTACCTGGCCAATTTAAGGTCCAGACGTGCATCGGACGTGTAGACCCGAAACGTATGGATTTTTAAATTGCCATTGTTATTGGTAAATCAACCCTAGGAGCGCATGACAGCTGTTCATCAATTATATAAATTATATTCCGTCGATGGTTTCTGAACCTACTTGTTTTTTTAGCGATGAAGGATTTTGTATTAAAAATGTTTATTTGCTTCAGCGAGAGTTAAGGCAACATTAAATCTGTCTTATTTTAATGTTTCATTTATTTGAATTAGAATTTATAAAATTATTGGTTAACTCGCAATTAATAATTAGTTTGAATTTAATTGTCTTGTGATATGAATATTTAGAAAAGGCCAGTTAAACGCAATTTATTACACTTTGTCAACATATAAATGTTGTTTCAATAATATGATCAGTTTTCGTAAACTAAATTAGGAACACAGTAACAATAAATAGGTTAAAAAGAAGAGACTGGTAAAATTTTTAGCAATAAAAAATACATCTTGACAAAGTAATGGATACACTATGGATTTTTGTAATAATGTGATCGCCTAAATTTCGATTTTTTCTTCGCGCAAGAGATTATTTATTTTAAAATTTTGAATAATTTAAAGAAGATTAAAAAGTTAAGAAATTTCCTTCCAAGAACTCGTGCAAAACTAATACCGCGAGCATCCGAAATAACCAGACTTTATGATCCGATAGTCTCGAGGAAAAATGCGATGCAAATTCGCCACTAAATACATTCGAAGCAAACGATTCCCCTAACGATTTATATATACAGTGGCGACGTTAAAAATCTCGCGCGTTCGGCGATGAGGAGTCGCTTCGCCTCATCATTCAGCGGAAAACGCTCTCTTATTTATGGCGCTGGAAATGCAATTTAAGACGAGCGTTTCCACGTTGGCGGTCCGCATTTGCATAATTCACGCCGAGACAAGACAAATTCCTCGCGGAGTTTTCATTATAATCCCATTCGGGCGAGCTTTCCGTTGGAAAACCTAATGGAGTCCGTTGGATGTTTACGGTTTCCGTCACTTTTGCGTTCGTCTTCGAACGACGTGCACGAATTGCCGCACGTGGTGGGCTACATTTTTGTGAATTATTGTCGTCATAATTTGAGCGCCGACGGGCGAGATGCGAATTACGTAAGATGAAATTAATTGGTACACATTTTTATCGGGGAAAATCTTTGTTAAATTGGGTTTTTTGATCGACCCTTTTTTCGTCGTCTACCGCATCGACGTTATGATGAATATTTTTATATGGCTATAAATTTTCGTTAGCAACCCCAGCGAAGATACAGCAGAATGCTGGTGGTATTTCGAGGGAGTTGGATCAATGTTATAACGGGCCATTCCATCAAATCAGATAATTTATACGAACTAAGAATTACATTTTTATTTTTGTTACCATCGCGATGTTAGTAATTGAGAACAAGTATTTATAACAATCGTTTTCTGTATCTACGAGCATCCACTAGCATCATTAACTTATATACTGGGTACCTCAATAAATTAAGGATTGGGCCTGTATTAAAATGAAAATTTAACGGTTCACTGTCACACAGTGATTTAAAATCTACTCTCGTCTTTGGCAGACTAGGTTATTTAGTACAACAGCAAATTATATAGTGGTTCAATTTGAATGACTTTAAGAGCATATTTCGCCGAACTATTTATTTCTTTCTGAATCATTTCGGATATTGCAAGCAAATAGTAATCATTCTATTTTCACTCATTTTTTATTCATTCATTCATATGTCATTTTGGACTCACATGGTTGTATGATTTTCTTTTACTTGTACTTATTTTGTATTATATATTCGTCTCCATTCCTTCATGTCCAGTGTTATTGTCTTGATCATATTCCACCCGATTCATTTCTTCCCCCTCTTCCTCCTTAACATCCCCGGGTAGTTTCTCCCTGTAGCTTTAGTTTCATACATCGTTTTTGTCAACCTGATTTAATTCCTTCGGAATATATTTTTTTTCTATTATTGGTTCAATATTAATTTTTGTCGATATATTTGATTCCGCATCCTGTCCCTTTTGATTTGATCCTGTTTTCCTTAAAATCGCATTCTTTTGTTAATTTGTCATTGTCCATGTTTCTCATCTATATATAATAAGTGTCTTACTACTTCACTACGTCCGTTTGTACCTACTTTTGTATTTCCTGTTTTCCAAAAAAAGCTTCATCATGTTAAATAATTTTCTAATCTCATTTATGTCATTATGTAGTTACTTCGATTATTGATCACAAATATTTGATATTTTTAACTTGTTTAACTTGTTAATCGATGTTTTCTATCCTTCCCAGCTATTATCTTTGTTTTTGTTTTTTAATGTTTATTTTCAACTTCGCTTTCTTTAGTTCTTTGACTATTATTTCTATATTATCTTGCAGGACCCCTTCCAATTTGGCTAATATTGCCATATCGTCTGCGAACATCATTTCTCCTATTTGGATCTGCTTCGTTTTCTGGTATTCTAGTTTTAATGTTTCCATTTTATTTTCCCCGCTTTCACTGTTTCATCTAGTACTAAATTGAATAAGAGTGGGCTAAGTACGCATTCCTATTTCAATCTTGAATTCTTTGAATTCTTTGGTATTTGTTCTAACAATATCCTTATTGTTTGAGTACGTAGCTTTTATTAATCCAATTGTTTTCAAAGACCGTTTCTAGATCTACATAACATATATGTGTTCCCTTTTTTTTGTTTACTTCTCACTGCCTCGTCTTGAAGATTAGATCCAAGGTGCTTCTGTTGCTTCTAAATCTACATTGAGTATCTTCAATCGTGTTTTGTACTTTGCCTCCTATTCTTTTTTCCAGTATTCTATCCATGATCTTCCCTGGTATACTATTTAAGGTTATTCCTCTATAGTTAGTTAGTTAGTACCTGTTGTCGCCTTTCTTGTATATGGGAATTATTGTTCACTTATTCCAGTCTAGAATTATTATCGTTCTCGTTATTTTCCTTTATTGTGTCGGTTGGTTGTTTTCTTCCTTCCAGCTCCATGTACTTAATCATTTCTGACGTTATGTTATCTATTCCCGGAGTCGTCCGTATCTTCAATTTATTTATATCTTCTGATACTTCTCCTATCATTATTTCTTCAAAATCTTCTTCCTTCAGTCTGTACCTCAGTTATTCTGGTGGCCCTTCAAAATATTGTCTACACCATTCCATTATTTTTTCTTCAATAGTGCCATTTGTTCCCCGAACTTGTTCCATTATTCATTTTTCGCCTTTTCAATAATTACTTTAACTTATTTTCTTTTAATCTTGTATTCTTTATAGTCCGCCTCTTTCTCGGGGGTTCATATATTTTTTCTATATTTCTCCCTTCCTTTAATTATATCCTTTATTTCTTTGTCCACCATTCTGTTTTTTCTTATCTTGGTTTGATATTTTCGTTATTCTGCAAACTTCTTTGGATGCTTTCAATATATTGTTGTGGAAGATGTATCATTTATCTTCCGTTGTATTTCGTTTACGTTTTTTAAATTTTTCGTTAAATATTCTTAGGTATATCTCTTGATATTGTTTTTCTTTTAATATGTGAAAATGTAGCCGTTTATTTTGTCCTTTTTCATGTCCATTTTCACTAAAAAGTTTACTTTAACAGTTTTTCCATTTTTACTTATTAAGAAGTAATCTATTGAAGATTTCAGCTGGGTATTTGTATATAATCTTATGTTTAAATTTTGTATTTGTTATTGTTAAGTTATTTTCTATACATAATTCGATTATTCTTTTCCCATTGTTGTTTCTGGTCTCTTCACCTTCCCTGTACATATATACATTTCCTGTATTCTGGTTTCCTACTCACCCATTTAAACATCCCATTATTATCTGGCCTTCATCTATTACACTTTATATACTTATGAAGAAGTTATCTTTCTGTTCTTTTTTGAAATATTTATTTGCAATAATTTGTTGCTGCACTTTCCTTTCTTCAATCGGGGGAGTTGCAGCTTACGTCGCCGAGGACGTCGGCGTACATTCAGGCCAGGCTGAATGAGGTGTTTGGTGAAGATTCCAACAACCAAGGGGGAGCATGCCCTTCAACGCCGGGGAAGTGCCTGGAAGCCGTAGCCAGCCCAAGGAGCCCAGAATTACCAGCGGATGTCGGTGGAGATTACCTTCAGAAGATCACGCCTATTCTGAAGGTAATGTGCATCGTGCCGCTGGACAGGCTGAGCACAGTTCTGCCAGGAAACATTTTAGTAATCGTGACCCCAGAACAGACGACGAGGTCACCGAACGATCTCCAAACAGCATCTTACGTCACCAACGGCAATCCCGACCGACTAAAGTTATGGCATGCCGAGTTCCTAGGCCGACACACAGTCAATGCGGCGCCGTTCCCGGACAAAACGATCGGTTAAAACTAAATAAATCAGATGACCGTTGAAATAAAAATAAACAAAATACAAACCAATCATTAATTACTGTTGATTCTCTGACTAACGTCTACAAAACGACACGGGGTTGTCAACGACAAAGTTCAAAATCACCAGACCAGCGGAACATCTGATTCCACACTCGGAGCGGGAAATATTGAAGTAGGGAGAAACGGAGGGGATATCTTTTAAATATGTTTGTACGAGCTGAAATCGGTCTATTCTGCAAGCAGTCCAACTACAGTCCGAAAGGTGAACAAGGTCCCGTGTACATCAGAAGAGTTTCCAGGTGAAAGTTGAACAAGATTTGTAAGAAATTATTTTTAGTTATTTAATATTTTGTTGATACGTTTATTCCATTTGAGTGGTAAGTGGCCTGCACAGGTCAGATTGAGATAAACACGGAAGGCTCCACGAACGAGACATGGATGTCAATGACTTAGTCGACGCCACGACTTCTTCATGCGCGTCAACGATGTTTTCGGGAACCGGTATATGACGCTGCTTCCTCGCCATTTTCTTCAGCCTCTGTAACAGCTCGATCATTTTCGATGCTCAACACAGCTTGAACAAAGTCATAATCCATTTCCCTCCGCATTATTCGGATTGTATGGGACAATGCCCGTGGCAATAAATTCGGCTTCGGTGTTTCGTGGCGTCTACCCCAAGTCTAGTGCTGATCGAGCTAAGTCTGGGATGTATCGGATTTCAAAAAATCCGACCAGCGTGGCTCTTCTTGTACGGGATCATAAAGCGACACATCCAAGTAACCGATGATTTCAGTGCAGCGGAAATGAGAGAAAAGTTGCACCATTTACGACTGCCTAAGCCAACGCATCAATAGATAGATGAGAGGCATGATTATCCAGCAGCAACAGTTTACACTATAGCTGCGAAGCTTTCGTTCTATCGATGAAGAACTGCATGTACTTCACGAATTCTGTTTGTTGCATCTACACAAAACAAAACAAAACGGTGACATCGAATTTTCCTGCGCAGTGACCGGCAGCCTTCCCAATATTACCCTTGTTGACCCGTTGAAAACCCGGTTTCATCCATTATCCAAATATTCACCGCTGGAACTATTTGCATGCATATGCAGCATCTCTATGCTGCGTCAAATTCGAATTACAGAAGTTGCACGTTGCACAGTTGCACGTTCTCGTTGGAACGATTTCCACCGATTTTAGCTCGTCTGCGCGGGCTTATGCACCGTAGTGGTATCGCTTACACCCGTAATACCAATCGCGCCCACACATTTTGCTAGCATCACAGGTTGAATGGTAATTGGGATTAATTTTCTTCGCAAATTGGTACTCAATTCGTTGATTCTGACGCCGTAGTAAAGGTTCGTGGCAGGTTGCAAAACCGTACCGTGGTTATCACAGTCTCCGTTTCCGAAATAATGGCTCTTATGGCCCGAACAATATCTTTAATAAATAAGTTTTCCATTTTACTTTTCTTTCTTTCAATCAGATACAACGTTATTGGTGCCTTATCACGGTTGACAAGCGTCATTCCACAATCCAACACAACAATAAAACACGCCAGTGGATAGCAATTTCCATTCGCTTTGTTATCAAATATGAATCTCGCAACTTTGCTGATTTCATGTTTCCACTTCACCTTCTTATCATGCATACAACAATGCCACATTTTTTACACAATTTTAAAGCCCTTAGTGCACAACATATATTTTGCTGCTACGCTCTAAATTTTTAAAGACAAAAAAGTTCGTCGGAATAACCCGGTTAGGGACAATTGAAATATGTGGTTCGAACAGAGTATTTAATTTGAATTTATACATTAAAGCCGGTAATGACCAAACCAAACGATTCACATTCGAATAAATAATTTTGCCATGAAACATCGTAGCTAGAAAATAAAAACTACTTCAATTTTTATTATTCACTTTTGTTTACGTGTCCCACCAACAAAATTAATAAATTATATTTTAACCTAGAATGTAAAACAAATGCATGTAAAACACGAGCGTCGATTCAGGGCGAGCAATACAACAGAAACGCTGCGTGCTAAATAATTTGTTACGCGACATGATAAATTAGATATAAAATATGGCGATTACGGCGCCACATCCATTTCGAATAAACGTAAGAACAAAAATTGAAGAGAAATGCATAATTTGGATTGGAAGCGTAGTAGCACATTTCTTGAACAATAAATCACTGCGACATGACAGCGCAATAAAACGAAAATAAAATTGCACTTCACCTGTAATATTTCTTCAGTCTCGCATAACGCGTGACATTTCCAGTTATAGAAAATTCAATAATTCATGGCAGCGTTTCGCATTTTTTCGGCGCGGTTTGTTCAAAATTCTAAAACTTCAGGAAAATTTATAAATTCACGCCAGTAGTTTATGTGAGTCACTCGAGTATTCCGGCTGGGCATGCAAACGCTATGCGGTACACGGACGGCACCTTATTAGAACATAACGTGAAACATCCAGGTAATGCGTAGCGTGGCAGTTGTAGATTTCCTGAATTTATACTTAAAAATACCAAACGCACCTTGGCCTATCAGTAGAATGCAGTTGGTATTTTTTATTATTTTTTAGAGAAAATAATTACTTAACATAGCATATTCATTGAAACTTTTCAAGCTCTATCGAACGTCGTCAATCAGCGGACGAAATCTCGACATCGACGTGGGGTTTAATTTCATAAGGTAATCGTATTAACTCTATTCAGGAAGTCACAAAACTAACTGTATAGAGTTTTAGAGAGAAACTCCATTAAGACTATCAGGAATTGGTCGATTTTTTTTCAACGGCATATTGCCTTTTATTGACATCAAGCGACTGTAGGAATTTAATTTTCTAAATCACACGACACGGATTTTACGAGAACTCGAGGACTTGTTACAGCTAAATTTTAAAGTCAACCAGGGGTTGAAAGACAGAAAATTAAATTAATTTAAAATGAGCTTGTGCCAAACAAACCTAGGTAAGTGAAATGATACTGATTATTTATTACTACAACGGATCTTTTTCGTACGACTGTCAGGAATTTAATATACCGTGCACCTATTGATAGAAACCTATTTATTACAAAACTAAAGACACATATGTTTACATTCCTTCTTGAAATGAGTAATAAAGAACTTTACACCGAAATTGTAAACTAGTAATTTGCACTTGCAGCTGCATTAATATTTCATTAATATAAACAAATCTTATCTTTATTCCCGTAATAAATGCAATAACACCACTTCCGGTGTTTACTTCAAAATGCAACGCCACACGCGCTTTGCAGCGTAGAAATTGATGCACGTAAATTTAAAACATCAATTTAACAAAGTCGGAATCACCGCATGCACCTAGAACGAATATAGACGTTTCTACGGCTGTCTTTATTAATATTAAACGACGCCTATTTTTGTGAAAATCCGTATGGGTTTTATTCGTTTTTGGTTACGTTACTTGCGAATGCATTTGCATGGGATATACGATTTGATGATCTATTCCCTGTGGGCGTTGATTTTCTTACAAACAAACATGACATTAAAAATGGATATCCTATTTTTTATCATTTTTGAATTATTTTAAATTCATTGTCGCTGGTACCGTAAATGAACGATTATTACTCGCAGCAATCATTTCACCATTAAAACAAATTAATAATAAACGTGCCAGAACGCTTATTAAAAACCATTACAAATTATGACATGGTATTAATATTATATTACATTTTTCGTTCCAATAAATTGAATGCTTCGAATATTTCGTTAATGGAATTGTTTGAAATGAATGTATAATAAATTTATATCGTGAAATCATCGCCGATCCTCCAAAATTAATTAATTATGCAATAATTTTCATAACCGAAACTAGGAAATTGGATTGGTTTTATTAATTCTGGCATTTTAATTTTGAAATGTAGGGCGAATGTTTGCGGTGTGATGTCAATATTGAGCTGTGAATATTGATTAACACTAAAACTACTTTAAACAATAGTATGTATACTTTTGTTATAAAATATTGACTTAATTTAAAATTGTAAATAACAAAGTTAACAGTTTATGAATCATTTTGAATGATCAAGTAGACATAAACAATTCCTCCCAATTAAATCTAAAATTATAATTACACCCACTTCTTTAAACCCGATATTAGTATATCTATAAATATAAAAATCAATTGCTGTTCGTTTGTCTAGCTAAATCTCGAGAATGGCTGGACCGATTTGGCTAATTTTGATCATGAAATATTTGTGAAAGTTCAGGGAAGGTTTAAACGGTGAGAAACATAAATAATAAGTAACGGAAAATACTAAAAACGACAATTTAATTTCCCAATACAAAATTTTCCTAGCTATGAAACATTTGATGTCTTTTGTCTTTTTAAATAAGAAATTGTCACTTGGTTGTCAAATATTTATAGGTGCGTTCAGCAATTTGTCTGTTTCATAGCTGTAGTATGAGGTCCGATCTCATTGGTTTGTTTTGTTACAATAGAAGACAGTTCTGTTCCAGAAATAAAAAAAGTACAACTGTAAAAGTGGCAGTTGGTTGCCGAAAAAAGAAAATAAATAAATAAATTTCAAGACGATTATTAAAATCTATCATCAGTTTGTGCGCGAGAACTTTATTTACTGTTATTGTTTTAAAATTCCAAGGAGAACACGACCTTAGGTCGTCGAAGTCAATCAAATGTGCGATGAGCTACCTCACGTGCAAACCGCACTGACGACCAGCGAGAAATAAATGATAACATACGTATTGGTATGGCAGAATTGCGTTCCACATTGAATAATAATGGAGCAGGTAGGGTTAAAATGGAAGGAGCACAACACCGAGCACGACACAATGAAATACAGCGATTCCGTAGACGCAGTGTTCCTGGAAACCGGGAACGAGTACCATTCCACTACGACCAGAAAATTGATTATTGTGCCGACCAATCCATAGCATTTGGGGAAATGACAACAATTTGTCAATATTGTAAAGCTTTAAAATGCTGCGGTGAATCTACTGGATTATATTATGCTGGTGGTAAAGTAAAATTGCCACCAGATTACCACCAAATCCATTACACTTGTTTCTGGGATGGAAAATAAGTCTAAACATTTCTTGGCCAACATCCAAAAATGTAACAATTGCTTTCAAATAACGTCGTTTAGCAGAACGCATTGTACAGGAAAATGTCATGCCCACTTTCAATGTAATATACCATAATTATTTAGTTAGTTAGTTAGTGATGGAAGCTGTGGATAGTGGATCTGGTGGAATTTACTTCCTTGATGCTTCCCGGGGGACTGGAAAAACGATGCTAATTTCATTGCTGTTGGCAAAGATCCGATCACAAAATGAAGTATCCCTAGCATTGGCTTCATATGGAATAGTTTCAACTTTGTTAGAAGGTGGACGAAGTGCACATTCTGCCTTGAAATTACCACTGAATATGCAAAGTTCACCGGGCCATCTAGTAAGTAATATTTTCTGTATGATTATTTTGTATTTCGCTCCACTTTATTTGCAGGTTGCCGTAACTAAGAAATGATCAGAATGTCTGCTCTCTCATACATGATCAATTTGATTGCACACCCTGCCGTCTGGTGTTGTCCGTGTCCCTTTATATGTTTCTTTCCACTCATGTTGCGTATTCTTCACCAACATTTTCTATTGCAAAATTAATTACTCGGTTTCATTATCATTAGATATTTCATGTTTACTGTGTACTCCTTTCGCTATTTTCATGTTTCGTGTTTCGGTAATTTTCATATTCTTCTTCTAGTTGTGCGTAAAATACGTCCTCCGAGTTGGCGTGGACATTGATTACACTGATATTGTTCTTCTATCTTCGCAAACGTGTAAGACATAACCTCACACTTATCATCACCACATCACCTTATCCTTATAGTTTTTCTTTGTTCTTAGCGTCCTATCTTTTCCACCATTTTAAAAAATGGACAATCTTCTATATCTACAATATATAGCCTAATTGTTTTGTTTCTTGTAATATTATTATTTCTGTATTACATCATTTAATTTCATTTATTAATTCTTTAGCACTCATTGGCGCAAAAGTGCATCTAACATTCCAGATGCCCGTAAAAATATATCCTTTACTTGACGTACTTTAATTGTTGAGGAATTTTGAGTATTTTTACATATTCCCTCTGAACTACATTGTTTAGTTTTTTGCCTGGCCAGCCTCTTCTGTATTGTCACAGTTTCTTTTGGTGTACCTTCCTGATCCACACTTGGCTGGCAACAATTTGTTTTTTGTAACCTATCTTAATCACTTTTCCTTTGCCTTCTCCTCTTTAGCGTGACGCTCAAAGTTGTATTATAATTATTTCACTCGTATTATTAGGGGGGCCGGAAAGTAATGTCGTTTCTGTGCATGTGGATGTTCGATTGCCATCTATCAGCTCATTTTGTTGTACAAAATCGTGTCAAAGTTATTTTCAGGTTAGAGTGACTTGTTTACTCGTATATATTTAATTCTGAAATTTTTCCTTGCAATTTATGGTGAAATGGCCAGCCAAATACCGGATAAGGTACATATCCGGCATTGTATGCTTGTTGAGTTTCGCAAGTGTAATAATGCAACACTTGTAACTAAAAATATTTGCGATGTTTATCAAAATGCATTAGACGTTCGTAAATACCAAAGGTGATTTTCTAAGTTCAAATCCGAGAATTTTGAACCGTTAATGCAGACATTTACTGTCAACAATTGGATCGAGTAAATCAATCATTAATTAAAAACTACGCAGCGTTATTCTGCAACACGATAATGCAAGACGCACTGCCCAAAACGTACTCTGGAAAAAATTAATGAATTGGGGTAGGGGGTACTACCTCACCCGATATTGCGCCATCGGATTTCCACTTATTCCAGTCGCTACAATATTTTCTAAGTGGCAAAAAATTTTCAAATTTGGATGATGTAAAAAATGCGCTGTCAAGATATTTTGTGCAAAAATCAATTGAATTTTATCGATCCGGCATTGAAAATGTGCACACTAGACAGCGACAGATTGTTGATAACGAGGGTGATAACATTGAGAGAAAATAAAAACTTTTTAAAAACATATTTTTGTTTCTAATGTAAAAAAACGACATTACTTTCCGGTCCCCCTATTATTTCTAATCGAAGAGCTAAAATGTTAGTGCAGAAACCAAACCGAACCAAACCAAACTCTTCTCTAACACAATGTTTCATTGCTATTTATTGTAGTCTGTTTTAAATAAATGTTTTTTAAACTCTATAATGTGAAAATGTTTTCATTTCGAAGTTCATTATAATTTAATAATTTAAGGCATGAAACTTTTTCATCACCTAGAGCTCATGTACTCGTTTAACATTTTTGTTAATTTCAGTCAAAACACATAAATCTATCATTTATTTACATCCATTTATATCCAGCATTACGGAATAAAATTTTAAAATGCGTAAAAATCATTTATTATTGATTTATCTAAACATTTAAAGCATTATGCGTATGTAATCTTGTTGGACTACTTGCCGTTCTTAGTTCGGACCCGTCGACGAAGGTGTATCTAGTACACGTGGTGCGGCACAGGGTACATATGTGTTCCTGTGGACATTATTTATTCGCAACCAGTTAATTATTTGGTTACATCTGAACACTACACACAAGTGTCTTTTATGATAAGAAACGTAAGTATGTAACATAAAAGAGCTGTGCGTGTCATTTAATGGGCTCAAAGTAGAAAATGATTTACAAATTTGCCATAACCGATGGGTTCATATTGACTAACCCTCCGCAACATAAAGAATTATCACTTATACAAATTATAAACTAGAAATCTACCTATGATAAATACTTAAATTAAATAAATTAACCATGAATAATGTTAATAATTGCGCAAATTAAAAACTAAAAGCCTAACATTGCTACCACAGCCGAATGTTTGCCCCTTTCGCAAGAAACCAAGCAATGTCTACTAATGTAGCTATTTATTGTAATAATTTTCGACTGTAAAATACTTAGAAAGAAACATATTGTTTATATTTGTTTCATTTAAATATATTAAATTTTATAGTATACAGTGCAAGTGTAAAGTCTGGAACTATCTAAATATGTTATCTAATATTTTTCAAAGAAATCCTGGAACATGTTAATTTTTGTCCTAAGTAAGGCATATTTTACTGTAATTGTCACTTAAAGATCGTATTTAATTTTTGAGTAAAGATGTAAGCGATGGAAACGCTATTTATTTTATGATGAATTTGGACAGAGTATGGAATTATCAGACCAAATAATTAAAAAAAATTTAATTTTATTTTGATGATTGGTGCAAAGTTTTAATATTAAAAAAATCCGCGGTGGTCCGCACGAAACTTTCTTATACTCAGTTATACTACGTTTTTCGAAAAAACTTTTCAAATGAAAGTTGTTTAAAATATCAATATCAATATCAATATCTATCTAATTTATGTAAGAATATTTTTTTCCCTAACGTGTACCGTTTTCGAGATATGGAAAAAGGTGATAAGAGTAAACCATCACTTCCGGTTGAGATATTGCGTTCAAAATAGGACGTTTTCCTCCTTGCTACATACAAATGTTAAGTTTAAAGTTTCAGAGCTCTAGCTATAATCGTTTGGACGCTAGAGCGCGCACAGACACACATACACACAGGCACACACACACAGATACACACACAGACGTCATTCCGAACATAGTCAGAAACGATTCAGGGGAGCTCAAAACGTGTATATCCGTTGAAATCTCGAGTTCGAAAATTTTCATGATTCCTATACTTACTTATACATAATGTATAAGAAATTAAAAACATGTGGTCATGTAATAATTGACTGAGCTCGCAATCTTCTTACTTACGGTCGCCACTTACCCTAAATATTAAGGCTTCAATTGGCTCTTTTTCATTGCACTATTATTTACTTAATTACGTACAAATCACACAATAAAAAAGGTAAACAAACTTAACTTAACTTAAACAGTGTATAGAACGGTCATATTACGAAAATTTCAAAATAAAATTTTTCCGTTTATTTCATGGTCTATCCAAATTCCTTAACTCCTATTTGAATTATACCCCATAATTTAAATGAAATTTCTTACTAAATAAGTTAACTATGTTTAAATTTGAAATCATCCAACATTAACAAATAATGTTTAAATGAAATTTTAAATTATTACAATTACAATTATTACTTAACAGAGCGCCTGTTCGTAGCTTTCCTTTCGGTAATTTTGCCTTCTTTTTTTCAGGTTCTATTATGACGAATGCCGCTGAAGCACCTGCTACGAGCCCGTTTCTTTAGAAGCTATTTGCACAAACTTATTATGTTATGTTATAATTAATTCTATTTATTTAATTAATAATTTTCATAGTAATATTTTGATTATTTTTATGTAAAATCTCTTCTTTACTGACTATTCATTAATTAAACCACTTAAACCACAATTTATATATATACTATACACTATTTTAAAGTTATTTCTCTAATACAAATGGTGAATCTGGATTTGAAACGCATCATTATTTCTTATTCTCAGTGTCATTTTCAATTACTACTTCCGTGTTGCTTGACTACGTGCCGTAATCCTCTTAGGTTACGTCCACGATTATATATTTAATAAGTTGGTATTGGTTCAAAAATATATGATCTGGGTGTTTTAATAATGGAATACACTTTTATTTCAAATGTTGAACATCACATTAATTGAAATTTTAGATGGGCTCATAGTTAAAATCCACCTTTAAGGAAGAAATGCAGACTTAAATCAAGTGATTACATACACTACACTACTACACTAAAGATTCATTACGCAAAATAATGCATAAAAAACGGCAATATTCCACAACAATTATTCACGCAATTCAAAGAAACTTTCCTTCGATTGCTACGTAATTGAAAAGGAGTAGATAACAAGGTTCAGTTCTGGCAGAGAGGAAACCGAGCTGCAATTTCCGGCCGAAATGAACCTATGTGTGTAAATAGCGAGAGATAAACACCGGAAATTTTCGGACCCTAGAAACGAAACAACAGTTTCTTTCAACCTTGTTGGTGCCCGTGCGCGCCGCAATCATCCGCAAGGGCCCCCCCGGGACCATATTGTCTACGTATGTTTCAAATAAACTCAGATTGCCGCATAGGATCAATAGTTTTATGGCACAATATCTCATATTTATACAACACGAAGGCGTCGCCGTTAAGGACTCGAGATGTTTTTCCCTTGCCCTTTACAACGATGTGTTTTATGCGAGATGTGTTGCTTTTTTGGAGGACCCGCTGCTATTTCGTACACGTTTAACATATTCTGGAAAACGATTTTATTCTTGTGTCACTCTGCGAATTACTTCATAAAGATTGAACTTTTAGATATATATATATATATATATATATATATACATATACATATTATATACACATAATATATATTTCGTAATGAATTCTCACTTTTTTGGGGAAAATGGTCATAATGGGCTTCCGTGATACAACCTTAAACTTTAATTCGATCGTACTTCTACCAAAGTTTACAAATTACAATTGCGCGTTTATATCAGCGGAAGTATAGTTTATTAGTTTACATCAAACAATTTAAGGCTAAATGTGCAAAAACAGCTCTATTAAAATTCTTATTTACAGGAAATGATATGTTATATAGCGTGTATGAGAATAAATAATACACGCATCTAAATTGGAGAGCACATGTAAAATAGCTGATTTCAAGAATATCTCCTTTCATTTATGATGCTGTACGGACAATTGCAATGTCCATAAATCAAGAATGGATGCGCCTACCATGCTTTCATAAATTCTCTTTTGCGTTATGGAACAATTTTTTATTGACGTTAATAGAATTTTCGTTCTAGGAAGACGCTGCATACGGGCACTCTTTACCCTTTGTATTAGAGAATCGTGTAGAAACATATTTATTACGAAAAAGTACATACATTGACAGGACTCGTCGTATTGTAATGTCATTGCCAGTTGAAATTAAAAACTTGAGTTACAAACATTATAAACAAGCTATTGAACGCCATCATCCACATAAATACTCGTTTTATACTTTTAATGATTATTTTCGAATAGCTTCGATAATTTCGAATATTTGTCAATGTAATTTTAATTGTATATCGTGTTTCCCTATTTTAAATTTTTAAATAGTTTTTTGTTATGTACTGTAGCTTATGTATTCTTATGGAGCCAATAAATTTATTATTATTTATTTATTTGTAGAATAACGTGTAACTAAAACGACGTGTAGCTCATCAGCTCCCACAAGTGTTTTACAGGTTTGAGAACTAGCGGATTACATTAGAAGATGGTAACTATAGCACAGTTTCCTTTACGACATATAGCAGAACATTAAGTTTGCAATCTGTAAGACTTGAGCATGGCATACGCTATGACATAGCACAGGTTCCTCTCTTTATGCCATTGATGAAGCCAGTTAGTTTGACAGTAGCTCTGTTCCACGCCAACCCGGATTCATACATTTTATATTTTATTTAGTGTACAATACAGTAGAACTAATAATAAGAATGATATTTATTAACCCATAGATTTTCATATGTAGGATCCACGACTTGTAACACAAGAGTAAAAAGTATACAACTTACGTCTTATTTATTTATTTATTTATTTATTTCAATTAATTGCTCCACAGACAAAATCCAATAACGGACCAGGATAGAGAAATAACATAATACATGTACAGAAATGCGATAAGAAAAAAAATGCTTAGTAAGTTAGTTACAGTTCATGCAATATACAACTTAAAAGATTGCTTAAAATATTGAGAAACAAATGTGATTATATGCATAAAAATGCCTTATTCCGCAAAATAATTCAGCTGATTTGATGCTTTTTAAACATGACAAGATGTCAAAGAATGTTTGGCGCCGGTGGCGATTATTATACATGGTGGGAAATGTTGCAGAATATTTATTCTTGGTGCTGGAAAGTAGAAGCAGTCGCCGAGACGGTATGTGAAAACTTAATGCTTGCACAATTTATCCGCTAGAGATAGTGCCACTAACAACCTTATGGAGAGGTCAGCGACGAAATGACGCGTCTATGTGTAAGTAACCGTTGACAGACTCGAAATAGACAAATTTTCGAAAGCCTCTGAACTCCTCAAATGGAATAGCCCTATTATACATGGGAGACCAGATACATGAGACATTTTCAAGTTTAGAAGAGCAAATGTACAGTAAAGACTAAGTAGAGTTTCGGTACGAGTAACGGTACCATTTGGAATAATATAACCTATGTTCTGGTAGCTTCAGATGTAGTGCTTTCAATATGTGCAATAAATGACGGCTTTTTATCAAAAATTAAATTCAGATTGCATCATCGACGTAATAAGTGCAACACGATGAAAACCGATGTCGTTGATAAATATATTGAATAGTATGGGCCCGAAAATCGAAACCTGCGAAATTCCCTAGGTGGCAGAAAATATCCTTCGTGATGCAAATCCTTTGAGAAAAACAAAATAATTGGTATGGCAAAGGTAAAATTCAAGAAATTTTAAAAGTACAATAAAAGCAAATATCTGAAAGATTGCTTAATAATAAACTGTGGTCCATTGAGTCAAACTCTAGATTATAGATTTGGGAACCATTGTCAATAGATTATGCTATAAATTGGGTCACACAGAACAAGTTAGAAGAGATTGATCTACCTTTCCTAAAACCATGCTGCGCATCAGATAGCAGGGTACTATAGGCAGCTTAAAATTGTGCAAATACACATTTCAAATACTTTGGCAAAATTACATATGCATACAAGGTATTGGCAGATAGTTTGAGATGTTGTTTCTTGCACCCTTGTTGAAAACCGGAGTCAACGTGACAGATCTTCCGGGAACCTAGCAGAAAGGCTAAATTTGTAGCACAGAGGATAGGACACAGACCTTTAAAAGAAACGAAGGAATAACTTCCGACACTGTGGTCATTTTTGGTTCCCATTTCTCAGGGATTGTAATACCTCATATTCCTAGCAGCAGCTTTGAAAGAAAATACGAAAAAGCTTTCACAATAGCTCGAGTGTCGGAAATGAAATTGTCTTCATATTTCAACTCGTTAGGAACGCTATCACTATTCTTGTTGCTACTTATGTATCCCCAAAAAGTTTGGGATCATCACAGATAGATGATTTGATTTAATTCATGTATTTATTGTAGACCTGACTGAGTTTTGATTTAACCGATCGCCTTAAATAAGAAAATTCATTATAAGATTCGACATTACGAGGGGAGATCTTTATTTAGTGTTCCTGACATCGTAAGCGTTGAATGACGAGTGACAACCCAAGAAAATGTAATATACGATAGCTTAAACTATAAATTTTTCTTATGGACTACAATTGTCTGCACGTTGGGTCCCACGAATGTTGACACCTGATCACAGACGTTCCAGAGTATTGCATTCTGAAACCAGTTTGGCAAAGTTTAAAGCAGATTCGAATAAATTTTCTTCTCAATTCGTCACTGTTAATGAAACGTGGGTTCACCACTTCGATCCTGAGTCGAAGCAACAAAGTATGGAGTGGCATCGCCGAGGTTCTCCGCCACCTTCGCAAATTTCGTGTTTTTCCATCCGCTGGTAAAGTTATAGCCACAATTTTTGGGACACATGATTTTTTGGAACGTGGACATACAATAACAGGCTCCTACTATGCCAACTCAATTTCCAAGATTGCGTGATTGTGTCAAGGAAAAGAGACGGGGAAAATTGAGCAAAGGAATTCGGTTTCATCAAGACAGTGCTCCTGTCCACAAACGCCATGTTGCCAGAGCTCTATTCTGAACGCAAGATTTGCCTGAATATCCCGCATATCCAGACCTGACCCCTAGTGATTTCTTTTTATTTCCAAATTTAAGAGAATATCTTTGGGGAAACAGATATTACGACGATAATGAAATGATGACGGCCGTAAACGAGTGGTTGGAAGAGCAACCGAAAGATTTTTTTTCCAGAGGAATCAAACGTTTGGAAGATGGTTGGACCAAATTAATCGACGTTAAGGGAGTTTATGTAGAGAAATAAACGTTTGATATTTCTTCAATTTGTTTCCTTGTATGTTAGGGACCGTAAATACTGATCTCCCCTCGTGCCTTACAATCAACATTGTCGCCACGCTTTATCTTTAGATTTTATTGCTTTGATTATTTCAAAGTTATAGAATGGTGGATACTAATTTTTGCATGCAGGTGATGCTTTAGGCAGACTAAAGGTGTTAATCAATGGTACTCAAGGACAGAAAGCGGCGGAAGTACATAACAAGAATTATTATTAATTAATAATAATTATTATATCCACAGCACTGCTATCATTAAAGTCATATGCGCGCAACTGTACCATTCGGTTGCTGACAATGAGAACTCAACTTCCTCTTGAACAACATATTGCTTCGAAGTCTCTGTCACATGTGAATACTTATTCATATCACCAAAAATTTTCCACAAATTGGTCTAAACAGGTTTCAGTAAGTGAAATGATATCATAAACCCATGATGTAGTTGCATGGAAAAGCTCCTGTCGTTTGCTTTTTAACCCTCGAGTATTTTGATAATGTGATATTAGATTTATGTGTTTATTGTTTAGGAACGCTGGGTATACTATTTGATTGCTATTGCACTGACAACAAATTGATTCCATCATTGTCAACAGCAAATAGATAGGGAGGGTACTTTACATCCCAGACAGCATGATTTGTGTTTACTTCAGATGTGTATGTCCCTGTTGACCTGACGCATTTAACGTACCTGAACGAGGTTGCCTTACAGTCCGAAAATGTGTGTCCATCACCACATCTTGTACTTGTGCAGCTCGGAGATAGATATAGACTCGTGATGATATTAATTGCAATTATAGCAACGATTCAGGTCAATTGCTTCGAGAGCAACACATTTTTTATATCCTATCAACAGTTTACCAATTTTAATCACATTGTTATGGCCTGCAGAATATTTACATGTTTTCTTGTTAGATATATTTTTATTATATCAACTGATGTATCCATCCACAGATAATATCATTTCCAGCAATTTAAGGAGATTATTTTTCAAAGACTGCAATATAATCCAGATTGAAGCTGTGGTTTTATTAATTTCACTTGTAACTGAAAAAGCTTTGGCTGGAAACGTTTATTCTTATTTTCCTGAATATTATTTATTAACCTAAAGATTTGCAGACGTAGACAATCAGTTGCATGTGATATTTATGATGTGCGGATAACATATGACATGGTCATCTTTAAATTACATGTAATATATATCATTGGAATGTATATGTCAAATTATATATAGATATCAGACAATTTACCATCAAATTCATTTAATGAAATACTTTACAAATGAACAACTGGATTTAGGCCTGCAATTCAATTGCTTTTGCATTGCTCATATTACAATGTTAAATAGAACACGACCATGTTTCGCTTCGATAGGAAACATTTTCAACGTACATTGTATTGAACCAAAGCTTTGCATACTTTTCCAGCAGGATGTGATATGCAATTGCTCACACTGCCCGTTTATTTATGAAAAAAATGAGATAATCTGTATAAGCTAATTATATATTATTATAACTTTGAATTGGACCAATGCAACTATCGTCAACATGGAGAGACTAAAAAAGGAAGAGTGCAAAGTGCCCGAACTCAGTTGTAGTGAATAAGAAGCAAATATCACCAAGTAGATGCTGAATGCTGTTTGCCCGAAATTTTTCGATGAATTCGACATCACAATGTCAATATCGAAATCGATATCCAACATGCTCATATAAATTACTGTAGGAATCCGTTAACGATTTAAACACTATAATATACGTGCTAAAATATTACTGTACGGTTGTATTGTTGTTGAAATGCTGAGGGTAGCTTCAAAATATGTAGACAATTATCAATAATATTTTTAAGAACACGACTCTACCAGAGGCGTTATAATCCAAAAGACGCATACAGCTGTAGAAAACTTTTCATAATTACAAGTTCCGTAGTAGTTAAATTTTAACAAGGATGACATTTATTTTCTGCTTATCTGCTTGAGGTCATCCCCTTGCCCGAACACAGTATCATATCAGTTGGTCAACAAAATAAAGCATACAAGAATATTTGAGTATTGCTTCTCACTCGTCGAATTTAATTTCGCATCATCAATTCCGACGACGACAACGAATAACATGAGTAGAGCTCACTTGGGCCGATTCGTTATTATGCAATGTTATATACGAATACTGCTTTTCAAACAGTATAGTGGTGTTTCATAACCCTGAAGGTAGAAATCTTATGAAGGTGGAGGACAGGCAATAAGATTGTGTAACAACGTAAACAAACATTGTAATTTATTACAAAGCGCCCAAAAGAGTATGAACATCAAAATTAGCAAGCGGTTATGTATGGTCATAACCATGCCAAGGGTGATAACCATTTTAAATACTTAACAAATCTCCTATGTGCTCTCCAATGCCATTTTCTGATTTTGGTAAAAAGGGTGCAAAGTGGCATATGCCATTTTAGAGCACAGGAAAAGGTATATGTAGTTTACAAAGCGAGCATATTTGTAAAAGTCAATTTCTCATTAGAATATGAGCGAGTTTTCGTTGCCTGCTAGGTCGTGATATAATGATCCACGAATCTTAATTTACGGCCGAAATCGCTCAACTCATTCCCAAAATGTTACCACAATAAATTATCGTCACTCTAGACATATTGGTAAAAACTGGAAAAGCCCTTCGTATAAATTACATTTTTATTTGCCGATACGAAGCAGTCTAGAAATTCTTACGAATTTCAAAATTCAAAATTATAAAGATATAATTTAAGTCGTCGGCACAATGAATCATTTTATAATCAATAATTGTGGAAAGGCCAATTTGACCATTTGTGGACAAAATATATTGACACATTGGACTTCATGATGCAAGTAAAATAAGAAAAGACACACTTATTTACTTAAGCCAAACGACTGTATTTTACTGTACAGTACAGTACAGAAAACGATCTGGTCAAGTTTATCGTCGAAATAATAATAATAAACGTCTTTATTTCAAAAACAAAAAAAAGTAGAGAAAACTTTTGATAACTAGACTAGACTAGAGATAATACAACAACGTAACCTGAATTACTCTTAGAATTAAAAAAATAAGTCCGTCCAAATATACTGATCGCCAAAAAAAGCAGAGCACCCAGAAGGAACGATCGTACCAAATTTTGGTGACAATTTCAGATTGAGTAAGACAATGAATGATAACAATTTCAAGAAAATCTGTATTGAAGAACAATGTTAAAAAATTAATAATGCGGGGTATCTCCTCCAAAAGGAATGCATTCATTTAAGCGCCGGGGCACACTTAAAATTAAATGATTAATTTTTGCTTGCAGTATGTCATCCCAAGCTCGTTGAATTTGAACTCGAAGTTCAGCCAAAGTGTCTATGGGCGCTGGAAAATCTTCGACTCTTTTGCCGATCATGTCCCATACATGTTCAATCGGCGAGATTCATCGCTGAAGATGATTTGATGCCATTCATCGACCCAATGCTCCCTCAGCCTACACCACTGGAGCCTGGCAGCTCGATGCTTTGGGATTAAAGAAAGCCGCACAATTGGTCGATATTACGCTAAGCCATACGAACGAATTCTGCCATAAATTGTTCGCATAAACACATGTCGCATGTCGCATTGTTCGCATAAACACATGTCTTTCCTAAACAGCCCTCCAAGTAGCCTCCACCGACCGATTTGTCTCAAACGGGTTAATCGTGGCCAGTCGCCGAAGACGCCTTTCTTGACGTTCATTCGTAATTCGTGACCGACCACTACCTCTCCTACGTATTTCTGCGACTTCGTTGGACCTAGCTCGCCATGCTCGAATGATTGTAGAGTCACTTCGACCAAATCTTCTGGCAATTTCCCGAAAGTGTAATCGGGCCTCATGCATTCCCATAATTCGACCCCTTTCAAAAGGAGTTAATTGATTGTAATGTTGATTAAGACGAACGCGGGGCATGACAACGACACAAGTAAGGGAAACTAACGTGTAAACTGTCACTAATCATTAAGTTTGGCTTACACACGAGAACAAAATATGTACCTTAAAAAATTTAACACAAGACAAAAAACAAACAAAAAGTTCGCTAGTCATGATGAAATATTTATCATTTATTCCTTCATTTGAGTTGTAGATACCACAAAAGTTCGTACGATCTTCCCTTATGGGTGCTCTGCTTTTTTTGGCGACCAATGTATCAATACCAATGATTTTGTGCAGTTAATTGATAAATTGTGACTTCTTAACGTCAACGATTGCAAACTCTGATCTAAAGACGACAATTCACGCCACGGCTATCTTCGACTGTGAATTAATGATAGAGCTGTGTATTATCAGCATACATTTGCATGTTACAGGTTTTTATACAATTGTTGAAAGACATATGTATATATGCATAGTATTTAGTGTATAGAACAGGGGTCCAAGAATATCTCCTTGCGGTACACCTTTATTAACATTTGGATTCCGAAATACCACTGGACATTCTTACATATTAAGGCTTATCTGCTCAATAGATTAATGGCCGGTTTTGAGAATTCAACGTAGTGAATTCTCTCTGAACCCGGAGTTTCTCGAATTATTTCATTCACATTTAGGAATGTTTTTTGTATTTATTTCTTCTTCAAGCAATTACAAATTCAGGTAAAACACTCCAGGCGGGGGACCTTTGGCACTAGAATAACTAATGCCCTTTTCGGGAAATTTATTACTTAGTAAGTAAGTGTAGATAATACGTGTAAATGTGAGGAAGTATAAACGGATAGCGACACTGAGTAAGCTTCAGATTTAAACCATCAGAACCCACAGGATTGCTTTTAATTTGAAGCAAGCATCCATTGATTGTTGCCTAAGATTTAGTAATGTAATATTGTATTATTACTATAATAGTTTTGCACATAGACATATTATTTAGAAAGTAATCATTGATATCAGTAGGTCTTTGAAGGTTTTGAGGCAAGTTAAGATTTTAACTTTTAGAGAAATTTATTGATCTTAATTCTATAATAAGCCTATATAGACTGTCTTAGACTTAATATATTTTGATTTCGCTTTGTCTCTAAGAGACATCAACAATCTTCTATTATCATAGAGCCAAGGTGTTCTTTTCTTGGTGATTTTTTGTGCTTTTAAATGGGCATGCTTATTAAGAAGGGCACTAAGTTACTACATATCGCTTAAATGCAATGCTTGCAAATCACAAACAAATAAATTGTGGTGGAAATGTGTGAAACAGGTTCTGGTTTTGATGATATGGTCGAAAGCATTAAATTAAATAAAATGTTCAGTTTGTCATTATCGCCATATTCGAGAATAGTATATTAAAAAACAAGTTACAGAAGGCACTGTTTCAGGCATGAGTCCGAAATTCAGCCACGAGCCGCGAAGGCGAGTGGCTGAACGGACGAATGCCCTGAATAGCCTTCTGTACGAGTATTTTATACTATTTTTCCTACTTTGCGCCCTTTTTACGTGAAAAATTTAACTTTGTTAAGTAATTCAACATTTAGGGATATTTGCGCGGGTTGGTAACGTTTGTGTGAAATTAAATAAGGCGGTCGAACGTTTAATTTGAAATGTCACTTTTATTTGACGCAATATGAGTTGCAAAGACTTGCAATGTACTCCACCCGAAATACGGGAAATTGGACAAACTACGATTGGGAATTTATTTCCGAACAAGTCACGTTCTTAATACGAACACAAATATAAAAAAATCGAAGAATGGTGCAACGAAAACAATGCAAAGTATAGTTACATACTTACAACTGACATTTCGTTGGCGTTAGAGGCTGCCAAACCGTTGCCAACATAAAGAAAAAAATATATACCAGACTCATTTTAGCACTCGAATTTTCATTTTAACACTGTTTTGGGTGCTAAAATGAAGTTATTATCAACGCAAAGTAGAACAAATATTTCAAATAATCTTTTAGTGTGCAAATAAGTTATCAATGGGGAATACAGCAGAGAGCATAATCTTCATTGATACACGGTTCTGTATTTTTTATTAAGTTTTTAGTATACAATTTACAACCGGTCGAAATCCACTACGTCCTCACAAGATAAAACGCGAACCACCGATAAAGGAAAACAAGCAATAATGCAATATTTCGGAACAATGTATCCTCGCAGTAATCCCCAGGTAACGTCCGGGTGGGGCGGGGTTGAGTAGGTGCGGAAATCGTGTGCGTCGGAGGGCTATTAATGCTTCTGCAAAGACGGAGCGCCGCTTTCGGACAGAAACGTCTCGGAACGCCCAGCTATCCTCGGACTGTTTCAAATCTTCTAAATTGCCGCCCAGTTCGACCATAAGGATTTGTATTGTTGACTCTCCCTACTAATTGCGGCGGATTTGCGCCGACACCCACTTAATAGACGCGGCGACGTTAAACATTCGACCGTTCCCCAACGTAATTTGGAATAGCAAGCCGTCGTTAATGTTGATTGGATATTTTATGCGTGGGTGGTAAAAAACTATGTTCTTGCATCGTGAATTAATTTATTGCGCTTGAATTATTATTTCGAGCAATATAATGTGTTTAAGACTAACTACTACTGTAGGGACTCAAATTTCTTAATTCATTCATTTTGATTTTTAGTCCTTTCTTTCCCTCTACTAATGTTCTCCCTTCAACTATAAATATCGTTATACTGTTCAACAAGTATTTTCCTTATTGATTTCCTCGACTTCCACATCACATGCTGCTGTCAGGTTGGCCCTACCTATATGTAACAATTTCTCCTCTTCGTTATCGCATCGACACCTTACCTCCTTTCCTGATATCCTAGATTGCGCTTTATAAGTAAAGACAGAAATACCCTTACTGATTGTGTCAATATATTTTTACCTCCCTATCTTTTCTTCTTTTTATCGGCCGCACAAGCAACTTTGACTCCTCATACTTTCCAGTCTGAATTTCGGTGATCTCATCTCCTCACACTCAAACTTAGTTTTACAATTATTTTCTATGGACATTGAAATAATAATAACCATACACTTCTTAGTTCCGCTATATGCATTATTTGATTCGGTAAATTTAAAAAAAATATATTAGTACCGTTAGGTGTTTGATTAATTAGTACTTGTGGCAAGCTAGCTGTGGGTTGAGTTATTTATGGATTTGAAGGTTTAATAACAGGCTTAAAATGTCTACTGCATTTCCAAACGAATTTCACTCGAATGAATATTTTTATTTTATTTTTAAAATAAATTCATTTTAATCATAAATAACAACATGTAACCCATCGAGAAAGCTGGAACCGATAAAAAATTATGTCAAATCGGTAACCTATTTTTGTTGTATACCGCAACATAATATTAATTTGCTGTAAAGATATCGAATTACATTGAAAAAAGGGGTACATTATCAAGCCCGTAATTGAATGACAAATTGCAACTGCCATCCGACAGGCGAAAAAGAGACAGGAAATCAATACACATCCTGTTTATTGTTGGAAAAAATACACAATCAAACAAATATAGTAACGCCCTTACAAACTCCAACGATCCCAGCTCGAAACGCTTTTTCACGGTAGTCAAATTTCCGTGACCGCACCAGATCGTACCTACGCGCTAAATAGGCAGGAAACGTAACCCATAATAGGTTCAACCCACGACAAGTTGCAACAATGAGAGAAAAACGTTTTCTATGAATACGTAGCCACAGTACAACAAACAGTTACGGATTTTTTCTACTCCGAGATCGATATAACTGTTTATTAGATGGGCGGTCTAGAAATGCATTTGCAATGCAAAAGGAAAATTAGATAGTAAAATAAGACTTTAATTAATACCAGTTTTCACCTACATTTATGCCTCGCGATATTTGCGCGTACTTTAATTAATATTTTATAGTTTTACGATCTAATACATATATTTTCAATTCGTTTTATACCTACAGATCTATTCGTTTTCATCGTGAAAAATATTGCGCGAATTAATAACACTTAACGCACAAATCCACACGAGAGTTGCAAAGTCCGGGTGTTAAAACGGCCGACTTAAAACGGCGTCCCAATCTATATATTTACGCGGGCTTTATTTTAAACCGAGAGCCCCGGTCCCGATTGTTTGCATAAAATATTAGCTCTTTTATTTTGGACAAACGCAACGCCAAGTATGAAATATTGCCGTGGCCTCCGGCCCTTTATTCGCGTGTAAATTAAAATCGGAAAGGTTCTTTTTCTGTTATTTCGGTTCAAAACCGTGCATCGGGCAGATACACGTACATTGTTTTAGCGGCCTCCGGTGATATGCCGTGTAGGCCGCGTGCATTAGTCCTTTTGAACTCGCATAATCGAAATTACTACCGGGCTGAGTGAAAAACGAGGTGTACTATTAGGGTGATGGAACCAGATAATTGATCGAGTGCACAAACAGTAGAACTTTGATCATAAAAATTATTTACACCGATACTCGATTTATTATTTGCCACATATGGAGAACAATTAACAAGTAATTAATCACACGCGTCAAATTTTATTATAAACTAAATGACCCGGTGAACTTTGTATCACCTACATATATTGTATGTATCAACTGATTTGTAAGAAAACTCTCCTGGAAGAAAATTCTGAACGGTCTCATTGAGATCATCGCCATCTTTGGCTTTGGCCGCCAATGCTCGTTCACTCAGCCAATTATGGTTTCTGAACTGTTGTTCTATGTCCCTATAAATACGCTGAATTAGCTCATTTTTTGAGTCGACGATCAAGCTTCCATCACTAACTAACTAACTAACTAACTAAATAATTATGTACTACCTTGAAAGTGAGCATGAGATTTTCCTGTGCATACATTATGCGTTGCGCCAGGCAAGACGTCATTTGAAAGCAATTGTTTTTTTTTTTTGGATGTTGGCCAAGAAATGTTTAGAGTTTCCATCCCAGAAACTAATGAGCGTAATGGATCTGGTGGTAGGACCAATTGTGGCAATTTTACTTTACCACCAGCATAACATAATCCAGTAGATTCACCACTGTATTTTAACGCTTTACAATATTTCCCCAATTGTTACGGATTGGTCAACACAATAACCTATTTCCTGGTCGTAGTGGAATGTTACTCGTCCAGGTCTTTCAGGAACACTGTTCTGCGGAATCGCTGTATTTCATTGTGTCGTGCTCGGTGTTGTTGTGTTTGGTGTGCCCGAACTCGTTCCATTCTGACCCTATCTACTTCATTATTATTCACTATGGAACGCAATTCTGCCATAAAAATGTTATCATTATCTGTCTCTCGCTGGTCGTCAGTGCGGATTGCACGTGAGGTAGCTCGTCGCACATTTAATTGACTTCGACGACCTACCTCAGGTGGTATTCTTCTTGGCATGTTAAAACAATAATAGTAAATAAAGTTCTTGCGCAATGACAAACTGATGATAGATTTTAATAATCGTCTTGAAATTTATTTATTTATTTATTTTCTTTTTTCAACTTCCACATTTACACTTTTGCACTTTTATTTCTGAAACAGAACTGTTTTGTATTGGAACAAAACAGACCGAAGAGATCGGACATCATACTACAGCTATGAAATAGACAAATTTCTGAACGCACCTATTAGTATTTGACAACCAAGTGACAATTTTTTATTCCTAAAAAGACAAAAGACATCAATTGTTTCACAGCTAGGAACATTTTATATTGGAAAATTAAATTGTCGTTTTTAGTATTTTCCGTTACTTATTATTTATGTTTCCCACCGTTTAAACCTTCCCACAAATATTTCAAGATCAAAATTAGCAAAATCGGTCAGCCATTCTTGAGTTTTAGCGAGACAAACGAACAGCAATTGAATTTATATTTATAGATAAGTAATTACAACAACAAGCACAATTACAGCCAAAACAAAAGACAACAACAAACGGTAAACGACAAAGGGCAAACGACAAACGACAACCAGCAAACGACAAGCAACAAGCAACAAGCAACAAACACAACAATGCACAATAACTACAATCAGAACCACAAACATGACTAGAACCACAACTTCAATCGTAACAAAATCGACAGCTACAACCTTGATCTCACGTTCAAACAAAACAGCATTTTTAACGCAACCGCAGCTACGACCACAACCGCAAGCAAAACCTATGTACAGCTTTAATCTCCAAATGATCATTATGGAGTAGAATGCTGTTGTCAATTAAAAATGGATTTTAATATGCACCGGTTCGTTATGGCATAGTGTGCCGTGAAAAGACATTTTTTTCTTTTCAGTTCGTGCTTAATTGTAATCATTTTCGTTATGTATAGTTCGGTGTCAGTCAATTCAGTGTTTTCGTTGAGTTTTCTGGTCCATTTTGGTCAAAAACTTGACGTTTGACGTTTTGGCAACTGTTCTGTCAATTCGATTTTAACCAATTTTGTGCCTAATTGGAGTGTAAAATTCAGACAATTGTTGAAGCGTCCTAACAGCCCCTTCACGCTCTCAACATCCTTGGTGCCGGCGGTGAAACAGAAGAAAAGAATAGGAACGCCACGGGCAACCGTGCATTTTGACGGTGAGCAACACCACGACCAGACCAAATCGTTCCCAGCCGTTGCATGGAGCAGTATGCAACCGAACACAAAGCCCCAAAACCAAATAAAAATGGAAATAGAATCCTATTCATAAAATTCATTACACAAAATGCTACTATTCTTACGCAAACCCGTTTTGAGGTGCTCGGCACATTAAAGCAGCCAGAAAATGGAGAAAATGAGGCTGTAAAGTCAATTACAATGAAGAAACCGCCACCGATCATTTTACATACGCTACCGACGCAGCATACTGCTTTTGTAAACGGCATAGAAGAGACACTTAATCATAAAAAAAAATCATACGCCGGTGAACGCGTAAGCATTCACACATACACGAAGTTGGATTATGACAGAGTTATTAAAAGTATTAGGAACGTCGAGTTTCACACTTTCACCCCTTCTGGGGAGAAACTGATAGCGTATGTCGCCAGGGGATTGCCGAGGACATGAAGCAGAAATAAAGCCTGGAAGCGAAAAAAGTGATGAAGATGAGGAATGCGCGCAGGCCATTGTACTTAATTACATTGGATTCTAAGAAAACCACAGAGGAGTTAAATAATTCGTGTAAGTTTCTTTGCTTCATCAAAATCAACTGGGAAAAGTGCATCAAAAAAAGAATTGCAGTACAGTGCCATAGATGCTAGGAGTGGAGTTCTTACCTCCGCTTAAAGTGCGGTGAGGGGCATCCCACTCCGGAATGCAAAAAGCCCAGGACGGTCAATAATTTGGAATTTGGTTCGTTTCGGAAAAAGTGTGCCGTGACTTCTGACAGTAAATATGTGCTTCACACATATTACATAACAAGCGCGGAAAGTAACATATCGTACGAGTTTGATTGACGGCAATAAAACGAGTACGATATGTACTCTTTCCAGCGAGTTATGTACGCTATTTTTCCCACGACCAGAACAATATTAGACATTTTCATTATCATTTTATTTGTTACTATTTATAACATTTATAGTAACATTATTATTATAACAATTAGTAAACGAGATGGGATGTGTAACAGTTTGATTATCCATCACATTATTTGATATTGTGTGTGTTTGTGTCAATAGTTCTTCTGGATTCCACTAATGGAGCTTGCGAATCTTGATGTACTTCAGTCATGGATGGATCAGGATTTACAGCTTGTTGCGAATTTTGGTGTACTTCAGTAATAGATTCATTAACATCGGGGTTTACAGCTTGCAAAATTTTATTTGCGACCTGCATTTTGTTTGGTTATGGATTTATCGATATAACTTCCATCCTCGTTTAAGCGTCGTAATATTGCCGACGACCGGCGAAAACAGTGTCCCGTGTATAAATTAGGATTTTCTAGCCGTAAGTAGGTGGCTTTTCTCTTAGCACGAAACCAAATTTATTTACACCCACCGCCTGTTTGGTTCACTTTTGCTTTTGATAATTTAAAAAGAAACGCCGCTCATTTATGTCTGATGGTCTAAGCATTGCGTATTTTTTAAATAATTCGTAAAACTCGCCCATAATGGTAAACGCGCGGCTCTGTTTTGTTTTGGAGTCACGTATGTGAATCAGCGCAGCACATTTTACATCTTCAACATCGTCTATCTTCAGTTGAGCTAATTCTTGTTTGCGGCATGCTCCAGATATACCAACAATTAATGCTACCTGAAAGAACAATAAACATTATAAAATTTGATAAAGGATTTTATTTCCTTTAAAATTACCTTTGTAAACAAATATTTATCATCTGAAGCTTCACGTAAGAACTGATGAATTTCTTTCGATGTGAGAGTTTTAGATTTTTCGGCTCATACCCATCTGATTTCCTTTTCAATAATGCTCTTAACTTCATGTATTCGCTAATATTAATGTTATGTATGGTAGACAATAAGCGTACTTCTGAGCATAGAGTATTGTATCCACAAAGAATTCGGTTTCACCTTTTCGGATAATTCACCGAAGTACGCTAGGAGCAAATTTTCCGAAAAGGAAGATTTCATTTCTTTCAAATGTCTCCCAATCAATAGTAATAACGTAATACGTAATGTAATAGTTATTTTTGGCCTCCCGACACGTAAGCATTGGAACTATGCACCGTTCATGTCACATGTAACTTCGTTTTTATGACGACTGAGCGTTTTCCCGTATAGTATGCGGTAAAGTAAATAATCCTTCTTTTTAAACTCCAGAGACGTAGGAAAAATACACAATTTTGAAATCATGAAGCCGATGTTGAGGAGAACGAGATATATGTTGCCAACTTGAATAAATAAAATATATAGGTATAAAAACATGACTTATTAATTTAAAATTATACAGCGCGATGGCTTCGTTTGAGCCCGAAGGGCGAGTGCCTTATTTGCCGGAGCCCTGTAAAATAACTTAACGCACGAGATTTGTATTAAATTTTTTGGCCGATAATTTTATTTTAAATTAATAAGTCAACTTCTTATACGTGTATATTTTATTTATTCCAGTTGGCAACATTACATTGTTTATGACAGATTTGAATTTGTTACATTTAAATAATTGTATAAAAGTTAATTGTTAATAGGTAGGTAGGTACGTTTATTATTAGCTATTTATAATCGAATGTAGGAAATTGCATTTTGCTGCATGAAGTTTATATCTTAAACACGATGCCCACCGGAGTGTTTGGACTAATTTAATATTAAATTAATCTTTTTTTTTATTAATTTTGTGTATTTTGTTATACTTATTGAATTAAAAATTAATATATCTCGTTCTCCTGAATATCGGCTTCATGATTTCAAAATTGTGTATTTTTCCTACGTCTCTGAAGTTTAAAAAGAAGGATTATTTACTTTACCGCATACTATGCGGGAAAACGCTCAGTCGTCGTAAAAACGAAGTTACATGTGACATGAACGGTGCATAGTTCCAATGTTTACATCTCGGGGGGCCAAAAAAGTATTTCGCGCACGATGATCACCAATCCTTAAACTGTTTGTACGCATTTTTATATTGTGGTTTTGATCTTTCGGGTAATAGGTTAGCAATTACATTATTATCAAATATCAAACGGTATATCTTCTTCCATTTCCGTCATTTAAAAATAGGTTTTCTTAAGAATGACGCCGACCAAACTTGTTTAGGAAAAGATATCTGACAAATGTCAATATTTTTAAAATTTTGTTTCTATAGTAACAAAGAAACTAAATACGATAGAATAAATCTTTGAATTTCATTATGATTTTACTTAATTATTTTCGTTATTTAAGTCTGTAGAAAATGGTTATTTATGTACCTAGTGCGCGAAATTATACTTTGCTGCTTGAGAATGCACCAAAGAAATTTCGCGCACGAATTGCATACAATATTTTTTCTACAGACTTACTGAAATAACGAAAATAATGAAGTAAAATCATAATGAAATTAAAACAAGTTTGGTCGGCGACATTTTTAGAAAACCTATTTTTTAATGACGGAAATGGAAGAAGATAACCTATTACCCGAAAAATCAAAACCACAATATGAAAATGAGTACAAACAGTTGGTGTTGAGCGTGCGCGAAATACATACTTTGCGCACGTTGTCAAGGAACAACTCCAATGTGAATTTTGCACACTAATATTAATGTAAAAATGTCAACATTTTTTCACGTCTGTTGAAAAAATATTGTATGTAATTCGTACGCGATATTTCTTTGGTGCTTTCGAATGAAAAATTTATTCTCAAGCACCAAAGTATAATTTCACGCACTAGATACATACATAACCATTAATGAACGAGTTCCATTGCTTCACCGCTTACTTATCTATTGATGGTAGCTGCCAAACTTCAAAGGAGTGAAGCAATATTGCCAAATGGTAAATTAACTTTGGTGGCGCCCCAACATCTCAAAGTTGGTGACCGTTGATCATATTGCAACCATGTTCATAGCATGCGGTGAACTGTAAGCAACATATTTTTCATTTACGTTAATTTCTTGTACAACTGTTAACAGTTACTTGAAATAATGCTGCCAATTAACAACAATCGAATTTGCGTTAAATTATTTTATTTTATTATCTTACTGTTATGGAATATTTTTGAAATCGACAGCATCGACAGTATCCATTGTACACCAGTATCCATTGTGCTTGCACATTAACCGACCACCGAACCTCTGTCATAACAACGACGATCACACTATGAAATATGAACAAGATACAAAATGACGTGTTTTACAAAATCGATAGACGTCTAATATATAAACACCATTCGATATTTATACGAAAACTTTCTGGTGTAAAAATAAACAAACAACACGCTGTAGAAACAGCTGCGGAGATTAACGGCGTTTTGGAGAGGATCCAGTCCAAGCAACTAAGTCCTCGTGTAAACATCGAAAAGGTTAAAATTTCAAGGGACATCCAAAAGTCCTAATCAAACAAACTGTGCTATGCTTCATAAATGTTCGCTACCGACGAGATGAGAGCACAAAAGACGATACGATAAAAAACACATTGAACCACAAATGTGGAAACACGTAAACATCAAGACGATCGTAGCAAAGAAAACCACACCTGTACGTGCCACTCGATGTATTATTTGCTTTTGTAAATAGCCTTTTTTATAATCGATGGGATTTGTGTTTTCCGAGAAAGTAACTCGTTGCTGGTTTTTTCCTCTTTAATTACTTTACTCATCGGTTGGATGATAACATCTCGGAATCGGTCAGGCGCGACTGTAATTTAATGAATAGTTTAATTATTTGTTTGGAAATATTTTAGCCTGACGCGACGTGCCTTTGTAGAGTAAAAAGAATAGTGTTTTTGCTGCAACGCTTTTATACGTCATAAAGACACGATAAATTTCTTAGTTTTGTTTGTTGTAATTTTCCATTTTTAGAGATTGACGTCCTATCTATTAATAATCGAACGTGCGTGCATCTTCCAACGTAAATGCTTCTGGAAATAACCAAATCATGTGTTAATTGATTTTAGAATTCAAATGTGTAACTTGATTAACTCTACGTATGAGTTTAATAGTTCAAGAACATTTCGCATGATTAGTTCCTATTTTAGAAATATGAAATATTGCATTTCAAAGTATTTAGCGCCTCCTCTATATTTCAAAATCCACTAATTTTACAATGATAGTAATGATATTAATTCATTCATAATTGTGCAATCCATTCTTGTTAAATAATTTTAATAATTCAGTTTTTGTGTCACTGGCCATTCAAACGAAATTCGGGAATTCCGTTGGCTACTCTATCTCTAACATTGTTTAATTGCTGTAATTTGTTTCATAACTTGGAAAATATTACTGTTATTTTAAATTCTCTTATTTTTACTATCTCGTTTTCATACGTTTTTACAAAACGGGTTTATGGGATGGTAGAAAAAGAAATATACATAATTTCTTTTTTTTAACCTATTCTTAGAGTTCTATTTTAATTATGACATTAAGGTACATTATTCTATGTATTGCATATTTAGCGCGCATTTATTATATTAAGGCTCAGTGAATACATGAAAACGTTGTACAAGTTTATTGCACTCAACTCGCATTGCCCCGCTACGCAAGGGTTGTTTACGTATTTAAGATAGTACAGTTTCTACTTATCGAGTTCGGTTTGCATCGTGTTAAGAGAACGGTCGGTGGTTTGATGCTCACACACAAGTGGCGTGCGGGCCAAGGGGTGAATGTTAGTCGCAATAGTTGCGCTGTTATTGTGATATTTGTATTATAGTCAGTCGTTTGAATCCAAAGAGTCTCAAGCAAGGATGCTGGAGCACCCGGTATGTTAGTACTAATTATGCTCGGTGTTCATAATCGCTAATTACTGTGTGTTTTTCATGTTACTTGTTGTATAACCTGGTTACTCGAAGTGCAGGCCCAAGTGAGAGCATCATCTATCGGCCCGTACACATCTTTCGTAAAGCAGGAGTTTAGTAACGTAGACAAATACTTGACTTGCATGGGGGTGACGACTGTCAAATGTCCAGTGTCAACATATCATAGGATTGCTGCAATTAAGTTCAAAAATTATTCAAATTGAAAGAAGTTTTGATGGCCACTACATGTAAAGGTATTTCAATAAATAAGGTTCTTGGTAATCGCTACTAATAAGGGTAATAACCCAGAAACAATATTGTCTAGCGATCCACCAGTTAGTCTTCATGGACCTGTTTTAATTAATGTTCACTACACCATTGAGGTGTAAGATTTGTCTATCTATCATGTAAATTTTCCATTTTTCTGTCATATTTGACAAGACACATTTTCAATTTGAATTCTTTTTGAACTTAATTGCAACAATCCTTTTATATGTTGACACTGGACATTTGACAGTCGTCTCTTGTTTAGTCTTCGCAAGGTGTTAGACAAGGTATCGTCTTGTCAGTGTTCTGTTGTCAGTGGTTTGTTAGTAGTGATTGGCTCGCGCCAAGAAGTTTTTATGGCCACTACATGCAAAGGTATTTCAACAATTAAGGTTCTTGGTAATCGCTACTGACGAACGATAATGACCCAGAAACAATATGGTCTAGCGATCCACCAGTTAGTCTTCATGGACCTGTTTTAATTAATGTTCACTACACCATTGAGGTGTAAGATTAGTCCATTTTTCATGTAAATTTTAAATTTTTCTGTCATATTTGACAGGACACATTTTCAATTTGAATTATTTTTGAACTTAATTGTGGCAACCCTTTTATTTGTTGACACTGGACATTTGACAGTCATTCTTGTTTAATCTACGCAAGGTGTTAGACAAGGTACCGTCTTGTCAGTCTTCTGTTGTATGTGGTTTGTTAGTAGTGATTGGCTCGGGCCAAAAAGTTTTGATGAGTTCGCTACTGCCGAAGGGTAATGGCCCAGAAACAATATTGTCTAGCGATCTAGCCTTCATGGGCATGTTTTAATTAATGTTCACTACACCATTGAGGTGTAAGATAAGTCCATCTTTCATGTATACACACTATTCGGGTTTGAAAGATTAGGAAAAAAAGCCATCAATTTGTTGAAGCTAACGTTTCCCTTCTTTATTGAAGCCTTTTCAAAGCCTACAAGGTATACAATGTTAGGTGAAAATTTATTTCAAAAATTTAAAAGAGAAGAGAATTTTTTTTATTTACTTACATGAAATATTAGATGTGTTATATTCAAAGTGAAAGTGATAAATATACCAGTCGTACTGCTACATGTACAGCACAAGTTGAAACAATTTTAAAATCAAATATTCACATTTCGACCGAGATGCGTCCAAAAACAGTAACGCATTAAGTGAAAACGTATATGAATTTTATGCGCACATAAACAGACGTTAAAACATTGCAAAAACGAACCTTATGGATACCTGCGAGTCTTAAGGTAACAAAATTCCATTAGCATTGAATAATTTACGAGGAGAAGTTGAAAAGTCAAAATATAAATTTATGAAAAGTTTAATATGATATGAAATACGAAAATAAGTAAAATTTAATGTTTAAACAAAATATCGCCTCCTATCCAAAAACTAAGGTACAAAGGACAACACCAAAAAAGAAATTAATTTATAAATTCGTTTGATGAAGCTGTAGGCCCTCGGAGAAACATGATTAAAACGATATAATAAAACAATTGGTATTTGTTTCACAAAATTTTGTGAAACAAAATTTTATTATTTTATTATTTTTTATTTTATATTAAATTTTATTATTAATTTAAATTTAGATGTGAAAATTTTGTGATAAGTCCTGTGTAAATAGTGCTCAAACTGTCTTTGTCTTTTTTAAAATTCATTACCTGTGGCGAGTTAACAATTTTCATAAAAGTTCTCTGTTGAAGGTGGTTGTTAAACGCTAAGATTTTGGTTTCGTTATAGTTTATGTGATGGCTATTACCAGAGGCATGAGCAGCCAGAACACAATACTGTGGTTTAATTATAGTGTCACTTTTATGCTGTGTGATGCGTTGTTTAAGACGTTGAGTAGTTTGGCATATGTAAACTTGCTTACAATCATCACAAGGAATTTGATAAATAATATTACTATGAAGAAGAATAAGGATTTTGTTCTTAGTATTGAAATAGAATTTGCCAACAGGTTTAGCGATTCTGCCGGCGACCACTATGTTAGTGCCTTGGAATATTTTTTTTTAAGATGGGCACAGTTGGTGTACCTAAAAGAGTTAAATATTTCCAAGACAGTCTCCTTGGAATCAATAGGAATACTACAGATGATATCGTCAACATACTCATATATGGAAGGGAATTGAAAAGGTAAACGAGAAACAGAATCTTTCATGAGTGTATTCATAACAATTTCGGCAATGATGGGGGAGAGGGAAGATCCCATTGGGATACCAAACATTTGTGAAAAATATTGATTGTTAAATGAAAAATAAATTGTGTCAAAAATGAATTTCAAAGTGGTTAAGAAGGTTAGATGAGGCAAACAGCTGCGTTGTTCAATCATATCCCAGTTATCAGTGACAATATTACATACTAAATCCATAGGCATGTTAGTCAACAAAGAAACCACATCGAGTGAAACGATCACATAACCTTCGGGTAATTGGAAATTGTTAATGAGATCTGAAAAGGAAAAAACTATCTTTGATACGAAAGGAGTTAAATTCTTCAAAAGCTATAGAGAGAATATCTGCGATAAATTTATCTAGAAATTTACTGGGTCCTTGTACTGAAGAAACAATCGGTATAAAAGGGATTTCAGGTTTATGAATTTTAGGGAGCCATATAATTTAGGAGCGATAGAAGCATGAATAATTAATTTATGATATGTAGATTCATCAACAAAGATATTTTTTTAATGAAGCTATTAAATAGTTATTTCTTTTTGCAAAAGATGTTGTAGGATCCTTGGTGAGCGGGTCCTGGAGCAACTCATTAACTTTGCTAACATAGTCCTCTTTGTTTTTGGCGACGGTTACATTGCCTTTGTCGGCTCTAACAATTAGTATGTTAGGGTTATTCTTGAAGAATCTACTGCAACGTTTTTGAGTTGTTCCAAAATCCTCTGACTTATCAGGCTCCTTGTATACAAAGTCAGTTATAAAATATGTGATTTCAGACCTGAATAAATCTCTTTTGTTAAGTTAAACATTATTCTTCAGGAGATCTTCGACCTTATATGTTATTATTTAATTTAATGACAGAATTTTTAAAATTGTTAATTTTTTTACTGTTGACGTTTTTAATTTTATCAATAAGAAAATTATAACTATTAATTTGATGTAAATGAAATCATGAGTAACCTCTCGAGGCAGTAATGACTTGTGCTTTGGTTATTAGACATCGTAAAGATCTGGTCGTGTAGCGTAACATTACATTGGTATGATTAATTTCGAAAGTAAGTAATTTGATTTTTAACCTGTTGTTTGTCGTTTCAGCTTCTCGAGTCGTTTTCTTGCCAATCCGCTTATAATTGCATCAATAATTTTTATCCTCTCCAATATGAGATGGTATAAGGGAAAATCTTCTACATTCCGTTAGAAAAATTACTCTATTCCGAAAAGACTCTATTTTTCTTGATGTGTGACTCCATTTTTTTAAGTTTCAGCAGAATTATTACCATCGAGGCGTTTGATCATGTTAAGATATCCCATTTTAGTATAATTGAAAAATCCTTTGTAATAACAATCGTTATAGTTAAGAATCAAATTGGAGATTACTGCGAACACACAGTAATGGGGTATGAACGATTAGGAAAAAAGCCATCTATTTGTTCAAGCTAACGTTTCGCTTCTTTATTGAAGCATATTCAAAGCCTAGAAGGTATACAGTGCTAAGTAAAAATTTATTTAAACAATTTAAAAGAGAAGAGAAAAAAATCCTAAATTTACTTACATGAATTACAGATATTGTCTCTACAGCTTTTGAAGAATTTAACTCTTTTCCTATTAAAGATAGTGTTTCCTTTTCAGATTTCATTAACAATTTCCAATTACCCGAAGGTTATGTGATCGCTTCAGTTGATGTGGTTTCTCTGTTCACTAACATCCCTATGGATTTAGCATGTAATATTATCACTGATAACTCGGATATGATTGAACCACACAACTGTTTGCCTCATCTAACCTTCTTAACCACTTTGAAATTCATTTTTGACACAATTTATTTTTCACTTAACAATCAATATTTTTCACAAATTTTTGGTACCCCAATGGGATCTTCCCTCTCCCACATCATTGCCGAAATTGTTATGAATACACTCATAAAGGATTCTGTTTCTCGTTTGCCTTTTCAATTCCCTTTCATATATCAGTATGTTGACGATATCATCTGTAGTATTCCTATTGATTCCCAGGAAACTCTCTTGGAAGTATTTAACTCTTCTCATTACCGCCTCCAATTTACTATGGTAATGGAACAAGATCAGAAAGTACCATTTCTCAATACTTTGGTCACTAGTATTGGGCATGGTATTGTCAAACTTAACTGGTATCGAAAACCCACAAGTTCTGTGAGATACCTTCATTACAATTCTTACATAGACCAACTGTTTCCATCTTTAAAAAAATTATTCCACGGCACTAACATCGTGGTCGCCGACAGAATCGCTAAACCTGTTGGCAAATTCTTTTCCGATACTAAGGACAAAACCCCTATCCATCTTCATAGTAATATTATTTATCAAAATCTTTTGTCCTTTGTGCCTTAGCTTTTGGATAGGAGGCGAATCTAATGAAGGCTTTTGCCTTATTCCTTCAATTAATCTATTTTTCTGACTCCCTAAACATTTCTCTTACTCTTTAATTTTGACTTATTTTCATATTTTATATCTTAAACTTTGCATAAATATATTGTTTGACTTTTCAACTTTCCCTCGTAACTTGTTCAATGTTAGTGGAATTTTGTTACCTTAAGACGCGCAGGTATCCATAAGGTTCATTTTTGCAATGTTTTAACGTCTTTTTTTTGTGCGCATAAAATTCACATACGTTTTCACTTAATGTGTTACTGTTTTTGGACGCATCTCGTTCGAAATGTGAATATTTGATTTTAAAATTGTTTCAATTGTTGCTTTTCCTGTAAATGTAGCAGTATGAGTGGTATATTTATCACTTTCACTTTGAATATAACACATCTAATATTTCATGTAAGTAAATTTAAAAGAAATTCTCTTCTCTTTTAAATTGTTTAAATAAATGTTTCCTTAGCATTGTATACCTTCTGGGCTTTGAAAATGCTTCAACAAAGAAGCGAAACTTTAGCTTGAACATATTGATGGCTTTTTTTCCTAATCGTTCAAACCCGAATACTGTGTGTTCGCAGTAATCTCCAATTTGATTCTTAACTATAACGATTGTTATACAAAAGGATTTTTCAAATTTGTATATTTGTGTGTGTGTGTGTATCGTAAATGGTATTAATTTTTGTAATTATACTGAATCGTTTAATAAAGCACATAAAAATAAACACAAATCTCAAAATCGATCGCAAATGTGTTTAGATACCAAAGTTTCACTGTCGTGAAAAGAAAACACAAATTTAATAATTCAAAGCTTTATTTATTACATCTGAATGCTAGTAAAACTAACAAAACTCAGTTTAAAAAATTACAAAACTACACCATAAAGAAAATTGAGACTCGATATAAATAATACAATTATTCTCTCAGGGAGTTTATGAAGAATGATACACAAATAAATCGTTCTAAATTCAGTTCAGGCAATACAATTTAACAATTTAACAATTTAACAATTTAACAATTTAACAATTTAACAATTTAACAATTTAACAATTTAACAATTTAACAATTTAACAATTTAACAATTTAACAATTTAACAATTTAACAATTTAACAATTTAACAATTTAACAATTTAACAATTTAACAATTTAACAATTTAACAATTTAACAATTTAACAATTTAACAATTTAACAATTTAACAATTTAACAATTTAACAATTTAACAATTTAACAATTTAACAATTTAACAATTTAACAATTTAACAATTTAACAATTTAACAATTTAACAATTTAACAATTTAACAATTTAACAATTTAACAATTTAACAATTTAACAATTTAACAATTTAACAATTTAACAATTTAACAATTTAACAATTTAACAATTTAACAATTTAACAATTTAACAATTTAACAATTTAACAATTTAACAATTTAACAATTTAACAATTTAACAATTTAACAATTTAACAATTTAACAATTTAACAATTTAACAATTTAACAATTTAACAATTTAACAATTTAACAATTTAACAATTTAACAATTTAACAATTTAACAATTTAACAATTTAACAATTTAACAATTTAACAATTTAACAATTTAACAATTTAACAATTTAACAATTTAACAATTTAACAATTTAACAATTTAACAATTTAACAATTTAACAATTTAACAATTTAACAATTTAACAATTTAACAATTTAACAATTTAACAATTTAACAATTTAACAATTTAACAATTTAACAATTTAACAATTTAACAATTTAACAATTTAACAATTTAACTCAACAATTCGTAATATACTGTTAATAACAAATAAATTAAAAAAGCACTTACTGATTTCTTCTTCTGGAGTTTCGAATATTATTGTCGCAGGCAAAGCTACGTTTAGGACTGAATAATCCGTACCGATACCGGTCTGCTTATTTAACCCTTTAACTACGGGAATATATTCATAAAGCTGACCGCCCAAACGCGAAAAAAAAATCTGTAATTAATAGTAATAAAAACATTAAGTAAGTATATAAGAAGCAAATATTTATTTTATTGAAAAAAATATCAGTATAAATGTGATCTGGATCATAATAATAAAGAGCATCATACATCGCACTGCATGCCCATTATGGCCGTATTTTTACATAAATGGAAGATAATATAGATAATATAACATAATATAATTATCATATAACTACTAAAACAATTTCAACATTGGCGAACATTTTCAAAAAATTTCAAAATTTTCAAAAAATTTTGTTCTATGATATATTTTATAGCATTCACCAATACAAAGTCCTACTTTACATTCAGTACAGAGTAGAAATTTCCCAAATGAGCCTATGATTTTTGACGTTGAAAGGACAATTAGAACTGAGTATTGGAAAATAATCTACTCATTAGTACCGAGTCACGTTATGAACATTTTTGAGAAAAATCAATTCGTTCATTAACAATGCCCGATTAAAAATTTCTGCATCGCTTGATTCAAAAATCATTTGCTCGTAAACTATCTGTACAAAATTGATGAAAATTCATAATTTAACAATTTAACAATTTAACAATTTAACAATTTAACAATTTAACAATTTAACAATTTAACAATTTAACAATTTAACAATTTAACAATTTAACAATTTAACAATTTAACTCAACAATTCGTAATATACTGTTAATAACAAATAAATTAAAAAAGCACTTACTGATTTCTTCTTCTGGAGTTTCGAATATTATTGTCGCAGGCAAAGCTACGTTTAGGACTGAATAATCCGTACCGATACCGGTCTGCTTATTTAACCCTTTAACTACGGGAATATATTCATAAAGCTGACCGCCCAAACGCGAAAAAAAAATCTGTAATTAATAGTAATAAAAACATTAAGTAAGTATATAAGAAGCAAATATTTATTTTATTGAAAAAAATATCAGTATAAATGTGATCTGGATCATAATAATAAAGAGCATCATACATCGCACTGCATGCCCATTATGGCCGTATTTTTACATAAATGGAAGATAATATAGATAATATAACATAATATAATTATCATATAACTACTAAAACAATTTCAACATTGGCGAACATTTTCAAAAAATTTCAAAATTTTCAAAAAATTTTGTTCTATGATATATTTTATAGCATTCACCAATACAAAGTCCTACTTTACATTCAGTACAGAGTAGAAATTTCCCAAATGAGCCTATGATTTTTGACGTTGAAAGGACAATTAGAACTGAGTATTGGAAAATAATCTACTCATTAGTACCGAGTCACGTTATGAACATTTTTGAGAAAAATCAATTCGTTCATTAACAATGCCCGATTAAAAATTTCTGCATCGCTTGATTCAAAAATCATTTGCTCGTAAACTATCTGTACAAAATTGATGAAAATTTGAGAGGATGTTAAGGAATGAATGCAGTGAACGATAACATTCTCATTATCGTGCTATTCGTGATTGTTGCTAATTTAAATTATTTTCTTAATAAACAAATGCCGATTTTACCCTGTTCTACACACGGAATTTTTTTCGAGTACTGGGAAGTCTGAACGTTTAAGATCCAGAAACCGTTTTGACTTTTTTGTGCTCACCATTCGGGTTAACGATAAACAATATTAGGAATATTTCGCCAATAAACCATTCATAATGAATATGAAAATATCAGTCATTGTTATTCTACATCCTAGATATAGGACATGCAATACATTCACTCTCAAATATGCGCACAATCAAATTTATTTTTATTTTTTTTTCCGTTACATTTTCAACGGAAACGGTGTTATTTGAGAACAGTTTACAAGCAATCTTTCTATCATATACAGGTTCATAGCAATGATATTGCCGTGTATTTTTTATAGGTTTTGCATTTTCGAAACGTGCCTTCAAAGATTTCTCATGCGCTTCATGTTCATTTAAATTACAAAAGTCGAATTCCATCTTTGAGAAGTGATTTTTCGCCCATTCAAACAAACTTCGAGGATTAGTGATGTGGTTAGCATCGACTCGTTGCAAACTAGCTCGATACGCTTGTCTTTTTACAGTCCCTCCAATACCGTCGCAAGCACCCTTACCGTCAGAGGTCGCAAAGAAATTCCACTGTACACTGATCCCAAAATCTTCTTGATGTTTCGTAAGATTAATAAAATTGAATTTATTTTTATATTGCGATGCAGCCCCGTCAGAAAAGTAAATAACTTTCTTGACATTTTCATTTCCAAATTTTGTTTTCAAGTACTCTATAACTCTTGAATTAAATAAATGAACCGAGCTTGTATCGTGAACCAATTTTTCAGAAATGATGACGAAACTATCGTGACTCTGTTTTCCATTTTGACAGTAATAAATGACATAAGGATGGAGAGTGGCCTGAGTATTTGCCCAATGATGGGCCTGGATTGCATCTTGCACATGAAATGTGTAATTTTCTGCGAAATCCATGCTTATCACGAATTCCCCTTCTTTGATTTCATTCTTCATTCGGCTAAAATAAGAAGCTTGAGACTTGGCGAGGAAATCGTGCTTCACGAGGACTGGCAATTCGTCCGCTAAATGGGCCAAACATTCGTCCATGTTTTCAGTCTCTTCTGAAATATTACATCTATAATGCAGAAAAAATCGTAAAAATGTTGCATAAAGAGTGTAGATAAAGGAGACCTATTTGTAAATAAATGTATGACGAAATACCTATCGGTGCAGGCCCACTGACTGTATTTCACTTCCGTCACATTATTATCTTGGAGAAGAATTTTTAATTTTCCGATAACGGACTCAGTTTTGGGACAATTCTTGCAAGTCGAAAAAAAGCAATCCGATGATGTATTTTCATAAACTGATTTTTTTATGAATTCGTGATATGTATCGGTGAAGCCGACTCCTTTCATTTTGAGTTCTTTCACTAGGCCGTGTATTTTCAATTTCATATTTTGATGAATTTTGCACACGCACATGTTGTGAGTACCGCTTTTACCAGCCGAAATACATTCTTGAGGCCTCAACAGCCTAAATTTCGACAAAGAAATCTGGATTTCAGGAAACTTTTCTCTGAGCAGCTTATGCAGATCAATGATATTGAAGAGCAGTAACCTTTTGTGCTCTTGAGTACGTTTCCCGTCCTTGACGATTGATACGTAGTCCTTCATTCCAGGCATTACACGGCTGTTTTCATCGGCAAGATAAAAATTCTTCACTGCACTTACACTAGTGTTCGGAAGGTTACGCTCGTCTCTTTTTTTCGGTCGAGATCCGTATCCAGATTCGTTCCTTAATTTTCTGGCTCCTGATGCCATTCGGCGAGAAACTCAAAATTCTTTCCTCATCTTCGCGATAGTATAGTGTGACGGAAGTGTTGTCAAAATTTTTATTTTTCCCGACCGATCAGGCTGCTGAGACAAAGCTACATTTATGTCACGTATGTACGAAGTTTCGAGGTCATTATTCTCAGTAATACAATTTTTGTAATTCGTCACATTATTCAAAGCAGCTTTTAACCGTTCCTTGTCTTTGACCGTAAGTTGTGAGATACGTTTTTTTTAATTAATGGTTCTCCAAATTCACAAAGAATATTGTTAATTTTTCCGATTTTTTCCATTTCGTCATAATCATCACATTGAAACGTTGGATCAATTTTTTCTTCTTGATAATGATCATTTCTCTCTTCAGCTTCTTCAACAACAGTTCCATTTCGCTTATTATGTTCAGGAAGACAAACTATAAAGTTCAAGTCATCTTTCATCCCGTAAATCGATCGCCGACATGTATTGCACACATGATGTAATCCAATTAAACTTCTAAACACTGCATCCCATTTTTCCGTTACAATAAAAAGATTTTTCCTCACGCACTTATGCCCGCTTTTATTTAACGGGTTGCAGCACTCCTTTGCACGGCCCATCATGCAAGTCACTTAAATGAGAAAATGTTTTTCAAAAAAGGTGATTGATGAACTGTCACTTATTATTGTGACACAAGCCTGCTAACGCGCCTCTCGATCGGTTGCCTCTGCGCGCGACGCTAAAGAATATTGTTTATCGTTAACCCGAATGGCGAGCACAAAAAAGTCAAAACGGTTTCTGTATCTTAAACGTTCAGACTTCCCACTACTCGAAAAAAAATTCAAATTCCGTGTATAGAACATGGTAAAATCGGCATTTGTTTATTAAGAAAATAATTTAAATTAGCAACAATCACGAATAGCACGACAAAGAGAATGTTATCGTTCACTGCATTCATTCCTTAACATCCTCTCAAATTTTCATCAATTTTGTAGAGATAGTTTACAAGCAAATTATTTTTGAATCAAGCGATGCAGAAATTTTTAATTGCGCATTGTTAATGAACGAATTGATTTTTCTCAAAAATGTTCATAACGTGACTCGATACTAATGAGAAGATTATTTTCTAATACTCAGTTCTAATTTTCCTTTCAACGTCAAAAATCATAGGCTCATTTGGGAAATTTCTACTCTACATCATGTTGCTACTAATTTTCGTTTGCTTACACCTTTCGCACTACGTCAAATAAAGCGCGTATATTTATATAAGAATTATCATTGATCACCTCTAAAATCAACGACTTTATATGATAAAATAAATAAATAAATGTCTGTAGCCAAAGCCCAGACAAGAAATTGCAAAAAAACTATATAATCGTCAATAAACGTTCCCCAGAACGTAGCACATGCTCAAATCGCTTATTGACGACACACGTGTCCCATGAAAGTTAGGTATGATCGTCTATTGACGTCGCCCGTAGTTAAAGGGTTAAACACGATGCTATTTCACATTATTTTTTCAAATTTAATCTAAATTTTACCACACAAGTTTAAGTCACAAATGCCGAATGGCTATTGGTTGTTTGAAAGATCCAGAAGTTGCTACGCACTTCTACACGCGGAGGATTGGTCGCAACCCAGTTGCCAAGGCGAATTTCCGCTGGCTTTTGAATCGACACCGAGTCGACTCTCGTCCACGTGCGGACTAGATACTGTGCGTCACGTCTCGGACCATGCGATTATATCGTGTATTTGCACATACTATACGATTTAAGTTATATAAATGTAGTAAAACCTATTATATCCCTATTTAATTGCAAAAAAGTAGAGAGATAAAAAGATAACTAATAAGTATGAGAAACGAAATGTAATGGACGGAAAAAGAAAAAAAAACAATTTGTTAACGAAAGGCTTTTTAATTCTTTGATGGTAACCCTATATCAGCGTGACTTAGATATATGGTCATTTTTTTGTAATGCGTATACTTAGAAATCTATATTTATGCCTTTATTTCCAAAAATATATTAGAAAGAACATATTTGCATAACTTTTGTCGGATATTCCACTATCATCGATATTATTATTAAATCAACCTTCAAAATGCCACTTTCACTACTTTCTATCTAAACAGTATTTAAATCAGTCGTGACTTAATATTTGCCATGGTTGATGCTATAATCGAGCGACGATATAAAGCACCGGTGTTACTTTTACTATTTTACGACCAACCGATTACCTTTAGCAGCAATCAACACGATCTTCGTTGGTTCTACTTATGAAAAGTAACACATTTTAATAACACAAATTTAGATTTACGTAAGTATATTACTGTATTCGATATGTCGATATTTCACAATATCTTTACAAATTTTGTTACCGACAATTTTCCAAACGTACATCTCCGCCCGTTCTAGTCGTCTGGAGCAACTTATTTCCAAAATCAGGCAATGACTCGAACAATGAACATTATCTGAAATAATAGTTACGTCTGTTTTATCGTAATTAATACACTATAACTGTCCATCCATGTTCTTATACTTAGATGTTGAAACGATATGTTGTCAATCATCGTTACTCTGATAACCAGTGACGTGCTTCAGTCGTTCTCACTTACACATACTTGATTGATTTCGGGACACTAGTCCCATCTAGATATCAATTTAGTTAGTCGGCTACGCGGTCAAACTATATAATAGATGCCAGCAATTGTATGTATGGTGGTCTGATGAGCCGACAATCGGCGAAGCGATCTTTATTATACATACATGCGTTGATGTTAATTTATCTGCTTAATTTTATTTAACATCAATGGTTATGCTTGTTGCTTGTTGCTTCTCTATGGTATGAGCGAAATTTATATATACATTCATTTGTTATATTAATTATTGCATTAGACATTAGAGCACTCAAGAATGAGATATCGTGTATGTAAAAATTTAAATGAATATCTATCAAAGTGATACGTGCCCTCTTCGGCCGGTGGCGGCGCGAGTAAACGATTCCGGCAAAAAAGACAAAGTCACGATATGCGAATGTGGAGCACCGCTAACCACGTTGACATTTAGCAGAAACGGAATAATAGCATTCTCACATAAGACACTATCTGTCCGCCTACCCGCCGCCCCCCGTTCTCCATCCTTCCCGATTCGTAAATTACACCATAAATTCTTCCCCGGGCACGCCGTCCGCGTTCAATTCTTCGGGCCGTCGGGTACGTTCAATCGGTTCGGCTATCGTAATTACCGCCAGAGTGAGCGAGAGAGGCCGGGGAACGTTTCCCGGGCCGATACGCGCGCGATACCGATACCATTTATCAAGTCGCGGGCGCGTTAAGGGACGAACGGCAAGGTGGGCCACCGCATAAATCAAACCCCGGCTGCGAAGCGGTGCCGTATCTATCTTCGGCGAGCCGTCCGAGGCGGCGCTCGCACTTGAGAAATTGCGGAAATATGAACGCCACTTTATCTGACGCAAATTGAATTGTGCCGCATTGTGCGTGCGGCGGCGCGATAACGGGTAATAAAGCGGAGTCGTCTTGCGAGGAAAGCGCGAAAATTTAGTGCAAGCGAGCGTGAAATGCCTGCGACATATCGTACGAGACGTGATGAATGGCGATAGCATATTTACCGGGACTCCATAATTCAAAAATATCTTCACAATAAATGGGGAACCGGATAGTACCACCTACGTCTTTGTTATAGGGCGTACGGAATAAATATATATATACAATATATATAATTTCGCCCCAGCAAACACCTTTGTGCCGCAAAGAATGACTATTAATTTAAAGCTAATTACGGTTTACATTTAATAAGTAATTTTGTCCATCTAACTGCAAATATATACAATAATAAAGTATCAAAATTACCATCCGAAGAAAATTCGATTTCACTTAGGAATTGATTTAAAAGTTGCTAACGCAAATTATTCATTTCAAAATATAAAATCTGCAGGTCTACGAGTGAACGTCAAAATAACTATCAGTAACGGCAACATCTGGTTGGTACGGAGAGTAGTTTGACTATATGTAATAACGCACCCGTGGAATTGTCACGTAAAAAATTTCAGAAGCGAAGTTGCCAAGGGGTTCCGCATATACTTAGCCCTTATAACGTTAACGTTAACGTTGTAAAAGGCTACCGATTACTCTGTCGAGAGTAAAGAAATTCGATTCTTCTAAACGTGCTAAAGAGGGTGCCACCAAAGCTAATGATAAATTGCGGAATGTGTGAATATGTGCTCTGTATCCACATGACGACGCCACAAATTTCGCATGTGAATAAATGTACTAGATTATTGTGTAAAGAAATCACAGAAAAATATTTAATTAAAATACAATATAAGATCACCGATTGGGCGATATAAAGGCATAAATAAGATTTTGTGGAACAACCATAACTTGGGAATTAAAACAAATAATATTCTGGCGATTAAATTAACTCATTATATCGACGTGTAATAATAATTATTAAATTTACAAATATAGCTAAACAAGAAAGAAAATAGTTATGCTTACTTTTTGATAATTCCGTACCAATAATTAAGATTATCACAAAACAAATTCTTAAAATAATAAGATGAACGTGAACATGGATATGTATTAGTATGCGAATAAACTGGCGACAACAATTAGAGGATATTGATATTTTTAATAGAAGGGTAAGATGGGTTCCAATTTATGTAAATTTTGTTCTGAAAGTTGGCATCTCAACAGGCAGAGACTAATAAATTAAAATTTTTAAATGTCACATTTGTCTTAGAAATTTAAAGAAAGTGGTCAATTTATTACAATTTTATTATTAGTTTATTAGTTTTAGTGTCAGTTTTAAAAGTAAAACTTTTTAAAATTTCACTTCATAAACATAACCCACTTGACATCTCATGAAGCCAACCAAGCTGTTGGAATGGGCATAGACCAACTGGAAGTTGATTAAATATTTTGAGTTTTCCAAAGGATTATAAGTAGCCTGTAGGCGACTGGTAGTGTACGTCGCCGAAGATGTACAATTGCATGATTAATTTTTAACATTAAATGGCAGAAGAAATCCAACAATCGCTGCCACGGCACTACATCGTGCGCTTCAAAGCGCTTCTGAAGCAAGTCCGTCGATCAACATAGGAATCAACTTCATGAACTAGGTCTACGATATAGAAGACCCTTGCGACAGTTGAACATAAACAGAGCAGACTGGACACAACAAGGATAACATTGTATAGTGATGTGTATAGTGATGAATCTCGATGGGATTACATAGTGACTCTAGACGGGTTAAGGCCTGGAGAACTAGAAACACTTCTCGACACCGTACATTTGTACAAAAAAATATATCCATACAACGGTGGCTCTGTTATGATTTGGTGGGGAATTGCTATAGGAAGAAGGGCGCTTCTTTATATTTACATTTGTGACACAAACATGAGTTGTGATGTCTACCAAAGTAACATCATTGCCAATATTGTAGTGCCCTTAACACGTACCATGGGACAAGAGTTTCAATTTTTAGAGGATAATACTAGATCACACAGGGCACACATTGTGATGGAAGCCATTGAGGAAGGTGAAATCAACATCTGAAATTACCAGCTAGGTAAGCACCTTTAACATTGAAGGAATTAAGAACGATTTTACCTCAACTGTATCATGATTTACCCAAATACGATATTGACCATTTAATATTGAGCATGCCACGTCGAGTACATGTAATTCAAGCCAGAGATGGCCATACTCGGTATTAAAAATGAATCAAATAATTTCCAAATTAAAAAAATTACTTTTATGAATTTCTATAATTTCAGTTTGATATTCTTGTAACTTTTTTTCAATTTATCCGAAAGATTTGTTTATATATTAATATCATTTAAATGCTTTTTTTAAATCGAATTAAGAATATAGTCTAATTCTTGTCGCCAGTTTATATGGACAAATTTACATTTGAATACTTTAAACTCTAGAATAAATAATTGTTTTTTTTTTTATTTATTGGCATTTTTGTATTTTGAATTTGTATTTGTATTTTGTATAAGTCAGCATTAATTTTTGTCATCAGCATAAAACCAATGCAAAGAAATAATAAAAAAGCTGGGGTCACAATTTTGATTCCTGTGGCAGGCTAGATAAAGCAATAAATTTATTTGACACAAAAACGCTGTTCATCACGTTTACCTTTTCAATTTCCCTTCATATATCAGTATGTTGACGATATCATCTGTAGTATCCCTATTGAGTCCAAGGAGACTGTCCTGGATGTGTTTAATTCCTACCATGACCTCCTTCAATTCACCATCGAAATGTAACATGATCAAGAAGTACCTTTTCTTGACACACTGGTCACGAGAACTGGAGATGGTATTGTCAAACTTAACTGGTATCTAAAACCCACAAGTTCTGGGAGATATCTTCACTTCAATTCATATACCCTTCCAACATAAATTAAATGTCATTTTAGGTTTTAAGCACAGAATAAACCATATTGTAGTATCCTCCAATACTTCTCTGTAAATTACTGTTCTCACATCCTCCTCCCAGATAACAAATTGAACTTCCCCAACACACAGTAAAAATTTATAACAGTTTCCCTTCCATATACCAACTTTCTCCATCTTAAAAAAAATATTCCATGGCACTAGCATTGTAGTCGCTGACAAGATTGATAAACGTGTTGACAAATTCTTTTCTACTACTAAGGACAAAACCCCAGTTCTTTTACATAGTAATGTCATTTATCAAATTCCGTGTGATGAATGTAACAAGTTTATATAAGACAAACCACTCAACGTCATGAACAACGTATTACACAGCATAAAAGTGGCACTTTATGTAAACCAATATATTTTGCCCTGGCTTCGCATGCCTGTAGCAATGGCCATCACATAAATGACAACGAAACCAAGATCTTAGCGTTTAATAACCATATTTAACAAAGAACATTTATGGCCATGTGTTACATTGTTAACTCGCCACATGGGATAATTTTAAGCAAGATAAAGACACTATTTACAGAGGACTTCTCAAAAAATTTTCACATTTAAATTTAAATCAACTTCATATTAGTTTTGTCCTTGGTACCTCAGTTTTTGAATAGGGGACGATTTTGTCGACGACTCTTTTCTTTTGCCATAGTCCTTTAAATAACCCATTTTTCTGTTTCCTTGATTTGTTTTCCTACATTTCTATCTTATGTGATAGGTCTGATAAAGTCTCTTTCTTTTTAACGTTAATTGTGACTAATTTTCAAATTTTAATTTACTGACTTTAAATAAACATACAATTTAACTTTTCAACTCCCCTCGTAACGTGTTCAATACTGGTGGATTTTTATTACTTTAAGTTTCGCAAAGAGCCATACGGTTAATTTTCGCTATTTTTTGAACGTTTGGTTTTTGTGTGCATAAAATTCATATACGTGTTGAAATACCTTTACATGTAGTGTCCTAACGAACAATTGACAACAGAACACTAACAAGACGAAACCTTGTCTAGCACATCACTGTGACTAAATAAGAACAACTGTCGAATGTCCAGTGTCAACATAAAAGGCTCACTAGAATTAAGTACACACATTTCTTATTGGAAATATGTCATAGAAACAACATTATCTACCGGACTACCAGACCAACTGGTGGATCTACATAGACCTGTTTAATCATGTCATTTTTGACATGACATATTTTCAGTTATATGTATATTCTTAAGATTCTGAGATGTATTCAAGACAAACTTAGTATTTAATTTACTTAAGGAATCAGATTCGACACAACACACTGTTTAGTGGGAGACACTTTGATTTACATAATAAAACTGGGGACAAATCGGTTAAATTATGCAAACATATTTTGAAAATAATATAAAAATTTAGCATCGCATTAGATTTAGGTCTCAAAATAGATATGGTCAAAGTACTAAGGACATGACATTTGATGCAAAACATATATGTATACAGAAATTTGAATATTTTGTATGTACCAAGACATTCCATAACAAGGAAAATTCAAGATTATTTAATTAAATCAATTTAATTACTTAAATGTATATAAATCATCATATCAGTCATAACATATTTAATTAAAGTTTATTTGCTCAATGTTTCTTTATATTTACCAATTAAAATACATTTTCTACAAAAGACGTAGATTAGCACACATATATTCTGGGATACACTCATTCTACTAAATGGAATATGGAATCGTACTCCTGCCAAACGTTATAATATGTATATGTAATATGTATTTCACTATTCGAATTTGTTTCAAATCAAGTTTGAGATACAAATTCTGAAAATGTCACGTAATATTTGTGTTACTTTAATGTTTGGAATAGGCAAATATGAAATTATACGAAAAATGAGTTAAAACAGCATATTATGACTTTAAAAGAAATTTATGATGCAAAAATTAAAATGCGTGACGTGCATGTAAACATCCAATATCAACGTTGTAGGTTATAAATAACCGCCTGAAATGAAAGTATGGAAATCTAAGTGCATAAAAATCAATTAGGGGACGGCATAACTAGTAATTTGATATCTAATATTTGTGACAAAATATCAACTTGATAAAATATAATAGTACAATATCAAAGCATAACACAATTTAAGGTTTTAGTAGACTTTATTGTATAAATTGTAAAATTTCACTCTACAGATATATTATTTATTTTATTCAATGTATTCATTTTATTTTATTTTATATAATTTGTTTTTATATTTTAAGAAAATGAAAAATATTGAAATAATGGCCCAGCCACAGTGTTAGCGTTGATTTATTGATTATTTTGACGGATCAAAATGGAGAAGATCATCACATTGATTGATTCCGTCATTTAGTACATTTTTGGAGATGAACGAGTTCTCGTTGGTTTTTCTCGTGTTTTCTCAAAATTCATTTCAATGCGTGGTTCTGGGAAACAAAATCACTATAAAATACCGTAAAATCACCACCTCGTTCACAAGATATAACTCAAAACTTTGGTTATATTCGACTAATAATGTGTCAATTTTTCATGTTGATGAAACAATATTCCTGTCTCGTGTTAAAAATCGGTATTTTGCTATAGACGTATTGTTACGGTTTTCATTTTTAATTAAACTGAATTGTACATAAAGAACATAAAAATAAACACAAATCTCAAAATCGAACGCAAATGTGTCTAGATACAAAAGTTTCATTGTCGTGAAAAGAAAAGACAAAGAAAATAATTCAAAGCTCTATTTATTAAATATGAATGCAAATAATACTAACAAAACTCAGTTTAAAAAATTACAAAACTACACCATAAACATTGAGAGTCGATATAACGAATAGAATTATTTACTCAGGGATTTATGCAGAACGATATACAAATAAATCGTTCTAAAATATCAATGGGTTCAAAGGCAAATACAAAAGAACAATTAAACTCGACAATTCGTTGTATGCTATTATAAACAAATAAATTGAAAATCACTTGCTGATTCCTACTTCCGATGTTGCGGACTGAATGCATTCAATGCCGAGGCCGCTCGGTTTATTTAAACCCTACGCTATTTCACGTTTTTTTTTTTTAATTTAATCTAAATTTTTCCACAAGTCACAAGTGCCGATTAGCTATTGGTTATTTGAATGGACAGAAGTTGCCATGCCGTTCTATAAAGGGCGATTTTCGCGCGCTTTTATCGACATCAAGTTGACTCGAGCAACCACGTGCTGTGAGTCATATCTCGGAGTCACGTCCTCGAATTTCGCAATGCCAAGCTTTCGTAAATTTAAACATATATTTACGATTTAAATTATATACATGTAGTAAAACGTATTATATCGAGTTTCAATTTACAATTACTTTACATATATTTATATATTCTATATAACTTATCTAATTTAATTATAGTATAGTAGTAACATTACGATGCTGAATCTCTCTACACGGTTCGATCTAAAAGTTCTGTTTTTGTCTCGGCGTCGTATTTCGTTGCTGTTAAAGTTGTTATTCTATTTAACACTTTTGTTGTTAATTTATGACCGTTACACTATATACAAGGTTTTTTCTAACTCAAATATGAAAAAAGGGTGAAGTTGTTGACATCGTTTTATTATTCGTTTACGACTAAGAATAACAAAAGTTTTTTTTATTTCTAGTTAAGAAATGAACAACAACGTTAACAACTGTAAGTTGATATCATGCAATTGAAATATCACTTTATACAGTTGTTACTTATTATATGCAAGCAAAAGGTCTAGCATCTCGCCCCACGAAAGACTAACCGACTGCAAGAAAGAATATCAATTAGTACTGTGAATGGTGAAAATTCCCAGTCAAAGTTAACCTACATATTCATATTCATATTCAATATTAAATCAATTGGATATAAAAAACCAAAACCCATTGCGTAATATCTCCATTCCTCCATTCCATAGACAAAAGGGCACAATGTAATTGCGTATAAAGTTGATTTTCACTCGTTCGATCTCCAGATAATATCCACAATACTCTAATGTAAACTACACGAGAAAGTAATTCTTTTTAAAACCATATTTTTTATAATGAATTTGTCACGCAACATATCTACGTAAATTTATATTATATCCAGATTTATTTAAGAAGCCCTGTAACTGTAAGGCCGGCACATATCAACGACCTATTGTAATCTATTGTGATGCAGACTGTACATTAAGAATATGTAGCTAACCATTCCCGCGAAGACGATAATTTATTCATATAAATTCATTGAAATTTCAACAATAAAACATACCAACACACACTCTGATGTCACATTGCAAAACAAGTGGTGGTCGCGGCGCCTACATTTAACTATGAAATTTTACGATCGCATTATGTTGGGGATAAGTTCCAAACTCAGAGGAGGAACTATTTTATGATCAGCCAAAGCCGGGGATTAATACATTTAAATTCTTTGATATATATCTAAATCAACACCTAATATTACGTCGTTTTAAACTAAGACTACATAACCTACATATTTTAAAATAATAAATCTTTAATTGCCTGTCGTTGAACAGTAATTAATCATTTTACTCCACTTTGACAATAACATGCAACCAAGTTACACTCACACAAAGAAACTTATTAGTGCGACAACGTCGCAGCCACCGTTGCGTTGGCAGGCAGCATGCACTTGCACGTTTGAACAAACTTTCACAAAAATCGGCATCATTTACATATTCTTCTTTTAACTGTACATTCGACTTTTAAGGATAATCAATGAACGCTTTCTGAGAAATTGTGAAGAACACAATTTCCGTGACACGTTCATTCTATTTATACGGCGAGAATTCGAAGACGATCTATCTGGCGACTGCAATCGGGAATTTTGAATAGAATATGCGAGTAGTTATTTTATATTAAACGTAATTATGGACAGATTGTTGACGCGTTGTGGATTTCAATAATCGCTGATTGTATTGTGAATTACTGTTAAAACGGTTTTTTAATATTTCCCATGCATGTCTGGCGTCATTGTCGCTCTGAGAAAACATTCTAAATCAGATAATGACTCCAAAAGAAACCAGGTCTTTTAAATAAATAAATGGACCAGAATAATAGCGTGTAAATCAAATAACTCTATTCCAAATCTTTAAATATATTGGTAGGTTCATGTACTTGGATTATACAGTGCATTTTTTAACGATGCCTGTAGGAATCTACATAGTAAAAACTTTACCTCGTGTTAATGGTGTTTTGGCTGGATAGATTTTAGTCAAATTTAATACACATTTTACAAATATTTATTTAACAAATATGATGAAATAAAATTAACTTTTTTTATTTAAAAAACATCTATAGATAATGCTCAAATTGTTGACCATTGGCAGCTAAGCAATAGCCTAATCTATCTTTAAAATGGTTTATAACATTCTGAAGCTGTCGTACACTAATGTCTGCAGATGTTGCGAGTATCCTTGCTTTCAATTCCTCCAAGTTATTTGGTCTGCTACGGATGTTGTCAAACACTCTGCTTGCTAAATACCCCCAATAAAAAAATCCAAAGGTGACAAATCAGGACTTCTTGCTGGCCACTTAAGAGGTCCAAACCGCCCAATCCAGCCATTCGGAAAATTAATATTTAAATATTCAGTAATAATAATAATAATAATAATAATAAATGCCTTTATTGTGTCTTTCATCAAAACAATAGGTAAGAATAATTAAATAATAATATAACAAAAACTAAAGTCACAATCACATGGTGCGGTTCAGATTAAGGTATACCTCTTTCTGTTTTAATACCCAACCATGAGTATAATAAGTGTAATTAATACAAGTGAATGCCTATAACTATACTAACAATAACTGAAATAGTACTTAACTTAACTTATAATTAATCTCAAATTATATAAATAAATAGTATAATGTCAGTGATGTGCGGTCTGAAATACTGCTGTTTAATCAAATTATACACTGTGATATACACACATTAATTATATTGTTTATCCAACATAATATACTTGAGCTTATTTCGAAAACCCATCAATCCCAGTTTTTTTAACTCATCAGGGATATCATTGTATTTGCGGTAAATCGAAAATGAGAAAGACCGTTCATAAAGCTTCAACTTATGTGTAGGAGGAGAAATTAGCCCACGGAATCTAGTTGTAATATTATGCACATCGCACCTGAAGCGAATTTTATTATATAAATATGGCGGCGACTTAAATTGTATAATTTTGTGATACAAACATAAGACATGATGTTCTCTTCTGTCCCACATATTCAACCATCCAGCGTCTCTCAGCTTATGAGATATATGGTCAAATTTACGTATACCATATACCGGGTGGAAATTATCAAACCCGAACATAGCAGCATTGCATTGGAATATACTTTTATGCATATACCTGCTCCCCATTTCCACCGATAAAACTTATAATGACATCAAATGAAAGAGAATAATAAACAGCGTCAATTGATACTAAAATCTTCTCTTAATACCTTATCATTAGTTTTTTACAAAGCAATTAATATTAAAAACCCAGGTGCTATAAACTATGGGCGGCCGTGCTTCTGTCGGCACAACTCACTATTTGTCAGATTTGACAACTGCATAATTGATTTAAATTGCTTTGTAAAAAACTAATGATCAGGTATTAAGAGAAGATTTTAGTATCAATTGACGCCGTTTATTATTCTCTTTCATTTGATGTCATTATAATTTTTATCGGTGGCAATGGGGAGCAGGAATATGCATAAACGTATATTCCAATGCAATTGTGCTATGTTCGGGTGTGATACTTTCCACCCGGTATATATCTTAAACAAGAATTATGTATTTTTTGGATTCGTGAAACTGTAATACAATCCAGAGAAGCGTGATAAACTGAAGAACAATTTATTGTGACAAAACGAAAGTTTCACATAATTTCCTTTTTAATGCGATGTTTAGTGTTCTTCTAAAGGGAAATAATTTTTTTAAATAAATGTATGAATTCTTAATGTAATTGGAAACTTGAATACGAAATCTGAAGGTATTATCCAAATACAGGCCGAGATTTCTAGCTCCGTCTACAACAGGTATTGCGTCATTGTTTATGCGAATGTTAAGGACTTCCTTGAGGTTAGCACAATTTTTTGACTTTCCAAAAATAATCTCCTTTGATTTATTGGGATTAATTATCAGTGAATGTGTCATAGCTACATTATATAATTTACTCAAATCATGATTTATATTATCCACTGCAACACTCCACTCTGATGGTCTAAAGGAATAGTATATCTGCGTATCGTCCGCGTACATATGTTTATTGCAAAAATCAATACACTCTAAAAACTGTGACGTATAGATAGAAAAAAGTAAGGGCCCAAGTATCGATCCTTGAGGAACTCCATTGCTAACCAACAAACCCGAAGATGTTTTAGTGTCCAGGTACACACATTGTTTACGATTAGTTAAATAACTACGAAGCAACTGAACACTGTTACTTCCAAAACCCACATACTCCAAAATTTTCAATAATAGTGAGTGGTTCACTGTATCGAAGGCTTTACTGTAATCAAGTAGCACAAGTATAGTAATTAGTCCCTTATCAGAAGCTTCAATTATATCATCTGTAATCTTTAATAGCGCAGTGGTACAACTATAACCCTTCCTGAAGCCCGACTGTACTGATGGTAATATATTGTTACCATCCACGTAACTTCGGATCTGATCAGCAATAACCCGCTCTAAAATTTTCGAGGTTGTTGGAAGAATGTTGATGGGGCGTAGATCTTTAAAAGCGCAGGGTTTATTTATTTTAGGTATAGGATGAATAATAGAATTTTTCCAGCTATCCGGAAAGATGGAATTTTCAATGCAAATATTAATAATATGTGTAATATACGGAATTACTGTTGGACTGATCATTTGTAGCATGTTAATATTTACACCATCAGAGTCTATTGCATTAGATGTTATACTGGACAAAATCCTAGTGATCGTAGCAACATCCACATGTTTAAGTTCAAAAGGTGTGGAATTATCATTTTGTTGTTTTCTATTATAAATTATACCCAACGCTACATTTATATTAATGTTAGGAATTGCATTAATGAAGTATTTATTAATTTTTTCCACATCTTTTAAAGTCTCAGGTATGGTAGTATTCTTGGTCATTTGTACCTTCAAATGACCAAGACTTTTCCATATCATCTTATTGTCGTGCGTATTGGCTACGTAGTTGAAATATGCTTTTTTTTCTAACCTAAATGTCGATGTTGTCAAATTTCTTAAAGTTTTGTAGTACTCCCAACTCTGTATAGTTTTCTTACGTCTATATTTCGCCTTAGCTTCGTTTCTCAATGACATGAGAAGCTTCAAATTATCGGTTAGCCATGGAATACGTGGCTTTGTGAAACGACGAGTAATTAATGGTACATGTGTGTCGAACAAATTTAAAATATGGAAATTTAGAAATTTGACCTTCTCATCAACGCCATGAATTCTAAAGATATAATGGAATGGTATACATTGCAAATCATAGTCAAACATATCTTCATTTATGTTTTTATAGTCTCGATACGTACGCTGTTCCGGTAAAATCTTCGGTCGCGAACAACTAACATCGCAATAAATAAAATCATGATCTGAAAATTCACAACTAATCACCCCAGTATCTACCACTCTGGATTCATCAGCAACGAATAGAACGTCTATCAAAGTCGCCGTATTTTCTGTTAACCTTGTTGGTTGATTAATAATTTGTTTCAAACCAATGGAATCAAGGAAATCTTGAAAATATACAGTTAAGGAACAGTCAGTATTCAGTACATTAATATTTAAATCGCCACAACACAATACGTTTTCAGAAATTGGTAAACATAAGGCCCATGAATTTTCAACTTCACTTAGAAATAATTTATGATCGAATTTTGGAGGCCTATATAATCCACCAATAATAAATTTTAAACTATGTGCAGTAATAGACAACCAGATTTGTTCAATTGAATCATTAGTATCAATTAGTGTGTATATGAAATGAGCGCGTAGAAATACTGCTACCCCACCTCCACGTCCATTTCTATCTTTTCTGATTAAATTATATCCATCCATGTTAACATGGCCATCCGTGATTGAGTCATTGAGCCATGTTTCCGTCACTACTAATATATCAATATTATTGTCAGTCACAAAAAGATATAGGTCATGAATCTTCGATAACAAGGATCTTATATTAATGTGTGCAATCTTAATAAAATTATCGTTCATAATTAACATATCACATACATTTTACATATTTTAAATTAAATCAATCGAAATTACACAGCAGATCGGTAATTAATATAGAAAAAATAATGCCACGAATAAAAAAAAAATCTATTTAAAAAGAGAAAACGCAAAAAATACTTCTTTTATTTGTATTGAATCAAGCAGTTCAGTCTGTGCTGGTGGTATCACTCCGATTACTTATGTCAGTCAAAATTTTGTAATAATTGTTAATCGATGTTATTTTACTCACTTTGCCGTTGATTTTAACAAAAATGCTGCCATTATTTGTAAACACATTCTTATTCGTTAAATGTTTAGATAATTCTTTCACGCGCTCCGCTCTTTTCCGTGTTAAATCTTCTTTAATAATTATTTGAGAGCCTTTTAACTTCTTCTTTTGACTGAATATGTTGTTCCTTAATTCGCGGCGGCAGAATTTTACAATAATTGGCCTAGTAGCTCCTTCGCGTCCAGCTAGGCGGTGACAACAGTCTATATCACTTTCATTCACGTTTATTTTTAATTTATCCCGACACATTTTAATAACCAGGTCTCTAGTATTTTCGGCAGATACTTCGTGGACACCAAACACTCTAATGCTGTTCCTCCTCGAATATTGTTCTTGTTCATCTAATGCATTTTCGAGCACCACGATTTTGTCTTCTAATGCTAGTACCTTATCTTCGTACTCCTTGATTTTTACTTCCTGCATCTTAAACTTTACAGTCACGGCCTCGAGTAGTTTGTCCAAAAAAAGGGGATTTACAAGTACTTTTTCCACAATCTTTTGAACTAAAGCTTCTTCTTTATCATTAGAGTTTGATCTTGTAACTCTTTCGGCCATTATGGCTTAAATTAACAACAATATTGAAATTAATATCGGAACGACACACAGACACGTCTACTCAATGTCCGCACACATCACAATATTACATCAGTAATCACTTGTGTACTATAAGGAGCAGCACCATCGTGCTGAAAAATGATTCCTCCATTCACTGGTAATTGCCGAATGGCTGGAAGAATGGTATCATTTAGTCAACGACGATATTTTCCACCATTTAGGGATCCCTATATGAAAAATGGTCCAACTACACGATTTCCCAGAATTCCTGCCCACACGTTCACTTTTTGTGGCCATTGGGTATGTGTAGTTTGGAAAAAATATGGATTTTTTCTCGACCAAATTCTTGTATTTTGTCTACTTACATTGCCATTTAGCAGGAATGTTTTCTCGCCAGAAAAAAGAATCCTGTTCAATACATTTGGGTTGTCATTAATCCTGTCCATCCAATATTCTGAAAATTCCATTCGCGTTCTAAAAGTTGGTGACAATTATGCAACTTATAACTTTAAAATATTCCAGTTTTAAAGCTTAAAGCAACTACCTCGCTACCAAACTTCATATTGGTGGGCTAATTTTGTAATACTAGTAGACGGTTCTTCTTCAATTGCCAAATACACATTTTCCATCAAATCTTGAGTCACAACACGATTTACCCTTTTCTTAACTTTATTGTGCTCAGAATTTACACATCCAAACTTAATAAAATTATTGTAGAATCGTAGGATGGTTTTTTGATTTGGTATGGGCCGGTTAGGATATTCTACTGAAAAATTATCACGAACTTGCCTGCTTGAAAATCCCTTGATATAATCCATCACCATTTTAACCTTTTCTTCAGTAGTATAGATGGACATATTTGCAACCTAATGTTTGTACAATTTTGACAATACGTCAATTCGTCAGTGAAACAAGCCTACTATGTGGGAAAAATATTTAAAATTATCAACATATTTAATCACAATTTCAAATACAAAACTCATTAAAATTACTCAAACGTGTTAAAGTCCGCTAAAAGATATTGCACATTAAATGTGTATTAAATTTGACTAAAATCTATCCAGCCAAAACACCATTAACACGAGGTAAAGTTTTTACTATGTAAATCCCTATGAGGCATCGTTAAAAAATGCACTGTATAATAAAACTAAAAATTAATTTAAACATCAAATAAAAAAAAATAATAGAAATAATCCAAAATGTATTTTCATAATTGTCCCATTCTACAGTTATTTGTTCTCTTGAAGAATGTCTCAATGATTAAGTCCAACACTGGTCACAATATAGATAAATCATAGCGGCCGTCTTTTGAACCAGATCGGCGAGATAAAAATAATAAGGAGCAATATTTTTGGGCATTAACTAGGATGTGATGAATTTCAATAACACGACATCCGTCCATTAATATGACTTACCATAAATTACCGATCGGCATCACAGATTAGCCTAATGTAATTATTCCGACAAACGTGATCGGAAGATTGCGATCACCGCTTCATTTACTCGTCGCCGAAAAAAAAATATCTCTCGGTCATTCCGTTTGATTGTACCTTCACGCGTCCAAGAACAAAAACGTCTACTATTCAAATTTCTCGTCGGTTTGGGCTAGAACTTTTAACTCGCTCCGTTACTTCTTTCTATTATTATGTGCGAGAGAATCGTAACGATGTCCGTTTTTATGCGCGTTTCTCAGTACCGGGGATTTGTTTACCAATCAAATTGAAATCCGAGAATTACGACTAGAAAATAGAATTCGGTGTTTAAATGGAACAAAAAGAGTCCTTTGTTAGTGCTGACATATTTTAACGGAACATGGATGAGTGGTTCGCGCTGTTGATGTAGATTCGTGTCCCGTATTTATTTATTTTTTGCACCACTAAGCCGCGACTTCATTATATCTTCGTCGCCATTTCTGTAACTCAAATTATTTCATTAAGCCAATCCTATTTCTTTACTATGAGAACAGCCCGCTTCTCTTTCACCTCTTCTGCATACACTTTTGTTAACCATCCAGCCTCTCCTCCACATCGAATAAAAACCATTTAAATAACACATATTACGCATGGATTTATTTAAGTGTTAATACGAACCCGAGTTTGCGCGGCAGTTCAACGAGATTTGACACTTGTGGGTTTGAACAACGACAACAAACCAAAATGTGTACTTTTTAAATTTTAATAACAATCCCAATTGATGCATTCGGGAACATTTTAAATGATTTCATGATAGGAAATAACTGACTGCGCGTAACGTCCCATAGTTTTTTAAAATAACTTTAGAATGGCAAAAAAATCAACTCATTATAGACCCTGCGTGCAATAAATAGTAGTAATTAAGCGTACTAATAACGCAAAAAACGAGCCCACCATGTGTTTTACATAAGCGAGACATGTGCATTCTTTAATTATTTTAATTCGTTGCAAATAACGCATACGCCAAGGAAGACTTGGGAGCGCGTCCGGAATGAATATTTATTCTTTGCATGTGCGAGCAGAATGGCAAAATTGCACTCGTACAAGTTCCTTTGTAAATGCAGTCGACGTTAGGCTCCAATGTAACATTTCGCCGCTTTCATATGTAGGTACAATATGCGCCGGTGGCTTTTGCAATACCGACAGCATTTTCACAATGCCCAAATACATCTTTTAATAAGCCGTTGGCGAACTTATTTCTTGCAGTTTAAAACGCAGGTTTCCATTGTGGAGATATCGCAGGAGGAGTTTATTTAGTCTAGCTGTTCGATTCAAATGTTTGTTATCTTTTGTATTTAATATGCTTTTTCTAATTTGGCTGTCGCTTGCATTTGTATATTGGATTTAAATTGTCTTGCATTAATATTTTATCTCTAAGTATACGTAGATTTGTGTTACACGTGTAAAATTATGAATTGCCTCAAACTTTTCTCGAATACATCAAGCGAAAGCCCATTAAAGGAAGCTAGCTCATGTTCACTCTCACTCGTTTTTCACTTCAATAAAAGCAAATATATATATTATAAAGATGGAGGGAATACTTTGATGAACTCCTAAGTACGGGAAATAAGTAAGACCTACAAGGAAAAGGTTACAATGCCAGAAGGGAAGATGAAGATATAGAAGTACCAACGAAAGATGTCAGAAAAGTCACAAACATAATCAAAGACCTAAAAAAGTCCAGGGGAAGACGAAGTATAAGCACAAATGATTAAATCAGGAGAAGTTCATTTAGCTGAAAGGATATATGGACTTGTAAAACTAATATGGGAGAAGGAACAAATTCAAGAAGAATAGACAGCCACACATATGCATTTGCATAAAAAATGTGAAAAATCTTTATGTGAAAATTATAATGGTATTATATTACTAGACACAACTCATAAAGCACTGGCAAAAAATGTTAAGGAAAGATTAAGCAATGTTGCAGAAAGTGTCCTGGGGGAGTATCGGGCAGGTATTAGGAGACACAGATCGGTAAATGACCACATTTCTACTCTCAAAGAAATAGCTTGCTACAAATCCAAATTAACTCTTCAGGTGCTATTGATTTCAAACAAGCCTATGATAGAGTAAACAGAGAACAAATATGCAATGCAATAGGAAGGCTAGAAATACCCAAAAAACTGACGCTCAATAAAACCCAAAATAAAATGTATTGGCGTGCTCATAAATCAATAACATTTGTGGTGGGAAATGGCATGAGGCAAGGTAACCCTTCGTCTACTACACAGGACCACAGAAAAATTGGAAAGAGGAGCAAATGTTTTCGGACCAAAAAAACAAAACACATGGTAAATATATATAACGAAGTAGTGCGGAAACACGTTAGGTTTAAAAAATACGTTATTATTATCCAGTATTTCTTACCGGAGTATAAGGAGTATAACAAACACACCTGTGCAATAATGAATGTATGAATGAATCAACTTTACTAGCTGAAGTGTGCTGTATATGGCCAATATACTAAACATTCAATAGTTAGTTCGATGATTAGATCTTGACGCAGATTCATACAACAGAAAACGTTTTTTCGGCAACATATTTCAGAAAACGATCCATACACAATAATAAACTCACAATAACACCTGTCTGTTTAACAAAACATAATTTAAACAAAAGAAACCTTTATTAAGCAAACAAAATTAAAATAACTAATTGACCTTAGACTTTAACACCTATAAGTTACAAAGTTACATTGCTGCTAATGGTCCTCTGTCCTCAATGAGACGAAGTTTTCGTCTGACGTGTCGCATCTTGACTTAGACGCTTTCTAAATCCACTTTTCGAATTTTTCGAAAAGTAGATTTAGTTCATTCTGGGCCTCCCAATCATTTTCATATGTCAATTAGTTATTTTTATTTTATGTTTGCTTAATAAAGGTTTCTTTTGTTTAAATTATATCTTGTTAAACTTTTCCCCAAAACTTATGAGACAGGTGTTAGTTATACATGCAAGTTTTTCAGCTGAAACTATATATATATTTTGCGTTGGGTTAATATCGATTTGGGGAGGAATTTGCTTCGATACCCGCAAATTGCTAGCACATATTTACCAAGAGTCAATGAAATCAAACTATCAAACTTTATTCAAAACCATGCCATACCATCTCCGAACTTCCTGCTTCCCAGATCATTTTAATATTAAATGCAACAATATCGTTAATATACTATAATTAGCGTTGTTATATATATAATATACAATATACAATAATATATAACAATGGAAATCTCAATCTCAATTCAAGTATCAACCGCATAGTCTGCCAACACACCTTGTGACATTATACAATACATCACAGTTCATTAGCATATAACCAACCAACGAAACATTCCTTTAAACAGAATCAAAAAATAATCAATTAAATTAAGATAGTTGTGAATAAAAAAGTATAACATTAGAAGCAAAACATTGGGTCGACAAATAGCACATGTCATCATACCTGCTGCATATAAAAAAGTAAGTCTCTTATATGATACTTTAAATCTATTAATAGGTAACGTTTTTAGATAATACCTCGTTATACCATTATAAACATTGCAGATGTAAACCCTCTACTATACAACGCATTTATATGAGGGGCGGTGTTTTTAAACCTGTCATTGTGAACATCAGCGAGCTATTTAAATTTGTGTCAAATATGGTGATTTGTTCAATATCTAATACTGTGGTAGAATATAGCGGTTATTAATTTAAATCTATTTCTCGTATTTATCCAACCTATTTCGGATAGTTTATAAGATATTCTGGAGAATTTCTTAATTCCAAAAATAAACCATATAACATGAATTTTGAACTTTCTGTATTCGAGCTTTAGTTACAAAGTCCAAACATGGCGAAATTACCTATGAGCAGTAAGTGAATTGAGACAATATCAAGGATTGACAAAGCAAGGCCCTAATTTTAGTATACAAATACGGTCTATGAGGACACAGCTGTCGTAAAGTTGAACAAGGTTGTTGCATTTTTGTGATGTAATTTTTAAAACGTACTGTAGAGTCCAAAACACCACCAAAATGTTTGCCTCATTAGCAATAGGAAGTAACTTATTATTTACAAGAATTTGCAAAGTCTGTTTAAGTTCATCGGATATATTACCAAATATCAACACAACCGATTTAGCAGAATATAATACATGAATGTTTTCTTAATTTATCATATATTTTACATAAATCGGCATTCAACTGAGTAACAAAACGAAATATATATTTGCTTATTATCTGCACACAAATAATATTTAGAGTTTTACTATGAATTCATTATATTACATGTATAAATAATATACAGAATTGGCCCCAATAACGACCCGGGTGGAACACCTGATCGCCTATATTAACTTTCTGAAATTTATTATTTAAGTGACCTTTAAAAGAATGTTTTGCTATATTGAATAAATACCAATGTAATACAAGATTAGTAATAACCAACAACATAATAATTTTACCTTGACCCAAGACTTATAGAAATGAAAATCGGTAAGCAAAAATTTAATGTGCTATAAAATTGAGAAAACTTAAAATTAAAGTTGAAGGATGTAGATAAGTGTTTCAATCAATTTCAAAACAAAATATCGGATTTCACTTGTGTTGAAAAAAATATGCTTTATAAAAAGACAATTGTATGAAGGAATGATTAATAATAGAATAACCAAGGTAGTTTATAAAACATAATGTACGCATCTAAATAGAGAAAAAAAAATGGAAATATATAATCATTTCAAAGAAAAAAGTAAGGCATTATGGGGCAATTGTGAAAAAAATAACTTGTACTAAGAGGCAGGCAGAATTTTATTAAAAAAATAAAAATTAATGCTATAACAACTCAAAAGTGATGACGACAATGAGGTGTTGGATTATATCAATAATTATCTATTAAACATATGTGAACTCATTAATCAAAAGCGTAAAACAAGTGTCAAATATATTAAGAACTTGCAAAATTTTATGCTTCTTGCAAACAACTGTGAGAATTATAAAAGGACTAAATGACACCATAGCAGTAGGACATGATGATGTTTCAGTGTCCATGTTAAAGAGCATATGCTGATATGAGATAGTATACTATATCATAAACATATAATTGAAAACGGTGTTTTTCCGAGGTCACTGAAAGATAGTCCGATAACACTATTATCTAACAAATGATAATCAGAAGGGTACCAGAAGGGGAAATCTACAAACAATGCCATTTATCAAGTGCTATCGAAAATAACGGATGCTATGAATGACAAAGAGTTTACACTGGCGATGTTTTTGGATTTGTCAAAGGCGTTCAATAGTTTTTTGGGTACCACTTGAAATCTCATGCGTTTATAGCTGCACGAGAAAGAACAATGCAAAGGGGTCAAAAATATTTTCATTTTTGGGAAAACTTGGGGGTACCACGGGGATTTATATTGGGTCCGCTTTTATGTACAGAAGTGACTTACCATATGTACAATAGAACGACACCGCATTATTCGTGGTATTATTCAAATTAAATGTTGAAAAACAAACCTTGTTAAATTCTCAACATCAAAAAGAGAAATCGTAAATTTAAATAATGAAGGAAACATTCTTAAGTCGTCCACAGATTTCTAGGATTATATAAATTATTTAGCAGCTAAACAGGTTAATTTATTTATGTGTTACGAATGATTGAAACATCGATTAACACATAGAGTATCCGCTGTGCTTATTATGCATATGTATATTCTCGTATCAAATATGGTTCTATATTTTGAGAAAACAGTCTGGACATGAAGGACAGAATACACTCACGTTTTGAAATTTAAAATTTTCACTTATATTAAGATGTTTATGATGTAGATACAAATACTTTGTTTCAAAATTACAGGCTGTACTTCTGAGTATGCTGGATTTGCATTAATTAGATGTTCAGGGACAGATGTAGAGCCTACATTATAGATATTAGATTTTCGTAACTCCTTCCATATGCTAACGGTAGAGTTTTGAAATTTATAGTTTAAATAAGCTTTATTTTCACTTCTGCTCATGTTTGGACTTTTTGAAGAAACACATATTATAATATTGTCCAATTTCAAGTTTCCACTAGTCGACCATAATCGAAACTCTAAGAGATCATGAAGAGTCATATAAGAAAGTTACTAACAATTAACACTGTGTGTTTTCACGACAATAGTTTATTGCAATATACTCGTATATCTGGTAGTATTAACTAATATGTCCATATTCAATTATCGATTGTATTTATTTTGGAGTATAATTAAAAATAACGAATTATATTATATAATAATAATTAATTATTTTATAAACTGGTCAAAAAAGAAACAGCTTGAGTTAGTGTAAAAACAATTAAAAACGAAACAGTAAATATTTCTTGCAACGTGTCACGGCTTCAGAAAAATGATTATTTTATATAAAAAAAAATTAGAAAATAAACAGTGGATATTTCTTTCTAAAATTTGTTACCGATTGAAAAAGATTATAGTTATAAACAATTTAAAATGAAAGATTTGACACAGCTTAAATGTAAATTATTACTTTAGAAAAAAACACTGTAGCTTTATCTTTCACGGTTTGAGAAAGCTAGTGGATTTACAATTAATTCATAGCACACAAAGTTCTCGTTTTTTTATAACGGTTAGATGACTTTTAGGAATAACAATAGAAATAGAAAACTGATGACAAAATTCTGTTAATTTGTTACAATTTGTTTACGATTAATATAATAATAAATAATTACATTTGTGTATTATTTAATATAAATAATTTATGATAGAATTAAACAAGACTAACCTAATAGAAAAATAATTTTATTTTACTTGGGTGCACAATCAAAAAAGTTTTGGTTTTATTAAAAAAAAAACATAATTGCGTCGCAAAGCATCACGACGATCACCAGTGATAAACACGCTCCGTGGCACGACATTTACAATCGGGGCGTTCAAGCAGAGATCAGTTTAAAATTTACATACATTTTAATTTTCTTTGAATATATTAACTTTGATTTATTGTACCAAGTTAGCAATTGCTTCGAGTTGGATTTCCGTGACCTAGGCTCAGTGAAGACAGTCGTACGGTTTTGAAGTTTTGTGTTCCCCAACCGAACCCAGCATACATAAATATAAACGTCGATCTCAAATATTTCTTTCCATAATCACAGCTGTGAAAAGACAAAGTCAACTATTTACGACGTTCTGTGGCCAAATCTGTGGTGGTAAATATTTGTACATTTTTTCAATTCAATTCAAAAATCAGCATCCGAGATTTATACACTGTAAAGATAAAAAATATGGCGTTGCTTTCGTAAGAAATAACATCCAAACCAGCGTTCTATGAAGACATCAAGGGCTATAAATAATTTCCGTGGATATCTGCCGATCGTCCGCGAACAAATCGAATGTACCGGCAATAAGATCCGGGCATTAGCTGCGCAGTTCTTTTATTTCTGTAGCCTCATATTTTAAAGCGATGCTTCGCTTTGTTTCTGTATTTCCATCTCGCGTTTTTTACGTCGATAAATTTCACGATCATTTTTTCTTCGCTCCTATCTAATGGTCGTGGTTTCGATGTGCTTGAGTAGTTCGGTATGAAAGCATTGTTTTATCTAGAGGCTGAGCCAATTAACGGTCGTCGTTTGACCCTCTATTTATCATTTTTATTCATCTCTGAGCGGACCGGACCGGTGTGTTTTACTAAAACTCGTTTCACACAGCGATACGACCAGGACCGGAACCACAGAACGAAATAGATTCACAGCTTTGTTTCCCACATAAGAGCTTTCGTCCCCTCTATATTATTGCACATGTTATAAATAATTTAAAGTTTCAATTTCTCGCGAAAACCCACAGCACAACGACTGAGTTCACTTTTCAATATAGCATCTGATGCCGGACCTGCATATGGACATGCAAGCGCTTCAAATATAAGTCGCATGATTTATTAACGAAAACGCATGATGGATGTGTAAACTTTCGCGATGCGGACAGAACACATTAATGGCTTGTACCTCGGAGACATCAACACGTTAAAACTGTCTTTTCGTCTTTTAGCTTCGCTAATGAATGCATCCTTCCTTTGGAAATCACTCCCGTTATAAATGGGAATATAATTGTGCTTTGTAAGACCTCTGAGAAACTGTTTAGTTGGATAAAAAGATCGTAAGAGGCATTTTGTATTCACATCATTATTAGTCTATGCTTAAAGCGATTCTTAAAAGTCAGATTAGTAAAAACATCTAGATGGGATGTGTTTTAGAAATGTTTAAATGTGTGCAAAATACAATTATATACATTATTGAAATCGAGCATTGCAAAGAGGAATAAAACGTTGAAAATTGGGGGTAATTTATCAATAATTTAAAATAGTGCCCGAAACAATTTTATAGATAGAAATCCACAATTGACACAGTTTAGATTATTTCAGTTATCTATATTTATTGTTAACTTTGAACACTAACAAAGATAAATAAATATAAATAGAACTTCATTGGGCTTCACTGGGATGTGCTTAATTAACAGTTGATTAAATCTCGACGAAAACGGAACGAATTGAGCAAACACTCTCGACAACCGTCGCTAAAACCCCTGATTTAGATGCGCGCCCGGGAGATTTATCGAAAACGCATCGAAACTGACGCTTACTAAGCGAATTCGAACCCGAATCGTATAACTTGTGCCTTACGTTCGACGTTTATCGGGAGTTAATAACCGAAGGAAATAAATTGGGCGCGCGAAACAAATGAGACGTCCACGCCCACACGCGAATATGATCGCGAATTTATCGATTACCGGGTTAATTAAATCGCCTTCGTTCTAATTAGACGATCGGCATTTTAAAGGTGTATCGTGTCATTAGCTCACCTGCCACGACCGCAACGCCCTCTCGCTACATAATAATCAGTCCGAAACGCACTTTAAAAGGGATCAGTTACGTTCGAGATGCTGGCGATATGTTGGCATCCAACATTGGCGGCACTTAGGATAGGTCAAAGAGATTATCAATAATTTGCGTGATCGTATTTAATAAAATTCAACAGTGTGTGCAATGGTGAACTACGGTTGAAAAATTTAAGACAAATCTTTCAATGTACGTTTGTATAAATACACATGTGTAAATGATAATTCATATTCCAATGTAAAAATCAATGTTTGCATACAAAGCAATTTCTAAATAATTAAATTTTTTTTTTAGGTTAATATTAATGCGAATATGAAACCTAATATCGTACTAATTAGTTCAATATAAAGTGTTCCATTGACTTTAGGCGAATCAACCAGAATTCCTCTAGGTGGGGCGCAAAGGCTCTGTAATTTTTATTATTCCAATATTATAATTTTACTACAGTTCAAAAAAACAAATGGATTATTCAGTGCATGTATCCTAACTCGTGTACTATAAATAAATTGTTTGTTCATATTGAGCTGATTTTTCTGATAATATTTTAAAGCAAAATGAGTTATTGACGAGCCACCACTGCACCGAATTAATTTTATTCGACGCATCGGACGTTAATCAACAAAATCACATTTAAATGGACTGACTGTTAAGCCTTATAGATGACGTAATTAAATAAAACGGGCATCCGATAAGTTATAAATCGCATGAGCATCGTTATTTAGATTGTTGGATTAACGGCGGGCAGATGGCCTTTGAATATCATTGCGATGGTATTAGTTCGCAACGACTATTGCATGTGGCTTTAATAATTGTAAATGCATTTGCGTTACTCGGAGCGTCGTTTCTCAGAAATCGCATAAGCCGCATTCGAACCGTAAATGCGCTGTACAAAATGATCATTGTCAGGTGGGCGAAACGATAAACTGCGGCTTGGTATTGCTCTTCACGGCCGCTTTAATAATATCGTTGGGTGTCGGTGGAAATTTCGTCGTCACATCGAAACAGATGAATATTTTCAACGGCCGTAAATATAACGGTAATTAATTAGTCGCCTGACAACTTGTTGAAACATTTTTCGTTTTTTCTAAAAAATGCGGTGTCGTGTTCTGGAATATACGACGCGTTTCTTTTGGACATAAATCAACATTTTGGGGAAATTTATTGGACATGTAAAAATTTGTAAATAACTTGGAACTAATAAAATAGATAATGAACTTATATAGCGTATCGTATTCGGTTCGAGAAAATTAGCATGTCACACTTTAAGGACTTAATGGCACTACTTTATATTACAAACCTCAAACGCATATAACATTTTATATTAAAATACGCTTAGTTAGGACAAAAACACAAATAATTATACATATAAAAGGCAGTAAAGTAAAAGAAATAGGCCCAATTTGTTTTTTAAATAACCTGATTTGTAACATTCGTGTTTCACCCTTGTTGCTGTCAACAAATTAAACCAGAGATATTCAAAAAATAGATATGATAACCAGTGACATACCGCTTGTGCCACAACAATCATTAATTAACACCTCATGAGTTTAATTTGATTGCTCAACTTCGAATACGGATCCATTTGCATCCAGTACATTTTTTATGCACGAATACGAATAAGCTGGTATAAACATTTAGAAAGGTACTTATCGTGAGCTACATGCACGGCTATTTAAAATGAAAGCCAACAAATAAAATCAATAGTTGCGACATTTACAGAAAAATAACAAATTACATCTTGTAAGACAAATGTATGTATCAATCACTCAAACGTGTGCATTTCTATAATGGCCCTCAATCTTAAAAGCAAGGGCTAATATTCGGATCGACGAAGAAGGGTTTTAGATCATCTATTCGCATGGGATTTTTGTGATAAGAATTGTCATATTCTTGTCTCACCGCCCCAATTCTAACCCCATAATAAAAATAACTCACAGGGAGGTATTTTCAATTGTACAAGTTTAACCTATTTCTAAATATACGATAGTCTGGAACTTTACACAATTATTTAAAAAAATTATCGTCGATCGTTTGAAACAAATATTATATAAATGTATCTATTTAAGTGTGACCAGAAGAGACTGTTAACACTCCTCCAGGCATAGTTTTGCGGTACTCTTTATTACTAATTGGACCCTTACATACTTACTCTTTAACCGAACAAAATTAAAGAATAACAGATTTATAAACAGAAATCATAAAGAAATGTTCATCCTGCTATATTTTTATATTTTAAAATGCCTCTTTTGCTGTAAATCGCATAATTTCTGTTCATGACGAAATTATACAAAGAAAGTCAAATAACAACTGGATTCTAGTATCAATTTGTCTGTTCTATGGTGCGCATCGCAGCGATAAGAAGACTTAATACGAAGTGAACTGTCACTGTAATAAGGAAAATTGCATGTAATTAACGAGACGAAAGAAATATATTAATAATTATGAAATATGTTATTCAATATTCGAAGTGTGGCATATAAACATTTTTTAGTGTTTTTAGAATTTGCGCATGATAGACATATCTGACCAACGTGCAAAAGATCAGAGTCTATTTTAGTCAACTCTTACTCTTAGTCAACATGTCTTACTCGCATACATTTTATTTTTTATTGAATTTAATTAGAAATATACTTTCGCAAATTTATGTTTTAGGAATATACTCATGCCAGCGTTTCCATAATTACTTAATTTCAACTTAATCACTATTTCTAATTCTTTTGTTAACATCTAGAGTAGACTTGTAAGGCTAGTACCTCCACCGAAGTTTGACGAGATCGGTTTTAGATAATATTCGTGGCCTGACAATATAAATTTATAACTCACAAACTAAACTACAGCTGGCAGTGTTCTTTTCCTGCTGTACCTGTCACTATTTCAAGGCGTCTTACAGTGACGGATTTATTTCAAAAGGATGATTTAAGCTAGGACAACCGTTTCACATTGCATTGCAACCTTTGACCAAGATAATTCTTATCACGGATAGCATACCGTGATAAGAATTATCTTGGTGATGCATGATTTTGTACGTAGTTGACTCTCAATTATTAATTTATAATGGTTGAGTTCATTTTATTTTGTGAAACGGTGTGAATATTTAACCATAATTTTAAAGAAGCATAACAAAATAATTTCGACCCAAAGGATTTGTGAATTTTAAAACCTCGTAGCTTTTTAAACCATTCATTTCTACGCTTTCAACCACTAACATCATAATATACAATCTGCAAATAAAGAAACATATGATTAATTTATCGAAAAAAATCTTTATGACAGCGGTTTAGATTATATTTATTATAACGTTTATGTATAAATAAAGTTCACAATGGTTGTGACCCACACTCGAATCTGATCGACCACTAACTAATAACTTTTACAGAATTTTGTCCAAATAAGCAATTCGAGTACCGTGTTCATGTTAATAAATATATTAATGTCACGATTTGTAGTCAGAGTCAGTACAATACAGTATTACGAAATATTCCGTATCACCTACCACAAGTCGACTCCTCGTTTCTAATATTAATATTATTTTTTCAAATGACAATCTTAAATCTGCTTGGAAATACATCCCTGGTTGACATAACCTGCCTTGCATGGAAAGCGATGCTATAAAATTTGTTGCCAACTAACTTCATGTGTTTCTTCAAAATAAAGAATAAGAACCTTACTTTACATTAGAAACTGGTTTATTTATTAAATTATGTAATGCTTTTATGAATATCGAATGCGTTTAAAAAATTATAGTTTTAGCTGCACATAAAAATTTAAAAACCACAATCTCAGGAACATAAATTCTTCTTCGAATCTATATTTAATTTTAATAATTAATTTTTCCGATCATTACATTTCACGGTGGACGTAGTAAATAAAATTTATTGATACTTTCGTAATAATCCTCGAGCTACCGGATGAATTAATTATTTTAGTGTATTTTGGAGGAGGTGTGAAATACACCAGAAACCATAAACATGTCAAACAACGCACACGCACAACGGCATATAGAATTCATGGAAAATTAGGACATCCCATGAAAACAATAAATCGTAAGCACCTATCGCGTTACACACGTTCGAAAATAAATCCCATTCGCGTCGACTTTATAATTCAATTCGGTCGTTAAAATAAAACGTAAAACAAGTGTCGAAATAATCGCTCGGTTTTGCGTCGCGTTCCAGAAAAGTTTAGCCCAGTTTCGCGACGGTTTATATTTCAGCTCTTCCAGCTAGTAAATTTTAAATCCAAACTGCATAGTTTAGCCATTACGCGAACTCCATTTGGTGTAAACAAAACCGTTTTATTCTATTTTAGACTTGTAAACATATGTAAAATGGTTATTTTCCTTGTTCGAATTTGCATTGAATTTGTTCGTATGGAAAAATAACGGCCATAATGGCTCTATCGTGGATTTTAACACTTAATAAGTGCGCGCGGAGAACAAACAATGGTCTACAAAGAGATTTGTTTTGTACTCCTTTTACGGCTGAGGCCGTACAAATCTGGTTCAGAAAGTGTGCATTTATACATACGCGCGTACATTGAAAATAAGAGATAGCTTTTGTGCTATCGTCCCGATTTATATTCAAATATTCCGCGCCGGACAAGCCCTGACGTACTTTTGTTATTGTCGATTCAATTTCAGCACAGCGGAGATGTCCGATTAACTAATTTATATCTTGTTTCTTTGGGCACTTCGCTGTTTACGAATTATATAAATATTTATTAGCACTCAGTCTACACGCAACATGTTTATATTAGGTCATAATTCAGTACACTAAAGCTTAGTTTTTTAAACTTAAAATGTATTTCTCCGCTCACTTTTCTAAAGCAATTTATTTTCGAATACACTAATAGAAGACACACAACAAGCAATTTCTCTTACACACGGAGGCAAATTTTCAAATGGGGGGATATTCGCAGGTGAGTACACATTTACCTGAGTTTTTCAAAACATCCTGTACTTTGTGACAAAATCCCCGACCCCTAATAAGCTTCTCTGTGAGATCCCATAGGACACACACAAAAGCAGAGGATGACTATAATGACAATTTTTATACACGTATGATTCTTTACGGTTTTTTATCGCCGTGTCATTTTCAATTCCACGTACCTTATTGTTCGGGGGGCATCATATTTCTGTTATTTGGCTGACAGGGAATGGAGTTTTTTATCTAAGGTATTTAGTGAGAAATAAATAATGGTTTTTACAGGCGCGCAGAGAAGGGCAATTCGGAAGCACGGCAGTAAATATTACGGGGATTATGTGACGAGATGTGGAAAATATATTAGATTTAAATGGATTATAACACCTTGACATGTTTATTGAACCATTATTCATTATTACGTTCGGTAACGTACGTATACGACTCGAAAATTACCTCATATTTGTCCGTAATACTTTTTTGAATAATTAATTCGTTGTTTAGTTGGTAAACAAAAATTAAATACACTATGTGCTCTTGCAGCACATTAGATAATGACCAAATGGGATAAATACAAGTGAGAAGTTTTGCTTAACAAAAGACTTAATACTCCAACTTTAAGGATCAACATTTTTAAATGTGGTAATTAAAAAGAAGCCACCAAAGCAAATGACAAATTTTGTAGATAATATGAAACATCTATACAAAGAATAAAGTGGCGCGAAAAGCCAAACGAAATATGGGACAGTTGTAAACCATATGAGGCTTTGAATAAAGTGGAAGGAGAATGAAAAATCATCGAAATTTAATTGAAATTATTTCAATTAATAATAACTTACAAATTATGAAAACATTATTTGAAGTTTACTATTTAATTGAATTTATATGAAACAAAAATAATCGTTGTTTTAGGAAGGTGGACAAGAAATAGGCCAAATTTACAAATCGATAAGAAAAGTTATACCAAAGTCAAAAAAGATAAGAACAAAAGTATTGTAATCGAACAAAAAACTACAGTAGAGAGAAAATATGAAATTCTACAAACATGAGAAGGGCATAAACAACTACCCAACATAAACTCTATGAAGATAAATTGGGCAATTTAATTTAAGGTAAAATTCGCGATAGACAGGACCACATAATAAGTGCCCTAAAAATTACGAAACTTCAGGAGAAAACCCAGTCGAAAAATATGAATTATGGAGAAGTGATGCGAGGAAAGAATTGCAAACTTTCAGTACGAGTTTGAAGAACAGAAACACTACCTTGAGGCGGAGACGTCTCGTGGCGCACCAAATGCGTGTCGCGACCGTTACCACAACTTTAAACGCGTTTTTCTCGAATCACCATTTTTCTAATCGAGCGAACCGATAGCGCCTACAAATCTTGATAGATTGCCTTCTAATTTTGAGAGTAGCTTGAATCATATATAATCTAGTAGACCACGATTTCTTGATAAGTTGTGTACTTTTCGTTTTATAAACAATCGAATATGTAATTTTTACGTAAAAAAAAACTAAAAATAAATTTGTTTGTACTCATAGACACTTCGTGAAGTACTACATAAAAAAATCGACAAGTTTTTCACCGTACTTGTGTAAAAAAATCCTAAAATTGTCCTTTTATTTTGAGGCGCATGGTGGCCTTACCCCTTAAGTTAGTGGAAAGAAACCTAAGGATAAAACAAGATCTTAATATTAATGTAGAAGTGAGACAACTTATCGATAGTGAATGCGTGCACCCATTAAAACCTTTACAGTACCGAAAGTATGGTAGGGGAAAATATGGTTCTCAATGGAAATAGAAGAGGTACCGGTAAAAGAGGCGAACCGTACAGAAAAGTATTAAACGCCAGCATGGAACAAAACTGGCAACAGTTTAAAATCTTAAGCATGTATGCAGTATTAATTAGAACATAGAAGAAAGAGTATTATGAAACTACGATATACCATAACAGTGGCAACCCTACAGCCATGTGGAAGACATTAACATTAACATATAAGTACAGGTACGAAAACGGTAGAAAATATAAATTAGGTAAATAAGATATAAGACAATACTTCAGAGTACAATATGTCGGATAAATTTAATTTATACTATATACAGAGTGTTAAAGATATAAGGAAATCTATAAACTGGAAATAATTGTTAGGGGGTTACTTAAAAAGAATTGTACGGAAGGAGGTATAACTAGCGATTTACTAAAAATGGTGCTTGGTGTAACAGGTAAAGAATTCTGTGATATAATAAATAAGTCATTGAGTGAGGATTATTTCCCGAAAGAGTGGAAAATATCCACGATAATCCCGATACCAAAAATAGAGAAACCTAACAAGGCAAGCGACTACAGGCATATTAATGTTACCGATATATGAAAAGGTATTAGAATAGTACGATACCATAAGTATCTAGAAAGCACTAATATCATATCCGAAGACCAATCGGGCTTTAGGAAAAATTATTCGTGTCAAACAGCAATCCAAACAATCGTAGATGAGTGGAAACTGATAATCAGTGAGAGGAAAATATTAGGAGTCACTTTCATGGACCTTAAGCGTGCATTTGAGACAATTCATAAAGAATGGTTATTAGATAAACTAGAACAGCATGGCATTACAGGAACGGCCCAAGAATGGGTTAGGGCATATCTAAGCGATAGAGGACAATAAGTTTGGCTTAATGATCTATTGTCGCCAATAATGGAGACGGAATTCGGATTACCGCAAGGAACGGTTTTAGGCCCGAAGCTATTCATAATATATATAAACGACCTGGCTAAAGCCTGTTCGAAGGTCTGCAGCATAAAAGTGTTTGCAGACGATACTCTATTTTATGTAGTAAGGTAGAGTAGTGCTGAGATAGAGGGCAAACTGAATATGACACTAGCGCAGTGGAAGAATGGATGAACAAGATCTAGTTAAATATGAATAAAGAGAAAATGAAGTATATGTTAGTTAGAAGTACAAGAAAAGAGTTGAGGGGTAATACTGTAAAATGCTTGGATGGAGAAGAGATAGAACGGGTTGAAGTAACGAAATATAAGAATGGATGAACACGATCAAGATAAAGATGAATAAAGAGAAAATGAAGAGATAGAACGGGTTGAAGTAACGAAATTATATAGCGTATTGATCGATGATAGACTTAGGTTTAGCAGCCACTGTGAGTATATATTAAAGAAGGTAGGGAAGAAAATAAGTTACCTAAATAAATAGGAAATTATGTATCGGCAGTATACTGTATATACAAAACAATCATAGCTCCTCACTTTGAGTACTATGTGACGGTGTTAATCAACATGGGGGAAATACAGCACAGTAGGTTACAAACATCGCAAAACCGAGCGATGAGAATAATATTACAGTGCGATAGATATACCAAGGTGGAACGGATGCTTCAAGCCTTGCAGTTTATGACCATAAGAGAGAGGCTATATTATAGTATGTGGATATTTATATTCAAGTTATTGAATAACATGATGCCGGTAATATTGAGCAATTGACTTAGAATAATAGGGGATGGTTGTGAAAGGCACACTAGGCAAGCTGGAAATATTGCAGTCGAATTCCGCAGAACAAGAAATTAATCTACGAAGAAGTGTTAATATACAAAGCACTGCAAAGCACTGCCAAAGAGTGTGATAGACTCGTAACGTTTAAGCGAATGTTAAAAGAATTTGTCTAAAGCGGTGTGACTAGAAATGTATTATGTATTGTAATGGAATAGCTGAGAAAGCTAATAAACATCAATCAATCAATCAGAAGAACCGCGGTTTAAAGAGATTTTTGAGGATACTAATATGAAGAATAAAATACCCAACCAAATTGCAGCATGAATTTTAGCGCTACTTCCCTAACTCGTTTGATTTAACATTTAACATTTATAGATTTGCGATGGGTTCCATTTTCATGTTTGATGCTAGAAACACTACAACGGCAAACTTTGAAAACTAAAAATGATTCTGCTACCAAATCTGACTTTGAGAAGATGGATAAGCCACTATTTTGGGTAAAATACCTCAAAGTTTATCCCAGCATAGCAGAATAAGCCATGCAATATATTTACCATTTTCAAGCACCTATTTCTGCAAAATAGAACTTTGGAATTGAAAATCTTGTCAAAAATATGCAAGCTCAAATCAAACAATGAGATAGATGGATCAGTGACTGTTTGTCGAAACAGTATTCTTTTGTAATAAAACTATTGTAGATTATGTTTTTTTTTTGTAATTACTTTTATTATATTATAAAATTATGTTGAGGGGTGACGTGGGCATTTTCAATTTATGCAGTGGGGAGGCGTGAAAAAAACTTTGGCAACCGTTATACTACATGGAATTTAAGCATCTGATTGATTAAGTATGACACGTTAATGTTAGCTTTGTTATATTCACAAGATTGCACAATACGAAACAATATAGCACAACCCATTGTATTGGAAAAGGTAAGGTAAGACGATTAGGTAGCTTTAAATTTGCGCCAACCGAAATGTTATTATATATTTTATAATTCAAGTAATATAATTTATTATAGTTTAAGTTAATATTTATTTGCACAAAGATTATCTGTATAATCGAAGTAAGAGAGACGCAGAGTTTTAACAACCTCGCAAATTTCATATTTTATTATTATCTTTAATTACAAAAATACACGAGGAATACAGAATACAGTTAGCAAATTTGTCAAGTAAAACCCTAATGTAACAATACCACCCGAAACAACGTGTTTAAACTGACATGAATAGTTAATTCATATAAATAAACAATGCCATTGTACATTTCGCATCATTTTACAAAATTTCATTATAACATAATTGCACCAGAGCTCGCGCGGTTTTAGCTAAACGGTGACAATGTAAACAGGGGTGGTCCGTCCTGCCTAATATTTTAAGTAGGCAGGCAAATAATGCAAAGGGCCGAATCGCCATCTCGTGCGAGTTTGTGCGACAAAAACTAGACAATTGGGACGATTATTTTCCGAGAAGCTACGCGAATTGTCCGTCCTCGCTCCAACAAATGGCTTTTTGCACAAAGCAATCCAATTACATTTTTGCGCATTAAATTGGACCTCCCGCACTACAAGAAAGATTTTCTTAGAGATCTCGTTTATCGCTTGTTTTTTCGGTGGTGTGTTTAGCGAATAGTTTAGCAAAATTAAAACAGGGTAAGCAGCATGAGCTTTAAAATGCTGGAAAACGTGTTTTACCAAAGTTATCGTTGCTAAAATAATCTAGTATTTTGTTTAATTTTTAACGGAGTGGTATTTTATGATGCGAAACAGATGGAAAGAATATAAAATTCTTTAAAAGCACTTTAAATGTAAGTCTTAAAAATAAAGGTGTTTATAATCCCCTTTTTGTATTTGACGTCAAATCGATGGTACGATCTAATCCCTAGTTTTACTTTAATTGTATTCTTTAGAAATTATTTACAAAGAAGGTGCAAAAATGTTTGTGTTTCTTAATCCTAAAACGGGGCAGATACCTAAAGCTGTTTACGAATACAGCGTTGAATAATTCTAGGTAAAAATGTATTAGCATTTTTTAGAAGCTGCCTTTGCAATTTGAAAAGTTAAAAATACAATCAATCTTCCATTAAATACAGTGAATTATACATAATTGATAAAACATGATTTAAAATTTTAGACACATTTTATTGTGGTTGCAACTCTGCAGTACCTGCACTACCAATCTAGTAGTTAAGTCATTTATTATGCAAAAATAATTCGTTAGTAGTCATCACAAGTCATCACAGGTCATACCATCAAATTCTAAAATGTAAGATATTTTACTAGTCAATGTGGGTAATTTTTACATAATAATTTATTAATAATTTAACAATTGGGTTCCTCAAAAGTTCTAAGTAAAAATTCACTAATGACTCAAAACCATGTTTTAACCTATTTCATTATAATACACTGCATTTAATGAAATATTAACATCAATAATGTGATTTTACATATTCATATCTTTCTGTCATGACCTATTTTATTTAACTTTACAATTTAAGAATTGTAATATTTTAAGCGACAATATAAATTCGCTAAAATCAATCAATTTGTGTGCAACGTACATAGTATCTTCAATTTCAAATACAATAAGAATAAATCATTGAAACGGTTAAACTTTTGACGATTCAAACATCGGTGAAGATTGAATCAAGAAATGTGACAGTATTGAAGGCTTTTTATGAATAGTAGGTTCAGGAAATTCAACGGAACATTTTAATGCTAATTAAACCCTAAACATGACACAATTTTATTTGTTACACGTGGCTTTGGAAAACAGGAGTGAATTCTGAGCTGGCTGGTTTTGGACGATTAAGCCAGAAATTTGAGATAGGTCACATGTTTGAGGCGAGATAATACTCGCTAATGCAAACGCAATATTCATATTATAACACCTGTACCGTTAACGCAAAGAGTTCTAAGTGACGGTTAGTCACACTGCTGTTAGTTGCCGATGTGTGGAGGGAATTCCTCGCATGGATGCTTACAATGAATTTGCATGTCATTTTAGTCGTGTGTGAACTTAAACCAGTATATTGCATGCGTTTATGCATTACGACAATGACATCAACATCTAAAAAAAAAAGTTTTTAAGGTTGACTGTCAATCATAGACGCGGTTGGTCGAGGTGCGGGAGTAGCACAATTAGCAAAAAAATATGGAGTATCGAAAGCAATAATCTGTAAAAATAAGCGTTTAAAGACAGAAGAACGTGCGATATACTTGGAGGCCCTGGAAATCGAAAAAAATGCGAAGGTTCCTAGAATGGACAATTCCCTGTATAAATGGTTTTAAAGCAAAGCAAACCCCATGTGCCAACTAATGGTGAAATAATTAAAGAGAAGGCAACTGTTAAGTGAAAAACTGACGGAGACGGGACATATGGTAGCAAACATTGTACAGCAACTCAAAGAAGATATGGAATTCGACTGCTTTCTATATCTGGTGAAAAATTATCAGCATAACCGCAATTAATACAACCCTTTAACAGAAAATTAATAAACAAAATCAAAGAGCTAGATTTATACAAAAATAATTTAAATTTATAGCGCTGACAAAAGCGGCCTTTATTGGAAACTGTTACCAGAGAAAACCTATGCTGCATCATTTGAAAAATTTATTCCTAGTAGAAAGTATGTACTAATGCTAATGATTCGCACAAAATAAAGCCAATGATAGGAACAGCAAAAAAATCCGCGCACATGACAGTTTAAAATTAGCTTAGATGACTAGCAGTATATTCCTGCAATAATTCCACAATCGCTTTGTTCCTCAAGTACGACAATGAATCTGTAATTGAAAATGTTGTTTAATGATATTCAATTGCAGGTGAATCATTTCCTCCAGCGCAACAATGAGGAGCAAGGCCACCCACATGCCGCCCCAAGTTACACAATTATTTCAACCAATGGACCAGAACGTAATGCGACTCACTAAACTATATTAGCGAAAATATCTATCGCTTATCCTCCACTTCCACAAACTGTCAGCAAAGCAATTGACTCCAGAATTGAAATAGCAACGTGTTGATTCTTGTGAAGAACGTTTACAACGATACGAAGCAGAAGGGGATGCCTTTATGGCAAGGATTATGACTGGGAGTTCTGGTACACTATTGTCAACCAGAAACCAAACGAGCAAAGAATTGCGCCATACCTCTCCCTCAAAAGAAAAAAATCCGCGGTAGTCCGCACGAAACTTTCTTATACTTTATTTCTGAAAAAATTTTTCAAACAAATGATTTTTTTAATTCCAGTATATAACCTTTATACGAATAATTTTTGATATAACGCGAACCGTTTTCGAGATATAGATAACGTTGATTTGATTACACCATCAGTTTCAGATATTGCGTTTTTTTCTGCGCTGTATACTAATCCTAAACTTAAAGTATCACAGTGTGACCTTCAATAGTAGGCGGTGGAGCGCGCACAGCCACACGTATGTTTAGCCGCCCGATCCCAATATAAAATCCGCGGTGGCCCGTACGAAACTTTCTTATACTCAGTTATACTACGTTTTTCGAAAAAACTTTTCAAATGAAAGTTGTTTAAATTATTAATATCTATAATTTATATAAGAATATTTTTTTCCGTAACGTGTACCGTTCTCGAGATATGGAAACAGGTGATAAGAGTAAACCATCACTTGCGGTTGAGAGATTGCATTCAATAGGACGTTTACCTCCTTGCTACATACAAATGCTAAGTTTAAAGTTTCAGAGCTCTAGCTATAATCGTTTGGACGCTAGAGCGCACACAGACACACACACACACAGCCAGACACACAGTTACACACACAGATGTCATTCCGAAAATAGTCAGAAACGATTCAGGGGACCTCAAAACGTGTATATCCGTTGAAATCTCGAGTTCGAAAATTTTCATGATTCCTATACTTATACATAATGTATAAGAAAGTAAAAAGGTCGAGGTGCAAAAGGGGTAATTTTGGAGGACTACATGCCAAATGGGGTTTCTGTTGCTACTGCCACATACTCAGAACTCTTACAGAACTGTACTAAGCCTGCCATCAGAATCAACATTCTTTTACTTCACCATAACACAAGGCACTGTAGTATACGTTCAACGGTGGCAACTATCGAAGATTTGAAGTTTGTGTGTCTATCCCCTTATTCAACTGACCTCACCCCAAGCAATTACCAGGTCTTTGTTCCACTTAAAGAGGCATTAGGTGGGAAGAAATATCACAGAAGTGGTGAAGAGATTCAGGCGGTGCGTGTACTCACCCAAAAGAATTTTTTTCCTCTCGTATTCAGGCACTTCTGAAACGGTTGAGGGCGTGCATAGAACATAATGGGGACTACGTCGAAAAATGATAACTACCATGAATTCATACATCCATAATTTAATTTCAATCTGATATTTCAGATCACGTAGTTTCGATCTACATCATTGAAATGATAGGTTGATTTATCGCTGTGAATCATATTTTAATTACCTGAAGCCAAGTCATGCTGTTACAAGTATTGCAAAGCATAACCGTTGATACTTTTACATCGATTTTGCAACATATGCCCGATAAAACTTTTAATTTGTCTAACAAATTCAATTTAAACCAAAATATAATATAGTTTTCTAGTTATATTTATCGTGGTCTATCTCATATCAATCGAAATATTCGTGTCTTAAGAATTTGATTAAAAATCTAAATCGCTATTTAACCGTCATTTACAATTTTTTCATATGCAGTTTTATTGAATAAATAATAAATAAAAGTTCAACAAACACCAACTACAATATATTTTTGCACAACCCGTTCGAAAGTGTACCATGTCATTGCCATCTTAACTATACAGGCCGCTATGTTGAAAATCGTGACGTCACAGTAAGAGTCTAACCTGTCACAAACAGTTTCGTCGATTTTTCTAAAAAAAGGATTGTTTTCGTATTTATAGTTGTTTTGTGTGTTCGTTGTTTCATTAGTTTTTATTTGTTGTTGTGTGGACAGTCATTACTTTAGGGTTTGTTGTGTTCGTGTTATTATAAAATAGTTTTCAAATAATATAGGTTAGGTCGTTAATTTTTTAAAAGTACTTTTTTTCCGTGTTTTAGCACATTTTTTAGGCAAAATAGTAAGTGATGACAATAATGATGTTTGCTAAATGTATTTTTTTAAATAAACGCCTTTATTTAATTATTAGAAAATGCCCAATAAATGTTGTGTACCGAACTGCAAGTCCAACCTGAAAAATGGCCCCTACATCCCAATGTTTTCGTTTCCCAAACACAATCATTACCTCTCCCTATGGCTAAAGAAAATTCCAAGAGCGAACTTAAAAGTGACTAAAACTACACGGGTGTGTGTCGAACATTTTAGAGAAGATTTTGTTATACGAAACCATGAAGTTACAAACAAAGACGGTAAAGATACTTTACTTTTCCCATATACTCTATCCTATCCCTATCCCCCAATTAATATTTTACAGGTGTAAAATTCTGTGTACCCCGAGAGAAAGTGATGCTTACGACTGACGCGTATCCTTCTGTCTTCCCGAATCTTCCTTCATACCTGTCCGAAGCTCCCCTGATTAAACGAAAAGATCCCAGTTCTCGTTCTAATAATGACGAAAACGAAAACCCCCCGATACAAGATAAAATTAATAATTTAGAAGACATTTTGCTGAAGATTGAAGCTGGACAAATGTGTCTCGTAGATTGGGTAACAAAAAAGAAAGAAAATTCCATTTATTTTTTGAAAATCGATTTAACGGATTTTCCAAAACTGAAAACTGTAATTTTAGATGCGAAATTGTCAGTTAGAATCATTTTTAACGAAGTAGAAATAGGTTTACAAAAATATGAGCATTTTTTGGGAGCTCAACACTTGTGCGATTCTTTTAGTAAACTAGAGATTTTGTTAAACGCGGTTGACAACCTTACTGATGCCCAAGTCACCTTTTTAGAATTGCTCAATAAGGTTTCGAAAACATTAAATAGAATTAATGAACAAGATTTAGGAGAAAATACAGGTACAAAAATGAAATTTTTGGTTGAGCAAGTTAATCTTCTCAAATCTAAAAAACATCTGTATTCGCCAGATTTTTTACTATTCTCCTGCACTTTTTCATATACTTTTCCGGCAGCATACACATTTTTAAGAGAGCAAAATATAATAACTTTGCCCAACCCCATGTATCTTAAAACATTTAACATGAACAATTTAGGTATAGGCGTCAATGACACTTTAAAAATGTATTTAACGAAAAAAGCAGAACACCTTTTCACACATGAGCGGTTTATTTCACTTTATTTAGACGAAATTTATGTTAAACCAAAAATTACTTACACATCTGGTCAAATCATAGGATTAGCAGATAATACAAACAATTTAGAAGCTGCCACAACTATTCAGGCTTTTATGTTTAAGTCCATTTTGAGTAAAAATAAGGACATAGTTGGGTTATTTCCTGTCAAAAAATTAGATTCAGATTTTTTACACCGGGCTACCATGAATATTTTACAATTACTTCATGATTGTGGTTATGAAGTAGTTTCAATTACTTCAGACAATAATAAAGTTAATGTGAAATTATTCAAGAACTTATGCGATGGAGATATTGCATCACATATTTCGAATCCATTTAATCCTGACAAGAATATTTACTTACTTTTTGGCACTGTACATCTAGTATAAAATATTCGAAATAATTGGTTAAATGAAAAAAGTAAGTTATTCATTTTTCCCTCATTTGCAGATTGTAGTAACATAAAAACTACTGCATTTACAAACATTACTGATTTATATGAGTCCGAAAAGTTTTTGGCAGTGAAAAAAGCTCCAGGTTTATCGCAAAAGGTCTGCTATCCTAATAATTTAGAACGCCAGAATGTCAACTTTGCATTACAAATTTTTCATGAAAAAACTATTGCCGCCATAACAAACGAAGACACAAAAGAGTTTTTAACTATTATCAATAAGTGGTGGAGAGTCGTTAATGTCAAACATACAGATAAAGGCAAACATTTGCGGGATATATATGCCGATCCAATTAGAAGCTCCAACCAGATTAATTTTCAGTTTTTGCAAGCTTTTGTGTCCTGGCTTCAGAGTTGGGAAGACCTGATGATTTTAGATGTTCCTAAAAGATCACATAAATTAAGTGCTGAAACACATTTCGCATTGTTGTTTACAACAAAGAACTTAATAGAACTGAGTGACTATTTATTAAAAGAATTAAAATTGAAATATGTGTTATTAGGTCAATTTCAAACCGATGTTTTAGAAAGACGATTTGGTCAGTATAGAAAACTTAGTGGGTGCAATTACAATGTATCAGTCAAACAAATTATTGATTCAGAGAAAAAATTAAAAGTCACTAGTTTACTACGGTTAAATGCTACTAAAATTCACATTAAAGAAATTATCATGGAAATAAATAACTCGAAAGAAGATGATAGAGCACATGACACTTTTGTACTTAGAAATATAGATGAAATAATCAAAGAATCCAATAATGTAGAAACTAATAGTATTTTAGAAACTCTAATTTTTATTGCCGGATATGTTTCTTACAAAGTATCCACAATGTGTACATGCAAAAGCTGTACAAATTTGTTAATTACCAATAAAAATCTTTCCTGGGATATTGGGTATTCCACAGATGTACTGGCCTATATGGAAAACTTCAATCGAGGTGGACTAAAATATCCGACAGAGTTTTCCACCCAGATAGCTGAACGAGTATACAAAATTTTTACAGTTTGTACATCTGAAACATACGAGAACATGTTTCTCAATGATGCTCCACGGCAAAAACCTGTTATCACCACTTTAATGCTCGAAATGTTGAGAAATGATGACATATTAGATAAGGCGCCATGCAACTGTGGACGAAGCATTGAAATTTTGTCCATGAAATGTATATCAATTTGGACAAATATTCTGTTAAATAATTATTCAAAAATAAAGACGAATATTATACAAAAACCCTGCAAAAGCAACAAAAATTATAGAAAATTAACGACCTACAATAAGTAACACACTAGACTCACTTTGATTGGGACATTGAAACAAGTAATTTTCAATGTCAATCATACACGAAGGGTGATTCTTCATTTGTGCAAAGAACGGATGTGGTTTCTGCAAATAGAAATTGCTAAATAGGATTTTCGAATTGTAAAAAATTAGAAGCTGATATTTCGGAAATTTACCTTCCCATTAGTTTGTGCATTGCTGTATATAATCCTTACACATGTTACCGTTCATTATCACAAAAATTCGAGCTTATTTTTAAGTAGTTGATCGTTTTTTTCCTTTTTAAACTCCTCGTTGTAAACATAACCTTGTAACTGTCCACAACCAAAATGTTCACTTGATGATTATTTATTCCTGTTTGTGCAATAAATTTACACTTTTGAAATATTCTTCTGTTGTTTCTTAGACAATATAAGTAAAATAATATAAATGTAAGTAATTCAGCGCTGTTTTAATTTATCAAATTAAACTAAGGTTATGTTGGGTGCGACTCTTACTGTGACGTCACGATTTCAACATAGCGGCCTGTATAGATTAAGACGGCAATGGCCATGTGAGACACATGTAACAAACAGAAAATGACGGATTTCCGTCCGACTAATTCCGAACTCAGAGCGGGCGAACAAGAGCTTGTTCGCCCGGCACAGCGGGGAGAAATGTTGGTTGCTATGGTTTCTATCGTAGTTTCTATTTTGTGAATTGACATTACTAGTGAATTGTAATATAAACATTCATAATTATTATTAAATACAAACAAATGGATTCGAATTTTTGTCATTATTGTGTTGTGCAAAAAGTAATGAGTTCACTACTGGCGTAAAACGATTTCAACTCGGGCAGTATCGGCCCTCGTCTAAATCTTAATTTTTCCGCCCTTGGTAAACAATATACTATTTCGTGTATGTGTGTGTATGTGAATCAATCATATACGATATTAAGACAAGAAATCGGAGATAATATCGGAGATAAGAGATGTAAAAATTCCAAGAAAGCGAAAGAGAAATATTTAATTATGCTGTTAATGGGGAGGAGAAAGAGTAAAGGAGTGGTTGAGGATTATATGCAAGGAAGCAATGAAGGAAGATACAATACCAACAGATGGAAAAGAAACATAATAACACCACTGTATAAAAAGAAGAAAAAGATGCGAGGATCTATATATGTCTTTCAAAGACTTAAAGTCAGCTTTTGACATGATAAAGAGACAGGAACTTTGAAAAATATTTAGGAAAAAGGGGTTATCGGAAAAAATAATAAATGTAATAAGAAGCATATATATAACAGTGATGGGAGCAGTAAGAATGGGGAGGAGGGAAATCCAGAAAATTTGAAATGGAAAGATTGAAACATGGGGGATAGTTTAAGCCCACTACTGTTTATAGTATATATGGACGACAATAAAGGAATGCGAAAAGGAAACGCCGAGTATGTACGTAGGGTACAGAAAAACGAAACCGGTATATATACAGAACATGGCGTACGCTGACGATGTACTTCTGCTAGCCGGCACGAAAAAGAGAATGCAGAAAATAATAAACGTATGGATAAAAGAAATAGAGAAAACGAAAATGAACATAAATGTGGGGAAAAGCAAAGTGATGAGAATAAAGGGAAAGAGAGAAGCTTTTGAAATAGGAGATATATACTGCAATGAAGAAAGACTAGAAAAAGTAACAACATTAGAATATCTGGGAACAATAACTAATGACGGAAAAATAGAAGAAGAAGGTATGTAACACAATAATGCTACCAATCATATTGAAATTCTGGGTGTGACAAAAAGGGACGGGAAGAGAAATGAATAGACACTTGAAAGACTGTGGTAGAATATAATAACAAGGAAACTAGGAGAGAAAGAATTTGGATGGCTTGGGCACGTAATACGAACGGGAGAGGACAGAACAGTACGAAGGGAATCAAAATAGGGAAAAAGAAAATTTGGAAGACCACGAAGGAAATGGGAGGATAGAATAAGGGAAATGAGAATAAAAAGAGGGAAATCAAAGGAGGAAATGAAGGGGATGGCAAAGAATATTGAAGAATGGAGGATTTGGATGAAAACACCAAATCCGACGCCGTAAATGGCATAAGGAAAAGATGAAAGAAGAAAACCATGAATGAGCTGAGAATTGAATTAGAAGGCACACTAATACTGAAAGATGCAATGAGGAAAGTCAAAGGAAACATATGTGTATGAGGATTTGTTCTTCCCACCTTGTCGTGGGTCTTCCCCTTGGTCTTCTCACGTAGAGGCTCCGATTCGTTATTTCCCTCATGTTCTTTTCTGGCTGTCCTCCTTTATGTGTCCGTACCACTTCATTCTTCGTGCTTTTATCATCATTTGTGTTTTTTTTTGTTTAACTTTGTGAATCATAAAACTTCTAGTAGTATGTCTGCTCCAACCATGTTCGTAGAATTTGCTCGCAGAGCTTCTGTTCTATACGTATTTTGTTATCCTTAGGGAAATTAGAATAAAAAGAGGAAAATCAAAGGAGGAAATGAAGGGGATGACAAAGAATATTGAAGAATGGAGGATTTGGATGAAAACACCAAATCCGACGCCATAAATGGCATAAGGAAAAGATGAAAGAAGAAAACCATGAATGAGCTGAGAATTGAATCAGAAGGCACACTAATACTGAAAGATGCAATGAGGAAAGTCAAAGGAAACATCTGTGTATGAGGATTTGTTCTTCCCACCTTGTCGTGGGTCTACCCCTTGGTCTTATCACGTAGAGGCTCCGATTCGTTATTTATGTTCTTTTCTGGCTGTCCTCCTTTATGTGTCCGTACCACTTCATTCTTCGTGCTTTTATCATCATTTGTGTTTTTTTTTGTTTAACTTTGTGAATCATAAGACTTCTAGTAGTATGTCTGCTCCAACCATGTTCGTAGAATTTGCTCGCAGAGCTTCTGTTCTATATGTATTTTGTTATCCTTACTCGTTAGCGACGTGGTGCATTACGGAATAATTTATTTGGAAAACTGTTTTCTTGTAGATATTCCTACAAGTAACTTGTATATCCTTCTGCTTCGTTTTCTATTAATTCATTAAGTCTTCCCCTGCTGCTTTGTACTTTTTCAATTACTTTATTGTCTTCCCTTGGACTCATTTTATTTTTCAATTGGTTTATTGCCACACCCGACTTAAAGGTTTTAGAAATATTAATTAATGTTGGGTTGGGTTGCAGGCGATGTGGGCTGGCATATAGCTCAGCTCTGACGCCAGATTAGTCCTGCCACTGTTAAAACAAACAAACTAAGGTACGATATGATATGTGGGTCGAACAAGCAACGAAGAAGGATGTTAACAGATGTTATAAAAATGAATAGTAAAATAATATAATGTGATAGGCACGCATTTTATACGTCGCTATTATATTGACGCTGCACACACATATGTTGTGGTTATTGTAGTTGCGCTTGCTTATCTTAATTAATAGAGGGATGCCTTTTATTTTTCGGGAATAGGCGATCCTGGTGCATCTGACAGCAGGTGTCTCTATCATAAAGTTCGACGTTTGTTACAGAATACTTACTAAGAACGTATTAACGTACGTGGGTTATTTGTGTTGTTTACAGTGACTTACAAAATTCATCATTACTTCGATGAATCACTATCAAAAACCAGTGTATATCGGCGGTATACAAAATTCAATCGTTGCCGTGCTTCGCTCACTGACGAGTTTCTTGAAGGTCGTTCAAAATCGGCTGTTGTTCCGCAAAATATTGCTGCTGTGCGTGAACCGATATTGCAAGATCGTCATGTTTCTTATCGTGAGATGGAGGTATCCTTGGGAATTAGTGGGACCAGCATATGTTCAATTTTGCATGAACCTTTGCTCGTAAAAAAAACTGTTCGCGTTGGATCCCACATAATTTGACAATCGCTCAAAAACAGGCTCGTGTAGATTGGTCGAAAAATATGTTCAAAAAATACGACCGCGGTGCTTCAAAACACGTCTATGATATAGTAACAGGTGACGAATCATGGATCTACGCGTATGAGCCCGAAAGTAAACAGCAGTCGACTATATGGACTATATGGAAAAGTTGTTCGCGAACGAAGCACAACTAAAAAAGTAGAATTGATGGGTCATCCGCCGTACAGCCCTTATTTGGCATCCAATGACTTCTTTCTATTTCCTCACATCAAGAATATATTAGGAGGTCAACGTTTTTCTGTTGATACTTTCAAAAACCATGGAGGTACCTCAATCGAAGTGGAAAAAGTCCTTCGAAAATTGGTTCGAGTGTATGCAAAAGTGTATTGATCTTAATAGAGAATATTTTGAAAAACAAAAAAGCCATATATGATGATTATTTTTAGTTTCTGTTCTGTATTCCCGAAATATAAAAGGCAACCCTCGTACTGTAATCTTTTGTGCACCAAGGTCGTGTTTTAGTTCGATCACAGCATAACAGAAACCAAGCAGGCGAAAATGAGGACATTGATATTGAGCGGAGTTGAGACGAGTCGATGACTAAAATATCGAGTAGCTTGCATAATAAAAAACGATAACTTGAAACAGATTTGTGGGGTGGAGTTTCAGAGCTATGATCTTCCTCTTCTTCTTCTTCTTCCTTAATTTTAGGCAAGTCGCCTGTTTAAGTAACGCCCACTTGCATGAGGCTGTCGCTCCATCGTTTCCTGGGGCGTTCAACGTCTCTTCATCCAAATGGAGACATGTCGCGAGCAATTTTCAAAAGTCTGCAGTTATCAATCCTGCTTATGTGTTCGTTCCAATCGTTCCTCCTGTCTACCACCCAGCCATGTTCTTGACGTTACAGGTTGTTCTGATAGACTCGCCTCCCTCTCAATCCAACAGTGTCTTTCCAGTAATTCTGCAGAGTACCATAATCTCACCTGTTTCTGGGAATCCTTCGGTTTTTCTGTTTCTGGCCTCGATTCTGCGGTGTATGTCATCACCGGCCTCACGACGGTTTTGTAGATCCTCGATTTAATGCTATTCTACCTATTCTAGTTGTTTTTGTTGTTTGGTCTCTCACCTCTGCTTCAATATCACCAAAGTCGTAGAGTTCTATGCCAAGGTATTTAAATTTCATTTTTTGCTCGATTACTTTACCGTCAAGTTCAGGTTTGCATCTTAGATGAGTTCTTCATGTTGTTAAACACTTTGTTTTAGTCGGAGATATTTCCGTAATTAGAGACTTGGCTGTTATGTTGAATAACTTTTGTAAATCAACTTCATTTTCTGCAATAAGAGCGGCATCATCAGCGTAACACACTATTTTGATTTCTGCATCCCAATTTTGTATACCTTTAACAAGTCGAACAATTTCTTCCATTATTAAATTGAAAGGGGGACACAGGTAGCGCCCCGGGCGAATGCCGCTACCCGCTGGAATTGGCTCAGTGAGGGCTTCTTGTATTTGTGCTCGTATTTTATTGTTTGTGTATATGTTCTCTGTGGTTTTGATAACATTGTGGGATTTGCCTATTGTAGAGGAGATGCAGTACATCTTTTCGTTGGACCCAATCAAATACTCTATTTAAATCACCAAAACATACAAATGCTGCCTTGTTGCATTCATTCGATTTCTCCATAATTTGTCTTAAGATGGACACGGCGTTTGTGTAAGGTCTCCCCGATCGGAATCCCTGTTGTTCGCCCGCCAACAATGTAAGATTGTTGATTTTGTTTGTGATTACTTTAGTTGTAAGTTTTAGAGCAGTGCTTAGAATGTTTATTCATAATTTGATGGTATTTTTTGGTCCCCCTTCTTGAAAATTAGGATAGTAGTGCTGGTTCGCCATTCATCTGGGATTTTTTTGTTGATATGTAATTTTCTGTATCAAAGTTGTTAATTCCTCTATTAATCTTTGCCGACCGTATTTGAGCAACTCGTTTTGTATACCGTCTTGCCGAGTACATTTTCAGTTTTTTAGTTTCTGATGTATTGATCGTGGCATCTGCGTTAATGGCTATTTCTGTCAGATATCTGATCCACTCTTCCTTCTTTATGTGGGTTGCTTTTAGAAGTTCGTTGGCCTCCTTTCTCGGCGATCTTATAAATCGCCATATCTGCTTCTGGAGTCCGTGGAAATCATCCTCCAACATTTCCTAGTCTTCATTTTTGATCTTTTTCACTAGTTCGTTAGTTTTGTTCCTAACTTGCCTATACTCGTTGTACGATTATGGCGGTCGTGGAAGTGTAGTATTTTACCTACGCCTTTATTTTTCTTTGCATTGTCCCTTGATTTCTGGGGGGAAACATCCTCTGGTAGTTTACTTGGTTCATTTTTATAGTTCGTTCACCAAATGCCTCCCTGCAGAGTTTTTGATATTATTCTTAATTCTTTCCAAAGCTAGATTGAAGTCGTTAATGTTTGCGATCGGGTTTTCTTCGATTTTTAGTTTTAATCTATTTTTGTAAAGGTATTTTATCGTAGGGTCCCATAGTAGCTGAATATTGAGTTTCTGTGTTGATATCACCGGTTTTGCTGCTGTCTGTTGTCTTCCGGTGTTGATAGTACATTTATTGTTTGTTATACGATACAGTTGCATTCCTTTATACAATTTTGGTATTTCTTGCTGATTGCCAGAGAACGCCCTCTCGGCTCTTTCATGCTTCTCAACTCCGCTGTACCACGATATATTCCGCATATTTCTTTTGTCCTTTACCCTACATCTTTGTTTCCTGCAGGGCGCACATGTCGATCTTGTTATCTGTTAGTTCTTTTATGCTTTCTCGGTCTTTGTTTTGTATGATCTCACACTCCAGGTAGCAACACGCAGCAGATCTTTCTATCTCCAATTCGCTGTCCGTTTTCTCGCGTAGGTCGTCTAGGTTGAATCAGCCCTATTCCGAGACAAGTGTCCGTTTCTGTAAGCTTTAATTTCTTTTTACCTAGGGTAGGGTGCTAGCCCTTCCTGCAACCTTCCTCCTTTATCCGAGCTTAGGACCGGCAGTATAATCATTGACCTACTCAATCCACCCAATAGGTACACGGATGGAGCTATGATAGAAATGGAAATAAGAGTATGATATGACGAGCAAAACAAGAACTAGAAGAACCCATTAACAAAAATAATATGACATGTTAAAGAAAGATACTAATAAAATGTATACAAACAGATCTGAAGCTAAAAAGATGAAGCATGAGAGGAGACAGTGGATACAATAGACAATGAAATCATTATTAACCCTTGTGTTGCCACCCAAAAAAAACTTACAGCATCTGCCACCCGGGTACCCTTGTACCCCGCCTACGAATTTCTTGATAAAAGCCTATTGTAACTAAAAATAATTATCTGTATAAATCTGCATAAATATTTAATTATTCATATTCTAGGAAGGCATTTCTACCTGAATATAACAATTAAATTATGTACAGGGACTAGCCATGCCAATTATAGGCGAGCGATTTTTTAATCAGCAAGTCATGCGAAATCATGCAACGAAAATCGCAATCGAAAGTTACTATGAAAATAGTAACAGAAGTGGTAACTGATAACAACTCCATGATTTTTGGACAACAATCACATTTCAAAATGTGATTGTTATTATTATTATATACAGCATGTTCAATAAATAAACAATTTGAAATAAACAAATATTGTTATTATTTAAATATTAATCCACATTTACTTTTTTGTATGATATACTATACTAAAATCATGCTTTTTCTATCGGGGTACCCGGGTACCCGGGTGGCTTATACGTGTTCCTTTTTTCAAATGCAAACGTTACATTTTTTTCGAATATGTAGAATGCAAGTTTTGATAGGGAATCAGTCAAATCCCCATGATTTGACAGATTCCCTATCCGAGAAGGTTTTGGCCAATCTTTTTTGGAAAAAAAATATTCAACAAAACATACGCCGATGGGTACCCGGGTACCCGGGTGGCAACACAAGGGTTAATAGTGAATACATTTGATCCATACAAATGTATAATAGATATACAAATGCTGGATAGAAGTAAGAAGCACATCAGAAAAATCGAAAATAGAGTACATGGCAGGCTATAGATCCAAGAAAGACATATGTTAAATGTGAGTGAAGAAGATGGCAGAATTTAAATGCACTTGAAGTAACAAAGTGACCGGCAGCTTAATTTGATGACATCATCAACGAGTTTTATAATCGTGGTTTCACGAAATTTGGTAACCATCCACCACAAAATATATTCAAATGAATTTCGGCTACCTGATTATAATATTGTTAATTTGCCGCCACGCCACAAATCATAAAATGTCCCGATGATACCCAACGCCATCTTAACAACCTCATATATAAAGAGGAAAATATTCGATATAGATATAAATATCAGACTAATTACCAATAGCACCAGGGATAATGACTTAATACACGAAAATGTTCTCAGTTTTCCATTCGGTATTTTGTAAAGAAAATATCCCCTTTAATCAGTTAACTAATTGCTTCAGTGTAATCGTTTAATTGTTTTAATATAATTTCAGTGGCAAGAAATTAGCTTTCAACTACTTTTATTAAAAGTAGACGTTGCCCCTAAGGAATTTTCATGAATGCTCAAACGCAATTTATTACCAGCCAATTAACTCCCATTAAAATTATATTCCACATATTTTAGCACACTTATAAAATGTAATATGTTCCGCCTAGATGTCGAATCGATTCCGTCTAAGCAGGTCGACGACCACCGACTTATTGCGCAAAAATACGTTATGTAAATCAAATCTTCCGACAAAGAATTTAATTTTCCTTCGGCGGATAGTAAAGAACGATCCGTAAACGTAATAACAAATCCGAACTGGCTTTGTCTCGTAAGGTCGAAGCGCAAACGTATTTTTTCAGGCGCTAAAATACACCGTTTCATCGCAAATTCATTACGCTAAATTGGAATAAGATCCGACGTAAAATTAATTTCGTATCGCCGTTTTTACCTCGAGCTTAACCAGTAAATTGCCACCGGCAAAAACGATCTAATTTGTTTTTTACGACGACATTCGCAAACCGACAAACAAAGCGCCATGCAAACGGTGCGTTTTTTTATTTTCACCTTGGATATTTCGCATTCGCCCGGCTGAATCCGATGTTTTGGCCCAGTCTAGTTAGCGTCGTAAATTATTTCAATGGTACAAAGTACGGTACTGCGTACGCGCGACGTCACGCGACATCAATGCACACAACCTATACGAGATCGTCCGTCAGAGACGGCAATTCGAGATTAATGCCATAATTAATTTCCGACGACTTCTAGATTTTACATACGATTTATCTTCGTATCGCGAGCGCCGACTCCATAAATTACGAATCTACTGGTTTACGTTCAAAATATATTTAAAAATCCGAATTTCTAATTTAAGAACGCAGTCATTAAAATATTCCAGACGGAATAGCGAATGAGCGGGCGCTGTCCCTCGCTTTCACGACATGGCCCCGTGTTTCCATCTCGCTCTCCCCCTTTGTTATTATTTTCCTCGTGCCTGTCTCTGCTCCCCGCTTTAAAAATGTAACGACGTGTCGGGATGTAACAGATTCGTACTCATCCGTAAAAATGGAAAATTTGACGGGGGAGAATGACCGAACTTTTGCAATTAAAACTTTGGCATGAAAAGAACCTGGCAGTATTAATTAATACCATGCCGGTATTATCATAATGTTTATTGGCCATGTTATGTAATTGTGAATGAATACGACATAGCGCATGTCTTTTGAATCATTATTTGATTTTCTGCTTGAATATCACTTTACTTTCATGGGACATACGTTTGCATTTATTTCCAGTAGCCTTTGAAAAATATCACTTTCTTGTTTACGTTTTTCTTTCATATGACTTAATGTAGTAATTTTGATTCGCATTTTTCATATTTTCCATTTAATTTGGCATTTTATGTTGCCTGCGTTACGCTTTTTACCGCCCACTTAAATTTAATTAAAATTTGGATCTTTATTTTCTATTTTAATTACTTACTCATTCATTCGTTTATTTATTTTTAAACACGTTGTACTGGGGGATTCTCAAGAGTCTCCCTTTGGTTTGTGTAACCCACAACTAGGAACTACTCCACCTTTCACGATGAAATAATGCAAAACAATATGAAAAACTATATCCGATTCAAAACCGTGATGACGAATTTTGTCTCTAAAATAAATTCCGAATGCCCAACCGCGATTTGAACCTACAACCTTGCGATTACTACTCTGCGGCTTGGGCGATTTAAATACATGTAACAAGGATATTTATTTTAAATATATATTTTTATTATATACACTAGTTGAAAATTTACACAAAAACAAACTTTCTTAATTTTTTAAAGTTTCTTAAAAGCGCCAATACTTGATTCTCAAATAAAAAATCCAATTTTTGACATTTTTGTAACTCGTAGGTTCGGGTATTAGAGCGACGTACACCATAAGCAGATAAATTGACACTACTTTCGGCTGTCATTTGACTTTTTTATACTTTCGGATAATTCTATTATTATTGGTTTTCATAAACTTTTACCGGCTTTCACAGTTTTCTGTTCTTCCTACATAATTTGATCATGCACAGTTCGTTTTTAATTTTTATTGTAACATATGTAAAATTAACTGCTTCTCATTAGAGCTATGTTTTTATTTTTCCACTACGTGCCATCATACTTTCATAAATTGCATATACATTTTTCTTCATTTTGACTGTTCTTTCACATAACCAAAAATATTCATAAATCTCAAGATTTTCGTGTTCGCTTCTAATTCTTGCCCGAAATATTCACCTTAGATAATTGTTAACCCACTCATCCTTTTAGCGCCCCCCAAAATTCCATATTCCGCAGGACAATCAAATGTTGGAACCCTTACGACAATTTGACACTTGAATATAAAACAAGATGTTTACACCAAATTTTGACTAGTTTGACTACTATATTAAATTCTTCGACTCGATTCAGCCTCACGCGTACGTAGATATTCTTTCTGATTTAACTTGATGTACTGCACTGTATTCATATCGTACACTTTACGTTTACCTTACGTATCTCCCACATGTATTTTTAAATTCTTTTATACCCTTTTATATAAATATGTATGTATAGTGTGCTGTATTGGCGAGCGCAACAGCAAGTAAATCCTATGTTAAATATGAGGCAGTCAAATGTTGGCTTCCCTAATGAATTTACAACAAAATTCAATTCCAGTTCCTTAAAGGATGGTTCCGTTGGCGCAAATGGGGCATTTTTGCCAGGATCAGTTTGCAAATAATTTAAAAATGTGCACGCTAAATTTTGAAAGTTAAACCAAAACATTAATTCAGCATTGATCACGAACTGTTCAAGTTGATAGGAGTCGTAAATTCACGTCCATGATCAAGGCCTTCATTTATAATTTCAAAATTGAGGGACACATTTTTTAAAGTATTTGCGTTGGAAGCATAGAAAAAATGTCCGATTGAACCAGTGCTCTTTGAAAAACTGGAAATGGAATTTTTCTGCATAATCATTAGGGAAGTGTGTGTGTGTGTGTGTGTGTGTGTGTGTGTGTGTGTGTGTGTGTGTGTGTGTGTGTGTGTGTGTGTGTGTGTGTGTGTGTGTGTGTGTGTGTATTTCCAAGTTCTCAGGTAATGAACCGCGTATTTGAATTGTCCCAGACTGAGTTATTCCGACGTTTCGGCAAAGTTACATTTACCATCCTTAGGTAAGTATTCTTCTTTGTCGAAGCGATCTCCTTCTCCTGCTTTATCTTTTTTCTGATTTTCTATTCTGGCTTTTGTTGTTTCGTGATTTGTTTTCCCTTCTTTTGATAAAATTTCTGAATTCGCAAAATCATTCTGCGAGTTTGCTTTGCTGATGCTTCGACTAGATTTCGATTATATTGCCATATATTTTTCAATATCAACAAACAAAAACTGTCAAAACTGAGGACACTTTAACACTATAACCAAGAGAATCAAAATTAGTAAGAAATGTGAATATATAACTTCATAATATAGTAGTTTAACATTAAAATATGCCAATCGTCAAAATTGACAGATATCTAAAAAAAATCTTAAACATTTCAATATTGCAAATCTAAAATTACCGCAAATGCTTTAAAATGTCAAAACTGGAAAATATACAAAATTGTACTACGAATCCATAAATGATGTGGTCACATTACTTAATAGAAAAACCCACTTAAAATTATGTAATAAACTGTATAAATTATTGGCTTGGGCGAGATTAGATGAAACATAATCTTTTTATATGGAGCTGAAATTCAATATTTTCATAATAGAATCATGTTTTAGAAATTGCGCCAAAGACGGTTGTGTGGGAAGACTCTACAGAGCTCCTATTCAGGAAATTCATTTCATAACTAACACGTAACACGCTCTCTGGATTTAATTTTATGGGTTGTAATAATCAAAATTACTACAATTAATCAAGAAAAAAAAATCAAACGCGAAAATTCTAAAATTCTACTTAGAGAAAACAATAATTACTACAAAATCTCATTTATTTAATTGTACCAAAAGCAGCGAAGTACATTTGGGAACATGTATTTGGAATCTCATTGCAATTACATGCAACGCTATTGTCCATATTCCTGAGCTTGTAGTACAGCCGGGAATTTAGAAACGAAACGATAACGCCAAGGTGCAGGCAACCGGCGTTGCAAAGAGCCCATTATGATGTAGCCGAATCGTACCGAGATATGTAGGCGTGGGGGTTGATAGTAAATTCGAAATGTTCGATATAACACACGCTTCGCTCGCATCCGAGACGTAATTATGAATGTGCAGTTTTTGTAGGAGGTTTTTCTTTCAAATTTGCATATATATATTTTCCGATCGATTTGTGATATATGTTTCTCTGAATAGTATTCAACACGGGGCGAACGACGAAGACAGGAACGAGAGGGAAAAGGACAACCTACATTGTGTCGTTCGTTTGAGCGGTGCAGATCTTGTTATCGTCATATTTATCGAGGATGAAACAAATTAGTTTTGTAATTTCGCTTATATCACTTTAAAAGATTAATCGAGTTGGGCCTGAAAATTAATTTTAACCTGTAGCGTGTAACGTCTACATGAACAATCGAATTTGTGTTTGTTTATAAATTTAGAGTAGTCGGCTCTCGCCCGCGGTCTGCCATCACAGCTAGGATTCAAATCCTACCTACGGACGATTTTTACATTCGACAAACGCCCGGAATTTTGAATTTCCCGCCACATCTAAATTCCCCGACTCGTTAAGTTATTTGAGTGATCATCCGATTGCCTGCGTTCAAATTTTGATAAATGACGCGTTTATTGTTACTGTATTAGATACTTGGTTATTTCAGGATCGATTATCAACGACAGCGTTGGCAGGTTAGGTTGTAAATTCGTGAAAAAAAGCTAGATACCAGATTGAGCACGAAATCGTAAAATGTCCAGATAAGATCGTGGGCTTTGTTCTTTTTGTTGACATTTTGTAATTTTAATCTTAATCTTAATCTTAGATGTAATCCAGTTTGACGTTTGACACGCTTGTGATAATTTATGTTTTCTGCTTTTTTTGAATTGTATTGTAGCGAACTAAATATTGGTCGAATACCCTAATACCAAGGTTTTCCCTAGTTTTCACAGTAAATACTGGAGTATGTAAAAAACGGCCTTGTCACCGCAATATGTTTTATTTAATGGCATTTGTCATATAAATATTCATTGCTTGAAAAGGGTTTACGAAACACTTCCTTGCAAAAAACGGTGTTGCAATAAACGTTAATATCACTAAAAGTGTTTCATTTGCCGACTTACTCCTCACGATACAAGACAAGTGCAATTATAAACATATCTACAAGTAGCAATTTTTTATTTTTAATTTCGTAAAATTCCATATTAATAAATAAAATCTTAGAATATAGTATTTCGGAAGTGGTCCGATGTGGCGGGAAATTCAAAATTCCGGGCGTTTGTCGAATGTAAAAATCGTCCGTAGGTTGGATTTGAACCTTAGCTGTGATGGCAGACCGCGCGTGTAGACGTTACACGCTACAGGTTAAAATTAATTTTCCGACCCAACTCGATTAATCCTTTAAGAGGGGTCCTGCTTTAGAAGGCTCAAAAAATCGATTTGTTTTTTATTGCTCAAATCTATGCCTAATATATCTAAGAATATGTATAAAAAGTTATAGCGGCTAATTCGCAATATTTTGAAAGATACAGCACTAAACACAGTGAGGTGTCGAGCAAAAAATATACGAACGCATGAACGCTCGGACAAACGAAACAGAGAATCATATATCACAAATGTATCGGAAAATTTAAATAAATTGCTTAAACCTTATAACGTAACGATCGGACATTCATACACGTTAAGAAAAATATATATGCAAATTTGAAAGAAAAAACTCCTACAAAAACTACACATTCATAATTACGTCTCGGATGCGCGCGAAGCGTCTGTTATATCGAACATTTCGAATTTACTATCAACCCCCATGCCTACATATCTCGGTACGATTCGGCTACATCATAATGGGCTCTTTGCAACGCCGGTTGCCTGCACCTTGGCGTTATCGTTTCGTTTCTAAATTCCCCGACTGTACTACCTAAGGTGTGCCTGATAAAAATAAAATAATTTATTAATCATTTGTATTTTTAAGATAGAAAAAGTATACCTTAAAATACAAATCATTAATGAATTACACACAAGTCAGTTTTTTATATGTAGAATTGATTTATTAAAAATATGTTTATTTCTTTATTATTTTCTTGATTTAGATATTGGTTCCTAATCAACCGATTTTTGTATTCAGATGTTTTTATTAGATTTATTAAACATTTATTTATTAAACATTGACTACTATCAAATATCGGATTGGGTATACCTTCTTAAGCTGTACATTTGAAATAGCCGGATAAATATTTTTGCTGTGCGAAATGCGTTCCTCGATCAATTAGTAGGTATGCACTGTGCATATAGTGACGATAAATTAATTTTTAACCACAAAGTTGATTACGCAGAATGGAAGAGAAGGCAACATGTGTACAGTTTATGTTTACTTGTAAAATTTTCTTAATTATTTCTATTTTATATTACCCATTTTCTAAACTAATTTCCTCGACTAATTCTGAACTCTTATTATTACACTGAGTTTTTGTCGCGGTACAGTTTTGTTCTGTTTTTATGTACCTCTACTATTTTATTGTTTATTTTTATTTTAACGTTCGGTGGTTCCTCACTGATCACTTTATATGGACCGTTGAATAATGTTCCTAACTTATTGCTGTTTTCTGCTTTCACTTTATCGTTAAACTTATACCTAACATTTACACATTTCCTATCTAAAACTTCTTTCCTAAGGCTTTTAGTATTTATTAAATAATTTTTTGCATCTGTCCATGCAGATTTTAATCGAAATCTTAATTCATCGTGATAATTATCCAAATTATGTATTGGTTTACTGATGTTCACAATATTACTTGGCAATTTACAATGTTTCCTGAAAACTAATTCGTATGGAGTATATTTTGTGGATATATGTACCGTGTTGTTAAATGCAAAACACCAGTGTGATACCCACGTGCTCCAGGTATCTGGAAACTTAGCTTAGCTTATTCGTAAATACGCCCCCAAAACAGTTGTGTGTGTGTTTGCTAAAGACCCCAATGTTTCATCGTGGACTTTTTAAAAAAATTTGCCAAGGATTCTAACCCTTGATCTATAAGAATAATTTGTAGTATCCCGAACCTTAAAATGAAATTATCTACAAATTTTTTGCTACGGTCTCAGCTTCTTTATTTCTGATTGCATACCCCTCTACGAATTTAGTTAACATCGTTAAGATGTATTTATTATCTTTACTGTCCTGATTCAATGAACCTACCAAGTATAAAAATATTTTTTGAAAAGATGATGAAGCTGTGGTGGTGATTATCAGTGGTTCGATATGAGCCCATTTCGCAATAAATATTAAAATATCATCTTCTCCCAATAATATTGTTTTTTAATATTTGCTTTCATGCTATTTATTCCTGCATGACCACCGGTGCGCAGCATATCAAAATCGTTCAAGAGCAGTTGCCTTGTTTTCTTGCATGATTTTATTTGAATTATTTTAAAGTCTTTTTAGTTTCCTTTGATAGCTGAGTTTTTAAACTTTCGTTATCATCGCATTTTAAGATGCATAATTGTGGGAGTTTATGTTCCTCACAATTTTTTTGCAAGAACCTAAATTCAGGGTCAAGGGCTTGAACTGATCGGTTACTTCGCTTTATATATATATATTATATTATGTATGCCTTCTTGTTAAATAGTGTATTACCCGCTTTAATGAATTGATATTCATTTATATTCGATGATTTATCTAGCATTTGTAACTCTGTTGATTCTACAGGTCGTTTCAACAATTCAACTATTTAGTAGTAACCTTTATTGGCATATTCTCCCTCATAAACAAATAAACCAACCAAAATAATGTACATAAATATAAAAATAAACTTATTTCTGCTCCACTCCTTTCCCCTTCAAAACCTCGTGCTCCTCCTCGGTTCCATTCTCTTCTGGTGGCTCCCAACTCCTCCTTCACTCAACCTGTACTGGTATCTATAACAAATTTTGTATTATATTTCTTTCCCTTCTACATCTTCCCTCTTCTTTTCTCTTCTTTAACTTTCCTAACAGCTCCGCTTCCTCCACTTTCTCTCCAGTCCCGGACCCCTCTTCTCTTCCTCTTTACTCCATGCCATTTCCTCGCATCCCTCCCACCAGTGTTTCCATTCATCTGCCCCTATTTTGTTCCTCTATATCCCCCTCTTCGCCTCCATCCCTTTCTCCTTCCGCCTGCTCCTATCGCCGCTTTCTGTTTTCTTGGTTCTTTCATCCTCCTTATGTACCAATACCATCTTTTTCCTTCTCTCTTCCTTCTTCCCCACTATTTTATCTAACATCTCTAGTCCCCTTCCGTCTTCTCCCATATTCCTTCTCCAGTCTTTTCCTTTCTTCTTTTCTTCCTCGTTCAGTTCTATCTCTTTGCACTCTCCTACCCAATGATCCCATTCATCCCATCCTTCTCCACAAAAATCACACCGCCTGTAGCTTTCCTCCATCCAGTACTTGATCGCTTTCTCCACACTTCCGCACCTGAACCTTGCTATTGTCCTTTCTTCCTCTAACGATCTCCCACCCCCTAGGTATGCCGGTAACCTCCACTGTACTTTTAGAATATTGTATTTTGTGTTGTATCTTGCACTCTTGATTTTGCTTTCCCGTTCCTGCGCTTCTACCATCTTCCATCTCTCCACTATCTCCCTCTCTATTTGCTTCCCTTCTCTTCTCCTCCTTTCTGCCTCTTCTGTAGCTAATCCTGCCTTTTCGTACATTTTACGTCTGCACTCCTCCCAGTTTGATAGTCCCGTTCCCTTACTTCCCCTTTTACTTATTACCAACCTCACTAGTCTCTGTTCTGGCCCGCCCCTCGCTATCATCTCATACCGCACTGCCCTTTTCCCTGCTTCTACACACAACCTTTAACTCCCCGACTCCTGCCTAACTATGTAATCTGGTGTCGCTCTCCAGATTCAGTCCTTTTTATTTGCCCTATGTGTATCCTCTCAAATCTCCTGCTTTCTTTCCACCCCCATACTTCCGCCCCGTACATCAAAATGCTTTTTATACATGTATTCCATATCTTCGATGTCTCTTGAAAATTCCCTCTCCTCTTTCCCCACAGATTTCTCCTCAATCCTTCCTCGGCTAACCTCGCCTTTCTGCATGCATGCATCATTTGTCCTTCTCCGCTGTTATTTTCTCTAACTACGAACCCCAGGTACATCCACTCCTTCACCTGCTCTAATATGTCTCCTTTCCATGTTATCTTTACTTCCCTCCTCCTCCCTCCTCCTTTCTTGAACATCATTATTTTTATTTCCTTGTATTTAGCTCCAACCCTCTTCTGTCCGTGAACCCTTCTAACCTTTTCGCCAATTCAACTATTTCTGAATGGCCAATCCTTTCGTAGGGTTCATCGCTTGAAATTTCCTTTGATTCTAAATCATTTTCCAATTTTTTAGAAGCTCTTGTCTTAACATATATATTGTTTGACATTTCTTTTAAATGTTGTGACTTTATCTGTATTCTGGCTGTGTCTGCTGCTCTTATGTAATGTATCGTGAAGTCACACTCTTGAACTATCAATCGAAACTTAGTTAGGCTTGAAGAACTTGAGTCTTCCCAACAAATATACTAGTGAATAATGGTTCTACGGTATAGGTAGGGTCGAAAATGCTAAACTATTGCTAATAGTTCCTTTTCTCTAGTGTCTGTTTCTGCTTCATATATTCAATGCTCTACTGGCGTAAGCGATTCGTTTATTGTTTCAAATTTTCAAGAAATAATCCAATTACCCTGTCGTTAAGATAAACTGATTTGTTGTTGAAAAGTATTTGTTTCATCTGTGTTTTCGGGAATTGTCCTAATAGAGAACTTATTTTTTAATAAACTGACATTTTTTCGGATGAAGTTTAAGATTGACTTCGCGAAGTCAACCTTATTAAATTTTGATTGTGACTTTTTAAATTATATACCCAAAAGGTCGTATTCGCCTGTAGATGGTTCTAGTGGTTACCCTTCTACTTTCTTCTCCAAACCATTGGTCCACAATCCCACTGGTGGTCGAAAAGCGGTCTCTCACAACCAGCGTCGTAAGTGACGGTCTTGGCGTGCTGTTGTTTGTCGGGGACGCCCTGAACGTCTGGCTCGTTGTTCTCGTCCTTGGAGCAAACATGATAACAATTTGCCACAGCTGACACCGTTCTGTTTAAACGGCCTGCAATTTGAGGAAAAGATAAACCCCCTTCTCGAAGGCCCACTACTCGAAAAATCACTTAATTGCCTAAAATTGGGACGCCGATGAATTCTAGACATTTTGGACAATACACTAAAACGGTCAAAGTGATATAAATCACCAACTGATCCCCACATATAGGGACAACTTCTTCTTTTGGGTAAAAGGATTTTTTTTACTGGAACTACTCAGCAAATAGACATAAAATTTTAATCAATCTTTATTTTGGTCACCCACATCTCATATAGAAAATTTGGTTAAAAAATAATAATTTATTCTGTGTTCTTTTACTTATGTCACTTAGTATATATAAGTAATTAAAGGCTTCGGTTGTTGTTACAAATTCTTGCCCGGAAATTTAGTCAACATTTTTTACATATTATTGTAAAAAAATCAACCGAATTGTGCAACAGCATTTAGTAACCGTTTTTGAACTGACCCCGCGAAGTGTACCTTAAATTCAAATGTTGTGATTGTGTTGTTTGTGATGACTAATTTGATTCTTCGAGCATGGTATAACTATTTGTGTATATTCAAGCATCTAGTTAATTCCGGGAAACAGTGAACTTTAGGATGATAACTGCGCGCCGAATTTGTATATCTCGTCTCTGAATTTGTATCACTAACAACAAATGGACTTGTGGTGAGCTTCTTCTCTGGAAAAACATTGTTATTTGTACGATAGAATGAATAATTGATGTATTATCTGAATATTCCAATTTCCGTGAAATTGTTGTTCCCATGAGTTTGAATTTAAATTGTTTGATTTAAATTGAATGTATACTTTATTAACTCTTCTTATATTTACAATTATTTCACTATTAAATGAGGGTCCGAGTAATTTCTTAGAGCCTTGTTGAAAAAAAAACAGCGCCACGAAAATAATATTTGGAGGTTTTTTTCTATTATAACTTTTGGTAGTCAATCATAAAACAACAGAGATATATAGTGCAAACAGATCCAGGTACGAAAGGCTAAAACGTCAGAAAACGATGATCGTAGTATAAATTTGACCATTATAGTATCCACGACGGTTGCCTTCAGAATTTAAATAAAACGTAGCTAAGCAGCGGTGTATTTATACGAAAATCAAAGTCACGGGTTAAATTTAAACGAAAGTGAAGTGTTGTGCATACAACTAAAGGCTAATATTGAATAAGATAATAAAGAAGAAAAAGACGGTGATTTGCGAAATTGACATAATACAAATAAAACAGCCGCAATTGTTAAATCAAGTTTCTACTCCGTCCATCTGTAAATTTCACGCATCTACAATAAATGTCAATAACGAAATCCAAAAAATACTTTAATATACGTTATATTATTCACCACACGAACACACGCGATTTACTTCATAAAAAATATATAATATTTAAAAGGAACCCTTAGATAAAATTTAAATCCAATTAAATTCAAATATTGAGCCCAAATTTTTGTAACATTGAAATATATCAATTTTGTTGTTGATTTCAATAATTAAAGCAATTAAAAACAAGTAATCATAGTATCATAGTAATGCTTATATAGTCTTAAGTGTATTAAAAGTGTGACTGTAGTCAGTCGTGCATTTTTTTCTATTACAATGATTAAAGAAGGTCGTGTGAAATTAAATTTCTTCAATAAAATGAAGTAAACTTTTCTATTACTGTTACCATTACTAGTCTCATCTTGGGATTCCATTAAAACAATTAAAGACAATGCATTGCAAATTCGCAAATTATTATTTGTGAATAAATTTAGGTTAATTAAAATACCGCAAATTAGTGGTTTGCGCGTCCGGGTTAAAAAATGCCGGCCTCATGACTTAATTAGTAGGCGTACGCGAAAATGTTGCCATTGTATTAATTTTAATATGAAATAACGGGTACACAATGGAAATAAAACTCGGCAAAATCCACTAACCGCATTAAATTATCCGCCGAGTTCGTTTCCGCGGTGGTCTAGTAATTATTTTCTGCGGTGACTAATTAGACTCGATGAGACTGCCGGAAAACCGCCGAAACGAAACAAAAACAGAAACGGCGCATATAAATCAATTATTTAGACAGACGCGGCGGTAGCGTCACGTGAAATTCAAAATTAGTTAATCCGAAGGGCGGGGGCTCATGTGTACATACACTAATTGGAACGAAGTTTTACATTTTCTCTTTGACATTTAAACTGGGTGTGTTATGCGATTTAGATCGCATGTACAAACTTTACATATTATAATTCGTCTTTAAAAAAATAAGTCATTGTAATGGTTATAAGGAAACAAGGCTGGTATAATTAAGGTTAGAGTATGTTTTTCTAAAACTATACTGTACTGTACATACTGTAGGAACTCCCTCTCTTCTATTAAATTTTATTTAAACTTTAGCACTAACCATTGAGTCTTATTTAATTATTTAATAATATATTGTGTTTTTTTGCAATGATCATTATTTGTCGTAAATGGGAGCCCGATGTTAAAATTGATACATACGTTTGAGTTTCGTAAATGGTGTCGCATCTGGTGACAAAAATTGATTCTGTGTCAAAGTTTGTAGGAATCGTTGTAATAATGATTAATTTATATGACTATTTGCAATAAAGTTCAATAAATGTCAATTTATGTGAACAAAATATTAGATAATATTTATAACACGTTCCAATTTCAATAACGCGTAGAAAGTGCAGAGCATCGACTTTGTACCATTCATGCAGGTAACATGAATCCAATCGCGCCATAAGATGAAGCACATCTGGAGTTTATTATTAAATGTATAACAAAAGCACGGCGTTAATTACATATTTTGCTAGGCGTTATCATGTTTATGGGACATGCGAACACCTGATTCAGTTGTGGCCAAATGGTTATGTGTATGGGAAATTAAGGATCGTGAGCTAATACAGATACAATCTCGAAAACAATGTATTGAAAATAAAAGCGGACGCCATTATAATTAGCGTTACGTCGTTTTGGATCGTACGCTGTGCGCTTAAACATTTACATTTTATTGGTTGTTTATTGCAGGCAATAACCGATCCGCAGTGGGTGTTCTAGTTGCTATATTTCGATTTATATTCAACAACAAAAAAGGGCGCGCGGAAATAAAATCGCACCAAGATTTACATTTTTATTGTGGTTTTAATGGAAACGTAAAAGTGATGATGACTGTCCATTAAAAATTTTCGAAATAACGAGCGAATTATACGCGGCAATGAATCACTTAATGAGCGTTATTGCGCTGTTGACGTATTTTGCGATTTTTTCTGGCTTATCGAACTTTCGTCGTGCTTAAATGGTATTGTCGCCTACGTTCTATTGTCGTGGTCTTTTTGTTCAAAGTCAACTGCCACAGAACCAGAGATTTGCATATAGAGAAAAAAATTAAATTACGCCACCATACAAAAATATAACGTGCGTATCCCTTTGCTAGCAATGATTTCCGACAAAATCAACAAAACTGAAACGATATGTTCGATTCAACGCGCACTTTGCTAACTTTGCTTCACATTCATTGGTGGAACACATCACATGATCGATTACCTAACACTCATGTTATTAAAATCGTAAAAACATTTATCATGAATTTATAAGAAAATCTACATATTTGCTAAACTAAATCATGTAAGACTTTAAATGAAGGCATCAGCCATCATTAATTAATACTTATTTTATAGAATTATGTATCTTATTACTACGTTTTAAAAGCCTTTTTCGGTAAATAATTCTCCCACTTTTTGACGATTTCGCAAAATTCCACTGTTACAATGTTTGATTATATAATAATGTTATTTTATAATAATACTATACATATTCACAAATGTTTTTCGTAAATTCGTTCCGCGGGATTCATGGCACTCTTTTAATTCGAAATATTCGTAATACACAGCACGATGCGACGTAATGACCATCGTTCAATTTGAAAACATCGACATATTGAACGGGTCGTTAAGAATTATTTAGAAAACTCTTTGTACTTGTCGTCTACTATTACCAGTTACTTACCAATTGAGGCAAACATTTCGATAATAGCCGGTATATAAATTCTAATTATATACTCAGTGACATATAAACTGCACCACCTAGAAGGGGTGGGAATTTTTGGACCAAATTTGGCAGAAAGATTGGACTAGTCTAAGGTAACAATTGATTAAAATTTGATAAAGAAAACACTTCATCTTTTTGATTTTTCTTTAATAATGTGTTGGTCCGCCCCTATTTCCAGCAAGTGGTCAATGTCTTCTTGGGGTATGGCATCTCAAGCAGCCTGTACTTCATGCCGTAGAGCTTATATTGTCAACGGTGGGTTCGGTAGATTCATCAATCTTCTACCCATCATGTCCCACACGTGCTCATTGGGCGACAAATCGGGAGATCTTGGCGGCCAAGGCAAAAGATTAACATTGGCCTCTTCAAAGAAGTCAAGAGAAACCCTTGCTACGTGAGGTCGTGCATTATCTTGCTGGAAAAGTGGGTCTTCCAGCCCTCGAAGATATGGAAGAACATGTGGTTCTACCACTTCGTCAATGTAGCGTCGGGCGGCCATACTGCCCCGAATGAAGAGCAAGGGTGACCTGCTGCCGTAAGCAATAGCACCTCACACCATCAACCCCACAGTTCGGTGAACATGCCTCGCAATCGAAAAATCAGGATTGCGCCCTTCTCCACGTCTTCGTCTAACAGTCATCCGACCATCATGCATTCCTAAACAAAATCGCGATTCGTCACTAAAGACAACTCGATGCCACTCCAAGTTCCATTGAAGTCTTTCCGTACACCAGGCCAAACGTTCCTGGCGATGTTGAGCAGTGAGGGGTAGCACAAGATGTGGGCGGTAAGACAACAAGCCAAAGGTTCTTATTCGACGATAAACTGTTCGCAAGCCTATCGGACGACCTTGTTCACCTAACCATTGATCAGCTATTGATCTAGTTGTAGAGAATCGGTCTCTCAAGGCCATTAGTCTTAAGCGGCGATCTTGACGTTCATTGGTTCGTCTTTGAGCCCCAGTGCCTCTTCTCCGACGTTCAACCCCATGTTCAGACAACGATTGATAAACACGCATTATTGTTGAGTGGTGCCGTCCCAAACGGTTGCTGATTTCTCTAAACAAAAAACCTGCTTCTCGTAAACCGACAATCCGCCCTCGGTCAAAGTCACTCAACTGCTGGTAAACTTGAGGTCTCCTTCCTCTAGGCATCATTAAACACTTGAAACACTTTAAACTAAAGAACGGGATCCGAAAAAGTGGAACAAATTCAAAAAATGACTCGATAATTGCTTGTCTATCACGACCTCTAAAAAATGACACAAACGTCAAAAATCCCATGACTACTTGATGATTGGGTTTCAAATTTTAATCAATTTCCCTGGACTAGTCCACTATTCCTGCCAAATTTGGTCCAAAAATTCCCACCCCATCTAGGTGGTGCTGTTTATATGGCACTAAGTATATTTCTATTGATGTCTGGTTTAAAGAAAACAATCTTCCATTTGATACATTCATTCGATTGAATTTCATAGATAGATAACCATAAATAACCTCCGTCAGGAGATCATTATTTAGCGTCCCTGACATAGTAGGCGTTAAGTGACGTTGAATCAATTTGTTACGTTGGTTCAATTGTAGTTTTGTCACTTGTTACCTGTTCCAATAATTTAGAATTTAAGTAGACAAATTTAGGGAAATTCTAAAAATGGAAAAATCAAAAGTTCGTGCCGTTATAAAATACTTGCAAAAGAAAGGGTTGTCGTCAAAAGGAATGAATTCATGAATACATGGTAGTTGTATTAGGTGAGGGTGCTGTTTCTTACCAAGTGGTGAAAAATATGTCTCAAAAATTTAAACTGGGGAGACAAACTTGTGAACATGCTAAGGGTGCTGAACTACCAGTGACTGTCACTACTCAAGAAAATGCTAATCGTATACACGATATGGTAATCACAGATAGACGACTGACCATCACTGGATAGCTGAAATTACGAATTTTTCTTATGGTACTATATAAAATATATTAACAAATATGTTGGTGCTAAAAAAGTTATTTGCACGTTGGGTTCCATGTTAGCACCTGATCAGAAACGTTCTAGAGTGCATTCCGAAGCCATTTTGGCAAATTTAGAGCAGATCCGGATGATCACTTCGATCCTGATTCGAAGCAACAAAGTATGGAATGACATCGCCGAGGTTCTCCGCCACCCCGGAAATTTCGTGTTTTGCCATCCGCTGGTAAAGTTATGGCCACAATTTTTGGGACGCAGCAGGATTTTCTATGACTGATTTTTTTGGAACATGTACGTACAATAACAGCCAACTTAATTTCAAAATTGCGCGATCGTACCCAGGAAAAAAGACGGGAAAAATTGAGCAAAGGGATTCTGTTTCATCAAGACAACGCTCCTGTCCACAAAAGTCATGTTGCCATTAGCGCTATTCTGAACGCAGGACTTGAATTGTTTGAACATCCCGCATATTCACCAGACCTGGCCACTAGTAATTTCTTTTTATTTCCAAAATTAAAAAAATATCTTCGAGGTACCAGATATGACGATAATGAAGTGATGACGGCCGTAAACGACTGGTTGGAAGAGCAACCGAGGGAATTTTCTTCCAGAGGAATAAAAGGCTTGGAGCATCGTTGGATCAAACGCATCGACGTTCAGGGAGATTGTGTAGAAAAATAAACGTTCCATATTTCTTCAATTTGTTTCCTTCTTTGTTAGGGACCGTAAATACTGATCTCCCTCGTAGTTTAATAATTTTTGACTCTCGGGTCCGTCTGGTGGCGTGCTGAAGAAGGAAAGTCAGTACATTTAAACAATTTCTTAATTCATATCGACCAGTCCAGCCGAAAGTCGTATTGTGACGTTTGAAACGTCAAACTTGCGTTTCATCAACAACGTTTTAAGCGCCGTCTACATCTTCTTTATGGTTTGTGTGCTTGGATTCGGTTATCTGCCGTTTTATAGTTATTAACATCAGCTTAATTTATTTCCATATATCTATTATCTACAATTCACAAGCATAGATAATAGTTATTTACAGTCGAATGCGGAAAGCTCAATTTTACAACGCGACGGCTTCGTTTGAAGCACGAGCCCGAAGGGCGAGTGCCTCATTTGCCGGAGCGCTGTAAAATAACTTAACGCATGAGATTTGTATTAAATTTTTTGGCCGATAATTTTATTTTAAATTAATAAGTCATCTTTTTATACCTATATATTTTATTTATTAGTTGGCAACATTGCATTGTGACAGACATGACATGACAGATATGAATTTGTTACATTTAAATAATTATATAAAAGTTAATTGTTATTAGGTAGGTAGGTACGTTTATTATTAGCTATTTATAATCGAATGTAGGAAATTGCATTTTGCTGCATGAAGTTTGTATCTTAAACACGATGCCCAGCGGAGTGTTTGGACTAATTTAATATTAAATTAATATTTCAATTTGGTGTATTTTGTTATACTTATTGGATTAAAAATTAATATATCTCGTTCTCCTGAACATCGGCTTCATGATTTCAAAATTGTGTATTTTTCCTACGTCTCTGGAGTATAAAAAGAAGGATTATTTACTTTACCGCATACTATGCGGGAAAACGCTTAGCCGTCGTAAAAACGAAGTTACATGTGACATGAACGGTGCATATTTCCAATGTTTACATCTCGGGAGGCCAAAAATACATTTACAATATTTATTTAGACGCTTCTGGATCGCGATAGGCCAGCTTCAAACGTCAAACGTACATTTTTAAATTTACATAAATGTTACAGTATCTCGGGTTTTACTGTGTAGACGACATATAATGTGTATGTCAAAATCGCAAATTTCAAAAAAATCCTATCTGATCAAATTTTCAAAAAAATATAAACAAAATTTAATAAAAAAAAATCGAATGAAAACAAGTCGATTGAAAATACTGAATCTAACTGTAATAAAACTATAAAAAATTAAGTGTCATTTAGCGCAAACTGAAGAGTTTGAGATAAAAACTTAGTTCAAATTAATGATAGCTTCAAATTGTTACCTTAACTTGTGCAGTTCAAATAAAAGTTAATTAATCATAGCGTACTTGGCTAAAATCAGACGTAGCTTTGGCAGATTAACTTTTTATCTAGCATATACAAAACATATGCATATGTCATAAATGTAAGTAGTCTTTCTGAAAATTCTCTTATGCCAATTATAAACTAAAAAGACAATGCACAGTTTTTATCTTTTTGAAAAGGAATCGAACAAATGGGAATATAATTTTTAGGTGAAATCCTTTTCTAAACAATAAAATTCTGAAATTTCGTTCTAAATACAAATTTTGACGCCTAGGAAAGATAAGGTTTTATTATTTTCACTTAAAAATTCAAATTGTAAAAAACAAAATACCAAAAAGTTTTCAAAAACAACAATTTTTTATAAAAGAATATATTTAAAACATTAACCAATTTAAGAATATATTTAAAACATTAACCAATTTAAGTGCAATTAACCGGAAACGCGAAAACAACAAACTACAATAAAACAAATTAAAAATCGAATATGTATGTAAATTATAAAGAAACGTCTTTGAGTAGCACATGTCAAAATTCAATTCAATAATATGTAACAATAAAAGATAAAAACATTTAATGCTTAAAATTACATATGAATTTACAAAAATTATACCCTAAATAAATTGAAATATTCGACATTATCATAACAATTAAGTAATGTTTCTCAAGTCACAGATTCGATTAAACTGCGATTTTGCGTTAACATAGCTGAAACACAATCTTAGCACGGATGAAACGGGGGAGAAAACGTGGATGAATGACACACAAATGTGTAAATATGTACAACAATGATTCAGAGCGATGTATAATACTCCATACTAACTTCATGTAATGTAAAATGCACAAACCAGATGGAACAATTGAAAACGTCAGTCAATACAAAATTTTCTGAAGATATTCCTAAGAATAGTTAATAGACATAGTCCACACGATAGTCAAGTCTTGTCCGATGCACTTGCGTGCCCGTGCCCACTAACTGTCAGAACAGATAAAATGGACCACTGGATGAGCGGTCCAGGTCAAGCGACACAGGTCGATTGCTAACCTGTTGTACCGTCGCAGGAAGTTGCATTTACATGCCTGCACATGCAAGCTATCAGCGGACAGCTCGCATACCAACAATTCATAGAATTGTGTCGGGTGTACACACCGCCTTGTAGGAGACACTTTCGCTAGACATGACACAAGCATACAGCACATAGCACTCGCGGTGACCTTAACACGGGCTTGCGTCCGATGACAACAACAACAATAGTAGCGCCACAATGGCAATCACAACAACAACAACAGGAACCACAGCATCGTCACTGTATCTGGTCTGCCCAACTCCACTGGCAATTCCTCGCTCACCTATAACGTACTCAAAGCACTTGTCATTAATACATCTCACTAATCACCCAATAATCCTAGTCACTGTTCGCACCAATGACTATAATACACATAGCACAATAACAGCGCAATACTGCGACAAACAGTCGCCCCTTTTGCCGTACGCCACCGACCGTCGTCGGGAACTTCTAATACTATATCTTATTTTCGTAAACAACCCTTGCGTACCGGGGCAATGCGAGTTGGGTGCAGTAAACATATACAACAGAAACGCTTGCATTGATTAAACTGAAATTATGCATTAACATGGATCACGGACTTTGTACTTTAAATCATTGGAAATAACTACCACAAACGGACTAGTCATTAATAAGAATCACCAAAAACAGAGTACTCATTAACTGAAACTTAGTTTACCTAGTAAAATTAAATTAGACATTTTTAAGCTTAACAAAAAATTTATTACATTGATGATTCATTAATTAAATTTAAATGTAAAAAGTGATGAACTACAATCGAACACTGCCATTGAAAATTATAGGAAACGGAAGAATAAACCCAATAAAAAAATTAAAATAATGTTCATTGTTCTAATTCGTTGTTCTTCAGCGTTTCCAAATACAAACGCGCGCGCACTAATAGCATACGCATTACAAGCGAAATTAACCATTTAACTTAATCTTATACGTTTGGTTGGCGCAACGTGTGGGTTTCTCCTCGAAACAAAAGAAAACAAAGCGCTCGTATGAATCTCCTCAATGTTACAAAAAACGCTCCTCGTGAATGACTCGACCGGAGAACGCCATAAAAACGCCTTTGATTATACGAAACATATTCCGCGCGGTCGTTTTTCCCCCTTTTTCTCGAAGACGCGTTGTCACTAATGATTAATTAAATAAGAAATCTGGTAAATATACACAACGCTATAATGCGTACTATTTTTAGACATCGTTCAGTCATTGTTGGCGTTTTCTCGGTTGCTTTTACGACCGACGCAAAAAACGTGTATTCTCACGTACATTTTCTAAATATCGAACGACGCGTTTAACGTCGAAGACACACACATAGGACGGGATGACTAAATAAACTCTCTAAGTAATACAAAGAAGTCTTAAATTCGCTGCCAAACAAAGCGCTGCACATAAGCAAAGTCGTTACTAATAAGCGTGCACTGTAGCAGACCATACGGAGCCGTCTAGTTAGCGATGCAAACGATTGTTTCGTGTATAATCGGGTATTGTGCATGGGAATTCAAAACGCCATATCGCTTCAACGGCAGCGCTATGGTTATAAAATCCAACGGAATTCGGAATTGCTAAGGTAAACAGTTATTATTTTTTTTATTATCCCCAAGAAATTATCATTAACGAAGAAGATTCTTTCCAAACCGCTGGCAAGTCTTGGCATGTGGCTTGGCTGACAATGTAGGTTCATTGGCGTCAACCAGATCTTGTGGACGGAGAGTTTTGGGAACTTTGTTGAGATTTTTAATAAACAAATAAACAAATAGCGAACTAAGGACAGTAATAATGGAATAAATAATTGGAGAAAGCCAAAGTGAAGATGGGTTATAAACAATTAATTGTTACCAACTAGGTGTGGACCTGCAATATGCAATTACATAAACTAGCCCATAAGGAAGAGGATCACTAGTTAAAACACTAAACAATGTAGATCACAGGGAATATATTTTGAGGACGGACAGGCGGACAAAGTATCCTGAAACAAATGTGTAGGAAAGGAATGTTTTATGGAATGTAAATACAACTTTAAAGTTTTAAAGAATTAATAAGAGACATTAAAAAACATAAAATAGAATTACAAGAAACAAAACAATTAGGGCTAGATAATGTAGATATAGAATAAGAAGAATATGAAAAATTACAGAAACATGACGTGAAAATAGTGATTGGAGATTACAACGCAAAGATTGGGAATGAATAAATGTACTGATTAACAATAGGAGTATTCAATAAACAAGAAATATCTGGAAGCATGCAACCTGAGAAACGTGTTTCTTATTTATTAGTCGTCTTATGGACGGCATAGCCAAATTAAAAGGTCGACAAAATTTGGAGGTTACAATACAATACGGAGTTAATAATAACAAGCAGCCGACCACGACATTGTGACAACAGTCAAAATACCCACAATATGTGTGGGAACGTTCAATATAGCCACACGGGAGGACATAGCCACCTGCGTGAACAACCGAGACCAGGATACAAATAATAAAAAAAGGTGCTTCCATGCGGGTATATGCCCATTATAAACTTCCTCATATATATATAGAAATCCCGGGTTAAAGCCTTCATTATTTATATCCTGGGCTCGGTTATTAACGCAGGTGGCTGTCTTCCGGCGTGGCTATGTTGAATGTTCCCACACATATTGTGGGTATTTTGACTGCTGTCAGAGTATGTTGGGCGGCTGCTTGTTGTTGACTCCATCTTGTTGTGTAACCTCAAAATATTGTCGACCTGTTAATTTGGCTATGCCGTCCTGAAGACGACTAATAAGTCAGAAACACGTGTCGTCGGCTGCGTGCTTCTATGCGTATGTAAATTAAAAACTTCCTCGTATACATACACAGGGTGTTCAAAAATAAATGTCACAAACTTTGAGGGCTGATAGTATGGCCCAAAATATGCCGAAAAGTTATAATGAACAGGGGTCAGCAAATGGGCGGTTTCGGAGATACGAATTTGTTTTAATTCCATAATACGCATCTATGGAACGATGCAAATCCCCATGCTATTATGGAATCCAGACATCAGGTACGTTTTTCATTGAACATTTGCCACCGAATCCGAGTCACTGTAGATCTTTGCGAAAAAGTTCGAAGGTCCATGCCACGGAGATGTGGTGTAACTGGTGTAAACGGAAAATGTTTCGTATCTCCGAAACCGTCAATTTGCGGACCCATGTTCATTATGACTTTTCGGCATATTTTGGGCCATGCGAAAACGAAATATCAGCAGAAATTATTCAAACAGGGGGAGTTCACTTAACTGAAAGAATATATGAGCTGCGTGAAATTAGTATGGGAGAAAAAACAAATGCCCGAAGAATGAAAACCGTGTTGATATATCTTTTGCATGAAAAATGTGACAAATCTTTATATGAAAACTATAGAGGTTGTATTACTTGACGGAACTTATAAGATACTAGCCAAACTTATTAAGGAAACATTAAGTAATGTTACTGATGATATATTAGGAGAAACAGATCGGTAAATGGCCACATTTTTACTCTCAAAGATATTCACAACAACAACCTGCTGCGAATTCAATAAATAGAATACTGTATGTGCTATTCATTCATTTAAAACAAGCCTATGAAAGAGTAAATAAAGAACACATATACCCTAAAAAATGGCTAACTATGATGTTGAATGAAGCACAAAATAAAGTGCTCTGGAGTGGCCACAAATCAACAGAATTTGTGGTGGGAAATGACCTGAGCCAAGGTAACGCTCTCTCTACTATAATCTTCAACCGAGTTTTGGTAAGCGTCATTAGATGCAGTAAATTAAAAATGGAAGGGACAATATATAATAGAACAACGCGCATCAATATTAAGCATAACTGGACGCCCTTATATTCCTAGCAAACACGAAAGCGGAATCAAGTAGGATCACAACAAAATCGGAGAAAGAAGTAAACGTTTTTGGACTAGTAATAAACCAACAGATATCAAATACATCGTAATGGGCGAAACCAAACAGAAGATGAAAATTTTCAAATAACTGCGAACGATGGAAGGTAATATGGATTTGACACGGTAAAAGCGTTCTTAAGCTTGCGTAAAAGAAAAAGGACGTGAGGAGCGGGAAATAAAAGTCAGTACAAGAATACTGAAAAATGGAAATTAAAGAATACTCAAGAAGAATGAAGATAAGAATTAATAAAACCGTTATAAAGTCAACCATTACATGTGAGACATGGTCACTAAATAAAGCAGATACTAATGCCCTTGATAGATGTGAAAGAAAAATAGCAAGAGCTATATACGGTGGAATAAACACAGAAGTCAGCTGGCGAAAAAGAATAAAAAAGGAACGAGACATTATGTACAAAGAAACAAAGATAACATCCATCATAGAAGCCCAACGAATAAGGGGGATAGGACATATAGAAATAATGGCCGGAAATAGATTACCAAAAATGGCCCTTAATTGGAAAAAAGGAGTCCACGAAAAATATGGGTGGAAATTGTAGAGCAAGATCTAAAAATCATGTAGATTCTAAATTGGAAAAAGTCAAATACAGGAGTAACCAGGGGTTTTTTGGAGTTGGGAGCTGACTCGAACCAGATTGAAAGTCAATCCCACGATCGATATTCGTAAGTGGTTAGCTTTAGCTTTACCGGATGTTGCAGGGGATTTTGAAACTTCGCCAACCAATGCAGCCCATAGAAAACGGCAGATGAAATGGAGAGATGATATGAATGAATACATAGTCCGATGTTTCTATACTATTACTCGATTAGAAACCGTGAAATCACCCTACGGCGAAGAACCGTCGAGTAGTGAATACCCTTAACTATAACATAGTGCCTTACAAAACATATGGGATCAAGGAATCTTTGATGTTAAATAACAAAATATCATCTTCGAAACTACTTCAAAGTAGAGCGAAATTAGCAATAGAACTCGGAATGCTCAAAGAATCTTTGCAAGAAGAATAAGAAGTGTATATAGGCAAAACATCACAATACGCCGAAATCGTAAGAGAGAACCAAGACCTACAGCATTATACTAGTAAGTGGCTTGATAGCACCACAGTAACTCAGTGGAGATCATTGATCGTTTAAAACAACAGCGAAACAACTTAAAACCTTATATGCTCACTTTCATATGAAATACACCCATTATTAAGAATTAGTGTAGTAGTGTAGTTAAACATTTTACAGCTGTAAATTTGGTCGACTTGGCTTTAGGGAAGCATTTTGTTTATACGGCAAGCCTGCGTTTGTGAGTTTCGCTCTTGTTTTGGTGCGATTTGTTAAATTCAATCGAGATCCCATTGGATTACTGGATAATCAAAGTTCCTGCGGGAGACATAATTTCGGTTGTGGAAAACAAGGATCGCCATTGTGCGTATTTCGTTTTATGTTGAAGGAATAAGGTATTACGGATTCTTAAGTTTTGGATTGTTAAATTCCGGATTTTCTAACGCTGTATTGGACTCATATTGCCTGCCGGAGGCTGTGGCTAAAATCCCGGATAGGATTTTCCGGCCGTTATTTTCGACGGCTTACAGATTGTTCGAGAAGCCAGTGACGTCACCGCCCACTAGGGAATTTATCGAGTGGCGTTCAACCGCAATCGACATAGACCTACGCGAGAAAACAGGTGACGGAATCATTTGTCGCAAACGCGATGTAATTGCGAACCAGCAGGCAAAGTTTAATTTAATTAATGGTTTCTTATTAACCAGTAATTAATTTCCCTACATATTTACCTTTTTGAATTTATATTGAAGTAGTGTGCCTTCAAGCTAGTTAATTTAACTTTTGCTCATTTCGTGTGTACATTTGCTTGTGAGGTAACATTTATTTTATGCCTCTTTTATATATCAACTTAATGTCAGTTTAAGGTCTTGGGCCATTGTATATTTGTTATTTGGTGTCGCATATTTGGATGCGCAATGTTGTTATATGAATTTGAGCGTGACTCTTTTATAGTCAGTTCGGACAAACTGTTTAAGTTATCGCAAGACGATTGCCCATTTTTATTCGGTACTAATGTTACACATATTTTATTTATTTCATTCATTCGGCGTTTATGTCTTCGACGATTAGCTCATATCCAGGATACTGCACGAGATGAGTTTATTTTATTTTACCTTTGTTTTGGTGTAACATTATTTTCCTTTGGCGGAACCCGGTCCGGTGCTCCTATGTCGATTTTGTGCTTAATCCTATTTCAATTTAGTTCAATAAATGTGGGTGATTACTTTAAAGTTAGAACGCGCTTTATTTCTTTCAACTCGTTCCGTACGATGCACGCCGACATGTTCTGGTTAGGGCTGTATAAATTATTATTATAATGTATTATAGTCTCCAAGCACCTTCAGTATTCGGCATCTGAAAAATTATTAAACATTTCCATGTTTCCTCTTTTTACCGAAACAAAGGAACGTAATACGCAATAGTTTTCCCTGAGCCTGAACATTCTGCCAGCACTGCTCAAGCGCCTTGATAAAAGCTAAACGCACAAAAGATGAAGATGCCAGCAGTGCACATGTAGCCTATGAAATGTAAATAGTACCCAAAACGTGTTTATTCTTTTGAAGAACATGTGGCAAACGAAATTCGAAACCCAAGCAGAATTATGCAACAATGAGACAATATGATGTATTGTCATGCACACATGCATTTCCCTAAATCTACACACACGAGCCACGGTTCCCCTACTCCGTCCACAACCTCTGCTACGGCTATTTCAGTATATACACCAGCCCATGCCAATACCATTTATCTGCTATCACAGCCTCCTGCATGTAACATGCCTTTTTCTGAAATAGAAACAGTGCGACTTGACACGGCAGCTGATGAGGTACAAATTACTTATTGTACTAATAATGGACGCAAATAAATTATTCATTTGAATACATTTTACTTAACTTAATGTTGTGTTTCAAAACTTTCCTGGTTGCTTCTCAGACCTTGGGGATGAAAACTGGTATTGTAGAGTAAAAAATCCTGAAGAAATACATTATACAAGTCTACAAAAAAAATGCGGACAAAATTTTACTATTGACAATAATGAAATGTTAGCAGTGATTTCATTTTTACGTATGCCTGTCAAATTACTTGCAGCTTGGAGTTTGGAGTTTTGATGTAAATAATCTGTTCACTAGATTTATTTGTGAGTTATTTTCACATTTTAGAATATTTGAAACTTATTAAACGATATTGGCTACGTCAAGAATGTGCTGTTTAAGTGATCCAAACACTTTTTGTTACATCTGTGGGGAGTGTACCCCCAAAAAGTTCAGGAAACCAATAAATAAGTTTGTGCGAAGTGCGTACTTTTGGTTATTTTGGTATACACATAAGCCGTGGACTTCAGATATTGTCTGCAAACCCTGCTGTGAAGACATGTGAAGACTGTGGGCGAGAGATCCACGGAGTCATATCAAGTTTCGAGTTCCTATAATTTGGACAGAACAAAAAAATCACTTTGATCACATATTTTTGTTCAGTAAAGTTACATGACATGAACCCAAAAAAAATGAGTTATCCAGATTTAACCTCAGCTAAAAGACCCTTACCCCACTCAAATGATGTTCTCATTCGCATTTTTTGTGAAGTTTCACAGGAAGACACAACTACAGATCACTGTAGTAAGTAACGTGTGAGCAACGGAATTGTGATTAAGGGAAGGCTTTGGAAGTTTTCGCGTGTGTCTTACATTCATTTTGAGTAAAAGAACTACTCGCCGTTACTAACCAGTGAACCAAACCTTTTCCCGGTAATTTAAATTTAGATTAAATCAAACTCAATAAAACTAGGAGGCCAAATTGTCTCCGTATTTAAACTAATGATGCGATATCCAAAGAATTGCCTCAGAAAACTAATGTTTTCAAAAGTCATGTGTGCATGGGCGCCATCTTGCTGGAAGTTCGTCGTCGTGCAACATGTTGGTGTTAAAATTTCTAGTCGATATCTCGAAATTATAAAATTCTTGTGATGCTTCACTTTTGAATTGTAGATACATAATAAAACTTAACTGAAGTCCAAGCTTTGGGAAGTTTGCTTATACTCTAAAAATATAGTATATAGTTCTGTTTTATATTCATAAATGTCGCTTGCTCCTTCACCATAATATTTAATCAATTACTGATCTATTTCTTAAAAGCACACACTGCCATCGTCATCGTCCCCTTTTCATCTAAATATTCCTTCTAATTTGTGTAATTTTTGTTGCATTCAGGATTGGATTTTGTGTTCATTTATAGTTTTTACTTTTAATTTTTCAGCATTTTCGTTGCTGTTCTCTTTTCTTCTCGGTATCTTAGTTTATCTTCGACCTTTTGTACCATTTTGGTCTTGCCTTATTTCCCCCATGTAACATTCTTCATTAAATTAGTTCCTCCGCCGCCCACTTTTATCTTCTTACTACTTCGTTTGCTTGCCTTTCAGCTTTTTTCAATGGGCAAAACTTTGTTTTCTCTTTGGTTTCCACATTCGTCTGATATTCTCTGTGGATATTTGTATTTTGCATTACTCTTCCTTCATTTATTAACATTATCCCTACCATTTACAATTTCCTATGGCCTCTTTCTTCCTTGTTTTTCTTGTACAAATATTGCCCGCACCAGGTAGTGATCAATCTGATCCAATATACCCCTCTAATGATCTTCTATTTTTTATTAACCTTACTAATTTTCATGTTACGAAATGGTCGGTTTTATTGACTATGTAACGAACTGGTACTAGCCATGTATTTTTCTAGGTTTCATTTTATTGAAAGTAAGTGCTCATTATACTGCAAACGAATCAGCTCTATCCCATTTTCATACGACCGTTAATTTGCACTTTGCTTGTCAACTATGGGTAGTAATTTTTTTCATATCCAATTTTGTATTGGGGTCTCCTATAAGTTGTCCCATAAAATGTTTAGAATTCGTATCTTCCTCCTTTTGGTTTTATTCCGTCGTAGCTTGAATATTTGTTGAATGTTTCCGTCAATTCGGAAATTAAAGCAAATGAAAGACTAGCGAAAGACTGTTTAAACTTAAAAGTTGCCACAATTCAAAAGAATACATGAGTGAGGCTATTACTCATCTTGATTCTTAGCACGTTGTAATCCCGTGCTTTCATAGTATATAGTTTACCATTATGACGTTATTAGGTGTGCTCTCCACTGTTTATATGTGTCCTTATGGCAAATATTGAAGTTTATATTTAAAGCGGACATTGCATTGTTCAAGCTAGTTGTGAATTTTTCCACAAATACCTAGTAACCTCATACCGTGATTTCCTAAAGCTCAGTTATCTACAACAAACTTCTACATGTTCCAAGACGTCTAAATCATTTTTTCTACCATTTCTCAGGTAAATTTTTACCATATTTCGCTTTTGTACTTCGTTAAATACGAATGCCTTTATTAAAAACTGTTTTTTGCTCGAAAAAGTATTGACAATACTTCAAAAAGTAACAGTTTAAATGAATTATTTTATTGGATTAAAATTACACATTCATGGTATGTCTATTTCCCTCTTCCAGGACTGCTCTAACTTTAGCATCGGGGACGAAAATGACACTGAATTCGAAGACACAAGTTCTAACACTAAACCTTTTAATAAACATGAGCTAAGTCACCTAATCAGAGAGCTGAACCAAAGAATCTTCAAAACCGTTGGCGTCTCGATTAAAAGAAATCTCTGGCTACAAATATTATCAAAAGCGAAATATGTACCGTACTAGAGTGAAAAAAATTAATCCCAGTATTTCAATTAGAAAACAATATTGCATTTTGCACTGACATAGGCAGTATTCTTAATAAAATAGGGCTTAGTGAATGCCATCCATGTGAATATAGATAGTTCCAGAAGAAGAATATGTCCTATTATACAATATTAATAAAGACGGCCCGCCATTGCTTATTCAACAAGTTTGAACGAATACGATCAGACACTTTTACTTGTACTGGAGGAAATATGTTACCAACGTCACCAATTGCGTCGCTTTGAAAATTGTGATTTTTTTATTGGAGCACCAAGATAGATACTACACATCCATGTTTATCTGCTTGTGGGACAGCAAAGCTTGGTTGCCGCTTGTTTCTATGAACAAAGGCATTCTGACCCACTACATATTAAATTGAGACTTATGAAACAATTCGTTAAAGCGTTAGCTAAAAATAGTTTCCGTTTTGTATACTTAGCTAGCAATTTTCCCAGATTAAGTTTTGAAACGTTAGAAGCTGGCATATTTGATGGTTCTCAGATTAAAACATTGGCAAAAGATCCTACTTTCATGAAATGAGCATATTTAGAATCGTTGGTCTGATGTTCATTTGTTCATTGCCAGATAGCCTTGGCTTTTTTAGCGAAAAACAGTGGAAACGATTTCATCACTACATAATAATGCAGGGGGAAACATACCAAGGTAGAGGGACACGTACATGACAGCTATTGGAGCGAAAAAATCACGAGAAAGATTTATTAATGTAGAATAATTTAAGAAATATATAATTTATTTGGAAAAATTGATGTTACTACACAAAGGCCACTTTCTGAATTTTACCAAAGATATGTAAAATTATATATTCCATTCAAAACTGCCTAAAAACAGATTAAAGCACCATATTTATAATTGTTGAACGATATGAGTGCCAAAACTCAAACAACATAAATCGAGCAATTCAAATTCAGTACATTATTTTTGTTTTTAATTCATTACAATGTTATGCATCTTTAATTAATTGAAGACAATCATGACTTGTTTCTAAAATATGTTGAACCGTTCAGTTCGTTTGAATCTAAATTGTGCTATATATATACTTAACTATACTATAAATACTTTTATGGCATGTGGAACAAATAATAATTATCTGCGTACACAGGTGAATAATACATAACTCGCATGCAAACAAGACAACTGGACGTTCGCAATGTGATTGTAATTTTTATAAAATAAAATTTAATAACTCATTATTTTTTCCATATTTTAAAAAAATTTAACTTGATTTGCTGAAATATCCGTCAAGTCTTCTTTTATAAAGATCTTATTTCTTTTAATTTTGTTTTTAACTTATACTCTTTGCTTTTATATTTATATGAGTTAAATTTAATAATGATTGGACAATTACTTACTACTAGATGTTACATCATGTTCAGTTTAGTTTTTAAGATATCAATACAATACAAATATGTATTTTTATTCAATTCGCTGGGGACTGTAATTAATAAATTACACTGTATCCAACGGAGATATTTCATGGTCTCTAAAACATTAACCTAGTCTAGATGCTAGAAATATCTAATTCTGGTCCACAGACACGACTTGTAATTAGCACGAAAACCAGTTCGAAATCCGCACAAGCAATAAAACGTAAATAAAAATAAGTGGAAACCACCGAATACATTTAATGCGCCCCGATAGTGCAATAGCAATTTGCTTTTGCAGAAAATGCGTTACGAACTTTTACTGTTCCTTTTGGGATAATCTAGAGTATACGGAAACTGGTAGATATTATTTGTGGAAATGAGCGAAACAACACCTCCAACTTATTTACATTTATATTAGCGTTTGTGCAGGCACCTCTCGAAATATCAACTCGTAGCTCCGCCTTTATAACGGAACGTGGTGTAATGAAAATGGCGAAATATGTTCGAAGAACGAACCACGAAATTTATTTTTATTTCGGCGAACATCGGGATCACCTCGACGAATCCACTAATTAGGTATAATTGTGAGATTACAGATCCGAATACCATGCACTTGTCTTCCTTTAAATACCTAGGAAGAGTCTTTGATTTATACGTTTACACGTATATGGTATGAGATTATTTCTAAAATTTATTGGCTCGTTATCGTTTAAGTTTTACGCAACAAAATTTTACGGTACAGGTTCTAAGTGGCTATGCGAATTGAATCCACCTGCGATTCTAAATAACCAACTTTTCACACAACCAAAATTTACAATTGAAAACTCAATTGTAAATTTTTAAACTCAACGGAATGAATCAAAAAAATCACAAATATGACAATACCTAGACACAGCAAGCTAATTTCATTTGACGTCACGAATCTGTTCCAGAGTATGAAATGTTCATAGATAACCTGAAAATATCATTAGCACACACCCGCTATTTAAATGCTGTGTTTAGTGGGTCAGCTACATACGTGGATGGCATACATACAGTTTGCCTCACAGGCACGGATAGACAATTACAATCTTTACATATTTATATCAACACCATTCACCCCTACATAATATTTAGGATCGAAATAGAAGTAAACAAATCCATAAATCCCCCCACACACACACACACACAACCCAACCCAACCCAACCCTACCAAACCCAACCCAGCCTACCAATCAATGATCCATAGACTTATAAGTGGAGATCATTATATAGCGTCCCTGCCATAATAGGCGGTGAGTGACGTTGAATCAATTTGACGCATTAAAGTATTAATCATTTGTTGTTACGTTGGTTCAATTGTAGTTTTTTCATTTGTTACCTGTTCAAATAATTTCGAATTTAAGTAGACAAGTTTAGAGCAATTCTAAAAATGGAGAAATCAGAGGTTCGTGCGGTTATAAGATGCTTGCAAAAGAAAGGGTTGTCGCCAAAAGAAATTCTTGAAGACATGGCAGGTGTATTAAGTGAGGGTGCGGTTTCTTGCCAAGTGGTGTATAATGTCTCTAGAATTTAAACTGGGAAGACCAACATGTGAACAAGCGACGGGTGCTGGACGACCACTGACTGTCACTACCCAAGAAAATGTTAATCGTATACACGATGTGGTAATGACAGATAGACATCTGACCATTCGCCCGATAGCTGAAATTACGAATTTTTCTTATGGTACTATAGAAAATATTTTAACAAATAATTTGGGGCTAAAAAAGTTGTCTGTACGTTGGGCCCACGAATGTTGACACCTGATCAGAAACGTTCTTGCATTATGAAGCCAGTTTTTTAAAGTTTAAAGCAGATCCGGATGAATTTCTTTCTCGATTCATCACTGTTGATGAAACGAGGATTCACCACTTCGATCCTGAGTCGAAGCAACAAAGTATGGAGTGGCATCGCCGAGGTTCTCCACCCTGCAAATTTCGTGTTTTGCCATCCGCTGGCTATGGTCACAATTTTTTGGGACGCTTTTTTGGAACGTGGACATACAATAACAGGCGCCTACTATGCCAACTTAATTTCAGGACTGCACAACGGTCCTGTCCACAAAAGCCATGTTGCCATGAGCGCTATTCTGAATGTAGGATTTGAATTGTTTGAACATCCCGCATATTCACCAGACCTGGCCCCTTGTCATTTCGTTTTATTTCAAAAATTAAAAGAATACCTTCCGGGACCAGATATTACGACGATAATGAAATGATGACGGCCGTAAACAACTGGTTGGAAGAGCAACCGAAAGATTTTTTCCAGATGAATCAAAGGTTTGGAGCAAAACAAAAGTTTGATATTTCTTCAATTTGTTTCCTTCTATATTAGAGACCGTAAATAATGATCTCCCCTCGAATTTACACCAATGGGTAGAGAAAAATTTTATTTGGAAAGACAAACGGAATTGGTACAATAGCTTTAAATAATGGTTACTAGATAAACATAGTAATTGACATTTTAACTAAAATACAAAAGTCTAGAATACTCTCTTCTCTTTGCTCCAGAATTCAATCTAAAATCCCATTAGTTATAACCCTATCACGTACATTGTCAAAATTTCTGCAAAAATAGGGACGATTATAAAAAAAAATCGAAAAACCAAACAACAATAAGAAAGACAAAACGGAAAGTTGAACTCAGTGTTTAGAAGTTGATTTAGGAAGAATGTAAAAATGTCCACAAAGTTCAGAATCAAAGAACATGAAGGAAGCAACAACACGACTAATCCGACTCTACTTTTGCTAACCATTGTTTAGAATATTGTCATAAATTCAATATCAAATTTGAAGCACTACATAAGGAGGGAAAAAGTATAAAAGTTAATTCATTAGAAAGTTTAGAAATCAATAAGTTTAATAAAATATGTATTATTTTGTTTGAGCAATTAGATGTTAACAGTTCCCCCCTACTAATCTAATCATTACAGCCCCTCAATTTCTGTTTTAGTAGTAAGGCATATAGTTTTCTTGTGTAGAGCTGTATTTTTCACCTGATGAACCCAAAATGTTTGCGGAACATAAGTAGTGTCTACAATTTATTTGAAAGTAAAAACAATTTGTGTTATTATTATTATTACTTTTTACGTTTGACAATATATCTAGTAGTAAATTCAGCAAGCAACTAGATATAAAATTATGATATGCTATTGTAAGACGTTTTCTATTTGGGTACGAAATTGGAAACATTAGACACCCATATTTACTATCACTCATTTTATTAATGTCATAAACCTCTAATAAATATACTACCTCTGTCCCAAATTATGGTATACATTTCTCTACAATTTACGGAGTTTTTGAGTCTTTGAGGAAATCATGAATTTTAGGTGTTGAATATAATTTACACACGGTGTTTCTAATGAGTATTGGGTGGCTTTTCTTAAAAATTATTTAGTTGTGACAGACGGTCAATTAAAAACCTAGAAAGTATCAAAAAATCAAAAATACACCTATTGTTGCGTCACGTAGGACGGTTACCATTCAATTAAGTTTAAATTTAAGTTAATTTAAGTTTTCTATTAATGTAAGTCCACATAAAGTTAAAGTTTTGTTTCGCTAATTTAAGTTTTGGATACCATAATTTGGGACAAATAAAATCGGAGAAATGTATACCATAATTTGGGACAGAGGGATATATAATTATACAAACAATGGGCAAAATTTAAATTCGACCCCGCTTTCGAGATGTCGACACGTAATCATAAGCATTTCTCCGGTTTTCGTGAGAGCTTTGTGGCGATATCTCCTTCAAGACAGTATACTGAGAGTTTTACGTATTTATTACTTGTTATTAGTCGATGCTTTCTTGACGATGTTAATTTAAAAGGTATGCTCCATGTGCCCTACTAAATTAAATATGTTTAGTGATTAGTGAATTGGTTTATTATTCGGTGGTAATTGCCTACAATTTAATAAACACGCTCACAAAAAGAATTTGACCTATGAATTTGTGTCCACAGATATTTGACAATGACAAATTCCTAAATGAGTAATGCCTTTTTGTTTAACACTTTATCTATGGTTACGTTTCAAATTAAATCTTCGTAATTCTTAATTGTATAAAGTAATTGATATATACAGGGTGTTAAAAAAGTTTCACAAACTGAAATGGCTGATAGTATGGCCCAAGATATGCCAAAAAGTCGTAATGAACATGGGTCCGCCAATGGACGGGTTTGGAGATACGAAACATTTTGCGTTTACATCTCTTACACCACATCTCCGTGCATGCACCTTCGAACTCTTTTGAAAAGACATACAGTGACTCGAATTCGGTGGGATCCTTGATATACTCGTTGCTCCGGGACAACATTTACAGGCGTAGCGTACACTAAGATTTTCAAATATCCCCAAAAAAAGAAATCAAGGGGGTTTAAATCGGGCGATATTGGAGGTCATTATACAGGTCCGCCCCTTCTTACGCATCTTCTTCCAAAAGTTCCGTGTAAATACTCTCTAACGGCAATCGAAAAATACAGCGGAGCACCATCGTGCTGCAGCCACATTTGTTGCCTTTAGTGCAAATGAATCTCGTCTAAAAGATTACCTGCAGAAAGTTCAGATAAGCAGCGCCTGTCAATCGGTTTGATAAAACATCCAGGCCTAGTAACCCGTCGCCCAAAATACCCATCCAAATGTTCAATAATAAACGTACCTGATGTCTGGATTCCATGACAAGTATCTTCGTCGACATACGCATGCCTATTATGGAAATAAAAAAAAATCGTATCTCCGAAACCGTCCATTTGCGGACCCATGTACATTACGACGTTTCGGCCTATCTTGGGCCATACTGTCAGCCCTCGAAATTTGTGACACTTTTTTTAACACCCTGTATTTACGATTACTCGATTAAAACTTCAAACGATCGAACCGAAGCATTTTTTCTTTAAATCGCAAGGCATTCTTATGTAGGGTACTTTACTACTTATCAAAATAACCTATTGTTATTTTTAGCCAACATACTTTTTATATGTTCCAAGCATTAAGAAATTAACTCCATTCTATTGCTTAACATTTAATACACCCTACCAAATTTAACAAACCACAAATATACACATAAACAAATTTTCAACCAAAACGCAATCACAGATTACATTTTGTGTGTTTCAAAATTTGTTTTCAAAAATTCTCTTTCCATAGTATTAGTGTTACACATGAAATTGTGAAGGCTAGTAATGACTTAAAAACTTCATTCCGGAAAGTGAAAAACATAAATAATGAAGAAGTAATATCCTATATAGGCAACAAAAACGTGAGAACCGAAATAACACTACCGTAATAGAATCAATCAAAGCGGGAAATAAAATTCGCGAGGTATAGAGAATCGTGAACTCAAAATTAGGCAGAGTAGATAAAATATCGAAAGTTATAAAATTGAGTAAAAGCGAACATGAAGTAAGTGAACCGATTGAAGTTGCTAACCTATTTGGTCAATATTTCTAAACAGTGGCCTCAACAATGTTGAGGAATCATTTTATTGGATATGAGTCTAAATGGTGTACGGTTGGTGAAATGAATTCCGCGTTGTTCTTCCAACAGAAATATTCTTGGACTGAAGAACATCAAATGTACTGGACCAGATGGGACACGTGTGGCAATTATTGACTCTATCATTGACTGGAATAATAAACTTTACGATATAGGAGGGCGTCAATATTGAAACAATCTATAGTTAAACAAATTTATAAAAAAGGCAGTAGACGGTCTGTAGAAAACTATCGACCAATCTGTTTACAAAGCGTTTTTTCCAAAATTATAGAAAAGCTAATGTATTATCAAATAATTGCTTTTTTAAATAAGCACAAAATACTAGGAGAGTTTCAGCACGGCTTTAGATCAGGTCACTCGACGGAGACGGCAAGTATAAATTTTCTTAATTTTATTTATAAAGAAATGGATGAATGTAGGCGGGTTGTGGCGCTATTTTTCAATATGTCTCGTACCTTCGCTAGCATTGATCTTAGTTTTGTAATATCTAAATGCTATAATCTTGGACTACGAGGTGATGTCCTTCAATGGATTAATTCATTCCTAATTGGAAGAAAGTTAATCGTCTTAGTCGAAGGGTCTCTGTCATGGGAACGTGATAATGATTGTGGAGTTGGTCAGGGGTCGGTCATTGACCCATTAATATTAATCTTATTTATCAATGGCCTGCCAAGTTATATAAGCGGAGGTCTTCTCATAAACTATGCTGATGATACATCCATCGCGATATCTGGTACTGACTCTGACCAATTGCATCAATCGGTCAGGACCGTCTTTTCCGAACTAAAAGACTGGTGCCACAGAAATAAATTGATGGTAAATGCGACAAAAACGCAATGTTTGTTCTTTGGTAACAAATTAATAATGTAAACTCCGTAAATTTTTTGGGCATGAAGATTGACAAAATATCTCTTGGCGTGAGCACGTAGACTTTGTATGTAAAAAGCTAGCCAACGCGTACTTTGCGCTGTGACAGTTAAAATATGAACTGTTTATGGATGTATTAATGCAATAGTATTATGCGCTTGTTTATTCGCACCTTTCGTACGGAGTCGGAATGTGGGGAGCGTGTACCCAAATTATTAGAGTATTTATTCTCCAAAAACGAATAATACGCTTAGTATACTCATTACGTTCTCAAGAATCATGTAGACCTACTTTTGTGGAGAACAAAATAATGACCCTTGCTGACATCTACATCTACAAAAGTTGTGTATATGCAAAATGAAACGAACAAAAATTTATACACAATTCATGCTTTCATAATTACCCCACCAGACAAAACGAAATGTACCCAACAGCACAGGACGAATCGGTACGAAGTTTCACCATATTATGATTGTACAAAAATCTTCAATAAATTAGATTAGAATATAAGAAATGAACCTAATGTAACTATGTTTATAAGAAAACTTAGGAATTAGTTATTGGACAAATGTCATTATTCCTTACGGGAATATTTTTAAAGTGCTTTATGTGTATTAATGTGTTAGTGTAATCTAACCTGTCTAATGTCATATTTGATCAAAAGGACCAATAAAGCTTATTATTATTATATTATTATTATTATTATTACTTATTAAATGAAATTGAAAACATTACTTTTCTATAAAAAGTTTCTTACTTGATTTTTTAATGTTTGTTAATTACTTTGTTGTTATTAATATTGATTTTTGTTTGTTTATTAATTAAAGTTTTTAATTTTATGGTTTGTTTATTTTTAATTTCTGTAGAAATATATTCGTAATTTTTATTTTTGTTTTTGTTTTTGAATGAATGCATTATATATGTTTAGTGGTATGTAATTTATTTATGTATTATTAGTTTTTTCTATTATGGCTAATGTAATACAACAGTGTTATTTGTGTTTAGTTTAGTTTATTTATGTTTTTGGGTATCGATTTGCATTCGTTCCAAGTAATTTTCATCGAAAACTTCACTTGCTTGCATTTAATTTTCAAGCTGGGCCATTTCACGAATTTGTTTTTTTGCCGTCGAATTTTGTGGGTTAATTTCACAGTTATTTAAAATTAATGCCAATCAAGTGAGTGACCAACTATGCAGGTTATAAATCAAACATTTTATTATATGTTTATGCACATGTTTAATCATTGATGCATCCTTTAAACGTTCAACGGTTCAACTTTGTGGCGCCCAATTTTTAGATATCTTTTAAGATCAGCCTTCTAACTAAAATGAATAAGTTAACACCTTCCAACATTATATAGTCTATTATCGTATTAGCTTAGAATATTATATAATATATATAAGTTATATGAGTATAAAATCCAGGTGATAGTCACACTCTAAGTATCACATCAGAATCAACATAAAATGGAAATGAATGGAGAAATAACAGAGCCGAATTCATTAGTATTAATAATCCATGTCATTATAACTTAATATAAATTGTTTCCCATTAAAATTGTTCCATTCCAGTGTTTTACATCGCCATAATTTCCCATCTTGTATTTACCATCATCAATATGTCATTACCGGGCATAACGTGTATTTACTGCATCCATTTCAACACTGAAACATAGCATAATAGGATCGCAAGTGTATCTAACAAGTTATATCACTTAGCACCTGAAGTGCATAATAAAATCGTGACGATAAACATCATAATTTTCGAACAGGTAACAACTATTACGTCACGTCCACCGCTGGTATGGACGCTCCAAGCTATGCGCCGAGCGCCTTCAGAATTTTAAAACCACACAATCGCAATTCAAACTATTTACAGTCCGTTTCCGTAAACATCCCGATTAATAAACACCATCAACCAGCAACACTCACGGCCACGTAATAAACTCACGTCTACAGTAAATGCGCTAAACAATATTATTGTTATCAATTAGTTTTAATTGGTGCTGCTGGTGCTATGTGTGGCTATCGTATGTACGAGCTACTGCTATACATGATGTTAATTAATTGAAATTTAACTGCTTGGAGTTGTTTATTTAATTAATGGTTTATGGAATCTCCAATAAGGGATTTTATTACGGCGTCGTTCACACGACTTCATTTATAATTTCAAAAAATTATACCAAGATGTTTGCAATTATTTGTTAAATCACGCTTGACACAATTATAATTGTACTCGTTATAATGTAACTGCATACATGTATTTTATGGAACCATAGGTACAAAATATTGAGAGAGTGATATCAAAATTGTGTTGCTTAGGGTTACTTATGTTTGGATTAAAATGCTTATATCTACATATATTAATTAACAGATCGTCAGAATGGAAAGTGAGGTATTGTATAGATATCTAAGAATTAGGTTATCGATGTGGGAAATTATGTAATTGCTTTCCCCTAAATGCAAACGATATTTTAACCACCTGCGTGGTACATACAACATTCTATTCAGTACTAATACAATTAGCCTTTATCATCTCTAAAATAACATCAAAGTGAAACATTTTTTTACTAACACCCGATTAGAGTCTGCCTCAATATTTTCACGGGTTGTCAGTTTCTGAAATGTAGATGGCGCACTTATATTTTCGGAATGCATCCCCGAAACTGTCTGCACATTTCCGACGATTTTGTTGGGCGAGCGTGGTTCAAGGGACACAGTTACCTTCTTAATGCGCTCGAAAAACTTTAAAACGAGATTAAGTGGGATATTCTTGCAGTCTTTAATTTTACGTCCTATTGCACACCCTCTATGAGAAATGCGCCACTTATTCTCGGAACTACAGACGGACCAAATTGGTTTAAAAGCTTGCGTTTAGGCGATGAACTCACGAATTGAATACCGAATAAATGCGTCGGAAAGTTTCCGATGTGGCGGAAGTGGCCCCATCAATCGCAAATGCACTACAATTAATATTTTTAAATGCACACTTATTCAAAAATATTCAGTGAGCGCAGCTCCATCCACGTGTTTAGAATCCATTTGGAATGTTACTGCGAAAATGTATAACAATAAAAGTATTTATGGAATTTATAAATTTGTTGATTGGTAATAAAAAATATAATTATACAATTGTTCATGTTCATGTCCATCAATAAAACAATATGAAACTATACTTTATTTAATACACATGTTAAAACAGCAGACTTATCGGTCTAGTGATTTAGTTCGTATGCTGGTAATTCTAAGGTTGCCGGTTCAAATCTCAGTCTTCACATTTCAATAGTATATCGGATAATGATCACGAATTTGAATTGAATCTATTGGGTTACTAGTTACTCTGATGAAATTTTCGTATTCTTGTAATTGGGTTCGAAAAATAGTTGCCATGAATTAGGTTTTAAAAAAATAAGAAATTTTAAGGAAGTTTACAAGATGTATGTGTTGATGTACATGAAATAAATACCTACACAATTTGTGATAATAGTAAACTGAGAAATATGTAAATTATACCACCACATTTACAAAAATGTGTCTGTTTTTCAAATAATTCCTCATCTTTGCATAAAATATGTAACCAACCTCGACCCGTACAGACAATTGTATTAAAAACGGCATTAGCTGGCGAATATTCAAATCGTTTGTCAAAACAGTTCGGAACCTTTGAACTTTTAAGCGCTCTTAAAAGTTTAAATAACTTTGGTGTTCTGCAGTTGCGGCATTGTTAAGTGCTTAATGCGGCTATTGTAAGGGATGAAAGGTTTTATAGAGAAACACATAATAGGCTTCGCAATGATTCGATCGTGCAGTGAAAAGATCGTTTGAACGCACCGACGTTGTTTATTCTCTGTAAATTCGCGTTCGAGTTCCAGTGCACCATGAGCGGTTCCGTGGACTGGTCATTGGGGTGCAAATCTCATAGCTCACCTATTTTTTTGTCGGCGTGTGCACAGGTGCACGGAGAACTTGAAATAACCCAACCTATGACAATTAAGACTTTTCAAAATTAACTAATTAATGAATTAATTAAATGCACGTTTTTTATTACTTCTACCTTTAATAAAATTGCATTAATTAGCTACCTTAAAAACCAAATTGTATTTGACGTACAAAATGTCATGTAAAACAAGTAACAAAAACTAAACAAAGCAAAGCAAAGGGGTTTTGAAATAAATAACAAAAATATACCCGTCATTTTTATGTATAATACAACAAAATTTAAAAAAGAAATTAAGAAATGTAGGGATGCTACGAACTACTGGTTCCCGACTTTCAGATTTAGAATAATAGGAAAAATATGTAATATATCATAGTAGGCGGGGATGGAACCTATATAAGTTCGAGCCAGAAACAACGAAAACTAGTCGATTTGAAAATCTGAGAATGTCTGCGTCACTTACCAGTCGAAAGTCATAACCTTAAAAGTCATTTACATCCACTGAGGTTAATACAGGTCAGAAAATTAACCTTAACCTGTTCAAAAGCTGCACAAGTATATATACCAATATTAGAGCGGATATATAAAAAAGGAAACAAAGTGAAAAGGAGGAAGCGCAGACAGCGCAAAATGTAAACTAAAAACACTGAGATGTAAGAGTAAGGTTTGATAATTTGATTCAAAATGGTTTCACAGAAGCCAATATAACGAAAGTGCTGAACAGGAAACACCCGGCAGTAAAAGATGGAGAACAACACAAATGGAACAAATACTACGAAATCCGATAGAATCCCATTGGAAAACTAATCTATGAAATACCTAGCGGATCTTGCGAACTGACATACATAGGGCAGTCCAACAGACGAATAAGCACTAGAAAAAAAGAACATAGGAATGCGACCGCCCAGAAAGATACCACATCATCCCTAAACTTACACGCACTAACTACAGGGCATAACATCGACTTCGCAAACACGAAAACTCTGGTTAGGGAGGAATATTATTACACAAGAATTATTCACGAGGCGATCGACATAGAAAAAGGGCTTCAGAGTTTAAATAAAAGGGATTACCGAATACCTGGAAAAATTTCATTACCCCTCAGATCAACAACGATACGAACAAAAATCGAACGGCACGCTAGACGACGCGTAAACAACCCATTAGCATTAATCGGCGATTTGAAGGTAATTCTCAAACACCGACAGATCACCAACCCAAGATCACCTTAACTCGGGCGGGCCCCGTTACACGGTCACGAAGACGCCAACTACAAACGCCAACGAAGAGAAATCGAACCCCACTTCAGTTCCAAACAAGGAAACGTGAAGACAGAATCAGCGAGAGTGCCGAAAGCGCGTGAAATTTGTCGTCCTCATAAGGACGCAAACACTAACCGAATAACCTGTATATTGCTATGAGCTCTTATTTGTCTTATTTGAAATTTAATAAAAATTTTCAACCTATCAAGGAAAATACAACGATATTTCCTTAGCGACGCGTTTGTTTAAATAAAGTTATTACTATCGAGGAAAATACAAAAATATTTCCTTCACGACGGTTTTGTTTAAGTTAATTTATTACTATCCAGGAAAATACAACGATATTTCCTTACGACGGTTTTGTTTAAATTAATTATTGCTATCAAGGAAAATACAATAATATTTCCTTCACGATGGTTTTGTTTAAATTACTTCATTACTATCCAGGAAAATACAACGATATTTCCTTACGACGGTTTTTTTAAATTAATTTATTTACCAACGAAAATACAACAATATTTCCTTAACGACGGAATAATGTCTAAATTGATTTATTTCTATGAAGGAAAATACAACGATATTTCCTCACGACGGTTTAATTTAATGATTATATTTACCAAAGGAAAATACAACAATATTTCCTTAACGACGGAAAACCAAACCAAACCAAACCAAAAATTATAATAATACAACGAAAATTAAACGACGCGACTCTGAAGGTAATCTCCACCGACGTCCACTGGTAATTCTGAGTTCATCGGGCTGCTTACGTTTCCCCGGCGTTGAAGGGCACGACTCGCCCTCGCAGTTGAAACCTTCACTGAACAACTCGTTCAGTCTGGCCTGAATATATGCCGTCGTCCTCGGCGACGTAAGCAGCAACTCCCTGGATTGACTCATCTCCCTACCTATGCCTAGCCAGAAGTGTTTACAGACATATACTACATCCTTTTTTATTTTTTATTTACATTTTTGTTCCGTAAATAAATATTTATGATTAGTTTTAGTATTTTTATTTTCGAAATTCTGCCCGATGTCACGATGTTATTTTACGCGAATTTATATATTTTCAATATTTATTCTTTCCTTGTTGTCATGACCGTTTTAATAACATAGCAATATATATGTGTAAATATATTTAAAAATTAAAAATGTATCTTGTCAAATCTGACAGCAAAATGTAAAATTTACACGAAAGATGGTCTAATCTTACACCTCAATGGTGTAGTGAACATTAATTAATACAGGTCCATGAAGACTAACTGGTGGTTCGTTAGGAGTGATTGGCTCGCGCCAAGAAGTTTTGATGGCCACTACATGTAACAACTAAGGTTCTTGGTAATCGCTACTGACGAAGGGTAATGACCCAGAAACAATATTGTCTAGCGATCCACCAGTTAGTCTTCATGGACCTGTATTAATTAATGTTCACTACACCATTGAGGTGTAAGATTAGACCATCTTTCGTGTATATATATATATATATATATAAATTAAAAATGTGTCTTGTCAAATCTGACAGCAAAATGTAAAATTTACACGAAAGATGGTCTAATTTTACACCTCAATGGTGTAGTGAACATTAATTAAAACAGGTCCATGAAGACTAACTGGTGGATCGCTAGACAATATTGTTTTTGGGTTATTACCCTTCATCAGTAGCGATTACCAAGAACCTTAGTTGTCGAAATACCTTTACATGTAGTGGCCATCAAAACTTCCTAGGTAGAGAGATTTGGCATCGTAATATTGCTCCGAATAATAACTCCATGTAAGTAATTGAAAAAATAAGGATGTTTGTTGTATAATTAAATTAGTTAAGTTAGAATATAAATAGGATAATGTAATTAGAACTCGATATAATAGGCTTTAATACATTTATATCATTTAAATCGTGAAGTATTTTCAAATACACAAAAACTTCGCATAGCGAGAGCCATAGGCGGGAATATGAGAGGTGACTCACAGCACCAGGTCCGCGCGAGTCGACTTCATGATGCAAAAGCGCGCGAAAATTTGCCTTGGCAACAATTGCGTCCAACCACTCATTAGTTTTCATCACGGCGGCATAGCCAAAAGGAAGATGGTCACAATTTGGAGATCTAATACAAACGGTGTCAAACTTATATTTTTGAACATACTTTGTGGATTATAAAACGAATCTGGCCTTTGATATTTACACCAGAATTAGAATTGTCCATATATCCATATATACACCTATTATAAAATCAAAATATAACTGAAACTGAAACGCAATAAGATTTATTGAGTACTTTTTGCCACAATAAATCTAGTAACATTTGCAAATCTCCCCTCGTCCAGAACTGGGTTCAAAACAAGATCGATGAAAGAGAATATAAATTAGCAACTATATTACGAAAAATATCTTGATGTGTTAATATAAGTACATACCTTAAGATTTGTTACACAATGAAAAAATATTAACAATTTAAATAATATCTTCATGTTTGCAGATTTAAAAGCAAAATATTTACGATAAACATCGAAATTGCTTGGAATTTAGTATATGTATTTGCCATATTTCGACGGAAAAAGGCAGCATGTTCATCTCGGATATGGAATTCATATCATCACATACAGATCGCCTTAGCAAACATGACAGCTGAGGGGGCGTGGCGAGAGCGGCACTGCTTTTCGACGTACATTCAAATTTAAAAGGTAGTGTGTTGCAATAAAGTTTTGTCACAATTTAAAATTAATAACGAAATGAAGAAATAACTACGCTATTACAAAATAAGCATATACAAAATACATAACATAAAATCAGTAAACTACTGTCTAGTGCAGATTTTATCACCTTTACTTCTGATTCAGAATGTACCAAACCAGTATACTTGAGCGTGATTGGTTGAATATTTTCCCGCTTAAAATATTTTAAATAAAATTTTTGTAGTTCGCATATTTTTCGACTCTCATGTTTGCTAAGGGGAACTGTACTAATTTAACCAGAATTAATGAAGATACCGATTACCAACGATTATATATCTTACTCGCAAAACAAGTGTGCTGAAATATACAACAAACTTGTATAATTATAACAAACTCTGAGAACACCTGCGTGCAGTTATAAGATAATTGCGAAATTTTGTGTGACACAAGTTATTTTATTTTAGATTTATATCTCGTTTATAATAATGAAAGGTTACCTTGACAATATTTTTAATAAAGGTAACAAAATATTTTTATCCAGAATAAAATTAAATAACAATGTATATTAATTAGTGAACACATGTTTATTAAATGAGTTGGATATGCAATTAATGTGTGATTCTTAGACGATCGCTTTGTCCTTTTTAGGAACTACTCAGCACGGCAATAATTGATATTCAAAACTCAGAAAACTCACATTTGCATAGCTAGTATTGTAACGGTTTCATGTTATAATGTAAATTGTAAACATGACAGATCTAAAGTTGTTTAACGAATGTTAATTGTCAACTAGCTATTGATACAAGCATTGGGTGTCCTTACTGAGAAACTCAAACGATGTTGAACTTTTGTATAATAATCATGTGTCCCTTTTTTAGATTGGTGTAGATTGTTAATATTATTTTAGAGATTATATGTTCTGTCTCATAATTGACATAATTTATTGTTACAGTTTATATTTTAATGCTTTGACCTTTAAGTTTCCAGATTTGGTATTTGACGCGAACATTTTTTCATAACCATCGTACTGAATGACAGATTCGAATCGTATTCAGAGTTAGAAACTATATTATGTACATTAATGTAGATAAACACAATTAAAGTGCATCCCATTTTTACCATATTAAAGTGGCAAACATATCAAGTTTCCCAACAAAAGGTCGCCTTTTCATCTTGTTTCGCATTTGTCCATTTTGTAATGTGAGAACTGCTTGATATAAATAACTTGTTGTTAATCATTCCACATTCCATCCATTCTAATATTTTCATGCTGCCGGCCCATTGTTGCAATTCGTATGGACGCGCATGCATCGGACGCAGTCGAATTTGATCTAATTGCCGGGAATTGCACGTTTTGCTTTCAACTGCGATATTTGTATTCGAGCGTGCGTCTAATTCGCTTAAAAACGCAATAATAGAACAATAAAACGGGCGACGTTTGAATAGATTTCGCAGTTTATGTATTTTGAAGAGTGCACCGCTGAATATGGAAACGTTCGATAAGCGCATAGGAACGGCCCTATTTAAGATCGATTCTCTCTTTGAATTTAAATATGGGAATAACAATAAATGTTTTAGCCGGCTAAGTAATCAGATCGGAACGTTTCGACTTTGAACTAGCACAAACAAGTTGTTGTCCACGGTTTTGGTAGCGAAATTGCGGAAGGCGACGTGGATGAAAATATAACAGAATGCGATTTGGTGTTTTCTTCATGCCTTTTACACCATAACCATTACGATAGAAGTTAAAATTTATGTACTTAATTCCACATCCATTAGTTTGGTGTACTTATTTTGTGCACTGTTTCAGATTAAATTTGCAGCAAGTAGTAAACACACAACATAATGATTTGTGTTAGAACATTACCAATCTAACTCTTAAGTGGATTCCAAATTCTCTATCAGGAGAACAAAATTAAATTAGATGACATTCGTTAATTAGCCAGATAATTTGCCAGACAAAGAAATACAAATTTATTTTAAATTAAAATGTCTAATTATTATGTTACTTTCCAATCTATCTAAAACAATAAATGCCGCTTCTTACTGAGTGTACACCCCCTACGCGCCCATATCGTTGGAGGAGGTGATATACTGAATATCATTAATCCTATACGTTGGCAACAATAGTATGAGTGAATTTCCCCAATTTTTTGGGTTGTTCTGATTGGTATCTGAAGCGATACGACTAACAGCATATTATGATTCAATTCGCTTTGACACCTTTCTCCATAGCTGATCTCATCACTCAATGCGCCAAGATTTTCAGGGAAGAAATCGAAACAACAGTACTTTGTGAAACCAAGCTGCACACTAATAATACGTACTATTACCTTCAGACTACCACAAATATTCCAGTTATATCAGTGCACATTAAAGCTTTTCCAATAGAGAGTTAAGTACCTATGGCTTACTGATAGAAATTTATTTCAATTGTGCAGAAGCATAGCTTTTAAACTAACTTTAGAGGAATCAAAGAACAAGCGCCATTCTTTTGGGTTATGTTCAATACCAAATGTCTCCATAAGAGAAGAAATGTCATTACAAAACACTAAGCCATTTTCTTCAGAAAAATAGCCTTTAAATTAAAAATGAAGATTACGATACGTACATATCTTGTTATACTTTTGACAAAAATTCCACCCTTTTAGCCAAGGACCGAGCATTTCAGACTTTTTGGATAATTTTAAATCTCGGTAACCATCTTCTTGCGTCAATAAATGAGGCTCAGATGAACAGCTTTATTAAAAGTTCTATCACCATATTCTCTTTTTCTTCTTTACTTCCATCAGTATCTCTTATCGTAACCTTCCGCGACTAACATGCGGTGGTAGGACATCATCACTAACATCGGTCTCAGAGACCAGTATTTTAAAAAACGTTTGAGAAAAAGGTTACAATGTGTATATTGCTTTTATTTCATGTGATTTGGGTTTAATAAACATAAATAGGTAATTTTTGATAATTTTCAACTTCAACAAGGTCAATCTAGTAACAGATACAAGCAAATAAAATGTCCGCCATAAAAATTCTAAAAATTTACACCTAAAAATTAAAATAAAAAAGAAATAATTCAAAAACAATAAGTAATTAAACAAAAAACATGTACTAAAAGTGAATTGCCATGTTTGATAAACATGGCAATTAAACATAAACATTATAATCTGCAAAAATAAGATTGATTTAGGTATCCATTTTTGCGCTGCATTCTACGCACAGTGGGGTTAAATGTTCCAGGTACATGAATTTATTGCAAAAATGGCAGTTATATTTTGTTTTTCGGTTCTTTTTAGTTGAACAATAATTGCAACGACCATATAAAACTTCTTTTGGGGCCTCATAGATGATTCCGTAAATTTCACAACTCATACAACCAAAAAGAATTACTAGTGGCCATCGTCGAGTGACACCTGCACAGTTACAACATTCAGTCAATTTGTCCAGTATATTGACACCCCCTTTTGTTTTATCATATTCAATTATTAGTTTCCTCATCTTGTCGTCTTCATCGATAGTGTTCAAAAGGAAAACATTTTTGTTTTTTCTTGGTATATAAGAAAATAGGGTACAGTTTTCAGGAAACGCAACCATTCGTCGAGCAAACAGTCGGCGAGAGCAATAGAGGTGAAGCAATTATCCATAGTGATATTCCTCTTGGTACCCTACATGGGTTAACTTAATCTTGGAACTAGGATCATATTAGACGTATCAACTTTATATGGTCCTGGCGGTTGTTGACTAACATAAATTTCCAACTTTGATGTATAAAACATTTTGGCATCTGCTAATGAATATACTTTGATGCCATAACGGCATTGCATCGCACTCTGAACGCTAAAAGCATTTAATCTATTGTTGTATATTCCGACATGGAAAAATATTTTGGTAGTACGTTATTGAATTCGTCAAAAAAATCTGTAATGGCAGCCAATTTATCAAACTCCTGGCTGTCAGCTCTTGTCATTTTGTCATCAAAACGACTGTTCCTCTGCAAAACTTGAACCTTTCCTCAGACATAGTCAAGCGAAAGATCTCGTAGCTCATTCCATTGGTTTTAAAAAGATCCGTTGTCGTTTGACGATTACTTTTTATTGCACCTGCTATGTAAAAGAGTCCCAGAAGACCTTATGGCACGTCTCCAAATTTTGCGCTTTTGATTCAAATGTTTCCTCTACTGTTTGCCATCTTTGCCTGTGAAATGTCGTTGTCGAAAACTTGAAATCCTGAGAGGATTTCATCGTATTTCATCAGCCTCGTTTTCCGAAATTTCTTGCTCAGACTCAGATTTACATTGTGTCACTTCAAAATCACCATCTTCTAAGCTGCTGTCACTATCTACTGCTCTGCGTCATCATCACTTTCTTGCCATAGGTGTTCGAGTCTCTCTTGGCCCTTCTCATAGCTCCAATTAGCCATTTTTATAGTATTTTCTGTTGAACAAAAAAAATCAACCGATAGTGCTAATAACTGAAAAACGAAACGCACTACACCACTGCCACTGGAAACTTTGGACAATTCTGCGCGGTGTGGAACTGGTCTAATTGCAGATTATTAGACTTCACAACGGTATGTTTTCATTTTGATAATTCGTAATCCCTTAATGTTTGTTAAGGAGAAATAACAGTCAAAGGAGTGGACAAATGGCGTGTGTAGCGTGTGCCATTTTTCCATGTAGTGAGAAGCCGAGAATACGATAAACAACAGACATGTGGTGCCCAGACCCCCATTTTACACACAAAATAAAGTTGATAACACTTTTTCACTAATGGAATGAGGTCTTTGGGACTTGAGCGTCACTTCACCGCATATTTAACCAAAGTTGTTGGGATGATTAAACAAGCTCTAGTCATTTTGTAACTAACGACTAATTAGAGGAAATAAATTTGTAAGTATGTAATATACAATAATCCAGACACACAATGACGTGTTTACTGGTTCACTGATATTTCACAACGGGCACCGTTCTGATAAATGTATACTACACTAGAACACATTCGTAAGTTTCGATACATGTTTGAACCTACACATCAGTAGCAACGAAACAGAAAGCAAAGCTATACTTTTGTGAACTTCTACGTAGTGTCTATTGCCAAATCCCAAAAATAAAGTAATTCCCACCTACGCTTGCAGAACCATGTGTGTTGAACCGAGGTTAAATAAAACCAGATACTGTTGTGTTCTTGCTACATTAATGGTGCATATAATCGGCTCCGTTTATTTTGATGCATGTAGTTATTTTTTTAATTTTGTTTAAATCGGTCGATCTATATTAATTTGCTTGTCTACATTATTATGTTTTTCTTTCATTTACAGGTAGTTTTAAATAATTCAGGTTCAGGTTTTCCCCATAGTACCATCCGATGCCTATCAATACAGGGTTATAGGAGAGCGCAGGACACATTAGCCTGCCATACACGAGCGGACTTTTCGGCGGATCTGGTACGCAGCGGACTAGATCCGCCAAAAAATCCGCTTGTTAATGGACGTTGTCGTGTTGGATCAAAGTTCACCGGATGTAAGCAGCGGGCCCGATCCGACGAATCTAATCCGCTGTTCCCCACTAATACACGAGCAAACGACTACACGTGCGCTGGAGGAAAGACATTCGACCTTGGATATATTGCCCCACCCGCTCTCTCAGCACTGTATTCAGATGCGCCGGTGATTTCAAACATGCATAACATCCAGCGGACCAGGTTTCGGCGGACCGGGTCCTCCAAATGTGACGGATTTCCTCCCCACTAACTAGCGGACCTAGTCCGGCAGTGAATTTAATCCGTCGGATTCTTAAAATTTCAATTTTACGTTAGTGGGCAAGCCGACGGACCGAGTCCGTCGGATCAGATCCGGCGGATAAGTCCCACGGACCAGGTCCGGCGGATAAGTCCGCTCGTGTATGGCAGCCTATTGAGTGGGTGATATTTATGTATGTGATTTTGCGATTTGTTTCTGTTTATCACATGTCAATTTTCATATGACAAAAAGCGATACCCAAATTATTATGTGGTGTTGCAACTATTGCAATGTCGTCTTAGTACAAACTGTGTAATACTTCAAACAACAAGTTACATCCTTGCAAAATAGTTAAACAAATACAGAAGGGAGGCCAGAATACTTCCTTGTGGTGGGTTTTTATTCACTTGTTCGCGTTCGTACATATCTTCATTGAAAATGACATTCCATCGAGGTAATCCTTGAACCAATAAAGCAAGAATCCTCTAATAATTGTCCAAAATTTCTAACAACATCGCATAATGTATGGAATTAAAGGCTTTGCAGAAATCTATCAACATATCGCATTATGTGTAAGGTCTGTGCAGGTCTCTTTGCAGATTCTCTGTATCTCCGTTCGAAATGAATCTTTCCGTTTCATTAGATAAGATAATGGTGACTGAAGGCCGTTTTCATAAAAGTTAAATGCTCGCTTAAGACCACCTGCGATATAACTACTCCTCGGTTGCAAGTTAATTATTTTTAAAATTGAATTTATAGTACCTGAAGAAAATGAATTACATGTCGGATGTGGTCGGATATGATGTTGGTCAGTCCAGGAGATTTATTTGTGTCAATTATCTGCAATATATTTTTCAAGAATTCCGGATACATACGTGAATACTAGAACAATTAGATTCTTATTCCATTATGACATTATCCAATAGAAAATATCCATTTGCGCTGAGTTTTTCCAGATTAAAATTTTGCCTTTTTTCAACCACATAAAATATACCTCCCTTACCTTGTTTTTGTTAAATGGTGACAAATGCTGATTTTCCCATTACAATCTGGCCCTAACCACTATTTGATCTTGTACATAAGATGGCGGGAAAAATGGCAGTTCGTTTGAGCGCTGAAGATATCGAAGTTGCTTTTAATTCTCAAAAAAAGAGGACACTGTTCTAAACAGCGAAATAATAGACCCGAAACTAGTAGGAAAGATAAGAGTGGTGGAGAAATTATCAGCAACCAATAAAAAACTTTTGTGGGAGGCGAGATCGAGAGCATTATGTAACCAATGGAAGTTTGTATGGGTAAATCAAGGAAAAATCCTCGCGCGGAAAACTGAGGTTATAACGCCTTATAGCGAGGGACGTAGCAAAATTTACATAAGGCACTGCATGTAATTAATTTAAAACTAGCACACGGACACGGCTTTTATAGAAATAGATACGGAGAGGGTGATTAATCACAGCTCTGTAAACAGCATTGATAGTTGGATCCAAGAAGTAAATAGAACAAATTCCTTGAACAACTTTACAATATTACATGTAAATATAAGGTTGCTGAAAGCTCACTACGATGAATTAGTATTGCTTTAAAACAATCCTTAAACTAAATGTGCCGATACTTGCAGAAGTCAACATTGGTGCAGAGTGCAGAGATTGAGAACATTGTTGATTCGGAATATGACTTTGATGGTTTTGCCATTTGCCTAAAAAGGAGGACAACGGGTGTAGGAGGAGGACTAATGGCGTTAATGTACGAAAATTACCAAGTCGACCCAATAATGGTAGAGTTTACTTTTTGTGAGGCAATTTACACCCCCTTAAGTTGTGACAATACATTAATTCAGGATATATTGGCATTCTATCGACTTCAGAATCTACGTAAGATCAATTTTATTCAAGCATTAGAAAACTTTTTGAAAATAACGACGGTAAAAATTAATTGTTGTAGGGGACACAAATATAGACTTATTTAAACACGATGATAACGCAATAAAATACGAAAGTGTTCTTATAAGAAATGGTTTCGAGAGTAGTAATGATATATTGCTAGAGAAGAATACGTTGAAGAAATGTTCTGCCACTGATAAACTCCGGCTCAGTGGCGTTATAACATTGACAGTTTTAGCATAAAGTAATTGCAATTGTTGATTTGTTATATTTTACTGTTGTAATAGCTTTTGCTATTGTAATTAAGAAACAATTAAGAAAAAAACAAATTTTTAATTTTTTTGGAAGTTTTGGTATTCTTTTATTTTTTCAATAGCTGATGCAAACTATCCGGTGGTGTTGTTTAAAATTTGTTTCAGAGATTGTCTTGAAGTCTTTAGTTAAAACCAAAATTAAATTTACCCAGTTTAATTTAGGTAAGCTTTGATAATTTCTATACCAAATCGGCCAAATAGCAGTCCTAACCAAACCTATAATCAAAAATATACAATTTTGCAAATTACGGTATACGTAACACAATTATATTAAAATTGTGCTTAATGGCAAAATCTTAATAAGTCTTCCATAATTTTTTAATTTGCTCAAACGTTTACCCCAACATTTGCAGTTATCGATATTATAATAATATAGAATAGGTAATGTTATGTTGATGAAAGGTTGCTAATTTAATTTCGTCTGTATTAAACCAATGACCAATTTAAATACAGGGTGTTAACAAAAAAGTGTCACCAACTTTGAAGGCTGATAGTATGGCCCAAAATATGCCGAAAAGTCTAATGAACATGGTACGGACCCATGTTCATTACGACGGTTTTGGACGGTTTCGGATATACGATATATATCCGATATACGATATGCTATTACGAAACCCAGACACCAGGTATTTTTCATTGAACATCCAACTGTTCAATGAAACGACAGGTTACTAGGTCCGGTTGTTGTACATGCGCCGCTTATCTGAATTTTCTGCAGAACACACTGGGTAATTTTTAGACGAGATTCCTTTGAACCAAAGGCAACAAATGTGGTGCTACGGCGCATTTGCCATTGAAGAGAATTTACACGGAACTTTTGGACGAAGATGCGCAGGAAGGGGCGGACATGTATCTAGACCTACAAGATGGCCCGATTTAAATTAATTCTTTCATTTTACGGATATTTAAAAATGTACGCTACGCCTGTAAATAATCTCCCGGAGCAACGAGTATATCAAGGATGCCACCTAATCCGAGTCACTGTAGGTCTTTTCAAAAGAGTTCGAAAGTCCATGCCAGCTAGACGTGGTGTAAGTGGTGTAAACGCAAAATGTTTCGTATCCCCGAAACCGTCCATTTGCGGACCCATGTTCTAAGTCTCTTCGGCATTTAATTATGTTATTTTATGTTAGGTTCGGAGAAGATTACAATGCAATAAAAATACACTAAATTTTGCATTAATGAGATTCATTTATCATATACAGGTAACAAATTTTCAGTATTTGTAAATTTGGTTCACATTTGGCCCAAAACTTACAAGTATTAATATGTCAGGTTGTGTTACGCAATAGGCTCGATTCATTAATTCCGGTCGCAATACAAAGTGTTAAATTAAAACAAAATTAAACACAAGCAGTGATTTGTGCAATGTTCGCACAAAATTTACAGGTACAGGCTTTATTAAAATATTCTAGGTTAGTTTGGCGATAGGTTGAATTAATTAATTAATTTTAATGCTAATATAAATGACCGAAACCGAACCAAACTAAACAAACATAAACAAGTAAATTAAATTGTATTTATAACACTAACCGGCATAATTAATATATATATATATATATATATATATATATATATATATAATGTAATACGCACGACCGAAATAATTATAATTAGTTATTTTACGGAAACACTCCGTTGGGTTTGCGGTCTTAATAAGGGCGATTTATTCTATATCTTTATTAATAGTCTATATTTCGTGGATCATTATCCACATCATCAGGACTTCTACAAAAATTATAAATAGAAGATGTAAAATAATTATGGTATAACTTACTCAAATTGATACAATATAAAATTGGACATCCAATACAATAAGAACTAACAAAAAGGTTCAATTCAAAAGTGTCACCAAAATCAAATCTTACAAATTAATAAATAAATCAATTTTTGACAGAAAAGCCTACTAATTACAATATCAAAATAGGAAAATGACTTGAACACGAAAAAACGAAGGTTATTGTGTTGAAAAAAAAAATATGATTTAAAATATGAAACAGCAACAGTCACGAGACATCCATAGAGTTAGAAAAAAGAAAGTACTAAGAAGGATCATCCAATAAATTTGTATATATGACACTTAAACCATCGATATCTTGTCTAGAGTTAATAGTATGTGCATTCTCTTTTATGAAGCACATTTCTAAAAAAATTCTCTTTTGATAATTTCTTTCAATTTCCAAAATCTTAACACCATCCCAATCAATATTATGCTTATCAAATCTGGCATGAGAGGAAAGAGCACAAGCCCTTGGTTTACAATTAATATCACTTTTATGTTGTGTAATCCTCATTTTTAATTGTTGGCATGTTTGACCAATATAAATTGGTATATATATATATATATATATATATATATATGTATATATATGTATATATATATATATATATATATATATATATATATATATATTAATATAATTGTTATTTCTTGTCCACTGGTATACGTTGAGAAAAGATAATTCTTCGGGAAAATTTGGACAGGTAAATCAATTAAACAATAATTACATCAGTAACGTTTCGTCTTTAATATAAAAGACATCTTCAGACTAAAATGAATAACACATATGGTAATACAACAATATTAACGTTAATGAATGACTCACCTAATGTAATATTAATTTAATACGCGCATGAAAATTGACTAAAATACACAATCAAACATAAATAAATGTAAAGATTGCTCCTTAAACACTTCACGTAAATACACATATAAACAATTTAAAATTCGATGCGAACTCGACGCAAGTCAAATGCAGAGTAAAATGCAACGTACGCAAAACTTTAGGAAAGAAAACGATATTATTTCTTCAATCTAAATAAATTCATTAAGCGATCGAAACGGAAGGTCAACTACCTAAGTAATATTTAAGACATTCTTATAAATTGCTGAAGTTAAATTATTTTCACTCTTTATATTGCAAGTGTTGGGGGTCATGGCGATATACAAAGATTCGAGGATTAGTCGCTTAGGTAAGTTATTTTCAGTATCTAAAATTACTGGGTTCGAGAAATCAAATGTGTGGTGGTGTTTCCACACATGTGAGCATAATGCAGTGATTTCTGACTTCTTGTCTCTGGTCATAACATTGTTGCAATCCTGTTTATGATTTTGGATTTTGTCTCTTTAAGTACTGTTTGGTTTGTCCCACATACGATGAACTACAGTCATTACATTGTATCTTGTAGATTAAATTAGATTGTAATACACTGGGTGTTTTAGATTTTAATTGTGTATATAATAGCCCTACATTTTTTGTGTTGTAGTATGTCAAAATATCAATCTTGTTGTTTAAAATTCTGTTGAGTTGTTCCGACAAACCATTTATATATGGGAAAGAGTAAAATTTTTTATTTAATTTTTCATTACTAATGATTTTGGTATTCTTGTGCACGGTTGAGTGTATGATTTTATTGATAAACTTTCTGGGATAGTTGTTATATTTTAAAATTTTGTGAATAGTCTTATTATTAGTTTGATGGAATACTGCACTACTCACTCTATCCATCCGATGTTTAAGTGCTGTCACCGTGTTGATTTTATGTTTCATGGGGTGTTGCGAAAGAAAATTTAGTACCCTTCCAGAACTTGTTGCTTTTGCATACCACATCGTTGAAAGCGACTGATCTTCTTCTCTAATAACCGTAGTATCCAAAAAGTTTAATTTGTTATTGTGTTCCAATTCACAAGTGAATTGTAGTTGATGATGAAACGAGTTGAAATAATTTAATATGGTATTTGTGTATTCTTGTGGGATAGCAGTGAAAATGTCATCAACATAAATGTATAGGAAAGGAACCACAAACGGTAAAGACTCAACTACCTGCCTCAAAAGTTTGTTCATTACCAACGATGCCAGAACCGGAGAACAAGGATGCCCCATTGAAGATCCCGATCTCTGGTAAAAAAACGAATCCCTATAGGCAAAATAGCTGTTGTTGTAAAAATGGTAAGATTGTTCCTTCTCACTTGATGTATTTTAACAAGATATTTTTGAATTTTTATATGAATAACACGTCCCTTATTAAAAAATTGGAAAAAATTATAAATCAATTTCAATTAAAATTATTAAATTATGAAGTGTCTATCACTTTTATTAAAATTAATAAAATTGAAAACGAAATAAAGGACATATTTGCAGCATTGAAAAATGTAGTTAGTGATCTTGATTTTCGAGTACTTGCTGAATTTATGCAGGTTTTTTATTAGAAACAGTTTATAACTTTTAGAACACAACAACGAAATAAATTTATTAAGCGTTACATTAATCATGATACTGGTACTTTTACTGCAAGTGTGAATAATAGGTGGATTACAAATTTGTCAGACACGGTTGTCCCCGATAATATTATGCACATCTTGTCACTGGGCCCAAAATTTGCCATTAGTCATACCAACAGGGAACTTCCGATCACCAAATTGGTAACGGACGTGGAATATTATTTAACTAACTCCGATAATATCGATAGTGATGATAAAGATAGGCTTCGTGCATCCTCTGTTAATTGTATTACAAATTATCTCCAGAAAAATAAAATTAGTACATATAGAAGGTATCCCTTCGTTAAAGACTTTATAGCTGCAAAAAAGTTTCTAAAACACCACCCAGATATAATGTTGTGCCGTTCGGATAAGGGGAACTCGACTGTGATTTTAAACAGAATAGATTATGAGGAGAAAATGACACAATTGCTGGACGATGACAACATTTATGTTGTAAGCAAAAGAAATCCTACGAATATCATTCAGGATAAGAATAATGCGTTAATCAAAGAATTAAAAAATAAAAAATTTATCAGTGAAGCTGATTACAAAAGATTAATTTGCCATAATGGTATTTTTCCCAAAATCTATGGTTTAATTAAAACTCACAAAATGGGGCATCCCATTAGACCCATAGTCTCGTGTGTGGGTTCGTCCACTTACCAACTCTCTGTGTTTGTTACCAAGATCCTAAACAATCTTACACCCAAGTGTCCGTATATCATCAAAGATTCTTTCTCATTCGTTGACAATATTAAAGATATCAAATTACCTGAAAACCATATATTAATTTCATTGGATGTAGTATCACTATTTACAAATGTACCTCATGACCTGGTGATTAAGAGCATAACAGATGATTGGGAGGATATTCAGGTTCACACACCAATAGATTTGTCCACTTTTGTAAGAATTATTAATTTTCTATTCAACAACAGCTATTTTGCCTATAGGGATTCGTTTTTTTACCAGAGATCGGGATCTTCAATGGGGCATCCTTGTTCTCCGGTTCTGGCATCGTTGGTAATGAACAAACTTTTGAGGCAGGTAGTTGAGTCTTTACCGTTTGTGGTTCCTTTCCTATACATTTATGTTGATGACATTTTCACTGCTATCCCACAAGAATACACAAATACCATATTAAATTATTTCAACTCGTTTCATCATCAACTACAATTCACTTGTGAATTGGAACACAATAACAAATTAAACTTTTTGGATACTACGGTTATTAGAGAAGAAGATCAGTCGCTTTCAACGATGTGGTATGCAAAAGCAACAAGTTCTGGAAGGGTACTAAATTTTCTTTCGCAACACCCCATGAAACATAAAATCAACACGGTGACAGCACTTAAACATCGGATGGATAGAGTGAGTAGTGCAGTATTCCATCAAACTAATAATAAGACTATTCACAAAATTTTAAAATATAACAACTATCCCAGAAAGTTTATCAATAAAATCATACACTCAACCGTGCACAAGAATACCAAAATCATTAGTAATGAAAAATTAAATAAAAAATTTTACTCTTTCCCATATATAAATGGTTTGTCGGAACAACTCAACAGAATTTTAAACAACAAGATTGATATTTTGACATACTACAACACAAAAAATGTAGGGCTATTATATACACAATTAAAATCTAAAACACCCAGTGTATTACAATCTAATTTAATCTACAAGATACAATGTAATGACTGTAGTTCATCGTATGTGGGACAAACCAAACAGTACTTAAAGAGACGAATCCAAAATCATAAACAGGATTGCAACAATGTTATGACCAGAGACAAGAAGTCAGAAATCACTGCATTATGCTCACATGTGTGGAAACACCACCACACATTTGATTTCTCGAACCCAGTAATTTTAGATACTGAAAATAACTTACCTAAGCGACTAATCCTCGAATCTTTGTATATCGCCATGACCCCCAACACTTGCAATATAAAGAGTGAAAATAATTTAACTTCAGCAATTTATAAGAATGTCTTAAATATTACTTAGGTAGTTGACCTTCCGTTTCGATCGCTTAATGAATTTATTTAGATTGAAGAAATAATATCGTTTTCTTTCCTAAAGTTTTGCGTACGTTGCATTTTACTCTGCATTTGACTTGCGTCGAGTTCGCATCGAATTTTAAATTGTTTATATGTGTATTTACGTGAAGTGTTTAAGGAGCAATCTTTACATTTATTTATGTTTGATTGTGTATTTTAGTCAATTTTCATGCGCGTATTAAATTAATATTACATTAGGTGAGTCATTCATTAACGTTAATATTGTTGTATTACCATATGTGTTATTCATTTTAGTCTGAAGATGTCTTTTATATTAAAGACGAAACGTTACTGATGTAATTATTGTTTAATTGATTTACCTGTCCAAATTTTCCCGAAGAATTATCTTTTCTCAATATATATATATATATATATATATATATATATATATATTAAAAATATATCTTGTCAAATCTGACAGCAAAATGTAAAATTTACAGGAAAGATGGTCGAATCTTACACCTCAATGGTGCAGTGAACATTAATTAAAACAGGTCCATGAAGACTAACTGGTGGATCGCTAGACAATATTGTTTCTGGGTTATTACCCTTCGTCAGTAGCGATTACCAAGAACCTTAGTTGTTGAAATACCTTTACATGTAGTGGCCATCAGTGTTCTGTTGTCAGTGGTTCGTTAGGAGTGATTGGCTCGCGCCAAGAAGTTTTGATGGCCACTACATGTAAAGGCATTTCAACAACTAAGGTTCTTGGTAATCGCTACTGACGAAGGGTAATAACCCAGAAACAATATTGTCTAGCGATCCACCAGTTAGTCTTCATGGACCTGTTTTAATTAATGTTCACTGCACCATTGAGGTGTAAGATTCGACCATCTTTCGTGTAAATTATATATATATATATATATATATATATATATTGGTGCGTAAGTTCTCGCGCCTGAAATCTGTGCTTCTTGGTTCTTGGGTTGTGGAAATGTTCCCCAAAGGGTCGCTTAGACGTTTCGGCAGAGTCCCATCTGCCATCCTCAGGAAACTCTTCTAGGTCTCGCTGACTTAGAAGAACTAACGTTCGGAGTTACTCGTTGATCCTTATATTCTGGTTTGTCATTGGGGTTGACTACGCTCGACTGCTTCTTACTTCGGCTCCTGGTTAATGAACCTTGGTGAAGTGGGCGTGCGATGAACTGTAGCGGTTCCTATGGTGGTTCCTGTGGCGTACTACTTCTACTGTATTGTTGTAATACTAGTCTCCATGTTGCAGGCCATCGTTAGGCATCATCTCGTGTGTTGAGGATTTCTTTCCGTATTATTCTGCTGGTGAACTGTTCAATGCTATTGTCCTTGTATTGTCGAAGTCGAACCCTTTGGTAAGAACATTTGCTAAAACGAAGATTCTACGGAAGGCAATTTTAGCCTTAGTACGCAATTCCATCCAAGATAAACGAAAAGAAGGATTTTTTAAAATTTTATTTCATGTGTAAATATTCTTTCATGAATATACTCAAAATTTACTTCCTAGGTATCGAGGTTTCATGAACATAAATAAACCACAAATATAAACGCCCAATTCAAACAAATCGAAACGCACAATATAAATAATTTATTAATTTAGGTTGAGTTGCATTGGTGTGACTTGGATTTCAATTATTGAAATTGAACACTAAAATGGCCGATTCCAAGCTGTGATTTGCCAAAAAATTATAAAAATTAGTGACGTTTCGTACCACAATTTAAAACTTTGGCTAATTATTGTAATTTTTGTTGGGTTTATTGTGTCATCGGACAGAGCCCAGCTGCCCCAAACAGAATAGTAGCAACCATTAGATTTGTATGCCAAGAGAAGCGGCGACATAAATAGTTAATCCCCCCGCCCATACTATTCATTTATATATCTAGGTATTATCATTGCACAAAACTTGGTACATGGTATAAAAAATAGCACAAATCTCATGTAGTTTGTTTTATTTTTAACTCTTTTCAGTTCATGTCTTTTATTTTAATTTAGTCCTGCTTTAATTATTAATTTCATTTCATTTAATTTATATTCGTTTGTGTTCGTTTTTGCCTTGGAACTTTAATCTATCTATCTTCTAATATTTTTGGTATTTTCTAGTAACTGCAGTTTCGACATGCAGTGTCATTGTCAAGCTATACAATGTTATTGCATGTCGAAACTGCAATTAATAGAAAATAGTGATATGCTACAAAGTGTAACAGTGTTTGTTTTTTTAAATCTTAATTATGCAGTATCACAAAGTAACGGCCCAAAGTATTAAATATTTGTAATGTGAACAATTCTTTATTAATTTCTGAACCCATAATTAACAATTTCTATCACTCTTGAACCACTTGAGGGATTTGATTCAGTTTTCATCTTTGTAGAGCATTTCATGTGGAAAGTATATTTATAAATATCGTATGTGAGCAAAGGGTGTATTTTGTGTAGATTTTAGTGAATCAAGTCGTCAAAAAATAGAGTGAGTGCTTTCATCGTTTAAGCCGTTAAACATATATCAAAGTGATGTACATTATTAAGCATGAAAAGTTCTAAAGGGTTTCAGTTTTAAGTAGTTGTATGCAAAGAGACAATCAAAGCAAATCTTTGTTTGATTTTTACAAGTTTAAGTACGTGTTAGTTATCACAGATTTAGGATTTTATTTGAATTCACTAATTTTAAATAAATCATGTCATATTTTAATCCAGCATAAATGTGCCATTAAATTTACAACTTACGTACACGTACTATAATTACTGATGACAATACAGAAATAGCACACGTTTTCATGCGACGCCACTTTTACAACTAGCGTGCAATGGCTCATTGCAATTGAAATATACACTTTAAGAATTTGGCACCTGTCTAGGTTGTCCGGAATTATAAATCAAGTTGGCAGCGAGCGTACGTGCAAAGTGATTACGAATTTATTCCATTTCATAAATTTATTGCAACAAAATGTGCATAGATTTCGTGCCAATATCTTATTTTTTTAATCTTCAACCAGCATTTAATATTTATGTGAAATTGGAAATTGAAACATTTTCTGTTAAAAAAATTTTTTTAGGATTAAAGTGTCAAAAATGAAAAAAAAGTAAAAGTTACCTACTTCTGAACATATTTATTTAATGTTACCTTTCAGGTGTAAGATTAGTCCATCGGTAAATATAATGTTAAAACAATACACCTAATCTAATCCATCTCATTCAATTCACGTTTGAACCTGTTACGTCGAAATTTATTACACAACGAGGACGGCGAAAATAAAAGTCGCCCATAAACGATCCGTATATCAAAGCGCTGTCGGATGTGATAAATTAATTTTTTCTCATCATCCAAACGAATATCCACGTGAAGGAGTTCGGGAGTTTTTTAGGGCGCTTTATAAATGGGGGCAATTTAATATAATTTATTTTGTTGATCGTTGCAATATATCCGTCATCAAGGGGTGTAAATAAACGTCTGCGGACCCTAACATGCGCTCGGAGGTGCGTAAAGACGCACAAATAACTTCGCTTTTTTCTGCTTCTTTACGATGTATAAAAATACATAAAACCGAGGGGTTTACGGGTTATTCCGGTTTATTGTAAAGCCATATGGTCCCGAGGGATAAACGGAACTCACAAAATAGAATTGTATATGCAGAGAATGAGTCCAGATATGTTTCAATCAAACCTCGTATGGAAGAAATTTAAGCTAGAATTCTGGAAATTTATACTGAAAGAGGAGATGCACAATTGTTATAAGAAGTGAATATAGGTACTTTAAGGAACAAGTAAAACGATGTAATTCTTTCTGCAAGAACATGCTTGGCGTTTTCATTGATTATAAAGTAGTCCCTTTTACAAATATCCATAATTTTAATTAAGTTAATGAGTCACAAAAAAATTGTCCATAATGGAGATATCGTCATCAGTCAATTGACCTGGACTTCAATTAAAATACGTTGTAATGTTATAAACATATATCTAACATTCATCCTGCTCTTTTACTTCATACAAAGGAATTAACTTCATACTAGGTTGGAACAACGAAGACTTTCTTATGAAGATATTGTGGACACTTGCATGCCACAATTATTAATTTAATGGACAGCTTTCTGTGGAACTGACTATACTACAAACAATATTTACAAATTTCATTAACATGCCAGAATATTTTAGCATGAAATATTGTAAAAATGCGTTTTGTGTGTTGCCTTTAATATATGAATATATTCTAATAGCTTAAAATCAAATTCAAATAACGATAAAATCTATTCAAATATCAGAGTTATATCATTATACAAACAAGTTGGTTCTTGATGCGACCATTTCAGTTATTTGTCGATCAAATCCCCGATGCTGACTAAAATCGATTTTAATTTTAAACGACAACATATTCCCAATTAAAATATTTAAACTGCCTATACGTAATTAAATCGAGAGATGAATGTATCCGAGTAAGTTATAAGCGTATTAGAAACGTCACCGAAATATGTGAATTTACTGCTCGAGCGTCCATTAATCGCCGATCTAAACCATTTCGGCGTCATTAAGCGGACAAGTTTGAATGTGGAATCGAGACCGGAAAAATTGAAAGAATTTTAAACGAAAGCCATCGCATATTAAATAAAAACCGTAAATATCGGAATGAACTTGAAATACGCGCGACTTTCCGAAACGCAAGAAAAACACGAAATAACTTTCGTGGAGGCATAAATCCATTACGAACCTGTCCGAGGGGATTGTACTTTCGGTAAGTCAGATCGAATAGCGCGATAAGCTAATGCCGTGAATTGGTGAGTGATTGTCGTCCGATGGAGATTAATTAATTATTTCGGAAAATATTCGACGATGTGACCGGTCCGAAGATAGAAGGTCTGTTGCTGATAAGATTCTGCATCGAACATGTTCATTGCGTGTTAATTTTAATGCACGCCGCTGTTGCGGCCAAAGGTATATTAATTATGCAATCATAAGCGCGGACGATATGAGCCTTATCGTTTCTTTTGTTGTCGAACACAACGATGATTGATACTTTTCGATTGCGTTTAGTTTTATCTGATGCGGATGTAAGTTGTACCCCACACAAACGCACCCGACGATAATTTATCATATGTCCAATAAATGTAAGTATTATTTTACAACTGATATTAAGGATAATTAATTTAAAGTAAGTTACTAACTAGTACGTTATTAATGACAGATGCCCAAAATCCTCATCAAATTGTGTTAATTGTGTTAAATAAGACTGTAGAATAAGTATTAGAAATAATTGTAAAATAATCCAAATTCCAAATAATCAATTGAATTTAAACAATAAATCAAAATAATTTAGAACATTTACTTGAAAAACAACACAAAACAATTAATATGTCCAGATACAACGTACTTCAAACACACACACTCACACTCTGAGTGTACTATGTTCGTGTGAATCTCAAAAATTTGACAGCAATATTTCAGCAGCAGAATTCGTCTACAGTATACACAACCAAAGCGTTCACCCCCAATGTAAAGATTTCATACCGACATCTACAATTAATTCGTAGAAGAGAATAGATAAGCTTGGCATAAACTTTAGGATATGACAACGTTTGGAGAAACAAATGTTAGGTTCCACGTTCAACGCCAATGTTACTACCATGTTTCCATACAAGACGAGAATAAATGACATTTATATTTTTCAGCGGGTAGTAAAGTTTTGGGGACATTTAAATCCCACGTTATTAACAGTGAACTTTCTTATGCTTTATTAACTATTATCATGACAGGCGAAAACTTGTTTAAAATTTAAATATGTTTAACTTTTATAAGAACCCCTTTTTCGATAACTCTTGCCGGTTGCGAATTATGGAAAATGGTGATAAGAGTAAACCGCTACTTGTAGTTGATATATTGCTTTAAAAAGATTCTCTTCCGAGCCACATATAAATATTAAGTTTAAAATTCCACAATTGTAACTTCAATAGTTTAAACACGTCGTGTCGATAGTAGTTGAGGTCGAGATCGAATATGTTCGTGGTTCCCATACTTACATACTAATACGTTAAGAATAAGTAAAAATGGTTAAGTAAGTCATTTAATCGTCTGCATTGCTGGTATTAATAATAATTTGAAATATGTTGAGTTAATAAAATGAATTCGCCACCTATAGTTTTCTTTCTCGTTGCGTTTCTTTCCTGGCTAGATCGGTCGTAATTTTTGTTGTTGATCCAGCTGGTTCGAGCAGCGCGTTCAGAGGTCTGCTTGGAGAATCTTGTTCGGAGAACCAATAGCGAAGAGAGTGCGCGTTTGTATATATATATATATATATATATATATATATTTATAATTTATTTCTTTTCTTTTTTCTTTTGTCGTATTTCTTCTTAGAAATTTTATTTCTTTTGATGGGATTTTCGACAATTAAATGACAAAATGTTTGTTAGAACATATTTTACTATTAAAATATAATATGTTTATCAACAACGTTTCGGCCAAAAGTGGCCTTTTTCATAGTCTGTAATTAAATAAAAGTATCATACATATATAAATGGTCAGCATAATACAATTGGTGGTAATAATTTTATTTACATTATTAACTCAATTATATTAAGTGTCAAAATATTAGTAAAATTGAAATGAAAATATTATTATTGAGTTAATAATGGTTAATTGAGTTAATAAGTTTAGGAATATTATATAATAACCATTATTAACTCAATAATAATATTTTCATTTCAATTTTACTAATATTTTGACACTTAATATAATTGAGTTAATAATGTAAATAAAATTATTACCACCAATTGTATTATGCTGACCATTTATATATGTATGATACTTTTATTTAATTACAGACTATGAAAAAGGCCACTTTTGGCCGAAACGTTGTTGATAAACATATTATATTTTAATAGTAAAATATGTTCTAACAAACATTTTGTCATTTAATTGTCGAAAATCCCATCAAAAGAAATATATATATATATATATATAATTACTTGAAATTTGTAGGATTTTCGGTGTGTTTCCTTTTATTTTAAAAAGTCATTACGCGCGTTTCGTTTTTATTTAAAACATCATCAGCTTCTACAAAATATAAAAGACATATAAGATTTTAAATTAAAATTATAACTATAAAATGTATATACAAAAATTTTTTTTTCGTAGTTAGTTGTGTGTTTATGATATAACTATAGTTAGATGTACTTAAAATAAATTTCACAATGGTTGGGGAACATCAGTAAACAACATACGAGAGTCGTTGCGGCAATACACTAAAGCAATTGTAATTATTTATATTTCGTTTTTTTAAACTTTCAATGTCATGTGGTTGAATTTTAATTTAAAGGCGAACATGGCGAAAAAAGCGAAAAAAATGTGTGAGCGGAGTTTACTGGAATGAACAGATTTGATGGTTTTTGCTTTGTTAAAATTTAGTAGTTTTTGTTTTGAATGTTTACTAAGGTGAAAGTCAGGTGAAATTGTTTGATCTTTGTGGTAATTAGGTTTATAAACTTTATTTGAGATGTTTGTAATGGTTTGGCAAAATGTTGATAGGGAAATTTTGTAATTATAAATATACATAATTAATTTAAATTTTAACATAGATTACCTAAACTAAACTTTTTAAAATATAATATATATATATATATATATACACGAAAGATGGTCTAATCTTACACCTCAATGGTGTAGTGAACATAAATTAAAACAGGTCCATGAAGACTAACAGGTGGATCGCTAGACAATATTGTTTCTGGGTTATTACCATTCGCCAATCACTCCTAACGAACCACTGACAACAGAACACTGACGAGACGATACCTTGTCGCGCCAAGAAGTTTTGATGGCCACTACATGTAAAGGTATTTCAACAACTAAGGTTCTTGGTAATCGCTACTGACGAAGGGTAATAACGTTGAATATTAGATGTCTCGTCATGTAAATAATTAAGATAGAGTTAGTTTAAATATGTTTAAGATATTAGAATGAAGAGCAGAATATTAGCCCGTAAATATAGAATTTATGGCGCGAGAAAACTCTTGAAAAGATTGTACGATTTGCAGCTAAGTCAACAAAAAAGAAGCGGTCGCATATGTAATTATGTTAAAGAACTTGGAGTCTCAGCCGATTTATGGTCATTCGGATCTATCGGAGGACTCAACGTGGATTTCTACGAGCGAACAACTGACAGTCTAAATGATTTATAGCGCTCGGTACCGACGAAATCACGTGCGATCACGTGATTTTCATGTGGTTTTGAAAGGGAGATGTGTGCAGGTGTTAGAGGGAATCTATGTGGGCGTAACTCGAGTATAAATAAGCGTAAATTCGGTAGCTCCTGACAGTCGAAAAATCGAGACAGTCGTCGACAGTCGAAAAATCGACACAGTCGAAAACTCGTCAGAGTCTTGATCAGTCGTGCTATAGCAGAACCGCATCGATAATGCTCAGTAAGATTCTTTTATATTGTTATTATTTGCCTATGCAACGATTTGTCTATTTATAAGCTCTGCGTCTTTGTGCCTGAACGCACGATAAATATAATATGTTTATTTATTAAATTTAACCTGAGATAATTTGAGTCTATGTTCGTTGTTTGATTTTGAATTGTGTAAATTTGAGTTTTTATTTGCATATGTGTAATTTGTGTTTAATAAATAAGCCATTTTTGTATACCTGTGTTAAAAATATAGATGGTAAATTAACACATGACATTGACAGATTCAATACAAGCTTTCCTAATAAAACAATTAATTTATTATTGGGAAATATTGAAAAGAATAATCAACTGAGTCTCATTGCTGCCCGATATCTGCAATAAGCACCAATCCAATCTTACGTCAAGAACGCAGACCATCTAATCGAAATGCTGAAGAACCTTACTGTGGAACCCGAGCACTTGTTGGTAAGTTTTGATGTACTATCACTGTTTACACAAGTCCCGGTAGACGACACCATGGAGATATTGGAACGGAAATACCAGCCGCCGGATCACATCATGGTAAAGCATTGCGTCAAGAATACGTATTTCATTTTTGAAAACCAAAGCTACAGACAAACCAGTGGAGCACCCATGGGATCACCACTATCACCTGTGATAGCCAACCTATTCATGGAGGAACTAGAGACTACAGCACCAGAGACGGCCGAGTTAAAACCAAAGGTGTGGCTGAGATACGTGGATGATACTTTCGTTGTATGGACACATGGAAGAGAAGAACTCGACAGGTTTCTGGAGCACCTCAACAAGCAACACCCAGCTATAAACTTCACCATGGAATGGAAGTAGACAATCAACTACTGTTCCTGGACGTACTGGTAATGAAAAGAGACGACAAGAGTCTCGGCCATACAGTATACAGGAAGAAGACGCACACCAACAGGTACCTATACGCTCAGTCACACCACCACCCGGCACAACTGCACTCGGTAGCAAGAACATTAATAACCAGATCAGAAAGGATAGCCGATGGTAGAAGCAAGAACAAAGAAATGGACAACATACACAAAGCACTGGCGCACAACGGATTTTCAAAACGGGAAATTCTCAGAGCATCCAGACCCCGCAGACGAACCCAGGAAGAAGAAAAGGAAGAAGAAAAACCAGCAACCATAGCTTTTCTACCGTATGTCAGAGGGACCACGGACAAGATAAGCAGGATCCTTAGTACACAGAACATCGATACAACTTTCAGACCATACAGGAAGGAAACTATGCTGAGGAATCCAAAAACGAAAATTCCATTAGAGACGCAGGGAGTGTACGAAATACCATGTGGAAACTGCGAGAAGACATACATCGGTCAATCCAATAAAACAAAGAGATTCGTCATCGTCATTGGCTAGCCATTTATTAGACACAGGATACAGAATCGACTTCGACAATACAAGGACAATAGCTAGCATTGAACAGTTCACCAGCAGAATAATACGGGAGGCAATAGAAATAGAGAAACGAAAAGAAATCCTCAACACACGAGATGATGCCCAACGATTGCCTGCAACATGGAGACCAGTATTACAACAATACAGTACAAGCAGTGTTCAAAGGACAGCACCACAGGAACCACCACAGGAACCGCTACAGGTCATCACACGCTCGCTACACCAAGGTCCATTAACCAGGAGCCGAAGTAAGATGCAGTCGAGCGTACTCAACCCCAACGACAAACAGGAATATAAGGATCAACGAGTAACCGAACGTCAGTTCTTCTAAGTCAGCGAGACCTAGAAGAGCTTCCTGAAGATGGTAGATGGGACTCTGTCGAAGCGACCCTTCGGGGAAAATTTCTACAACGCGGTTCACAACCCGAGAACCAAGAAGCACACATATATATATATATATATATATTTACACGAAAGATGGTCTAATCTTACACCTCAATGGTGTAGTGAACATTAATTAATACAGGTTCATGAAGACTAACTGGTGGATCGCTAGACAATATTGTTTCTGGGTTATTACACTGGACGTTTGACAGTCGTCTCTTGTTTAGTCTCCGCAAGGTGTTAGACAAGGTATCGTCTTGTCAGTGTTCTGTTGTCAGTGGTTCGTTAGGAGTGATTGGCTCGCGCCAAGAAGTTTTGATGACCACTACATGTAAAGGTATTTCAACAACTAAGGTTCTTGGTAATCGCTACTGACGAAGGGTAATAACCCAGAAACAATATTGTCTAGCGATCCACCAGTTAGTCTTCATGAACCTGTATTAATTAATGTTCACTACACCATTGAGGTGTAAGATTAGACCATCTTTCGTGTAAATTTTACATTTTTCTGTCAGATTTGACAAGATACATTTTTAATATATATATTTAGTCTGTTTATGTGAACTAAAAAATGTATCGTATTCCACAATAGAAAACACTATTAAATTATTAATAGAATTTAATAATAATTTATTACACTCACAAAAGTGACAGCGATATTATTCTACTACCTTGACAATATTTTTACTAACCATGTTACTATGATTAAATTTTAATTCGTTGTTGGCTGATGCCACAGTACTCCCCGCTTAGATGAAAATACGCTTTCTGCAAAACGGAGCGGCTGGCGAACTGCTCGTCCAGAACGTGACATTTTTGTCGGCTCGACGTTTGCTGTTCCGTCCTGCTCGACCAAAACATCCTGGAGGGATGCTTTGCTTTCGTAATGTGGCAAGTATGCTGGCTTCAACCGATCGATGGAAATGTTTATTCTCTTCCCTCTAATATCCAGCTTGAAAAATTTTGGATGACGTTCCAAAACTTCGTACGGTCCTTTATATGGTAATGAGAGTGAAGGTTTCACCGAATCGTTTCGAACGAATACATGTGTTGATTGAGGCAGGTCACGATGGATAAAAATTTTATTTTTCGCATGCCAAGTGGTATTCGTAGGTTGAAGTTGTTGCATCGATTTTCGAAATTTTTGAACGAATTCTGTTTCTGTTCGGCAATTTGAAGTAGTGAAAAATTCGCCCGGTATCCTTAGATCCATGCCATATACGAATTCTGCAGGTGTTGCTGCAATATCTGGCTTATAAGTTGTGTGTAGGCCAAGTAATATTGACGGTAATTGTTCTACCCAGTTAATCGGATCAAGGCATAAAATCGCCGATTTAAGTGTACGATGCCAGCGTTCAATCAAACCATTGGCTTGTGGATGATATGCAGTGGTTTGAATGTGTCTAACACCAAGAATTCTTGTCAACTCGGCGAAAAGGTTTGACGTGAACTGGCGGCCTTGATCAGTTGTGACTTTCATGGGAACTCCAAATCTAGAAATCCAACCAGCAACTAATGCCTTCGCAGTTGTTTCAGTCGTGATGTCTGGCATTGGTATTGCTTCGGGCCATCGCGAGAAACGATCAACTATCGTTAAACAATAGCGATTGTTGTTGCTTGGCGGAAAAGGTCCAACGATGTCGATGTTCAAATGAGCGAAACGCTGTGGTGTTGCTTCGTATTTTGCTAAATCAGAGAAGGTATGTCTATTTACTTTTGCGCGTTGACACTGGACACATTCCTTAGCGAATTTTCGAGCTTCATATTTCATTGACGGCCAGAAATAACGTGATGTTATCAATTTTTCGGTTGCGTTAGTTCCTGGATGCGCTAAATTGTGCGTCAATCGAAGTAGTTGTTGACGAAATTTCTTCGTAATGAAAGGTCGGATTTTGCCGGTTGAAAAATCACTTAAAATTTGATGGTTTGATCCTGGTAGAGTGAAAAATTGTAACCTTTTAGATTCATTCCCGCTATTATCGGAGATAAATTTACGAATTTCTTCATCAGTTTGTTGATCTTTAGCGAGTGCTTCATAGTTAATTGCGTCTGTTATTTTCGAGTGAATTGGTTGAATACGAGAAAGCAGATCAGCGGTTACATTTTCTTTTCCAACGATGTGTCGTATATCGGATGTAAACTGACCGATGAAATCAAGTTGACGTGCTTGACGTGGTGCAGCTTTGTCCAATTTTTGCTGAAATGCGAACGTTAATGGTTTGTGGTCAGTGAGGATGTGGCATGGTCGGCCTTCGATTTGGTAGCGAAAATGTCGAACAGCCAAGTACATCGCTGTAAGTTCTCGATCATATGTTGAATAACGTAACTGCGCTGAATCGAACTTTTTAGAAAAATATCCGAGCGGCTCGGGTAATCCGTTCACACTTTGATGCAAAACGGCACCAGCAGCGATATCAGATGCATCAACACATAACGATAATTCTGCATCTCGGACAGGATATGCGAGTAAAGTTGCTTCAGCTAGTTGATTTTTTGTATATTCGAAAGCTTTCTCTCTTTCCTCGTTCCAAATTAGCGGTGTCTTATCGTTCTTTTTGTTTCCATCAATCATTGCAATTAGTTTTGATTGATGTTCAATAGCGTGGGGAATAAATTTCCTGTAGAAATTAATAGTTGCGAGGAATTTTTTAAGATCTTTGGCAATCATTGGCTTTGGGAAATTTTTGATTACTTCGACTCTATTCGGTAATGGTTTAATACCTTCGGAGGATACCAAATGACCTAAGAAATTAAGTTTTTGCTTTCCAAATTCGCATTTAGCTACATTTAGCCGTAGATTGTGATGTTGTAAGCGTTTGAATATTTCTTGTAGATGATCTCGATGTTCAATTTCGTTTGTTGAAGCGATACAAATATCATCAAGATATACGAAAGCGAAAGTACATCCGCGGAGAACATGATGCATTAAACGTTGAAATGTTTGCGCCGCATTACATAGTCCGAAGGTCATGAACATGAATTCAAAGAGGCCGAACGGAGTAATTATAGCGGTTTTTGGAATATCGGCTTCGGCGACAGGTATCTGATGATAAGCTTTATGAAGATCAATTTTTGAAAAAATTGTACATCCTCGAAGATGATTTGTGAAATCTGTCAAATATGGAATTGGATATTTGTCTGGTTTTGTAATGGCATTCAAAGCACGATAGTCTCCACACGGTCGCCAACCGTTTGGTTTCTTCACCATATGTAGAGGGCTAGACCAATTACTTTTCGATGGGCGACAAATGCCATCTCGTATAAGTTGTTCGAATTCAATACGAGCGGCGTCCAATTTCTCTTGCGTCAAACGACGAGCTCGTGCAGTTGTGGGTGGTCCATATGTTTCGATGTAATGAAACACATTAGCTTCTGTTGAAGATCCACATGGAGTTAATTTTGTTATGGATGGGTATTCGATGAGAAGATCAGCGTAAACGCAATTTACGTCAAATGTACGAAGGTCGAAAGGTTCATTGTCGATTGATGCGATTTTACATGGTCGTTGTAACTGTGTAACGTTATCAATTAAACGGTTTCTTTTAAGGTCCACCAAGAGCTCAAAGTGTGCCAAGAAATCCGCCCCAATTATGGGTTGAGATACAGCAGCAATGATAAAAGTCCAAGTAAAGTCACGTCGTAGACCTAAGTCTAAACGGAGCGTTGTTTGACCATACACTTTAATGATTGTATTATTGGCGGCGTATAATTTCGTAGGCGATGGTTTAATGTCAGCTGTTAGTTTCGACGGCGGAATCACTGAATCAGCGCCTGTGTCGATAAGGAACGATTTATTCGTTGTTCGATCAGTAATTTTGAGTCGATATATCATGGATTTGGGCGCATCGCTACCGCCCAAATTTACAACAGCTTGACTGTCTCAATATTTTCCATTGTTGTTGCCACTGAATGGTGGCGCGGTCATTGAATCTTGTGTTGTTGCAATAAACCAAGCACAAGGTTCACGACACTTTCTCGCATAACGACCGAATTCAACATGGTACCAACATAAGTTGTTAGGATTGTCTGATATCGAACGTTGTGTTCGATTTGGGGAACTTCTTCGAGGACTGTTGCGAGAGCGAGTGCGTAAAGAATAGTTTTGATAATTTGGACGATTTCCATTAGAATTGTTCATTAAAACGTTGTTGCTAATCTTGTGAATAGATTCATCAATTTGTTGCATCCATTTGTGTATATCAGATTGCAATGGTGTTGTTGAATCAACTGGTGTTATTGCATTGGCAGATAAATTCATTGACTCATGAACACGATCAGCGATTTTTAAACAATCCATCAAAGAACCTTTCGCTGCTACAGCGGCTGCTTGCGCATGAGATGGCAAGCGAGTGGCCCACAAATCACGCAATGTGGATTCACTAAGTGTATTTCCAGCGACACGTACCATTTCATAATACAATTGGCTCGGTTTTTGATCGCCTAACGGCATATCAGACAACACTCGTTGTAAACGGCGTGTTTGTGAGTCAGAGAAATGTTTAGTTATTTCTAATTTGACATATTCGTACTTGCCTGTCGAAGGGACGTTTTCAATTATTTTCATGAGTTCCATTAGTTTGTTTGGTGGTATTTGTGCCATCACCGTATTATATTTTCGAATGTCGTTTGTGACACCTGAAGCAGCAAACCAAAATTCAAGAGACATAAAATATGCCTCTATAGCTCCTTCTACCAATGTCGGAAGTGGAATGCGTGGTAAAATTGAATTCGCCATGATCTCGGTGTGATTACAATCACCATGCTGTTGGCCAATTTGTTGGGGATTCATCACGTTGAACCAAAATGTATGCTATCAGATCACGTCGGGGTCACCAGTTTTAGTCTGTTTATGTGAACTAAAAAATGTATCGTATTCCACAATAGAAAACACTATTAAATTATTAATAGAATTTAATAATAATTTATTACACTCACAAAAGTGACAGCGATATTATTCTACTACCTTGACAATATTTTTACTAACCATGTTACTATGATTAAATTTTAATTCGTTGTTGGCTGATGCCACATATATATAACTAGTTAATAAGGGCGATTTATTCTATATCTTTGTTAATAGTCTATATTTCGTGGAGTATTATCCACATCATCAGGACTTTCAATTGGTACAATATAAAATTGGACAATACAATTAAGAAATAACAAAAAGGTTTTTTCAATTCAAAAATGTCACCAACATTAAAATCTTACAAATTAACAAATAAATCAATTTTTGTCGAAAATTGATGTATAGACTATTAATAAAGGATATAGAATAAATCGCCCTTATTAAGACCGCAAACCCAACGGAGTGTTTCCGTAAATAACTAATTATAATTATTTCGGTCGTGCGTATTACATTATATATATATATATATATATATATATATATACATATATATATATAAAATTTACACGAAAGATGGTCTAATCTTATATATATATATATATATATATATATATATATATATATATATATGTTAATGTTTCTTCTTATATTTGATGTGTTGCTTCTTTTCTTCATCCGTTTTCTGCATTTCTTAATTATGTCTTCTAATTCAAAATTTACTTTCTTCTGCTTCCATGATCTATCTGGATAAACTTCCTTCATCAATGTAATAGGTATAATTCGTTATAGTACTTGGTATATTATTAATAATCATTACAACTTGTTGCACATAAATATCCCATTGGTCATGTCTTTCATGTGTATATAATCTAAGTAATTTTATTGTTTCTTGTACATATAGTTCACTAAAAACCATCCATAATCTTCTATTGCCTAAATGTCCCAATTTTTTATGTACATCTTTTATAATTACTTTCTCATGTTTGTTATCTAGCAGAATTAACTCTTGTTCGTTTAACCTTTTTCATATAATATGTAGCTTCATGAAATACCCCTTGTAATCATTCATTTCCTTAATTTTTTTTTAATTTCATCAAAACTATTAGATTTTTGTACCTCTTTTAAGTAAAGGTTAGCTATTTTTAATTCCTCAACACTAATATTCACTTCTAAATGCTCTTTCATTTCCACTTCTTCATATGGTGTTCTACTTGATATAAAATATTTTTGAAAATTTCTGCTAAGTACTTGGATAGTTTGTTGGTTGGGGATTGTGCAGTAGAAATTATTGGTCTAGTTAGTGGTCTTTTGGTTTTGTGTATTTTGGGTTGCGCATATATTAATGGTGGTTGTGCATTGTTTATTCTAAACATTTTGCTTGTTTCTGGTGTAATGTATTTTTTGGTTTCTCATTTTTTTGCTAAGCTGTTGTTTTATAATTGGATGCGATCTTTATAAATTAATTTATATGACTGTTATCGCCCACTAATTGTTCTATTTTTTCCTTCTACTCAGTTGCGTTTATTATTAACGTTTTGTTAGCTTTATCAGGTTTAAGTACTGTAATTTGTGGGCTATTTTTAATAAATCTTTTAGTTTTTATATTTTTTTCCAATTGTTGTTGATATTTAGTGTCATTTTTTATGTTATTGTTTATTGTACTGTTTACTCTTTTAAAGTTATATATTGCATTGGTTATGTTTGTTCTAATGTCCATTTGATGGTTAGTTGGCATATTGTGTATTGAAGTTTCTATAATAGCTATTATATCATATACAGGTATTGTTGTAATTTGTGGCGAATGTGCGTCCTAGTTGTAGGATTTCTATTACATTATTTTGTATGTCAGTGGCAGATATGTTTTGTACAAAGGATTGTTTGGAAATTATTTTATTATTAGTTTTATATACTGTATTTTATTGTTCCGTGGCTTTTAGATAATTAGTTTTGTTTATCTGTTTGTGTTTTATTGTAATAAAATGTTTGTTTAATTGTTTATTTTGCTGCACATAATATAATTGAAGAGTTTCGACATCTGGTCTATTTTCATTGAATAACGTGCCTGTTATTTGTTGTTTTATTTTGTAAAAATTTTGTATATATTATATTGTCAGTAAGTATTAAATTAAGTATTTTTGATTTAAAGATCAACTACGGTCGTAATACACGTGACTAACCAGCTATGTGAATTCGGGCGTGCCTGTGACTCTGTGAATAGAACGGTGGTGTGCAAATAATGCACGAACTCACAATACCTAGTAAATTGATAACATTAGTAGTAGAGACAGTGACAGTTTCATGTGTAAGAGTGGAGTGAGGCAGGGCAATGTACTGTCATACACTCTGTATCATACCGCAATGGTGAGAGTAGTAAGAGAAAAGGGCCTCAAACGTACAACAAGAAATAAACAAACACAGATAATAGCATATGCAGACGATATTGTGATAATTGGAAGAAAATATGGCAGCTGTCAATGAATTTTGAAAAATGATAACGTAAGCATGTGAAATTTAACTTAAGATAAGTAGAAGAAAAGTAAATAAAATAGACAGAAATGATAAACGGTATATCAGTATGATAGGACATAGCTGTGAAGAAGTTGATAGTTTTAAATACATGGGAGTGTACATAAACAGAAATTACTCCATAGAAGGAAATATAACAGAACGCATCATGGAGGGATACAAAGCATTCTATAGCAACAAGAGAATACTAGTAAATAGAAAATATGTAAAACAACGAATTATGCGCTAATTGGACCGGTAGTAACACGCAGATTGCAAAGAATGTCAATGAGTAAAAAAGATGAAGAACAGTTGAGAGTATTCGAGAGGCAAATGCTAAGTACAATTATGGGACGAGTACATGAAGGAGGCAATATAAGAATAAAAATTAACAACGAAATAGAGTCGGAAATGGAGGTGAATAACATAGCTGAGTTTAATAAAAGTTCAACAATTAATACATGTACTGCAATCTAAAAAAGGAAATCTCATAATGTCACTAATGTAATGGATATCAGTGGCTGGATCCAGAGTAAAACCAAAGGACGTATGGATGCAAGATATAATTGCGGATATAAGAGCGACGGATATGAGTTATTGGTGAAGAAAGGTGGTTGTGCGACATGAATGGAGAAGGATGTCCTGCCGCGTGGCTATGTTGGATGTCACCACAATTGTTGGGCCATTCTGACTGTTACCACAAATGTGGTGGTCGGCTGCTTGTTGTTGACTCCGTGTTGTTTTGTAACCTCCAAATTCATGTCGATCCTTTAATTTGTCTATGCCGTCCTGATGACGACTAATAAGTCAGAAACACGTGTCAGCCATTGTGTGCTTCCAAGCGGGTATTTGCCCATCAAAAAAATTCCTATAACTTCCTATAACTATATGTATTATAACTATATATCCTATTAGAAGATGGTCACAATTTGGAGATCTAATATAAACGGAGTCCAAACGCAAGCGACCGACCTTAATTCATTGTCCCCGCGTTATACACCTGACTTTTTTTATTATTATATATATATATATATATAATTACATTTAATGACACTGCACTATTCCCAACTATTCCTCTTTCGATTGCGGCGATTTCATCTAACACTATATATGTGACCTTAGTCAAACTTCTTCTTCACATTTTTAAAAGTATTAATCTTACAAGTCAGTAAATTTTAAGTCGCGAGATCATTGACTCCAGGTTTGGAAAAACCGATAATTTTTCTTTGTCAACATGAGCGGAAAATTCTCAAGATGTCTTAACGCTAGGACCCCATTTTTTACGCCATATCCAGGTCTGAAACCAATATTCAAAATATTAATGTATAATTTTAGTTATATTTTTAGTTAATTAAATTTGTTAATAAGTTACATTAATGTTTTTAATTTGCATCTGAGATAACGAAACATATTTTACTGTAAATAAAATAGTAAGCAACTCCAACTCAAGTCAAATTGAAAGAAAATTATGAAAATAAAACGCATAACATGACTTATATTTTATAACTTTATAATATTTTTAAATTAATTGATACAAAAACTACATCCATCTACGGAAAGCTGTAAAATTTAATAACGTTACGCAATTTTTTTCATTTTCATTTCATTTTATGAATAAAAAAGTTTGTTGCGAAGCCCGCTGTCATTGAAACATCCCACGAATTAAACTTTACATTTAATTAATACAAATGGCGAGAATGCTACGTCGCGTTGGCATACGTGACGTATTAAACAATTAAAATTGCTAACCAAAAACCTCTCCGCAGCCAGCAGTACGAAACTGTAGTTAAACAATCTAAACTCTAAAAGCAATTAACGGAATTCCACAGAGTTGTGTGGACTAGAAATTAGTGTAGAAAACCGCGGTCTGTACTGTTTACCGGTCAAACATGCAGGAAGTGTATTTAAATAAGCCTTATTAGGGCCCAGACACGAGGTTGCTGCGCAAACAGACCTTTATTATGTTTTTAGCACCAAAGTTAAGGCACACACACACATAGTTTACTATGCGAAGCAGGTCCAAGGTACCCGGAATACATTAACGGAATACGCTTCGAAAACATCGAATGCTTCCGTTTAATTAAAATTTCCACCAAGTCTAATTAATGTTTAAATTGCGATAACAATATCAAATGTTGGTTTCTTACTGCGTTGCAATAATATTAGTTGCAACTAAGTGAAATATTTATTCAAACTTTTATCATTTAACTCTAGTATTCTAGTAACGTATCCAAATTGTGTATTTTATTATTATTATTATTATATTATATAATTATAACGACCTGTGAGTTGATAATATTTTTCTTTTGCTTGTGGAACTTCAATTTTCGCTTTTTTATATACGAAAAGTAAAAGATGTAATGATTCATTATAATAAGGTTGTTGTTATGTCCTAGTTTATGTCTGTTAATTAAAACACTTTTAGGTCATAATTGTTTATAAATCTGTGTAATTTCATATCATAATAATGTTGAAAATGATAAGTAGCTACCCTATTTTCCACTTTCTCCTGTAGATTTCCCATGAATGTTGAAGTAGTTTCTTTGCAATTGATATGTCAAAATGTGTCACACTGGGGTATCAAAAATAATATGATGTCACAATATATCTGTTCAATTCTAGTCCACTATGTAATTCAATAAGTTAATATTTGTTTCAACTGTAATACGTATCCTATTCCCAAGTTTCACGGCATATGAACCATCTAACTTAGGAACAGTTATCTCTTATCTTTTGCACAGTTCTCACCGACCTGATTATAAACAAATAAACTTAAAAATATTATTTGAACAACGTAACTTATACATATTAAATTCTAAATAAATTAAATAACTGGTCATTTTGCACTATTTGAACAATCTAACTATAATATAGGACTTCATTGACGAACCCTTATTAGTAATGAATGTTATAAGTCGGGGAACTCATATTTTACAGTAGAGTAAGATGTTTGAACTAGAAACAAGTACTATAAAAAGTATCACGGGCGAATGAATTGAAATTGATTCTCCAAATGAAACTGTTGACGTTGACACAGGATGAAATAAAATAATTAATTGTATATATGTCCCAGACTATCATCTATAAAATGTTCAATTGCTTTGGATTATGGTTTGTTACTTAAATGATAATATTTGAAAATTGGCATGTCTGTGCTTTTAGTGTGGCTTAGATTGCTCGTTTAGTAAAATTCTAAAATTGATATTAGACCGACCGACAAATGAAGGAAGAACTAACATTGTCGTTTATTATAATTTATCATTACTGTTGTTTCTAGATGTGTTCTAATTTCTTATGATTTGCGCATATGAATTATGCCAGCATGAATTATATGATAGTAATCAATAATAATAACATAATGACGAACGTACAACTTACCGTTGAAATTAAACATATGACTTTTCGGCAACTCTGAATCTGTCGCCGCCTTCAGGTAACGTAAAATAGCGAAGTATGTACGTTCAGTTTTAGTTTCTTTAAAATTGTGATTGTAATTTTTACTTTCATTATTTTTGATGTAACTAAAAATTAATGATATCAGTAGCTCAAATTAATACATATGAAATGTGCATGTACAATGAGGCAATTGCCTATTGCCTATTTGCTTAATATTATTTCTTTAGTAGTCATATAAGCTAAATTATATTCGTGTTTGTCAATTATTCTTGATCATCACCAACGTACAAAGTGCACGTGGTCATCAATTGTAATCCCCATTGTTGCATTACTTTTGCAATGTCTACACTACTTAATCAGTGTATCTTAAAAGCTCAAGTGAGGATGTTGAAAAGCTATTTTCAAGTAGATTTATAATAATTAGTAATAAACGGCAGTCTAGTCGCACGCTTTTATTGATGATAATTTGGTTGCTTTCGGTTGGATGGTCCTACTACGACATTAACCTCTGCATTGTGTAGCAGAGATTGATTGTGTCAACGTCTAAGTATGTTTAGCTTTGCCGAGTTTCTTCTAAGAGTTTTGCAACAAGAACTAATCAATGTAACTTTGATGATTTTCCCATTATAACACAGCCAGTACTTTCAAATTTGATAAAGAAACAATAAATCATGAGTATCATGCAGAGCCAAAAACAGTATTGTTAATAAAATATTCATTAATGAAGCCACTGTAATGAAATAAAAGAGAACCACAAGTAATCATGATGTTTTCGTTTCCAATCAAGTGATTAAATATATAGCTGCGTGCAAAATTATTTGAAAAATTATTAAGCAAAGAAAGCAACATTTTTATTGACATCTCAACTTTATATTTATTAATATTTGAAGGAATTATATCTATTGTGAATAATAATCATATTATCATGTTAACTAATTAATAGAGGTAATGCAATATAAATAATCTTCTCCGCTCAAATGTTCGGCAAACTTTTCACTCGTAAAAAAGTATTACTTTACTCACTTGATGCATAAATAACTATTATGAATATAATAGTACCATTTGACTTAATCACAAAATAATTACAAAACAATGACAAAGTTACATATATTCTCCTTATAATTATATGTTCCTTTCAACTTCATTATACCCTTATATTAGAATATTTTTGGTTGTGCCTGCAGTTAATTTTGCACAAATGATTTCAGAAACGTTGTCCTAAATCTCCTTTCAATGACCCATGTAAATCGCAAAGAGATAAATTAGCGTTATACAAGGGTTTTACACTATTTATCATTGTTATTGGTCAATGATATTTGTTAAAACTTCAATATGAGGTCATGGGTTGCTAGTTTTTCACCCTTACTAGAACCTATTTATATACTTATATTAAAAATGTGTCTTGTCAAATCTGACAGCAAAATGTAAAATTTACACGAAAGATGGTCGAATCTTACACCTCAATGGTGCAGTGAACATTAATTAAAATAGGTCCATGAAGACTAACTGGTGGATCGCTAGACAATATTGTTTCTGGGTTATTACCCTTCGTCAGTAGCGATTACCAAGAACCTTAGTTGTTGAATACCTTTACATGTTTTGATGGCCACACATTTACAGATTTCCATGAAGAATATATAACGTGTGTTTTTTAGGTTAGAATCTCATCTGTCAACACTATTATTGTAGTTTCTTTTGGTTGTGGCTAAAGTAGCTTTAAACACAAATTGAATTTCAGAGCCCTCCTAAATTAGGATTAAACGCACGTTATTTTGTGAGTATTGCTAAATAATTAGCGCCTTTCAAATTGCCATCAATGCAAAACGGACCTATGATATCTTCTCCAACAATTCCTGCCCAAACATTAACCTTTGCAGGGTATTACGTATGTTCTTCTCTCGTCCTGTGAGGATTTTCTATCGAACAATAACGGCAATTTTGACGATTAGCATGACCGTGAAGTGTAAAGGTGCACTGCTCAGAAAACAAATCATGTTCTAATTGAATCACATTGTTATCTAACATTGCCATCATTTGTTCAGAAAAATATGTTCTCCTATCAAAACCGTCTTCCGTGAACTCATTTTATAGGGATGCATTTTATTTTCTTTTAATGTTAATGGCTAACAACGAACAATGTGGCTGCTTCCCGACTAAAAGAATGTGGGTTTTCCTCAAACTCAAGCATAATATCCAATTTGCTACCATCACTTATTGCATTGACAGCTGCTTTTTTATCTGCCTTACATGTCCAAGCTCGCGAAACTGCTTTTCTATGTTACTAATTGTCCCTTGGAATGTAGGTTTCTTTGGAATTTGGAATTTTTCATGAAATCAGCGAGCAATTTCCATTTGTGTCCTTGTGTTATCTCCATAACCAATGATCTGTAGAATTGTAATTTTGTACATTCCTGTTAAACGAACCGTTTTTCTGATATGCAATTAACGAAATTCAAAAACTATAATACTGATACTTAAACTGGCATGCAGGTAGACAACAATTTGCTGTCCCGGTGATTTAAACAAAAGTAAACAAAAATATTTCATACCGGTAAAAAGGAACGCTGTAATGGTTTTTGCCTACTTTCTCATTATCAAGACCTAAATGGTAAATAATTATTGAATGTGTTGTAGCGAATTTCTGTAATCAAATAGTTTTCTTTTTTTAATGTTAATTTTTGCAATCAATCTGAAAACACTAGAATTTTCTGAAGAATCCAAAAATAATATACAGGTGTTGAATATAAAATAAGAAAGTTGGTATTGACCACTCTTGCATGAGAAACCTTGTACAAAAAGTTTTTGTTGAAAAAAATGCCAATCGACGTGTCCGAGCGTTTTTTCGTACACGCGACCATTGATTTATTACCGGATTTATTCCATTTGGCCGATACACACTGTATAAGATTCAATTCATCTTGTGTGTCATATTTAAATAATAGTTCGGTATTAGCCACCAGTGCAACAATGTCGGTGATTATTTCAATATTAAATGATAATCTCCAGGATCACTTCTATGGAGCAGAGGGACATCTATCTACAGGTACCTTAAACATCGACCTCATCCCCTAAATCATCACGCATCGAAGCTAGGTTGTTCCAACAAAGTTTCTGAGTCAAAGGAACCGGCAACCTTCAAATAATAAAATAATCGGGTTGTCAAAAATAAATAAATAAGAAAATAATATATATTTACAGAAAAATCACGTGAGCGAATGAGTTTGAATTTTTTTAGTGAAACCACAACAATACCTCAAATGGGTCCATTTATGTTCACAAAAAGTGAAAGTGAAATAATAATAAGAATTTTATTTAAAATTAAGTAAATTATTTGGTAGTTTATTAAATATACGAAAAATATATATTCAAGACATAGTTGTTCCTTATATGCCGATTCTGAACACTTCGCGATGAAGCCGATTTATTAAAAAAACTTATAATAAAGTTTTATTATAAATCATTTATAATATTCCCTTCAGTTCCGCTTCTTTCTTCTTCCCCGCTCCTATCTACCCCGTATCTTTTCCGTTATATTTTTATTTTCTTCATCCTGCTGTTCCGTTCCGTTCCCTCCTTCATTCCTTTTATTTTCCTTAAGATTTCTAGCACCTCCCTGTTCGCACTCAAACTTATTCTCCAGTATTTTCCTGTCTTCTTTTTTTCTGCTTTCAAGTGTATCTCTTCACAATCTACCAACCAATGTTCCCATTCACCCCAACCGTTTCCGCAGAACTCCAGTATTTGTTGGTCTTGTCCTCACTTCCAGATCTTAACCTTGCTAAAAAAATCCTCTTCTGCCGATCTCCCTCCCTTAAGTATCTTGGCATCCCTGTGTCTGCTTTAATTCTTTTATATTTTACGTTGTAATGCGAGGTACAACGTAAAATACAAAAGATTACCAAATATTCACAGATAAAATTATTTTGAGATTGCAATTTTAATATTTCGTTAATAATTCTTCTTCCACAAAACCATAACTTTTATTTTACTTTACATAACGCGACGAATAAAGGACCTCGAATATTTGACAGCCAATGCGAGATACCTTACTTCAGCCAAGAATAATTCACAATAATATATTGCTCTCTATTGTGCCTGAAATGTTTATAATTACGAGTACAGTTGTAATAATGTTTGTATGTATATAATTTTATATATGAATCAAAGATAATTGTGGAATTTTATTTAATAAAACACGGAAGTATAGAGGAATAGTTCATTATTAACATACTAGTGCTTGCTAATGAACAAAATAGCAAACATTATGTATATAATTAATATGCAAAGAAATGTTATTATTCCATAATTACATAGAAATAGAAACACACAAGAACCACTGAATATCACCCGCAGACATGAGTGGCTCAAACATAAAAACAAAAACTCTCCTAGGAGGACTCCAATAGATAAGATCTAGAGTGTCAGCCAATTCGGGACAGGAGATTGTTCCTGGAGGTAGCGAAATTCCATTTTTCCAGGAAGACTCCATATAATCGATTCTCATCGAGGTGGGATGGGCTGTGTTCCTGTACCTTGCGTTGAAGCAACAGAAAATTGTAAGGAATGCATAATAGGTTCCTTAGATACGGAAGAAGTGCTGGACGAAATGGAAGGAATGTACACTCGCAGTGCATTCACACAGAATTATCTGCAATGTCCAATGTCAAATTCAGTGATGATCTCGAATTTGGAGCAACGAACATCCAGGAAGACGGGAATTTCTCATTATGAAGACGAGGAAAAGGGGTACCCAGTCGTGTGCGAATATGAACCTGAGACTGGCAATTAATAAAAATGAAAATAGAAAGAAGTGAGAACAAAATATCATATCATGGACGGGGCAAACAGAAAATATCATCGCAATGCAAATGAAAATAGATGGAAGAATAATAACAATAATAGTATAGGGCACCAATGAATATACGAAGGCAGAAAGGAAGGGCATATTTTGGGAGCAATTGAAAACGATAACAGAAAATAGTCAATGCACAATTTATCAAGCAGGAGATATGAATGGCAGAATGAGAAGAGGTGGCACAAAGATATACATAAATACACATGACAAGGACAAAATACAATAGGGAAATCCATAATAGACTATCTAATAAATTATAATGATAGATAAGGATAAACGAGCGATCGTGGAATATGTGAGAGTAATGAGGGGAGCTGAAATATACAATGACCATTTTACTCTAATTGCAAAAATTAAAAAGGGACAATATCCAGGGGAAATTAAACAAGTTAGCGACAATATGAGCCTATAGAAATATACCAGATGACAGAAGAGGAAAAGCCAATAAGTACAAGAAGGTTGTGAAAAGAAAAGTAGTTAAAATAAAAATGTAGTTGATGCATTATGGGTAACTCTACAAAATCTAATGATGCCAGCGGCAAAACAAACATTTGGCACTTTTAAGATAAAAGAAACAACATGGTGGAATATTGATATAAAACAACCTAAAAACCAAACAAGATAAACGGAAACAATACCTACGAGACAGGACAGCTACGTGATATGAACCATATACCAAATAAAGAACTGAAGTTAAAATCACGGTAAGAAAACGCAAAGAAATTTTTTGGTGAAAAAATGGAAATAAATAATAATAATAAATAATAAATAATCAAAACCTATTCTAGAAAATACTAAACAATATTCGAAAAGAGAAAACAAACCGTAGTATAACAGTGAAGAGCAAGACATCATGGACAAGTGGAAACAATATTTTTAAGAACTGTTTGATGGACAAGAAGATTATTTAGAAGGCAGTTGAAGACGTGTTGAAGATAATAAGAATGATGAAAGAAGAGAGACAATAGATAGTAAAGAAGTTACAAAACCTATGAGAAATAGTAAGCCGCCATGATAATATATCGGCGGAAATGTTAAAGAATATACTAAACCCTATTCACGAAAATCTGTAAAATCGCTTGGAAAGCGGGAGTAATCCCTAAAAATAAACGCTATAAAGACATGCAGAAATGGGGAATAAATATTGAACTGAGAAGAGCATGAAAGAGTATATATGAAAGTAGCAAGAATTAGTACTAAGGCAAAGAGGAGTCCTGAGCCCTTGCTTTTGCAATGTAATTATGGATGGAATTATTAAGGGTGTCAACCAAAGATATAAATATTAAATGTATGAAATACAAGATTACAGCCAATTGAAATATCGGAATGTGCGTATACGGATGACGTTGCAATTATGGTGGATAGTGAGAAAGGTCTACAGAATAACATAAACATATGGAATTACATTTTTAAACGACAAAAAATGAGAATAAGTATAAATAAAACGAAAGTGGTTATGACAACTAAATAGGAAGAAATATTGAATACAGAAATAGAAGGAGAGAAAATAGAACAGGTAATATCTTTAAATTATATGGGAACTACAATGGAGAGAAATGGGAAACAAGAAAAGTACAGGATTATAAAAACGATCGGACATACTATAGGATAAGACAATGCTTTATAAAAAAGATGAACAGAACACCATGACCCAAAATGACAATATTACAGACAATATTGAGACCAATGTTAACCAATTGACGTGAAACATGGACACTAACAGAATAAATAAAAAGCAAACTACAGGCAGTAGATACGATATATGAGGGTGGTTAAAGGAAATACAAAAAGGGATAGAATAAGAATGTGGATGTAAGAAAGGAACTAGAAACTGAACAAACCTTGCAATACATTGAAGAAAGACAGTTGCACTGATGGGATCATATGCGATAGATGGAAGAGAAGAGACCTGTCAGAGTGATATGGCAATAATGGGATAATGCAATTGCGAAGGTGTAAAAATGAAAGGGGCAAAGGCACAAGATAAAAGACTGTGGAAAAATTTCACAAGCACAGAAGAATATAAAGATAGAGAAAATAGTAATAGGATCCCACACCTAAAAGTACAGTCGAATGCAAAAAAAGTAGACAGAAACAGTTTCCTGTAATTGATTTTCCTCAAATTGTTGTTGTATAAATGTGGCTTTTCTCAGCAAGTTTTCTTAATCCACGTGATATTTGACTTATTTATTCAGTAACGGTGGTTCGGGGCTCTAGTTCGGGGTACCTACGCTTACGGCTCATCAGTTCATTAAAATATCACTGAAATGACAATACTGACGTTTACATGACATTGCTAACATCAAATTTGTTCAAGCAGCCGAGAATTTCGTGTCTACTTTTTTGCATTCGACTGTAATATGGGTTTTTTTGTGACAATTATATGTAACTGACAGCTAGATGGAGCTAGCATGAATACTGGCCCTCATGACGTATCAGTCAATAAAAAATACCCAAACCAACTACACGTGTTGTTAATTACCCACATAACATTTCTATATCAAATATAAAGTTCCACGTGACTAAAACACGTTACAATTTGTTTATGTATATAAGAAGAAAATTGTAAAATTGTAATAGATGTTTGTGTTTGAGAGAGAAAATAAATAAATAAAAGCGTGAGCATGGATGGCAGAACGGTGATCACATATGGAGTAGTGGAATCAAACGTTAAGGGGAGAAATGGATGAAGTATAAGGAATTATATAAATTAAATGGAGGGCAACGAGTAAATAGTAAACAAATACACAAACTGTAAATATATTTGTTTGTAAACACGAAATTTAATTAAATTGCGATAAAGACTGAAGAGGAGTCGAAAATTGTTGGCTATAAAAGCACGAGGGGAGATCGGTATTTACAGTCCCTAACATAAAAGGAAACAAATTGAAGAAATATCAAACGTTTATTTTTCTACATAATCTGCCTGAACGTCGATGTATTTGGTCCAACGATGCTCCAAACCTTTGATTCCCCTGAAAAAAAAATCTTTCGGGTGCTCTTCCAAACAGTCGTTTACAGCGGTCATCACTTCAATATCGTCGTACTATCTGGTCCCCGGAAGATATACTTTTAATTAAAAGAAATCAATAGGGGTCAGGTCTGGTGGCAAAATGGCGTTTGTGGACAGGAGCATTGTCTTGATGCAACAGAATTCCTTTGCTCAATTTTGCCCGTCTCTTTTTATTGACACAATCGCGCAATCTTGAAATTAAGTTGGCGTAGTAGGAGCCTGTTATTGTACGTCCACGATCATCAAAATTCCGTCCGCGTCCCAAAAAATGGGGCTATAACTTTACCAGCGGATGGCAAAACAAGAAATTTGCGAGGTGGCAGAGAACCTCCGCGATGCCACTCCATTCTTTGTTGCTTCGACTCAGGATCGAAGTGGTGAATTAATGTTTCATCAACAGTGACGAATCGAGAAAGAAATTCATCCGAATTTGCTTTAAATTTTGCCAAACTGGCTTCCGACTGCAATACTCTAGAACGTTTCTGATCAGGTATCCACATTCGTGGGATCCAACGTGCAGCTTTTTTAGTCCCTAAATATTTGTTAAAATATTTTCTATAGTACAGGAAAATTCGTAATTTCAGCTATCCGACGGATGGTCAGTGGTCTACCTGTCATTACCATATCGTGTACGATTAACATTTTCTTGGGTAGTGACAGTCACTGGTCGTCCAACACCCTTCACAAGTTCATATGTTTGTCTTCCCAGTTTAATTCTCGATGCATATTTTTCACCACTTGTAAGAAACAGCACCCTCGCCTAATACACATACCATGTCTTCATTGATTTTTAAGAATACAGCAATATTTTTTGTAATGAACAAATTAGATGCACGGGGTTTCCTTGAAGCCTGTTTAGGAAGGACAGCTTGACAAACAAAATTGTGACGTTTAGTTGTATGACTAATAATTAAGGTAGAATATAATTTTGTACGAAATATTAACTAACATAAATGATAAACAAAATTATAGATATTCAATGTATTATTGCAATTCCCAAAAGTTGTTTAAGTAAAGCTTGCAAATAAACAAATAAAACAGACAGCAATAATGCAAAAATAAAATTATTTGAAATAATATTGAAATATGTATGTACGTCGTGTCGAGTCACTATCCGTTTTTATTCGTGAGCGTAGGGCACAATTTCCCTCCTAAAACTTTTGTTCAAAACCGGGCAACACGATTTTCGTAATATTTCGACGCATCATACACAATTATAAGACCGACGATGACATACGCGTCACCTGTATTTTTCGGAGCTTCGGCAACGAAGCTTAAAAAATTACAGGTGACACAGAACAAGTGTCTCAGGTTCGCCCTGGGCGCTGACCGATACATACGTATACGTGACCTACACGACCAAGCGGACGTGGACATGATCGTACCGTACATGACGAAGGTGGCGGACTACTTTTACCGGCGGACCGCCGTTCACCACAACTTACTGATACAGACAATTACACAACAAAGACATTTAACAAGTCACACGCACAAACTACCGTACGAAACGTTGGACCTATATAACGAAGACAGGACTAATTAACGAACAACCACGCAACCATACCAAAAAACAGGACGTACAGGGCGGGTTTTTGAAAGTTTCCCGTCGACTTGACTATAATAGACGCAACGGACGTACTGAAAACAAAACTTTTGACAACGTCAAGGGAAGCACCTTACATGTTTTTAATTGTTAGTTCCTAAATGTTAAATACTTAATAAGCGTTGTTTCGTAGGTGTAAGTTATTTTAAATGTGTTTTGTGTGTAGTATTTGTTGTAAATATTATGTTTGTGCGAAATTTTTAATAAAAACATTTGGATTTGGACGCATCATACAGCTTCGCGTTATACCGACTAATAGCTTCACGATTTATCAAAAGCCCGCAATGTTGTTTTTGAAAGTAGGTCCTCGCGGGCGCCCGTGCGTCGAGTTGCTCCGTTTCCCCCTTTCCATTCATTACGCGCATATTAATAAATAAAGGTACGATCCAAGAAGTTTTTAAATGCTTCTGCTGGCCGGAATTTATTGTGCCGATCCTAATTCAAATTTATCTCCTCTCTCCGGACTTCGTCGCCGCGTTAAAATATTAACACTGATATATTATGTACTCGGCCCGGACAACGAACGAGTTTATGATTCTGCACCGGGGCGCGTCATAAAAAAGTCTCTTTATGGAGGACAATTGTTATGCATTTTTGATCCGCCGTTTCTGCAATTTTTAAATTAGAAATGGCGCTGCAGGTAGCGCATACGTACGACGATAGTTTTGATGTGCTATTTTTGCGACTATTTCGGCTGCGAATTGAAACCTAAATTATTCAACGGTCGGTCGACGATGTGCCAGCAATTTTTAGTATTTTTACCCACACTCATGTAGTTGTATTATATAAAATAAACTTGCGAACATTTTTAGTGGCTGATTTATCGCGACAATTCATCTATCAACAGTCCTATCATGGTACGTCGTATGTACGTGGATCTAATGAGCGGTTGTGAGCACAAATTGAGCGAATAAACTAATTTCAGCTCTCGATATTGGGCTTGAATTAAACGCCTTGATTTAATCAAAGCAGAAATGTATTTATTAAACGGTAATTCATAAACGGTGCATTTATTCGAGTATTGCATTCGCCTTAAGCTGAAGCTGAAGCTGTAGCTGCACTCCCAACTTCGAATACGACAACAAATACGACTTTAAAAAAATGTTACGGTTTAAAAAGTGTTGCATTTGTGAATTTGTCAGTCAATACTACATAGCATGAAGAATATATTTTCTATGTTTTCTTTCGTTAACTCGTTATGTTCTTTCTGATATAATATATCGAGCGCTTCAGTATTTAATTCGCTTAGAAATGAAAACTAACCAAGAACGGCAAATTCCAATGCATAAAGTGTATTACTTTATGCATTACGTGTTCCACTTTATGTATTCGGAATTAGCCGTTCTTGATTAACTTTCATTTCTAAGAGAAGTAAGTCTCATTCGTCGATCGTGTGGTTGACTACCATCCCATAGAAACGCTCTATATATCAAAAAGAACCCAAGAGAACACTATTACTAACCCAATAAAACATAATTCAACAGTGAAATCTTTGCATAAATAGACATCGTTGCAAAAACTGACCGAAAATTAACATAACGTCTTACAACATAACAATTTTAAATGAAACTGGATCCATAAACATCATAATTTAATTACCACGTCTCCATCATGTTTCATGTTTCAGTAATCAACTGGACATAAATTAACCGGTTTACGGGGTGCATTTTCGATCGAAATTAAGTCTGAATCCGATAAATCAATCGCGAAAATAAACATGTCACATGTTCATGCAAACAAAACTGGGCCAGATTTTTGATTTTAGGACCTAATTACTACCGATCGACGAACCGAGCGCCACGGTTTAAAGAAAGTCGTTGTGCACTCTGGCGATTATTTATTATATATACGACAATTAATGTCAGGCAGTCTGTTTTACGCGGCAATAATATTGCCAAAGTGCGCGGTCGTAAAATATAATATACTGTGCTTGTTATGTGGTAGATATATGAATATTACGAGGAATGTTAAAGATACAGATGTACGCATAAACGTGTTATTAATTAGCTCATGGAAACATACTGTTGTAGGTACGTGTAAGGTTTATTTTAACGAGTTCGTTTAAAACAATTTCTAGCTGAAAGAAAAAACAAATCAAACATTGGTAGCAGAATGTTAAGCAAATACTTTATATTGTTTTCAATCCGGAAGTATTGAATTTAGAATTGGCCATTAGCACAACTTCAGACCACGAGATAAACAACCATCATAACAATCGAGGATTTAATACCCAAAATCGTTAAAGTTAAGAAAATCCGGTGGCTCATCTGCTTACTATCTTATCTAGGGGATCCACCTTTGTTCGGTCGCTCTTTGTTTCAATGGCGTCCCCCATTGTGGGCGTAGTCGATCTCGGCTACTTTTCATTGAGGTTATTTTCGCACTGTATTTTCGTTTCTTCTGAATTTTCACCTTTTTCTGTAGTGTTTTGTTTTCATCGTTGTAGATTTTCAACACTTAAGAAGCCCCAGCCTCGTAATTTGAATGCTCAGTCGTTTTCGTTTTACTTTCAGCCCAGAACTTCACTTGAAGATCGCTATTAATTATGATCTCGATTTGTATGGCACCGTTGACTATTATTTTCTTTAATTTGAGGATTTTTCGTAGCGACGCATACACTCTTTTAGGTTTGGCGATGTACTTGTTTATAATATCGGCGCCCCTGGATAAATTGAACATTATTAAGACGGGCTAAGAGAAATGATGGGTTGATTCTTACAATTAACCTATACTGGTAAGTGTTCATGTATAATTTATAATTTATTCCGGAGTCTAATTTATTCCCCATTTATAAAATATAGGAGAAATATATATATATATATATATATATATATATATATATATATATATTATATAAACTCATGAACAGAATTAACGGACCACCGCATATATGTTGTGCTATTCCAAAATAAATAAATAACCATTGTTAGTTTTCTAGCTATCTTACAAGTAGACTGTGGACCTGCTTTGACAGTTCAAGTAAATGCAAAGAAAAGCAATTTTGGCAAAAATCTATTTAAAATCTAATCAGAATTTTTTGCTTATTAAGACTAGTTGTAAAAATCCTTTATTGGCATGCATAACAATTTACAGTACATTATGTTATTGCATTATTCTTGTATTTATATCTTAGCTCTCTCCGGCCTTCCCCTTCCTTCTCCCGGCTCTTCCTCCGCCCTTCTTATCTCTTCCTTAGTGTCCTCCCCTGCCTACATTCCCTAATTTTAGAAAATTTTTAATTAAAAAAAAATTGGATTACTAAAATTTATAATTTTACTCACCATCCTTCTCCTATTCTCCTCCTTCAATTTCTTTCGCTTTGCCAAGAATGTCACCCCCCATCCGTTCTCCTCCTTTCGTCTTCTCCTCTTCCTCCATCTTCACTTCTTTACACCCTCTCATACAGTACTCCCATTTATCTTTGCCTTCCCCACATAATACGCATTTCCTGTACTCCTCATTTATTCAGTACTTGTTTGTCTTTTCCCCGTTCCTACACCTGTAACATTTCCTTCAAATATATTGGTTCTCCTCCCTCCACTTTTATTTCTTCGCATTTTGTGTTGTATTTTGCCTTCCTTATTTTGGGCTCTCTTTCTTGAGCTACCACTTGCCTCCATCCACCTATTATCTCTCTTTCCACTTGTATCCCCTATCCTCTTCTCCTCTCTACTTCTACCCCTGATATCCCTGCCTTTCCGGAAGCTATCTCCTTCCTTCCTGCCACTTAGATAGCTTCCTTCTCTTATCCTTCCTCCTTCCTATTTCCTCTATTACCATCCTTACCAAACTTTGCTCCATCCCCTCCCGCTTTGTCATTTCGCCATACCCCCTATCATTCCTGTATACAATTTTTACAATACATTGAGTAACGCCACCCCTCTATAATTTTCTTTTTCGTATCTGACTAGTTGTGGTTAGCCACCAAGCTTTTCACTTTCTTATACTTTATGTATAAGAACGTTTAGTAATCGTGAAAATTTTCGAAAGATTTTAAAGGATATACGCGATTTGAGGTCTCCTAAATCGATTCTATTTTCAGAATAACGTCTGCGCGTGCCTGTGTGTCTGACTGTACGCGCTCTAGTGATTGTAGCTAGAGCTATGAAACTTTAAACTTAAGTTTTGTATATAATAAGGGGGAAAACGTCCTATGTTGGAAGCAACATCTTAACGAGAAGTGGTGCTGGTTTACTCTTATCACATTATCCCATATATCATGTTATAATATTCTTACATTTTAGCAATGAATCGCAGAACAAATTTGTCAGTAGAGGAGTGGAGGAAGCAGTAAAGAAGTATCAAATTTGCTGGATGAGGAATATTCGATGCGTCGTGTTGCTAATGTAATAGGAAGAAGCCATTTTAGCTTAAGGCGCATGGTTAGACGATTTAACGAGTCAGGTTCTCACTTACGAAAACCGGGACAAGGGCTAAAACGGTGTACTAACTAGTTCCATCCTAAAAAAATCAGATCGTAGCTGCTCGCAATCTTCTTGTATCTTCCCGAACGATTAGAAGGCGCTTAAATGTAGTTGGATTGGCTAAGCAACCCCTGCTCACCAGAGAGCAAAGACTCAAAAATTGCGGTTTGCGAGAAATCATCAAGATTGATACTTCACGCATGCTTCGAAATTCCCCATTTCCCTCCATGTGCAAGCCAAGTACATCAATTCTTTAACATGTTCAAATGTTAGTCCCTTCAACATCAAGCTTCCCCTCCCTCTAGAAACCCCTTTGACCCTCGCATCATATCTCATACCCTCTTAATTCTCTGTTAGTACTACTAGCTCGGTCAGGTGGCCGAGGGTGCACATCTTCTTTCGTACATCACAACTTACTGTTATGCATAATCATAAAATCATAAAAAAATACGTAATTACGAAATATAGCCGGGCATTGATATATATTTTTTAAATATTACGGTACCTTAGGGGAACCGACGACCGGCTCGTGCGCGCTCGATTATCTTAGCTCGCTCTGTGTTAATTGTTAACTTCCTGCTTTTTCGATCCGTAATCATATTTCATCATTTTTTTGCGCCGGGCGTACTTTAGTTTCGTCCATTCAAGTGGGGTAGTAATTATTTTATATAATTATTTTATTTTGTGGCGGTCTATAATTAAAATTTATGTTTTGTATTTAAATTTAGTGATAATATATACGAAATTCTATTTACAATGTTTTTTTTTTAAAGCCCATCTAATGACTAATGCCCAATACATCCAGCCCAGATCGTAATGCTCTTCGATTATCTTACACATTTTTGTTGGTTGTTTTAACTATTTTATATTATTATATATTATATTATATTATATTATATTATATTATATTATATTATATATTATATATTATATTTTATATTCAACTGACCCCCAACCTTGTCCAATTCTTGTTAGCGCATGTTTTATACGGATTCTTGTTGTGTTCGAAAATATACATCGAATATACATCGAAAATATACATGTTTCCTCCAACGACCATGTATGATCTTGTGTTAAAAATAAAAATTTGCGGAGGAAGAATCGGTAATTCATGCAGCACCGGCTTTCGCTATACATCGACTGGCAATACATACAAAAATGCTTCAATACATGTGTTTCAATCTCGTAGATGTCATCAGTAGGCCATATCCTTTATACGTAATCAATCTTGCCATTACATATTATCTGTTCTATATTTATTTATATCGTATTTCCGTGTTAATTGGTTATTACTGCGACCTATTTCTAGCGCTTGCTATCCTCCCGAAGTTCGGCGATTGACCGAGAGCGTTCGGAGGTCGCACGTGTGTTATGAAAAATTAACTTCGGTCTATTTTCTTTCGTGATCATCCGAGAAGGTAGTTTGACAAGTCGAAGTGAGACATTAGTTTGCAATTTTGAGGCAATTGCGTATCTGTTCATTTATTTCACTCCCGTTTATTTGGGGATCTGCATCAGCCATTCAAATAGAATTGGTTCTCTTGAGAGAACCATTCCTGTTCGAGGATATATTTCGACTGTACCGTACCTCATAGTTGACCTACCATTTTGTGCGTCGATTTATGTCGTCGTTGAATCAAGATAACGCGTTAATGTTTTTTATATGCCCGTTTCACCGTATCCGTTAAATTACGGAGTTTTATTATATAAAAATGGATCAGCCGCATGACACAGTATAAGCCAGTGACATCACCACCTACCTAGGGATTTTATTTTACATTCTTGCATGTCGACACTAAGCGAACCGCGCTCGGCAGAACGAAGGGAGGACATGCCACCAGAAGGACATACTAAGGACGTAGATATAATGACGTTTAAGCGGAACATGATGGAGGTAATGCAACAGAAGATGGAAGTAGGACAACAGAAAATGTTACAAAGACTGGGAGAGAAGTTGGAAGGAGTACAACAGAAATTGGAACAAGGATTGGGAGAGAAGATGGAAGTAATACAACAGAAGATGGAAGGAGTACAACAGAAATTGGAACAAGAACTGGGAGAGAAGATGGACGTAATACAATAGAAGATGGAAGAATTACAACAGAAGATGCAAGTAAGACAGTAGGAATTAAAACAAGATCTAGGAGCAAAGCTGCAACAAAATCAAGAAGATCTACTGTTGAAGATAAAAGACGGGAAGAACGAATTGAGACAGGAATTTCAACTTGAATTAACGGGTATTTATGATAAGATAAATGAAAAAATAGTTGTACAAGTTGGTCAATTAGATATGCATGAGAGAGAAAATGTTATGAATTTAGAAGTGAATATTAGAAGTGTTGAGGAATTAAAAACAGCTCACAATCATTTAAAAGAGGTATACATATCTAGTAGTGTTGATGAAATTTGAAAAAAATTAAAGGAATTGAAAGATTACAAGGGGTATTTCAAGAAGCAACAGATTGTAAATAAAAGGTTAAACGAACAAGAGTTAATTCTACTAGATGACAGACATGGGAAAGTAATTATAAAAGATTTACATGAATATTTGGAACATTTAGGCTATAGAAGTTTATGGATGGTGTTTAGTGAAAGCTATGTACAAGAAACAATAAAACTACTGAAGTACTATAACGAAATATACACCTATTACATTGATGAAGGATGTTTATCCAGATAAACCATGGAAGCAGAAGAAAGAAAATTTGGAATTAGAAACGGATGAAGAAAAATGCAGACAAGTATAAACGAAGAGAAAATAAAAGGAAACGTAAACTTTTAACATTTAAAACGGGAGAATTGGTAATCGTGAAAAGATTAACGACAGGTAGAAGATGTGATGGACAATGTGAAAAATTAACATTACCATATACAGGACCAAACATGGTAACAGGAATTTTTGGAGATACATATGAATTAATGGACTGCAATAAAGAAGCTATAAAAGGCAGATATAATATCAACTCATTGTATCCTTATTCTCGTTATTTTACAATGTTGTATTGGAGAAATATATCAGTTTCTTGCGTGTTGACTGCTTGTTCTGGTGTCCACGAGATGGTACCTGTTTCCGACTGATAGCGACGCTGTCCTTTCGATACGGTGTATCGCTGCGCTCTGAATAACCATGTGGGCGTCTCCTCTGAAAAATATCTTTAGCGCGCTCCCTAATGAGTGAAATATAATTCTCTTCTCTCAGCTGCGAAATATATTAAATAGTTATTTACGATCGAAGAAAATACACCGACATTTCCTTAGCGGCGGTTTCGTTTAAATTAATTTATTACCATCCAGGAAAATACAACGATATTTCCTTACGGCGGTTTCGTTTAAATTAATTTATTACTATCAAGGAGAATACACCAATATTTCCTTAACGACAGATTTGTTTAATTTAATTTTATTACTAACCAGGAAAATACACTGATATTTCCTTAACGACGGATTAATTTAATAATTAATTACTATCAAGGAAAATACATCGATATTTCCTTAACAACGGAATAATGTTTAATAATTATATTTATCAAGGAGAATACAACAATATTTCCTTAACGACGGAATAATGAAAACCAAAAATTATTATTTAATCCCAATAATAAAACGCAAATTAAACTTACCACTCAAATGAAATAAACGTATCAACCCAAAAAATATTAATTAACTCAAGATAATTTCTTGCCAATCTTCTTCAACTTTCACCTGGAGACTTTTCCGATGTACCCTGGACCTTTTTCACCTTTCGGACTGCAGTCGGACTACTTGCAGAATAATACCCAATTCGGCTCGTTTTGTCCCTACTTCGATATCCCCCGCTACGAGCGCACAACTAAACTGTTGAATTAGATGTTTCGCTCGTCTGGTGATTTTCTAAACTTTGTTGTTGACAACACTGTTTCGTTTTGTGGACATTTGCCAAAGTGTCAACATAACCTATTATATATATATAACGGTTTGTATTTTGTTTATTTTTATTTCGACGGTCTTCTGATTTATTTTCTTTTAGCATGTCGTTTTGTCCAGGAACGGCGCCGCATTGGCTGTTTGTCGGCCTAGGTACTCTTCATGCCATAACTTTATCGTGCACCAGCCATTCGGTGACGACGGAGTGCCTGCCCTTTCGCATCCACCTTGATGTTTACCGGTCCTGTCCGTCCTTGGTATTTCCCAGACACGGTTGCCTCGTCGTCTGTTCTAGGAGTCACGATAACCGGAATGTTCCTTGGCATGACCGTGCTCAGCGTGTTCAGCAGCACGTTGCACATTACCTTCAAAGTCTGCTTCTGAAGGTAATCTCCACTGATATCCGCCGGTAGTTCTGGGATCGTCGGGCTGGCTACGGCTTCCAGAAATTTTCCCGGCGTTGAAGGGCATGATCCGCCAAATTCTTGCCCAAAACGTTTGCTTTAGATCATTTTTAGACCCCACGCACCTTTTTCTCACACCAAAATGTTCCAAATTCCTCAGAATAGTAAAGTATTGACCCTTACTACAAATTGCCACTATTAAATAAAAAACTGTGTTCTTACATAAATATTGTTACTACTTATACTTACATAACTTACATAAATTACATATTTCTAAACCGAAATTTTCTCCTCTCTTGTCATATGTACTTCGTTGGGTGTAAAGGACTTTTTATATGTTGAATTTTCAAATTTTTCTCTCTCTATATTCTACCCTGCCTGAGTTTCGTTATTTTCATAGAATTTCATATTATAACTATTTTCAGTCCGTGGTACCTTTCACAAATAGTAATAACCAAAGGACTAAAGAAGAACGATATCAAGAGCATCTTTACCACAGACAACAAAATCAACACGATTCTACCAACTCTGAAAACAAAAATCAACCTCGGGAACCACGGAGTATACGAAACTCCCTGCTAGGACTGCGACAATACCTACATCGGTCAAAATAACAGAAGAATCAACGTCAGAAAATATGAACACCAACATGCCGTGGAAAAGGACGAGAGAACCTCATCCCTGACTCAGCACGTGAAAATCACTTGATGATAGCCAACATGGATCACTATACAAGAAGAATCATCAAAGAAGCCAGAAAAACGACCGAACTTAAACACGAGGGACGATACACAAAGGCTGCCACTCACATGGAAACCAGCACTAACCAAGTTAGTACAAAAGAAAAAGAAACGTACGCCAAACAATAGACAATCAACAAAACCAACGACGCAGAAAAATCCAGCAAAGCAATCAGGATCAACGACCGGAAACAAATCAGTGAACCGCTACACGATATATAAGCATGCACCATCGTCAGCGAATGCCAGTTCGAGACAGAATACTAGAGGGAGAACACGAAACCAACCGAAGATCTGAAGATGGCAAGTGAAACATTGCCCAAGATTCTTGATTAACACAAATACCGATTCAGGAACATTTTAATCTAATTATAATTATATAATTTTGACAATGACAATTTTTATTCGAATTTTTAACTAAAACTGCTTTGTTTGAATGTGGAATCATCCATCCATGCAACTTATGTTATATAAAGTTGCATGGATTTGCTTTTTATGTGAGGAAATGGTTTTCTAAATGTTGTGACGTTACTTCCCTTTTTTATATTAACATTCAACATTCAACAAGACCAATCTTATTGATTAGGGGTAGCAACGCTCAATGTTTATACTTCGGTTTTCAAAGCTGGTTACGGGTTTCGTTCTCATTGATCAAAATGAATCATCTGGTTTCACTGCTACTAAGCCATACTTCCTTTATTTTACTTACAAATTACTTATATATTTAATAATAATAACACAGATTAGAAGATTTTTGTATATAATTGTTAATATTACACTCCTGTCAAACAGTTTTCATTTGTTTCAGTTGAATTTCTATATCTCATTCATCGTGCGTCAAAATGTTATGAATATGAATTAATGGATTTGCATAAATAGAAGGCAAAAATAAAAAAATGTATAAAATTATCCAGAAAATCGCTATTCGCATAGTCACCAACCGATCATACAAACTAAGATATTTTTATGTAACAAATCAATCCGAGATATTGATGCGTACTAGTTTCAAACACATCATAATTATAACTGTAGATTATTTTTTTAAGTACTTGCATCTGTTTAATGTAACGGCTTCAACTGACTACTGACTAAATATAAATTTTAAAACGATATGTACAATAGTATTCCTGCCTTGTTACAGTAATAAAAAAGTTAATTGATCCTCAACGCGTTGAGGTCTTTATTGAAGATTTGAATGAATCATGAATCCATAGAAGATCTGTGAAAATCTGTCGATAAACATTAGAGCTTAAACACACCCGCTTTATCAGTATCGCGTCACTTTCGTATCAACCCTCCCTTATATATTATGCAATGCCCACATTGTTGGAGGGGACACGGATGTTCAAAGATTGCCGGGATAAAAATCGTGTAGGTTCGATTTTAACAAAATTGATGCTTCGGGAAAATGAACAGATCTAATGTACTACGTGCCATGACATTTTTCCATGGAAAACAGTTTTGTGCATAAAAATGAATGTTCCAATCCAAAATATTACAAAATGGCTCCTATCTCCTAAATAAGAAAATATAGATTAAGTATAGCTTTTTAGTTATTAATTACACGAATGTATCAATGCGGGTAATGCATTTTATAAGGGAAATTCTATGGCGAGATTCATAAAGGACACAGTATATTTACGATTTATTTCTTTATTTTCCACCAAGAAATATTTTTTCGCATATAAAGCCGCTAAGTACACCCATAATATATCATTCACGTGTTGCCATCGCCTATCCCGTATTTATTCACCTGCGTCGTGCGAAACGGCCGACGCAAAACAAAAAACCATTTCATCATTTTTAATTGGATATCTCCGCGTTTCGAAATGAAGCGTTCCAAGTGTAAAGCGTTTTGTGTGTTTGTATACGTGCGTGATTTACGGGCGTAATTTCGCGGTGGAAGGGAGAAATGCAAATAAATCTAAAAACGCACTTTACAAATACGGTGGCCGGCCGAAAGTCGAAAGGCTCTAAACGGCCGGACCGCAAATAACGCGAATACTTTAACGGGTCCGCGGGAAAAAATAATGGAGGGTATTTTTCGGGACGTGACCCTGCAACGAAGACCCGCAATTATTATTATGCGAAAGTGAATAACTACAATGCTTTATGTTAATGGGGGGATATTAAACATTTCATAAATTAATGGCTTATGTGTGTTTGTAAGTTACCGTGGCCAATGCGCTTTCTGCATTCGTTCTGCGAGTTTATCGTTATTTTTATCGGACACTGCTTACGATGCAAATTATTTTATGAATTATGCATCGATGTGAAAAATGTCCATTCGGTCATTTTTGTCAAAGGTATGGTTTTTAGCATTTTTATATGGATATTAAAAAATCATAATCGTTCGGTTTTACGAACTAATTAGCTATTGTCGATATTTAGTAAGTTTTATTTATTGACTATTGCGATTCGCGCCTGCCCCCTATCAGTTATGAGTCCTCCATTACTTCTATTACCTTGTATGTAATATAAAACAAATAAATATTCCAATACTTTTGTGTACGCGATTTTATGAACAAAATCTGCATACTTATTTTAGCAATTGAATTATTTGAAGTAAACGACTCACTTGGACGCAAATTATTTCATGTCGTAACGGTTTTGTTTACCATTTATTTTGATTCAATGGAACGGAACGAAATAATAAATTTCGCTAATTTTATGCGCGTTGTTCAAACACCTCGGCTCCGCGCCGTATGCGTTCCTGTGGGTGATTTTACGATACCCCAAAGTGACACATGCACAACGTTTTTTGTATCATACGATGCGTTCGCCGACGATTTATTAAATGCGATGGGTGTTCTTAGGTGATTAAATCAGAAGACCCTTTATGATGGAGCATAAAAAACTTTATCCTTGTGGTTTTCATGCAGATGTGTGGTATTATGTCAGTTAATTTTATCGACTCAGCCTGAAACATAAACCAAAATAAAAAAAAGTGTTTTATTTTTACATTGGTTTGAGTTTGTTGTTTTGCTTGCACGTTGAAAATATGTAAACATTTCAAAATTTATTTATTAACATATTTTATATTTATTTTTTATACAAATCATAAAAATATTATATAATAATTATGATGGATAAAATATATGAGGAATAATTATTAATGAAGATGAAATTTAGTAAACTCTCCTATCGCATTGTCGATCTCACAGTCGTACCAAGAAAACTAACCAAAATTACTATTTGTTGTACAGGGTTAATCAGATTCACAAACCACTGTCAACAAAATCAAGTAAAAAGATTTCGAACATTACATAAAATCTATTAAGGCATTAAGCAATCGCGTCAAATATGACACATCAATATAATGTAAACTAATTGGTAAATGATACTTATTGTTAGTGTCTCTGAATACTAATGGCTCAACTACTCAAGTGTCAAATCCTTCAAATTAATTCTGCCTAAAAACTTGACACCTAGGGTTTGTCTGTTCATTTGCAGAATGAAAAAGTGTAGTTCACACTGCATTCTATTTTTATTAAGAAATTCAATTGTTACGTGCATACTATTAATAGTATGGCGTAATTTCGGCAAAATTTTCGCCAAAATTTTAAATAATATAATTATTTCTTAATCGAGAATATTCACGTTTTTAGTTACTGTATCATTTCACTAAATTTCATGTTGATTTTAACACTTTAAAACCTTACTCTCAATTTTGAGATTACGATGGTTAATTTCCCTGTACGAACGGGGTAAGATTGCCACATGATCAAATGCAACTAAAATGAACAAAAGTCGAAAATCAGGTCGAATTACGTTTGTGTTAGCGTGGCATGGAATAGACGCAATTCGACATGTTTTTTAACTTTAGTTTATGGTCACTTATTGTCATCTGAGGTAACCAATATATCCACTACAACGTATGTGTGGGCATCTACAAGAGCATACAAATACGATACGATATACGAAACATGGAAAAATAAAAAATGCAGATCTTTATGTTCACATTGTAGCACGAGTGTATATATTGACGTTTATATGGCATTAGTACACTCACAAAAACTGTTAGTAACACATGATTGCACGACTACATGCACCTGAGCGGGATGTATCGTTGTTGATCTGATGCGTCCTGAAGCACGAAACAGCTATTACCACTTGATACATCCGCTGAAATTTATTTTCAATTAAGTGGTCTGTTCAGCTGCGAAGTAGTTTCAAGTCTGGATAGTGCCAATTTAGTCTGTCAAAGCAGACATCTGTGATCAGATAGCAGCACGAGTGTGAGGGCATTGGTTTGTTGGTGTTGATTTTTTCTATAATTTATTTGTCATCATTTACATGACAGGTGGATTTTCATAGAACAACTCAACATGAACATAATGTTAATGTGAATATTCATTAATGTTACTGATTAAAAATTCTTGTTAGGGTGATGTTTTATTTAAGACATTTAAGTATATTATTCTATAGCAAATATTACATGTTTTACGCGCATTTACTTATGACAGGGATGAGTATATTTATGAAGGCGTTGTAGAGGTTTATTGCTTTCCCCCATACCACATTAGCCCTTACGGTGGGGTTGTTTAGGGAAAGTACACATTCATTGTCGTACCGTGAACGGCACTACTCTAGTGTTTGTCGCAGTAGTTGCGTTGTTATTGTGAAACTGTATTGTGGTCATTGATGTGAACAATGACTAGTATTATTTGTAACCAACAATTGAGATGTATTAATGATAACTG